>CM065308.1:2801120-4192904 GCA_033032175.1 Saturnia japonica | reverse complement strand
AAGGGTGGTCCCATTTTAATTTAATTGGCATTGGACCATAAACTTCGAAGATTGAAGATGGTTTTGTTTTTTGTTAAAAATTGTCGCGCATAAATTTGTTAGTATTAAGACGCATATTAATTTTCAGTAGCACTGACGATGTCCTTTCTGATATGCTGGCTTCCATTTTTCATTATGAGACTGATGTTCGTTTTTGATGTGCAACAGATTATAAAGTTCAAATCAGTGAGTAAAATATTATTTTTAAATATATTGTTTCATTTATATGAGTGGTTTGATTAAAGGAATGTATGTAAGGTAAAACACGTTCATGTTAGCCTCGCCTTTTAAATTAGAATATTTACTTTTGAAAATACTATTAAAGTGGTAAACAAGCGTCCATCCTGCCTGATTGTAAGCGGTTACCATAGCCTATGGATGCTTGCAACACCAAAGGCATCACTATAGCGTTGCCAATCTAGAACCCTTCCCCAATGCGCTCTGGAAATCATATTCACCACAGGAATACAACACGAAGCTATGAACATTTATAGGGTGGATCTATTTCACTAAACTTATTCCTTTGATTAATACGACTATTGTAACGGCAGTAGGTGAAGCGCAATTACAATATGAGATTTATAAACTAATATTTTAATTATTTATAAAGGTTAACTTATCAAGTAAAGTATAGTGTAAGTTATGTATTTTAGTAGTTATTATTAAATATGACTACAAGTATTATATTGAGTTTTAATTTTAGTATTAATAGCTTCTTTAGTGTTCTCAAAAAATCAACATCAGATTCCGGAACAACATTTTCAATTTATGTTACACCTAAAAATTATGAATCTTTTTCAGTGGTGGAGAATAGGTTTTCACACAACGGCTTTCTGCAATTGGTTTAGTACAGTACTGAACCCGTTACTCTTCAGTCTTATGTCCATTAAGTTCAGGAAAGCACTTAAGGTAATTATAATATATTCAGTAGATCGGCGCACCTTTGTTTAATGCTGCCTTGAAATAAAAATATTACATAGAATATATTACATTATATCGTCTCTTTCCGCTACCGGAGTTACGCCCAACTCTGAACGACATAATTTTAGCAAGGAGCAAAAAAATAAATAAAAAAACTTACTTACATATAACTCTTTTTAAACGACTTCAACAAAAGACGGGATGTTACTCAATTCCAATGTATGTAAAATAATGTATAAATATATATTTTTTATGGTTGTTCAGCCATAATTTCTTTATTTATGATCATGATTTAAATGATTCTGGTTTTAAGAAACGTGTTTTTTTTTGCTTAAAGAAAATCTTTTGTAGTAATGACCATTTTTTTGTTGTAGCATAATTTTAAACATACAGAACGAAAAGAGTGAAAAGCTAAATAAAAATGCATCAAAAAGTTAATATGACCAAAATGGTATAAATTACATCTTTTGTAGCGGAAAGAGTCGATATGTAGAGTGATAGTTATATGCTTGTTATTTCTTTAGAACTGTACTTCAACAAGACAACTTAAAAAAAATAATACCAACTTCAATGATTTTGAAGAGTTTCCTTGTGTATCTTCGAAATTGAAGGTCCAATACCAATGCAATTAAAATGGGAACACCCTTGAGGTATCCCCTATCTAACAAAAGAATCATTTAAATCATGATCATAAATAAAGAAGTTATGGCTGAACATTCACAAAAAAATATACATACGAATTGAATAAACTCCTGTCTTTTCTTGAAGTCAGTCAATAGACGGGAGTAAAAGCATTTTAATAACCTATTGCAAATAAACTATGAACATATTTGATCACAATATTGTCCATAATGATATTTTAAAGTTCAAAAAATTGTTTCTTTGTTTAAACACACTAATCTCTGGAATTACTATTTTGATATGTAAAGTTCATACTGAATTTTATAGCGCAATTATTGAGGAATGTTATAGGCTATATAACTTCACGCTACGACAATAAGGGATAGAGCAGTAACTATGAACGTCAAGCAATCTGGCAAACTCTAGGCAAGTACGGGAAATGATAATGAAAGGGAGATGAAACGGGAATGATAGGCGACACAAGTGCGTTGAAGAGTTGGTCGAAGAAATTTAATACCGGTAGAACCATGCATGGCATAATAATTATAATTCAGTTTAATTTCTTTTATAGGTATAGTAACTGCCTCATTAACCTAGCGGTACAAAGCACTTCTGCTATGCTCGAGGTCCTGGGTTCGTTCATTTAGTTCGAGCAAAGTATTATTGGGAGTTTTCTATGGAATTCTCAGTAACAGTTCAGAGTATGGCTTTGTGTCCGATTAATGGCAATAGCTCGCTCCCTATTACATGAGAGCTAAAACATACATAGCGAACTGTGGGTGTACATTATTACACCTCTGCCTAACGGGGGATACAGGCGTGATGGTATGTTTTGTTATGGGGCTAAGTGAGCGTGCCTGATGGTAAGCAATCCAAATTCAACGGCAACCACAGAGAAATAGGCAAACCATCGCCGGTCTTCATCGTCACTGTCATGCAAGATTCTGAACAGTTTTAAATACACTTGCTAATTCGAAAACGCGTCAAACCAATAAAACCGTTACACCGTTTAAATTTAATTATTTCATTACAGACATTATGGAACACTAAAATCAGGAGGCAGCATCAAAAAACCAGTGCATCTGTAATATAAATTATTATTTTATAAAGTAGATGTGGACATAATTTAACTACACTTGGATTGTTCACGTATCAAATGATAATTTTCTACTTTTATTGGACATGGCCCGCTTTTCTTTATTGGAGTTTACTCTTTAACAATCGATTTTCTTGTAACCACGGTATGGAAATTTTATGAGCAGTAAAATTTATGAAAGCCTCATCTCAAAAGCATTACGTTTTCTGTCAAAAGGTCATTATTCCTTATTAATTATCAGATCTATGCGCCATCTAGTAACTAATGCATCAATTATTAAAGTGAAACTTTTATTAGTTCTTCTCAAACTTTTTGGTCTGTGTGTTGCATGTCGCGTGACGGTCGGCCGCGGAGTAGGGATAAAGTGAAAGGCGCTCGCTATTTCGTTTGTTTTTGTTAGTTAATGTGAAAAAAAGTTTCTCTTTTACCGTGGTTTCATAACACCACACAATCTTTTTTTACTCTTTTATTACCTACTAGCTGTGCCCGTGGCTTCGCTCACGTGGACTAAAGAATGCCCGCGCGAATCTTGCTCTCCCGCTCCTGACTATTTTAAAGACAAAAATGCTTATTGTGGGTGTTCCTCAGAAGATAGATGTATATTCTCCTTAAAAATGGGCTTTTTGTTATAGGTGTCGTATATACTTTCGCATGCATTTAGTAAAAAACTGTTATTTTGACATTACAAACAGACACTTCAATTTTAATAATTGTATAAGACTACAAATGTACGTACAGTTTTGTTTATTCTTTGTTGAAAGATGACGTGTTTTCTATTATAAAATATATATTTCTTCCATGACAATCGTACTCAAGGAGTAAACTCCAGTCGTGCGTCGAAGCAGACACACAAACGCACATACGACTACAAACAGGCCATTGCAGTCCCCACTTTTGTTATAGAAAAATCAATCCATATTAATAAAGGGGTGATAGGGTTATTGTTTTTCAGATATTTAGAATATGTTATGTATTCAGTTCGCATAAAGCGTAAGAAATGTTCCGTAGACAGGGAAGTTACTAGACAGACAGATCGTGTAACCGGGTATGAGATAGCTTTATTTTAGATTAGTGTTATCATTTTATTCATGTTCCTTAATATTTACCATTGTACGCGCGCACAATTTACTGTTCAATGTCAGATATACAATAAAATGTAAATTACTTGTATTATTTTAGTTTAAAACAAAAACCACGACAAAATACTCTTACTTAAAATTATTTTGACAACTGTTGCGCTTTTAGCACCAAAAATTCGGTTACAGCGATAGAGGCAGAAAATCTTTGCTCTTGTCTTTATCCTTCTGCTATTTACTCTAAATATTTTTGTATATTATTTTTTGGAGTTTTTAGAGAAGGAGTACTCTTTTGGTTATTCTCTCCATGAAATAATTCTAATTGGTGATAGGCAGGTTACACTCGTACTCTGCGAACAGAATAAATTACCTGTGATATTTATATATCATATATTTATATTTATATATAAGGGTTTATACCCTTATTAAATAAAATATGCTTTTTGGAGTGAATAGAAGAAATATTAATGATTGTGTCAGACCAACAGCAACAGTGCGCAGTTTTGAACTAAACGTGACAGGGTCAAAACATATTTATTAGAAAAAAAGGTGCAAGCAGTTATTTCACAAATCTTTTAAGAGCACTGCAAGGTAAAACTGCTTTGTGATGCACGGATGTTCAAGCATAACTTCTTTGCTTGTGATCCTATTTAGATGATTTTCGATTCGTTGGAAAGAGGTACTCAAGAGTGGTTCTATTTTAATTTCATTGGCATTGGACCTTCGACGTAGAAGATACAAAAGGACACTTCTCAAAATAATAGCTTGAAGTTGGTTTTTTTTTTTACTTAAAAATTGTGTTGTATACATAGCTTGTTTATATATATATATTTCTTTTAATTATTTTTACGTTTACAGCTCGTTAAGTTGAGTTAATCACTTGTTTGAACTTGAAATTATGTAAATGTTATAGTTATTATGTTGATGTGAACCCTTTTTTACTTTTGATTTATGTCTAATATAACATAATAATATAGTTATAATATATAATATAATTATATCTAATAATATAGTGAATAAATACGTTTTTAAAACTTAACTACCTTATTAGTTTTTTTTTTATTAATTATAAATGGTGGGATTGATATTCCGTGGGCAGCGGAGCTGATTATTTAAAGTACTTTAAGAACTGTGTGTAAAGTGTAAAATTACCTACATATTATATATAAGTATATTTGTTTATTGTCCTTAATAAAGAGAAAAAAAGTCATTCGAGCTCGGTCACCTGATCTGGACATTATTTTTAAGAATAATTGTTTCACCAAGAGACGATCTGTTGGAAGGACCATATAAACCACATGAAGTTGCGAGTTCTGAATTTAAGTAACTATGTAGTCTCACGTAAGAATAGTGAAAGTTTATATTTTCAAATTAGCAAATCCGAGTTCCTAACAATGGTGTAGCTAGATAGATTGAAGGTAGTTGCGAGGATCCACCCCAAGTAGTGCACATTTGAAAATACTCAAAAAAAAAATGTTGCGTGAAAGCTCCGACGTCTGGAGTTGTTTACTCTTTAAGAACGCTCTTAAACACATGGAATATATAAAATGGCAAAGTTAAACTATGAATATACCTATGCATATATTATTACCTAGTTATGTATACAAGTAAGTAAGTTGAGTTTATGCATATGTAATAGACGCGTTCAGTATAAGATGCGCGAAAATGTTGCGCGGAGGGGCAACATTACGACTTCATTTTTTGATTATACACGATTTTGCTCCTCTTATAATTTACCTACCGCAGGCTATATTATATGAAAATCGATACATATGGAATAATAATAAGGCCAATATACAGAATGTATCATTTCAACGAGTCAGTGATGGGAACTCTGAAACTACTTAAATAAGAGATTCAGAAATATGCTCAAGGAACCAAGATATTGATTTTAAAGATACATAAAACTCCATTCACAGACTTTCAAAAAAACTTTAAAAACAACAACAAAAACACTTCGGAGTGAAATAAAAAAATGCGAATAAGTTAAATCTGTCAATGACAAAATCTCACAATTAGTCTGTGATCAAACAGTCACATAGAGTCACAGACAGATTGTCTTTAGGGATGTCTGTGTGTGTCAAATGCATGGTAGTGTGTGTAATGTTCTTTCATCAATTTAATTTATTTCTATTGCTATATTATATAAAAATATTAACTTTCTGCACACATTTACGTCTATCTATACATATTATAAAATTAAGTCGCTTCCCGCTGTCTCTAAGCACGCTTAGGTCTTTTAAACAACACAAAGGATTTTAATGAGATTTTCACTACCATTTAGAGATTTTTTTAAGGAAGGTTTCTATATAGAACACACTCCAATTAAGTTATTATATAGTAGATAAAATTCTATTATTTGTAATCAACTCATCTTAAAATTATTGATGTTAGAGCGCTTACGTGGCTTACGGTGGCTAAACCTTATGAGATATATCAAAATAATGTTCTAAATAATTCTAGTTCTTTAAAAACCTTGACAAATTTCCACGATGGTATATGTCTATTTCTTAAGGCTCACAGGCTCACTCACAGTAACCATTTTTATATTCAAAGTAATAATGAAAAATATTACTTTTTTTGCGAAGCTATTTTCTACAATTCAGTATTAATCTTTATCCAGATATAATAAAACATATTAAGTATTCTTTTAATGAACTAAAAAAAAAAAAAAAAATTATTCTATCTAATATAAATTTACGATAGAAAATAATAATGGGTCAGGGATTACACAGATGTTTTTTTTACTTTGATTCGATTTTTAATGGAATTCATTTTTTTACTTACAACTTACTTAAAACTTTAACAATAACTGTATTCAATTTACAGATGTTTGAAGTCCGTATCGATTCCTTCAATTTAATCGATGTTTTTAAGCAGGTCACCTCACAATGAAGCTCTAAGGCTAGCTGAACGATTGGCCCTACCATAGTTGTACAAGGTGTCCAGAAAGGGTATCGGGTATTTGTAAGTTCAATGAAAGAAAAATTATTTGTATGCAATAAAAAAGTTTATTGTTTATTATTAGCATATGAATTGGAGAATTATTTGGAAAAGATGATGTTATCCAAATGATGACCGTTACGTTGCTGGCACTCTTCTAAACGGAAACGAAGATTGGCGATAACACGTTGACACATAGCTATCGATATTGCTGCCATTTCTGACCTGATGTTTTGCTTTAACTGGGTTAGATTCGTCGGATTGTTTTGATAAACCTTACTTTTAAGGTATCCCCATGCAAAATAGTCAAGCGGGCTAAGGTCGGGGCTTCTGGGAGGCCAGTTGATGTTACCCCTTCGCGAAATGACTTTATTAGGGAATAATTCGTTAACAACTTCCATTGAGTCATTTGAGGTATGGCAAGTGGCCCCATCTTGCTGGAACCACGTTCTTGAGTTGAAACCTGCAAACTTCTGCAACTCTGGGACCAAAAAATTTCGCAACATATCGCAATAACGGTCACTATTCACATTAATTGCTCGGCCTCGTTGATCTTCATGAAAATAAGGATCAATTATGCCTTTAGCAGACATAGCGGCCCAAACAACGACCTTTAAGCTATGCAGGGGTCGTTCATGCTTTCGTCTCGGATTCTCCACTGCCCAGTACCGACAATTTTGCTTATTGACATGTCCATTCAGGTGAAAATTTGCTTCGTCACTGAACAGTATGTTGTTGAAGTTGTTAAATCGCTGCAGCATTTCGTTCGCAAAATTCAGTCGATTAGCATAGTCCGTATCCTTCAATTCTTGAACCAATTGAATTTTATAGGCTTTTAGATGTAAGTCTTTCTTTAAAATCGAATGTAAAGACGATTTTTTGATGTTCAACGCTTGGCTTCGCTTTCGGATGGATAAAGGCGGATTTTGACGAACCGACGCCTCAACTTCTTCAATTGTTTCTTTATCGCGAACTGAACGAGGACGACCAGAGTTTTGAATTTTAACTGTCGCACCTGTATTCTCGAACATCCTGATCCATTTCCTAATGCTATCGTCACTCGGCGCGTGGCGTGTACGATATTCCGCACGATAGAGACGTTGAGCAGTCACTATTGAATCACCATTACGATAATACGCTCGTACGCAAAATGCGCGATGCGTCCCCGAGTACTGTTCCATCGTGACTAAAACTCCACAAAATGGCGGACGCCACGAACCCCTCCCCACACCCTTTAGACGCCCCGTTTCGAATATGGCGCGAAAACAAATACCCGATACCCTTTCTGGACACCTTGTAGTATAATACAAGGTGTCCAGAAAGGACATCGGGTATTTGTAAGTTCAATGAAACAAAAATTATTTGTATGCAATAAAAAAGTTTATTGTTTATTATTAGCATATGAATTGGAGAATTATTTGGAAAAGATGATGTTATCTAAATGATGACCGTTACGTTGCTGGCACTCTTCTAAATGGAAACGAAGATTGGCGATAACACGTTGACACATAGCTATCGATATTGCTGCCATTTCTGACCTGATGTTTTGCTTTAACTGGGTTAGATTCGTCGGATTGTTTTGATTAACCTTACTTTTAAGGTATCCCCGTGCAAAATAGTCAAGCGGGCTAAGGTCGGGGCTTCTGGGAGGCCAGTTGATATTACCCCTTCGCGAAATGACTTTATTAGGGAATAATTCGTTAACAACTTCCATTGAGTCATTTGAGGTATGGCAAGTGGCCCCATCTTGCTGGAACCACGTTCTTGAGTTGAAACCTGCAAACTCCTGCAACTCTGGGACCAAAAAATTTCGCAACATATCGCAATAACGGTCACTATTCACATTAATTGCTCGGCCTCGTTGATCTTCATGAAAATAAGGACCAATTATGCCTTTAGCAGACATAGCGGCCCAAACAACGACCTTTGGGCTATGCAGGGGTCGTTCATGCTTTCGTCTCGGATTCTCCACTGCCCAGTACCGACAATTCTGCTTATTAACATGACCATTCAGGTGAAAATTTGCTTCGTCACTGAACAGTATGTTGTTAAAGTTGTTAAATCGCTGCAGCATTTCGTTCGCAAAATTCAGTCGATTAACATAGTCCGTATCCTTCAACTCTTGAACCAATTGAATTTTATAGGCTTTTAGATGTAAGTCTTTCTTTAAAATCGAATGTAAAGACGATTTTTTGATGTTCAACGCTTGGCTTCGCTTTCGGATGGATAAAGACGGATTTTGACGAACCGAAGCCTCAACTTCTTCAATTGTTTCTTCATCGCGAACTCAACGAGGACGACCAGAGTTTTGAATTTTAACTGTCGCACCTGTATTCTCGAACATCCTGACCCATTTCCTAATGCTATTGTCACTTGGCGCGTGGCGTGTACGATATTCCGCACGATAGAGTCGTTGAGCAGTCACTATTGAATCACCATTACGATAATACGCTCGTACGCAAAATGCGCGATGCGTCCCCGAGTACTGTTCCATCGTGACTAAAACTCCACAAAATGGCGGACGCCACGAACCCCTCCCCGCACCCTTTAGACGCCCCGTTTCGAATATGGCGCGAAAACAAATACCCGATACCCTTTCTGAACACCTTGTATAAGGCCTACTAAAGTTTGGATGTATATTATGTGTAGGTTTAAAGTACTTTTTTTTTAAATTGCTTACTAAGATGGTAATTACAATAATATTTTGAAATATGGTAATAAAAATCAATTACCTATCACAGAATCGTACATAAATAGATTTGTTCGCGCGAAAAACAATGTCACTGATGAAGACGATATCTTCAGGCTTCGTGACTGGTTCCAGGCGATACCTCCTGAGTATACCGGTCATTATCGTCTATATTTCCAAGAGAGCAAACTTTTGCCCTGTAAGTATAATAAATATTACGTTACAGTATGGAACATTAGAACTAGAAAACGGTTTTGGATTTGTTACAGACGTATTACTCTCAACTGGTTGGATTAAAATATTAAATACATTTCTGTAAACTATATTAAAAAAATAGAAAATTTAATAATCCCACAAGTAACCTATTCATTGAGACCATTCCAAGGAGCTCATTTACGATAACTCTACTGTGGAGTTAGATATCCTACAGGTCAAGGTTTTTATAATACCATTGAAGTAACAGAACACCAAATCTCGACTCAATAAGACCTGTAGAAGATGCCCACATTTATTTATTAACTTTAAAAGAGCTGATAATCTCTAAACAGATGAACAGATTTTCTTGAACCATAGGTAAAAACACTCTTGTTATCTTTCAAAGAAAAAAAATTACTTAGATCAAAATCGGTTCAGCCGTTTATGAGCTACGATGCCACAGACAGACAGACACACAGATACCCACGTTAAACTTATAACACCCTTGTTTTTGTGTCACTGTATAATCTATTAGAGGTCCAATATCCAATACATATTGGTGGTATATATTCGGAATAATGAGGACGCAAATTTAGAAGCAATTATAGCTCAGTGATTGCTTGTACGGTCACGACATTGATTGACGTGAGTTCGAATCCCTACAATGAACCAGAACTTTCGGTAAAGGAAAACAACGTTATAAAATTCAATGGCCGCCTGCTACCATGCTCAAGTTGAAAATCTGTCGCCAAACACCTATAGGTGCGTTCCGGTGGCTACACTTGGGAGCTTATATAATCACCTAAAACTAATCTAATATAAAATGTTAATATTCCCAACCAGGAACAATTTAAATTAAGACAGTCCACAGCGTCATATAAAATTAAACACCATTCCACAAACAAATATCCTTTTTTCATTTACGTCACGACCGATCGACCGAATACGAATTTATACATTTTTAAGCCTTAAGCTTAAATATGCTATAAAATTGTTCAGTTGTTATGAGCAAGACTGGTCGATTGTGACGTCACAAAATATCAAGCAATTTATAGCAACTGTAACGAGTATCAAATTAAAGAAACATTATGGAGTAATTAGAAACAATATTTCCAAAAAGTCTGCCTCATTTTATTAAAATTGCTGCAGATTGCTTGATTGATCAAGATTGATCAATATATGTTGCCGAGCAATATTGCTCAAAAATTGCCCTTCTAAGAGCACCTTAAGGTTTAATTTATTTTGTTGTATGACTTTTTTTAAATATAATTCTAATAAGGAATACGATGAGAACAACTCTGGAATGGATCCGCAAAATATCTTCTCGTTGTTCTGGACAGGTTGCATAGTCAGGCTTTTGTTTGTTTGATTGTTAATCATGAAAACGTTATAAATACATCGAGCCACTTCAGCTGCGCAGGAACATATCGCCTTGTTGAAGTGTTGTACAGTCTGTTTTTTTTAAACTGACTGTACTGTTAGCCTTAGAAGCCCTGAAGCCGCTGCGGCTTTTACATCTTCACCGATCTTGGGGGTTGTACAGTCTGTATCATGGTGAGTGGTATATAGAGTTGTCCAATTTAATTACACTTAAATATGTGTGGGATTCCCAGGTGAACTACTTTTTTCTAAGAAAAGGTACTTTTATTTTTATTGAAGAAAACCTAACCAACTCAATATTAAGAATAGTTCAATAATAGGGGTTGACCGCATAAGTGATGGTCCTTGACTAAAAACAAACATCCGCCTGTACATTTTGTCCCATTAGTTTTACCCAGAGTATTAAAAATCAGTAAAATCCCATGGTCTGTACACATTACTATTTGATTACCTTGACTTAGATAGGATACAATATTATTTTACCATTGCCCCACCAAAAAGGCATTTTATTCATCGATAACAGTGAACTAATTAATCTAAATAAGTAAGTGTAAGTAAGTAATGGGTAAATCAATATGTGTATAGTGGTCGCCATAGATGTTGTAGTCGATCTTTCTTCTCTTTCATGTAATGAAATGTACTTAAACTTAACGCGTCCTTGAAATTTCACTCTCAATTGTCGTCAAATTATCAAATCCCCACCTAAAAAGTTTTTTCACAGTTAAAGGTAAAAAGTAGAGTACATAACTCGTGAATTTTTTTAACTCGATCCTAGTATCCCCCGCTCCGCTGAGGATTCTCGTCTAGAAGTCTTTGCTGCTCTCGGGTTCCAACTTAGTCCATTGAATCAAATTCCCTTAATTTTCACTTGATATAATCCACAATTTTTTATTACAGATTATAAATTATTGGCATTGTACTGAATGTTATGAATCATTACCTTTTATTCCTACACCTATTGGTATTTATAGGCCAATGATAGGTCACGCAAAACCAAGAGAGGACGGATCATAATCAAAGTTGTATAAATGTTCAAGTTCAAGCTTCATAAATATAATTTATACAATATTATCATAGTGAAATATTTAACCAATGGTTCTGTTAGATTAAACGAGTTTATTTCGCAGACTAACAAAAAAGGTTGAGAATTCGATTGGAAAATTTAATTATTTTAGGATATTTTGTTAGTACAACAATACTAATATGCAAGCGTCTCACAGCTGGTCAATGTAGCCTATTCCTGAGGGAAGGCACAGGAATAATCACCACGCCAATCCACGACGTATTGGAGATTGCAAACTCCGATAAATGAACAGTACTATATTTGTTTCCGTAATACAATAGTATTACAATATTTCAAACCGTTTCTCAAGCGTTTAGATTTCCTCACGATGTTTTCTTTCACCGTCACACTATTAATTACGTTATCAATTTAAATTAGTAAATATACGTAAATTCTTTAATATTCGCTGATACATGCTGAGGTGGGAACTTGCAGACATCGAATCGATATTTCGCCGGCCTAAACTACTCGACCACAATAACTTATTAGTAACTGGAAGTATCAATATCATAAAGCCAAGCTGTAAGTGAATGTACACAAATAGACATATACATACACTACATATGAACATATGGACATGCATTTTTGAAAGGCGATGCAACCTATTAGTGTCTAGCTTAGGTTAAAATTACATTCATGTTTCTACTGTTACAAAAAAAAAAACTTTACTTATGTAATTACCATCTTGGGCTACATCATCACTTAAAATCAGGTGAGATTGTGGGCACAGCGCTAAACCTATAACAATACAAAAACAAAATAATAAGTAAAATAAACACTCAAGAAGTTACAATGATATTAGAAATCATCAATACATAAATGCAAGAAACGAGAAATCACAGTCACTTAAGTTTGTTGAATGTTTAATCTGTCTGCATTGTACGTCGCTTATGACATTTATACTGCACCTGATGATAAGCACAATGCAATCCAAAAAAAATTGTGAGTGGTGACCACAAAGAGATCTGGAATCCATCGCCAGTAGCCGCTATCATGCCAACTTACGTAATGACGTTTCATTTCATAGGAGTATACCGAGTTGGAGTAATATTTAACAAAAAAAAAAGTGTTATTTTACTAATATTTCATTTACTCTTGTCAGAAAGTAACATCACATTTTAGAAAGTAACTTGAAAGTAATCTGTTGTTTTCCCTTTTTTGTTATCAAATGCTTTAAATTTTAAACCGAAGCAATACCAAGATATTAAAAATAATGTAAATTGTGATAATTTCCAAATAAAGTTATACAACCTTCCAAGGGGAATTTTTAATTCTTTATGTAATTTAACTTACGTCACTTTAAAACTTCGCAAATAATCTTTGATTGAAATCAAACTACATTTTGTGTATTTTACATGAGTAAATGAGATAGTAAGGTTTATTTATGATTTATTTAATAAAAAACTTTAACTATTTTCTATTTAAAATTCTTATGTAAATAGGATCTCTAGACCGTAACACGAGATCTGCTTGGAAGACAATGTCTTGTGGTCTTGTGACGGGCTGCAAGCTAAATTTTCTTAGTAAGCCAGACATCATAGTCTTCATTTCTAGAAGCGCAAATTTTTGTCCTGTAATATTTAATAATATTTATATTTTAATACAGTAATCTTCCTCTACTCGACGTCTACGAAAACCTAAGAAGAAATTACCCGGGCTGTCTAGATGATTTTATTGGAATTAACATACAAAATTAATGCAAATTATGAGTTCAAAACAAAGCTTACATAGTTTTCGTCGATTTAAATTTTTAAGTAACTCATATTATTTTTTATAGGCGTTTTCCTGGCAACGCCATAACTCCGTTAATTCTTCATTAAAATCAATGATTAATTTTAAAGCGTATATTCCCCGTTCTAGACGAAACAAATATTTAGTTAAGTAAATTGGATCCTATTCAATTGCATTCCTATTTCTATAAATTATTATTTCTCAAAGATATTTAAAAATAAGGTTAATAGGTAATTATGAAAAAAAATTGTGTATGTATAATGATTTTGGTTGTTAAGTTTTGAAGATTTCTTGTGCAAATTACATTAATTAAATTAGTCCACTTACTAACCATCCAGTAAGATCGAAACAACACTAAATTTTCAAATGAATTGCTACGAAAATTCATCTTACCAATACAATTCCTCGGTCCAGCACTAAAGGGTATAAAGCCATACGGATGTATATTGCTGACATTACAAGGTAGAAACCTTTCTGGTATAAATTTCTCAGGTTCGGGGTATATTGTTTCGTTTCGATGTATATCATAAATATGTATATTAACAATGGTTTTCGCTGGAACTTTGTATCCGCCTGTCAATATATGAAGTGAATAAATTATGACTTATTTAGGAACTCTAATTTGTATAATTAGTGTTTTATGTTATTACTTAAAACGTAATGTTATTATAAATTAAAATGAAACACAATTCAGTTGTCCAGTTCAAGTTCACTCATATCCACAATTTTTTTATATTTTACACGTTGAGAACAGCTCTAGTTTTTGAGATATTCGGCATTTATTTCCTTCGACACTTCATATAAAAACACAAAACTAGCTCTAATTTCCTTAAGGCTTTTCAATCCTTTAATTGAATATAAGTGTATATCTTATACTTTACCTTATACAATATGACCGCATCATAATGAGTGTTTCAACGAATGATTTACTTTTTACCGTGCATGTAATTATTACACAAAAAACCACATACTACGGCCAGCAGACCACAGAGAAGTAATATCACTAGCTTAATATATATTATATCCTTAATATATCAAAATTACATGTGATCATAAAACTCAACTCAGTATAACTTCTTCATTTATGTATCTGGAAATCAAGGGCACACTGGGATACAGTCGGAGAGATTCTTTGATGCAACACTCCAGATACTTCATCTCGTTTAGGTCATTCATTGTTGGATTCCGTTCAGAATCCCCGAAAATACTTTGCAGCTCATCATAAATTTTATTCTGTAAAAATATCTTCGGCTGATTTTATAGTCACGCTTGTAACCGCGCGTGCGGTAAGCGTCGCAAGCGCAAATGCGACAAATGTTTGTAGTACCTATCTACTCTCGTTTTATTGTTTCACATGTGATCCGCGTTGTCGGTAAACCGCGCTCGTGTCGCCAGCGCGATCAAAGAGCGTCCGTCACATTGGCTGATTCATGATTGGCATGCTGAGTGGACGTGCCGCTAGTTGTTATCTTATGTTTATTGTGAGTGACCATATTCGTTAGTTCGTTACACAGTTTGCGCGGGCCATCAGTGTGCTTTTAAGCAATTTAAGCAGCGCTTACCAAACGCGCTGGCCGTAAGCTTCACCATAAAATCAGCCTTACTCCTATAATTCGTATTAATTACTGCCATTGTTAGATGTAAAATCAACTATAATAAAATATTAGTTAAACAAATAAATTTTTATATCGTTATTTATGGAAAAGTAGTCTGGAAAAAAATGTTAAATAACAATAGTACAACTATTTGAAAACATAATTTCTTAAATATTATGTAATATTTTTGAAGTTAATAAAAAAAACTAAATACCTTTTTTTCATTTCATTTTCTTAATAACAATCGCAATTATTTACGTGCGGTAAACCCCTTCGAATACATCTTTAGGAGCTTTATGACTATTTTTTACGTTTTTCAACTTTTATACTTTATAGAATATGTTATACCTATAAAACACTACCTGTACATCTCGTTCATTGGCAATCCTCATTATCATGAAATACAGTGCCATAGCAGTAGTGTCGTGTCCCTGTAATTAATAATCAACAGTCAAGGAAATAAATGTGATCTCTTTATGTTTTTTATTAAGACAATTATTAACAAAAAACAAAACCATCTTCAATGATTCTAAAGAGTTCCCTGGTGTATCTTCGAAGTTGAAAGTCCAAAGCCATTGAAGTTACAATGGGACCTATTATCCATTATTATTATTGAGGTTTCCCCCTATCCAAAAAAAAAAGAATCATTTAAATCGGTTCATAAAGAAAGGAGTTATGGCTGAACATCCGTAAAAAAATACATTCGAATTGGGAAACTTCCCGTTTTCGGTCGGTAAAAAAAATATATTATTGTTAAATTTTTACGTTCTACTCAAAATGACCCATTGAAAACTACTTACATCCATACTACTTTTCAAACATTTTCATCCTGCACACAACAACTCATCTACGTTTCATCGCAATCAGATGAATGGATATTGAAACACATGCGATAAAAACAAAGAAATATTTTTTTTTTTATATATTCCCATAACAGTTATAATATAGGGGAAATAAAACCGGCTAAAATTATAAAATTCAATTACTTTTTTCTTCGTGACTTACGCATTTTTTATTATACTCTTTTATTGTGCCATCATAAATGTATTTTTCATAAACAGTTTTATTGATAATGCATACGAAATACGGTAGCTTATAGGTAGTCCATACTTATTGCATTAGCGATTACATTATTTGATAATAATTAAATTTATATCGTTTAACAATATCTCACCTCGAACAAAAAAGTATCCACTTCCTCTCTTATGCCATCTTCATCAATAATACCCAATTTCTCTTGTTCCAAGAGTAAATCTAAAAAGGCCAATTTTCTCTTTAAACCTCAATCTTCATTATCAATAAATTCAGCCGCACCTTGATAATTATTATATTTTCTTCTGTCCTGTATAATACTCTTGGTAAAAGCATGCAAATATTTTATGATATTTCTTTGTATCCTTGCAGCTTTACAAAAATAAAATATAACATTTTCAAAGAGCAAGGGATTTGTAAATCTGTAAACTGTGATCTGCCCATAAATGTGTAGCGCTTTTAAATAATTACGAAGACTTGAATCGTTGTCTTCAGACATTGAGATTCCCATTGATGTTTCTGAAACAATTTTTATAGTGTTCAAGAGAAAGTTTAAAGAAATCTTTGTCTTTCACTTTCTCAGACCCTTCTGTCGACAGTGGCGGCCTTAGGGGGTGGCGAACAGGGCAATCGCCGGGGCCTCGATCTTGGAGAGGCCTCGCGTCAAAAAATACAATTTTTTTTAACTATATTTTTTTTTAATTTAAAACTTTTGATTTTGATTTTTAATTATTTATTAAAGTTATAACTTAACGGTAAATTAAAATAAAGTTAGTTAACTAATTCATTAATTCAAATCATAATTGATAAATTTATTTTGTAGTAATTGAATATCGCGCCTCGAAACACTTAAAGATCGGTTTTTTAAACGCATAGGACTCGGGACTAGCATAGTATTATATAGTCTGTGATTCGGGAGTCGGGATATAATGTTCTGCTCATCTATCGCTCGGGAAATCCCCGTCACTAGAGGAATTCCCTTGTTTCAATTCGTTCGTCAACTTTTGTTACCTTGGAATTATTTTGCTTGCTGTATGAGTTACAAAATCGTTGCTGTATCGTACATATCTTTCAATTATATTTAATATTACGCTCTTATAGTGTTTCAAGTATTGAGTGAACTGGAAAAATTCAAATTATAGTATTTTAGATATTGAGTAAGCTGATAAAGTGTAAAAAAACTGTGTGACACATACTTAAAAATTATTTCTGACTATTTGTGCGAAACAAAACAAGATTTACGAAATTTTCGCGTGATCGTGATGGCGGTAGAAAATTTGAGTCAGGTAGTTAAAAAAGGAAACGAGCTATCAAAGAAAGAAGGTAAAAGAAAATCTACGTGGATCTTTATATAAATATATAAAAAGTGATGATCAAGAAACCTATATGAAACATTTATTGATTGAAAGTGACTTTAATCCTGATTCAGCTGAAAACATTCCTTCCACATCATTATGGGTGCCGCCGCCGTCATCAAGTAAAAACAGCGAGGATGATGATGATTTAACTACATCATTGTCTCTTAGGTCACCGGTGCCGCCGTTAACGCTATCCAGTCAAGAACACGAATCTGAGCCCGAGTCCTACATCCATGACTGCTGGAATGGAAAATCTGAATCCTCAAAATGACACGGTTTGTGGCTCATAACAATTACTGATGTAGACAGAACTGAGATTGTATTAATAGGTCCAATCCGGATTAAAGTTGAGTTATTACCCTTAAATGATAATGGACGGCGCGATTCAGTAAATATCATTATAATAAGATATTAGTTAACGGTGAAAAGCTTGACAGGCGCTGGATGATTTATTCACAAACAAAGGATGCCGTTTACTGCTTGTCGTGTCGAATATTCGGGCTAGAAAATACAAAGATTGCATCAAGTGAAGGAGTGTGTGATTGAAAACACTTGGGTGATTACCTAAAGTTATACGAATCTAGTCGACGGCACAAAGATTGTATGCTGAAATGGATTAATTTAGAGAATGGTTTAAAAAGCTGTTCCACTATTGACTCCTTGGCTCAGTCACAAATTGAACAAGAAAGGCAACGTTGGAGAGATATTTTAGAACGATTGCCCGCAATTGTAAATTTTTTAGCATTTCACAATTTGGCCTTCAGGGGTCATAGAGAGAAGTTAACATCTGACTCGGGTTCGGGTGAAACAAGCGGCAATTTTATAGATTTAGTAAAGTTAATAGCCCGATTTGATCCAGTGCTGAGAATTCACTTACAACAAGTAAAAGATAAAACGATGAATGACCACTATATCGGAAAAAATATTCAAAATGAGCTCCTACAATTAATGGCAAGTCACGTGAAAACTGAAATTATTGAAAAAATAATTAATAATAAATATTACTCTATTATTTTTGATTGTACTCGCGACGTTCCTCGTGTTGAGCTACTATCAATTATTATAAGATTTTTTAATACAAAAACAGCTGAAATTGAAGAACATTTTATTGGTTTCATAGCCGTCGAAAAACCACAGCTGAGAGTTTGACTAATTATATAATCACAGAATTAGAACAGTTAGGTATATCATTGTAAAACAGAAAAAGCCAAGGTTATGATAATAGTGCAAATATGCGTGGTGAAAAAAGTGGTATCCAAAAACGTATTATTGAAATTAATCCACTTGCTTATTTTTTACCTTGTGGGAGTCTCAGCTGGAATCTCATCCTAGGAGATGCAGCATCGTCTTGTGTCCAAGCAAAAACTTTTTTTGGTATGCTACATAGGTTGTACACTCTGGTTGCTAGCTCAAGTCAGAGGTGGGCTATTTTAAATGCTCATGTAAAATCCTTATCGCTAAAACCACTTTCTGAAACTAGATGGGAGTGCAGGGTAACATCGGTGACGGCCGTTAAATACCAACTAAACGATATATTTGATGCTTTAAAGGATTTAGCAGAAAATACAATAGATTTTCAGTTGGGCAGTGAATGCCATTCTATAGAAAACGAAATAACTACCTACGAATTTGTAGTTTCACTTGTCATATGGTATGACATTCTTACAAAGTAAATGTTATCAGTAAAATGTGGCAAAGCAAAAACATGCACTTAGATGTGGCTATACAACACCTAGACGAATTTACAAATTGGGTCGATAATTATCAAGAAAATGGTTTTCAGTCATCCCTTGTAACAGCGAGAGAAATAGCCGAAGAAAATGATATTAACAGACAGTTTAAAGAAGTCAGAAGATGACGTAAAAAAAGGCATTTTGATTATGAAGGGGAAGATGAATCTCATGAATTGAATGCGGAAGAGATTTTCAAAATAAACTATTTTTATGTTATTGTCGACAATGTGCGCGCAAGCTGCCATCCTAGGTTTGAGGCACTTAAACATCATGAGAACATATTTCGTTTCATGTATAATATAAAAAAATTAAAGGAAATTAGTAATAGTGAACTTTCAGTAGAGTCAGTAGGAGAATCATATGATATTGATGGATATGAATTGTACGAAGAACTGAATGTGCTCATCCGTGTGTATGAAGGAAACGATGACATTATCTCGGTGCTGAAATACATAATAGAAAAAAAAAACTGAAGTTTACCCCACTATCGAAATAGTTCTGAGAATTATTGCCACCACACCTGTTACGGTTGCGTCTGCTGAAAGGAGTTAGTTTTTCGATGCTTTAAATTATTAAAACATATTTGAGGAATTCGGTGACACAGGATCGATTTTCAGCCCTTGCTATTCTTTCAATCGAAAATGACGTAGCTCATTCGTTAGATTATTGTGTTTTAATTAAAGATTTTAGTCTTAGTAAAAGCCGCAAACATCAATTTTAAACTTCATCATCTATGTATTTGTTAATTTTGTAAATCTTTCAATGTAAGTAAAATATTGTAAAACTCAAATTTTATTTATTTGTATAATTTTAGCATTTCTCGTCTACCATAACGAATACCAACCAAACAACCAGACCTACTTTCGCATCACATAGGTACTTTTCCGTAGGACAAAAGACCTCGCAAAGACCTGCCGCTCGGAGCCTCGCAATGGGTAAGGTCGCCGCTGTCTGTCGAGTCTAAAATTAGGTAAGCAAGGTTTCAATTCTCACAAATGACGGATTTTTTTGTGATAAGCATGTGTTAGTTCCACAGAACACTATAATTCAATTTATGCTACTTAATAATAATAAAGGTTTAAATTTAAAATTGCCGTTTTATATTGAAAAGATCAAACATTTTTGAAGTGAAACTTCTTTGCGCGCATGAGGTTAAATTTTTACAGATGAAACGCGTCACGAAGATGTGAAACGTTTTGAGAGAGAGAGAGAGGGGGAGAGAGCGATTCAGAGAGACTGAGAAAAGGCGAACGTAGCATGAAGCACGTAGCCATGGAGACAATATGTAAACAGTGAGTTAAATTTATCAATAAACATTTTGTGTTAAATTTGTAAATCATCCTATACTAAGCAGTTGTTCAGAGTAAGTAATATATTTGTTATCTTTTTGTTAATAGACAATTTTTTATGTTAATTCGTTTGGAGGTTTGGAAGTTTTAATATTTACAAATAACATGTGGCATTTTAATTTGCCACTCGTCATTTAAGAATTTAATTTACTATTTTTATGAAATATAAATAAAAATATATCATAAATTCTCTTTACTAAATTTTAATAAAAAATAATAATTAATTAATAATTTCTAATATTTAGTCTACAGATAAATAATAATCCAAACACACCAACTACAAATTCAGGAACGACAATAGATGCTATTTTTACAAGATATTTAGGTAATGTTGAAACACGAACTTATATTGCATATTTTAGTTATCATAATGCTTTAGTCACAACAATATCAATAGAAATCGCATCAAATAATGTAGATATCGATGAAGTAAATTAAAATTATAACATTATTTTTTATTCGAGATTGCACTGCCTCACTACGTCGCATTTAATCTTTTTGGTTCTCTTTTTTATTCACTCTCATATAACACACCTATCTTCGTATTCACTCACACACAACATCGGACAGATCTGTAGGATGCGTGTCACCTCATCTCTGGCATGTTCAACCGGCACGTCCAACTGGCAGTCAACAACAGAGTACTTTTGTTTAAAGGAGCAGTCGAGCAGTCAACCTTTCACCACGATTTCGAGTGGTCGCATTCGGTCCATCTCTAAACTTTTCGGTGAGTGAACTCTTTTCATTTCGCGAACCCCGTCCACCCTCGTAGGGAACTCTATGGACATTACGCCCATAGGGTGCTCGAGAGTGTGTCGATATAAAATTAAATTTATAATTTGTATTAATTTTCGACACTTTTAATATTTTAATGACAATTAAACTCATTAAGTTCCTAACATATCTTCCTTTTTCCTTCCGTCCAGGTCTCGAAAATCTAAAGCTTTAGATTAGTATAAATATAATTAAAAATAGTTTGGCAAAGAAATTTCACTCCCGACATGTGTACTTTGTACGCACGCACTTTTGCCATTTTAATGGAAGTTCACTGATGCCTCTGCTATATAAATCCTGGAGACGGGAATCGATGAACACTTTAAAAGCGCTTTGAAATGGTCCTCTGTAAGAAAGAATACAAATTTGGAAAAAATGGAAATAAGTTGGAGCAAGGACCGGTAAGTATGGTGACAGAGAGCTTCCAGTCATAACTCCTGTAGTTTTTAGATGGTCCGTGGTGCGAGCGTTGTCGTTAAGAACTAGTGGACTAGAACAATTAACAAGAATTGGTTGTTTAATAGCGCGCTTGTCCATCATCAATTGCAATCACGCAAACACGGCTGAACGAATTTGATGAATATATCGAACACATAGTTTACAAGCTGGATTAACTTATAGGATACTTTTATCTGGGTAAATTACATGTTCATAATCTTTTTAACTGTTTTAGGGGTATAAAATCAGTTATTAAAATACCTTTTGCTTCTTAACATCTCAGTCATCTCATTCAGTTTTCTATTGGAGATCACAAGATATGAAGAAAAAACTTAGACCAGATGATTTTTAATAAATAGCTTTAAATGAAGTATAATAAATAAAATTATCTACTTACTACACATAACTCCAAGCGTCGCTTTAATTATTATGGGTAAAATATCTGTTTTTTCTTTCCCAACCTCAGTTTGGGCAATTTCTAAAAACCGTTCAGTCTCTTCTGTAAACGTCCTCGTGAATTTTCTTAATATGTTGAAATGAAATGCAGGTGTTAACATCTTGCGTCGCTGCTGCCATTTTTCACCTAAAGCCAGGGAGATTTTAATACAAGCAAAGGATTGAAAAAAGTAAATAAAATGAAATATATATTCATAAATCAATAATAAAACGATAGCACAAATAATTTGCCATTTAAAACCGATATTTAAGCCCATATTTAGCCATTTCTGCCATCGCTTTTCTTCTACTAGAAGTGATCCTAATATAAAATTATCCAAACAACATACCATACCATCACGCCTGTATTCCCCGACTAATGTACACCCACAGTTCGCCGTGTATGTTTTTAGGTCTTATGTAATAGGGGTCGAGCCTATTGCCACTAATCGGGCACGAAACCAAACTCCGAGTTGCTACTGAGAATTTCATAGGAAAACACTTTGCTCGACCTGGGGATCGAACCTCCACGCGGTCGCGCTTACGACCACTAGGCTAACGACTCAGTTCAGTCCAAACAGTGTCAGTATATTTAACGCTTAGGGAAAGAAGTACATGTACAATACACGATTACTGCGTAACTTACCACTACTGGTTAGCAATCCTTTCTGTAGCCAAGGTTCTAAGAATACATAAGGTATTTTCTTTTCATTATACCGCGGTGAGGATAATATTATCTGAAAATTATTTATAAATGTATAATGCTGTTGTTTACACGTGCGTCTTCGTGTAGACTATTTCTTATTCATCATAAGAAGGCTTGCATGACATATCCTCGAACCTCGGCTTGGGGTATTGCCGCGACTGCAAAGAAGTCGCGATCTGGATAATTCCCTTTGCGTAAAATTTGAGCTAAACTAACATATACATATCCCTGCCTCCTGGGAGGAAGGGAGGAACATGTGTATAAGTATTTAGTGATCCTCATGAAATATGGTCAAAACTAATCTAATCACAAATATAACCAAGTGTATTTTTATCAAGACCAGCACAAAGCTCATAAATCCAAGACTCAAGCTGGCTGCACTGAATCATCTTTCTTTTTCTGTTGTCTTCACACAGCTTGCAATACCAGGTTTTAGTTTTTTTGTTTTCTTTATAAGGTTTTCATTTCTACATTTCCTTATTAAGCTCTTTGGTGCCCAAAGTTCTTACATACAAGTTACTTCTTTGGCTGGATTTATTTCTTCTTTTTTGATTCATTAGATTTATTCTCTAATTCATTTTTATAAGGACTTTCTGTAAGTATTTGGGATACTCTTGTTTGTTTGGTAATCCATTTCGATTGACGATGGCTGTACATTGGAGCCATGCTTTGTGTGTCTGATCGTATTACCGCTGAATTCCGATTTTCAATGCTGTTGGTGTTTTATCTGCCTTTCGATTCTCTTTATCTTTATGATTTTGTGAGACACCTTGTAATCATTCACTTTATACCAATTTATTTCATTCATGTATAGTATTGGTTATGTTATTATTATTTATAAATTACCATTTCATATTTATATATATTTCGTAAAGGAAACCGAAGTCATCAGATAGGTTGTATATATTTACAAATTTATGTGTTGAGTTGTCTGTTATATATTACTATGTTCATCTTTATATATTTTTCATCTGCATTGATATACTTGTTTAATTTTAATGATAATTTTGGTTTATTATTGTTTTTGTGAAACTTTGTTATATTGTAGAATATTTTAAAGCATGCGCTTTGCGTAACATTATAAAAAGTTTATTTGTTACTGGCTATGATACCCGGCTTCTCTCGGGAGTTGATATGACATTACGTTGTAGTTGAAATAAAAAAATAAACTATGACGTAAAAAGTAAAAAAAAATATTGAAAACATTTGCTCATTATTTACACTACTTGTTTATAAACAACATTTTTCATTATGTATATATATATAAATTTTTCGAATTTCCTACTCTTGAGCAAGCTACATATAGCTGACCGTGAGAGAAGCAGGATTCTTTGAGGTTGATGCCACAATATTTTAAAGTTTGCCCTTCGCTTTATTAATTGTAAAACTAAAGAATAATTTAATTGGAAACTGCAATCTTTTAAATTGAAATGGCAATTCAGAAGAGATCAGTGGTATTCTAGGTATAAATACTGTGTGTCCTTTGTTCTTTCCAGAAATAAGTTCAGCTTCAATGATATTATTCGATAGCTGTTTTACGATCATCCTCGTTTCATTACATAGTTTTGGGAAGTTGAGATTTCTGAGTAGTATGATTGGAGATCCAATTTTCAGACGAAGGCAGTGTAATGGCATTCCTGGTACTTGTAAAGAGTTTAGAAATTCAGTAGGGAAGTTGACACTTTCTTCAATGGATACCATCGTGTCGATCGATTTATATATTTTCTCTTCACCAGGTATTTTCTTTAGAATATTATAATTGATATCGTCAACAATATTATTTTTAGTAGCCAAAATTGCTCTTTGAAATAACAACTCTACGTTGGTATAGTTCTGAATAATATTTGGATAAATTTTGTCGATTAGTTCGTTTTCAGTAGTGGCTATGTTATAGAAATCACTATTGAGTTCAATGAGGCCGGTCGTTTGATCAGTAGGATATGTACCTTCGCCTATTTGTAAAAATATTTTAGCAAAATGTGCTGTTGTTTCATCTTTTGATAATTCAACTCTCATATTTTTTCTTAATTGCAGTATTTGTACTTGTGGCCAGAGATGTTGGGAATAACTGTAAGTGTTTGTCGAAAATCTCCTGAGAGTATGAGTAGAGCTGCTCCCATTATTTCAGAGTTTTTTCGTAACTCTTGTAATGTTCTGTCCATGGCTTCTAGTGATTTTTTATGGGCCATGGTGCATTCATCCCAGAAGATAATTTTAGCTTGTTTTAGAAGTTGACCCCGTCCAGATTTTCCTGAGATTTTACATACCGGGAATTGTTGTTCGGCTATATTCAACGGTAGTTGTAAGGCAGAATAGGCTGTTCGTCCTCCTTCCATAAGTGTGGCTGCAATGCCGGATGATGCTAGTGCCAGTGTGATGTGTTTTTTAGCACGTATTTCCGCCAGTATTAGATTTATTAGAACCAAGTATGGTTTTGAATATTTTTTGTACATTTTCCATCACTCATGCATGGCGCATTGAAGTTTAACTTTAACTCCAAAATATAAGTTAGCTACTGCTATATAAATACACAAAAGTTAATAACTTTATTATAGTAACAAGTGTAATTTAAGACTTTATTGAAATTGGAATTCTAAATTTAGCGCCATTACTACACATGCTGCAATTGCTCGCAGCGCCTTTCGAAATGCATCCCAAATAATCGTTGTTCTGAATGAAGTTCAAATACTCGATAACAGATGGCACCACTACACTTAATTTCCTAGTTGGAGGGTTGGAAAAGCCCTTAAATCTTTAAAAACACGCCCTTTAGGTTAAAACGGCAACTTTCTTGTTCGAGGGGGGATAAAGGGCTATCACACTATATAAGTTCCTTTATCGTGCCGGGACTCCTTTTTAAGTTTTATCGGCACGCATATTTTATCAACTTAGTTTTATTATATAAATAATGATAATGATAATGATTTAGGAAGGCTGTATATCAGTACTGAGATGAACGTCGCTCAAAGGCTAGTAGAACATTTTTGAATTACAACATTACATTATTACATTGAAAACAATACACGTGGCGCTGCGCAGGGTACCGTCATACGATCCAATCACACGTACCGCTGCGCCGCGCCGGGCCGGGGCTGGCGACGGTGTTATCACGTTATAAAAATTTGCTACATTTGAGGGAAACTAAAACTAAATATGTTAATTTTAAATCGCAATAACATTTTTATTTTCATAATAAATAAAATGTTGATTTTTTTTTTGGTATTGTTATTGGGGTTCGACGGGGTTTTTAATACATATTGTATAAATATATAAACGTGTAAAGTAACTTGCAAATAAAACAAACATAAAAATAAAAAAATCTTACTTCTGCGTCAGCTGGTGTATGCACATTTACTAATGTGATATGAAATGCATTCAGTCTATAGAGATTGTCGTACTCGTGATGGCAGTCTCGAACGAATTTGAACAGGGTTACTGAAATTTACAATAAAGCTCGTCACTCACTTAATAACCCGGCATCAGACCAGCACCGCCTCTTCACTTGACGTCCACGCGTTATCGACGGGTGAACACCGCGTGGTTACGAAAACGGTTATGTTTTTCAATTAATCTACAAGCCAAGTTACATAACGTTTTCTTTGTTTGTTTTTAAGGTATTTTAGTGGAAAATAATAAAAAAAATGTAGTAATATAGTTTTTCTTCTTGCATTTTTAAATTAGAACCGATAATTGTTGTTTTAATATTGATAAATAGCCAGTGTTTAATCGTTTTTATAAATCAGAAGAAAAAATGAGAATAACATTGATTTTTTTTTTAATAAATTTTTTATGTTGCATTTTTAACTTATTTTGTAAAAAGCTAAAAAACATGAAATCTCAAAAATGGTTCACTTCTGCATAATGCATATGGGGGTTAAAATTATCGCAAATATTCACCCCTATCACCTAGAAGCCAGTACATAGTATGACTAAAACCCATCAGATTAAATATAATATTGCTTTATTAAATGTTGTAGGCAGAACCAATAGTTGAATATTAATATCATACTGGTTCCAAAAGTAATGTGGATAGGTATTTGGAAATTATTATGTGTTGAACTAAATCAACACTGAGTATTTATACTATTAGGCATTTGAACATGTGCTTGGTTCCAGTCATCATTACTTTGTTATGTACTAACTGACAACCACACAGAATATTTTGTTATTATGAGCCAAACAAGTTGTTAAATGAACTAGCACTGACTCTATTTAACACACATATAAAAGGTGGTAGGAAGGGTATTTACTTAGGCTTAAGCGCTTAAGGGCAATGTTTATCCCTTTGGAAAAGCCACAAATATTACCTTTGAACAACCATACGTACATTACCTTACTAAAATGTAGTAGGTATGTGAAATGTTACATGTAGATATGTAGTGGTTTATATTCTCATGAGAATATTATGTATTACAAATAACAATAACACACACAAATAGTTCCAGTCATCTTTTGTCTATGATTGTAAAATTGTAAAAATTAACTATGAAGATTTCTATTTTATTATAGTTAATAATTTAAATAAATATTATTCAGAATACATATTACAAAGCTTCCTGTATATAATTAATTAATTATTTCCTTAATTTTCATAAATTTTAACCCCCTTTACAAAGATTTTAAAACTGGTGCTAACTATGCAAACAATTTACTATTACGTTTGTCAAAATATCGATTCAAAGACGAATTTAAAAGTATTTATAATATTAAACTAGATGGCGTTACTTGTATCAATTTGGTTTTAAATTTCTTTCAAAATTATAGCTAGGTACTTAAGGTGGATATGTTACACAGCGACACATCGTCCTTGCATTGGCAACTCGCGGTCCACTCACTGTTCGCATATGGACTGCTTGCGTGCGAGTCGATATGGTGACGTTACTGAGTTGACAATCTCACCCGCACGAGGATATATGGTGCTGGTCAGGTACCGGGTTGACAAGTCCGTGATGTCCACGTTTATTTTTTTAGATCTGACTACACTGTTAGCCTTAGGGGCCCTAAAGCCGCTGCGGCTTTTACAGCTTCACCGGACTTGGGGGCGAGCGCAGAGGGCACTCAGCCGCGAAAGTTATTAGGACGACTCGCACGAGGGTGCTAAAGTGGCCGGACCTCGGCTCAGGCGGTCGTCGCGTACGCAAATAAGTCGCGATCTAATCGAATCCCTACACTTACGATTCGAGCTAACTAAAATATACTCATAGGCACGTTCCCTTCCTCCTGGGAGGAAGGAAGGGAACATGCGTATGTGCATTTAGTAAACAGAAATGTTTTCTACACTAACTAGCGTAAAAAAAGAAAAAAAGGTCCCTCACAGTACCTATGTACCTATGTGGTGTGCACGTGTGTGTGTTCATACGTGTGTAATGTTGTATGTAGGTAGCTAAGTGATGCACGTATAGTATCACTTGTATCGCGCGGGCTGTTGCCTGACCCAAGGGCTTCACGCCGAGGAAACGGCCCTAGGCTTGGGCGTCCACGTTTACCGCACATTCGCTATTTATACTATGACTTTACAGCAATCCGCGAGTTGACAACTTTGGAAAATTATTTTAAACACTTTATATGGTGAAAATAATACCCTATGAAATATTTAAAAATATTTATTAATTTAAATAAAAATACGTCACAAAAAGGTGATCTTTTTTATGATAGGTCATTTTGTATGATAACAATAGTGACAAATGTGACAAATTACGCAAAAGTTTATCTACATATTTCCTGAATGGTAACGTCACGTTTTCTAATCGGCGTTTCAAATCACGTGACTCATAGACAAAAATATTAATTTTCGATAGGGAAATCTAAATAAATTAACATTTGCTTTTTTCAGATTTGTATTGTTTTAGGGTTTTTATCTAACGACCAATAAATATTTGTCAATAATTTATTTTATTTTTAAACACACAGACAATTCGCGGATTGCACAAATAAACGATGGTTCAATTGTTCATGTATGGTTAATAATAAACTTATTTATGTATTTATTGGTGAAAGGGATTGAAATAGGATGTACAAATATTGACATGTAGGTACCATTAGAAAGGCGTGGTAAAGTATAGCAGAGTGTTATATTCGTCAAATAGATTACTCCAGCTTCAATTAATAATTAATCTATGCGCCGTCGTTGATATTATCTAGTGATGCGAATATGTATTATTTAATTATATCAAAGTATTTATATTTATTTTGTTTATAAAGTGAGTTTTAGGCACAGATAATTTTTTTTTTAGATTTCTCTCTACTTGAGGCATTCTGGCTGGTGGAACATATCCACCCTAAAGAAAATCGCAGCCAAACAACCTTGTGTTGTGTTGTGTGAGTGTGGTTTCCACAGCTCCTTGGGGTAGGGGTGTTCAAAGTCAGCAACGCTCCAGTGATACGTATAGTATTATAAGCGTCCATAGGCACGGTAGCCGCTTACCATCAGGTGTACCGTATGGTTGTTTGCCACTTTAATTGTATTTAAAAAAAACTGTGACTTACCGGGATCTGATGGTATCCTGCAGGCATTGCCAATAATCGGAAATCCTCTAGGTCCCGCGATTTTAACGATCAACTTTCCACTATTACTAAAGCGATAATATAAAGCAGCTAGAAACAATATGCAAATAGAACATATTATAATAAAAAATATAATTTGCAATATCATTGTATAGTATCTAACAACTGTCGATGTTTCCACGATACTGAATGACTAATCAAAAATCTTATTGTATTTATAGGGTTCCATTCCCAAAAAAGGAACTTTATACTTTCTAAATTTATTGTAAAAGTTACGTTGCAAAACTTGTTTTCTGATGAAGGTTTTTTTGAATTATAAAGTAAAGATTGCGGAAATAAAGATAACTTTAGTAGCTACAATGCTAACGTATAATGAATTCGCAATACCAACTAACCTTGTGTTGTTTTCCTGCGATGAATATGGTTTAAGACATAGAAATTTCTTTGGAGATTTCGTTTTTCTTGGAGCAGCCCGACTGATGGAATACCTCCCCCTTATTAAGGTTCACAGCGAAATAACCAGCGCATAAGATAACACGGGGCTCTTTTACCCGCACTATACCTTCAGTACCGTCCCTATCGAGTCCTCTCACACACTAAAAGCTTGTGGGGATGCCATGTCAAGGCTTAGCCCTCTTTGGTGGTTTCAATGTACCGACCCGTACCGATTTGTCTGTACCGAGTACCCGCTTCTTTATGCAAGCACCCTTACAAATGAGCTAGGCTTAGCTTGCCGCCATTTTGGGCCACATCTTCGGCGTAGCATAGTAATAGCGTAAAGGCGTATACTAAATCTCATTAAATATGGCACATACGTTTATACGATAGAACAAAAACAGTTGAAAATATAAACAAGTTTTATAACACACAATTGAACGGCAACATAAATAAATAAATAGAAGATTATTCTTTTATAATTATTGTGCTGTTCACCAAGTTATTATAAATGTTATAGAAATAAAGGTGTCTAATATTAGTAATATTGGTACGGCCACTATAAATGTTGATAGGTAATGCTGATGCTGATGCAGAACCGTAGATGAAAGTTTTCAGCAGACTTGCTTTGGTAGCTGCACTCCTCTCTGTCCACATTCCTTCCCACCAGCATCGCCAAGTGCTGCCCCCTCTAACCGCGGAAACCAAAAATGTCTACAAGCGCGATGCGTTAGTTGAACGTAATGTAATAATTATTATTTATCGAAGTAATGAAATTTCGAGATTTTTAATATTTTCCTTCCTTTAAAGGCGCTAAACGCTATCTAAAATTCAAAATTTGATGTTGTAAAACTTCTGGAAGTAGGTACCTTAGAATTTTGATGATAGGTGAATGTGTCAGTGACTCCATATTTCAGATGCTTCATAGTCATTTATTTATGATGATTTTCAATATTTAATATACTTGCCCTCCTTGTCCCGTTTTTTATGCACCCTTTATATTTATATATATAAATACCATCACGACTGCTTATAAATACTGGTATAATACCGTGAGGTGAGCGTGAGGTGAGGTTTTTATTTAGTTGCTGCTTTTTAATCACGAAATATGCCTCGTGTACGAAGTCGCGAGCACAGCTAGTTATAAAATACGCTGCTTGTCAACGTGGCAGTGTTGTCGGAATGATACTGACTCGAGTGCGCCGATTGCAGCGTGAATTTTATAGTCGATTTGCTATATAGTACCTACACCGACAGCAACTATTTTTAGCGTCAACGACAACCAATCATTAAACCATTATGTGTTAGGTCCTTACATATGAAAATAGCGTTTTATATGGAAAAAATAAAAGGAAAAAAAATAATAGAAAGTATACATTTAATTAATCGAAGTATGTAGCATTATTATCTTTCACTTTCGTCATTTTATAGGCTGTCATTGATTCCATTGCTGAAAAAATTGTGGGAGCGAGAATCAATAAAATCTTTGAAGGCGGTTTGGACAGCCTCATCGTAATTGAAATTTTTTCCTTGCAAGAAATTGTCCAAACTCCGAAAAAAGTGGCAATCTGTTGGAGAAAACTCTGAGATGTATGGTGGGTGTGGGAGATATTCTAACCGCAGTTCCTCTAATTTAGCGACTGTTTGTCGTGAAGTATGGAGTCTAACATTATCCTGAAGCAACAGTGGGCTAGAGAGATTCACCAGTCTCGGTTGCTAGCTTTTTCAGTATGGTTTGCTACTGTTGCCGTTATAGGTCATAGGAAGCTGTAATGTATCACACCAGCACTGGTCCATAAAAAAATCACCAGTACTTTTTTCTGAGTAAACTTTCGCTTGAGACAGGATTTGGCCGGTCCTCCTGAGTTCAACCACTATGATGAGTGTTTCCAATTATCGTAAAGGATCAATTTTTCGTCAGAAGTAACAATACGATTCAAAATTCCCTCATTGTGACGGTTGAGTAATGTAACGCAGCGCTCAATGCGTATTTATTGGTGTACTTCAACCAATTCATGCGGTACCCATTTCTCGAACTATTTCACTTTTAAATTTGGTCTAGTGAATTAAAATTGTTTTATCACTCACACTGAAGCCTGAACTCTGACGTGGTTTGTGATGGACCCGGTTCCATGATCATCTTTAATTATTCATTATCAACTAGGGTCTCCGGCTGACCGTCCACAGGGTTTGTATCGTAGGTTAAAATTTCCAAAACTAAAACGTTGAAACCAAAAACGTATCATGCTTTCTTTTACAGTAGCTACCCCATACCCATCATTAATCCTTCGAGCTATTTCTGCAACGCTGATGGCACGGTGGAAGTCATATTCATGAATAACGCAATATTTTAAGTTTTCCATTTTATATAAAGAACGATGTCAAAGAAAAATCAAATAGTGGGAAAACAAATGAATCACTAAATTCGAAACACAAATACACAAGCCTAAATTTGAAATAAATTTTGATTTGGAACTTCTTACCAAACGCCAGATATTTGAGATCAAAGTGGCCAGTTCAATAAAATATAAATTTCATATGTAAGGACCTAATATAATTATATTTTAAGTAAATTAAATAATAATAATATTAATATTATAATCCAAACCTGTCGATTTAATTATTAATGAAGTCAGCTCAACAAATGGTTGATCTGGTTAAGTACACTACGGCCTACGAACTCCAAAACTCTAAGGAGCGGAACTGTAACTGTATGTACTTATGTATTATCTCTCTATCGACTCAACGTAAATGGTCACATCTATATTCTACTCAGTAAAGGCGTCAAAGCAAATTAAAAATGTTAATAATCCTTGTACGTTTTTTTTTCGTAGCACGACAGAGTGATGAGTTTGTATCCGATGGTGAGCACAGTGCAATCCAATAAATAGTTCTGTCTTCATAATTATATATACGTTAATAAGTACTTTACATTTTTCCATTTGATCTCATTGTTTTGGAGATAAATATTGTGTACAAAGAGTCACCGCAATAAATATAGTTTAATACTTATCCGTATAATAAAAAAGTAAAGTGTCGAAATCTGTACATTAAAGATATTTGAGAAAAATACTACGAGTGTTTAGAATCACGGACAAATATTCAATCACGTGACTCACAAACAAAAAATCTTAATTTTCACAAGGAAAAACTAATTAATTGAACAATGACTTTTTTCACATTTGTATTTTTTATTTTTTTTATTTACTAATAGTAAAGTCGAAATCTGCACATTAATACCTACACCTACCTTTATTTATCTACACTTGACAATAGCAAAATTGCCTACATAGGCAGAAAGCCAAAATAATAAAAAATTAATTATACTAAAACAGACACATAAGTACAATGCGCTATTATTTACTATTTATGAAGGGTTGATAAATATAAAATTATTAAATAAAGTTAGCTTATCCTAAAGGATTATGCAACCTTACATATTTATATTGAACTACTCAGTCAGTACAGAGTACGAATTTTACATTTTCTTGATAATAACAGTTAATAATTTAAAAAAACACATTTGGGTATTCATCCATAGACTTTTGATTGATCGTGTTACGCGCTACGGATTAATATTATTAGAAATAACATCAACCAAGTGAATGAGTGGCCACTGCAACCTACGACGTATTTGCTATTTCTAAAGCCGAGAAATCAACAGTTCTATATTTTTCCCACATACAACAACATTTCTCAAGCGTTCAGGTTTCTTCTCGAAGTTTTCCTTGACCGTCATCAGATAGTGTTACCAATTTGAATTACAAAAGGTATTTGAATTGAATTGTAAGGAAAATATTTACTGTAACTTGACAACATTGAAGAAGTTTTGTGTTCAATGTTCTCAATGAAACGATACTTTGTCTTCCTTCTTTTATTTTTTGAAACAATATTTACAGTATATAAACTCATAATATCGGTTAATATATAAATAGGTTAAGTTAACTAAATTTCACCTATTGTTCTCCATTTATATTTAAAATTCTATTTTTCAACTAATTCCAATCCAATCTAAAAATTATATTCCTTGTGTTAAATGGCCTTATTTTTGTTAATACTTCCTTTTATATTTATTCTTTTGTTAGCAGTGACGCCACTTTTTATTGCTTATTATAATAACTTAACTTTAGTGTAAATTAATTTCACAATAAAATATACATCACATAGCAGACAAGATTTACAATCATGACGCGAGTAAAGACGTAGGTGAATAGTACACAATAAACAAAAATAAAGTTATTTTAGGAAAACTGACAGCTATTCATTAATAGGTAAGTAATCAAGCTAGAAACAAAAATCCATTGAAATGTCCCCACGGATAGGATACTAATAAATAAACAACAAACATTCAAGGCTCAAATTGCACAAACGATATTTAAGATAGGTGACAAAATGAAAGTTATCCTATATATTCTAGTAATAATAATTATTTCAAACGCCTTTCTCTAAAGCGCACGTAAATAGGTTCCTTAGTACGCAACACAATATCTGAAACGAATGTAATCTCGTTTGTTTTGGTTATTGGCTCCAAGCGGAATCTTCTGAGAAGACCTGACATCAACGTTTTTATTTCTAAAAGCGCAAATTTTTGCCCTGAAATAAAATAATTATATATTCAATCGATACTTATAACAAACACAATTACTGTAACTACGATTATATAAAGGATTTTTTTTTCTTCTAACCCTTGGAAATGAAGTGTTAACTGTTTAATAAGATAAAATGTTCAAATAAATCAAATGCCAATTTAAGCCAAATAATTTATTGATAGAGTGAGATTTGTGATCGGCAAAATCTCAGAAGCATCTCAGGAGCTTAAACTCCACCTAACCTTAAGGAATGTTAGTGTCTTAGTGCTCACTTTATAAGGAATTTTTGCTGAAAATTTAATACTCCTTGACCTATTAGTCTAAGCATTGCGATGTTCGCCAGTGAGTGTTAAGAATTTTATGAAGTAAATAATAAAAAATATAAAAATAATGACATTTTATAGTAGTTCGGCAAAGTGATAGCACAGTTCCTGAAATAAAGTAAAGTACGATACAAAAACAACGGTTACTATCGAGAGATTGATATCCATCATTCGCCGCCGGTGTTATCCCGGCATACAAGCCTCTCTGCAGCTAGATATACAATAAATAAAATTTAAAAAAAAAACAACACAATTTTTAACAAAAGTGAAACCAACTTTAATAATTTTGAAGAGTTCCCTCGAGTATCTTCAAAGTGGAAGGTCTAATGCCAATGAAATTAAATTGGAACCACCCTTGAAGTATCCCCTATCCAACAAAAAAAGTATTTTCCAAATCATTTCATAAACAAAGAAGTTATGGCTGAGCACCCATAAAACATTTTATTCGATTTGAGTAATATCTGTCTTTTTTTGAAGTCGATTAAAAAGGCTTTTTATTCTTGCATTTATTACATAGTAAGTTAAAGTTACATGCATTCAATTGAGTAAATAATATAGTATACATATTATTAATTAATTCAATACAAGAACCTCTCACGTGAGGGTAAAACTCTCCTCCAGACTGTTCCAGCGGTCTTTGTCTTTGGCTTTCAACAGCCATTTATTCCCAAATTTTTTTTTCGTCATGTTGTCAGAATGATTGATAATTGACGTGCAAGCCGACTATATAACCACATGGTATGGTCCGATAGGACAAAGTAGCGATGAAAAGATATTTATCTAGAACTCCGTCTGATCCGTGAAGCTGTTTTTAGGTTTCGAGATAACATTCTGTTTTTGTAATTTATTGAACACAATTGGAAACTATTTAAAGAGGAAGCAGTGATTTATCTGTATTTATTACACACTGGCTACCCGGGCTAGCTTCGCACGCGGACAATTTTCAAAGTGGTGTGTTTTATATTTAAAAAAGCCTGATTTGGAGTTTATTTTAATCTTGATGGTTCATAACTTCATGGCTGCCTCATTAATCTAGTGGTCCTAAGCGTGACTACTATGCTCGATGACCTAGGTTAGATTTCCAGGTCCACCAAAGTGATATTGGGTTTTTCCATTAAATTCTCAATAGTAGCTCGGAGTTTGGCTTTTAGCCCGACTAATGGTAATAGGTTCGCCCCAGATTGCGTGGGACCCGGCGAACTATATATGCAATTAAAATAAAGGCTGGCAAATAAGAAGAAAAAGAAGAGATAAGAGAGAAAGAAAGAAGAGGCAGAATTTTATAATCATTCTTATAATCATTATAATCATTCTTTATAATCACCGATACAATTCCGCGGCCCAGCACTGAATGGAATATATGCATACGGATGCCTCTTAATAAAGTTTTCGGGTAGAAATCTTTCTGGAACAAACTTCTCAGGATCGGGGTATATGTTTTCATTCCAATGTACGTCATATATATGTATACTGCATATTGTATTTGCAGGAACTCTGTATCCGCCTGTAATAGATAGAAAGTTATTAATAATAATATAAAATTGATTAGTTCATTGCTACTTTTTACCCGGCTGCGAAAAAGAAGGGTTAGGTTTTTCGAAAGTATCTATGTATGTATGTCTATTTCCATGGCACGCTCTGTACCCTAAACGGCGTGATGAATTTGAGCATACGAAGTGTCATTAGATTCGTCTCAATTGTGGGAGTGACATAGGTTATATAATATTTATGTACGATGTCTGGAAATCAAATAAAAATCAAAAATAGAAAAATATAGTCAAGTATTTTTTTATAATAATTTAGCTGGTTTGTTTCTCTTAAATACATCGTACATTGTTGGGATTTATATAAGTCAAAACCAATATTACTTTATTCAATTTTGGCCCCAGGAAGACACTTATCCTCACTTATGAAAATCAAAACACTACTACCGGTTCGGAAAACATCCAAGCCATCGAGAAGAGCCGACAAGTAACTTGATTTTTTTATTAATTCTTTTATGCTGTATAAATATTGTTTACAGTTATGATATTATAATAATTTTTGATTATTAACATTATTGGATGTACGTAGAGGGGGTCACTTCCAGATATTATTATCATTCATATAATATATGGCCTATTACATAGCTAATTTGGAAGTGCCACGTGTTTTTCCAGACATGGCAAATTGCGCCTCTATTTGAGCGAACCATATCTGACTCTCACTCTTCCGACCAGAATGGTAGAATCTTTATCCAAATTTATATACTTCAGGTTGAATTACTTGCGTATCTTGTGAAGTGTGTTGCAATTTGTTGCTCGACATTTTTGCCAACATCGGGGTCACCAGTTCAAGAAATCTTCATTATTTTGGGAATAACAATATAAACTTTGATTATATACATGTGTAATGAAAGAATAAAATTATTAATGACACATTTGTAATCGATGGTTCTGCAAAAGTGAATACTTTTCGAAGCTTGCCTCAAACAGCCTAAAACTGCCTCATTAGCCTAGTGGTCGTAAGAGCGACTGCTATGCTCGAGGTTCTGGGTTCGATTCCTAGGTCGAGGAAAGTGTTTTTAGGGGTTTTTTATGAAATTTTCAGTAGCAGCTCGAAATTTGGCTTTGTGCCCGATTAATGGCAGTAGGCTCGCCCCCTATCTATTTACATGGGACGTAAAGACATACCTGGCGAACTGTGGGCTACAGGTGTCATGGTATGTATGTATTATTTTTTTGTTACTGCATTGTGTAGCTGCAATAAAAAGGTCGATAATAAAATAAATAAGAGAGTTCATAGAATAAAGCCCTACAAGTGTATTAGATAATTTTAAGCAGATTATGACTTCATTTCACATGACCTCTGGCTATAATAAGGAAGAGACTTTTGACCGACGATGTTATATAGTAATGACGTAGTCGCCCAGATAAAGTCTAAATAGACTTCTTATATCATTAACGAAAAAAGATGTGCGTAATATTTTTAGTTACATTGACGTTAGAGATAACCAAGTTCATTGAGCTTGGGATGCGCAGGGGGGCATTGCTTCGCTTAGCGTGTAACGTTTGTATCATGGCGAGAATTCTGAAGAGCTGTTCAATCTAATTCCGTCCTCTTCCTTTCATAATAGAACCACACGCGCTGGCCTCTGGAGCCATAGCTTTTCGATAACCTCTATCTCGACGAAAATAAAAAGTTATCTTTGTCACATCTTTGTTGTACTATGAAGTCCTTCAAATACAGCGTGAAGAGATATTTGAGCTGGGCGGCATGACAGCACAGACTGACGAAGTATTGTTGGTCCATCGGTGGTTGCCGATGTTATTGGATTGGACTGTGCTGACCATCACGTACAGTGACGTCACTTTGCCGTGCTATGTTAAAAACACATGATAATTTTTTTTTAAGTATTTATAATTTTATAACTCTATTGATACTTTACTCAATACGACTTCTTCAGTGAGTTGCCGCGCTATGTACGGTACACTGGGGTAAATTCTCAGTGACTCCTTGATGCAGCATTCTAAATATTTCATTTTGTTCAGGTCGTCCATCGTTGGGTTGCGTTGCAAGTCGCCAAATATTTGATAAAGCTCTTCATATATTTTATTCTAAAAAAGAAAAAGGGAGGAAATCCATTTTTCAAATTACAATATTTTTACACAATGCTACAAAAATAATATAGAAAGAAAAAAATCAGGTAAGCGTTTTCGAGTCCTTTTTTACTAAGCTTCATTATGCATTTAACATTCTTAAATGAAAATTGTTAAAAATATCTAGACTTGGCATTTACTTCTTGAAAAAACGCTAAGAAACGAAAAATAAATGGATTATTACATTTTAAAACGAGCAAAGAATCTGGATAAAGAACCCGACAATTAAACAATCCGCAATATTCTTTAGTATAGTGCATCATTATGCACTCCCTTACTTGCACTTGGCATTCCCTTAGTTGGGATGCAAAATCATAAACTGATGAATAAAATACTTTTCAACATACTTGCTCATAAAGTGGCTCTAATATTACCGCAATTAGGCACATAATGACACCTGTAATCATACTGTGACTTTTTCATTGCTATTATTCACAAGTGAGTTATAGAGTATCATTGAAAATTATTATATTCATTCGAGCAATGACATAAGCGCCTAAAAGCTTCAAATTACATAATTTTACTAACTGCACATTTACTAATTGTTTCTCTAAATAAACTTTTTATGTACTAAATAAAATGATTTTTTTATTATTATTTTCTTCACAAGTGTGTTAAAAAACGTCGTATGATACACGTGTGTATTGGTGATTAGTTGATTACCGTCCTCGGCTCTCTTAAGACCCTCACCTGACAGCTCGGGTCTCAATGGCGCCTCAGCGGTAATCACCAACATTACACACTTGTACCATAATGTACTATTATGGACCAAAAGACTCAAAAATTACTATAAACCTATGCCATATTATTATAAGTATTATATTTACTAGCGATCGCCCTAAGGTCGGAATTCGACCAGCGACTTTTTGATCATAGACTATTTTCTGTTTAACATTTGCAGTATTCATGAACATAAACAATGAGTATTATGTAAATCAGTTGCTGTCACTTTTCGTTCAGTGACAATGTCAATATTTTGGGAGGATCTAAGTTCAATGGTACTGGTCGGGTTAGGATTCGCAGTATTAATTAATTTTATTTAATATATTAGTAACTGATATTATAGATAAATTTTAGCTTTCTGCACTCCTTCTCCATATAAACTTTAACCTTGCCAAATCTCAGGCTTTCGTGCACACAATACGCTTAAAAAGGGGTAGAAGGCTTTTGCTTTACATATTAATATATAGATATTATTGTTTATAGGTTTTGCGTTCAACCTCACCTGATCCTCAAGTGAAAGATTGGCTACCAAGTGCAGCTTCCGGAACACACCTATCGATGTTTGGCGACAGATATTCAACTTTAGGGCTGGTAGCTACAGCATAAAAAGTCCTTTGCAGCTTGAAAACTTTGAAACCTTGGGGACAAGTTAGTATAAAGTTATGAATATCAGATTTATAAATAAAAATAATGGTACTGACTTGTATATCATGTTCGTTCGCGATTCTCATAATCATGTATCGTAAAGCCATCGCAGATGTATCATGGCCCTATAAAATGGAAATCTACATATTAAAAAGATATTAAGTAATAACTAATTACTGACATTTAAAGATTTAAGATAATTTGGTTTTTGTACCAAAAGGGCATTTTATCCTATCGCCTTCCTTCCACTGCAGAACCACTAGCGCTAGTATTCAAAATCACAACTACGTAGCTTCTTTCTGCAGACCAGCATGATAGCGATAACTACCGATGGTCTTTCTTACCGGCGATTTTCTGAAAATCTACACTATTCTGCACTTTCAGTGTAGTCATTTTTCGAAATAAAAATAGGACGGATGTAGGTACGTGCGTTAGAAGTAATGCTTCTTTAAACATTCACACTCGATGTTATGCGTCATAATCATACACACATTGACTATCTTCACAACCTAAAATAAAAGGCTTAGCAACCAACTTTATAGAGCAGACTTTTTGTCCGCGCGCATTGTAATGTAGAATGATGTATGACTTCAAAATTATAAAGACTCAAATATCTTTAAATATCATATTGACCTCTAGCGTTACTACTATAAACTGCATAATCAAACAAAGATCTTTTATCGTAATAATTGATTGCAACATTTGTTATATTTGCTCCTAGCTGGTACTGGTACAGCGTTTTAAGAAATAGCATAGAGTATAAATATATTCACCACAAAGAAACAACAGGTTTAGCATTCATCTTCATGTTTATCAGTTTTTCATAACGTGCCTAAAGTCATAATTTAAAAAGAACTATGTATAAAACGATGAATGTAATTTGACAGTATACTTTTTAAATGTTTGAAATAGGAAACTTGTGTAGTGTAAATCTGTTTTACCTATGGACTTTCAATAAGTTCAGATTCTTTACCTCAAACATAAAAGTATCCACTTCTTCTCTAATACCATCTTCATCTATTTTACCCAACTTCTCTTGTTCTAGCAATAAATCTAGCATTGCCATTTTGTTTTTTCTTTTATAAAACTCGTCCTCTAAATTTTCTTCTGTATCGTTTTCTTTTCTGTATTTCCTTCTTTCTCTTATAATTTCTTTTGTAAAAGCATGCAAGCCTTCGATTGCATCTTGTTGAGTTTTATATTGCTTCGTTAAAGTGTAAATTGGTTCAACATGTAGCCATGGCCTATTTATTCTATATGTAGTACATCCGCCTAATTTATGTAAAGCACTTAAATATTTACCAAAGATAGATTTTATACTTTCTAGAACCGTTGTTCCCATTGCTGTTTCTGTAATGATCAATTATTCTCTAAACGTTCGTCTATTTATCTAACATATTCTTAGTCAGGTATTAAGATTGGCTGACGTATATATTTTATTTAAGTCACAAACATTTAAGTCGTAGGTAATTGTTGAGAAATCTATAGATATAAATAAAATTATTTAGGTTTTCCATTATGCGCGCATCACGCAAAAACGACTGGATCAATTTCGATCTAATTTTGTTTGTTATGCCCTTAGATACTTGGCAACTACTTTGATAAGGATGAAAAATAAAAAAATATCACGATATCTTCATTCAATATTTAAGTTAAGTTTTTAAACATTTAAGAAACTACGATTTTTATAAGCACTTCGTATTCAGCGATATATTTCTTGCCGTGGTGTTCATATAATAAACACCACAGACGAAGTCGCGGGTATCAGCTAGTAAGTATTAATGGCAAATAACTACTCGATTATATAAACTTACTCGAGTATTGTTCGCAAATTTGTAATCTTCAATATGAAGTGTATACAAATAGGTTAGAATCTATTCAGCGTAGATTCATGAAACATTTTTAGTACAAGTGTAAAATATATGATGACAGCTATGAAAAGAGATGTAGAAGACATCACATGCTACCTCTACGCGAAAGACGCAGAATAGCTGACATACTTACTTTACTCAAGATAGCGCAATACCAATTTGAATCTCCTGGTTTGCTTTCAAACTAAACCTTAAAGTACCAACTAGATCCGTCCTCCAACCTATTTATATTTACGTTACCCATAGTTCTACGAGTTATAGTCAAAATTCATTTGTTGTGAAATCAGCCAACTATGTTAACAATCTCGATGGGTTACCTGAGCTCGATTTATTTAATTCACCTACAAATAACATACGAGCAGTAATGTATGAAAACTGGTTTGACATGACTTCCTGACTGTCCTGTTTTTTGTGTTTTTTTTTTCCTCTGTCTTGTTTTTGTTTCATTAGTTGATAATTATAATTTATTATTATATAGTATAAATTAACATAAAGCAGACGAGAATTAATTTAATCTCATTAAGCGAAACCAGTTAAATGGTGTACAATTAATGAATATTTTGTATCCATTTAGAATTTGAACACTGTATGTTTTCCATATAAAATAAATAGGTTAAATAAAGTATTAATTTGCGCGAGTAATGGCACTGACCAGGCAAATAAAAAACACCATGATTATAAGATAGCCTCCTGGCGTCTATACGGGATAGAGAATATTTATATATTTGGACGAAGTACGAAATATTAAATTAAAAATAGGAATTTTAAAATCAATTATACATTTGAATTGAACAAATTTATATAATATACATACTGCACATAGTAATTAATGTAGAATCAACGATTAACGGTGTAATATTTGTCTTCTCCTTTGTAACTTCCCTTTGTACTGTGTTTAAAAATAATTCAGTATCTTCTATAAATATATTAAGAAATTTCTTTAAAATATTGAAATGAAAAGCAGGCGTAAGCATCTTCCGTCGTTCATGCCACAAGTCACCTGAAAGACATAATAAACATTAATTTATTTTGAAACGATAAATTTGTTATAGTGGATAGCTGCGAAGCTGCAGGTACCATACGATTACGGTTTGATTGCATGTATGAGATGAACAATATCTAATATCAATAAGCAGTGGATACAATAAAACGTACACGCAATTAGAATAGGTATTAGTAAACCTATTCTAAGTAGAGATATAGTAAATTATGTTAATTTAAAAAGTAAAACAATGTTATGTATTGCTTGCAGTATTCTTTCGTTAGAGCACAAGGTTTTCTCATGAAATAATATACCAACCGTTACTAATAAGCAGACCCTTGCCTAGCCAAGGTTTTAAAAATGTATACGGTACTTGTTTCTCGATGAATTTAACCGACGATAAAATTATCTGAAATAAAACAAATATGATATACGTAATATTACAATTTATTAATTAATAAAGGATTTAATTTTATTTTAAGTGGTTCTTTAACTGATAAGATTTTTAATTTAAAAAATAATGTATAGTAGATTTGATCCTCACTAGAAGCTTATAGTGATCAGACATTTCGCAAGGCCAATAATAATAAAAAGCAATTATTCAATATGCAGTTAACCCAAATGATAGATTTGAACATCTGAACTTCTCAATTTGACAATCCTATACCAAGTAGGTAAATGGATAAGTTTTATACAGTTTGTAATATTTATCGTAGTAACATTTTTTCATTATTTATTTACGTTCTTACTTATTTATTTTTTATCTTTATCTTATAACTACTTATTTAGTTTGGTTTTTACGTTCGATCACAATCTGAGCTGATATTAAATTAAAATGTAGCGCAAAATGTGTAACACGCTAAGCCTAGTTGGAGAACTGGTTCTCAAGTGCAGCTGCCGCAAAATACCTATAGGGTTTGTTTGGTTAAAGATTTTCAACTTGAGGATGGTAGCTAGCCAGACATACATTAGGAAATGGCCTACCACCACGCTATGGTTTCACTACGATGATTTCCTTCACCAAAAGGCTCGTTGTAGAGATTCTAATTGATGTCACTTGATGCCGTATGTACGTGCTAGGTACCACCGATCCATCCACGGTTTGAAAGGTAAACTTAGGGAGACTTGCACTAGTGTTTTTTTATTCAGTTAGTTTATGTCATTACTTACACTTTAAACTAAGTTCTCGTGATTGTTACTTTTTAAATTGTATATTGTTTAGCAATGCCAAGAAATTGCGTGTTGCTTTATAGTTTATATTATTACTCGTAACTCAAGCTAACTTCTAATGAAAGCTTTATTTTTATTTCATTTTTTAATATTCTATTTTTATTATTACTGCTCAGTATAACTTGCACTGTACCTATATGGAAGAACGTAATGTTGTATTGACTAAAAACTGTTAAAAAAACTATACTTCGAAATTATGCGCAGACAGTTCAGTTTTATTTGTATTTCTATTTATTGATATATTTTTTAATAAAATTAATTATGCTTTCATTTGCCTACTTTAATATCACTTAAATTCATAAGTGAATCACTTTTAGGCATAAATAATTGTAAGGCAAGATGTCCTGTCTATTTTGTATATACTACACGACTCGAAACAGGGATATATATGCTTGTTTCATTTTTGCTGCTGATATTAAAACATGCCATCCTATTTCCTCATATCATCTGGTGATAATGTGTGTGCATTAACGTACTATTAATTTTGTGTAGCTATCATGTTGGAAACCTATATCCTATCCACTCGTTTTTACATATAATATTATTGTACTACCCGTGCGCAATAAGTTGAAACCTGGGGGCGGTGACGCCACAGACGCATGGTTGTACTGTGCACAAAAAAATATCACAACAAGTTTCCACCCGCGACTTCGTCTCTATTATATTTTTTTCTGCTTTCGAAACTCCCGTTGCCATACAGGTTCTTTTACTGCCTGATCAATGGGTAAACACAACTGTTTGTTCCGTTTTCGTTTTCAAAAAAGTCCAACACTTTTAATACGATATTTCTCTCTCCACACTATGTAAAGTTTTACCCTTCATTATAATGAAACATAACACAAAAAATAACAATAAAATATAGCGGTAACTCTAATAAATATTAACGGATAAAATCGGAGCACGTCGTCGTTGCGTGACGTAAGCCAGTACGAGACTAAGATGATAAAAAATGGCTTTGCCTACAGTACAACATCGTAGCTTGAGAGGAATTTACAAGGGTAGCGGGCGGAGGGTTGCATTCCAGGCGAGTGAGTCTCAACTTATCGCGCACGGGTAGTATGTGTAGTAGTATTAAAAATGTTCAACGTGTTTTTGAGCAATACGAACACGATATGATAACTTATTTGAACACAAAGTTTCCTTAAGTGGGAACATAGTGGAAACATACATTTAAATAAACAACTAACTTTATACTTACCTCAACATCTTCTGGTTTTGAAATATTGATAGATCGAACATTGAAAATGGATAATTTGTAAAAATTTCTATATTTCTTAGACATGTCTCGGCTGAACTTAAATAATTGTTCTGTAAATTAGATAATATTACTTTAATTGAGATATATTTATAAAGACAATAATATTAAAGTTAAATAGTTGTCTATATAAACAAGGCAATTTTTAACAATAGAAAACTAACTTCAATGGTTTTGAAGAGTTCCCCTTGTGTATCTTCGAAGTTGAAGGTCCAATGCCAATGAAATTAAAATGGGACCACCTGTGTTGTATTCCCTATCCAACAAAAAAAGAACCATTCAAATCGGTTCATAAACAAAGAAGTTAGGGCTGAACATCCATAAAAATACATTCGAATTGAGTAACCTTCCCGTCTTTTGTTGAAGTCAGTTATTAAAATATTACAAGCTTGGCGTTGTGCGCGCTTCACGAAAAATCTACTGGATAGATTTTTTGTGTTATGCCTTAGATACTTGGTTTCTTTCTAAAAAAACAATTATCACGATATCTTCAAATAACCATAATTCTGATTAATTAAATTTATGAATGTCAACACACTATCACCGATTCTGAAAAAATCCCACTCGTGAAGAGAAAGCAAGAAACTCAATCAAGTTTTTATTTACTATTTAAGTGTTTAATGTTTACAGTTATTATTATAATTTTTAGTCGATGTACAGAGAGTGGAAGAGTCAGTCACTTCCAGACATCGCTACCATAAAATTATATTTAGTCCCGTTTAATGAGAAAGTATGCTTTTTATTGTTGTATCGGTATGTAGAAGCGGGATAGGGCACATAGAAATCTGTTTGGGAGATTTTTCTCTACTTGGAGCAGTCACCTCCACCCTGCAGAAGATCGTACCCAAATAAACTTATGTTGTGTTCTTGCGATAAGTAGGGTTTCCAGAGCTCTAGGGGAATGCGGGTCCAAAGTAATACAATCTACAATATTATTCATATCGGGGGCCAACATAGTACTACACAAATTACAATATTTTTGCTATATTAGTAGAATTAAAACACTCTTATTTAGGGATTTTATAACAAATTATGTATGTCCAATGATCAAAATAGAACGTAATTAATTTCATATATTTTATAAAAAATTTAAGACTAATGTTTATTTTGTTTGGGTTACTATTTTTTAATTCAAATTTAAATATATCTCTCATTAAAAGCGAAGGTAAAACCTATATCAAGGTATTTATGTGTGGGTATTTCTTTGGCACGTTTCCTGTAACAAATATTCTTATAAAATTTTTTTTTTTGCAAATGATTTTTTTAAGTTTGATTTGACTTGTTTGGTTCAGCGATGTACCTGACTTGCAAGAGCGGTTTAAATTATGCAAGGACGTCATTTTAAATAATTAGTGTTGTGATAAAGTACAAAGGTAACTATTTTATAAAGAACATGATGTCATCACCTGCAATTATATGACAACGTTCTTAAAGATTAATAGCGTTGTTAATATTACATTATCTGTTTATTACTTGCAATATAAAGACGAATGTGTGTTAGCTTCCAATGAAGTAATAATATTATGATAATTTATGGAAATAATACCTATCAATATGAAATCATCTTTGCAATGTTAATAGAGCTGAAATTGTAGAAACAAGGTTGTATGTATTTAGTTTAAAAAGAATCAAAAATATGTAAGTGTTTCTTCGTAAATAGATAAAATATTGTAATTGTGTGTTACCCAGTGACAAAAATATACCTAAAAATATGAATCACATGCCAACCATTTACAGTATCATTTGGTTACCCTGAATGCTCACTCGTGAATGAGGTAGCTAACTTAAGTAAATATTTTACTATCACAAAATCAATTATATTGTTTAAGTAGATACGGCATTGACGCTCTTTACATACCATCGTGAAAGGTGGGTAATTACCCTCAGTTCACTTTTGACTTGATACCGGCGTGAGCGAGAAGAAACTTATCCTTTTTTGACAACAGCGTTTCCGCCTTGCGCTGTGATTTCCTGTCTCTTTTGTTTCAACATAGTGATAATAAAATTTGTAACGTTTAATTTTGCATTATCTATACGCGTTACTACGTATTTATTTATAAAACGTCATTAAATAAAAGTAACATTTTTGCTAAATCCTTTCAAACCAAAATAAACACACGTTTATTTGTCCCGAGAAAAAGTTGTTTCGATTACCGACGAGTACTTCCTACATTCGTTTATCAAGGATGCCCAATTCATTGATGATTTCGATTCCATGTCAGCTGGTTGGCCATCTAGTACTTACTGTGTAATTCAAATTCAATCATAAATATATAGATATTACAAAAAGCTTTAACTTCTCATAAATCATTTGAGATTCAAGCTGTTCGACTATGAAACTCACTTCCAGTAGATATAAGAAAAGCGACATCTATGCACATTTTTAAAAGACTATTACGTTGTCATCACGTCTCTCTGTTATGATACAAACTGTTTTTCTTTCTCTTTTCTTTTTTTCACTTATTGATACATTACTGATAACGTGATAATACATTTGTGTGTTTGTGCGTATTGTTATTAATTAGTATTATTATAGTACTATTTTGGTTATGTGCACAAACTTTATAATTTTATTGTTTATCTAGTATGTATATGTGTGTGCTATTTCCATTTCTATTTATTCATCTTTAAGGTTGCCTGGAAGAAATCGCTCATAGAGATAAGGCCGCCCAAATGTACACGAAAAATAATTGAATACATGTTGTATTTTTTTTAATTTGGTGTGCAATAGAGTATATTATTATTAATATTATTTTATAAAACTAAAATGACAAACAAGCCTTAAGCCCGCTTGATGATAAACAGTAACCGTAGAATATTGATGTTTGTAACACCAGAGATTGAAAGGTAGATAGAGGTAAAGATAACCAACTATGGCAGACAATATGTTGAAAAAGTGAACCAGCTGTAAAGGCAAATAACCGTTTTAAACACCACCAAAATAGCGCCAGTGTAGCAAAAGGGAATACGACTTTTTCGTGGCTTTACAGCTTTAAAAAATTATTGAACAATAATGGGAAAAGTTTGTGGAGTGAAAAGTTATCCAAGTGGGCGAAAATTAAAAAATAATATGTTACTTTTGACGCAATTTTTAAAATTGATCCACTTGCTATCGCCATCGGACACAAACACGGACACTTTTTCATATACAGAGATATTTCTCCTGTTCTCTACCTTACACCCACCAGAGGTATCGCTAGCCCGTTAACGACTTTGAACCCCAAGGAGCTCTGGAAACCCTAATCACTGCAGAAACAGATCATAAGGTTATTCTGCTGCGATCTTTTTTATGGTGGCTTTGTATCTCTTTTTAAGCGTATAGAGTGCACGAAAGACTGTGAGATTAGGCTTGGTTAAAGTGTATATGGAAAAGGAGTGCAGAAAGCTAACATTTATCTATAATATCTATTACTAATATATTAAATTAAATTAATTAATACTGCGAATCCTAATCTGAACAGTGCCATTGAACTTAGACCCCCCAAAATATTGACACTGTCACTCAATGAAAAGTGACAGCATGTGATATAATATTCATTGTTTAGATTCATACTGCAAATGTCAAACAGAAAATAGTCTATGATTAAAAAGTCGCTGGTCGAATTCCGACCATTGGGCGACCGCTACTACCGCTAGTAATAATGTTTGACTACACGATTAACAACGTCATCAAATATTGAGAGAGAATGTATTTTTGGTTTATGTTTGTCTGTTTTTTAAATCGTGCGTACGTGCATGTTAAATGAATACTCATTACACATACGTTTGCTTGCGTGTGTGAGAGCGAATGGGTGTATGCATGTATGTACGAGAACGTGTGTGCAAACACCCTTAAGTGTTTGGGTATTTTATATAATTATTTGTAATAGTTGATCTGGTAAATGATAAAGTTTGAAGTCATGATTGGGCTTTATGTTTAGGAAACCCAACTATTAATTTCATTGATATTAAAGTATCTCTTTACTTTATTGTGTAAGAAAGGATGGAGAAAATGACAAAACCTTTTTGCAAAGGAAAAATTTATTTTGGGTATAGCCACTTTAAAAATTCTCGATTTAATAACGATTTTATAGATGGAGGAATTTAATATTTTCTTGTGAAATTGTATGTACATGTTGTACATAGTATAATAATAATAATAAATACTTTTAAAAAAGCAGGACACCAATCACATAGCGACAGCCAAGCACTGATGTTGGCGGACTAATTCATACACGTTGGAGGGTCAGTTTCTGGTCTGCGGGCCGTTCCAATATCCAACAGTCTATTTCGCTGGCAGTCGAACAAAATCAATCAACACAAATCCAACAAACCATATAAATCTCGTACATACCGGGAGATAATATAATGTCAAATAAGTTTGAAAATATAGGCACTCCTTTAGGACCTGGTATCTGAGATATTAAACGACCTTCATAATTGATATAACTATAATACAAACTGGTTAACACTATAACTAATATAATTAATACAAAAATTAAAAGCAATTCTAGTAACATTTTTAAACGTGCACACCCGTTCACGACTCGACAGATACTAGGAAGAGAATTGCAAGGGACATTAACATTAAAAACATATTGTTCGTACATTTGTACTACCTGTCCAAAGATATAAACTAAACTACTGTGTATAGAGGCTTTATACAAAGCAAATTGCCAATTGTCAACTGTTAATAAAGTAATTTATTTATCGTAGCACTGCAAAGTAACGGCATTGTAACTGATGGTGAGCACAGTTCAATCCACCAACATCGGCGACCACCGATCGATCTACAATTATTCATCAGCAGTCACCGCTGTCGTGACCGCCTGGTCAAATATTTCTTCACGTTATGTTTGAAGGACCCCATACCACATATTGTAGGAAGGAGGGGAACACACTAACCGGGAGACAGTACCACAGCTTCACAGTACGGCAAAGATATGACGCTATACACCTATATATATATATATATATATATATATGAATATATAGGCGTATAGTGTATATATTGTCTCGCTTATATAAATCTTATCTTAATTGAACAAAAAAGACCTACTAAACTACCACGACTTAAATTGCCTAATCTGGGTCAAATAATTGCGTAAATTGTTTTTTTTTTTTGTGTTGATATTTCGTATTTAAGTTCGTACTACAATTAATTATTTAATGGCAACCCTGTTCACACACAATTCTACCAACGTGAATAAGAAAAGGTTCTCCATATATTTCTGATTAATATAGCCTATTTTTATTCCTTGAAAAAAAAATCTGTCTCACTCTCTCTCTTGCTTCTTGCCGTATCTTGCCAAATATTGCTATCTCCGGCTGTTTGTAGTTATAAAGCATAAGATAAAAAAAAAAAATTTACTATTTTTAAATATTGTTTAATCTCTATGTTTTTTGCAAGCATCTCGGTTTGTTTTTGGTTTATTTTTAAACCAGTTTGGCAATGTGAAATATAACTTAAATTTCCCAATTTTTCTTTTTGCACTAAGCCGTTAATATTCGCGTTCAGATTAATTTTGATATGTGACTGACAACACACACTGACATACGATCCATTCCAACTTAGTCCTTAGGTATAGAAAACTATCTATGAATGGATTCGAATAGTTTTGTTTATAAAAGTTAAAAGTTTCAAGGCAAAATTTGCGATTTTGACCTATAATATCGATTGGAACGTTATTTGAAATTTAGTTTAATTTTGAACTTATAACAGGGGTAATTAGTTATAAAGCTTAAACATGGCAACTCCCGGTTATTGCCATGGCACGCTCACTTTGCTCGCTCGGCTCGTGCTTATAGTCAACGCAAACAATTTAACATGCAAATCGTTACCTTCAGTTGTTTATCCTTAAGTATTTGTTGTTGAATGACTAAGCCTCGGATAAAACTATAGTTTAACTTTTAATGAAGAACTCTACTATAGATTTATGTTCAAAATTATATAACAAATTTCGTAAAAATGCTTACTTGTTAATTTGTATCATTTTTAAGCTCCGCTGCATTATTATACGCAGCTCAAGCAGTGTTTACGGAAATATTACCGCACCCAGCACTTGTGGGCGATCGAAATAACCTTGATAACGATTCGAGCACAACAACAACAACAAGAACATTAAAAACTGACAATTATAGCAGACCAGTGGAAAAACTGTTATTTATTTTGTGACGGAGATTCCATAGCGATTTGTCCTGTATGGAATGTTCATACTGAACTGGGTGCCTCACCGTTGTCTCCTAAAGACGTTCACAAAACACAAGCGCAAGTGTAGGTACGGTATTTGAATGTTCAATATAATATATAATAATTAAAATGAATCGGCTCGAAAAGCATTACGTCCTTTCTTAGTCCCTAGATTGAATAAAATTTAGTTATTGAACTGTTCCACTCTTCTATTACATTTGTCATGAAATGTATTGAAATAATAAAAGTTTTAAAAAGTATATTGTACTGGTTATAAATATATTTCATTTAATTTACAAAATTTTGAAATTGTTATAATATTATAATATTTTAGTGCTATTGAGGAAACGAACGTATATAGGGTTTGTAGGTCGTAGTACTATGTAACAGTAATATACGATATCTTCCGGACGTGTTACTGGCTCCAGTCGATATCTGCGAATGAGTCCAGACATTATCGACTTCATTTCTTGGTTGGGCATTGAATTGCTGGGCGAGAGTGTCAGGTCACTCTTGCTGAGTAATTGTTTTTTGGCGTCTGGCAACCCGCGGGGTAACGGACGCGCACTTGAAAAAACGAGTTGGCTTCGAGTGACAGTTAAGCGCACACGCACCTCGCATATCTATCAACGCTTCGCTTTGTTTTTAACCGCTGTGTGTGTGGCCAAAATTCACGCTGCACGCTAACCCTCAGTTTTGGGATACCCGGGAAGCTGCACAACAAGGAGGAATTGCTCGGTAAGTGAATGCTGATAATTCTTTCTTGGTGGTTCAGTGTCCGTATCATACCCCCGGGAAAGTAGGAGATCTGGAGGACGACCAGCACGCAGATTGGTTTTTCTACCATCTTTTTATGGTCCTTCGTTCCTAGATTGTCCCTTAGTTTCCCTACTTTACAACCCAAAACCTAAAAACCACACGCACATTTTTCTATACTCACCTACCCACTTATTGTTCTTTACGCACCGTTTCGCATTTATTTTCTTTTAAATTTAGTTATATTTCATTTTGAAAATGCCCAGACAGGAAGTAGATATAGCTGAAGGCTCAGCAAGCATCCTTTCTGAAATATCCTTACTCGAGAGTAAAAAACAATCTTACTTTTTACGCGTTAAAACGATTTTTGAATTGATACCTAACAGTCAGGAAGATCCCCAAATTCCTTACTTTGTTAGCAAAGCAAGGAATATTGATTTTATGCGCGATGAATACCGTAAAATAGTTGATAACATTAACAGACTTAACTTAAAAAATAATCCTAAGTACCTACCAAATTATGAGGGTATTTGGGCATTCGAAGATTATTACTGTGAAATACAAAACGCTTTACCACGCTTCGCTACTCATAAAAATGCCGATCAGAATACAAACCAAAATACTGGTGAATGTTCAAACTTTCGATTAGAAAAATTATCAATACCTGAATTTTACGGTGAATATGAAAAGTTTCCTATGTTCATCGAATGTTACAATTCAATGGTACACAATAATCGGAGTTTAAATGACTCACTTCGCGTTAGATATTTAATAACAAAATTGAAGGGTAAATCCGAATCTATTTGGTTAAGTTTGTGTCCGACCGCAGAAAATTATCATTTAATTTACAACGCATTAGTCACAAAATACACTGACAATCGCGCCATCGCTACTACGTACATCGAAAAGGTACTCAACTTAAAATCACTTAACGCCAACTCAGTTAGACTCGTTTATTGACGAATATTCTACGTCCGTAGCCGCTTTAAAACAATTAAAAATCGACAACTTATTAGATTTAATTTTTGTTCATTTGGGTTTACGCAAATTAGATGTCGATACCGCGAAACAATTTGAGAACACTATTCGCAAGCAATCGTATCCAAATTACGATGATTTTATAACATTTTTAAGGGAAAAATTCAAAGTATTACAACGTACAACGCCCTGCAACAAAATTACCGTTAGTTTCAGTAATAAGACTAATAAGTACCGAGACGCTCACTGCGGGGAGGTGAGCGCCGTTCGCGCCGCTGGTTCAGAGAGCGCTCATTTGCCGCGATCGCAGCATGCGCAACGGCCGCGCGCATTCATCGCTAGTGACGTCACCGCGCGTCGTAATAAACATTGTTCGTTTTGTAAAGCGACTGATCACGAGCAATTATACTACTGCGCCAAATTTAAAATTCTTTCACCGTTTGAAAGATTTAAACACAAAAAATATTAATGGTTGTATAAATTGTTTAAGTTTGTTTCATACCAGTCAATTTTGTCAATCGATGTCTACTTGTAAACTGTGTAATGGTAACAAGAGACATCACACTTTGTTACATTTTCCAGATAGAAATTCAGTCGGTATGGTCGGGGGGGATTCAAGGTCAATGACTTCGGGTGATCAGAATAATAATGAAAAATCAAGACAAGACTGTATCACTCTGTAGCCATATGAATTCCACATCCACGCATCATAAAAACAACATTATTTTATTAGGTTCCGCTGTAATACTAATCAAAGACAGAAACGGTATATTACACCCGATCAGAGTCCTTATTGACATGGGTTCACAGAGACATTTTATCACTAAACAGTGTTGTAAAAAACTCGGTTTAAATATATTTCACTCTACCGATACTATACACGTAAACGGTTTTGGTGACAACCCTCAGCCGATACAGGGCGCGACTAATGTAACTGTGTTTTCGCGACTTAACGATTTCCGCTTGAATTTACAATGCTTAGTTATTAATAAAATTTCTGGAGATTTACCGCAAGCTAACTTATGTTGTACATCGCTTAATTATCTGTTTAATTTACCGCTCGCAGACCAATCGTTTCATACGAAAGGTCCAATAGATATGTTGATTGGTTCCGAAGTTTTCGCACGCATATTGAAAGGAAACAAAATTTTAGGTTCAAACGGCAATCCTGACGCTTTGGAATCCGAATTCGGTTATATTATAGTAGGTTCTGCACGAGTTTTACAAACCGCTTCCGCTGACGCTACCGCTCATCAATGTGATGCATACTCTTATTTTTGTAGTGATCATACTTCTATGGAAGATCTAATGATTCGATTTCTCAATGACGAAGATGTCCCGAATAAAAAATATTTATCACCCGCGGATAAACAATGTGAATTATTGTATTCTGAAAATATTTCTCGCGATAATACCGGACGTTTTACTACCATTTTACCTTTTAATAAAGATCCTTCTCAGTTAGGTGATTCTTTTAAAACGGCATCTAAGAGATATACGCATTTAGAACGCAAGTTTAAGCTCGACAGTAATTTTAGATCGCAAAATGACGAAATTATTAGAGAGTACATAAATATATTACACGCGTAGGTAATTACAATCCTAGTGAGATGCAATATGTTATTCCTCACCACGCATTTTCACGCAGTGATAAAATTAGTACAAAATTACGAATAGTCCTAGATGCAAATGCAAAGACGACTTCTGGGTTGTCTTTGAACGACTCATTACATACGGGACCGAACTTACAAAATGATTTGATGGCAATTCTAGTTCAATTTCGTTTATTCCCTATCGCTATAAGCGCAGATATCAAACAAATGTATTTACAAATAATTGTACATCATAATTATCGTAAGTTCTTGCGCATTTTATATCGATTTGAAGATGAAGATAACGCTCAAATCTATGAGTTCAACCGCGTTTGTTTCGGTTTGTCCTGCAGCCCATATTTGGCAATGCGGACCATTCGCGAATTAGCAGAGCAGGAGAGACAGGAATATCCACGCGCCGCAGAGGTAGCTCAAAGTAATTTATTTATGGATGATTTAGGTATATCTGTATGTACCCCGGAAGAAGGGATAGAACTATCTAACCAATTAATAAACATGTTTAAAAAGGGTAATTTCGACCTCGTAAAATTTATAAGTAACAGTCCCGCATTGTTACAAACTATCCCGCAAAATCATACTTTGTCACACGTTAATTTCGATCAAAATGATAATTTAAAATTATTAGGTTTAAAATGGATTCCCGAAGAAGATCGCTTCGTGATATCTGTAAAAGAAACGCCACAAAAAATTACCAAACGCATTATATTGTCCCCTATCGCACGCTTATGGGATATTAATGGATTCTGTGCTCCAGTAATATTAAAAGCTAAATTAATTATGAAATCACTTTGGTTACAACACGTAGATTGGGATGATTGTCCACCGCAAGATATTTGCGACGTGTGGTGTATGCTTAAAAAAGAACTACCCCTTTTAAGTAATTTAAAAATTCCGCGATTTTTAGGAATACCCTCTTATAACGCTGAGGTAATAATAGTAGGATTTTCTGACGCAAGCGAGAATGGATACAGGGCCGCAATTTACCTTTGTGTTAAGGGATCCCCTAACACTGTCAATCTCGTGTGCGCTAAGAGCAAAGTGTCGCCGACCGCAAATAAAACGCAAACACTTGCACGTCTCGAGTTATGTGGATTGCCGTTACTGTCGAAACTTATTCATTTTTTAGTTAATACTATTTCACCGCGTTGCAATATTGCAGATATAGTTGCATTAACCGATTCTACGGTAGCTTTATATTGGGCACATTCATCTCCGCATGGGTTTCAAACATACGTAGCTAACCGCATCGCTCGCATTCAAGAATATTTGCCGTATAAACATATTTATCACGTAGCTGGTAAGGATAACCCAAGTGATTGTTTATCAAGAGGTTTACTACCTTCCCAGTTATTAGACCATCCAACATGGTTGTATGGCCCCACGTGGCTTCAAAACCCAGTGTCACAATGGCCAATTCAACGATTTTTGTTTGAAGATCAAGTATTTCCATCAGATAAACAGTACGAACACAAACAAATTAACGCATTAGTTACGACAATAGATGAGCCGCCTTTTCTATGTACAATCGCATCTCGACTATCCTCGTGGTCAAAACTATTACGAGTGGTGGTTTATGTTTTCATTTTTATGAAAAAAATTCCGCGAACTAATTCGGTGACGGTAAACCACTTAAAAGTAGCTGAGTTATACCTATTGCGCAGCGTTCAACAAGCTTATTTTGCCGCAGAAATTAGTTTGTTAAAGGATAATCGTCCGCTTTCAAAATCATTAAGACCTCTGTCGCCCTTTTTAGATAGTGATGGCTTAATTAGGGTTGGCGGCAGATTACAGAACAGTAGCTTACAATTTGAAGCAAAACATCCTATTTTGCTACCTAAAGGCGATCATATCATCAACCTCATTAAAGATTATTACCATAAAAAATATTTACACGCAGGGCCGCACCAATTACTCTCGCTATTACGCTTAAACTATTGGATTGTCTCTGGCAGAACAGTAGTTAGAAAACGCTTTCAAGCTTGTAACGCTTGTTTTAAGGTTTCGCCCAAACCTACATATCCATATATGTCCGCTCTGCCATCATTTCGCGTTAATGAAGCTAAGCCTTTCCTGAAAACAGGGATCGATTATGCAGGCCCAATTTCTATATTAATAAGTAGATATCGCGGTGCGCGCCAGGAAAAGGCATATATTTGTTTATTTACTTGTTTGGTTACAAGAGCAGTACATATTGAATTCGCAGTTGATTTAAGTACTGACGCTTTTATAAAGGCCTTCAAAAGGTTTATGTCGCGTAGGGGAAATTGTTTAGAATTATTTTCTGATATTGGTACTAATTTTGTAGGTGCAAAAGCTCATTATAACGACTTACAAAATTTCATTAAACCGCAAACCTTTTCAGACGCATTTTTGAATGAGACTGTAGAGCACGGTATTACCTGGAAAACGATCGCTCCCAATGCTCCTCATTTTGGTGGTGCTTGGGAAACTAACATACGCAGCATAAAATCCCATTTAAAACGTGTTGTTGGTGAAACGCTTCTTACGTATGAAGAGTTTACTACTCTACTTACGCAGGTAGAATGTATTTTAAATTCACGCCCGCTCTCTGTTTTGAGTTCGGATCCGGCCGAGCCTACAGCTCTAACTCCTGCACATTTCCTTAATTGTGAACCGCTTAATTCTTTCCGTTTAGTTGAAACTTCTGCGCAACCGCAATCGCTATTAAAACGTAAATACTTATTAGATAAACTCATAGAATCATATTGGAAGCGTTGGAGAAATGAATACTTGTCGACGCTCCAAAGTAGGCAAAAATGGAATACGCATACCGCAAATCCCACTGTGGGTACTGTTGTTATCCTTAAATCGGATAAGGCTCCGCCTTTAAAATGGCCATTAGTGGTTATTGAAACTTGCCATCCGGGTCCTGACGGAATAGTCCGAGTGGTAACTGTGCGTACTCGCGGTGGACTTTATGTGCGACCGGTTGTAAAGGTTTGTCCCTTACCTACTCAATAGTTTCCTTTCCTTTTCTTTATTTACTTTTAATAGTTTTAGCTTTAGTAATATTTGTTTATTCCGCATCCGCATACATTTCCGCTTTCCTTTTTATTTTTCGCTCGCTTCCTCTCCATATCCTTGTACTTAGGAGATGCTTCTCTCCTAAGGTCGGGGGGTTATGGTTGGGCATTGAATTGCTGGGCGAGAGTGTCAGGTCACTCTTGCCGAGTAATTGTTTTTTGGCGTCTGGCAACCCGCGGGGTAACGGACGCGCACTTGAAAAAACGAGTTGGCTTCGAGTGACAGTTAAGCGCACACGCACCTCGCATATCTATCAACGCTTCGCTTTGTTTTTAACCGCTGTGTGTGTGGCCAAAATTCACGCTGCACGCTAACCCTCAGTTTTGGGATACCCGGGAAGCTGCACAACAAGGAGGAATTGCTCGGTAAGTGAATGCTGATAATTCTTTCTTGGTGGTTCAGTGTCCGTATCATACCCCCGGGAAAGTAGGAGATCTGGAGGACGACCAGCACGCAGATTGGTTTTTCTACCATTTCTAGTATCGCTAATTTCTGACCTAAAATAAGAATTAACCAAATATAAAATTTGTTAATTAAGCACAATTTTTTTTTTCTTTTTCTTACCATATCTAAAAAAGGTAAAAGATCACAATTCCGCTATTCTAAACTTTTAACAATTTAGACGAGTAAACAGTTTTGTTTTTGCTAATAATCAAATTAAACATTATCTATGCAGAAACAAAATGTAACATTAAAATTAATAAAACAAGACAATTTTTTACAAAAAAGAAAACCACTTCAATGATTTTGAAGAGTTTCCTTGTTTTTCTTCGAAGTTCAAAGTGAAAAGTTCCTATAAAATTAAAAGGCGGTCCACGCTTGAGATATCCGCTATTCAACAAAAAAAGAATCACCCAAATCGGTTTATAAACAAAGAACTTATGGCATAACATCAATAAAAAAATACATTCGAATTGAATAAAAGCAAAAGACCCATCTTTTGTTGAAGTCGGTACAATTAAAGAGTAAAATGTAAAGTTTTTTAATAGCGAATATTCTGAGATATTAATCCTCTTATGTGTTTTTTTCAGGTAATGCCATATATCTATTCATTATCGAATTAATCATTCAAACATCATTTTAAGGCATAATATTTTATGCTATTGACGTAACAGAGAAATAGTTTAAAAGGAATGCCATCTGTCGATGCCAATGTATTCAAGGTGTCCTTTAATAACAATTTGTTTAACCAACATGACATCAGTTTGTCACATTGTTTATATTCTTTATGCGAAGTATTCGCACGGGACACCTGGTAATTTTTGATAATTATATTAAATAGCTTAATATCACACCCTAAGAACATAATATTTTAAATAATAAACAAATAACATCAACCTATTTTGTTTATGGTGCTTGAAAACAGTATCATGATTTTTTATTCTTCTATAATAAGTAACCCTAGCTAGTTATATTAATTTAAACGTAAACATAAGCTTATTTGCTTATTAAAAATACTATATAAATATTTATACAAAATGTCTAAATAAACACAACAGAATTGGAAACTGGAAAGTCATCAGTATATGAATAAACATAAATGAACAATTTTTTAATAGGTACATGATCTATTTTAATGAGATTGTGATTTGTTGTGAAAATTATTCTCTTAAATGTATGTTCGACAAACCTATACAATTCCGTGGTCCAGAACTAAAGGGTATGTGAGCATAGGGGTGCCATTTTGCAACAACATCCAACAAGAATCCCTCTGGAATGAATTTTTCAGATTCTGGATATATATATCCTCGCGGTGATGCAAGTCATAGATGTGAATGTTGCAATCCGTCAACTTTGGGATAGTGTAGCCACCTGATTAAAACAACAATGTAGAAATACAATTTTTATATTTCTTGTATAATAGGCTTGAAGTGACCCTTACACCTTAGAGTCATTTTGGGTGTGGCTTGGACGAACTGTGTGGAGGAGAATATAAGGAGTGAGTGCAGGGATGGGGATAATAGGCTGGAGTGGAAGTGAAAGACGTGTTGTGCCGACCCCACCTAGACCGGGATAAGGGCAGGAAGAAGAAGAAGGCTAGAACTGACCTACAATCACGTAAAAGTGTGTTGGAAAATGGCAGCGCACTAATAAACCTAGAAACATTAATAGGTGAGCCTGCATTTGTTGTCAATGATTAATATTCCTTATTACCACAATTTACATTGCTTTTTGTAATGTCTGGCTGGTTAGCTATCACCTTCAAGTAGAAAATCTGTCGCCAAACATCTGTGTTCCGGCAACTGCACTTGAGAGTCAGTCTTCCACTGGGCTTCGCGTGCTCCATCTTGGGCCACATCATCACTAAAAATTAGGTGAGATTGAGGTCACAACGCTAAAACCTATAACGATTAAAAAAAACATTAACGAACTCTGAAAATGTTAAAATAATCGATCAGCGGTAGCGAGTACGAGCACCGCGTCAATCGAAGTGGGTTTGAAATCTTATAGTGAGCCTAAGCTTTCGATGAAGGAAAACATTGTGATGAAACCATAGAACGATAATAAGGCATTTTCTAATACACGCCCGGCTATCTACCACCCTCAAGTTGAAAATCTATCGCCAAGCACCCGAAGGTGTGTTCCGGGAGCTGCACTGAGAGCCATTCTCTCATGAATTTCTACAATATAAAATTATAAAATTTTTACTTAATTTAAATACAGTCATGTTAGTTATATTACATTAGTAAATAATAATAAAAAATGTAATAGTACTCAAAACGACTTCTTCCTTTATGATTCTAGATATGTAGGGTACACTACGGTAAATTCGCAATGATTCCTTGATGCAACACTCCAAGTATTTCATCTCTCTCAGATCTTCCATCGCAGGGCTCCGTTGAGTCTCCGAATATGCCCTTAAGCTCTTCATATATTCTATCCTGTAATTATTGTTAACCAAATTTATTTAACAACTACCTATGTCCCACGGTTTTTCCGTGTTAAATTTTTTCGACCAACTAAACCATTCAACCTATCCTTTCCTCAATTCCCTTGTGTACAGCTTACCAGATTTCTTGAAGTTCATGGTAATTGTTCCGCTCTTTAGGGTCATAGCACGAAGTCATAGGTATAGCCTTTAAAACTTTCCTCAATAAATATGCTATAAAATACAACAAGATTTTTTCAAATTTAATAAGTAGTTTTAGAAATAGCGCTATCTAAAAACACTTCCTAAATGTTCTACAAAGTTAAAAAGATTTTTCTATTGATGATAATTTTGTGCGGTTAACCTGAATGTCTGGTTCATTGGCTATTCTCATCACCATAAAACATAGTGCACTGGCAGTGGTATCATGACCCTGCAATGATTTAAGGATTGTAGGTTATATTAAAATAGAGATAAGTTCTAGGAATATTAAATCTTAAAATATATTATAGGCCGCAATTCTATTTTCTTTTATTACTTACCTCAAACATAAATGTATCTACTTCTCTTATACCTTCCTCGTTAATTTTTATCTTTTTTTCTTGCTCCAATAATAAGTCCAATATAGCCATCCTCCTTTTTTTACCATAATCACCATCATCGTTAACATCGATTTCTTTATCTTTCATAAATTCTCTTCTTTCCTGAATAATATTTGTAGTGAATTTGTGTAGGACTTTAAGAGCTCGTTTTTGTATTTCTGCTGATTTTGTGAATCTGAACAGGATGTTTTCATATGTCCAGACTCTTGTTAAGCGGTACAATATACATTTACCCAATACGTGTTAAGCTTCCAAATATTTTGTTGACACTGAAATATATATCCTTACACATTGATGTACCCATAGATGTTTGTGGGATATAATTTAAAGTGGTTAGTGGTATTATACGGATCACGGTCAGTGTTAATTTTTACTGAACCGTTTCTTTTTAGATTTATGATCCTCGAAAGTTAAAATTTTCTCACAAGCTTTTCGGAATAACAGCGACCTTACTATGAAGGGTTTAGTAATCTACGCCTACGTAACAAAACCAACGTAAAGGTACTTATGCGTCTCAACACAGTACTTTCATTTCAGAAAAAATCCGGTCATTGAGATGAACAGACATTTTTTTACAGACATTTGATTACAGTATTTAATTTTTTTATAGTTATCATCATTTTTAGTGGATGCACAGAGAGGAAATCACTTCCAGATATCACCGTCATTCACGTAATGGTCCGTCCTATAATACTTTCAACAATAAAACTTGCTTATAATGATCCTTGAATTGATTTTCCGGCCAATCAGTGGGGGCTTTAGTTTATTATAGAACCTAACACAATTATCTACAATACTTGATATGTCTTACTAGGTCTAAAATATGGAACGAGCTTATCTTCTAAAACATAATTTCACCACCCGTAACCTACGCAATTGATAATCCCATTGACCTAAATTATTCTACAAATCAGTAAATACTTAGCTGGATGATAAGACGTATGTATCCAACTTTATCGCAACTCCATAGAAACTCACTTGGGTGCTACGCATTTTGGAGTCTGCGAGAACACATCCAGTCTTTTTTAACATATTATTGTTCACGTATCATGAAAATGACGACACAATTTGATTATATTCTAAAATTGTTCTCAACTCAAAGGAGAACCATTTACACTTTAACTATTGTAAAAGTCCGTGTTCGTACTTAAAATAACTTATTGTTGCATATTAATAATATAAACATAATAGTCTAAACCTACATTTAAAGGAAAGTGAAGTACAATACATAGACAAAGTCAACGACTTTACCTTCAAAACTGGAAACCGTTTCATTAATTCTGGGGAGTATTCGCGATAATTATAATTATTAATATTTATATTACACACTACACCTAATTACCTACTATTCAATGTTCACATTGTGAATTACGTCACCTACATTAAAGGTTGCATTTGCTTGACAATTTGTGGAAGTAAATTTGTAGACTAAATCAATACGTACAAACATCCTACTGTTTACACTTTACACTCACTCAGTAAACGGTTAAATATTATCTTCCAATACAATTTTATATAAAATTCCTGCTATTCTTTGTATTAATTTGTTTTATTAGATTTTCCACTGTCTGGAACTGAAATTAATTTTATTTAAACATTCTCGCTGCACATTCTATGTCAACTATCCTTAGCTCAGCTGTTGTGCTTACCTTTTAGGTTTTTGTGGAGTTACACTCACGGATAGAGCTCAGGAAATGGATAATAAACTACGGCTAACATTAGAAGAACTTAGAGCTTCGAAAGACCTCTGTAAGCAGTTGTTGCAAGAAAGGGAAGACAGCGAGATTGAATTAACAAAAATTTTAGATAAAAATACTTTGTTGAAAAATGAAATGGCTGAAATTCTATTAGTAATATTTCTCTAAGACATGGAGGTGCTGATGTCAATGCTGTATCGAAAACTATAGTTTTTAGTGACAGAATAGGTAAGGGTGTGGGGCCAATGTTGGCCCAGAGGTTGAAAGGAAAAATTATTAATTATTGTATGCCAGGTGCAACCTACAATCAAATTATTGAAAAAATTTTTGAACACTGATTTTGATAAACAATGTAATATTGTAATTTTAATAGGAAACAGTTTAGGTATAAAAAAATGATTTATATATGACATCAGAAAAACTGTTGAAATTGGATGTGGGAAAAATAATATTGTGTGCTTTTCCATGTTCCATATCCCTTAAACAAAAAAATAATAACATTCAGATGTTAAATAATTGTCTACATAATCTGACATGTCCTTACAGTGACAAATTTATATTTTTTGATGTTAATAAGTTTATTAATAATTTTATGTTAAATCGGGAAAGTACGTTTCTTCCCAAAAAATATAAACGTGATATAGCTATAATATATAAATATGAATCTAAATAGTGTATAATATAAATCTGTTAAGTGACTCAGCATTGTCATATAAGTTCGACTAATGATACTGATGACAAAATATTAATCGCTTCTCCGGCAAAATATTAGATATAGAATTATAATTAGACAGAGAGAGAGACTAAGACATATTATGTTTTGGCTTAAACCTGATAAGATGATATTTAATATACCACACTTTTTAGTTGCTAGTGTTTATAATCGTACCATCGCTGTCGGTGGGGGTTGTATCATATTAACCAATAATAATATAAAATTTAAAGACCGAAAAAATATATGTAGTCTCTGAATAGACCGTATTTATGAAGTGGCTTGTGCCGAGATGGATGGATTAATTGTATTATGTGTTTACAGACCTCCATCATGAAATATATTACTATTTTTAGAAACTATGGAGGAAATATTAACGAGAATATTTAATATCAATAAGTCAGTTTTAGTCTGTGGTGACTTTAATATAGATATTTTAAATTCGTCGCCGGGGGTCACTGTATTCACATCGCTGTATAAGTCGTTTAACTTTGATCCACTTTTTAATGAACCAACTCGAACCACGTCCTAAACTGCATCTTGTATAGACAACATTTTTAGTAACTTCAAAATCATTAGTAATGGCATACACTGGAATACGATCTGACCATAAAGGCAAACTTGTTGAAATAAACTGTTGCAGACCTAGCAGTGATTGTAAGAGAACGGTTAGACTTATTTCAGACACTACATTAGAACGTTTAAATGATAGCATTAAACAGTAATTATCTGCAGAGGTTTTAGACGATATAGATCCAAATAGTAACTACGGCAGCTTGTTTAATATCATAAGCTCTGAATTTAATAAACATTGTCCAACAAAGGTTATTAGTGTTAGGAAAAAAAAATGGTTTTTAGTGAATGGGCAATCAAAGGAATTATAAAAAGTAGAGACCGATTATATGATTTATATTATAGGAAATCACTGACAACTAGTGATTCATTTCATGCTTATGTTAGAGATTATTCTGAAATATTTCAATGTTTTTGTGGAGCTGCAAAAGCGATATTTTTAAGAAATAAAGTTCATAAATCTAGTAATAAGACCAAAACTGTTTGGCAAGTAATAAATAAAGAAACCGGAAAAGATAGGAAAAATGATAATTTGCTTAATATAAACGTCTTGGGGGTAGTATATCTCAAGCAGTTCAGAGGTAAGCAACTGTTTTTCAGGATTATTTCATAAATATACCCTTAACAGTAACAAAAAATATAATATCATCAATCCAGGGCGCTGCATTACTTTTGGATATCTTATTACAGCTGTGGATTCTAAATTATCCTTTACATCTGTCAGTGCAGGTGAAATAATAAGGACTTTTAAACAATTAAACTTAAAAAATACTGAAGATTTTTGTGGTATGTCAGTAATCGTAGTTCAGTCAATTGTCAATATTTCACCATATCTGGCTAATATATTTAATCAGTGCATATAAATAGGGACTTTCCCTAATTTAATGAAAATAAGTAAATAAGTTCCTCTGTTTAAATCAGGTTGTAGAAGTAATCTTCGAAATTATAGACCAATTTATGTACTTCCGACGTTTAGTAAGATTTTCGAGAAAATTATGCTCAAGCAGCTAGTACAATATTTCAAAGCACAAGAGATTTTGGATGGTCGGCGATATGGTTTCACAAAATCTAAATCAACCACTGACGCGAGTGCAACGCTGCTAAGTCATATATCGAGGAGGAGGAGTCGCAGGATGCAATCGGTGTGTTCTGTGACCTCTCAAAGGCTTCGACTGCGTTGACCACAGTACGCTTATACTTAAGTTAAAACACTATGGTGTGAGGAGGGAAAGAAGGGAGCCTCCAGCTCCCACAGAGGTGGCCGACATGAGGAGGGCCCTAAAGGAGGGGGTAATTAGGAGATGGGGGAGGACCTGGCGGACGCGCGTTATGGTAAATATACCATAGACGCCATCCGCCCGGTCCTAAGAGAGTGGTGTAGGAGGGAGCATGGCTCCCTCACGTTTCGAGTGGTGCAGGTGCTGTCCGGACATGGTTGTTTCGGATGGTACCTGCACCGGATCGCAAGGAGGGAGGTGACCACCGTGTGTCATGAGTGCGGTGCTGCCAATGACACCGCGCAACACACTCTTTCTGAGTGTGCTACGTGGGAGAGCCAGCGCCGGGCTCTGATCGCGGTGGTAGGAGGGGACCTCTCGCTCCCGAGTGTGGTTAGCGCCATGCTCGGCAGTGAGAGGTCGTGGGAGGCGGTGGCCTCCTTCTGCGAGGAAGTACTGTCGAAGAAGGAGGCTGCGGAGAGGGCACGCGAAGATGATCCTCTGAGCGGTCCTCTCCGCACAAGACGAACGGGCGGCAGGAGGAGGCGATTCTGCTGCATTCGTAGTACGTAAGATTCGCCAGTTAACAGATATTGCCACCGCTAGGTTAGTCTACTTCGCTTACTTTCATAGCATAATGTCTTACGGTATTTTTCTGTGGGGTTCAGCAGCTGAGCTAGATACCATATTTATATTACAAAAGCGGGCAGTTCGAGCAATTTTCAATATGAGACCCCGCGAATCACTAAAGAACAAGTTCCAGGAATTTAGTATTTTAACTTTGCCCTGCCAATACATCTTTGATATCTTAATGCATGTTCGTAAAAACTTAGACAAGCTGGATTTTCTCAAAGACTCGCAATGTAAATACTAGAAATAGAGATAAATTAGTCGTACCGTATTTTAGACTTAGTAAGACTAATTAAAGTTTTTTAGGTTAGTGTTAGGTTCTATAACAAGATCCCTAAGCACATTACTGATTTGCCGGACAACAAGTTCGGAGTTAGTGTTAGGTTCTATAACAAGGTCCCTAAGCACATTACTTATTTGCCGGACAACAAGTTCAAGGGGTTAATGTTAGGTTCTATAACAAGATCCCTAAGCACATTACTGATTTGCTGGACAACAAGTTCAAGGGATTAGTGTTAGGTTCTATAACAAGATTCCTAAGCACATTATTGATTTGCCGGACAACAAGTTCAAGGGGTTAGTGTTAAGTTCTATAACAAGATCCCTAAGCACATTACTGATTTGCCGGACAACAAGTTCAAGGACCATGTCAAGCGGGGTTTTCTGTCAAACGGTTATCATAAGATGGATCATTATGTGAATGATAGTGATGTTTGGAAATGACTCCCTCTTTGTGCATCCACTAATATTTTATTATTTTACCTGTTATATTAACATTTGTACAGTTAACAAAAAAAGTTAAACCCGATCGAGTCTGGGATATTTTCCAAACCGGCAGTAGTGTTTTGACGTTCATAAGTGCCTTCTTAGGGCCTAAATTAAATAAAGATTATTTTGATTTTTATTATGACTTTCTCCTTTTCAACAGACTTTAAAAGGAGCTTCTTCTTCAATTTCATTTTTATGAACTGATTTAGATGATTCTTTTGTCGTTGGAAAGGGAAATACGTCAATGGTATTAATCATTTTAATTTCATTGCCATTGGACCTTCGAATTCGAAGATATACCACAAAACTCCTCAAAATTATTGAAGTTGCTTTTCTGTTTTGTTAAAAATCGTCTTGTTTTGAACTCGGTTTAAAATTAAAGAGATTATTTGTTTGAATTTCTGGATCTACCATATAAAGAGTATAATATTTATAGACGGATAACGAAGTAGAATTTGTTCCCAGCGGTTTTTTTAAATCTCTATGACCAATCAATTTGTAAGTTTTTAATCCAATTATTTAAGACATAACTAAAAAAAATGTGTTTCCACTTTTTTTTTTTTTTGTAACGTTTCCACATAATATTTTTGAACGATTTTTTTTTCACTTTTCACTCAGGAATTATCGGATGCAGACCTTCAATATGTTAGGGATCCTATAGAATTGAAAACTACCTAGAATACTTCCTTACCCTATAAGAGGAGAAAGTGCAAACTTATGTGCTTCTCTCCCAATGAGGTGATAATTGTAAATGGGACTTCCATCTTGTCTAATTTCATTGGCATTGGATCTTCGACTTCGTAGATATACCAGAAAACTCCTCAAAATCATTAAAGTTTGTTCTCTTTTTTGTTAAATATTACCTTGTTCTTAGGTTAGTATTTAACTAATACTTTTGGTTTATCAATAATACTGCCATTTTCAAATAGGAAATCGATATGCTTCTGTTCGTATATTTAAATGCTGTTACGCCATGGCTTCGTAAAGTGGTTGCAATTCTGCATATTAAAACTTTAATTGCACTTTTTTGTACCAACCTGTAACGAAGTAATCTTACAATTAAATAAACATCAAAATATTTTTTTCTTTGCATTTTAATGATAATAATTTTGCAATGATAGTACTACTAATTTACAACATTTGTTATCTATATCGGTTTAACAACACCTTTTGATATTGTGACATCGAAATGTCACAGATGTCAAACATTGAAAATCGGAAGCGAATCCAATGATAAAAACATAGTTTAAAGACCTAAAGAAGTACTTTTAGCAGTTTTTTTTAATAAACGGTCGGTTTGAATTGTTGAAAAAGTGACAGTCATCGTTAGATTCTTTTTCAACGAGGTCTCGCTGAGTCAACACCTCTTTAAAAATAAATGTAAAATTGTATCATCTCTCAGCAATAACTAATTACGGTCAGTAAGGTCAATAAGGTCAGTACTTCAATCATTAGTATATTAAGTAGAAATTGTAAAATAATTGTGATTGTGTCGGGTGCCAAAGTCGGTTGGAAGCGGCTGTTTGCACTCATGCTCATTATCTTGAGTTGGATCTGTTTGCACTGGCAGCAGGGATGAGGTGAGCCACTTACCAACCGTCTCGTCTGGAAATTCCAGGGTTCAAAACTAGGGATAGAATACTTATGAAATTTGAGGCAGACAAGCCAAAAATTCAAGCCTGGGAGTTCGGCGCAGAATCCGTCAGCCAACTCCGCTGTCCAGCACCAACAGGCAACCAGGAGCAACTGTAACTCTCTACCCGAGGAGGAGAGAGTTGATTTTTCATCTAAGAACCATCGGCCGTCTTTTTGCAGCTAAATGGAAACGGTCACCTCTATACCAAGGTGCTGACCGAACCATCTGGACTTTCAATATTAGGACCCGTACCTTCACCCCCTTAGAGTCACTTTATTATTTAATCACTAAATTCCTGTTAAATTTTATTACATTATTTTTTATTATCTCTTAGTTTTTTTTACTTCCCTACCTTCTTATTTATTTTATTTATTTATAATATTGCTTCTGGGCTTGTCTGCCAAGTGGCTGGCGAGATCCTGGGACAAACCTAAAATGCAACATTGAAGACCTTTATATCATTCTCTTAATTACTACAGTGTTTCTGAGTTTCACTAATAAGGAACTCTGGAAACACCGCAATGATGGCTTAGTAGTAGTGTGTAAGGGCATTGCCTCGATTGACGTGAGTTCGAATCCTTTCAATGAGCCTGAGCTTTCGGTGAAGGTAAGCATCATGTTAAAACCATAGCATTGGTAAGACTTTTTCCTATGACTGCCTGACAAGTTGAAAATCTGTCGTCAATTATAGGTGTGTTCCGGTTGTTGCACTTAAAAGTCAGTCCTCCCATTAGGCTTAACGCGTTACTATCTTGGGTCACATCGTCACTTATCTTCATGTATACTCGTAAAATACCAATATGCGAAAATAAAATTAATTTTACAGTGATAATGGCTATAGAGTTCGCACATCACGCCTATCGACGTACGTTCGAATGCTGCAATGACCTTGAGCATTTGATGAAGGAAAATATTGTGATGAAACCATGGCATTGTGGTAGGGCATTTCCTAATCCAGCAATATCAAACTCAAAAGACAATTTAAAAAAAAACAATACCTGGACTTAAACTAACAGCGAAAACATTTCTAAACGGGAACACTCCTTTTGGTCCTGGAATTTTAAACAGCAATCTTACTTGACAACAAAAACGACAGTACAAAGTCAGAGTTACAAATAACGTTGTAAGTAATTTTATTAAGATACTAAAAAATTGGAAAAACATTTTTGGGGATTATTGAATTAATACTATTTACGGAATACGTTTATCAGATTAATTTATTTTAAAGACAGTCACGAATACGATTTATTTGTACGAAACTCATGATGAAGACACTACAGGAGTTGTTACGACCAACGTACTATTTATAGTAAATTGGAGTTGTTTACATTCATTCTACTAATTATATCGCTTGTAACAAAAGCTTTATCATAACTTCGAAATGTGTGAGTTGTTGTGCGATTCGATGCACCATATAACTACACTAATATTATAAAGCTCCAGAGACTATCTTTTTGTCTATTTTAACGGGCTAATCTCTGGAACTAAGTACCAGTCAGATTTGAAAAAAATATTTTTACATTTTACATACATTCATATATCACGCCTCTCTCCGACGTTCTTCCATTAGCGTCGTAGCAAGTGCACATATATATATATCGTTCGCTTCTTTAATATACATCAATTTTTCACGCATACTCGTAGGTTTAGAGTACTCTTGTCTTGAACATTCTTTAGAACGTCCCCGATTTGATCGAGGAACGTTCATGTAGGCCTTCCTCTTCCAACGTTCCCATTCACACACGCTTTTTTAATTAGTTTACTCATCCTTATTATATATAGTATATCTATTATACTATCCTGTCTACTTGCCCGAACATCTCTTTCTCAATCCATGTGACTATATCTTCTTTCATACCGGTAAGTTCTCATATCACACTATTTCTTATTCTGTCACTCAATTTCACTCCTAAAATACCTCTTAGCGTTCTCATTTGTATTTGATTATTATAATAAATACCAGTTTTGAATTTTATAGCCTTTTTATTCAGCAAGGCTATACAATTTCAATCTACGGCTTTTAGGATTGAAACAGTAACCTTGAACGTAAAGCAATTTGGCAAGCTGTAAGCAAGTACGAGAAGTGAAAACAATGATAGGCTACACGGATGCGTTGGCGTTGGCGATTGAAATAAATTTAACACGAGTGAAACCGTGGTGAAACTAGTAATAATAATATTATCATCATTATATTAACACGTGAAACAAAAACTTTCTATCCCTTTTTAAGCGTATTGCGTGCACAGAAGACTGTGAGATTTGGCATGGTTAAAGATTATATGGAGAAGGAGTGCAGAAGGCTAAAATTTATCTATAATATCTGTTACTAATATATTAAACTATATCAATTAATACTGCGAATCCTAACCCAACCACTGCCATTGAACTTAGATCCCCAAAATATTAACATTGTCACTTAATGAAAAGTGACAGCAAGTGATATAATATTCATTGTTTAGGTTCATACTGAAAATGTCAAACAGAAAATAGTCTATGATTAAAAAGTCGCTGGTCGAATTTCGATCATGGGGCGACCGTTAGTAATTAAAGTTATTTAATAATTGTAACTTACTAAGTAGTAGTAGTAGTTGCGCCCGCTGCTCCGTCCATATTGACTACAGAATGCCGTCGATAGGGCACACGCGAATTTTACTACGTCCGCTCCCGGTTATTTTATAGACAAAAATGCTTATTGTGGATGATTATTATACCATAATATCATATAATACCACTAGCTAGTTGCCGATCTTGAACCTCTCTGCCCGAAAGAGATAAAGCCTGATAATAATCTCTTTTAAGCTGTTGCATTTTGGGATCAGCCAGTGTAGATCCAGCTGCAGAGAGGAGTGCAAGCTTGTATTAGAAAGGCGACTAGCAATGGATTGCAGATATCTCGGTGGTAGCTGTTGTTTTTGGATTATACTGTACTTACAGTTAGGCACGTGTCATCACGTGTATCAACCGTATCAATGAACTGTCCCCGAACGTGTGTAAGCAAAAATTCGTAAAATGTTATCCCAATCTTACTTATAAACTCTTAGGCGGTACTTCCTGGGAAAAAAAATCATATCTTATCATACAATCTATCTATATCTAATTTATACATATAATAAAAACGTAACTGATCGATGTCTGTACATAGAAGATATATGAGAAAAACTATTATTGGGGGTCTCTATAAACGCAGGAGAACCCAAAACAATGATTGTTAGAATTTTTGTCTGTTTGTCTGTTTGCCAACTTTTGTGCGCGCTAATCTCATAAACGGCATAACCGATTTAGAAACGGTTTTCACTAATATATTTTGGTAAGGTTCACTTAACATTTAGTGTTTGTTTTACTTCAATAAATTCATAAATAACAAAGTTATATCAATTAAAAAAATCACGTCGAATATTTCTTCGATAAAAGTGCTATAAAATAGCTCTTCAGTTGTATTGGTTGAAACTTTGAAACTGGTTTGTAAAATGATGATTATTGAAAGTTTAGATAAAGTTAAAAAATGTACAGTTTCAGAGAATTTCGAACTTTCCAATATGAGGTTGACCTTACATCTATGTAATGAATCCTATTAATAAGTGGTCACCCTAAGTTGGATATAAACACACAAGCAAGTCGAGTGCCGCATCGCTGCTAGGCAATTCATTCCGAAAAAGATCGATTCGAATCAAACTCTGGTGTATCGATTCACAATGAATCGAGGTATAAAAGATCGATCACTCCAAAAAATCGACCTTCTTTTATTCACTTTTCAGATTTGTGTTAACAATATAAAAATCCCTATTATAGAAAACAAAAAGGACACCACAACAATCGATCTTTTGCTATTTTTACCATGCTAAAGTATCAGTTAAAGAGAAACAAAGAAAGGTATAGAGAGAGAAAGAATTAATTTCAAAAATTTATTATTATTAAGTGTTGTCGTTATTCTGCTATTGGGTAATTTACTGACACCATAGAGAACGACAGCATAATGAAATGAATAATCCATACTAATATTATAAATGCGAAAGTAACTTTGTCTGTCCTGTCTGTTGCATTTCACGCCCTGAAATAGACGATGAAGGTTTGTACGAAGAACGCATCAAAACAAATTTGATGAATTTTGGTATAGAGATAAATTGGATCTTGAAGAAAGACATTGGCTTACCTTATGTCGTAAAAATAAAACTTTAAAAGGTGAAACAGAGGATGAAAGATTGTATGAAGAACCCACTATTTCTAAATTTAGGGTTATGAAAATTCATATTTATGCTATTAGGAAGAAATAACAGTGTTTCGTGTTTTAAAAAATAAGGGTGATTTACAATACACATAGACTGCACTCCTTGATACTAAGCAAAATGTTCCTGAGACATAAGCTTACATTATACACACTGCGCATTATACTGCGCTACATTCGCACATACGTCAAAGATCAAAATTAACAAATTCCAAATCCTCCAAACCCGATTCTTACGTAAAATTAACAAAGCCCCTTGGTACGTTGGTCGAATCGTATATTAAATATCTTACGCGATCGTACTTCGGCACTGCTTAGAATCACGTGAATCCGTTGGTCAAAGCTGCCGCGACTTAAACCCCAAAACTGAACATCCAATGCGAACAACTCCGGTCGCGAATATCTTCACCGAGCCCGTTTATAAGATCGAGGAAATAAACAAATACTACTCCACCGTCTCTCCAAAAAAGCGTGCTCGCGCCCACGCCCGCGAAACCACCGTTCCCTCCGCAGGGGACGGGCGGCTAATTTCGCTCCCGCAAACCCGTCATGTCCTCCCTCTCTTACGGCAACTCAAGCCTAGATCCGTTCCCTCGGTGTAGAACCCTTGAGTCATGCAGCCGCTCGCGCGATACAGGTGACACTGCATTTGCAATCACGTAGCTACCCACACACATCATTACACACAATATGTACATACATAAGTACATACATAGATTCTGTAAGGGACCTTTTTTTTCTTTTTTTACGATAGTTACTTTCGATCATGTTTCCAGAATACTAAATACATATACACATGTTCATTCCTTTCTCCCAGGAGGCAGGGACATGTTATATGTATGCGTTAGTGTAGCTCGAATTTTCTACAGATAGGGAATTAGTCAGTTGACTAATTAGTCAGTTCGCGACCTTTTCACAATCGCGGTAATAGCCCAAGCCGACGTCCGGCCACTTTGGCACCTTTGTGCGCATGTTGCTCACGCTTTCGCGGCTGAATGCCTTAAGCGTTCGCCCCCAAGCCTGGTGAAGCTGTCAAAGCCATAAGTGGCTCTATTTCTTTAGGGCCCCTTAGGCTAACAGTATAGTCAGTGAGAAAGAAAAAAACCATCTATAATTTTCTTTTGGTTTATCGTGTTCAGAGATTAGTCAGTGTATATACAATAATATAGCGGGGTGATAGGGATCGCGACCATCATACACATAGTGTTAAACACATGAATGATTTTCTTTTGGTTTGTCGTGTTCCGAGGTCAGTCCGTGTATAGATACTATTAATAATTTAGTAAAGCGGACGAGTTTTTTTGTCTGTTTGTTTAAACACGGTAATCTCTGGACAACTGGTAGCGTTCGGATTCGAAAAATTCTTTTTGTATATGATAGCCAGATTCACGAATAATAGTATATAGGCTATCTGGAACTAAGCTATACCTCTCAGCTAGCCTTAAATATTGATTTTTGTTTAAGTAAGTCGAAGTGAAAGTCTTCCCGAACTACTTTATCCGCATGTGCTGGCGTAATGGTTAGTGATACGTAAATATAATATTCTACAAAAATATTGTTCTTTAGTATATCTAAAAAAGTCTCCGATAACATATACCTAATTCTTAATAGCATAAGCCACAATAAGGTATTTTGGGAGTTTTTATGTTGAAGATTAAAAATTAATTTTGAGCTTTATTTTTTAGGCTTATTATATTAATCCTTACGAACAAAGTTATTTCATCATAAAAACAATTTAAATTTTTCTTTTTATATTATGTAATTAGGACACATAGTTCAGGAGAAAATGAAAAATTAAAATAATTTGTACTTGCGGGAAGTGATATCAATTATGATAGACTACACGGGTCCGTCGCGTTGGCGGCGCGGTATTTGTTGGATAAAAACTCGGGTGAAACCGAGGGGCACAGCTAGTATCATAATATATAGATTATGCCGCATGCTGAGTTTGGGCAATAGATGACAGCGCAAGTGTCGAGCCAAGAGCTTTTCCAGGAGCTTCCCTAACTCGGGCAACAGGCCTATAAGGCGGTAAGACTTTGGATTGGTATAGTCGTCCATTCCCGGTTTCCGTAGTATGCACACAGTTACTGTCTTCCAGGATTGAGGGAAGTGGCTCATGTGCATCCGCTACCCTTCTCTTGAAGTTCTCAAGTGCATCACGGTAATCGGCGACAACATAAGGCACATGCGTCACAGACATATTAGCAACAGCAACGAATTTTTATAGAGACCTATAAACAAGAAAAAACCACATCCAAGAGGTGGTCTTAAGCAATATCGAAGAAGTGCCTCCTATTATAATGGCAGAATTAAGAAAAGCAATAAAAATAAAATAATTGGACAAAAAGCCTGACCCAGATCAGATAAGCAATGGCTTACTGAAAGATTGCAAATACACTATCGCATATTTAACACCGTATATAAAATTATTACACAATAAATATCATATAATTTATATTACCAGCACTTATTATAATATAATTTATATTATAACCACTTGATTGAAAATAATTTCAGTAATGAAAAGCTCAGTGATAGTGTGTACAGAAATCGCGTCAATCGACGTGAGTTCGATTCCCTGTAATGAGCCTGAACTTTCGGTGAAAGAAAACATCGTGATAAAACCATAGCAAGTTGGTAGAGTTTTGTAGGGTGTATTCCGGTAGCTGCACTTGAGAGCCAGTCCTCCGCTAGACATAGCATTTTATCACCCTGGGCTACATCGCTACTAAGGATCAGGCACCATAACGCTAAACCTATAACGATAAAAAACTTTTTGAAATATGTCTGAACAATATTTACCCAATATCTGAGATCGAGATGAAATGATTTCGCCTACAATTAAAGAGTTTGGGAAATAAGTTTAACCTTATCTAACTGAAAGCAATTATGGCTCAGTGATTGCATTATTGGGTACCACATCGTTCTACGTTAGCTCGAATCCTAGCTTGGATCTTGTTATGAAGGAAAACATCGTGATGAAACCGTAATATGGTGGTAGGGCTTAATTTTTCTAATGCCCGCCTGACGCACTAACACACGCCTGTTAAAAATCAATCGCTAAGCACCTATATTATATATGTATATTCCGTCAGCTACACTTTATACTACTGTCTCAAAGAACCACATACCAAAAAGCTAAATTATTAAAAATGGAAACAAAAAACACAACTACAACAACAACACAAAACACGACTAAATTTTATTTTTTATTTCTATTTGATTTGCAGACGTCATACTTAAATATTTTTTAGCCTAGCCTTTTAGCCTTCAATTAAGACGAATCTATCGCCACCTCGTATGCTAAAATCCATCAAGCCGTTTAGGCTACAGAGCGTGCCAAAGAAATAGACATACATAGATAGATATATGCTTACATACATACATACATACATACGCATAAAAAACATAACCCTCCATTTTCGCAGTCAGGTAATAAAAAGGCATCCTCTGAGCTGGAAAACGATAAACATTATATGTTAAAGTTTTTAGGCAAAATTTCTCTCTACTTGGTGCGGCCCGATTGGTGGAATACCCCCCCCCCCCCCTCCTCCCTACACTCTACAGAAAAAAGCAACCAAATAACCTAACCATTAAATGAGTAAAAGGATACAATGCTAATTCTACTGCTGGTGTTGTATTGAGGGTTTACTCTACCCAGGTTTTTGGTCATTATATAAAATGTAAACCAATTAAACTGTTTAATATTTCTGTACAATTTATCGACCAGGTTAAATCAGAACTTTGCGGTCTTTACAATATATTACTAAAACTAAACTAAAACTTCAGTTACAACGAGCAGATACGTTAAGGCGATCTATTGTACACAGGTTTGCCTACGCTGAGACCGGAGCGTGTATAGGATCAGATTTTTGCAGCTTTTTGAACCTGTGCAGACGACCAGTGCAAAGTTACCTGTACAGGTAAATCTCTCCGGTAAACCGTACTGACCGTAGCATGACTTGTGCCATAAGTTGTCTACAGCTCTCAAAGGGAAATTCTATAATACAAAAAAAGCATAAGTGAAAAGTAAGTTTATTTACAGATTTAATTCATTGTCCAAAATTATTTTCCATTCATTTTTGCTGTAGTAAATATTGTCTTGTTAACTTAAACTACTAAGTATTATTATTACTAATAAATAAATTAAAAGATTTTTGTATTAAAATAAGTAATTTACTAAACTTTATAATTTATTTATACTTTTCCCGACTCAATAATTTCCTTTAATTTATATTTCTGTATTTTTCCTGATGCTGTCTTAGGAAACTCATCGACGATTTTTAGAAGTCTGGGTATTTTAAATTTTGCTATCCTACCAATTAAGTGCCGGGAGACATCATCTAATGTAAAATTAGCACCTTCTCTAAGTCTGAGAGCCACGCAAATTTCTTCACCAAGTCTTTCATCAGATACTCCAACAACCTGCAATGAAGAAATGTAATAAATTTAATATTATCTATAGAAACAAAAAAACTTCAAGTGTGTGTTTGTAATATCAAAATAACAACTTTTTACTAAGTACATATAAAAGTATATTTATCGTACGTATAACAAAATATCCAGCTTTAAAATTTGTGTTTGTCTGTCCGTCTTTTTGATCGATTTTGACGAAACTTTCACTGGCATATAGCTAACGTTGTAAGCTACTTTTATTTTAGAAAAAGAGTTTGGGTTCCAAGCAAATAAAATAATAAGTATTATTATCTTTAAAATAAACTATGGGCCACCACCAAGAGTCGTAGCGGGGTCATCACACTACCGACACCATTGTGTAGTCTTCGCGAGCTGAGCCACGGACATAGCTAGTTAAAAATTTATAATCATTTTAACCAACAGAAGTACCGCCTACAATATATATTTATATTAAAAGAGTCGAAATCTGTACATTGAAGATTAAAAAAAAATACTACGGGGGGCTTAGAATCATGGACACAACACATTTCAATCGTTTTTTGAGTTTTTGTATGTCTGTCTGTATGTTTGAATGGCAATTAATAATGACCGAATTTAATGAAATATGGTTTTATTGTAGTTTATACTCTGGAGGTGCATTTAGAATGCATTTTTATACATATGGATATTTATATAGTCTATATTTGCGTTTAGGTTATGTACTTATAAAAATGGAATGTATGTGTACGTAGCTCTGTAATATATTTAAAATATTTACTGAAATTAAGTGAAAAGATATCAGATTAAATAAAATTATTTTATCTGTACATAATTTGGAATAAAATCAATAAAGGAAATTTTTTTTTTTATTTGCAACAATATTCATAGATGGCGCTGTACAACTTGGTTTACGTTATCACGAAATTATTATATCTAATACTATCACACTTATGTATATTTTCTGTAATAAATTTATGGTATGTTTAATTAAGTAAATCTTATTCTATGCTCATTTCTACGTTACATGTCGTTGTTTGGTGTGTTTGCGCAATTAATATCGGTTAACATTTTAGTTGGTTATTATCGAGGCTTATACTGGTCAAATACCGTAAGGTGAGACTGAAGTGAAGGGATATTTTTATATAATTGCTGTTATTCATATACGATATACACCACGTGGACGAAGTCACGGGCACAATAAGTGTACAATATACTAACAAAAATAATTATCTATTCGAGTTATTATGTAATATATAAGGTAATCATTGTGGCTGATCAAGACAGTGAAGTATATGAGTAATTCCTTCAAAGATTCAAATATGATTAATCTTACCTGACTCTCTATAACATCTGGGTGGGTGTTTAACAAGTCCTCTATTTCTTTAGGTGCAATGTTTTCTCCACCTCGTACTATGATATCTTTTATTCTCCCTACAATACGACCATAACCGTCATCACTTATTGTAAACTTGTCACTGAAAAAAAAATTATCTTCAATTCTTTATCTTCTATGAATGAACGAACAAACGAAAGAACGTACGAATGATCGAATGAATGAATTATTTACGAATGAATGAATACTTTGTGTTGCGCTTTATGTCGTACACTGGCGAGCTTAATGACAATGCATTTTCTTCCAGTCAATCAGCGGTATTGAATAAGTAAAAAGTACCTTTGTACCGTTAATTTGAAATAAAAAAAAAAAAACAAAAATGAGCTAACAGCGAAATACAAATATTAATATATAGAAAGAAAAGTTCCGATACACTCTGTCTTTTGTTTACTACCTACTTAAATATCGGTGCAGGTGAGATTTAGAGTTGGTGATGGTTTTAACATCCTGAAGATATCGCTCTGAAGCTCTATTTGTAATGTATGTATATTTTTATTTTGTGATAAATATTATTACAAAAACCACTAACATTACTTTATTTACAAAAAAAATTGTCCGTTTGCATGTAAATAAAACATTGATAATGTATGATATGGTATTGTGTAATAAAAATATAATAAAATAAATTTTAAGTTATTGGCTTTTTACACTCTCAACTGCAACGCCAATTTAAATATTTAAATATATGGACCACCAAGCTTTGCTTGGTATCTTAAAGAAAAAAGAAAAACACCTATATAAGTAAACTTGGAATGTTAAACATTATCTAAAAACAAAATTTAATCCAAAATCGTTGGAGCCGTTTCCGAGAAACCAATTACTTAAATATATAAGAATTACTAACTTAATAGTATAAGATATAATCTAAAAATAACGAACCCAGTCCGAAGCCAACCATCTTTGTCAATGGTCTGTTTAGATTTTTCAGGGTCATTCCAATAGCAGATCATATTATTGTAGCCGCGAACCAACAGCTCTCCAGGATTTCCAAATGGTACCATATCACCTTCGTCGTTCACTACCTATATTAAAGTTGCTTTTAAATAAATAAGTATTGACAACATTGGAATCAAAATCAAAATTATGTTGTCCATTTTAGGCCCTAAGAAGACACTTATGAACACACGTTACCAGTTCGGAAAATATCTGAATCACTGAGTATAGCGGGGGGCAATAAACTCGATCGGATTTATGATTTTTTTTTTTGTTTAACACTATTTATATTGTATATAGTTATTATTATTATCAGTGAATGTACAGAGAGAGAGGTCCTTCCAGATATGAAACAAAATATAAATAACTGATATATCATTGAATTACTGAACACACGCCTATTTCACGAGAACCCCCTAAGGAGCCCCCGCCTGAAGTGCAATGTATTGCAATTTGACTCGCACTTTTGGAAATGACTTTACTGTTAGCCTGAGGGGCCCTAAAATCTAGAGCCTCTGACGGCTTTTACAGCTTCATCGTGGCTTAAAGGCGAGTAAGGGAGTGCGTTGAAGGAAGGAAAATATGTATAAGTATTTAGTCATAGCTCAAAATGGTCTACAATAATTAGCGTAAAAAAAGAAAAAAAAAGGTCTCTTACTGAACCTATGTACTTGCGTGGTGTGCACGTATGTATGAACATAGTGTGTAATGGTGTCTGTGGGTAGCTAGTGATTTCAAGTGCAGTGTCACAATATCCCGCGAGCGACTGCAAGATTCAAGGGCTCTACACCGAGTGTACGGACCTAAGCTTGAATTGTCACAAGAGAGGGAGGAAGTGACGGGTGTGCGTGAGCGAAATTAGCCACCCGTGAAACTGGCACGTACTTACACTCGTATATAATAGAAAAGAGAGAGAGAGAGAGAGAGAAAGTCGCATGGGAGGGATCATAATGTTTTTTTCTTACGTGACGATTTCTACAAAGTCAACTCATATGATCACAAATTTATATGATCGTGTGTTTAAGTGGGTATTGTGTTTTTATCTATTGTTGTTTGGCGACTGTATTTATGTTAGAAATTAGAACTAATATGGATATACCGATAAGAGAAATATTTAATAATAATATTATACTCAATATTAGTGAAGTAAATCAGTCAACCATTTCCAATGTACCTTAACTTCAACGTGATCTTGTACATAACCAACCGTTTCTGCCACAACATCAATACTATCGCTTGTGACTGATTGAAAAACACAAGCAGTAGTTTCTGTCATTCCATAGAGACCCTGTGAAATGAGAACATAACTTTTGAAAGTGTGAAAAAATAAATTATCTCATTATATTAAGTGAGCAATTGTTGTATATATATATATATATATATATATAATTGGTTTCTCGGAAACGGCTCCAACGATTTGGATTTAACTTTGTATTTAGATAATGTTTTATATTTCATGTATGCCTAGAAAGGTGTTTTTGTTTTCGTAAGACACCGAGCAAAGCTCGGTAGCCCAGATAATATATTTAACATATGTATTATTAACGCTGTGGCTCGTGGTTTTGCCCGTATTAAATGTTTTATTAGACTAGCTCTCTACCTTGCCGCCGCCAACGCACTCAGCCTATGATCGTTGTTCTTATTTTCAGTACTTGCCAGTTTACTTCATATTCACGGTTGCTGCTCTGCGCCTTAGAGTAGTAGCGTAAAGTAAATAGCCTATAACCTACCCCAATAAGTATTCTATGAAATGCAACAAAAACTCGTCAAATCAGACAAGTAGTTCCAGAGATTTTTGCGTTGAAATAAACAAACAAACTCTTGAGCTTTATGATATTACAGTATCACTGGAAAAAAAAACAATTACCTTAACTGAGTCCGCTTTTAAATATTGGTGTATATCTCTTATAAGCTGTGGACTGCAGGGTGCACCGGCGGCCAACGCCACGCGTAAATTCGAAGGCACGTCTTTACCCAGTCTCCTTATTTCAGATAGAATGTCTACGTACATGGTTGGAGTTCCAGTCACAATTGAACATCTGTGAGAATTTATAAGGTTTCATTGCAAACTTTATTTAATTTGCTTCGTTCGTTTATAAGTATGTAACATCATTTGTAAACATTTTTTTTTTTAATATTCCAACTGTAACGACGGTCAGGCATTGCCGTGGCTTAGTCTCTTTTTTTAAATATGTAACATCTTTCCTCTCGCTTTCCTGCAATCTGTGAGAGTGATTTCTTGAAAAGGGACGGAAGTGTGTAACAGGAAGCCGGGGTAGAGTTGCCCGTCAGATTATATCAACGCATTTTCCGAGTAGTTTGTACTGCCAACCAACAGAGTGTGCGTATGTATGACGAGAAAGAGAAAGGGAAATAGATGAAATCGCATTAGCTGTGCGCTTAACCTACAGTGTTGTGTATAAAGTGTACTGTTAGATAAACTAATTAATTGTGTGAACTATATTAAGTCAGATGTTACACTATTAAACTACCTAGGCTACTAAAATACAAGTACTAGTAAAATAGCGTTGTGTGTGTTGTATACAAAAATGTATAAAATATATTTATAAGATAATTACCATTTTATTTCCATTTACTGAATAAATTAACACAACTTACTTTTCTCCGAACAAAGTATTTATATTTGCAGATACGCTGTAAGCAGGCGCAGCTAATACAAGCGTAGAACCAAATCGCAGACCCGCCATGACGGTGATGATTGACCCCAGAGCATGGAACAAGGGCACCTGTTACAAATTTGTACATTAATTTAAATTATAAGAAATACTCACTGTGCCTGCTCAGAATCGAGTCCCAAGTAGCAACTTGTCCCTTTTTTCATCCAAATTCAAAATTGACATCTATACATAGTATAAAATGAAGTCGCTTCACGCTTTCTGTATGCTATATACGCGTATATCTTTTAAACTGCGCAACGGATTGTAATGCGGTGTTCACTAACATTACGTGACGCGAGCTAAGCGAACTATTCGTACCTGTGAAATTACATAACATACCGCCACGCCTGTATCCCCGAAATGTTAGGCAGAGGTGTAAACCCACAGTTCACCAGGTATGTTTTATGCCCCATTTAATACGTGGCGAGCCTATTGCCATTAATCGGGTACAAAGCCAAACTCCAAGCTGCTACTGAGAATATCATAGAAAAACCCAATAGCACTTTGCTCGACATGAGAATCGAACCTGGAACTTCGAGCATAGCAGACGCCTTTAGGACTTAGTAGTCCTAATAAGGCAGTTATGAAGTTATCAATCAGAAATTAGAGCTTTAAAATTTAAATCAGGCTTTTTTAAACATAAATTGGGGTGGGTCGCTAGTTTATAATAAAGTGAAATCTGCGAGAAAATATGACTGGATTCAGTATTTGATTGATTTATGTTGTTTATTTTGTTATGATATATTATGTTACTAGCTGTGCTCGCGGATATGCTCGCATGGACTACAGAATGCCATCGATCAGGCACACGCGCGAATCTTGCTCCCCCGCACCCGGCTATTTTAAAGACAAAAATGCTTATTGTGGGTTTTCCTTTAGAAGATAGTCATTTAAACTCGCTGGTTTTTTTTGTAGGTCTTATTTATGTCTACAATCAAGTTGTACATGAATTTGATATATCTCTTATGGTTTACTTAGTGTAAGCCATTTAATTTAAGCGTCCGAATTAATTCACCATGACCAGTTTTTTTTTTTAAATGAGCAGAAACCTAATTATTTTTGTAAAATAAAGTAGCCTAAGTTATTTCTTATAATATCAGCTATCTACCAATGAAAGTGACGTCAAAATTCGTCCAACCGTTTCGGAGATTGCCCAGAACAAACAGACCGGTAGACAAAAAATTTAAAAATGGTATCTTGTATGTATATACTGTCATATGAATTTAGTAACAAGCTATTATTTTGCCATTACAAACAGACACTGTAATTTTATTAATAGTATAGATATGAGTAGCATCTCCATAATTATCTTTTTTTACAAGGCTTTAAATTATTGATTCGAGCATTATTCGAAAACATTATATGAACTCCACTATTAGCGATTAGTGAAAAATAATGGTTATAAAAACTTTTTCATCCAGAATGCCATCTTTTGATGGCATTACAAAATATTTCAACCTTAGCTTTGAAATAACTAAAGTCGGCGTTATAGTCATAATTTATATAATGTTACCTGAACACATATATTTTGGTGTACTTCATGGAGCTCATTTCTTTTGCCAGTGAAGTAAGTATTGTTGACTACTCCATAGTGTGAGTCTAGGGCTGCCTTTGGTTCGCCTGAAATGAAAAGAAAAGCTCTTATTAGGCTTGTGTTTGTGTACAGTTAAGGCCCATTCATACATCGTCAAATCGTTTATTCTCCAATCACTATTTAATATGATTCGTTTTTATTTTTGCAGTGGCACATAACCTTCTATGACGGTATTCACATACTCGTCAAACGGGAAAAATCAAGAATACATCTTTAATAAATGTCAATTAATATATCATACTTATAAGTGAGAAATTCTTGTATATATAAGAAACTAATTTTCGGATTTTTATCTATCTATTCAACGTTTCATCGATCCATACATTCATTCAGTTGAAAGACGTCAACTGTTGGACATGGGCCTTCCGCAAAGATCGCTACGACGACCGGTCCCGTGTTGTTTGAATACAGCGAACTTAGCTTACTCAGTAGAGCCTTCGAACGAGATGATCTTAAAATAAATACGAACAAGAGGAAAGTGATCTCGAACGTCCATGTAGTTTCAAGTAGTTAATGACTATGATTATCTGGGACAAACTGTCCAGTTGGGTAAGTCCAAGTTCGAGATAGAGGTAGATCGTTGAATCCGACTCGGCTGAGCAGTGTTCCGGAACTGTGTGAGATATTTTTGTTCGAGATACCGTAGTGTTTCAGACGAAAGTTTTTGGCCAGTGTGTGTTGCCAGTAATGAGGTAATGACATATCCAATAAATACTGATATAAAATATCAAAAAGTATATCTACCTGTAGTGCCAGACGTGAAGTGAATTACGCAGCCATCTTCTGGGATTACTTCTTTCCCATAAATAGATATCTCATTTCTATTTTTATATTCTTTTACTAATGAGTCAAACGAGAATGTACCTCTGGAAGGGTATAATAAAATACATTTTATAATAATTATTTCGTTGATCTATTTCAATTTCGAGGTAAGCACACATATGAAGACAGATATATGACTGATAACATAAGTTATTAGTTTATTGCTTGTCGTGATAATTATCTACAACTACCTACCTTATGTAATGATAAATAGTTCAAAGATAAACATGTTGTTATCATGTTCAACAATTAAGGCGCTCAGTGTAATAACGATCTAACTCACATATTTTTATGATTCATGCATTTTTTCATAATTTATATTTATTAATAAATTAATTAACATTATAATGCCGGCTATTAGTAGTTGGCATAAAACTAGAAATTTACCATAATTAATAAACCTCGGGGCGACCAGAGTGACATAGGTGATAAAGGTAAAAGTCGGTGCCATGGACATAGGACATGACAATTCAAAAATCAAATCAAATCAAAAAACAAAAAACTCGAATGGGTTTATCAACATCTTATTTTCTTTTTTCGAGTTTCTTAACAATTCTTGGCGATGTCTGGGATATTTTCCGAAGCTGCTGTAGTGTTTTGACATTCTTAAATGCCTTCTTAGAGCTTAAATTGAATATAGATTTTTTAATTAGATTTTTAAATATGACTTTTGTGTTTTGTTTTGATTCGATTTTTGAATTGTCATGTCCTATATCCATGGCACCGACTTTTACCTTTATCACTTATGTTTAGTAAATGAAGAGGTTCCATCAGGTAATATTATTATAATTATATATTAGTAATTAAAAGAATTAGTTTTTACAGTATTTAATTATATACAGTTATTATCATTTTCAGTTGATGTACAGAGAGAGAATCACATCCAGACATCACCATCATTCACGTAATCAGCTCCCCATAATTGTGTTCGACTGGATCGTGATCACCATACACCAAGATGTTTCACCAGTCATAGTAGCACGCTTTATAGTATTTCGGGACAGTCGCTAATAGGTTACTGATCTGTCTATGGCCGCCGTTCTTTATGGATTATACTCAGTCTACCACCAGGCACAGTGGCGTTACTTTCAGGTAGTGTCCATGAAATGAAGCAATTATGGTTCAGTTGGTAGCGTGTACGTTCTCCACGTCGATCGACGTGAGTTCGAATCCCTGCAATGAGCCTGAGCTTTCGGTGAAAGAAAACATCGTGATGCAACCATAGTACGGTGATAGGGCTTTTTCAAATAACCCCCTTTTTCTACCAGCTGCAGGTTGACAATCTGTCGCTAAACACCTATAGGTGTGTTCCGGCAGCTGCACTTGAAAACCAGTCTTCCACTAGGCTTAGCGTGCTACCGTCTAGGGCCATATCGTCACTTAATATCAGGTGAGATTGTGGCCACAACGCTAAACCTCTAACGATAAAAAACATCGATTGTTTTATTATCTGGTAGAATCGATTGCTTTGTAAAAAAACATTGATTAATTGTTAAACTATCGATTGTTTCTTAATACCATATTTCAAATGAAAAATAATATCGAAGCGGACTACGTGCTCAGTGCCTATAAAAATAAAATCACACACGAGCTGTCTTGGAATTTGTTTCAGTCAAACAAATACAGCTTCATCATAGATTAATGCGGCAATCAAAACTACACGACTCGCCGAATCAGCGAGCTCGAGTCAGAGAGGAAAAGTCTGCTAGAGCTCCTTGGTCTCAATATGTGGGATCAGGATGCCTTCCATACTATATTATCCAAAGTTGGCAGTATTGACGCCCTTTCGGTATACAACTTAATTGATTCTTACTTTAAATAAAATGTGTTGATTTAACTAGGTCGAAGTAACCCAAAGTGTTAAAGGCCATAAAACCAAGGAAAAAAAATCGGCGTGCTTGAGTCAGTTTCACACCGACAACATTGTCATGTCGATAAGCTTTATTTCAAATAGTTACTACAAACTACTATATTAAGTTTTTCTTATTCTAGGAGATATTGTTTGTAGGTAGCGCGGTATCTAGTTGAAACGCCAGCGGAAAACTATAATTAATGTGTAAGCTCTACATTGTGTACCTTCCTTTCAAAATATAGCAAATTTGAGAAATGCCTACAATCGATAGGTAAAGGTAGACTATAGATTATTCGATAGTGCATACGAGTATCGATTAACTGATAGACGATGTTTAATAAACACTCCTTTCGAGATAATTATTAAAAAAACTGTTATCTAGGTACTTACTGAAATTTTTCTTTACTATCAACTATAATCGAAGTCAAGCTTGGAAAGTTGTTCAAGTTTAATAAACCTGGTTTTCCATCAACTAATTCCGGTATCATTTGTTCTAAAGTTTTGTAATAATCTCTTCGCGGTATCCTATCGCCTATGAGTAGACTCTTCATTTCAGTTTTGTTAATACAGAAACTCAGTTCGGTTTTTTCGTATACAGGATTGATTAATACCTGAAAATACGGACAATATATATTTTATACAAATACTAGTTGTGGCCCACGGTTTCACCCGAGTTAAATTTATTCAACCAAGTCTCCACGACGCTGCCAACGAACCCGTGCAGCCTATCATTTGTTCTCACTTCATTGCTTGCATTGATTGCTTGACGTACGTACACATGAGGAGGTAAAACTGAACAGACAAACCTACGACAGTTCCATCTCGCCGGATGTGTGCACACACACGAAACAATCGCATCAGTTCATTACGGTTTGCTAAGATTAGTCGTCGTGAATTATGAATGATTAAAATCAAAATAATCTTTATGCTCTAAGAAGGCACTTATCAACGTCAAAATACTACTGCCGGTTCGGAAAACATTTCAGTCGTCGAGAAGAACCGGTGAGAAACGCGATCGGTTTTTTTTCCGACTGTACAATTGTTAATATAATAGGTACAAAAATAATAATTTAGTGGATGCACAGAGATTGATTCACTTCCAAACATCATTGTCAGTCACCTAATGATCCACCCTATAATAACTTTTTGACAGTAAAACCGGCTTTACATGGTCCGGAAATAAATAATAAAACTGAAATGCTAAAACTTCGACAAAGCATTATCTTACAACAAACATGCGATATTGTGGATAAAAATTATCATTGTATGTAGTGCAAAAAGAAAAAAATAATAAAAATAAGAAAAAGCGAACACAAATTTATGGTTTATTGGTTTTAAATAAAAGATAAGTTGTAATTAGAACTTAAAAATGATTTTAAATGCGCTGCAATACGTCCACTCGGCTATTTTGCAGGTGGCAACTGAACGGATGCAACATACACGATCCATCCAGTCCTTGCGGTCAGGCCGATGTGATTGAATCTTTTCAGTCGCTCCGGCCGCCGTATGCGTATAAACCTCGAACCCGTAATACCCATACACGGTACGGATTCATAGCAAGTCCGGTGGAACTGAAGGTAAAACTCCTCATATATGGAGTCCCTTATAGTCACATAGACTTACTGTATTGAAATTTGAAGATAAGTTTACGATTGTTAAATATATCATGCAATTTTATAATTATTATAAACTTCTTTGAACAGACTAGACGTTGAAATTTTTAAATGAAATATTAGGGGATACGTCGACTGATGAGGCAGCTACTCTATTCAAATTAATTGTATATTTAATATACATACATAAACCACGCCTTTTTCCCAACGAGGTAGGCAAAAGACCACGTCCATCCACTTGCTACGATCCTGGCCTACACATATCGCTTCTTCAACATTCATAAATCTTTTCATGCATGCTTGTCGGTTTAGAGTATTCTTGACCTGACCTTTCTTCCGAACGTCCCCTGTTTGATCGAGGAACGTTCGTATAGACCTTCCACTTACACATACCATTGGTATGAATTATGGTGTAATGTTTGCCTGTATTCCCCGAAGGGTTAGGCAGAGGTGTACTAATGTACACCCACAGTTCGCCGTTTGTGTTTTTAGGTTCCATGTAATACGGGGCGAGCCTATTGCCATTAATCGGGCAAAAAACCAAACTCCGAGCTGCTACTAAGAATTTCATAGGAAAACCCCAATAACACTTTGCTCGACCTGGGAATCGAACCCAGGACCTTGAGCATAGCAGTCGCACTTATGACCACTAGGATAATGAGGCAGTTTCACACTCGCCAAATAAATTTCTTTAGTCATTCTTCTTTCATTCATAATCTCTACTTGCCCAAACTCTCTAAACATCCTTTTCTCAATCAGTGTGACTATATCTCGTTTCACATCACAAAGTTCTCATAACACACTATTTCTTATCCTGTCACTCAACTTCACTCCTAACGTACCTATTGGCGCTCTCATTTCTACTGCATTTATTTTACTTTCCTGCTTTTCCTGCTATTCACATCCGTACGTGAGTGAGTGTTGGAATATTAGTATATTAGAGTTAACATTATTCTATCTACAGCCAAACGAGCTTTCGTAGAAATTTTCTGGTTGTTCATACAGGTTGCACAATACCCCACTCACCATATTACCAGCATTTACTCTCCTTTCAATATATCACTTTCACACATTCCATTCCTAGTAAACATCGATCCGAAGTATACAAACGAGTTTTTATAGTGAAGTGACATATTCTGGTTTTTATTTTTAATTAATTGTTGGCGACAGCGTCGTCGCCTCATATAAGATATAATTTAATGAAATAGATTTATATAGACTTATTATATTATATTATATTATAGAATATATAATAGATAGATTATTGAATATAGAGTGTTACATATTGAATTATAGAATTGAGAACACAAAAGATATAGATATAAGATATTGACAATATATAGATTTACCATAGAATAGATGATAAATAGCTATAAGAACATTGAAATAAATATTGTACATAATTGTCTAATTATTCCCCATAGATTTAAGATAGAATAATAATTTATATGAGTACGCGCTCGGCCCGCGTCCCGAAACTATGTAAAGAATGTATCGATCTGTGTTCGGGACCGGGTATTTCGTTTATACGGGCGCGTAGTATGGATTAAGTATAGAATAAGTTATGTTTATAGATAGGGAATACAATATAGAATAATTAGACATAAGAAGTTTGTACATAGGTTTAATAGTTAAATAAATATAGACAGAAAACCGAGCCGACCATAGTAAAAATCGAATAGAAATGGAGCACTTTTTGCCCGAACGCAAGGGGCTCCCTTTACGGTAACGCCGCAGTCTTCATTCTAAATCCCGCGGCGTTGCTGAGCACTAACCGACCGACCTCCGACCGCCTACAAACGATGACCATCGACACTAGCGCTACTACGGGAATCAACGGAACCTTGCAACCATCGACACTAGCGCTACTACGGGAATCAACGGAACCTTGCAACCATCGACACTAGCGCCACCACGGAATTCATCGGAACCTTGTAACAACTTATCGACACTAGCGCCACCACGGAATTCATCGGATCCTTGCAACAACTTATCGACACTAGCGCCACTACGGAACATATTGAAGACTTGCGGTTACATAGACAAGATCGGTCGGCTCGGTTACGTTTGTTAGTGAAAAGTTTTGCGTCTCATTTTTGAGTGAGCTTGTGCGATATCGCACACCTCAGGACCTCAGGATCGGCACGAATAATCGCCACGAGGCGGGCATCCGGCGTCTTATAGGATTTTTAAAGACATCCTATGAGATTAACAAACCCGTCCAACCCGGGGTGACGTCACTCCCTATCGACGCGTGTGACGTGCTGCGTACCCAACATTAATTAACTTAGGTTTTGACCCTATGTTATGTATTATTTGTGGCATTTTGCGTGATATAGTTTGGTTTTTGTTCATAAGTGAAATGAATAAATAAAATAAAATAAGGTGAAATGAAAGCATTCATTCTGAGGTTCCACAAAAACTCCCTATAAAGTTCTAACAAGAGAACCACCACCTTTTCTGGCTACAGAAGTCGTCATAAGATGAGACACTTTATTAACTTGATAATGGCAGTAATGGTCTTCATTAAAGAGGACTATTTGCCAAGTTAAGTTAGGCTACAGTTCGTTGCCTTAACTTTTATCTTCTTTGCAGTTGATTGTGTACTGGCTGATCCCAAAAGGAGACAAACCAAAAGAGAGTCACCCCAACGGTTTTCTCAGCATATGCACGGTGGTCGTGACACAGCGTGCCATTATGGCGGGTGTTACATCGGATAAATATAACGCTTACCGAAATAAGCCCGGCTCTGGCTGCAGCTACAACAGCTACGATCCACGATGCGCAATTATGTGACCATATACCGATTCTGTCGCCTTTCCGAAGACCTTGGTCGCGTAATGCGCACGCTAGTGCATCTGCCTAAAAAAATAAACGCACTTTTTAAACAAATTACTAGTGAAATTGTCCCATTAATAAACTATACTAGCAGATTCAATTCCAACTAGTTAAAACAACATTTTTAAATCGTTACGACTGATTATGGCATAGCAAAACGGAATACGCGATTAAAAGTAAGTAATTCTTTAAAATGCATTTGGACAATGCACTTGGCCTATGTAATGAGGTCAGGGATGAATTTTTATTTCACAGTTTTATGATAGCAGGCTCATCTAAAACAGTAAGTAGCAAGTAAAACATACTACGCTCAGGCCAAACGATTATATTCTCTTAGTCAAAATACTAAGAAAGAAAATCAATCATTAGAAATTATCCTGTTTTTTTTTTTTATTTACTAGTCATGTGCAACTCTCTGCACTCACGAACGAAAAACTATAGGGTCAAGAGTTTTCCTTGGGGACAATAAATACGTAAGATCATTTATAAAAATGTTTTTCAAAATTAGTCATCATGCCTATTATTATTATAATCAGCAATAATCATATAATAGCATTAAGTTACTCATTTTTGCAAGGAATAAACGGCGTTTTTTTTTTCATATTGAAGTAATAACTTCTTATGGCAGGGTAAACCGCTTCGTAACTTAACGCGTTCCGGTGCCATTAATAGTAGCATAGTTTCAGTCAATCTTAACTACACACTCGTAGCCTAGCGGTCGTAAGCGTGACTGCTATGGCCGAAGTCTTAGGTTCGAGTCCTAGCCGGCGCTTCCCTTTCTCTCTTTCGTTTGTTCTTTTTTTTCTTTTTGTGTCGTTTAAGTTGTCACTTCTGTCGAGCGTCCCGAGACGCACAATTTTTTTATTATTATTTTATATTTAACAGCGCTAGTTATCAGATTCTAGAATAACTATTAAGCATTGTCTGGGCAGTTTAAATAAATTGTAAGAATATAAGCTCAATCCAATCTGTCGGTCATCTCGTTTAGAAATTACACGATCACCAACAGACGCACGCAAGATTTTTATTAAAAAATATATAATCAAAGATTTAGGATACGATAGATATTTCGAATTTACGTTAGTCCTTAATAAGATTTCATTGGCAAATGGCGTAGCTAACGAATTTTCCTAGAGGACCCAGCTGATCAGCCACTAAAAGCCAATTGTTATTTTTCAGTGTGAAAAAAATTTAAAAAACGGTATATACATTCAACTCTGACAATTTTTTCTAGGGTACGCAATTTTATAGCCACCTCCCCTTAACTACGCCTACGGTCATGGGGGTCTGATATGATATATGTCTGGTTAGATATCGGTCTGGTCGTATATAGGAGCTAATTGGGTCGTTACTAAGAATAACGAATCGTGATAATATCTTACCTGAGTCATCAAATCATCGTAAGTTAGCGTCAGTTCTTCATGCATTGACTTCACCGCGACACGTCCTGGATATTTGTCTGCCGTTTGTTTTATGATGTCACCCAGTGTCTCGTACGCCAGTGGTTCCGAACCCGGATTGTGTAAATAGCTTCCTCCGGATGAAAGTTGTCGAACACATCTGTAACATATTTGAATAAAAAATACAAAATTTGCCTACTGAGTAGAATCCGTGAGATAACAGTATGTTTATTTATAAGCTACTTTATCTTCCATGCGAATATTCCGTACATTATAAAATGTACGTAAACCATTTAACAAACTCCTTTTATGTCAGTTAAACAGATTTTTAATAGATGGCGCCTTGAATATATTTTCATTAAAATCAACAGACGACATACCTAATGAAAATATTTGAAACAATTTTTAACGTCAACAGTCAACACTCATTTTAATTTAAACTATTTGTTTGAATAGTGGGAAACATAAGCTTTAAAATGATGTTTAAATCATCACACGCGGTCATGTGATCATAATGGCGCGATTTTGTAGCATATTTTTATTTAAATACAATAAAATAAATATTGCTTTTATAGATATAATAATGAATAAATATTAATTCACGGATATTATTTTCAACATAAAGTTTGTTCATCAGTTTTAGCCACATCGTCACTTAACAAGTGAGATTGAGGTCAAACGTAAAATTCTTACTAATTTAATTATTTAAGAAATCGTATATTTAAATGTTTTCAATCAATCACCCAAAAACAGCGGCACAAATTTAGCACGCAGATAGTTCTGTTTATAACCTGGATTAACACATAAGATGCTTTTTATCCCGGTAAAGACCCATTTCTGAAGGGTTCAGAAGGGTTTAGGGTGTAATTGGTGTCGAATAACTTCTATAGAACCGAGATGACAAAGCCAACCTCATCTGCGCGTGGTGCACCCGGCTGAATAACGAACGAGGAAGTGGTGATAGCGGGGTGGTAAGAATGTTTTACCTGACTGGGTCGCATGCATGTGGTGAGAAGTTCGTTATAGTGACTCGTTTTTGCGTGTCGCGTTTCGGGATCAGTTTGTGCATATCTAGTCAAATGTATGCAGGCCGGTTGACAGCGGCGACCGTCGTTGGATTACGATCTCTCGGTGGTAGCCGTTGTGTTAGGATTGTACTGTGCTTACCCTCAGGGACGATAAAATCAATGTGTCAAAAATTATTTCCGAAAATTACTTATTATATTTAATAAGAGTTACCGGCTGTAAGTAATGCACATCGATTAAAGAGGGAGATAATCGGCTACTTTCGGCTTCGTAGAGCGTCGTCTCTATCGCTCAGTACATTATGTGACGTTTTGTCACTTTCCTAGTAGAATACCGGACTTTTAGTGCTCCATGTGACAAGAGACGACGCTCTACGAAGCCGAAATTAGTTAATTATCTCCCACTTTAGTTCGAAATGTATTATTTACAAGCCGGTACTTTTACAGACTTTTCCGAGTTATACTCGTCGAGTTTGTGGGTATTTATAATTGGGTGATTTAAAGATTTCTGACAAGCGTTATCGATAAACTCGTTTTTATTCTCAATTGATTAAAAGATCAACTTATCAAAATTTGTTTATTATTTTATTACGTGACTGTGTTTATAATCGTGTTATTGGCTTCGATACACAAAAACAACTTTGTGATCAGCGTTACGAAATTTGATAAATTACCGGAAATACCAAAAACGTTGTAACGTACATTATATTATCCCTGTAATAATGAATTAAAAGCAAAGTACAATAGTCATTATTACTGAGGGGAAAATTATTTATACTTGTCACTTGCGGTTAAATTAGACTAAAGAACAAGACAGTCTGATATATGCAGCCTATCGTGTGTAGTACAAAATAGCAACTAGACAAAACGATTTTTACAAAAAAAAACATATTCGTATCCTTTACAAAATGAGTTTACCTTGAGGAATTTTGCAACATATAGATGGGGTTTTTTGCCCTAAGAAGCTGTCATTGTGTTTACCTTTATTCACACGGGCGTGATGGAACCGTTTCGATAGGCCCTTTGATCAGATAAACGAAAATTTATTTTTACGAAATATACGTTTTGTATCCACTTCAAAGTGTGGATATATTAGTTGCTTGACCCATGTGTGTCCTTTCCTGAACGATTTCGGACAAAGTGATCGTTAAGTTTTTGCCTAGCCATAATATTATTAATTAACTGCGCTTTGTGGTTTATACTTTATCTAATTTATTTTGTTTTAATTTGGCTTACAATTTACTTCAGTAATAAATTCATCTTTAAACTAAATATTGAATTATTGATCTGAAGTAATTTACTTTATTAAAACATTCCGGGAAATATCATAGAAGAACATTAAGGAAATAAAATCTATTTCAAATTCATAGTTTTTCTTTAAAAGTGTCTATAATCACTTTTGCCAGCGTTGCAATGATAATTATGAGATTCTCAAAATCCAAATCAAAAAATCACTAAATTCTTTATTCAATTTAGGCCCTAAGAAGACACTTATGAATGACACAACACTACTGCCGCTTTGGAAAATATTCCAGTTATCGAGAAGAACCGGTAAGAAACTCGATCGGGTTTAACTTTTTTTTCAACTATATTTATACAAGCGTTAGTATTAGGTCTTTACCTATGAAATTGCCGTTTTGTGTGAAAAAAATTAAACGAATTTTTTTCATGTATTTTTTATTTGTATTAATCTAAGTAATAACCCATGCAATCAATGCATCTTTGCCAGCGCAGTGGCAGTTTATTGATGCCCTTCTTAAAGAAATCTGGTGGGCGGGAAGCAACAAATTCTTCAAAGGCATTTTGTACTGCCTCTCGGGTATTGAATTTTTTTCCCGCCAAGGAGTTATCCAAATTCTGGAAAAAGTAGTAGCCTGTAAGCGCAAGGTCTGGTGAGTAGGACGGATGACGGAGAACTTCCAACCCCAGTTCTTGCAACTTGAAGACCGTCTGTTGTGCAATATGAGGTCGCGCGTTGTTGTGCAGGAGCAGCGGACACGAGCGATTGACCAATGCTGGTTGGAGATGTGCCAGCTTCTCCATCATTGTGTTCAGTTCTTCACAGTACACATCTGCAGTAATGCTCGCCCCGTTTGCTAAGAAGCTGTGATGAATCACACCGGCGCTAGACCACCAAACAGTGACCCTCACTTTTCTAGGGGTAAGTTTTTGTTTAGGGCATTGTTTAGGTGCTGAACCAGGATCCAACCAACTTGCAGAGCGCTTGCGGTTATCAAACAGAATCCATTTTTCATGGCAGATAACAATGCGGTTCAAAATTCCTTCATTTGTGTGTCTGTTGAGCAGTGCAAGGCACGTCTCGACGCGTACTTCGCGCTAGCGATTATTGAGGTCGTGGGGCTCCCATTTTTCGAGCTTTTTTACCTTGCCAATTTGACGCAAATGGACCAATATTGTTTTGACGCTAACGTCGAAAGCTGCTGCTAATTCAGCCGTAGATAGTGTATCATCAGCTTCCACAGTCGCCTTTAATTCGTCATTATCGACCAAAGTCTTCGGACGACCGCGAGGTTCATTTTTCAGGTCGAAATTTCCAGAACGGAAGCGAGCAAACCAAGCCAGTACCAGCTGTGGTGCGTTGGTTTGTAGTGTTAGCTCCGTAAACGTCGTTGATGTTGCGTGCCGCTTGTGCCGCGTTGCTGCCACGACGGTACTCATGTTCCATAATTACTCGAATTTTTAACGTATCCATGATGACAAAAAAGATTGATATGCGATGAAAATGTAACACTAATCAATAAACAAATGACTACTTTTGTAAAAATAATTCTATGTTTTTAAAATAAAATTAATATAAAATTAATATGAAATTAGAATTCTTAGACAAACAAAAATTATTTTGATTTGAAATGGCCAGTACTGCAGAACGGCAATTTCATAGGTAAAGACCTATTATATCAGGTACAATAATAATAATTTAGTAGATGCACAAAAATGGAGTCGCTTCCAGACATCACTATCATTCACATAATGGTCCAACCTTTAATAAATTTTTGACAGTAAAACCTGCTTCACATGGTCCTTGAACTCGTCCGGCAAATCAGTAATATGCTTAGGGATATTGTTATAGAACCTAACATTATTACCTAAAAAACTTTTATTAGTCTAAGTATAAAACACGGTACGACTAATTTATCTATATTTCTAGTTATTAACATGATTCTAATCTTTGACAAAAATCAAGCTTGACTAAATTTTTACGAACATGATGAACATACTAATTATGCATACATGAAAAACTAGTGGGCGGCAGTGTAAAGCTATTTACTTGGTATTCCGTATTTAGCAGCTCAGGTATGACTTCAACGTCGAATTATAGTGAATAAATCCGCTGAGAGTCATTTTTTAACCTCGGAGGCAAACAGAAATGTGTTATAAGTTTAATATTTGTGTATATGTGGTATCGTAAGCTCCAAACGATTGAACTGTTTTTTTTCGCATTGAAAACTTCTTTATCACCATTGTACCGTTGTGATTTGAAACTCGAAGAAACAGAAACAAAAGATACTAAAACTCTCTTTTTTTTAGATCTGAATACACTGTTAGCCTTAGGGGACCTGAAGCCGCTGCGGCTTTTACAGCTTCACCGGACTTGAACTAAAACTCTTCAAACGCATTCATCATCATCATCATCATTTCAGCCGCAGGACGTCCACTGCTGAACATAGGCCTCCCCCATAGATCTCCAGAGCGACCGATCTTGTGCGGCCTGCACCCAACGGCTCCCAGCGACCTTTATTATGTCGTCTTTCCATCTAGTGGGGGGCCGTCCTACGCTGCGCTTTCCGGTGCGTGGTCGCCACTCGAGAACCTTTCTGCTCCAACGGCCGTCAGTTCTCCGAACTATGTGCCCCGCCCACTGCCACTTCAACTTGCTAATCCTTTTGGTTATGTCGGTTACCTTAGTTTGTCTACGAATCTCCTCATTTCTGATTCGATCTCGTAGAGAAACACCAAGCATAGCCCTCTCCATAGCTCGCTGAGCGACCTTGAGCTTTCTTATGAGGCCCACAGTGAGCGACCACGTCTCTGTGCCGTATGTCATCACTGGCAACACACACTGGTCAAAGACTTTCGTCTTGAGGCACTGAGGTATTTTGGACGACAAGACGTCGCGCAGTTTCCCGAACGCTGCCCAGCCGAGTTGGATTCGTCGACTGACCTCTTTTTCAAAGTTGAACCTACCTAACTGGACTGTTTGTCCCAGGTAGACATATTCTTCAACAACTTCTAGACAAGAGTTCCCAACTGATACTGGGGTGGGCACCACATGGACATTTGACATGATTTTCGTCTTGTCCATGTTCATTTTAAGGCCCACCTGTTGAGACACTTTGTCGAAGCCATCGACCATTGTGCCAAGATCTTCCAGCGATTCTGCCATGACTACGATGTCGTCAGCAAATCGAAGGTGAGTGATGTACTCGCCATTGACATTGATGCCGAGTCCTTGCCATTCCAGGAGCTTGAAGGCGTCCTCTAGAGCAACGGTAAACAGTTTCGGAGATATTACGTCTTCCTGTCTAACGCCTCTTCTCAAAGGAATTGCCTTCGTGCACTGCTCCTGTACTCAGACCGACATGGTGGCGTTGTTGTACAAGCACTTCAACACTTCGATATATCGACAGTCAATACGGCACCGCTGGAGAGACTGCAATACTGCCCAGGTTTCGACCGAATCAAAGGCTTTTTCGTAGTCCACGAACGCTAAGCATAAAGGCAGATTATACTCCTCAGTCTTCTGTATAATCTGCCGCAGCGTATAGATGTGGTCTACGGTGCTAAAGCCTTTTCGGAAACCGGCTTGTTCGGGAGGCTGGAAGTCATCAAACTTGTGCTCGAGACAATTCGTGATGACCCTCGGAAACAGCTTATAAACATGGTTAAAACAGCTTACAAACGCATTACATTTATAGAATTTAGCCTATAAATTATTAACCTTTCAATATTACAATATAATGTATAATGCATAAATACAGATATCAACAATTTTATAACATTGACCATCTTTCTTAATATGGCGTAATCTAAATGTTCAGATAAAACAAACCATTAAACGACCTTACATAAATATTCTATCATGATATTCTCAATCTTACTGAAATTTCATTCGCTTATTCTTAAAAATAATCTAACCAGTTGACCGGATAGACGTTGTTCTGTTCTTTCTCAGTAGTTAATGGCCCGACGTCAACGACACTTATCAGAGCCTATCATAGCTATGAACCATCGTCTCGATAAAACAAATATGTTACATAATTATGGTCAATCGATCTAGTTCTTCAGAAGCTACACGTTCAGTACCAAATGCACGACGACATTTTTATAAATAAACATTTCTAGCTACTAAACTAAATCCAGTGTTAACTTTAATACTCCAGGTCTTTACGATATACTTCCTATGCTATAATATACTGCCTACTGTGTATATTATGAATGAATTAATTTGATACGGGAGATCTGTCACAAATTGGTATTAGCTACGAAATGAGTACAGCTTGTTAGGTATTCGTGTTGTAAAAATATAGTACCAAAAAAGGATGCTGTTAAAAACGGTCCGAGTCTCGATTAAGATAGTTTGTCTATTAAATTTAGTGAAATCTTCTAAACCGTAAGTGTAGGAGGAGGTGAATATAAAAAAATCGAGTAATTTTTGCTAAAACTGGCCTATCTTTTACAAGTTAAATTCCATTCGTTAGAATCTACTGTGTCTAATTATATGAACCTAAAAAAACTACGGCTCTACCTGGTGGTATGCAGAGTACAATGCCAAAACTACGGCAACAGTTGCACTCAGTGACTAATTGAAATAAGCATTTATTCGGCAAGATGGTCATGACTAAGGAAACTTTTAGGCGCTTCAGAACAATGTTTATCGTAGCAAACTCAATATACAAAAGTGATTCCATCTCCACATTACACACCCTTTTTTAGAAACCTCAGTAGTGTTAACATGATCAAATAACAACTTAAAACAATACATATTCTAGTTTTATATTGCATTGAAATATCATTTATATATGAATTTGTAAGTAATGCATTTAATTTTTATCTTCAATAAACAAATATTAAATAGTAGATATCTATACATATAAAATTCTTTGTCCTGAATGACTGACGGATCAACGCACAGCCTAAACCGCTGATCGTAGATATCTGAAACTTGTAGGGTGTGTTCTTTATATGACGTAGGCATCCAATAAGAAAGGATTTTCCCAAATTCTACTCCTAAGGGGGTGAAAAGGGGGGCAAAGTTTGTATGGGGCAACGTGATTCCTTGGTCCAATCTACTTCAAATTTTGCATAAACCTTTTATCAGAATGGATTGAAGACGTATTTCATATTTTATTGAAGTTCATCCCCTGACGAGGTTAAAAAGGGGTAGAAAGTTATTTTAGCGGTGATTTGCTTCAAAGTTGATATCAATACTCCTTAGTGTTTTCATTTAAATTACATATTATTTTGACACATGTTTGAAAACATAAGCAAATACTCTTTAAAATTGAAATGTATCAAAAGTCACCGTACTATATTAGTACCTCATTTGAAGATTTCTAAGCTTAAAGAGGTTATGCACTTTTAGGACACGGCCTAATAGGGACGTAGAGTTCGAAATTTGAAATGGTAAAGACTAGAACATCCATACTAATATTATAAATGCGAAAGTAACTCTGTCTGTCTGTTACGTTTTCACGCCCAAACTGCTGAACCAATTTTAATGAATTTTGGTATAGAGATAAATTGGACCTTGAGAAAGAACATAGAGTACTTTTTGTAGCGAAAGTAAAACTTTAAGGGCAGCAAAAAGGAAATTAAAATATGTAAGAGGGAAATATGGGAACACCAACGCGCATGCGCGGTTATGGTGAAATGACAGCGTTGTCAACCGCAACTGGTTTGTTGATCTATTGACATTGTTATACTTAATTAGCAATGTATTGTTTTTCTAATACTTACCTAATAAATAATACTCCAGTATTCTTTTAAGACTAGCTGAAGTATTTTTAAACTCTTTAACGACGCAGTACTGCATAATTACTGTTTTATTTTATGATTATGTGACGTGTGCTATCAAACCGCGGCTCGCGGGAGTTTATATATTCTAAGCAATATGCCTATTGTAAGTTATCTGAATTATACAGTTTTAATTATTTCATTGTGTTATTCCACGTGTGGTGACCATAAAACTTGGGTGAAAGTTTATATGAACAACCCATCATGTCTTAAATTACGGATATGAAAATTCATATTTATGCTTTTGGTAAGGAAGAAACAAAATATGTTTCACGTTTTTCAAAGAACCTTCCCGCAAGCAGGTACAATAAGGGTGATTTTAATTATTTTTGAAGTTTTATTGGGACGGTTAGTGCGTTGGATTTTTAGTGGCATATAATGACAATACCATACACACAGCATGATCCACCCATCTATGATTTTCTTTTGGTTTGTCGTGTTCCGAAATCAGCCGGTGCATGTGCAATAATATAGCGGGATGGTAGGGATTGCGACCACCATATACATAGTGATAAACCCATCTATGATTTATTTGGGTTTGTCGGGTTTCGGTAACAGTTATAGTTGTATATGGAGTAACAACTAAATAACTACTCATTAGCCATTGATTCCATAAAGATAACTGTAGCATAAACAAAGTTTGTTTCATCGTGTGTTTCTGAATACATTTATGACTGTTAGACAGCTATCTATTAAAAAAGTAGTTCAATAAGCAGTCACTAGATAGAAACTTTACAAAACTCATAGTAAATGTCATGAATATATAAAATACTCTTATATACGTCCATGGTAAATGTATATATTTTGTGTTTATAAATCGTGCATAGGTAGTATAAATATAATTTCATTATTTACTTCTAAAATAATGAATTATTTGCGAAAGTGTTTTTATAAACGTGGTATTAACCCTTATCGAAATAAATATATTATTCATCACAAGTATTTAATTTTGAACACAATTGTCCTTTACATGATTTTATTTCAATTAATGACTTAGGAGATGTCACAGTTTTAAAATAACTCCGCAGCAAAATAATGATCAAGTACCGCGCGCGCATTTTCATTTGTGGGGGGGGGGGGGGGGGGGGAATGGTGCTCCAATGGTTCGTTTTGATCGATTGGTGGTACTGTGCCATGTTGTGAATGAAATACGTGTTCGTGAAAGATCAGTTTTTTTTATTTTTACCCTCAAAATACAATATACAACAAGTTTCAGCTCCTTTAGAATTGTATTATAGGTGCCTACGATCTACTCTATCTCTTATGTGACGCAGACGAAGTTGCGCGGGTCAGCTAGTCTTATATAAATAACGTATTTGTAGAAAAATTAAATCATGATCAAATTAAAAAAAAACATCTTATATCAATTATAAATTAAATATTATTCAAATATGATTTTATAAATAATATACAGTTATATATTTTCAAGACTTCAATAAACAAGCTTTAAGTATAGATATCGTATTTATATAACATTTTGTTAGAGGAAGTTGCCCATAGTCTCAATATGATAAAATAATAACTAAGAAAGCCGGCCCTTGTAACACAACACAATTTCAAAACCTATAGGGTACTTCCAAGCTACATACAATTTTAAAAGCCTTTCTACAAGTTATACATATAATGTCATCCATATAATAGTATACAATGATCCGGGTCGCATTTTTGAGCATACAATTCAATTTATTGTTATTTTAGATGTTTTAGTAAAAACATCTATAAAATAATAATAAAAAAATATTCACCGAAATCTGATAAGTTGTTCTTGAGTTATAATCCCACTAACAGACAGACAGACAGACAGACGGTCAGACTAAGTACATACATTGAGGAATATAAGGATAATCAGTTTGGAACCCTCAGGGTGTGAGTTCTACTCGCAACTTGTCCGATTTTTGAAGTTAAAACTTCTATAGGGAGATTTGGTTAGGGAGTAAATGAATGTAAGTCGTCATCGACATGGTCACATGACGTGTTAACGATAAACGAAGTCTGTGTAGCAATATATCCTAAAAATTAAACAAACAATGAAACAGTTTTACCATTAATTTGGATATCCAAAAATAACAACTGATTGTTTGTAGCTTTAAGTTTTCACTTCTGTAGACAATGCTCGTGACTGCTTTGTCTTTTTATAAACATAATTTCTCTAAAATATAAGTATATACATAGTGGTTATGATGTCGAAGTAAAGGAATGAAATTATTTCAAGATTTACATAGCTCAGTAGATTATATGTAATCACTAGCTGGTGCCCGCGTCTCCTGTCGTGTCTCAAAATACTTTTATGTTCCACGGAGACAACGTTTTCTATCTGGATTAAATATAAACTGTGTTTTACCATCTTCATGTAATATCTGACTCGATCAGATTGGATCGCGAGAACCATACACCAAGTGTAAGGTTGCCTGTCCACTGAAGCGGAGCGAGGAAGCGGGGTGGAGTTGCGAGTATTTCGACCAATAGGATTGACACCTATAGATTTTTATACAGGTCTATTGGTTGAAATTTGTATAGCTCCGCTCCGCTTCAGTGGACAGGTAGCCTAACAACCCCCATATTGGCACGCTTAGATGTGACGCGTTCCTGGACTAGTTGGTGTTAGTACCTATATCTATATCAAGCGGGGGGTTTTTGGCGGGATCTTGGAGTGACATGTTGTGGTTTTTATTTTTTGATTCATTTACTTGGTTTTTGACCCTATATTATGTAGTATCGGTGGCGTTTTACGTGATATAGTTTGTTTTTGTGCATAAGTGAGGTGGATTATGAATATTAACCAAAAGCATGCATTCTGGGATCCCACAAAAATTCCCTAGATCGTTCTAACACGGCGGCCACCATCTTGTTGGACGCCACCTTGTATATAATGTATAATACTACGAAAGCTTGAAAACATTGACACTGAAAACCTCACTGTGTATATTGGAAAATGTTATGAAGGCTTAAAAACATTGAGACTGGCAAATGCTTTTGCGGCGCAAAATCAAGAAGAAGAAGAAGAATATCAAGCGGAGTGATAAGATTCTTTACCCGACAACTATGCACATGGTGATAAATGCGTTACAATTACTCTTTATTGGTTTATCGCGTTTCGGGATCAGCCAGTGTATATGCAGCTGCCGTGAAGCTTGCAGGTCAGCATGAAAGCGACGACCGGCGGTGCTCTTTGGTTTTTGTTATAAAGGGTTGTATCTTTTTACGGTGTTAACTTAGAAACTTGATTTTTTTTACAGCTGTTTTGAATCATAGATCTTAGTATTCGATATTAACTTCAGCTCTTTTCGAGAAAAAAATAAAAGTTAATATAATATTGTTACTCTATAATTTTACACGGGATTCGAAATTCCTTATCTTTGTATTTATTCTCAAGCTTTTCATCATAGTGCCAAATCTTAGTGCCGAATTTCAAGACTATAGCTATGCGGGAATTACCCTATAGGTTTTCATAATCGGTTCGTGAACGTAATTGAACTATGAAGTGTTGTTCTTTAAATGTGTTATAAAAAAAAAATTTACAGCAGCATGATGTCATTGGTTTTAATATGATATTAATTTCAACTTTACAGCTCGTTGTTTTCAAGAAAAAGTGTCTTGACATACGGACCAGAACGGGCACAAAGTGATCCCATGAGGAATCCATTTTTTTCGTTATGAGTTATGGAACCCTAAAAACCAGTTGATACCCGCGACTTAGCCTGCAGTGTTTATTATATTAACGCCACGGCAATAAAAATACATCCCTACCAACCCGCTATATTACCGCATATATACCAACTGACCCCATAACGCGATAAATATGTGTATGGTATCGTAATATTATATGCCAGTATGAATTCAACACATTAAATGTCCCAATAAAACACAAAAATAATCAAAATCATCCCTTATTGTAAAATCATCGTTTATTGTACCGCCTTGCGGGATGATTTAAGAAAAAATATGCAAAAACCTCTTATTTATTACGAAAAGCATAAAAATTAAATTTCGTGTCTCTAATTTGGGGAACGATGGGTTCTTCACACAAAATTTTATCGTCTATTTCATCCCTTCAAGTTTTATTTGCGCGAAATAAGGTACCCTATGTCCTTCTCCAAGATTCAATATATTTCTATACCACAATTCATCAAAATTGATTTGATGTGTTGTTCATTCGAATTTTTAACCTCTATTTCATGTTGTTTAAGTGTTCAAATAAATAAATTCTCCAAGGTTCAATAAATCTCTATAATATAATTCATCAAAATTAGTTTGATGTGTTTTTTATTTGAAATTTTAACCTCTATTTCACCCCTTCAAGTTTTATTTTCACGACAAAATGTAGGCTATATATTCTCCAAGGTTCAACATATCTATATACCAAAATTTGTTGGATGTGTTCTTCATTCGAATTTTTAACCTCTATTTCAAGTTGTTTAAGTGTTCAAATAAATAAATTCTCCAAGGTTCAATATATATCTATAATATAATTCATGAAAATTAGTTTGATGTGTTCTTTATTTGAGTTTTTAAGCTCTATTTCTCCTCTTCAAGTTTTATTTTCGCGACAAAATGTAGGCTATGTATTTTCCAAGGTTCAACATATCTCTATACCAAAATTTGTTTGATGTGTTCTTCATTCGAATTTTCATCCCCTATTTCAGTCCTTCAAGTTTCAATTTCACGATAAAAGGTAGCTTATGCCCTAATCCTAAGGTCCAATCTATATCTACTTCTCTATAACTCTAAATTGGTTTAGCGATTTAGACGTGAAAACGTATCAGACAGACAGACTTACTTACATTTATATTATTAGCAATTTAGCAGAGTGTTTTAAATTTTATTACAAACAAAACAACTACGTATAATTGTTGGTCAAGGACTACGAGACAGGTTTTTGCACAATTTCGTATCAATAACACAATTTTGTATACATGCTATTGCATACAGTTGTATAACTGATCTACCCATAAAACACGACAATTAATATTGTAAATCCTAACAATTTATCAATATTGATAAAATAATTGATGTAGTAAATCATAGTAATAAAAATAATATTGCGGAAACTTACTTCAAATTGATGGGATTGATGATTTTTCTCACAAATAAATAACTTTTGTGCCACATTGTTGCAATGCACCGTTCTCCACGACTCGTACAAATATACTACTTACTCAGTCACAACAAAACCTTATCTTTAGGATTATTATAATCGCAACTGGTATCTTATTGCTTTTTAAAAATATTACTACCAATTTAATTATTCGAATACGAAATTATTTTAACATTTTCAACACAAAACACAAGGTTTTCAACAGATTATATGATATAGTTTTTAACTTTTAACAAGTTATATAATTTTTTTAGTAATATATTTTTTTTTTCTTAAAAATTACCATCTTAAACATACAGAAATAGTCATCATGGATACCAGACGGGAACAAAGGACACGGTCTATGATTTACAGTTTATGATTTAAAACACACCTCACAACGTAATAACATAATTATTATGAGAATAACAACACGTGTGAATGACACATAGGTACAATACGTATTTACTCGTCAGACATAATCACACGCACTCACAATTTCATTCGAATATAAGTACATGTGTACACCAGAGTGTTAGAGCCTGCGTGATTAACTTTAATAGTAATATTACAAGGATCAATAGTTTTTTATTTTATTTTTTATTTACAGGCTTTTATACTTTGTATATATCAGCCCAATGTGATCTATTACATAAACTTATTTGTAAATAAAAAACAAATATAAGGTAAGATTATAATATATTGAAAAAATTAAAGTAATTAATAGACGAAGAATTAAAAAAAAATACAACAACATCAGATAAACCCAATTATAAAATACAAGTTGTCCAGAAAGGGTATCGGGTATTTGTTTTCGCGCCATATTCGAAACGGGGCGTCTAAAGGGTGCGGGGAGGGGTTCGTGGCGTCCGCCATTTTGTGGAGTTTTAGTCACGATGGAACAGTACTCGGGGACGCATCGCGCATTTTGCGTACGAGCGTATTATCGTAATGGTGATTCAATAGTGACTGCTCAACGTCTCTATCGTGCGGAATATCGTGCACGCCACGCGCCAAGTGACGATAGCATTAGGAAATGGATCAGGATGTTCGAGAATACAGGTGCGACAGTTAAAATTCAAAACTCTGGTCGTCCTCGTTCAGTTCGCGATGAAGAAACAATTGAAGAAGTTGAGGCGTCGGTTCGTCAAAATCCGTCTTTATCCATCCGAAAGCGAAGCCAAGCGTTGAACATCAAAAAATCGTCTTTACATTCGATTTTAAAGAAAGACTTACATCTAAAAGCCTATAAAATTCAATTGGTTCAAGAATTGAAGGATACAGACTATGCTAATCGACTGAATTTTGCGAACGAAATGCTGCAGCGATTTAACAACTTTAACAACATACTGTTCAGTGACGAAGCAAATTTTCACCTGAATGGTCATGTTAATAAGCAGAATTGTCGGTACTGGGCAGTGTAGAATCCGAGACGAAAGCATGAACGACCCCTGCATAGCCCAAAGGTCGTCGTTTGGGCCGCTATGTCTGCTAAAGGCATAATTGGTCCTTATTTTCATGAAGATCAACGAGGCCGAGCAATTAATGTGAATAATGACCGTTATTGCGATATGTTGCGAAATTTTTTGGTCCCAGAGTTGCAGGAGTTTGCAGGTTTCAACTCAAGAACGTGGTTCCAGCAAGATAGGGCCACTTGCCATACCTCAAATGACTCAATGGAAGTTGTTAACGAATTATTCCCTAATAAAGTAATTTCGCGTAGGGGTAACATCAACTGGCCTCCCAGAAGCCCCGACCTTAGCCCGCTTGACTATTTTGCATGGGGATACCTTAAAAGTAAGGTTTATCAAAACAATCCGACGAATCTAACCCAGTTAAAGCAAAACATCAGGTCAGAAATGGCAGCAATATCGATAGCTATGTGTCAACGTGTTATCGTCAATCTTCGTTTCCGTTTAGAAGAGTGCCAGCAACATAACGGTCATCATTTGGATAACATCATCTTTTCCAAATAATTCTCCAATTCATATGCTAATAATAAACAATAAACTTTTTTATTGCATACAAATAATTTTTGTTTCATTGAACTTACAAATACCCGATACCCTTTCTGGACACCTTGTATTATAGTTCACTGATGACGATTCATCAATGTGAAAAGAGCCTTAACCTCCTCACTGATAGGGCTCGACAGCAAACCATGAAACGTGCCAATGTCATGAGGGTTCAAATTGATAGTCCTCATCAGTGTCTGTCTATCCGCCTGCAATCGAGCACATTCTGTTAGTACATGATGTACGTCTTCTACTCACTTCACAGTTTCTAAATGCAGTAACAATATGTAGTGAGCTTTCTAATAAAATTATTATTGGTAAACCACGGGTGACGCTCAATACTTAGACTGTCTGTTTGTTTGAACGCGCTAAGCTCTAGAACTGCCGCTCAGATTTGAAACATACATTTTGAATTTTATAGCTTATTTATTGAGGAAGGTTATAGGCTATATAACTTCACGCTATGGCCCTAAGGAGCGGAGCTATAACCACAAAAGTCAAGCAATCAAGCAATCTGGCAATCTGTAGGCAAGTACGATAAGACAGAACAATGATATGCTCTAAAGATACATTGTCGAAAACGCAGTAGAGAGTTGGTCGAATAAATTTAATATCGGTGAAACCGTGGGGCACGGCTAATTATGTATGTAAGTATTTAACCGCAGCTTAGGAAGATAAGCGGTCTAAGAAACATTTCAAGAATAGGTGCTTCTAAAAGCTATTGCTGTCGCGCTGTGCCCGAAACCACGCCGAATAGAGTGCGAGAGTGACAACTGCAATTCGGACTGATTATACCTAAGTGAAATTGAAAAAATCATAATTTCGTATTTCCCTGTTTCCTCCTTCAAAACTGAACCGATTTTAATATTTTTAAGAAGGACTTTGGCTATATCTGTATATTTTTCTTTATCATTTTGGAGTTGTCAAATTTGTTTGCTGGACTTCTGAACATGACGATAAAAAAGGTAAAATTTTGTCATTTTAATAGGCTCCTAGTTTTTCTAATAATTAATTTATGAAAAAAATCAAAACATAGGGGTATGGCAGTGGTAGATATAAATTTTACGGTATAAAAATATTTGCTCTAGTACCATTATCCAGGGAGGAAACAGGGGGAATACGTTTCTATGGGCAAAAAACCGCCCGCGTGTCCTCTTAACAAGCAAAATGATTAGTTCGTTGTTGTTGATTGGTAAACATAACATTTTTTTAAATATTCCGTTAAATGTTGTGTAGAGTAATATATAACAATAAATAAATAATTAATAGATAATAATATAATCAATTTCACTTTTTAGATAAGTTTTATAAAAGATCGGTAGCACTAATTTGTACGCGGATATTGAACTAGAAAATGAATGAAAATTATTGTTATTACGATCAAAAAATAAATTGTTAAGAAAATATATTTGTAATAATTATGATACTTGATTTAAAAAGATAATAATAATTCTCAACTGAAATGATTAGTTTATAAAAAGTAGTGAAATCTCATAAACAGCCAAGCCTTGGAGGTGGCCTATCTTTTACCTATTAAGTTCTATTCTTTGGAATCTACTATACCTAATTATTATATGAACGTAAAACATTTTGATTAACGACAAGATAATAAGGTTAATATATTATCTATCTCTGTATGATATAGTCTATAGTAATATAGTCTATATATTCTTTTATATAAAAAAGAAACGTTTGTAATCGCAAATAACGTACGTCAAGTTCTGCTAGTGTGGCGATTAAACGGCCTTCACCCCGGTAACGGGACATATTAACAAACTGATATATTATCTACACTAGTACCTTATCTATACTACTGTTTTAAAGACGTCAAAGAAAACATATTTTAACTTCAGAGTGGTAGCTAGCCAAGGAGGGTATTAAATAATGCACGACCACTGTTCTATGATTTCATTGCGTTTTTTCTCTTCAGAGAAAGACCAGGCTCTTTATAATGTTCGAATCTTCGTCGATCGGGTCAGTGCCCGACATTGAGTCATCATCGAGTTATTATACATTTGTTTACAACTAATTACGGTTACAATGATAATGAAACAACTGACGACAAATTGTATATTACAGCTGATTAAAGAACGCATCCAGTTTGATAAAATAAACAGACTTGACTGCACTTTAAGGTTTATTATTATATTATTACAAGTATACACCGGAGCACATTGTGACTTGACGCGTATGATGACAAGAAGAAAGGTAACGTTTATAAAATGCAAAGGCGGGACTCAATCCATTGCTTTAATTATTAAGCAGGCGCATATGATATTTAGTTTGCGCTCATAATTCCTTCACAGTTGATAAGGTTGAGCGAGGAGTTTTGATCTCCATGTTGAGGTTTTTATTTTATAGACATCATCTTTTTTTTTTAGAACTGACTTCGACCCATAAGGGCCCTGGAGCCTCAGACTGCTTTTACAGCTTCACCGTGGCTTGGTGGCAAGCGTTTATGGCACTCAGCCGCGAAAGCTTAACAACATCCTCAAGGGTGCCAAAGTGGCCGTACCTTGTCTTGGGCGGTTGCCGTAGTTGCAATTAAGTCACGAACTGGCTTAGTCCCTATCCGTAGAAATTCGAGCTGAACTAACATATACTCGGACATTGTTGAGAATTCATATACCGTATCAATTGAGGAGTGGTATGTATTTCCCGTGTACAATTTTTATCAAAATCTGTTGAAAACTATTATTCAAATTTACATTTTCTAATGCATTATTAAGAATTCTTATAGTCACTCAATTATAGTATGATGTATGTTACCCGTCCACAAAATTTGATCAGAATCCGGTGAGATTTGATGAAAACTAAACATTTTGAATTACTTTTTTTTTTAATTCTAGAAGTAATATTGACAATTCTTATAGCCGATTAATTATGTAAATAGTTACTTACTTAGTTAGTTACTTCTCGTGTATAAAATTTCATCAAAATCGGTCAAGAATTAATGAAATTTTAAATTTTTGAAAATTCATTTTTTTACCTTTTCCAAAAGTGTTATTGAGAATTCTCATTACTATCATTCATAGAATTACCTATACTTCCCGTGTACATAATTGAATTAACAAAAATGTTATTTTTTAAATAATTTTTTTTTACGTTATCTAAAAGTTATAATGAAATTTCTTATACTCTATCAACTGACCGATGATATAAGCGTCCCGTGTACAAAATTTCATAACAATCGGTCAAGCCGTTTTTGAGTTAAATCCGGACATACAAACAGACAGACTGACGGACAAAAAAAATTACTGGCATATTCGTGATCATTCATTCGTCTTCATATGCGTATCGGGAAATTTTGGAAAAATATTAAAAGTACAAACAGGACAACAGATTTATTAATAAAATAGAGATAGTTTTATATATATAATACCAAAAAAAAAACAAAGAAAATCATAGACGGGTTTATCACTGTGTATATTGTGGTCGCAATCCCTATATTACTGCATACGCACCGGCTGATTTCGGAACACGACAAACCAAAAGAAAATCACAGATGAGATTATTACTGTAATATGAATCCAACACATTAACCATCCCAATAAAACTTCAAAAATAATTAAAATCATACCTTATTGTACCGGCCTACGGGAAGGTTTTTTCAAAAACGTGAAATCCCTTTTATTCCTTTCTTACCAAAAGCATAAATATGAATAGGTTCTTCATACAAACTTTCACCCAAGTTTTATTTTCACCACATGTGGAATAACACAATGAAATAATTCACTTGTAGCAAAACTATGTAATCCAGATAATTTACAATAGGTATATCGCTTAGAATGTATAAACTCCCGCGAACCGCGATTAACAGCGTCATAAAATAAAAAAGTACTTATGCCGTACTACGTAGTTAAACAGTTTAAAAACATTTCAGCCAATCTTAAAAAGAATACTGGACTATCATTTAATAGATAATTATTAGAAATACAATACATTTCTTATTAACTATAACACTGTGTCAATAAATCAACATTGACAACCCTGTCATTTCAAATCAACCAACTGGTTGTAATGGAAGCTGATATTTCCCTCTTACATATTTTCATTTCCTTTTTGCTACCCTTAAAGTTTTATTTTCGCTACAAAAAGTACTCTATGTCTTTTCTCAAGGTTCAATTTATCTCTATACCAAAATTCATTAAAATTGGTTCAGCGGTTTGGGCGTGAAAACGTAACAGACAGACAGAGTTACTTTCGCATTTATAATATAATATTAATTAGTATGGATGTTGTAGTCCTTACCATTTCATATTTCGAAGTCTACGCCCTATGAGGCCGTATCCTTAAAGTGCATAACCTCTTTAAGCTTAGAAACCTTCAAATGAGGTACTAATATAGTATGGTGACTTTTGATACATTTCAATTTTAAAGAGTATTTGCTTATGTTTATAGGCGAGTTCAACCTTTTTTCAATAAAATCGGATTGATTTTTCAAACATGTGTCAAAATAAAATGTAATTTAAATCAAAAGCATTAAGGAGTATTGATATCAACTTCGAAGCAAATCACTGCCAAAATAACTTTCTACCCCTTTTTAACTCCGTTAGGGGACGAATTTCAATAAAATACGAAACATGTCTTCCATCAATTCTGTTAAAAAAGGTTTATGTAAAATTTAAAGTAGATTGGACCAAGAAATCACGTTGTCTCATACAAATTTTAAACCCCTTTTTCCACCTTTAGGGATTGAATTTCGGAAAATCCTTTCTTATCGGATGCCTACGTCATAATATGTATAAATGAAAGTACATGACGGTATCTATCTTTCTGTTTGTTCCGGCTAATCTCCGAAACGGTTGGGCCGATTTTGATGGGACTTTCAATGGCAGATAGCTGATGTTTTATGGAGTAACTTAGGCTACTTATATTTTAGATAAAGAAAATTAGGCTACACGGAAATAACAAACACTAAAATAGTAGGATTCAGTACCACACGCGGCCCCCGCGCACGTTCCCCTTCGCCGCCATTGCCGCATAGGAAATTCCACACGGACGAAGTCGCAGGCACAGTCAGTCAATCTATATAGGTAAAATAAAAATTCATCTTCCGTATTTTTGTTTGAAAAACTCGAAGTAGTCGAAGAATTGGCACAACATTGAAATTCTAAATAAGTGTTTTAAACAGTTTTTATCCCGAATTTCCCACAGGAACGGGAAATTTAAAGCGTTTCGCTGGGTTAAAAATAACAATGATATCTTACAAATGGTTATGTTATGTATCAATTTTTTTTTTGTTTACACACATTATTAATTTCCCAATATTTTTTATAGTATCAAATAGTACTTTTGATTTTAATAAAAAAGAATAATATTATAAGGGTACACATTCAATTATGTGTTTTCTCTGTGAATTTATGTGTTTACTAGAATACCTTTATTCGTTTATCTGATATTGATGTAACCGTTCTGAAGAAAGATACGGTCTCTTGTACTCGAAACCGACGAGCATGCATGAATAGATTAATTCATGTTGAAGGACGTGGTGTCTGCCTACCCCTTTGGGGAATTGGCGTGATTTATGTATGTATGAATTTAACTGATAATAATTATTATCAGACTGAACGACCACAGCAAAGCGTGGCTAGTTTTAGCTATTAAGAATATATTGTTGCGTAATCTAAAAATTTGCGCAATAAAAACAAGTTATTGTGAAATAAGTCTTAGAATTCTGGAAAGTTTCCACATAAATAATGCACAATAACTGATCCTTATATTTATAATTGTCCATAATAAAAAGGCTGTAAAATATAAAAAGAATAATCAAATAGGTACAGTGGTTCCTGAGCTTGTGGAGGACAAACAGACAAACACACGACATTCACACTCTCTCTTTATTATATTTTACTTTTTAATTATAAACTACATGTATACAATCAAAGATTTTAGTGTGGTTCACTTTATAATTAATACTATGGAGATTTTAGAAAAATATTGAATGCAAGTTGTATTGGCATAATGGTAATCAAATCTATAGAAATAAAAATGAAATGCTGTTCGTTGGTAAGCGCATCATTTGAGAATGGCTGGACCGACGCTACATGGCAATTTTTTTTAGTCAGTAATAGACCGAATAATACTTTCGTAAATTTGCTCGAAAAATTTAAAAAAATCTATATAAACTGATACTGATAGATGACTTTTTGATCATAGACTATTTTCTGTTTAACATTTGCAGTATTCATGAACGTAAACAATGAATATTATCCACATTACTTGCTGTCACTTTTCGTTGAGTTACAATGTCAATATTTTGGGGGGTCTAAGTTCAATGACACTGGTCGTTTATGATTCGCGGTATTCATTTATTTAATTTAATATATTACTAAAAGATATTATAGATAAATTTTAGCTTTCTGCACTCCTCCATATAAACTTTTACCATGCCAAATCTCAGTCTTCCGTGCACGTAATACGCTTAAACAGGATTAGAAAGCTTTTGCTTCACGTATTAATTTATAGATTATAATAGATGATTAGAACAATGTCCGTAATAATTTTTTATTTTGTTCGTTATGTTCCTGGAAAAAAAGTCGGAATAGATGGCGCTGTGATCGAGCTATTGGCTATTGTAAAGGCCAGGTCAACTAATATTTTATTAATATAAACAACGTAATAACAAAATCTGAAAATAGGTCCTACTTGACCCGTAGTTTTGACTACGGTCAGGCCTTAGTGTTCGTTTGATATCAGATGTTGGTAGCTGAATCGAGGCCGTGTCGCCTCTTCTCCCCTCCTACCCTTGCGCACCCTGTGAGCCCCGCACCGCCGGAAGTGGCGCGTGGGGCACACGCGACGGTCACGCCACCCCTCTGACGAAACATGCAAATTTTCTTTTGAACTGACCCTTCGATAATTATCCTTAGAATTAGAATTAGGTAGAATTCCTTAATATTAATATTCAGTCATACGTTATTAATGGAAATTCAAACGTATAAAATATTAAGTTTTTTAAATTTTCCACTACGCTATGAAGAATAAAACCGGTTTCTTTATGTGTTTTTTTTTTAAGATATATAATATCATCATTAAAATAATCACATATGCATAATAAATAAATGTAAAAGGATAATCGACATCTCATGATATTAAAGAGAGTAAAAGCTAACGATAATTTTATTAAACTAACTTGTAAATATTGCGCCACTGGATAAAGCTCTAACGGACTTTACGACATGAAAAGCAAAATGAGAATAAAATATATTAGTTTTTTTTTTTTTTTTTTATCTGACTACACTGTTAGCCTTAGGGGCCCTAAAGCCGCTGCGGCTTTTACAGCTTCACCGGACTTGATTTTTTGGTTTTACTAACTTTTATACGTACTGTCTAAACTGAATTATTAATTAAGAAAAAAGCTAATTCTAGTATTTGGTAAGAATAAATCTATTATAGAGTATGCTGTAAATACGTGTGATATTTATTCCATTTTTGTATTTAATTGTAGAATACTTTTTTATTGTTTATTTTAATTGATTTATTATACGTTCATATTTTAATTATAATTGTTTTTGATTTACTACAACCGACATACAGATATTCAACTGATAATTATCAACTGTATTATAATTGGTATTTAATTTAACTTGTATATCATTCGTGGCTTATTAGTTAGATTTATTAGATATGAGATATTTATTTATTTGCAATCATGTATGTACATTTTGTTGTTATATGCTAGTTTAGCGTTATGCATGGAATCTAAATAGGGTATGGCAAATCGTTACATTTCATTTCAATACAATATTTCTATGTAAAAATTTACCTGTATTAGTTTATTAATTATTTATTTATTCCTAATATTTATCTATTTCTTTGTCATACTTTACTAACCGCCTTCAACAAAAGACGGGAGGTTACTCAATTCGAATGTATTTTTTATGGAATTTCAGTCATAACTTCTTTGTTTAGAACCGTTTTGAATGATTCCTTTTTTGTTGAATAGGGGATACCTCAAGGGTCAAGGGTGGCTTACTTTTTAAATTTCATTGGCATTGGACTTTGAACTTCGAAGATATACAAGGGAGCTCTTCAAAATCATTAAAGTTGGTTATACTTTTTATTAAAAATTGCCTTGTCTTAAACATCATGTCAAGTGTTTAGCAGATTTAAGTTACTTCTGTTTATAATATTTATTTACGTGAAAATTATTTTATACTAGCGTTGTGTCCGCGGCTCCGCACGCGATTGTTACTACGCAGTAGTTATTTACATCTCGTAATTTTATTTTTATTCATATTGTTGACAGTTAATATGCTGGGTCAATTATGAAATAGCATGCATTTCCCGTGTACAATTTTCATCAAATTTAAAAAAAAAATTATTTTATTCTACGATTTCTAATGTATTATTGATTATTCTTATAGCCTCTCGATTATGGTATGATGTATGCATTCCGTATATAAAATTTTATCAGAATCAGTTGAGAATTGATGAAAAGTTTTTATTATTTTTTACATCGTTTTTACGATTTCTAGAAGTAATATTGCCAATTGGTATAGCGTATTAATAATTCAATTACTTGTAATTCCCGTCTACAAAATTTCATCAAAATCAGTTAAATATTAATGAAATTTTGAAATTCTGGGCTTTTTTCCTATCCCTAAAATTGTTATTGATAATTCTCGTTACTCATTTAATGATCTAAATATCTGGGCGACCGAGCTGTGCTCAGTGTCATATAAACAAAAAAGAAAAAACACCTATCTAGGTAAACTTGAAATATGTAAAACATTATCTAAATGCAAAGTTTCATCGATTATATAAAAAAATTGCTCACTTGTACCCTATAAATTGACCAACGACATAAGAATCTCGTGTACAAAAATCATTTTAAGTTAAATCCGGACATACAAACAGACAGACAAACACATTTTTTTTAAGAAATATTCGTGATTAGTATCGTTCATAATATAGTGTGTGTTAGCGCCTAATGTTTTATCAATAGCATTTAAGTCAATTATTTATGTGGGGTACTTTCATTATTAGTTTTTTCTTTTTATTATTTTTCGCTGCACCGCACACTACGCAGTCTATGATTGACCACCGCCGCCGCGAGTCAATATATCTAAATTATATTAATCCCGCTTGTTGGAGTTGCTTGTGCACGCTGCACGACATCCAGCTGGTCCACTACTATCGAAGCCGCAAATCTGAGGAATTGGCCGAGAAGAAGCGCTGCCAGGCTGAAGCTGCAGAATACCACATAAAGGTGATCGTAGAATAAGCGGTGCAGCTGTTTCTTACTTATCCAGTTTCAAGGTAACTCTTTCTTACATATTCCTAACTCTCCCCGCTCGTGGATTAGCGACCCTCTATATTGCTTAGTTGACGCGTCCACATTTTTTTTTGGCCTTCGAACCGGATGGTTCTTTCTAAATTTTTCTAACCGCACATTCTTTCTGGCTTTCGAGCCCTATACCGCATTTCTCCTCATTTTCCCCGCTTTCTTAATAATTTATAGTATTTTCCGCATTCATGTAGTATTAAAAAACTACCTATACTACCCCGCAAGTTCAACGTTAGTATTATTTTCCCACATACATCTTTGTTACATCACCCATATTGGAGTATTAAAATCCTATTTTACTTTCTTTCATAATACTTATACACATATTAAGTATTTGATATTTGTATTTAAGTGTCTATAGTGCAATTATTTCGGATATTTCACTTCCTAAAAGCAAAATAATTCATACAGAACATTTTATTTATTTTTAATCTCTTGTGAAGGTATTCCCGCTAACTACGCCACGCATCACTCAATCGTTCCGTGCGCTCATGTTTTTATGAGCCAGTTGCATTGTATGTTGCAGTCACTAGTGAGAATTTCGTAACATTGAAATAGTACAAAACTTGTAACATTTTTAGTAATCATGTCGTCAAAAGGTGACATGGATGATGACTTTGGAAGTCCATTTAATCTTAATGAGATTAAATTGAAACAGTTAATTGGTAAACGAGATGCCATTTTCGCTCGTATGCAAACTATTTACGATCACGCCTTAAATGCTTTCAAAGATGAAATCTCGCAACAAATGTTCCTTTACAATATCGCCTCTTTAGATGGTTTACGCTCCGAATATAATAAAATTATTGACACAGTTAATGAAACGCAATTAATATTAAATCCTACCGCCTCAGTTAATTATCAAAGCTTTTCGGCTTTTGAAGATTTGTATTGCCGCAGCAAACATGTAGCTCAACAATTAATAGCTGATAAGAAACATATTGTACCTGAAACAAGATGTGGAACGTCAAAAAGGTCAATACGTTTGCCTGAATTGGACTTAGTCGGATTTAGTGGTGACCCTTTAAAGTGGTCCTTATTTTACGAATCTTTTAAACGCACGATTCATGATAATCCAGATATTACGGATAATGAACGCATTCAATATCTCATAGGGAAGCTGTCAGGTAGGGCACTATCAGTATGTTCAGGTATAACACCAAATGGTGAAAATTATCAACTAATTTGGAGAACGCTTGTTAATAAATTTAATGACAAACGCAGCTTAGCCAACGTTTACTTGGATCAAATGTTTGAATTTAAGTCATTTAATGCCGCAACATCCAAAAACTTAGATTTATTTTTGGAAAAATTCTGTACCGCAGTGTCAAGTCTCAAATCGCTCAATATTCAAAACTTATCTGATTTTATGTTTCTTTATTTAGCTTTAAATAAAATCGATACAGAAACTGCAAGAGCGTTTGAAATGTCAAATCGCAGTACATCGTTACCTATGTACGATGACTTAGTTTCATTTTTACGTGATCAGGCAAAAATCCTAGAACGTACCGTTCCCACTTCAACTACTACACAGCGTTGCCGCACTGAACGCGCGCTCAAGCACACTGCTACCGCTAGCGCTAGGCCTACTCACGTATTTCTAACCGCGTCGAGTTTGAAGGCATGCTCGTTGTGTAAACGAACTAATCATTATCACTTGTTCAAATGCACAGATTTTTATAATTTATCTATCGAAGATAAATATAACTTCATTAAACAGCATAATGGTTGTACGAATTGTTTAAGTGTTTCTCATAATAGTTCCGCCTGTAAATCAACTTATAATTGTAGATATTGCAATTACAAACATCATTCGCTATTATGTCGTAAACAAACAGCGCGTGGTACAATTGCGCCCGCGCAGCCGCCACCATTGGATGGCTCGATGTTCGCTTCTCGGCCACCTCCAATATCACCCGCCCGCTTCTCCGCGCAACCATCGCAGACGCCTAGTCTCGACTCACCTCACTATTCTAGTACTAACGCTCCGCAGTCCGCTTTAACACAACATGTTTCGTTGTGCAACGTTCGCTCGAGTTCGTATAACAATACGACTTGTTTATTAGGCACGGTCCAAGTCTACTCTAAAGATTTGAATGGTCGTATGCAATCCGTTCGCGCCCTTATAGACCCGGGTTCACAAAACAATTTTATTACTTTGCAATTATGTAATAAACTTAATTTAAATTTTAATAAAATGACTCGCGCCGTTGTTAAGGGCATAGGTTCCGCACCTAATCCTATCAAGGGAGAAACATCTTTAGTTTTATATTCCCGATTAGATAAAAACGTTTCGTTACCGCTCAACACTTATATTATTAACCGCATTACCGATAAATTGCCCGTGGTAAATATCGATTCTTTTTCTTTACCGCACTTAAATAATGTCCCGCTTGCTGATGCCGATTTTAATAAACCTGGAGAAATTGATATTCTCATTGGTGCACCGCTATTTTCTGAAATTTTACTTTCTAACCACATAAAAGGCCCGCCAGGAACGCCAACTGGTTTTGAAACTATATTTGGCTACATAATAATAGGTAACGCCTCTGTCAATAATGATTACAATCAGAGTTCTCTCTCTTTATGTTCGGTTGTAGATCATGAACCACCGTTAGAACAAACTTTACAGAAATTTTGGCAACTTGAAGAAGTTTCATATAAACCAACTTTAAATCTTGCCGCTCGCGAATGTGAAGAAATATTTGCAAATAATATTAAGAGAGATGATACAGGCCGCTATTGTGTTCGCTTACCCTTCGCTCGCGATCCCGCTGTGTTAGGTAATTCATATCAAATCGCTAAACGCCGCTTCTTGTCACTCGAACGCAAGTTTTGTTGTCAGCCTCAGTTACAGGTTGAATATCACGCCATAATAACAGAGTATTTAGAAAAAGAGTACATATCTATAGTAAACGATGATAATTATTTATCTGGTTATTATATCCCGCACCACGCAGTGACTCGTCTTGATAAGACCACTACTAAGTGGCGTATGGTTATGGACGCTAGCTCAAAAACGGATTCTGGAATTTCTTTAAATGAAATACTTCACACTGGTGAAAATCTTCAAAATGATTTGTTTTCAATTTTACTCGAATTTCGTTTTTATAAAATAGCTTTAACCGCGGATGTAAAACAAATGTATCTTCAAATTTTCGTTCAAACGAGTGATAGGATTTTTCAGAAATTTTTATACCGCCCTGACCCTACGGGTCCTCTAAACACCTATCAATTTAACCGCGTATGTTTCGGTCTGCGTAGCAGTCCTTTTTTAGCGTTGCGCGTCATACGACAGCTATGCAATGATGAGCGCGCTCGCTATCCTCTTGCAGCTACTGTTGTAGAAAATAACAGATACACAGACGACATCTGTTATTCTATATCCAGTATTTCTGATTGTCTACAGCTCAGATGTGACCTCCGCGATCTCTTTAAAGCCGGGGGCTTTGAGCTTGGAAAGTGGTCGAGCAACACGCCTGAGTTGCTTGACTCACTGCCTGAATCTTACCGCTATAATTCTAATATAAATTTTGATGATCCAAATCATACTTTAAAGGTACTCGGACTACAGTGGTCGCCAGTCACTGATGAGTTTATGTTTACAGTAACGCTTGATAACCGCCCAATAACCAAACGCAACATTCTTTCAGTTATAGCACGCCAATATGACGTATTAGGCCTTATTGCACCAGTCATATTGTATGCTAAACTTATTCTACAAAAACTTTGTGTTTTGAAACTTGACTGGGACGAAGAACCGCCCCTTGATATTTTAAGCCTTTGGCAAAACTACTTACGCGAATTACCCGCTTTACAACATTTACGAATCCCGCGTCATTTAAACGTTTTCGAAGGTTCTCAAATTCAGCTAGTCGCATTTTCCGATGCCAGCGAAAGAGCTTACGGATGCGTTATTTATATTCGCGTCGAACCCTCTTCTCTAGCACCCGCATTAACCCAGTTAGTTTGCGCCAAGTCAAAGGTTGCTCCGCTAAAGACAGTATCTATAGCCAGACTAGAGTTGTGTGCCGTTCTTTTGATGGCCAAACTAGTCCGCCGTGTGGCCGATACTTACGGCAAACGCCACAAAATTAATGACATTTTCTGTTTTACTGACTCCATGGTCACCCTGCATTGGATACACTCAGAACCTTACAAGTTCAAAACGTTTGTAGCCACACGCATTACTAAGATCACGTCCGCTATTGCATCTGAACATTTTTATCACGTTCCAGGTGTTCAGAACGCGAGCGACTGTTTATCGCGTGGTCTTTCTCCCGCTAACATGTTATCAAACAAAGAGTGGTATACTGGTCCGTCTTGGCTTAGACAAGATGTGTGTCATTGGCCGATCACCACTATTGCGCCTGACGCTAAGCTTGATTTACCGGAAGAAAAGGTTATTTCGCTCCCTGCTGTTACCACGTGCGAAGCGACATCTCATCCGCTTCTTGAATTATCCCAACGCGTTTCATCATGGCCTGTGCTTTTACACACAGTCGTGTATATTTTACGTTTCTTAAAAATACTACCGCGCTCAAATATTTTTACCGCCAGTGAAATGAATTACGCTGAATTATACATTTTAAAATATTTACAAGGTCGTTATTTTAATGACATTATTCTAAATTTAAAATCAAACAAACGCTGCTCTAACGCCATCCAACGGTTGGCTCCTTTCCTAGATGACAACGGCCTCATTCGAGTCGGTGGTCGTCTCTCTAATGCTGACTTGTCATATGATCAACAACATCCTATTTTATTACCGCGAACGGATCGTATCGTGGAATTAATCGTTACTTACTATCACCGCACGAACTGTCATATAGGACCAGTCGCATTAATGTCAATTTTACGTCAAAGATATTGGGTTATATCATGTAGAACTCTAACCCGCTCCGTAGTATTTAAATGCAATTTGTGTTTTAGGGCTAAACCTAAACAGACCTTTCCATTTATGTCTCATTTACCCGCTTGCCGTGTGAATGATGTAAAAGCTTTCGTACACACATCTGTTGACTTTGCGGGTCCAATCAATATTATACCTTACAGAAAACGTGGAGTTAGGTCCATAAAATCATATTTATGCATCTTTGTATGCATGCTTCTTATCCGCATTCAAACGTTTCTTGTCTCGACGTGGTGCTGTATCTGTGTTATATTCGGATAACGCTAAAACATTCGTTGGAGCTAAAAACGCAATTTATGATATGTTAAATTCTGAGGAGTTTAATGCTTCATTCGGAAACGAACTCGCTTCTAACCGCATAAGTTGGAAATTCAACCCTCCACGCAGTCCACACTTTGGTGGAAATTATGAGATTTATGTGAAAGCATTTAAGACGCATTTGTATCGAGTGATTGGCACGCAGTTACTTACATACGAGGAACTACTCACTGTTTTGACTCAGATTGAGACAGTGATTAATTCTCGTCCACTTACGCTTTTAAGTCAAGATCCTTCTGAGCTTACCTCGTTGACGCCATCTCATTTCTTGATGTCAACTCCGCTAAAATACTTACCCGCGTATGAAGTTGTCGATGAGAAGCCTAACTTACTACATCGTTACGCGCTTCTTGATCAAATAGTACAGTCTTTCGCAAGACGATGGAAACAGGAATACCTTCACCTTTTACAGTGTCGAGGGAAGTGGAATACTCCATCTAATCCAGTGTCAGTAGGCACAGTCGTCATTATAGTGACCGACAATATACCTCCACTTCATTGGCCTTTGGGCATCGTCATCGCTACTTATCCCGGCAGCGATGGAGTTATTAGAGTAGCTTCTGTTAAAACAGCTACAGGCGTTTTTAAGCGACCTGTGGTTCGTCTTTGCCCGCTTCCTTCACAATAAACTTTTCAAAGCCCCCGCTCTCTTATTGTATTATTTTAAAACCAATGGTTTTAAAGCCGGGGGCAATGTTAGCGCCTAATGTTTTATCAATAGCATTTAAGTCAATTATTTATGTGGGGTACTTTCATTATTAGTTTTTTCTTTTTATTATTTTTCGCTGCACCGCACACTACGCAGTCTATGATTGACCACCGCCGCCGCCAGTCAATATATCTAAATTATATTAATCCCGCTTGTTGGAGTTGCTTGTGCACGCTGCACGACATCCAGCTGGTCCACTACTATCGAAGCCGCAAATCTGAGGAATTGGCCGAGAAGAAGCGCTGCCAGGCTGAAGCTGCAGAATACCACATAAAGGTGATCGTAGAATAAGCGGTGCAGCTGTTTCTTACTTATCCAGTTTCAAGGTAACTCTTTCTTACATATTCCTAACTCTCCCCGCTCGTGGATTAGCGACCCTCTATATTGCTTAGTTGACGCGTCCACAATGTGCCTATCGGGAAATTTTGGAAAAATATTAAAAGTATAGACAGAAATACACATTTATTTATATAGATAGTTAAGTTACTCATAAATTATCTTATTGATTAGTACGACTTATAAAAGTTTTTTTGAGTTTATTGTTGAATATTTCAAATTTTTTTCATCTTCGGTAACTTCACAGTTTTACGGATAAGTAATTTTTTAATGTATTAAAAGTTTTTATTACATGATTAATTACGTTAAAGACAGAAATAGTGAAATACCAATATTGCAACATAATATTAGCCTTTCGAAACTGTTATGATCCTTACCCGTTAATCAATACCTAACCTTCCACCGCATTTTTAAAGACTAAAAAAAGTATGGGAAATCAAACATGGTTAATGTAATTGTTGTAAATCATAAAACAAGAAAATAATACTTAGTGATATAGTAACAATAATAATAATTATCTTCTTTCTAAATAAAATGATAGAGGTTTGCCGTTGTGCGCGCATCATGCAAAAACTACTGTATATATTTTAAATTTTTTTTTGTGTATATACCTTAGATAAGTATCTCAGTGGTTCTTATATAAAAAAAATCTCACCATAATTTAATTCAAGAAAAAGTTATTAAAGTTTTAAGAAACTACGTTTCTTTTTTTAAAGCATTACGCGTTCTTCTGTCGTCCACGCGAGCGAAACCGCGGGCACAGCTAATATTTTTTGTTTTAATGTAATTTACAATTTTTTTTCTTTTTATTGTGCTCATTGGATTTTTCTAAAATTACACAAAGATAGACAATTTTTTATGAGTAATTTTCCACTTTACCGTTCCTCGTTCACGTGAAGGAAAAAATGGGTCGATGCAAGGGACTATCTGAGACATCGCTACGTAAGTTTGTTTGTAAATCCAGCCAAGCGCACCTTTCGCCCTTTATTTACTTGAATCATGCAAGAAATCGGATGGAGCTACGCAACCGTGCCGCAGTTATGCTCCGCCCGCCCAACTAGTAACAACTCGGCCACGATGGTCGCAGGTGTGACCGAGTGTTGTGCTGTGTACCAGTGAAATGTCTCAACCCGGTGGGAAGAAAGGCGGCAAGGTCCCGCCTAAAAAGATCGACGATGAGAAAAACCCGGCCGCGAAATCGTCCGAAGACAAAGAGGAGACATCTTCGAACAATGGTGACAAGAAGGAGGTTAAGGAAACCAATGGAAGTGACGTGGTCAAACCACCGAGCGCCGGGGTCAATATGCGGGAAGTGGCCGCGAAGATCCTGGTGCTGGCGCAGAAGGGAGAATGGTCTGCTGTGGAACAAACCCTTAAAGTGTTGGAGAAGCTCGTAGCCGCTGGTGGAGAAGACACAGTGACAGTTCCAATGGCAGGAGTTCTTGATCCGGTAAATATTATTAAAGATCTCTTTATTTCATGAAATAGTTTTGTTTAGATCGGATTCTTTCATTCTTTTACTGAAGTCAGTAAAATACTGCATTTTATATAAATTATATCACGTTTTATGAGATATTACTTTTTTTGAACTTTTTATCAAATATTTATAGAGATATGAAATTCCAACAAAACATTTTATAAACTTTTTTATGGTAAACGAAATCTAATTTAATCCATAACTTACAGCCTTAATTGAAAACCAAGTCATCTTATTGAAATATTTATATTTGAAGGAATAATAATTGACCCGCTTTTATATTACAGATTAAATTAGCACTCGGTTACGTTCGCGTATTAAACTTTTTCATATAAATCAGATTTATGATATCTACTCGTATATATGAATTTTATAATCACGAATGGAACTATATCGCTCTGTAATTTCTTACACTAATAATGTCTACTAAATAAGTAGATATTTTATTATTACATTATTCAAGTAAGGGCCGATTTTCAAACCAACAAATAACTTTATTTTAGATTTTATTATTACCAAGTTTCCCATCTGTAAAAATGTCAAAATTATTCTTGAAATAAAGATTGAAAAATTGGCCCTTACTTTATAAATTTGGAGCATATACATGCTATGCTAGCTTCTGCCAGCGATTTGGCGAGAAAAATATGCCAAATATAACCGAGGTGCCAGCTGCAATGTGAGTTCTCTACTTAAAGTTGTAACTTTTTTACACGCTCTGTAGGTTTAAAAGGAATATCGGGCGGAGTTTATCCCATACAAGATAATTTCTCTGATTTATCCTTGGATAATGGCGGTAAAGTAAATATTTTATACCTTTTATTACCACTTCCGTTAGTCAAGTCCCTAAATAAATTTAATATTGAAACTACGAACTTTCTAAAATGATTTAAATTCCCAGATATAGGACAAATAAATAAATAAATATGCGAGGACACAATTTCACACACGGCCATTTAATTCTAAACTAAGTAAAGCTTGTAATATGGTAACTAAACAGATGATACACTTATATGCATATATAATAATTATGCTCATTACACAAAAATCAGTCATGGAACCCGTTACCTCTCGGCTCAATAGTAGGGATTACTACCACTGCGCCACAAACAAATAAATTTAATGAATACAAAAAATATATAAATGAGCATAGATAACGTTATATTATTCTTGAAAAAATAATTAAAATCGGTCCAGTTTTTGAAGGGAGTACGAAATTATTATTTCATGTATTTTCTATAGTCCGAGCTGGAGTTGTCTCTCTCGTATTTGGTCGTTCAGGCACGGCGCGACGGAAATAGATTTCTGAAAATGAACTTCAAATATCTTACAGGCTACGTTTCCTCTTAACCTTGTCCTTATAAGGATAGGCATTATGTTGTCACGAAAACTCTGTAAAAATCAACTGATTATTGGTTATAAGTACATAACTAATAAATATTTTAAACAGTATTTTATTACCTTATTATTTAGGTTATACTCCTTTTGGCGCGTTTAGTAAAGAGCTGCGCGGGCGTCATGTTCTTACTGAAGTGCGACATGTTGAATAAATTTATCCATCATTTATGATGATGTGAATTCTTTATACTAACTTTTTTTAATTGTGTAAAATTTAATTTCATTGTGTATAAATAAATATCATTTTAATTTGAATATCGTTAAAAACTATTTTTACACAAAAACAGTTAGTAGAATGTATTTGACATGACATTTAACATTTGATATTTACAAATAAAGTTGATATCTTCTTTGATACTGTTATTAAAATTAAGAGAGCATGTTGTTGTTGTTCGTGAGACGAGAACAAAATTATTGTGCACTTTAAACATTATTTATATTTGTTTGTGATTGTTTTTATGTGCATGCATGCAGTCGTTGCCTAAAATTAGGGTCACATTTAATTAAAATATTGTACTGCAGAATTTTTTTAAAGATGATGTGTGGATGTGGATTCTATTGTTAGCTTCTAATTGATTGATAACTTTATCATGTTGATGGCAGGCAGGATAAAATTTTTGGAGTTTTTTTTGTTTTGTTTCTCCAAAGAAATCAAACATCTTACGTACCGTACTTAAGAACACATAATTTTGAAGTTATAAGTACTTCTTTCAGTTTAGCAGAGGAATTTTTTTTTTAAATTGTATCGTATTATATTGCATCCTTACATATGAAATTAGCGTTTTATATGGAAAAAGTAAAACGAAAATAATATTATAAAATTATACATTTAATCAATCAAAGTATGTACCATTATTATTTATGCACTTTCCCCCTTTTGTAGGTAGTTCATTGATTCAATTGCTGAAAAAGTTGTAGTTGCGAGAATTAATAAAATCTTTTAACGCGGTTTGGACAGCCTCATCGGAATTAAATTCTTTCCTTGCTAGAAACTGTCCAAATACTGAAAAAAGGGGTAATCTGTTGGAGTAAGGTCCGGGGAGTATAGTGGGTGGCAGACACATTCCAACCACAGTTTCTATAATTTAGCGATCGTCTGTCGTGAAGTATGGGGTCTAGCGTTGTCCTGAAACTGCAGTGGGCTAGAGAGATTGACCAGTATCGGTTGTTTAATGGCTAGCTTTTCCATCATGGTTTGCAATTGTTGACAATACAGATCTACCATTATCGTCTCGCTAGATCTTAGTAAGGTATTAGTGTTTCATTCCAGCATTGGTCCACCAAACACTCACTAATACATTTTTCTGAATCAAATTTCGCTTGGGACAGGAGTTGGCTAGTTCTCCTGGGTTCAACCACTGTGATAAGCGGTTCCGATTGTCGTAAAGGATCCATTTTTCATCACAAGTAACAATACTATTCAAAATTTTCTCGTTATTGTAACGGTTGAGTAATGTAAAGCAGCACTCAATGCGTGTTTATTTGTGTGCTTCAGTTAATTCATGCGATACCCATTTCTCGAACTGTATCACTTTTCCAATTTGTTTCAAGTGAATTAAAATCATTTAATCACTCACACCGAAGTCTGCCGCTAACTCTGACGTGGTTTGTGATGGATCCGCTTCCATGAACACCTTTAATTCTTCATTATCAACTAGGGTCTCCGGCCATCCACGGGGTTTGTTTCGTAGGTCAAAATTTCCAGAACGAAAACTTTGGAACTGCAACTGGAACGTTCTGCAGCGCTGATGCCACGGGGGAACTCATATTCGTAAATAAAGTGATGTTTTAAGTTTTCCATTTTGTGAAAAGAATAATGTCAAAGAAATATCATATGAATTACTAAATTCGAATCAAAAATACACAAGCCTAAATTTGAATTTGGAATTCATAACCAAACGCCAGATATTTGGGATCAAGGTGGCCAATTCAACAAAACGCCTATTTAATATGTAAGAACCTAATATTTTAGTTGTTCCCAATTCCATTTCAACTTTTTTCATAGTCGGTGTTCAGTCAGGTAGAGTGAGATCACTTTACCTCTGTTTATGACCGTTGTGGCTCGTATATTAATTATAGGGGTCTTTAGACATACTGATTTGGGTGAACAATAAAGTTCATGTACCTACGTATAATATATAGTTCCCCTTCGAACGTTCGACAATTATGGAATAAATTTTCAGGCAACAAGCAACGAAATGCAAATTTATCGTTTCACAAATCAATATTCCATATAAAAATATTTAACAATCTTTTCATCTCATAAAGTAAAATATGTGGGCGACCGAGCTTTGCTCGGTGTCTTCAAAAAAAACACCTATCTAGATATACTTGGAATGTAAAACGGTATCTAAATACAAAGTTTCATCCAAATCGTTGGAGCCGTTTCCGAGAAACCAATTACATATATATGTAATAATATACTCACTTAATATAATAAGATAGTGTAATTCCTTTATATATTGGCATATCGTAATAGAACGTCTGTAAATTTTTCCTAACAAAAATACATAAATTGACGAAGATTTATTCATCTATTTTCCTTTAATATCATATAGCATTTAAGACATAAGGTAATTTAATCACACTGATTACGTTCGAAGCATCAGAATTATTATTTTTAAACCATGTGACAATTATTTGTTGTGTGGGTCTTCTAATTGCTGTAAGTATTTGTTGAAATATATAGTAATTTCTGATTACGTAACTGAGAACCAGCAAACGTTTCATTTCTTTAGTAAATTTTACATCTTTTGAATATTTTGTAGGCCTTTTTATTAGTTTGTATTCTCCTAAAAGAAAAAAACATATTTATAGGTATTTAAGTAAGTATAAAACAACCAAGAATATACATTTAACAGGTTAGGTTAGAAAGATGACAAATATTGCTGGTGAAATGATGATTTGCTAATAAATGTGTGAAAAATATCATAGAACCATTAATATGGGTATGTATATTAACACTTCAACAATCAAATGAAAGAACTTAAATCAAATCAAATACTTTTCGAACACAAGATATCTAGTATCAAATGCAAATGCTTTACCTACTAAACTTTAAGGGGGGCGTGAACTTTTTTATTAATTACGTTAAATTAACGTAATTGCTCCAGTAATACCTACGCAGATTTAATAAACATCGTGAAAAATATCTCATAACTATTGTTAATTATGATGGCATATCTTTAATAATAAAAATAAACATGAAGGTGCCTAAGAATATTACCGATTTGCAGGACAATAAATTCAAGAGCCATGCCTAGCAGGTTTTACTTGTATGATAGTGATGTTTGGAAAATACTTTCTACCATTGTGCATGCAAAAAAGACTAACATAACAAACTCTCACGCCTCTGTGTTTATGTATGTTTTAGGTCCCATGTAATAGGGGGCGAGCCTTTTGCCATTAATCGGGCACAAAGCCAAACTCCAAGCTGCTACTGAGAATTTCATAGAAAAATCCAAAAACACTTGGCTCGATCCGGGAATCGAACCCAGGACATCAAGCATAATAGTCGGGCTAAGGACCACTAGGCGAATCAGGCAGTTAAAAAATCCTAACTGTGCAAAAATATTATAAACTCGCAAGAGCTTTATTGCCTGCTCTTATCGAGACTGGGATGTTTTCTGTACCATTGGTAGTGTTTTAACGTTGTTCGTGCCTTCATAGGGTCTAAATTGAATGAAATAATTTTCATGTTGATTCTTTTTGGCGCGTTATGGCTAAGAAACATTTCAAGAACTGGTATTTCTAAAATCTATTGCTGTCGCGCTGTACCCAAAACCACACCGAATAGAGTGCGAGAGTGACAACTGCAGTTCGGACTGATTATACCTAAGTAAAACTGACAAAATCATAGTTTCGTATTCCCCTGTTTCCTCCTCCAAAACTGAACTGATTTTAATATAAATAATATAAGAAGAACTTTGGCTATGTCTGAATGTTTTTGTTTTTGTTTTTGTAGTTGTCAAATTTGTTTGCTGGACTTTTGAACACGACGGTAAAAAGGGCAATTTTCGTCAGTTTAATAGGCTCCTAGTTTTTCTAATAATTCATTTGTGAAAACAATCAAAACATAGGGGTATGGCAGTGGTAGATATAAATTTTACGGTATAAAAATATTTGCTCTAGTACCATTATCCAGAGAGGAAACATGGGAATACGTTTGTATAGACAAAACACTGCCCGCGTTTCCTCTTAAGTATCAAAGAGTGTATTCAACTAACTTCATAGTGATATTGCAGGAAAACATGAGGACGGTGGCTGTCGACAGATCTTTATTTTACGAGAGTCAACACTGTTCTTGTAAGAGTACAAAGTACAAAACAAAAGTAGAGAGTTACAATTAGTGGAAATATTTAGATGAATTTAAATAAAAACTTTTTCTCTAGAGTAAAAGAACCTGCGGAAGTATAAATGTGTTTTCATGCGAGAAAACCGTTCTCCCTGGTATTATTACTATAGGTCAATGAGTCTCGATTGTATATTTTCTTGTTCTAAAAAGGTCATACACAAGCTATCTAGGTTATTTCTAGGTACCTATGTAATAACTAATAAGATTATTCTCAAATTTTTCGTGTAATCCGGGTTTTGACAACTTTTGGAAAATTATTTTAAATACTTTATATGTTGAAAATAACATAATAATTATGAGTAATTTTTCCCATTAATACAGCATACAAAGTGATTTAAAAATATTTTTTAATCTAAATAAAAAGTACACCACAAAAACAATGCATCATGGTCCCGTGACGTCACCATTCATTTTGTATGATAACAGTGACAAGCTTCATTGATACTTCCTAAACGGTGACGTCACATTTTTTATTCGGCTTTTCAAATCTCGTGACTCACAGACAAAAAATATTAATTTTCCAAAGCGAAATTAAATAAATAAACAATTAATTTAGCCAGATTTGTATTGTTTTAGGCTTTTTATATATAGACCAATATTACTCAATCATTTACTTGAATTTTGAATAGTTAACTCGCAGATTCCAAACTTAAGGTTTGCTACATAAAGTACAGACAGGAAATAAAATGTTACCGACGTCATTAAGTACAGTTTTTTTTTAAATTGATCATGATAAATTGCTTGATGACATCTCGATAATCGACGTGGGTTCGTATTCTGTAATATGCTCTTGTTTTCAGTGGAGGATGTTATCATGTAGCATGGTGTTGCAAGCGTCCATAGACTGCGGTGACCGCTTACTATCAGGCGGACCGTCCGACTATTTGCCACCATCGTGATCCACCCTATAATGCCCTTTTGACAATAAAACTTGCTTTATATAATCTTTGAACTTATTGTTCGTCAAATCGGTAATGTGCTTAGGATGTTTATTGTAGAACCTAACACAATTACCTAGAAATCATTTTTTTGTCTTACTGGGCCTAAAATATGTGACTACTATTATTTATTTATTTGGAATGTGGAAATTGTGCATGTCGCTTGCAGGTATCTAACTTTTTTTAAACATACATTCAAATTTCCAAGATGTATTGGGAGGGCACAGTTAAGATCCTAACTTGTTTCTCCAATCATCGGCAAGGTCGCATGTCATAGATTGCTTGAACTGCGTATTTTTACTATATAAGCTGCTGGGTACCACATTAAAATACCGTAGGACCTAAAATTTGTAAGTAAGCGAAGTAGACTACACTTATACAATAATTATCACGCATCATACAAAAATCTGCCCTATGAAGGAATCTTGTCTTTTCAGCTCAGCAGTAGGGCCCATTTATGCTTACTTATTACTTTATATTATGCGTTAAACTGCAGTCATTTGCATGTCGTATACATAGCAGCTTTAACGTTTGAAGCTATTACGTAATTTAAAAAGAAAATGTAACATTTACACACCATACAAATATTTAGATAATGCGATAATACTAAAAGCTATGATAAAATATACACGACATTGCCATTTTGATTTATTTGACTTTGGCAACTTGTTTTTATTGTTGTATGTTGGATGTTCTTTCATCTCATGCGTATTATGTCCCATGTATTCTGCATTTCATGTATTTTACCTCCCACGTATTTTGCATTCAAAATAATATGACGTGTTTTATTTTAATGTTGAGATTAAAGTAACACTTCATCGGCGATGTCGCCTTCAATCGCCATGTCCAAGGACGTGATATTGAATGTTATACAGAGTCTGAGGTTTTAGTAAGAGAAAATGTCGTTTTACAACCATCTCTGTAGTATTTATTGTGTTATACTCGGCGAGTTACTTTACTCAAGTTGAAAATATGCGAGCAATCAACTATTGCTTTAATCCTGTAGTTGGGACTTAAAAACTGTTTCTGAGAACTGTCATAGTTTACTGTTATAGACAACGTCGTTGCTTATATATTATCAAATAAAGTTCTGGCCATAGTGAGCTAATTAATACAAGACAAAAATATTGCTGCCCCTATTAACTTTCTCATTATGAAAAATGTTTATTACAATTGTATTAAGTACATTTACATAAATGTAAATTTCATTCTTTATATGTGTATTGAAGGAAAATCGATGTGTAGGTAGGTACTTATATACATAGGAGTAGGTCGTGGTGGTTGGGTGGTTTCGATTCGATGTCCGCAGGTTCGAGTCCCAGTATGTACCAACGAATTTTTTCGAATTTCGTTAACAATATTTACTAATCGTAATTTGGTAACATTATAAGCTCACGGCACTGTGCTTACGATTACCTAATGTGAATAGAAAGTGATGACAGTATACCTATACTATACTAGGACCGGTAAAAACCGGTGAAGGAACTGTGAATTTATAGGTGTTTGTAATTACCAATACGTCGTGGGTTCGCGTGGTGAGGATTCTTGAAATGTATTATTTGTATAAATTTCAGTCAAATTTAGTTTCCATGTTTCGCTGTATTTGATATCCTAATAAGATATGTATTATCAAGAACAAAAAACTCTTTTAATGCTCCATTCCGAGTCATAAAAACTTTCTGTAATAAGGATGATTTTCATTTAAAGTTTAGTGCTACGTTCTTTGGATTGAGGCCGTTTCTGACTTATGTTGTATCTGCATAATATCATGAAAACTAAGCTTTTAATTAATCAGTTATCTATGAACGTTTTTACATATAGCAATCAGTTAACATTTACACCATTCATTTTGTTTTAAATTAAGTAATTAATCCCAATAAAAAATAAACGTGAAAAAAGGGGCCCAGTTCGGTAGAAACCTCGTTCAGAGTAGACACTGTCATCGATAAAAGAGCTGAGTTTTAGCGGGTGCCAAATTCCATAGTAGTTCCTGTGATTATAGCTGTAGGAATGTACGTTTTCCAATTCAGTTAGAATATAATGTGTCTTGTGCTTCTTTGGTATGGGATTTCTAAAATAGAAAGTCTTCATTGTTAATTATCGTTGGCGGACTGGTGGAGAGGTGGTCAAATAAATTTAACACAACTGAAACCATGGGGCACGCCTAGTGTGTAATTATACGTCTGAAACTATATATATGACACAGCTCAATACAATTTCATTAATACGTGAGGTACACATAGTGATGGACGATTCAGGTAAAATTGTCAGGGAACGTATAAAATTCAAAAAGTTAATATCTCACGCGAAAGAACAAAACAAAGCATATAGCAACTGTCATAACCGTGATCGATACGGTTGTAAACGATCCACATGGAGGCAGTAAAAAGTTTGAAAGATGCTAACGTTACCGGCCGGCTGCCACGACTGCCACGCGATCCGTTGCCAAGATATCGAACATACAGCTCTACTAGCGCTCGAATTATACGAATTCTATAATCATTTCTTCTATTATGACTATATAATACGTTTCAGGTTGAAATGGATCTCTCAGCACGTAATGTTGCGACTTTAGCGTGATTTTTCTCTTCTTGCAAAGGGTATTTGCTTCTTCTAGCTTTAGCAATCCAATTCCCTAAACGTTTAACGGTCACTTTTTATTTTATTTGATCCATATAAGTCAGTCCCAGCTTCAACTGTCACAAACATTCGCAATTAATTTAAAAAGTTTTCGGATTTTATCATGCATTTCATCTTGTTCGCTCGACGTTCAATATTCGCACTACACTTCTAGGGAAAATTGCTAACTTGTGTTAGTATGTCGGTCAAACATCGTATATTATATCAGTATCGTTCATATTGATTGATGTGATAGTCCACTGATTTATATGTTTCTATACAGCGGCTTTAAACATTCCGAATCAAGTTATTTAAAATTTTAAAAGAAATGCAATTAGTAATGTAGTAATAGTATACCAGAGAAATCCTGAAAGTAGCACAAAGTAGTAGCTGATAGAGAAGTTTAGAAATAATAGTTTAGTGTAGTTTGGCCTTGCCATGAAAAGAGAAGAAAGTCTCATAAATAGGAATGTCAATTATGAATAAATAACGGATAGAACGACCAAAATTGTGATGTATGATTGATTGAGATTGTATGAGGAATTATATATTTATAAAAGTAGTCAATAGTGACCCTACTTAATTTGTGATAAGAGCTAAAAGAAGAAACAATCAATAATAAGCTTTACAATAACATGTTATTGAAACAAAAACATATGGATATAATTTTTTAATTAAAATTGATTCCGCTCTACCATCTATTGAGAAATTAATAAAGCTTTAGTGCATTTCATTTACTAGTCAAAATCATACTTCTAACCATCTTCTAAACGTTTTTAGTTAGTCTAAGAGCAACCAAAATATTATTTCACATTTCATTCCATTGATCATTCAATAAGCCATTCTATTTTTAACAGCGTATATTACCATATATTTAACGATGGCGTGCTAGCTTTAATATCCTGAGCGCGATAACTCTAGGTTTTAGGCTAGTCCCGTGTGAGAAAAGTATGTCACACGCCGTAGTGCCGTAACGCTGACGTTGAGATCGATTTGTAAAGGTACATTTATTTTTACAATCATTAAGATTAAATTACATGAACATTATAATAAGCAGAATAATATTTTGATAAAGATTTGGATAAATGTTTTTATTCAAAGTAAAATAAAGCTCTCCGTAAATTAAACCAAAAGATCCTAGGCAGAGTCTAAAGTGTTTGGCTTCATACATATCTGCGATTGAATCACTTAATGATTTTGATATTGACTAATTTTTTGTCAAATTTACAAATATAAGTGTTTGATGGTGTAGCAGTGTGTCAGCCAAGTTCGGAACGGGCGACATCGGCCAATGTGTATATTTACACGAACCATTTCGAGATAGGTACCCCACCATAAATTAAAAACTATTCGATCGCAAATTTTGTTTGTTTAATAAATCTTCTTTAAACACATAAAATTCCAAATTTCACGAATAAACCTATTATAGTTCTTGAGTTATTAGGTTCTGAAAAGTAGCAAATCTTCTTCATATCACTCATCAAAGACCATTTCTAGGTGACTCAGAAACTTAAAATTTGGAATCAAGGTAGATCATTAAGCATATACAAAGGATCCGAAAGAAAAAAATCAACGAACTTAAAAAAATACAATTTTAAATGAATAATAACCCACTCATTTATTAACGGCAATTCCATCCTCTCACAAAAAGATGGTGTTGTGTCAATTTATATTCTTAATGAACATCAAATACAACAGCGTCACCATCTGCTCAGCAATAGATTGTGTTGAACGTGAAAGCCTTTATTTTTTTGGGATCGTCGTATTTACCGTGATCTTAGATATTTCACAAGCTTTGAAGGAGATTTTTTTTACAAAGACACTCAATAAGTTAGATGATTATCAGGGTTGTAAAACTACTGATAGATTAATTCACGGAGTTATAGGAGATTATTTGTTAGTTTATTAGAAAACGCTAATCTACTACCAGTTAAATATGAAAAGACTCTTGTAGCAATTTATAGCTTATTTATTGACAAAGATATTAGTTACATTACTTTACACCATAACCATAAGAAGCGGAGCACCTAACCATGAACGGCAAGCAATCACACAAACTGTAGGCAAACACGGGAGATGACAACAATAGGCTAAACGGGTGACTGTGGAGTGGTGAAGAATTTTTTATTGTCGATTAAATTTTACACTGGGAAACTGTGGGGGTATTCTCTTGTAATTGAATTGTTTTTAACATTATAAATCATTGCTGTATCTATATTAACTCCTGTTATAAATCAGGGCTCATCGCAGAAGCCACGGCCGTGAGCACCACTAACTACCCTTATTTCCGCCCGTTCCACATAATTTCGAGTGTTAAATAAACCGTTGTCCGTTTGTGTGTCAAGGTCACGTAGCTAGGAGTTTTGCGTGCCGGACTAGCGTACTCGTTAATCGATGGGAGATTTCCGACCTTGGTTTCAACCGCAACATCCTTGGGTATTGCTGACCTGTCTAATGCTTACAAGGCCATTGGCCAATGCCACTGAGGCGGGCGCGAAGTCCCTCGGTACCTGAATTTCGTTAGAATTTTGTTATCGTCTTGTACATTTTAAATAAACTTAATTATATCGTGGTGTTGTTCGACTACTAAACTTGTGACGCTCTAAGCAATATACACTTATTTAGTTGAAGCTATAACTATTACTTTACTTTGAATCCACGGTGAAGTCGCAACTTGCTTATTTAGGAAGTTTTATTATATGACAGGCCCATCATAACTTAGGTGTACGTATACTACTTACCAAAAAGGAGCAGAAACTAAAATATAATTATCAGCCGTATCCGCGGCTCTGCTCGCTTGAACTACAAAAAATATTTTTACCAGGATAAAAAGTATCGTTCGTCCGGATTATAAACTATTTGTGTGCCGAATTTCATCTAAATCTGATCAGCCATTTTTGCTTGATTGCGTTACAAACGACCAAACATTCAAAGTTTGAAATGTATAATAACAAATATATATATATATATATTACAGTGAGATATAAATAAGACCGTACCAACTTCTCAGGAAGAAGACGGAAATGTGTACATCCGGATACTTCGTCGATCGAAGTGAGTTTGAATCATTGCTATGAGTTTGAGCTTTCAGTGAAGGAAAACATCGCGATGTCTGTTCTGCCAGTTCTTCATAATTAAATAATAATTTTATAAATATTATTATTAATTTATGTAGATCTATTTTTTCTCATAACATCAACAATCCCTTAAAAGAACAGCTCACAGAATCTTTTGATGTAACTTTAAACAAATATTTTCCTCTTAATTGTATCATATGGCTTTTTCTTTGAAGTACAACTTTCTTCTAAGTTTTGATATATATTATTGGATGACAGGGTTTTTACCTACTAATTCAATGGGTTTATTGCCGCAAAATGTTTTGTTTATTCAATAAATGCTATATTCCGCTTTTGGTTGTAGGTAAAACTGCTTTCCAAATTTATAACGGACCATCAATAATTAGTTATGTATCTCTAGATCTGACTATTGGAGGTTTTTTATTTTTCATATGACCAATAAGTTTAAGGTTAGAACTACTTAAAATTTGATTACCATTTGAAATTAAACGCACAACCGACATTAATTTTTGTAATCAAACGGTGAATCAACTAAATCAAATTATAACCAGAGGTCTTAAATTACTTTTGAACAAAGCAAAATTTATTTATAAAAATGACTTCTATAACAAACACCCTTTTTTTGGAGTTGAAGGAACTTACCATTATAAATTATCACCAATATTTTAACTAATTAAAATGCGTGTAGGGTTGGATAAGTAGTCGTTTCGAACTAAAGGTTTTTTACATAACTCTTAACTTTCTGGTATCAGGGTAGGTTAATGAATGATTTATTAAATAAGGGATTTTTTTTTAATAAATTTTATAAGAACATAGATGTGCATTTTGATAAAAAAATAAGTTACAGCTTTGAATTAGTACAAAAGTACAGGAAAGCTTTTTACATGGCGTTACTATCTAAAGGTGTATGTAGATTTGTAAAAAGTTCTCTCCTCCTCTTCTCTTTCCTACTCAAGGGCTGTCATTTGCTTCTTTGTATTATATATCGAGGGCAGATTCCAAGAGTACCATTATCTATCTATGAAAAATGCCCATCGCAAGCGTCAAATTAGGGTGGCGCCACGGTAGAAAGTGCGTAAATTTTAGTTTTCACCCACCTGGACCATTTTTCGCTCCATAAACTTTTCCCATTATTGTTCAATTATTTTTTAAGTTTTACACCGCTAAAAACTATGAAATCACGAAAATGTATAATTCCCTCTTGCTACGTTTTGGTGGGTTTTTGAATTGTAATTTGGTCCTTACCGCTAAAGAAACACTTTTTCATATTATCCACGATATAAGATCTCCTTACCCTACATAGTATTATATCTTCATTTGACAGGTCGAGACACTTATGTCCCTCTGGAAATTTATCATCCGACTAGCTGAGGCCTGCTTTATCATCTCTTTCCATTAACAATGGAAAGGCACTTTCTCACAACGTGGTCAATGGGTTTTTGTATTACGTGTCCATATGGCATCTTAGCTTGAACTCAGAGTTCGATGATAAAATTATTTTTATCATTTTTGATTACTGATTACTAGCTGTGCTCCGCGGTTTCACTTGCATTTAATTTACCCTCGACACCCAATACCTTGCGTGTAAACGCACTATTATTACCTAGACCTTTGTTTTCTGAATCATTTATAGTCCAGGGTAACGATGCTTCTAGAACAGGGGTGGGCAAAGTAGGGCCGCGGGCCAACCCCAGCCCGCCAACGTTCCTTCTAAAGTAGGAGTTTATGGCCCTAGGAAATGTATTTTGACAGCCTCGTCGACATACACCTACTACGGCAGGGCCATCAAACAAAAGGTTTAAGTGGGTACTAAGTTTGTAACTTTACCATTAATAATTAAATTTGAAAGATTTCACAATATTTTGTTTTATTTTCTGACCCCACATGAAATTACTTTAATTTTTCTGGCCCTAATGAAAAAAGTTTGCTCAACCCTGTTCTAGAAGGTTATTTGTTGTCCATGAATACGTTATACAATAGGATTTTTTTTTTCTTTTTTTTTTTTTGAACTGACTACACTGTTAGCCTTAGGGGCCCTATACAAAAACAGAGCCGCTGCGGCTTTTACAGCTTCACCGGACTTGGGGGTGAGCGCTTAGGGCACTCAGCCGCGAAAGTTTGTGCCGACCCGCTCGAGGGTGCCAGAGTGGCCGAACCTCGGCTCGGGCGGTCGTCGCGAATGCGAAAAGGTCGCGATCTATCTAATTCCCTAATCTTAAGAAAATTCGAGCTAACTAACATATACTCATATACACGTCCCCCTCCTCCAGGGAGGAAGGAGGGGACCATGCGTATGTGTATTTAGTAATCGGAATGGTTTTTCTACACTAACTAGCGCATTAGTCTAACTAGCGCAAAAAAGAAAAAAAAAGGTCCCTTACAGAACCTATGTACCTGTGTGGTGTGCACGTGTGTGTGTTCATACGTGTGTAATGTTGTATGTGGGTAGCTAAGTGTTGCACGTATAGTGTCACTTGTATCGCGCGGGCGGCTGCCTGACCCAAGGGCTTCACACCGAGGAACGGACCTAGGCTTGGGTTGCCGCTAGAGAGGGTGGACGTAACGGGTGTGCGGGAGCGGAGTTAACCGCTCGTCCTCTGCGGAGAGAACGGTGGTTACGCGGGCGTGGGCGGTGGCACGCTCTGTTTTGAGAGGCGGTGGAATAGAACGCGTTTGCTGTTTCGATTTGGTCGGGCGGGTCATTGAAGATATTACGCGGCCGGCGTTTACTCCGGCAGGCATTTGGGGTCGGGAACATACGAAGCTGCCGCTTTGATTAAGGGATTCGCGTGGTTAATAATGGAATAAGAGCGAGAAAGGTGTTTAGCATAAGCATGTATCGAAGGAAGGTCCATATCTCTATGGAGATCTTCCATACGAACATACCAAGGGGCGCCGGTAAGGCGGTGAAGAAACCTATTCTGGATGGTTTGTAAACGATCCCAATTATATCTTGGCATATGTGCGAACACAACGCAGCTATATGTCATAATCGGTCGGATACACATCTTGTAGAGCGTAAGCTTGTGTCTCGTAGACATTTTGCTTGCAGCACATAACAGAGGATGCAATCAGGCGAGGGTCCAGGCGGCCCTTTTCCTAACAAGAGTGATGTGGCGTATAAAGGAGAGTCTACTATCTAGGGTTACACCTAGATATTTGGTCTCCTTTACCCAGGGGATCGGATTACCGAAGAGTTCAAGGGGATGATCCTTGAGTTTTTTCGGTATCTGCGAGGCGGTTTGGTCGAAGAGCACCGCTGCGCTCTTCGTGGGGTTGATGGCTATTCGCCAGTCGTTAAACCACTCCCCGAGAGTGGTCACGGCTCTTTGGATTCTACGTTTGAGGTTGATCTTTTGCCTTTGAGAGGAGTATATGACTGTATCGTCAGCGTATAACCCTACCTCAACTTTCGCGGGAAGTTTTGGTAGGTCACTGACGTACAGATTGAAGAGGCTAGGAGCCAGGATGGAACCTTGGGGGACACCTGAGCGTATGGGATGGGGTGTGGATAGTTCACCTTACACTCTGTAGCGAAAGGTGCGGTCTTTGAAGTAATCGCGGATGATTTTAACTAATCTATCGGGGACTTCGCGGGAGTACAGCTTATAGACTAATCCTTCGTGCCAGACCTTATCAAAGGCCTTGGGTACGTCGAAAAAGACTGCCAGTGTACGACGGGGTTTATATAACTCGGAAAAGTTAAACAAAATGTGCTCCGTGAGGCGGTGCACTTGATGAGTGCCAGAATGTCTAGCACGAAAACCGAATTGCTCAGGCGGATAGAGGTTTTTCTCCTCTATTACGGACTTGAGACGGTTCAGAAGGAGCCGCTCATAGATTTTACCTAGGGTATTGAGAAGACTGATAGGGCGGTAGCTGTCGGGAAGCGACGCGCTCTGTCGGGGCTTGTGAATACCTATGACAATGGCCGTTTTCCAGACGGCTGGAAAATGGCAGTTGGTTATGGCTACATTGAATATGCAGACCAATAGAGCTACGAGGTGATCGGGAAGAAGTTTGAGTACTTCGTTCCTGATCTTGTCGGGGCCTGGTGACTTTTTAATCTTAAGGCTTTTGAGTATGGCACAGACCTCCTCAGAAGTGACTGGGGACAGGGATTCTGATGCGGGGAGCTTATTCAGCTCCCCCACGCGAGCTTCGATATCTCTGACTCGGTCGGTATTTGCGTTGACGCTGTTCGGGGAGCACTGGTTCTCCAAGCCAGTGGCAAGGCACTCCGCCTTTTCGATGGTATCGAACGCGGGTGTAGTGCCGGGACCCCTTTCGAGGGGGGGGCATGCGAGGTTGAGGATCTATTTTAAGAGCGTGGGCTACTTTCCAGCAAGTCAGATGTGATGGCCTTAGCCCTTCGACTAAGGTGTCCCATCTGTGACTTCTGAACTCGGTTATACGGGCTTTAACCGCTCTCTGGAGTGCGCGTAACCGTGTGCGGTTTTCCTCGGTCGGATAAGAGTCATGCGCACGAGTCGCAGCGTTCTTCTCCGTCATCAACGCTCGCACGTCGGCAGGGAGTACAAAGCGGCGATCGTTCGCCGCTTCGACCTCTCTCGAGGCCTCTCCGATGCCGACTTGGAGGTGGTCGACTAGGGAGTTGATCGCGAGATCTACGTGCGCAACTGCCTCCAATACGTCCGGGACCCTAACGAGACTGGGCGAGGACTGCCTATCCGCGAGGTAGTGTTTCAGTTTGGCATAGTCAACCGTTGTGACTGAAGGAGGGCTGGAGTCATCTAGTTGTCCTAGCTGTAGGATGACCGGGCGATGGTCGGAATCGAGTTCGTGTACGTACCCGAATGAGTCGTACCTGAAGCGCGATATTTTTCAGGAGGGCTATGTCAAGCACTGTCGGTGTACAGTGATCTTGAAAGTGGGTGGGAGTGGGAGGCACTATGACGTCAAAGTTTAACCCGTCCGACAACCTTTCGAGAATAACGCCATTGCTGGAGTCTCTCCAATTGTTGAAGGACGTGTGTCCACTGTTGAGGTCACCTGCGATAATGACCGATGTGCCGAGCGAGAGTAGCTTCTCTAGGTCAGACCTGAGAGGTACTTTCTTCGGTGAGAGGTACACGGATACGATCGTTATGGACGGATGATCGGTCATTCCTAGTCTACACACGGATACTTCCATATTGGTAAGTATCGGAGGATCTAACGGCATGCAATACCACGAGCGCTTGTAGTAAATGAGAGTGCCGCCCCCTCGGCCGTCACGGTCATTTTTAACAATGTTGTAGTTTGCAATACTCGGATTGTATTTACCACGCTTTAAGAGCGTTTCCTGTACTAAGAGAACGTCTATTTGGTGATCTTTAAGAAAAGTCGCGACGAGATCACGCTGCGGATATAAGTTCCGCGCATTAAAAAAGGAGATGTTTAAGCCTCTCGGCTTGAGCCTAGCCATTGAGAGGCCTGAGGTTGGCGGCTTCGCGATCGAGACGCTGTAGCGTCTCTACGAGCCGGGGAAAGGCAAATATGGTTTCGACGAAACCGTACTGCTCCATATGGGCCTTGTATGCGAGGACCTCGCGTATCTCGTGCTCACAAAGGAGCGATAACATGAAGTCATCTTTTGTGACATGTGTGTAGGTGCGGGGCGCTGGGGCGAGGGGCGCTGGAGCGCGGGGTGCGGGTATGTCCATAGCCATGAGGGGCTGTGATTTGGGAGCCCATGCATTCTGAGTCGAACGCACGGACAATAGGCATCTCAAAGTAAAGGTTAATAACTCTTAGGAGACAAAGGTGTTGAGATTAAAACAATTCTTTGTAAGCTTCATTTAGCTAAACCACAATATTATTATTTATCAACCTATATACAATTTTAAATATATAAGCACAGCTTAGGTAAGAACCTAAGTGAGCAGTTTTTATATACATATATAATTAGTTTATCGGTAACAATTTGTATAAAATGTTGTATTTAATTTTTTGTATGATTTATTGTTATTTGTTGTATTATTTATTAATGTGTATTTAGTATTTTAACGATCATTAAATTTTAAGTGAAAGGAACTAATAAAATAAAAATTAACATAATTTTCAGTAGTACAGTCACCTTGCCTAATTACAATTTCGTTTTGCTTAGTTTATGATAAGCATTATTATTTTACAAACTATATGGTTTAGTGTGTAGTTATGGAATAAAATTGCTAATTATAAAAAGCTTTTTAAAAACAAGCTTTTATTCAATATTTTAGTTATGTACATTCTTCTCAGGGAATCCATTTTTTTCATACCCATATCATGTGTGTGCGTAAAAAATCGATTAGCCATCTTTGGGAGTCCGCCATATTGGATTTAAAATGACGTCACTTAGCTAACCATGCATTGTCGTCCAAACTAAACGTGTATGCAAAGTTGCAGCTTAATCAGTTGGGGATAACTGTTTTAAAATTGCAGTTGCAAATATTTGACCCCTACGGATAAATAAATTTAAATAAAAGCTTGTAACAGGTCTTAATTTAAAAGTAATTTTTAATACAAGCTTATATCGTTAGGAAGGGCTATTCGCATAAAAAATTTCATGTATGTGCTGCTGATCGTTAAGAAGATCCCTAGTCGAAAGTCAACCCTGGGTGCAGTAGCCCGGCTATGGTGAAATCAAAAACGAGCAATCAAAGTTATTTATTAGGATCACTGATAGTCAGTGTATTATATGCAGTCAGAGAAAAAAATACAATTTGAAAAGGAAAATACACTTGGTCTTTTAAGGCAATTACAACATGCACTGTGAAGACAAAAATATATGAAAAAATACCAAAAAATTAGTTGTATAACTATATACAAACAAATCCAATAAGGAAAAAGTATCTATGTCAGCTATATACAAAAAAAATGTAAATCACTAAACGTCAAAAAACAAAAAGCAAAAAAAAATGCTTATACAAAATGTCGAATCTAAGCTGTTGACAGTTAAGGAGCTTTATCGTCTGAAGCCAATCCTGGGTGTGAAATCAAGTCACGCTTGAAATAAAAATCCATCTCAATCGGAACTGAATCAACATATAAAATTTCAACTCCGTAGAATAAGAGGAAGTGGGAAAAAATTTAACTTGCAAGATTTTATTAAAGAAAGACACAGGGACAGGTGAAACTAATAAGGTAACTAATAGAGGTGTAAATTTAGTTTTGGCGGGGTCATGTAGTAGTTTTTATTTTACTAGTTGACCCGGCAGTCATTGTTCTGGCCTTTCCGATAGTCAATAACTCGACTAGAGCTTTATTTATCCCGATTTTTTTTCTGAAAACTTTTCCATGAAAGCGATCAAAACAAAATAACTAATAACAATTACGCAGATCCATTGTTTGAACAGTCTTATGGTCTTGAGTTTATAAAAAACGTAATATAAAAAAGTAAATTCCGTTTTTTCCAAAATTTTCCAATTTTCTGGATGACTTTTCAAATTATTCTTCCCCTAAAAACCTTATTCAGGCTATTAATATCATTAATAAGAATTATCTATATTGGTTCAGTCGTTCTCAAGTGATACGGTTACCAAAGAACAACATTTCATTTTTATTAATACATATTCATTTACTCTATATTGTAAATATGGTAGGCATTCTGCTTAATGAAGTTTGGTTATTATGCACAAGTGAAGTGACCATAAATCCAGAGATGCTATAAAAACTCCCTGGAAAATTCTAACAAGGGACCCACCATTTTATTAGAATACTGAAATCTGTGATGATAACCACTCGATAATGGTAGTAATGGTCTTCAATAAAGAAGACTATGTAGTTGCAAGTTGCTCGTAGCTTGTAATTAACCGCTTGTAGAATAATGTTAATTTGATAGTCGTTCCTAGACTTTTGTCAGTTCAGTTCCCAAGCGTACGATAAAAATAACCAGGAATTTTAAAATTGTCTACATATTAGGTAATGACCTATCAATGTAAATAGGTATATAAAAATGAGTGTTTCTTTGTTAATCTGTTTCTCCCCTATGCGTTCTTAAACCATTCATCCCAATAGGATGAAATATGGTGAAATGTTTTTTTTTCTGACTGTCTATACTGTTAGCCTTAAAGGCCCTAGAAAGGCCTAGGCTCTGACGGCTTTTACAGCTTCATCGTGGCTTGGGGGCGAGCGCTTAAGGCACTCAGCCGGAAAAGCAGAAATCGCTAAATATTTGCTTCAAAATGGTAAATTCAGATTATGTTTGGTAGATTATAGATGTTACATAATACGAATTTACCATTCCGAAGGGAGCCGGCCTGGACTTGGGCTGTTGCCTCGATTGCAATGAGGTCGCGATCAGATAAATCCCTATCCGTAGAAAATTCGAGCTAGTGGTGAGATGTTGAGGAAACAGTCGCAAGGCAATGCTTTGGAAGCAATGCTATCTCAGTGGTAGCGTGTTCGGACATCGCGTCTATCGACGTGAGTTCGATCCCCTGCAATGAGCCTGAGCTTTCGGTGAAGGAAAACTTCGTGATAAAAAAATAGTATGGTGGTTTTCTAACGTCCGCTTACCTAGCTACCACCCTCTAATTAAAAATCTGTCACCAGCACCTATGGGTCTGTTCCGACAGATGAACTTGAAAGCCAGTCCTCTAGTAGGTTTAGCGTATTAACATCTTGGGACACATCGTCTCTTGATATCAGGTAACATTGTGACCACACTATAAACCATATGTAACAAATATAAAATAAAAGTTTTATTTAGATTACTGCAACAAGTTTACAATATGTAGCATGCGAGTCAATTAATTTTGATGATATCGGAAACGAAATCCAGGGAAAATGCGAATACTCGACTAAATACAAGAGAATGCCCAGCAGTATGATACTATAAAGGTTTTAAAACTAAATAATAATAATAAAGCACTTTATTCCGAACTCATAACACTAGAAATTATAAAATATTTGTTACTACCCGTCCGCGATAAGTTGAGACTCGCCTGGAATGCAATCCTCCGCCCGCTGCCCCCGTAACTTCCCCTCAAGCTCGCGTGTTGTACTGTAGGCAACGCCATTTTTTTAACATCTTAGTCTAGTCTAGTAGTTCAGTATGCTTGTTGGCCTCCTCCTACAATTTCCATTGTTGCATGGTTTGAGCAACCCTTCTCGAGTTTGGTCCTGTTGTCAATTTTATTTCACCTTTTTTGTAATACTTTAAATACAAAGATTCTATCTGGTGTAATACACAAATGTATTACAGTACCGGAAGCCCCTGCAAATATTAAATGCATGGTACGGTCGTAATTTAGATGCATGTTTATTAACTTCATGGAAGAATGCCAAGTTTTCAACTCCTTAATGACTGAATGCTCTAGTTATAGACGTGAACACTTTGCAATATTTTGTACATAAAACATGTTTTACCAACCTATGTTATCTATATTAATAAATCTGTAGTCCTGTCTGTACTTTTAATATTTTTCAAAAACTTCCCGATACGCACACTATATGAACGATACTGATTATGAATATGCCATTTAAAAGGTTTTTCTCTGTCTGTTTGTATGTCCCGATTTAACTAAAAAACGGCTTGACCAACTCTTATGAATTTTTTTAAGCGGGATGCTTATGTCATTAGCCAATTGATAGGGTATAAGAAATTTCAATATTGCTTTTAGAAATCGTAAAAAAAAAATATTTCTCAAAAACCTATTTTATTTTCTTTAATTCTAGGCCGATTTTGATGAAATTTTGTACACGGGAAGTATAAGTCGTCCCGTGAATGATAAATTATGAGGTTTTCAATAACACTTTTAGGAATCGTAAAAAAGAATTAAAACAAAAGATTTCATTAACTCTTAACCGAAACTGATAAAATTAACATTAAAAAAAAATAGTCAAATTGGTCCAGCCGTTTTCAAGAATGTGCATGCTTACCAACGAACAGTATTATATTATTTTTTATATGGTAATGGGAATATATACAAATAATAAAATTGAAATATGAGAATTGAATCATATTACTAAATACATAAAAAAGTATAAAAGAGTCCTATAACAAAAAACCCATTTTTAAAATATTTGTCTATCTGTCTGTCTGTTTGTTCCAGTTAATCTCCAAAACGGTTGAACCGATTTTGGTAGATAGCTGATGTTATAAGGAGTAACTTCAGCTACTTTTATTTTAGAAAAAAGAATTTGAGTACTGCGCAAATATAAAAAAAATCTGGTGATGGTCAATCAATTCGCTGGCGCTGAGTTTGTTTTATGTACCGTATTATGTGCACTTTCATATGCATTTGGCAAAAAGCTGTTATTTTAATAATTAGTTAAATTACAAAAGTTTTAAGTCATACTCCTTAATTAATGATTCAATTTTTAGTATGTAATCATTCACAATTTAAACTGTACTAAACGAACGTGGCTATGAGTCATAAACTGAACAGGGCGGTCGACTATGCAATGTTGCAATTCTAATAAACTGTATTCTGATTTATAAAGGCGTCTTACAAAATTGAAACCCAATGTCAACCACCAAAGACGGGCCTTGTGACTCATTGGTTGGGCCGTTGAACCGAAAGGTCACGGGTTCGATTCCGAATATAATACAGATTTTAGTATGATGAACAATATTGTTAATTGTGTAAAATTAATTGATTATATTAATTGATATTGCCGTGTATGTAATTATCTTTTATGTTATTAAAAATATAAAAAAGGAACAGAGACAGAAACATTTCTTTGAATCAGCCAAGTTGAATTCAAAAAAAATTAAATTAATAGTATATTTTTATACTATTAAATATACCCCTTATAGGATTCCCTTTTATTTTTGTTTAAACTGATTTAACTTACAATCTATTTGACTGATTTAAACGGAAACTATATATTATACAGGCTAGTATATTATATAACTATATATATACTAACTGTACTCGCAGCTGCGCTCGCGTGGACGATAGATGAACGCGTAGTGCTTATAAAAACCGTAGTTTCTTAAAAATTTTATAACTTTTTATCGAATGAAGATATCGTGATATTTTTACTTTTTGATAAGGACTAAGTATCTAAGGAGTAAAACAAAAAAAAAAAAATATCTAAATCTATCCAGCAGTCTGTGCGTGATCCATCCTCAATAATTTTATTTATATAGAAAAGGCTTTGTTTGTCCTGGCTGACTCATCATCACCTAGCTCAAACGACTAAGAATACAAATGTGAACTTAGCGGATAGCGTTGACTTTATACTGTAGGTTTCGTTTAAGAATGGATTTCAACCACTAAGGGTTGAAAGGGTGTAAAAAGTTTTTTATCGAAAATACTATTTTGCGGGTCAGATTAATTTCTGTGAGACCTATTCTAAAAATAATTCTAACTGCAGGTAATTTTAGCACCAAACAGTTATATCACTAATGAAATATACGAAGTAGTGTGCTTTATTGACTTCTAAATTACTGTTGGCAGCTTTGTTCACATCAATTAAGTACATTGTTTCCACAGTTTACAACTATATAAATTCAATTAAAATCAAGTACAAATCTTACAGCTTGCGCTAGCGAAGTCGTGAGCGGAAAGCTAGTATTATTATACGATATATTATAACCATAAAATATGATATCTAAATATACTATACGTATATCTATATACAATTAATAAAATAAAAGTGTCTGTTTGCAATATGAATATAACAGCTTTATACTAAATGCATATGAAAGTATGTGTATATGATAGCTGTAAAAACCTATTTTTAAAATGTTTGTCTGTCTGTCTGTTCCGAGTAATCTCCGTAACGGTTGGACCAATCTGGCAGGACTTTCACTGATAGATAGCTGTTGTTACAAGGAGGAACTTAGGATACTTTTATTTTAGAAAAAGAATTAGGGTTCCGCGCAAATAAAAATGTCTGGTCATGGTTAATCAATTCAGGTGCTTTAATGGCTTACGTTGAGTAAACCATAAGAGATTTATCAAATTAAAGTAGAGTATAATTGTAGAATTTGAAAATACCTACAAAAAAGTCATCAAGAGTATATGTCTACCTTCTAAAGATCACCAACAATAAACATTTTTGTTTTTAAAATAAATGGGAGCGGGCGTTCTGTAGTCCACGCGAGCGCAGACGCGGGCACAGCTAGTACAGTTAATAAAATTGAAGTGGCTCTTTGTAATGTCATAATAACAGATTTTTACATAATGCATATGCAAATATATACGATAGGTAGGTAATTCTAACAAAAGAGCAATTTAAAAAAAAAATTGTCTGTCTGTCTGTCTGTTCCGAATAATCTCCGAACCGATTTTCATCTAGTTTTCTTTTTTATTTGAAAGGAATCTTAATTGAGAGATTTCTTATTTATGATTCAAGAAAATCTGTTCAGCCGTTTGAAGATTATTTATCAGCTCTTTTTTAGTTGATAAATAGTTCGGAGAATTTTCCACGGGTCTGACGAAGTCGAAATTTGTATTCTGTTACTTCAATGTTGTTAAAAGAATATGGGCAGCACTAACCTAAAGCTACAATACTTAAAGCAGAGATATCATCTTTGAGCTCATTGGAATCGTCTCAATGGATAAGTTACTTGTTACGGGGCTTTTTAGGGTTCCGAAATCAACTAGGAATTCTTATCGTTTCGCTACTTATGTCCGCCTGCCTATCCGTAGCTTAGCTCATAGACGCTCAGTACTGGATAGCTGTAATTTGATATTAATCACGCCGAAAAAGAGGTAAAGGACAATTTTGAAAAAAAAAAAAAAAATTCCAGGTGCCTCCTCTACACGTAAAGTGAGATTTTTTTCTCATCTATCCCATCATGTTGAATGTCGTTGATGGTCGTTTAAAAATACTGCGGGTGTGTGAAAACCATTTTTCGATTCAAGGATCCATTTGGGAAAAATTAGGCTTTAAAGTACTACTTTTTGTAAGAGTTAAGTGTCATTCTCCCCGTCTCCAGCTAAAACTATAAGAAGCAAGTCGACTTTACAAGATAACGAGTAAAAGATTAGAAATTCCATTGAAAAGTTCTTAAAGCCCCCTCTCTAAATCTAAATATTGTGACGGACAACTACGGAACCCTATACTGCGCATAACCTGCACGCACTTGGCAAATTTTTACTTTATTTTTACTATTAATTTACTAACCATATTATCTGACCTTTTAAAAAATATTACCAAGGAGCACCTTGACTCATTAATTTGGCCATTTTTAAAAACGTTACGCATACATTTATGTGTATTCCGCAAACATCGGCTGACCAGGCATTAGTCAGCATTATTTCAGGTCAATGCGATAGCTTCCAATCGACTAAAAGCCTTCTAATACAGGATATTGGAATACAGGAAGCCGATGAAAATGTAGCGCAATCAGATTGTCAGGAAATTGCTTGCATGACTAATGTAAAAAAGTACATTTCTCGATATATTGTGACATATTTCCTCTTTGTATGTCTGCAAAGTGGTCAGTCTTCACGAAACATTTCTTCATCACATCAGACCGAATATTGATCCCAATGTTGGTGGATATTGGCGTGGCGACGCTTCGGCTAATGTTGGCGGTGTGAAGCCGAGTTTTTTTTAAATAGACAGACTGGATTATTTCAAAGTTTTATGGTAAAACATGGATAAATTAACAGTGACTTTCTTAGGGTACTGGAACAGTCATTCAGTCAGTCACACGACACAGTCAAAATCTTTTTTTTTTTTTCATATCTGCCGGACGTCCCGTGACGGCCAACTTATTTTATTTTTATTAGGCCTAGCGTTTAGCTACAGTCTCACCATCAGTTAACGTGACGAAGTGGCCCAAGATGGTAGCATGCTAAGCCTAGTGTAGAGTCGAGCTCTCGAGTGCAGCTGCCAGTATACACCTATAGGTGCATGGCGACATATTTTCAATTTAAAGATGGTAGCTAGCCAGGCGGGCATTAAAAAATACCCTACCACCATGTTATAATGATGTTTTCCTTCACTAAAAGCTTAATGCAGGGATTCTAACTGAAGTCCATCGATGCAATATCAGTACACGCTATCACCATTACTTGCTAACTTAAGCTAATATAACAACTATCCTGACATAAAGCCACCTGCAAATGTAAATTGACTCAAAAGTTCTTCCTTCAAAATGGCTACTACTATTAATGCTTAATCCCAAATAGTTTAATCGGATTTTTCTACAGTATCCGATGATTAATTAATTAATCTTGTATTAGTAGCGCATTTAGGTCTACCCTTAAGAACCAAAGTAACTGTAAATAAGATCATACGGGTAGGCACGTCCTTTACTTTACTAAAATATTATTATATCGGATCTTTCTTCCAAACCACCATTAGTTACTGGTATTTACTTAAAATAATGATAATAAAACCTGAAAAATCCGTACATCAAATACCTCTCGAGATCATATTTCGACGCCGCGTCGAATCACGCGAATCCGTTCATCAAAACTGCCGCGACCTACATCTTCACCGACTCTGACGACAAAAACGAGGAAAAAACGCCTATTACTCTACCGTCTCTCCAAACAGAGCCTGCCAGCGCCAACGCCCGCGTAATCACCGTTCTCTCCGCAGAGGACGGGCGGTCAATTTCGCTCCCGCACACCTCCCACGTCCACCCTCTCTAGCAGCAACTCAAGCCTAGGTCCGTTCCTCGGTGTGAAGCCCTTGAGTCTAGCAGTCGCCCGCGCGATACAAGTGACACTACACGTGCATCACTTAGCTACCCACATACAACATTACACACATACGTGCACACCAACAGGTACATAGGTTCTGTAAGTGACCTTTTTTTACGCTAGCTGGTGTAGAAATACTTTCAGATCACTAAATACATATACACGTCATGTTCCCTTCTTTGCTCCCAGGAGGCAGGGAATATGTGTATATTATGTGTATGTTAGTTTAGCTCGAATTTTACGGATAGGGAGTCAGTCAGATCACGACTTGCCCAAGCCGAGGTCTGGCCACTTTTCACCCTTGCGTGCATGTTGCCCACGCTTTCGCGGCTGAGTGCCTTAAGCGCTCGCCCCCAAGCCCGGTGAAGTTGTAAAAGCCATCAGCGGATCTGTTTTTGGATAGGGCCCCTCAAGCTGAGAGTAAGATCAGTTCGAATAAAAAAAACAGTAATTAAATTTTAGAAGAATACCAAATTTGTTACAATTTCGATATAATATCACTAGAGTGTCGATGTAATGATAATGATAGATTCTTAAATGTGAAATAGCAGACTTGGGTCCCAGGTTTCTCTGAACGACCCTGACTTGCATTACATTAAATGTAATTCCTATATAAGATTTGTTTTTAAGTGTGTTATTTTATTTTTGAAAATGCATTTAGGACTAATCTGCATCTTAGAAACAAGTCATTTTTCTGATTTTACTTATATACAGTATTCAAATATAGTTTTAAAATACAATATGTACGTCTATATATATTTTTGTAGATTTTGAAGTAGAGAAAATGGGTGCCTTGAAATACTCTACATGAGCACAAACTAAAAAATCTCAATTACGTATTATATGAAAATCGCGTTATATTTCCATAATAAAAGCAGAAATGTGTTTTATATCTGCAATAAATCCACAAGTCCTAAAATATGGCCTCAATTACGTATGCCATTACAGCATAGCCACTAGAAGTGATTAAATCGTTTTACCAAACAATGCAATGGTTGGGTGCGCCAAATTCAGAAAATGGAGCACTTTCATTAAACGTATTTCTTACCACAACTTAAAATAAAACATGTATACGTATATTTTTCATATGTTTGCTTGAATACACAAAATATTTTCATAATGTATATTAATGACTAGCAGTATCCCACGGTTTCACTCGTATAAATTTTAATCGACTAACTCTCGACCGCTCCGACCGCAACGCCAACGCACCCGTGTAGTCTATAATTGTTCTCTCTCCGTACTTGGCTACATCTTGTCAGATTGCTTGACGTTTATGGGTACTACTCTACTTTTTAAAGTGATAGCATGAAGTTACATAACCTATAACTTTTCCCAATACACAAACTACAAAACATAAGAATTTTTTTTAAATCTGTTTGGTAGTTCCAGAGATTATCACGTTCAAACAAACAATCTCTTAAAATATTGTATAGTTATAGTTAATAAAATGAGAAAAAGACAGATAATTTTCATCTACGTATTAATTGTTATTAATTACCCCCATCTCAGCACGAACTAAAAAATTCTCGATGCCTTCCTTATCTTTGTCGTACCGTGGTACTGAGGAATTTAAGCAGACTGGCAAAACAACAACGACCATAAATGGATTGCAGATTTCTTGTTGATCGCAGTTTTTGGATTGCCAGTCATATTACTATTATTACTATGCTACTATTAAAAAATAGTTACGTTAACAAACGTAATTTACATACATTTTGATGATCTCAAATGATCGTCTTAAGTGGTCATGCTAAGTTAAGATTATTAGTTTAAATATTATAACCCTAATAAGAGCTATTCTGTAGTAATAAAGATGAAAATTTATGTTTGTTTTTGTTGTAAAATAATGTTGTATTTTGTTGCAGTCGACTGGAATGACGCCACTCATGTTCGCGGTGAAAGACAACAGAACATCTTTTGTTGAGCGCCTTATAGAACTAGGTTCAGATGTCGGTGCAAGAAATAATGTAAGTTGCTAACGCTAAGGAATAATATTAAGGGTTATTCATAACTGAATTATAAGATACAACTATTGTGTTTGACTGGTTCGTGACCACCATACATCAGGTGTAAAATTCAGTATTAGTCAGATCGCGACTTCTTTGCAATCGCGGCAAAAGCCCGAGCCGAGGTCTTGCCACTTTGGCACCCTTGCGCGCATGTTCCTACGCTTTCGCGACTGAGTGACTTAAGCGCTCGCCCCTAAGCCACGGTAAAACTGTAAAAGCCATCAGCGGCTCTAGTTTAAGGGCCAATCATGCTAACAGTGAAGTCAGTTTAAAATTAAAAACAAACGGCTTAAGTAACACGCTTAGTCCAGTAATAAAGTAGTGAGAAACTCTACCTGACACCTTTCGGGATCAGGCAGCTTTAATCCAGCTGCAAAGAGGCTTGAAAGCCGGTATGATAACAGCGACCGTCAATTAATTACCGATCTATCTATGGTCATCGTTGCTTTTGGATTGTGCTTTTTACGGAGCCACATGTTGTCGTGATAGCCGACTAATTAGGACCAGTGGAATATAGATCCAGGATCGATCGTGCCTCGTTGCGTAACAATTAACTTTTCTAAATCCACCTACATTTTACTAATTTCATGTTGATTTAATTACAAGCTGACATTGCAATTCTTCAGAAAAACTTCGTGGGAAAATCCCCCGAACACTTGAGAAATCTATGATTGTACCAGTATGTAGTAGGAACGAACTACAAATTTCATGGTATTTGAAATTGCCAATACGTCATACGTTGGCATGTTATTTAATCCCGTGCCTTTCTTAGGCCTTTGCCAAGTATTTACAATACAGGCTATCAGCTTAATTTTTACCCGACTGCGAAAAAGATTGGTTATGTTTTTAAGAGTAGGTATATATGTCTATATCTTTGGCACGCCCTGTAGCTTAAACGCCTTGATGGATTTTAGCCTACGAGGTGTCATTACGTCATTAGGTTCGTAATTGTGGGAGTGACATAGTCTATATAATATTTAAGTACGAAGTCTGGGAATCAACTAAAAGACAAAAATAGAAAAATATTTATTTAGTCAAGTTTTTTTTGTGCAGTCGGGTTTTTTGTTTCCTTTTTAATAATTTAGCTTGTTATTATTATTATTAATCCCAAAATGTGATGCACTAACGAAAGACACTATGACCAGTTTCCCACTATCAATCAGGTGCTTGCGGTTCAGATATTTAATACACTCTGCCTTACCATTCAAAGTACTTTATATTTATTATATACATTACATTGTTCACAGATTTTTACTTTTTCTGTTATTAGTACTTTAATCATGTCTATTAACTTATATAATTATTACTCATGAAGGTCTATAATTGGCCTGTTATGTAGAACATAGCAAATTGGAACGCAAGGGTAATTTCCCATAAGGTGAAACGCGGTGCCGATATAAAGTGCTGAATTTACTTGATTGGAGATAATAGTAAAGTAAACTATAGTATGTATTTATTTTTAAAGTTTAAACGATGCCATAACTTGCGTGGTTTACGTCAATATTAGTATATTCAATTTATTGACGATGGACGTGCTTCACCGTTTCACCAGGTTGTTAAATTTGTTTGACCAACTCTAAACCTCATTTCCTCTACTTGCATACAGTTTGCCGGATTGCTTGACATTCATGGTTACGGATTCGTTCTTTAGGGTTACAGCGTGAAGTTGTCGCTATAAGGTCGTAAAGACTATAAAATCAAAAAAAAATTAATAGATTCAGAAAAATTAATAAATACACAAACTCATACGGCTTATGGACTGCTTTTTAGAGCATTGACCGGATCTTGCAAAGGATTAAAAAAAATGAAAGGGAAGGAGAAATCTCGTTTTAAAATAGCGTATACAAATTTAAAAAAGTCTACATAATTAAAGTGATCTGATTATTACAGGATAACCAACAAATTAAGTCGCTAGGTATAGAGACATGACAATTTGCATAGGAGTTATTTTTATTGTGGATGAACACTAAGAATAGAAAGTTGAAAAGTCATCCCCTTTACAGGTTAAAAAAGTAGCTTTATAAAACAGCTGATGTTCCCCATTGACATAAGTTTAATTATACGTTCATTTTTATATGATTTCATGAAAATTTTTATATTATATATATATTACAAGATGAAATTAAAAACTCCGTAACATTACTAGCATAATCTATTAAAATGAATACAGGCAGAATCCACGATACCACCTGGTTTAATAAACTATTCGGTAACCATGACATAAATCCTGATTATTCATATGAATTGCTGAAATGCAGTGTATACGATCTGCCGATGAACATATCAATTTGAAGAATCACCAAAAAAGTGCGATTGCAACGCCACCTGTGAAAAATCTAACTCGTAACAAAAGGCTAGTGTTAATGTCAATACACAAAGTTCACAATAAGAAAATTTTATTTCATTTTTCGATTATGAGTAAACACATGAATTACAAAAAGATGAACATATTAAGGTGTTTAGTGTATACCTAGGTTTATTTAAGGCTAGTCATAGCACTTACATGGCTAACGTCACAGATGGAACGATAACGACCGACGCCCACGATTTACGCTCATAACCCACCATTGCTCACTTTAAGGTGTGACTAATTTACAAGCATTTGAAGGGCAGCCCATACAATGTCATGTGAATTTACATAATCTCCTCCAAAAACCAATCTAGAACCATTTTACTAATTATCCCCCATAGGACAACAAGATGCTTAAGTCAGTTATGCAGCTGCAGGCTAATGTTAAGAAGCTATAACCACCTTTTGGTTTAGCACATTTTAAGCTTGTCAGCTACGAAATGTTTAATTATTTGGTGAATATTTGTGTATCACCTTGCTGTTGTGCGCGCATCACACAAAAACTGCTTGATAGATTTTGAAACTTTTTCTTTATTTTAATCTTAGACACTTCTTGGTCTTTATCTAAAAAAAATATCACGATATCTTCATTCAATAAAAAATTATTAAAGTTTAAAAAAAACCAGGATTTTATAAGCACTACCTGTTCCCTTCTTGCCGTGGATAAGTGGGGATTATAATATTACTATAGATTAATGTGCACGAAATTGCGGACGGTTGCTAGTCACATCATAAATTTTGATAAAAGTGTGAAAGCTGTCACAATTTTTAGATAAAAACAGAATTATGAAGTACGAAGACCGCGTGTAGGCTGTACTACCTAATAATAACCAACAACAATTAACTAATTGAATTGTTAAATGGTTAAATGGGGTGTCGAATTACATCTCTAAAGCCGAAACACCCAAACCAACCTCACCTGCACCTTGCTGAGCAACGAACGAAGAAATGGCGACCTCATAGTGACTCGCTTTTACGAGTCGCGTTTCGGGTTCAGCCTGTGCATATCCAGTTCAATTAAGCTGGCCGGCGTGACAGCGGTAACCGTCAATGAATTTAGATCTCTCTATGGTCGCGGTTGTATTTGGATTGTACTGTACTTACCATCAGGGTTAGTACCGTCAATTCGCCGTGTTATAACAAAAAAAAATTGTAATATCTCCTTGAGATAATTGAAGGCCCCCAGTACCCTAATTTTCTAAATTGGGAAATACAACTTTTACCAAAAATAAATCTCCGCCTGATAATTTCGGATAAAGCGAGACAGTTATCTGGTAACAATTAACAGGAATAAGGAAAAATTTCGTAGCACCGGGCCTCCGACAGGTATAATAATTAAAATAGTACTTTTCGTACCATATCTGTACTCAACAATATGATCTATATACATAGGCACTATAAAACTCAACGTCTCTCTGTTAGCCTGTCCGTTTATGTTCTTTTCGCGCGAGTACTAATTATCCAATTTACATGATTTTTTTTAAATTCATAACTAATACTATCTCGTCCTGGTCCCTATTGGATATGTTTTGTTATAAAGTATAGTACGAAGTAGGCAATAACGAGAATGGTAAATCGATTCTGAAAGAAGACGCTTTTAAGATGCTTACTGTCTTATGCTGAGTTAACCATAAGATATATAGCAAATTAATGAACGACATAATTGTAGATCCTAAAAAGATGTAAAAAAAAGTCGACGCCAGCATACATCTATCTACTAAAGGTCACCCACAATAAGAATTTATGTTTTTAAAATAACCGGCGGGCGATCACTGTGGGTGACGACACTACCACTAACGCAATAACTTAGTAGTCCACACAAGCGGAGCCGCGGGCACAGCTAGTAGAGTAATAAATAATGAAAATATAATACAAATATAAAATTGACCTTCACGAGATGCCTGGTAGATGTGAAACATCTTAGTGAATATTCAAAATAAAGCAGTAGGCAAAGATTGGTTGACTGACTGACTGACTTTACCTATACTTGAATATGTACCTGTATCTGCAAAAAAAAGTTCCACTTCGACATCGTTTGACCAAAGCGTCGCATTGTGTCCATCAAGCGGTCTGTATAATTAAATATGTGGTGGTAACTGTTTGTGACACATCTCGGGCCAACGTCCACGCTTTCATTCTACACGCGGCTTAAGAAAGGCAACGCCCAGAATGAAATTTGTCATACACTATTCTTTTGATTATTAAATTGGATACGTAATTTGCATATTGCGTGTGAACTTAGGTCATTGCCGCAAAATGGGCTTTGTAACGATATTTAATGATTTACATTATTATTTATGTGTAATTCCCATTTTTTACAGCTCTAGTCCCAAAGGAGACTCGACATTAGCAATTAGCAAGTTCTCAAGGACGTTTATTAAAATTACACTTTCCATGTTGTTTATCGTTGTACCTAATTACTATGGCAAAAAAAGTGCATTCAAAATCGCCATAATTTGTGAATATCATCTTGTGGAGGCTAAGTTAAAGCGATAGCTCCTGATAGCAGATTTAAAAGCACGCTGCGTAAGCGCGCTGGAATGCCAATTATTAATATGACAAGCAAAATTATTAAAAAGGAAACAGGAAAACCCGACTACAACAAAAACACTTGACTAAAGAAATGTAATTACAAGTGTAATTAAATGTGATTCTCAAACTTCGTACTTAAACATATATTTACATAAGTTACTTCCACAATTAAGGCGAATCTAACGACACCTCGTATACTAAAATCCATCAAGCCGTTTAGGTTACAGAGCGAGTCAAAGAAATAAACTTACACACATATACATACATATATACATACTATATACGCTCGAAAAACTTAACCCCCTTTTTTCTCATTCTGGTAAAAATATATGATTTAAAACAAAAGTTTTATTTTATAAATGAACTAGCATTACCCCGCTGCTCCGCACGTGTTTATTACGCAATAATTATATTCGTCTCGTAATATGTTTACTCATATTACACTGGTCTGCATTAAAATCCTCCTTCAAATTTTTTTATCTAAACCATAAAGATTTTTATGCTCTGAATCTCCTCCCGTTGTCCGCTTTTTGCTATCACATCGAGATTTTAAGAAATGTTCTTTTAAATATTTATTACTATTCGAAATTTTATTTTTATTACATTTTGTTTTAACATTACACTCCTCTAATGTTGACAATAAATATTAACTGGATTATGTGATGGTTTACCAAATTTTATTGTTTTTGTATGTGAATGAGATAGTCGCACAAGAGACAAATATTATGTAGTAAAAAATTGACCACTAAGGGCAAGTATCAGACCTGGAGCAAAATAAGTGTATGCAGAGCCTTTAGTGCAACGTGAAAAAAAATTCTGTCACTACTTCACATAAAGCTAGGTCTCATGAAAAGTAATGCGAAATTGAAGAAGGAATTTATGTAGGTCCACAAATCATGAAAAATGAGCATGCTTCTGTAGACGTGTGTAATGTAATGATTTTCTCAGAAACAAAAATGCTGCCAAAAACCGTATTGGCATTATTGGTGTATTGGATGAACACGGTAAAAGGTTTCACCAGGATATTTTGCACAAAGAAAGACGCTGCAATGGAAAATAGTCTGAAGGAATGCTTGTCTGACTTCTATTGGTCAATTGGACGTGAAACTCGCAATTGATCAAATAAAAAGAAATAAAACTGCTAAGTAGTTGGAATTATAATATTGAATGATAAACATCTGAACAATTTGACTGTATAAACTATTAAATTGTATAACCTTTCTGCAATTATTAGTATAATTATTGTTATTTGTAAGCAAAAATAACGTTTTCTTCAAAAAATAGTTACATAAAAATTATATGTGCTGCAAATGTTATTTTTCTTAAATTTTGATTCAACACTTCAAATATAACATTTTTATGCATCAAAATAAAAAGGAGAGACAAAAATATTTTTTTTGCAGACCAGTTTTATTGACAATTCTTACGACCTCTCAATTGAGGAATGGCATAAGCTTCACGCATACAAAGTTTCATAAGAATCAATCATGCCGTTTTCAAACATAGAAATAAAAAATTATGTAATATTCATGATCAGTGTTCTTTATAGATCACCGATTTATTACTACTTTCTATTTACTACAAGTTTATAATATTAAATTTTGATACATAGGGCACGTTATCACTCTCACCACGAATAGATACCGCTAGCCCTTAATTTTGTTGGAAGTCTATGGAATAAAAAAGAAAACTTGTATTGTCTCTGTCTGTCGGTGTAACTATTTCTCTATGTTTTTTAACTTTACTCTATGGTGACTATGTATCTTGTGTTGTATGATCGTGTGAAAATAAAACCACTTAGTAATGAGAAGTCTTCATTTATTAACATAAAATATAACAAAAATAAGAAATTAACAAATTTACCCCTGAAAATAAGCGATAAGATTAATCCCAGGGCTGTAGGGCTCTTCTAAAAGGGATTGAAGAACGGGTCTACAAGGTCTGCAAAATGACTATAATGCCCCTGGTGTTTGCAACTGTAACCATTTTTCTGCCTGTTTGCTGCCCTTTGGCATAAAAAAATTTCTACGTCTTTTCATATCTCGTTAAGGAGTCTTCTCTTTGATCACTATTATTCTGCTGGATCAGAAATAACTTATATATGGCAAAATCAGTTATACTTGGGTACAGCTCAAAATTATAAATGTAACATAAACTTATCATAATTATTCTTCTCCTTGTTTTGGCGCCGCAAAAAGCACTTGCCAGTGTCAATGTGTTTACTTTTCTAATAATTATACAAAGTGGGGTTTTCTGACCAGATGGTGGCTCTCTTGTCAGAACTATCTAGGGAGTTTTTGTGACATCTCAAAATGCATGCTCTTACTTTATATTTATAATTCATTTCACTTATACACAACAACCAAACTATATCACGCAAAATGCCACCAATATTACATAATATAGGATCAAAAAACCTAAGTTAATGAATAAAAAATAAAAACCAAAACATGTCACCTCTGCCTATCCTTTCGGGGATACAGACGTGATAGTATGTAATATTCATTTATAATTTCGATCTTAATAAGTTCGTATAATAGTCATTGACAGTAAATTATTAGCTGAGTTTTTGGCGGCATCTTAAGTTGCCATGTTGTGGCTTTTATTTTAATTCAATAACTTAAATTCTTTAACCCTTATTAATTATATAATATTGGTGGCATTTTGCGGGTTATAGTTTGGTTATTGTATTTACGTGAAGTAGATTATAAATATAAACTGGAAACATTTATTTTAAGTTGCCACAACAACTCCCTAAATGGTTCTAATTAGGGAGACACCATCTTGTTAGACCATATTTTGAAGATTAGAAAATACTGTCTACGAGGGCTTAAAAACACTGACACTGGCAAATGCCTCTGCGGCGCCAAAACAATAAGAAAAAGTAGTCTTTAGTTCTAAATAATTATATTCTTCAACACATTACACTACAATTCACTCGATAATGGCAGTAATGTAAAGTTAGGAAGTTAGGAAGGAAGAAGAAGAAATATATTCTATTTATTCGCGGGTTATTTGTAAACTAAGCCTCGACCCTTGGTTATTTTCTTATCGACAAACATATTCATACACATATAACCTATACAAGGGGGTTCGTTTGGAAAGATAATGGCGTATGTCTAAAAGACGGTAGGGGCTTGCACGCGATGTGATGCATGCAAACTTCAGTTCGATTAATAAATGCGGAATTATATAAAACTAGCTGTACCGCACGGTTTACCCGTGTTAGAGCGGCTACATATAGTCGGAATTCCGTTTCGGGATTTCGATTCGAAACATCGAATTGGGATTCCGTACATATTTCACACACATACGTTTATTTCGTTCGGAACAACAAGGCTCAGTAGAGAGACGACGATCATTGACGTAATTTCGAATCAGAGAAAACTACGAACGGAAAACTACCGTATGTTTGTGATAGGTCCATAGATTTGTATGGATTTACTGCGTTCGAAATCCCGATTTGATATTTCGGATCGAAATTCCGAAACGGAATTCCGACTGTATGTGGCCGCTCTTTAAATCCCACTAAATCTTCAACGCTCCTATGTAGTTTTTCTCACTTCCCGTGCTTTCCTACAGCTTGTCAGACTGCTGGAAGTTCATAATTGCCACTCCTCTCCTTAGTGTCATAGCGTGAAGTTAGATAACCTAAAACCTTCCTCAATAAATAGTCAATAAAAATACCCGAAGAATTTTTCAAATGTGACTAGTATGTACCAGAGATTAATGCGTTCTAACAAACAAATAATCTGTTGAGCATTATAATAATACTGGCTGTGCCCCACGGTTTCACCCGTGTTAGTTTCATCCGACAAACACCGTGCCGCCAACGCACCCTTGTAGCCTATCATAAAATTGTTCTCACTTCCCGTAAAAACAAATTATTTTAATTTTCCATTATCTCCTAATCTTTGTCCAAATAACATGCTTTATAGGGCCAAGTTTAACTTCATAAAATTGTCTTTATGATGAAGTAACTTTTGTTCGTTCTCATAAATCAATTTTTAATATTCAACAAATTTTTGTCACAAAATACTTTTTTGTGGCTTATGTATAAAAGATAGGCTTATATGCTATCGCGGACTTTTTTTAGATATACTAAGGACCAATATTTTAGTCCAATTACCAATGCTCTGTAAATTGTTTTATAGAAACATATAAATTGATCGTGTCTTATATTTATTATTTGAATTAAATAATTTTTAACTAAACTATTCAACCTTGAATCCTAAGATGTGAAGTTGGTAATACAATGAAATGATTCTATTTGGTTGTTCAGTCATAAAATGATAGGTATTATTTAAGAATATTGCCGTGCCGTAGATTTAGGTTTTGTATCCGTACCAGGCTCTCTTTTAGGAAAAATCAATTATATGGTGGCTATCCATTTTGTTTCCATGGTCGTTAAAGTATATTATACTATTTCTTTATTACAAATATGAATATTGAATAATCCGTTTTCAAAATATGGAAATGTCAACGAACATGTATATTTTACTTTCTATTCTTGTGTTTTTTTTATTTATTAGTTAGTTATTTATTTTAAATTATTAGTATGTATACTAATCATAAACAGCCTAAGCAAGATTTTAAAAACTTTATGTTTAAATGTAAATTAATAACGAGCATCAAGAAATTTTAAAAACTTTAATAGAGACAATTTCATGACAATAAAATAATCTACAAAAAGGGTCTGATAACATTTTGTGATAAATGTGTTTTCACCGGAATAGTGAAGGTGAAGGTGTTAAGTTACCGTAAAAATATAAGAGACCTTTTTTGTAGAACAACGAATTTTTTACAAGGAAACCTACTGAGCTGTCGACAAGCTTTAAAACTCCGTAATAAAAAATACCATGTAATTTACATGGGAAATGGAAAAATACGATGAGGTCCCTCGTAATCTTAATATTAAGAGGTCAAATTCTCACAGTATTAATTTTCCGTTACTTTATCGACAACAAAAGTTCGATATAATAAAAAAAAACAAAAAAAATTTAAATACAGGTTAATGTACAGTAATATATTTGTGTAGTGTAATTACAATAATTACTATTGATTTATTTTTTATATAATGTGATTTTAAAATTATTTTATTGGATTATATACACTTATTTATTTATTTAAGATATACAAACTTCACGACACATTTTAAAAATTGTAAAATAGAATATAATTCTAAAGTGCCAGTTAAGAAGTAGTATGTACATAAATTAAATTTTATACTTAACGATAACGTTAATGTGTATGAGTCTATTTAAAAAATGTTTATTAAGTAATGTGTGTGTTTGTGTGTGTTGGGTGTGAGTGTTTGTGTGTGAGTGTGTTTTATGTTTCCTGTAATTAGTTTTGAACTAACCTTTTAGAGACCGACTTGAGAAACTGCATTCGACTTAGGTGGAAAATGTCAATATCATTGAAAAGCTTATTGTATCATTATTCATTAATCATTATTAGCTTATTATACATAGTAAATTTTGTAATAGAATTTATTTTTTTCGCTGTTCTATCAAATCTAACAATATTTTTCAAGACGTTTTGTTCAATTCTTATATAGGTACGTGTATAATTTAGTTAAGATGTAGGTAATATAAAAAAAAGAATCTATTGAGCCTATATGTCACTGCTTAAAGTATAAGCTGTTAACAATTGACAGACGTTACAAACACTCGTTTTAAAAACTATATTTTTACAATTTGTTAACTTTTGTACCATCATAGTTTTGGGAATAATAATTGACAATATTATTGTTCACAGGACAACTACAATGTGCTTCACATATCGGCCATGTACTCGAGAGAAGACATCGTCAAGTTACTTCTTTCGAAGAGAGGTGTCGACCCGTTTGCCACTGGAGGGGTATGACAAAATAACCAATTTTCGCTGATACAACACAATAATTTTATTTTTAATGTAACTAAGTTGGCGAACAAGCTTACGGTCCGCCTTATGGTTAGCGGTTACCGTAGCCTATTGACGCTTGTAATCTCCTAACCCAAGGAGCTGTGGAGGCCTTACTCACCGCAGGAATACAACTCAAGGTTATTTGGTTGCGATCTTCTGTAGGGTGGAGGTGTTCCACCAGTCGGACTGCCCTAAGTAAAGAGAAATCTCCAAAGAAATTTCCTACCTCTCTGCCATCCTTCACTCCCTCTCTCTTTCATAGTAAATTTTACATGGGAGAGCAAAGGTCTCTTTCTGATTTAAAATACGGAGTTAATACCCACACCATTAATATAGTTTTCCTACCAACTACCTATTTGGTTACTGATTAATAGTGATGTCTGGAAGTGACTCCCTCTCGATGCATCCACTAAATGAAATGGTTATTATTATTGTATTACATTCGACATTATAGTATTAATACTATTGCACAGTTGAAAAAAAGATAAACCCTATCGAGTTTCTTGCCGGTTCTTCTCGATGACTGGGATATTTTCTGATAGGTCCATAGATTTGTATGGATTTACTGCGTTCGAAATCCCGATTTGATATTTCGGATCGAAATTCCGAAACGGAATTCCGACTGTATGTGGCCGCTCTTTAAATCCCACTAAATCTTCAACGCTCCTATGTAGTTTTTCTCACTTCCCGTGCTTTCCTACAGCTTGTCAGACTGCTGGAAGTTCATAATTGCCACTCCTCTCCTTAGTGTCATAGCGTGAAGTTAGATAACCTAAAACCTTCCTCAATAAATAGTCAATAAAAATACCCGAAGAATTTTTCAAATGTGACTAGTATGTACCAGAGATTAATGCGTTCTAACAAACAAATAATCTGTTGAGCATTATAATAATACTGGCTGTGCCCCACGGTTTCACCCGTGTTAGTTTCATCCGACAAACACCGTGCCGCCAACGCACCCTTGTAGCCTATCATAAAATTGTTCTCACTTCCCGTAAAAACAAATTATTTTAATTTTCCATTATCTCCTAATCTTTGTCCAAATAACATGCTTTATAGGGCCAAGTTTAACTTCATAAAATTGTCTTTATGATGAAGTAACTTTTGTTCGTTCTCATAAATCAATTTTTAATATTCAACAAATTTTTGTCACAAAATACTTTTTTGTGGCTTATGTATAAAAGATAGGCTTATATGCTATCGCGGACTTTTTTTAGATATACTAAGGACCAATATTTTAGTCCAATTACCAATGCTCTGTAAATTGTTTTATAGAAACATATAAATTGATCGTGTCTTATATTTATTATTTGAATTAAATAATTTTTAACTAAACTATTCAACCTTGAATCCTAAGATGTGAAGTTGGTAATACAATGAAATGATTCTATTTGGTTGTTCAGTCATAAAATGATAGGTATTATTTAAGAATATTGCCGTGCCGTAGATTTAGGTTTTGTATCCGTACCAGGCTCTCTTTTAGGAAAAATCAATTATATGGTGGCTATCCATTTTGTTTCCATGGTCGTTAAAGTATATTATACTATTTCTTTATTACAAATATGAATATTGAATAATCCGTTTTCAAAATATGGAAATGTCAACGAACATGTATATTTTACTTTCTATTCTTGTGTTTTTTTTATTTATTAGTTAGTTATTTATTTTAAATTATTAGTATGTATACTAATCATAAACAGCCTAAGCAAGATTTTAAAAACTTTATGTTTAAATGTAAATTAATAACGAGCATCAAGAAATTTTAAAAACTTTAATAGAGACAATTTCATGACAATAAAATAATCTACAAAAAGGGTCTGATAACATTTTGTGATAAATGTGTTTTCACCGGAATAGTGAAATAACTGTTGAAGGTGTTAAGTTACCGTAAAAATATAAGAGACCTTTTTTGTAGAACAACGAATTTTTTACAAGGAAACCTACTGAGCTGTCGACAAGCTTTAAAACTCCGTAATAAAAAATACCATGTAATTTACATGGGAAATGGAAAAATACGATGAGGTCCCTCGTAATCTTAATATTAAGAGGTCAAATTCTCACAGTATTAATTTTCCGTTACTTTATCGACAACAAAAGTTCGATATAATAAAAAAAAAACAAAAAAAATTTAAATACAGGTTAATGTACAGTAATATATTTGTGTAGTGTAATTACAATAATTACTATTGATTTATTTTTTATATAATGTGATTTTAAAATTATTTTATTGGATTATATACACTTATTTATTTATTTAAGATATACAAACTTCACGACACATTTTAAAAATTGTAAAATAGAATATAATTCTAAAGTGCCAGTTAAGAAGTAGTATGTACATAAATTAAATTTTATACTTAACGATAACGTTAATGTGTATGAGTCTATTTAAAAAATGTTTATTAAATAATGTGTGTGTTTGTGTGTGTTGGGTGTGAGTGTTTGTGTGTGAGTGTGTTTTATGTTTCCTGTAATTAGTTTTGAACTAACCTTTTAGAGACCGACTTGAGAAACTGCATTCGACTTAGGTGGAAAATGTCAATATCATTGAAAAGCTTATTGTATCATTATTCATTAATCATTATTAGCTTATTATACATAGTAAATTTTGTAATAGAATTTATTTTTTTCGCTGTTCTATCAAATCTAACAATATTTTTCAAGACGTTTTGTTCAATTCTTATATAGGTACGTGTATAATTTAGTTAAGATGTAGGTAATATAAAAAAAAGAATCTATTGAGCCTATATGTCACTGCTTAAAGTATAAGCTGTTAACAATTGACAGACGTTACAAACACTCGTTTTAAAAACTATATTTTTACAATTTGTTAACTTTTGTACCATCATAGTTTTGGGAATAATAATTGACAATATTATTGTTCACAGGACAACTACAATGTGCTTCACATATCGGCCATGTACTCGAGAGAAGACATCGTCAAGTTACTTCTTTCGAAGAGAGGTGTCGACCCGTTTGCCACTGGAGGGGTATGACAAAATAACCAATTTTCGCTGATACAACACAATAATTTTATTTTTAATGTAACTAAGTTGGCGAACAAGCTTACGGTCCGCCTTATGGTTAGCGGTTACCGTAGCCTATTGACGCTTGTAATCTCCTAACCCAAGGAGCTGTGGAGGCCTTACTCACCGCAGGAATACAACTCAAGGTTATTTGGTTGCGATCTTCTGTAGGGTGGAGGTGTTCCACCAGTCGGACTGCCCTAAGTAAAGAGAAATCTCCAAAGAAATTTCCTACCTCTCTGCCATCCTTCACTCCCTCTCTCTTTCATAGTAAATTTTACATGGGAGAGCAAAGGTCTCTTTCTGATTTAAAATACGGAGTTAATACCCACACCATTAATATAGTTTTCCTACCAACTACCTATTTGGTTACTGATTAATAGTGATGTCTGGAAGTGACTCCCTCTCGATGCATCCACTAAATGAAATGGTTATTATTATTGTATTACATTCGACATTATAGTATTAATACTATTGCACAGTTGAAAAAAAGATAAACCCTATCGAGTTTCTTGCCGGTTCTTCTCGATGACTGGGATATTTTCTGAACTGGTAGTAGTGTTTAGACGTTCAGAAGTGCATTCTTAATGCCTGAATTAAATAAAGATTTATGATAATTGGCATGAAAATTAATAAATTTGGGAACGATCTACACATTTTAACTTCCCTATTGACTTCTTTCGCCACTGCGCTCTTCGAATTGCAAACTGTCCATCATGCTTGCGCTTACCTAATTTTTTTAAAAGTATCTGCTTTTTGCAGAGTCGTCAGCAAACAGCTGTACACATAGTAGCAAGCCGACAGACCGGTACAGCCACCAGCATCCTGAGGGCGTTGCTGACGGCAGCCGGGAAGGATATAAGACTAAGGGTTGATGGTGTAAGTATTACATAGTACTATTTTTGGGCCCGAAACCTCACAAGAATGTAACGCTTGACCAGATCATTACACCCAGTCACAGGGTTTGTTAGTGCTTGGATTGATAGCAATTTTTGATGTGTAACTTCTAATAGATGGCGATTTGATAATTGGACGAGAATTTAATTGACAATTTTCAAGGATACGTCAAGCCTCGTTAAATATTCACAAATTCAAACATGAGTGGATAGAGCGTTTGGCTTGGCTTGCGAACGTTTGCCTTGGCTTGCCCCTGATCCGAGCGAAGTCGGTATTTGATACACAAATCAAAGGAGCTTGTGGCAAGCGCTTACGATGCGTTCACACGTTTGCCTGTATTTAGTATCGCTTGCACGAAATAAATAATTGAAAAAACCTGGTACGGTTTCAGTGAATTTTTAAACATACTCGTTGATGAATTTTCCATATCCTATTATTTTTCATCATTTAATTTTGCTTCTTTTTATAATAAAAATATGTTAAACCGAATGTTGTAACCGACACAAGGTCGACGTCCGTCATGCTTGCTTATCCCAAACACACTAGCTATGTTTGGCTTGCCTATTTTATCAAAGCGTTTGTAGAGGTTTGAAGTTTGTGGCAATTGTCAAGCGTATGGATAAGGCATTAAGATATAATGTAGAGAGAAGGAGAAAAATAGTTATACTTTGTCTATAGAATACAAAATTTGTTAAAGGTTTTATTTGGTATTTAGCATCTCTTTCAACTGATGTGGACTAAGAACGGGATTGGCTGGCAAGTGTTTGTATCGGAACATAACTTGAGGGTTGTAGCTAGCTAGGCAAGCATTTGAGCAGACCGCTTTGACAGTGACGACATTTATTGTGATGAAATGTAGATCCCTCGGTAGTTGCCGATGTTGTTCTAGCCGTTTAAAAAACTCACTTACCATCAGATACTGTAAAAAAAACAGTAGTTTTTAGTGACAAAATCTGTAAAGGCTTAGGGTCAATGGTGTCACAGAAATTAAAGGATAACATTATTAATTATTGTATGCCAGGTGCCACTTATAACCAAATAATAGATAAGATTTTGAACACAGACTTAGTTAAGGATGATAATATTGTAATTTTAATAGGGAAGAGTTTAGATATTTAAAAAAATGATTTAATTAAGTCAACTGATAAACTGTTAAAATTGGATGTGGGGAAAATCATGTTGTGTGCTTTTCCATATTCAATATCCCTATCAGATAAAAATAATAACATACATATGTTAAACAATTTTATACACAATATGACATGTCATCATAGTGATTTTTTTTTTTTTTTTGACATTAATAAATTTATTAATAATTCTTTTACATTAACTCAGGGAAGGATGTTCCTTCCCCTTAAATATAGACGAGACATAGCTACATTGATACCATATAATATAAATAGGTTAAGTGAAACCGTTAGTAATAGTATTATTACTGGGATAAAATCAGACCATAAAGCACAGCTTGTTAAAATAAATTGTAACACACCTAGCGAAGCTTGTAAGAAATTGGCTATAGTTATATCAAAAAGTAGATTAGATCGCTTAAATCATAATATCAATTTGAAATTATCGTCGGCCAATTTTAATAGTATTGATCCCAATTTCAATTACGATTACTTAATTAATATTATACGTAATGAATTTATTAAAAATTGCCACCCAAGATTAGTAGTGTTCGAGAAAAAAATTTATTCAGTGTTTGGGCAACCAAAGGAATTAAAAAAAGTAGAGACCATCTAAATGATTTATATTTCAGAAAATCGATGACAACTAACGAGGCGTTTCATACTTATGTTAGGAATTATTCAAAAATATTTAAACGTGTTTGTATGGCTGCCAAGGCGAAATTTCTAAGTAACAAAGTGCTTGCATCTACTAATATATCTAAGACTGTTTGGAATATAATAAATAAAGAAATGGGGAAAAATAGGAAAAAAGACGATTCGATAAATCTAACTGTCGAAGGAGTACACATCTCAAATTGTTCAGAGGTAGCAACTGTTTTTCAGGAATAATTCACAAATATACCACTAGAGGTAACAAAAATATTAAATCATCACCTAGTGGTGCAGCATCACTTTTGGAAAACCTGAGTACACCTTTAAATTCAAAATTTAATTTTACACTTATTAGTGCGGGTGAAATAAAAAGAGTTTTTAAGCAATTAAACTTAAAACATACTGAAGACATTTGGGAAATGTCAGTAATGGTAGTTCAGTCTTTAATTGTTTATATTTCACCACATCTGGCTCATCTATTTAATCAGTGAATTGATAAAGGAACTTTTCCCAGTATGATGAAAATAAGTAAAATAGTTCCATTGTTTAAATCAGGCTGTAGGAGTAATATTGAAAATTATAGACCAAATTCTGTGCTTCCTTCGATTAGTAAGATTTTTGAGAAAATTATGTTAAAGCAATTAGTAGAGTACTTTAATAATCATAAAATATTGGATGGTCGGCAGTTTGGTTTCACGAAATCAAAATCAACGACTGACGCTGGTGCAACGCTATTAAGTCACATATTTGAGGCATGGGAGAAGTCGCAGGATGCAATCGGTGTATTCTGTGATCTTTCAAAAGCTTTCGACTGTGTTGATCACACTACGCTCATACTTAAGATGAAACATTATGGTGTGTGTGGACCTTCTTTAGACTTTCTGGAATCATATTTAACAGATCGCTGTCTCAAAGTAAGTGTAAATGGGGCAACCTCTTCGGGATCCTTGGCTAGAATCGGCATCCCACAGGGTTCAATATTGGGGCCGTTTTTGTTTTTAGTATATATAAATGAGCTACCCCTAATGGTTAAGGACTGTGCTAACATTATTCTTTTTGCAGACGATACTTCACTTATATTTCAAGTGAAAAGAAAAGATTTAGAACTTAGGCATGTAAATAATACTTTGTTTAAAATATCAGAATGGTTTGCTTTAAATAATCTATTGTTAAATGCAAACAAAACAAAATGTATCAGATTTGCCTTACCCAATGTACAAAGTATTGAAAGTAATATTAAGATAGAAGACAACATAGTAGGCATGGTTGATAATACAGTTTTCTTAGGCATCACATTAGATGCAAAATTACAATGGGGTCCTCACATTAAAACCTTAGCAGGGAAATTAAGCTCTGCTGCATACGCAGTACGTAAGATTCTCCAGTTAACTGATATTGCTACTGCTAGGCTGGTCTACTTCGTTTACTTCCACAGTTTAATGTTCTATGGTATTTTACTGTGGGGTTCAGCAGCTGAGGTAGAAACCATATTTGTATTACAAAAACGGGCAGTTCGAGCAATTTATGATATGGGATCACGCGAATCATTGAGGAATAAATTTCAAGAATTTGGTATCTTATCTTTGCCTTCCCAATACATCTTGGAAAATATAATGTATGTTCGGAAAAATGAAGGCAATTTTGAACTTGTTACTAACACACACAATTTCAATACTAGAAATAAATATAAAATAGTCATTCCGTCTTTTAGACTTAGTAAAACAAATAAAAGTTTTTTAGGTAATTGTGTTAGGTTTTATAATAAACTTGCTAAGCACATTAGCGATTTGCTGGATAATAAGTTCAAGAATCATGTTAAGCAGGTTTTATTGTCAAAGGGGTATTATAGGGTGGCTGATTACGTGAATGATGGTGATGTCTGGATGTGATTCCTTCTCTGTACATGTACTGAAAATGATAATAACTGTATATAATTAAATACTGTATAACCAGTTTAAAAAAAAAAGAAAAGATAATAAGATAAACCCGATCGAGTTTCTTGTCGGTTCTTCTCGATGTCTGGGATGTTTTCCGAACCGGTGGTAGTGTTTTGACATTCTTAAGTGCCTTCTTAGGGCCTAAATTGAATAAAAGATATTTTGTTTTTTTTTTTTTTTGATACATTGCCGTCACTTTGTCTTGATACGATATAAAAAAAAGATTTAAAAACGGTTTCAAGCGCGAGATTATTTGTTTTCTTTTTTAATATAGTTCCTCGTGCCATTAAGTTAAGAACATGATTATTTGTAGTAATATCCTTGATAAGCAATTACATTACTAGAAAAATACTAAAATCAAATGCAAAGCTATAATTTTCCTTCATAACTCGTATAGTGAGCAAAATAATTGTGATAAAACTGTGTTATGCGTAACGTGAGAAATTCTCGTAAAATATTCGATTAATGAGGAATTACTAGGAAATGGAATTTCTAGGTTACTAACTATAAATATTATCATAACATTTTGGGGAGGTTTTGGTGTCAAATGAAATTATAGTTATTGTAATAATTCGTTTCCTAACCAATACGTATGTATTTGTTTATTTAAAATTTTAATATAACACTTGAAATTAAGATTACACTTAAGATTTTTTTCAATATTGAAATTCACTATCACCGTATTTCAAATTTTATTTCAATGCATTTCAAAATGTATTTATGTTAATTAAAAATCCTATAATACACGATATTTTAAGGTTGTTTTATTATTTGTTCCGTAACGATCAATGACCTAACCTAGCTCCGTACAGCAAATTGATCGCAAGGGTATGTAGACTTTAAATTGTAAAACTGAACTACGCGCTTTGTTTTAATTTATTACATAAAGAAATGAATGTATTCTTTATTATAAACTATTAGGATTTATATTTGCTAACCATACTACTAGAAGATGCAGCGACACTGCTCCGATCGCGTGTAAACGCCTTACTCCGTCGCCTGGCACCGCCATCCGCCCGCAATTCAGGAACTACCCCCGAAAACACCCTAAACTACAACCTGTAAACAAAACTCGTCGTATACTCTCACACTGAAACAGCTACGCGTATATAAACTAATAAAACTTCGTAAATAAAGAAATGGGGAAAAATAGGAAAAAAGACGATTCGATAAATCTAACTGTCGAAGGAGTACACATCTCAAATTGTTCAGAGGTAGCAACTGTTTTTCAGGAATAATTCACAAATATACCACTAGAGGTAACAAAAATATTAAATCATCACCTAGTGGTGCAGCATCACTTTTGGAAAACCTGAGTACACCTTTAAATTCAAAATTTAATTTTACACTTATTAGTGCGGGTGAAATAAAAAGAGTTTTTAAGCAATTAAACTTAAAACATACTGAAGACATTTGGGAAATGTCAGTAATGGTAGTTCAGTCTTTAATTGTTTATATTTCACCACATCTGGCTCATCTATTTAATCAGTGTATTGATAAAGGAACTTTTCCCAGTATGATGAAAATAAGTAAAATAGTTCCATTGTTTAAACCAGGCTGTAGGAGTAATATTGAAAATTATAGACCAAATTCTGTGCTTCCTTCGATTAGTAAGATTTTTGAGAAAATTATGTTAAAGCAATTAGTAGAGTACTTTAATAATCATAAAATATTGGATGGTCGGCAGTTTGGTTTCACGAAATCAAAATCAACGACTGACGCTGGTGCAACGCTATTAAGTCACATATTTGAGGCATGGGAGAAGTCGCAGGATGCAATCGGTGTATTCTGTGATCTTTCAAAAGCTTTCGACTGTGTTGATCACACTACGCTCATACTTAAGATGAAACATTATGGTGTGTGTGGACCTTCTTTAGACTTTCTGGAATCATATTTAACAGATCGCTGTCTCAAAGTAAGTGTAAATGGGGCAACCTCTTCGGGATCCTTGGCTAGAATCGGCATCCCACAGGGTTCAATATTGGGGCCGTTTTTGTTTTTAGTATATATAAATGAGCTACCCCTAATGGTTAAGGACTGTGCTAACATTATTCTTTTTGCAGACGATACTTCACTTATATTTCAAGTGAAAAGAAAAGATTTAGAACTTAGGCATGTAAATAATACTTTGTTTAAAATATCAGAATGGTTTGCTTTAAATAATCTATTGTTAAATGCAAACAAAACAAAATGTATCAGATTTGCCTTACCCAATGTACAAAGTATTGAAAGTAATATTAAGATAGAAGACAACATAGTAGGCATGGTTGATAATACAGTTTTCTTAGGCATCACATTAGATGCAAAATTACAATGGGGTCCTCACATTAAAACCTTAGCAGGGAAATTAAGCTCTGCTGCATACGCAGTACGTAAGATTCTCCAGTTAACTGATATTGCTACTGCTAGGCTGGTCTACTTCGTTTACTTCCACAGTTTAATGTTCTATGGTATTTTACTGTGGGGTTCAGCAGCTGAGGTAGAAACCATATTTGTATTACAAAAACGGGCAGTTCGAGCAATTTATGATATGGGATCACGCGAATCATTGAGGAATAAATTTCAAGAATTTGGTATCTTATCTTTGCCTTCCCAATACATCTTGGAAAATATAATGTATGTTCGGAAAAATGAAGGCAATTTTGAACTTGTTACTAACACACACAATTTCAATACTAGAAATAAATATAAAATAGTCATTCCGTCTTTTAGACTTAGTAAAACAAATAAAAGTTTTTTAGGTAATTGTGTTAGGTTTTATAATAAACTTGCTAAGCACATTAGCGATTTGCTGGATAATAAGTTCAAGAATCATGTTAAGCAGGTTTTATTGTCAAAGAGGTATTATAGGGTGGCTGATTACGTGAATGATGGTGATGTCTGGATGTGATTCCTTCTCTGTACATGTACTGAAAATGATAATAACTGTATATAATTAAATACTGTATAACCAGTAAAAAAAAAAGAAAAGATAATAAGATAAACCCGATCGAGTTTCTTGTCGGTTCTTCTCGATGTCTGGGATGTTTTCCGAACCGGTGGTAGTGTTTTGACATTCATAAGTGCCTTCTTAGGGCCTAAATTGAATAAAAGATATTTTGTTTTTTTTTATACATTGCCGTCACTTTGTCTTGATACTATATAAAAAAAATATTTAAAAAGGGTTTCAAGCGCGAGATTATTTGTTTTTTTTTTTAATATAGTTCCTCATGCCATTAAGTTAAGAACATGATTATTTGTTGTAGTAATAATATCCTTGATAAGCAATTACATTACTAGAAAAATACTAAAATCAAATGCAAAGCTATAATTTTCCTTCATAACTCGTATAGTGAGCAAAATAATTGTGATAAAACTGTGTTATGCGTAACGTGAGAAATTCTCGTAAAATATTCGATTAATGAGGAATTACTAGGAAATGGAATTTCTAGGTTACTAACTATAAATATTATCATAACATTTTGGGGAGGTTTTGGTGTCAAATGAAATTTTAGTTATTGTAATAATTCGTTTCCTAACCAATACGTATGTATTTGTTTATTTAAAATTTTAATATAACACTTGAGATTAAGATTACACTTAAGATTTTTTTCAATATTGAAATTCACTATCACCGTATTTCAAATTTTATTTCAATGCATTTCAAAATGTATTTATGTTAATTAAAAATCCTATAATACACGATATTTTAAGGTTGTTTTATTATTTGTTCCGTAACGATCAATGACCTAACCTAGCTCCGTACAGCAAATTGATCGCAAGGGTATGTAGACTTTAAATTGTAAAACTGAACTACGCGCTTTGTTTTAATTTATTACATAAAGAAATGAATGTATTCTTTATTATAAACTATTAGGATTTATATTTGCTAACCATACTACTAGAAGATGCAGCGACACTGCTCCGATCGCGTGTAAACGCCTTACTCCGTCGCCTGGCACCGCCATCCGCCCGCAATTCAGGAACTACCCCCGAAAACACCCTAAACTACAACCTGTAAACAAAACTCGTCGTATACTCTCACACTGAAACAGCTACGCGTATATAAACTAATAAAACTTCGTAATAGGGTGACCCATCATGTGACGCAACACTCGTTGACTCTGACAAATATTAATCGTTCTTCAAAATTCCGGTCAAAATCCAAAGAGGGGGAGCTAGGTTAACGTTTTAAGGACGTACCGGTAGAGAAAATAATCCCGCCCTCACGAATAGAAACTAGCTAATTATCCACGAAGCTTCACCCTGCGAGTAAACGTCACAGCGCAAATTTACAATGCAAATCAGTCGCTGAATATTATTTATAACGTCAACGCTGAAATTCAAAATTAGTAAATTTAATACGAGCCGCAGTCGTCGTTCCGTCACGACTTGAGTAAGGTTAGCTTTGCGATGGACTCCGACGCTGAGTTTCTGTCGCCAAAACAATAATGGAGGATCAAGTACGTATCACCGCGGTTAATACAACTGTTATTCAGAATCGACATGCTGTAGAAAGCGTGATACCGATCGATTCTAACATTATAACGGACCGCCTACAAAGACTGCGATGCACATAAGTTTGATTATTGTCTACAGTGTTTTGTTTTAAAGGCATTCGTGCAGTGCATGTCGCAAGTGGCTCGATAGTGCACCCGTGTTCTGCCGAATGGATTTCAGTGCAGGCTTAACTGATTCCACAAAATCTTTTTCACCATGTCCGATAACGGGAAAGATCCACCGAAGGGTTTGAGTGTAAACTTTCACTCGGGTGTGCGCAGTCCGCCTGCTATCCAGCAGAAAGACATACAAAAACTCGAACTTAGTTTCATAGAGCTGAATAAGGAGCGAGCAAAACAGAAGGAGTGGAAAAAGTTAATACGCGAACTGGTGTTCCAGAGGGGAAAGATCCCGCTGCTGCTTGCGGTGGAGGCCGGAAACCAGAGTATGGTGCGAGAGTTGCTGAGCGCACAAACTGCCGAGCAACTTAAGGTAAGCTACGGAACGCCTTGTAACTTTATCACAGCAATTGTTTTTACACAGAACTAAATCCGCTTGAGTTTAAGTAATTACGATACATATAGATGACGTATTAAAATATGTAATAAATTATTTGATCAGTATAACACATTTTATTTTTTTAATCCGAAATCAAAAGGTGTATATAAATATATTACTATTATATTTATAAGAGAAAAATAATTTTCATAATCAAAATCAATAATACTCAATTAAGTTCTGGCCCTAAGAAGGCACTTATGATCGTTATAACACTACTAATACTTCAAAAAATATCCCAGTAATTGAAAGGAGCCAGCTACAAACTCTGTGTTTCGAATTCTGTTTCGACTAAGTAACCCAATGCAAGTGTTAAAAATGTATCTACAGAAAATTCTGCTACAGTTCCCCTTCCTGCATAAGTCTCGAATAATATAAACCGTAATGGTTTAATGTAGGCATCAACCCCTGCCGGTGATACGGCTCTCCACTTGGCTGCCAGAAGACGTGACGTAGACATGGCTCGGATACTTGTAGACTACGGTGCCGCTGTAGATGCCACCAGCGGTGCTGGGCAAACTGCGCTTCACATTGCCGCAGCTGAAGGCGATGAACCCTTAGTTAAATACTTCTACGGGGTCAGAGCCAATGCTGCCATAGCTGATAATGAAGGTATACTATGTGTTAATCAAATATATTTATAATTTAGCAATAATGGTAGCAAATAACGTGTCATTATCGTGTGTTTCTTTGAAGATTTCTCTCTACTTGGGATAGTCCGAAAATACTTCCACCCTACAGAAGATTGCAGCCAAATAATCTTGTATTGTGTTCCTGTGGTGAGTAGGGTAGCTCCTCAGAGAATGGGTTTCAAAGTCTGCAACGCACTAGTAGTACCTATAGTGTTACAAACGTCTATAGGTCTACGTTAATATGTTTGACTTTACAGATCGAACACCAATGCATTTGGCTGCTGAAAATGGGCATGCAGCTATCATCGAACTCCTCGCAGACAAATTTAAAGCATCCATTTTCGAAAGGACGAAAGACGGCAGCACACTGATGCACATCGCATCCCTAAATGGCCATGCTGATTGCGCCATGATGCTCTTCAAAAAAGGTGTCTACCTACATATGCCAAATAAGGTAATTCCTTGATATATGTATTTTCTATTCGTTAGATTCGTTCATATTCGTTTAGATATACTCACACCTGATGTTAAGTGACGATGTGGCCCAAGATGGTAATCTCTTGGGGGAATTAGCTCTCAGCTGCAGCTGCCGGAACACACCTATAGGTGGTTGGCGACAGATTTTCAACTGGAAGATGGTACCTCGCCAGGAGAGCATTAGAAAATGCCCTACTACCGCGCTATATTTTCATCACGATGTTTTCATTCACCGAAAGTTCAGACTTATTGTAGGAACTCGAACTCACGTTGATCTACTCTAACAAAAATTAAGAGGATTAAAAACGGATCCTTGAATCGGAAAATGGTTTTTATATCTCCATAATAATGTTGAATGGCCTATCCAACGAACACCCCACATTATGGGATAGACGAGAAAAAATATTCCCCTAAAAACATTCTTTTAAGATTTTCTTTTATCACTTTTTCGACACAGAGCATATGTATACACAAGTCAAATTACATTGCAACTTTCTAGTACTAGGTATCTCTGAAAAAACCCACGGACAGACAGACGGACAGGGCGAAATTATAATGGGTTCTTTTTTAACTACGGAACCCTAAAAACTTAGGCAAACACTCATAATAAATATTTTCATGTATCTATTTAACAAAACTATGCATACTTGTTTATTGATTTTATCTACATTGAAGCGGACTTTAGAAGAATAGGATTTAACAATTTATATCATAATTAACTTTAAACACTGGATTCAAATAACCTTCCATTTAGCATAATTCCCGTACACAATGGATCCGGGATTTTTTCGGTAATATGTAATTCAAGGTGTTTTCCTACATACATATTTTCTACCGCTCTGACACGAAGGGGTTTCAAGCTTCACGACGTTGCGTGTTTTCCATTATTAGCAATGTATAAATTTCGTTTTTTGCTTGACTTAATTAACTAGTTAACTATTGTCCAGTTTTATTTCAATACATGCATTTACTACTCTGGTAATAACATATACAAATCAATAACTTATATAAGCTTTATGATGACCAAGATTTTCAGATATAATTAAAATGACAAAAAAAATATACTTTCTTTTGGCGTTTGGTACCATTTCTTAAATCTCTATATATTATTTCTTAATAGTATTTTTATAGCAATGCCATATCTTCCGTAATTTTTCAAACATTGTTTTAAATTTGTGTTCCCCGCTATTAATAAAAAAAAAATGGTACAGGATGAAAGTTATTGTTAAAAAAATTATACCTAGTATATAGGTAAAATCATCATCTCTTGATGTTTAAAAATAAAATCTCATTTGGTTTAAATAATTCGTTCTTTATTCTGTTCCAAATTGTGATGAAAACAAATATAGCAACTTCATTACAAAAAGGCGTGTTATAGAAATTAGCTCTTACATACGGAAATACTCTTTGATTAAAATTTTTGTAATTTGCTGGCTGAACTACACAATATAATGAGGATACATAATAGGGATTTGGAAATGTGTAGTAGTTTGATAAAATTTAAAATCTATCATAAATAAAAAGTACTTATTAAAACTTTTATACCTAACAAAATTAGTATACTTATAATTACATTTATCAATATTGTAGCCACAGTTTTAGCTAATTCCAACGCGTCTTCTAAAAGTAACTTAAAATCGGTCCTCCCTCCTCCTGATTCCACTACTTAGCAATTTCGTAGGTTTTCTAATATAATATAATTTCATTACAGGATGGTGCCAGAAGCATACATACGGCAGCGAGATATGGTCACGTTGGGATCATAAACACACTGTTACAAAAAGGAGAAAGCGTTGATGTTACAACTAATGTAAGTTAAAATATTACTGATTATGATATAGCACATACCTACATATTATTTACTTAACCGTAACTGCATTTCTTTATCGTTATAGGTTTTAGCGTTTGGATACAATCTCATCTGATCTTAAGTAGCGATGTGGCCCAAGGTAGCACGCTAAGCCTAGTGGAAGACTGGCTCTAAAGTCCAGCTATCGAAACATACTTATAACTAGTGCTTGGCAACAAATTTTCAACTTGAGGGTGGTAGCTAGCCAGGGGTGTATTATAAAAAGCCCTAGCATCATGCTATGGTTGCATTACGATGTTTTTTTTTCACAGGAAGTTCAGGTTCATTGCATGGATTCGAACTCACGTCGATCGACGCCATGTCTGTAGATGCTACCCCTGAGCAAGAATTGCTTCACTTCATGTGTGCATTTTTTTACCTCGGTACAATGACAGCACTTTCCCTGATGGTAAGACAGCACAATCAAAACACACTGGCCGTGAGAAGGTTCCACAGCTATACGGTACGACAAAGATAAGTCATAGAGAACTTTTTAGTTCGTGCATTATTTTTTCCTTGCAAATTTAGGTTTACAAGAGTAAAACTTTATGAAAACAAATACACCTTTCAAAAAGTTTAATCAGTATTTATTTGCAACTGTGATTGATATTAATCTTACAAGAGGGCCTGACATATATTTAAAAACTATTTATATCGACGTTTTCAATCAATCGTGAACAATGTATGGTAACGAAAATTTGTTATTCCGATTTCTGATTAACATTCCGATTAATGAATAACTCCTATACAAAGGAGAACAAAAAAAAACTCTTGTTATCCAAAAGAGTGTTAATAGTAAAACTACTTTATTTTTGTTAAACTAAATGCAAAATGTCAACAGGATAATTATACAGCACTACACATAGCAGTAGAATCATGCAAACCAGCCGTAGTGGAGACTCTTCTTGGATATGGTGCAGATGTTCATATCCGTGGCGGAAAGCAAAGAGAGACACCACTTCATATAGCTGCAAGGATACCCGATGGTATTTCTTATTTACTTTCTAAATAGGATTATGTATATAGATCTATCAAAATATAGTTTAAATGATTTAAGGCCCAAAATCGAGCTGGCATACACCAGCTGTAACAACCCCCTTTAATAAAAAAAGCTCAAGAGTTTGTTTTTTCGTTTGAACGTGTAAATCTCTAGAACTAGCAGTCGGATTTGAAAAATTATTTTTGGATATTATAGCCTATTAATTATCTATGGTTAATAAACATAACGCTACGATAAGGAACGAAGCAGCAATAATGAACGTCAAGCAATCTGGCAAATTGTAGGCAAGTACGGGATGTGATAACAACGATAGGTTATATGGGTGAGTTAAAACCGTAAAGTATAGGTAGTTTATAATATAGCTCTACACAATTATCCAAATTCCAAATGAATAATATCAAATAACATCTTAAGATTTGAGAAACCTAAGCCAAACTCACTTGCACGTGGAAATGACGATAGCGGACAGCCTGACTGGGTAGCGACTACCATTCCTGTGGTGAAAATCCTGTCAAAGTAATTCGCTTACGCGTGTCGCATTTCGGGATCACCTGGTGCACATCTAATTTCTAGTTACGCAGCCCGGCATAGCAGCGACAACTGGTAATGGATTGTTGGTCTCTGGGTGGTCACCAATGTTTTTGGATTGTACGATCAGGCACAGTTTTATCGCTTTGCCGTACTGCAATAAATTAAAAAAGTTGAAATAAAACGGCTCATTGTACAAAAAATTGATGCATTAAATAAAAATCAATAGTTTATTAATAATAAATACCACAAAGGATTTCCAGTGTCACTAACAAAAATCATGATATTTTAATGTGCGTTTGCCCTTTAGATAGCTACACCATTTAACGATATTAAAACAAGGTTTCTTGCAGGTGACAAATGTGCACTGATGCTGTTGAAATCCGGTGCTGGACCGAACAAAGCGACAGAAGACGGTATGACACCTGTTCATGTCGCAGCAAAGTTTGGGAACTTAGCAACGTTAATTTTATTGTTAGAGGATGGAGGGGATCCGTTGAGGAAAACTAAGGTACTCACCTTCGTTCTCTTCTTATACTGAAACTATTAGGGATACCTATACAGAATGTATATAAATACGAGTTAGAAATAGACATATAAATTTGTAAATTTGTTCGGTTGTGATGTATATATATATATACTATCTGGGCCTTTTTTCGTTCTGACTATACTATTAGCCTTAAGGACCCTGAAGCATCAGAAAGCTTTTACAGCTTCACCAGGCGTGGGCATGGGCAGGCGTTGTTCTATTCTCTCCGGTACTTAACGACCCGACCACAGCGCCACCTATCGGATTATGACATCTATAAACCATTGTCTCGATAAAAAAGATATATTATGTAATATAGTTTATGAGTTCAATAGATCAAGTCGTTCAAAAGTTATAGAATCACTATATGAGTATAGCAAGTGAGTAAAACAATAGAACTGTATTTATTTTGAGTATTGAAAAGTATTTTCAATTCTTCTTTTTTTCTGGCAGTTAAGTAGCGGTAGCTCAATTAAGGCCGTCAGTGGGCTTTTAGCTGCCAACCCAAAAAACAACATTAACGACGTTGATTCACTTCATTTCACATAAATACATAGTTGTTTTTTTAAAGTAAACACTTACAAAATAAAATAGCCCAGAAATCATAAATACGTATTACTTTGCACGTTGCCGTTAAATAGTCACATATTCAGTTATTACTACATTTACACTCTTCATTAAAAATAAACAAGTTGGTAATTTGGGTATTTTGTCGACTAGGCTTTTAAATCACACAATTAATTTTTTCATATTATATTGCAGACTGGCGAAACACCACTACATATGGCTTGTCGAAGTTGCAAGCCGGATATTGTTCGACACCTCATTGAATTTGTTAAAGATCACAAAGGAGAAAGTATTACAACCTCATATATAGACTCTGTCGACGAGGATGGAGCTAGTGCTCTTCATTACGCATGTAAAATAACTAAAGAAGAAGTTAAAATACCAACAGCAGATAGACAAGTTGTTAAATGTCTTATAGAAAATGGAGCCGACGTATCTTTACAAACGAGGCATAACCATGAGACGGCTTTTCATTTTTGTGCTATTGCTGGAAACAATGACGTCATGACAGAAATGATAGCCCATATTTCTTCAGCTGATGTCAGTAGAGCTCTAAATCGACAAAACTCAATCGGATGGACACCTTTGTTAATAGCATGTCACAGAGGTCACATGGAACTTGTAAGTACTTTACTCTCAAATCACGCAAGAGTTGACGTTTTCGACGTTGAGGGTCGATCAGCCCTGCACTTGGCAGCTGAACATGGATTTTTACAAGTATGTGATGCTCTTTTGACAAATAAAGCCTTTATTAACTCTAAAGCCAGAAATGGACGAACCGCTCTTCATTTAGCAGCAATGAATGGTTACGCACATTTAGTTAAATTCCTGATTAGAGATCACAATGCAATGATAGATGTTCTTACATTAAAAAAACAAACTCCCTTACATTTAGCCGCAGCTAGTGGCCAAATGGAGGTGTGCAAACTGTTGCTTGAACTTGGTGCAAATATTGATGCAACGGATGAACTGGGGCAAAAACCAATACATGCAGCAGCTCAGAATAATTATTCGGAGGTTGTTCAGTTATTCTTACAGCAACACCCAAATTTAGTTATGGCGATAACAAAAGATGGTAATACATGTGCTCATATAGCAGCTATACAAGGATCTGTAAGAGTCATAGAAGAACTCATGAAGTTCGATAGAACTGGAGTTATATCTGCACGAAATAAGTTGAATGATTCGACACCACTGCAGTTAGCAGCAGAAGGTGGGCACTCAGACGTCGTACGAGTCTTAGTTAGAGCAGGAGCCTCGTGTACTGATGAAAACAGACAAGGATTGACGGCTGTACATTTAGCAGCACAGTATGGACATACAAATGTTTTAGACGTAATGCGATCAACAAATACTCTAAGGATATCGAGTAAAAAGTTAGGATTAACCCCACTACACATTGCTGCTTATTATGGACAAGCTGGTATACTGTTAACTAAATTAAATGAATTTGTGTTAATCAAGCAGTTTCTAAATTATATAATTACTCTTTCAGAAACTGTCCGGGAACTCTTATCTTATGTGCCAGGAACAGTTAAATCAGAAGCGCCAACAGGAATATCACTAGTACCAGAATTAGGAGCTGAATCTGGCTTGACACCCCTTCATCTGGCTGCTTACAATGGCAACGAAAATGTTGTGCGATTACTTTTAAACTCCGCGGGAGTTCAAGTGGACGCCTCTAGTACTGAAAATGTAAATATTGCTTCATGATTATATGTATTATATAGATGATTAAATAAAAAAAATTCAACAATAAAGCTATGTATTAATTATGTTTTAGGGATACAATCCACTTCACCTCGCGTGCTTCGGTGGACACATGTCTATAGTTGGTCTTTTGCTTAGTAGATCTGCAGAGTTACTCCAAAGTACAGATAGACATGGAAAGACAGGTTTACACATAGCGTCGACACATGGCCATTACCAAATGGTGGAAGTTCTGTTGGGTCAGGGTGCAGAAATTAATGCAACTGACAAGAATGGATGGACGCCACTGCATTGTGCGGCGAAAGCAGGTCATCTCAATGTCGTGAAATTACTTTGTGAGTCTGGAGCGTCACCGAAAAGCGAGACCAATCTAAACTGCGCTCCGATATGGTTTGCCGCATCGGAAAATCACAATGATGTTCTTGAATATTTGTTACACAAAGAACATGATACTCAATCCCTTATGGATGACAAAAGATTTATTTATAATCTTATGGTGTGTTCTAAGAATCACAACAATATTCCTATCGAGGAATTCGTACTTGTGTCGCCTGCCCCAGTGGACACCGCCGCTAAGTTATCAAATATATACATAATTTTATCAACTAAGGTATGCAATGCGATATAATTATTTGTGACGTGTTTTATATATAAAACATTAACATTCAACGTGGGTTGTCTTCCTTATCAGGAAAAGGAGCGTGCCAAAGATCTTATAGCTGCCGGAAAACAATGTGAGGCGATGGCCACTGAATTGTTAGCACTAGCAGCTGGTGCCGATTCAGCTGGTCATATACTTACAGCCACCGATAACCGAAATATAGAATTCCTGGATGTTTTAATAGAGAATGAACAAAAAGAGGTTATTGCACATACTGTGGTCCAAAGATATCTTCAGGTAAAATATAGGTAACTTCTCTATTACCCCGCAATCTATCAATATAATTTATTATCAACATTTACGATATTTTTCTATTTTTACAGGAACTCTGGAGAGGGAGCCTCAGATGGACGGGCATCAAAATTATGTTCCTTTTTTTCGCATTTATAATATGTCCACCAGTTTGGCTGGTGTTCTCTCTTCCACTAGGTCATAGATATAATAAAATTCCGATAATTAAGTTTATGTCATATTTAACGGCGCACATTTACCTAATGGTGTTGCTGGCTCTGGTAGCTATCACACCTATTTATAATTCTATATTTAGGGAGAGTTTAGTTCCACGGTGGTACGAGTGGATGTTGCTCATATCGCTTAGTGGTCTCTTGCTATTTGAACTCACGAACCCTAGTGATAAGTCTGGTTTAGGATGGATTAAAATAGCAGTATTGTTGCTTGGTATGATCGGCGTGGCGACTCACGTTATAGGATGGATATTTATTTTACCAAAATACTGGCCAACTTTAATGTATTGTAGGAATCAATGTTTCGCCCTATCATTCTTGTTAGCATGTGTCCAGATTATGGACTTTTTATCTTTCCATCACCTGTTTGGTCCATGGGCTATTATAATTGGTGATCTCATGAAAGATCTAGGAAGATTCTTGGCTGTGCTAGCAATATTTGTATTTGGGTTCTCAATGCATATAGTAGCACTGAATCAACCCTTTAGAAATATTAACAAAGTTGAAGATAACAAATACGCGAGACAAGCACGGAGAAAACTGTTTTCAGACGGTAAGTGTGTATGTTTCACTTTGAAGCTATATCATTCCGTCACATTTCATTAATACCATACAATATTAATTTCAAATCAATTAAAATTAGGTACATATATTTATTCTAACATTATACTCATTGATAGAAAACCAACGAACAAAACGTCAAGCGTACGATCCACAATGGATAAATACATTATCAGGGGAGTCTTACAGGAGGAAACAGGGGCCGACAGGACGTAAGTCCTCATTAGAGGAACGAAATATAAATGTGAATTTTGAACGCAATTTTCCTGCGAGTATCGCATTACATCTCGATGTGCTTATTATTTATTTCCAAAAACTCCATGCATCCGCTTACAGCCTTCAATGTTTATCACATCGAGAATGTTATTGACGTCAATCAAACGGAACGGTAGATACAAATAGATTTAAGTTGCTACCACACAGAGAATGTTGTACGTTGGGTATTGTACTATACAAAAAACACACATTTTTGTATCACGTTTGACGACATTATTACACAAGATTCGTCAACCATGACACATGAACTAAATGATTAATTAGAATGTCTTATGTGTCATGGGTAATGCATCTTCTGCATCGCAAGCTTTACGTTTTCCAGGTGAACATGCATTGCCCATCACGATAATAGTTTTAGTTGAATGAGTGGCCGACTTCACCGCATTTGATGGAGCAAGTTTGTTTTGCGCATGCCGCGGCTGGCTTAAGTCCCGCGTTTCTCACACTGATGTCTTGAGGTACCACTTTATTTTTGGGATATGTTTGGCTGTTTGTCTTCGTTGTGGCGCTGGTTCCGTCCACGCTGTCGTTGTCGCTAGGCACACTGACCGTAGATAGATTGGGGAGACTGATGCAGTGATAGAATAAACTGTAAATAAAATCTAAATTAACCTTGAACTATACTATAAATGTCAATGTTATGAAACAGGAAGATCTTAGTAAATATCGATACTTACACAAAATTTTAATAAAGTGCTGTATCAGTCAACCTTCACCATTCACTTTAATGTGAAATTAGTAATTGTCTTAGTTATAGAAGAAGTCACAGGGGAAGATTGATGCAAACATTAAAATTTATTCTAAATTTTGTTAAAAAAATTTAAACAACGCATTAACCTGCCCCTTTGTAGTATTTGTTGTTAAAAAGAGGAAAAGAGTTGGTCCATTGAAGTCTTATCTTTTAGCGACGTTATCACCGATCGAAGCGTTCGAGAAATTGTTCTTCGCCCTTTTCGGCCAGATCACGTTGTCGGATCTGAACTACGTGTCCACCTTGCGACCTTCGTGGACTTCAAACCTTTTCAAGTTTGTCTTCGGCGCCTACTTGTTGATGTCTGTCGTCGTACTGATAACGCTCCTTATTGCGATGATGTCGGACACTTACCAACGTATACAGGTAAATTGGTCTTCCAGAACACATATTTTGTTCACAGTCACAATGAACCCGCTTTACTCGTTCGAGTTGTTATTCTTTGCGGTGTTCGGGCAGACTACCACGGAACAGACGAGAGTACATCGTAACGATAGTAACATCCAACCTGCGTGGACGAATTACTTATTCAAAATTGTGTTTGGGATTTACATGCTTGTGTCCGTTGTGGTGCTGATTAATCTACTCATTGCTATGATGTCTGATACATACCAAAGGATTCAGGTAAAACGTGAACAGCTTGTCTTAGACGTAATGATAATTTTAATAATATAATATTTATTGAAGTCCCATTTTGCATCGTGCAATAAGCGGTGATCCGTAGCTATGATACCATATTTGATCGACGTGGGTTTACATCACACAATGAGCCTGAACTTTCGATGAAGGAAAACATCATGATTAAAAGCATGATGATCGCGTATTTTCAGTGTTTTTCTGGTGAATTACCAAAAAGTTGAAAATCTACCGCCAATCATCCATTAGAGTGCTATGATAGTTTTACTAGTAATCTGTGTGCTTATCGAGGGTTAGCGTTTTATGTAATGTTTCATTAAACTAAATACATATTAGAATGTGCTTTGGCGAAATCATTGAACAGGTGCATATAGTACATGTTTCCATAATTTATACGTATTTCTACAATTTGTAGTTGAGACACTGTGCCTGAGGGTTAAATTCATATTTTGATCATTTATATGAAGAAATAAATATATGGCGTTTGATACGATCCTTAACTGAATCTCAGATTATTTGTTATTCCAAAAACAAATGAGTATTGTTATACTGTGCTATATTGTAAGCAGAAATGTCATAATTAAATTTTATTATCAATTTCCGCTAAATGTGTGTGAATATTACTAATCTCCATTACTAAATTCATCCAAGTATTAGGTTTCAGGCGCTTAGCAATCGTATTTCTGGGAATATTACTTGACGCACATACACATAATTAAGAAATTTGAACATGTCTAATTTTATGTTTTAGGCCCAATCAGACATTGAATGGAAGTACGGTCTTTCTAAGTTAATCCGTAATATGCATCGGACGAACACAGCGCCTTCTCCGTTAAATCTGGTCACGACATGGCTCATGTGGCTAATAGCAAGGTGTAAGGTAAGATTTCTTTCACAGTAATAGTAGATGACAATGATCACAAGATATTTATTATCAGTTTTATCACTGGTTTTGAAACTTTAATATACTATTTTGTCACATGCTTTTGTCAAAAGGAAACTTTTCAAGAAACTCAGTACCTATACATCCTAATCCTATTTACTATCTACCTTCTTTTATAATACTATATAACATACGTATATTGAAATTGTTAAAGGAACGATTGTCAAAGAAGAAGCGCCCGAGCTTGGTGCATATGATTGGTCTTCAAAGGCAAGATCAGATGAGTGCCAGATCAAAAGCTGGAGCAAAGTGGCTATCGAAGGTCAAGAGAGGGCAAGTAGTTCCTAAAGGTAAAGAAATAGCGTTCCATTTTCCATTGACTTTTTTGTAAACATTTAAGTAAAGGCTTATTTTTATCCTATGTCAATTTTTAAAGAGGAATTTAATATAACTCAATTATTGTGCAATTTTTAAAATAAAGTATTGTCAAGAAAAATACCAAAACGATCTTCCGATCCAATTTCAAGTTTCCCGAAAAGTCACCTTCGGCGGCTTAACTTTCAATATTTTAAAAGTAAATTATAAAGAGACTGCATAGAAATTATGTGAGTTTTTGCCTAATAGTCAATGAATCAAACAACCAATGAATTAGATCTTTGAAAGTGACCTCTCATCTTGATATGGTTTTTTCTAAAAGTGCTGTAGATAATATCGGAAGAGTTTAATAATAAAGTTTTGCTAAAATAAAATATTGATTTATTACAATTAACTCTTGTTTCTTCTACAATATATTCTATCTTACTGAATCTTGATTTTGAATTACTATAACAGATTTATTAAATATAAAAACTTTTTTTAGATATTAATGAATAATTATTACAGATTCAACACGACTCTCCGTTGTCCATCTCAGTCCACTTGGCTCCCAGTTAAGCTTCAACAATGCAACCAGGATAGAGAACGTCGTCGACTGGGATGTTATTGCGAAGAAGTACAGAGCGCTCATGCGAGATGAGCCCGAAGAATCTGTCATTAAAGAGAATGAAGCTGATACAGCCGACGATGTATCAGAGATAGTACCCAATAACGTATCCGCAGCTCCACCTTGAACATAAGAATGTTAATATATGGAAAATGAAATAAATTTCGAAATATTATGATGACATGCCTTATGCATAATATAACATATATTCAGAACCAGAACTTCTATTAAAATTAATGGTCCTTTAGTACAAGTGATTAAACAACGAGCAGGAAAAAAAATCTAATCGAGTAAATAACAACTCCCGTACCTTTTAAGCCGATTTCAAGAAAAGACAGGAGGTTACTCAATTCGAACGGTTTTTTATTGATGTTCAGTTTCTTGTATATGAACCGTTCGGATGATTCTTTTTTTGTTAGATAGGAGATTCCTCAAGGGTGAAACTTTTAATTTCATTGGCGTTGGACTTTGAACTTCAAAGATATACAAGGGAACTCTTCAAAATCATTGAAGTTGTTTTTCATTTTTGTCAAAAAATATCTTGTTACACGACGATTCCTTTGTATGTATTTGAAAAGCGCCCTCGCTCTCGGGGTCCACAAGTAAATTCACCAATTTAATTCTTTTACTAGACCTAAACCCAAAAACTGTACCATTTTTAGTTAAAGATATTTTATGGAATTAAAAATATTGTTAGGTGGGGGGACACGATAATTATGTCAGATCGTATCGCGACCACCATACACCGATAAGTGTCTATATATAAGTAACACCGGCCTTAATGGCACACTTATGCATGTCGCGATCCGTGATCTGCTGGTGTGTATCCAATAATCAAGCGAGGTGGTAGGGATTTGTACCCAAGTGAGTCACGACCACCATACACATGGTGATAAATCCAACGGTGACTCTCTTTTGGTTTGATGCGTTTCGGGATCAACCAGTATATATCCAGGCTTGCAGATCAGCATGAAAGCGATAGATTACTGATCTCTCGATGACCGTCGTTGTTTTTGGATTGTCCTGTGCTTTCCATTAGGAACAGTGCCATAACTTTGCCATGACAAACTAACAAAAAACTAACTATCCATCGCTATTTAATTTACTTTTTTTTAATTTTCATAATATACCTACCTATTTGATTTGTTACATTTAACCATTTTAATTTATTATTTATATAAGAAATAATTTATAATACTTTAGTTATAGTTATTGGTGCTAGCTCGCTAGCTTAGCCCGGTGGAGAAACCCTGTCCTTACCAATAGTCAATATCTCGACCACAGCGCCATCGATCCTGTTTTTTCCCCTTATAACTTTTCCATGACCATAAACAAAACAACAAAATAATTACGTATATCCATCGTTTCAATCGTGTACACATAAAAATCCGATAGAAAAATCGGAATTTACAAATTTCCCGGGAAACTACAAATTTTTCTTTCCACAAAAACCTAATTCGGACTATTACGAGCATACCGACTTGTTCATGTAATTCTATCGTTAAACATTTCTTATTTAACAATGTAGTCCTTATGTTGTAAATAAAATAACTAATACTTGTAAATAGTACATTCTGTTTTATTTTTGCTTTCTGCCTGTGTAGGCTATTTTGCCAATGTCAAGTCCTTGTAATTGTATTGTATTCATTTTAGTATTTTAGATATAGCAAAACAAAAATGGCTGAAGGGCAGCATGTATGAAGACCGCATCGACCAACGTGGATTCGAATCCATGCAATGAGCATGTACTTTTTTGGTCTGAGGAAAACATTATGGCATAGTGGTAGGACATTTTATAATGGCCGCTTGACTAGCAACTACCCTTAAGTTGAAAATCTATCGCCAAGCTCCTACAGCTAGAGGCATCATAGTATAGGCACAATATAGGCAGCTGTACTTGAGAACCAGTACCCCAACTAGCCTTAGCGTGTTACCATTTTCATCAGATGACATTTTGGTCAAACGCTAAAAACTATAAATAATTTAAAAAAAATACATGAGTATAACACGAAATTTGAATTTCGTGCAATTTGTATAATGATTGGTTTTATATGCGATTTTGGTAAAGCATGTTGTTTTGACATTGCATTAATTTTTTGTATTTTTTTCTAGACTTAAAAATCCAACTTTCTACTTTTGACATTTCCTTTTGTATTTTATTTTTATGTGTGTATTTACGGTGTTCCTTTTTTCCTGTTGTTTGACTTAATGGGTTTTATTTTTAACATTATTAAGTCCAAAATTGATTTCTCAAATGTTAAAAAAAACTATTATATTCAGTAAGATCACAAATGAAGCATGCGGTGGTGGCCTTAAAGGGCAAATGCACTGAAAAAAAATTTTTTTTACTGTATATATGAATGATATGTAGTGTATTGGCCACTGGCCATCTATTTTAATAAATGAATATGACATGGAAGGAAATGGAAACTTTTTATCTATTTTATTGAATTTCAATTGTTACTTTGAGGTATCAAGAATATTAATTAACTAATTGATGTATTATTCATGTAACTGTGTTTGCACTAGAATAGATAATTAATATTATAGATACATACATATTTGGTGCGACAATTAAAAACGTACTGTTGCTATCGAGAATGTCTAAAATTACGCGTTTACATTTTGGTAACGATCATCATGATGAAGCTCCTACTATTAATTACATTTTATCATGTAAACCATAGAGAAGATCCTATTTTCAATTAATTTTAATAATAACATAATTACTAATTTATCTGTTGTTAAGCAAAACGATATATATTCCCGCCGGTCACGACCACTCTGCCATCTCGACGAAAGCTTTGAACCTCTCGCGCACATTTACTAATTCAAACTGGTAACACTATCAGCTGATGGTGAATGAAAACATCGTGAGGAAACATGAACGTTCTTGAATGTTTTTGTAGTATGTATGTGAGTAAGATATAAAACTTTTGATTTACTCGTTGTTTGAAGAGGCCTTTGCGCTGCTATGGGAAACTAACAGACTGGTATTATTATAATTATTAAGCAAAACGTTGTGTAGCATATCAACTCCATATTCCGTTTACTGTATAGAAAAAATCACTATTATTTTAGCGTACCTAATTAAATTATCCGATATTAAAACGACATAGAACCGTAGTGTGCAATATTGTAATGGAAGAGTTTCATGTTAAATATAGGAAAAACAAATATTTTTCCGTTTTCGGTATGTTTATTAAGTAGGTACCAATCAATAATTTACTAATACTTGTAACTATTAATATTTTTATAAATAAAGATTTTGTGTAATTTACTGGGTCGCTAAGGATATAATAATTTTATATACATAATTAAGTTAAGTATTAAGATTTTATTAGATCTTAATAAATCTTAGCGGCCCTTGTTTCCAGTGATATACTTAAAATAAAAGAAATACATTTTTCAAATTGTTTCATTTGTCTTTAATTCTTTCAAAACGCCGTAGCTCATCTAAGTTCAAATATTGTGGACAGTGAATATATCCAACTGTATATACAATAACACGATGCAAATAATTGTTCAGCCAAAGAAACATGTGAAACACTTGTGAAATACATATTACAAACAATTGTTTAATATTAATATATTATAATATCATCGTTTAAACAAGTGAAGCGGAAATAAGAAAATAAAATACAATAAATATTAAATGAAATAAATTAAATTTATTATAAATGATATTATAAATACATGAAAAGTAGGCACTTGTATCTAATTTAATAAATGTTTTTCATTTACCTGAGAACGTTCTAGAATTGAACACGTTTATTATGTGGAAAATATTACTTGTTTTAATGGGTAAACATTATAAAGTTATTTTATAACGCTCGTGACAGATTATTTTCTATATTTTTTAGTGTTTTAGACTAAGATTAATCTACATTATCACCTGATGTTAAATTTCCATGTGAGTCAATGTACCTACATGCTAGTAGGTATAGGATTATTTAAAGTATCATCTTTGGAGTTTATGAAACGTTTATCATATAAATGCCCGTGGTACGTAAATTAGATGGTGGGCAACAGATGGTAGCGATGTTCGGTTATTTAATTATTTTTGTGATTGTAATTATTTATTTATTTTTATTATTACTTTTAATATTATATTAACTATTATTTTATATTTAATCCATGACAAATCGTTCATAAACAGTAAGCTCGAGTCGCACTTGAAGCTGACACGCACTACTTTTTTTATTTATCATTTCAGGTGGTTTCCAATCATTGAATGCTGTTTCATTAATATGCTATAAAGAGTAAGTTGTGGATCTTTCTATAATGTATTACGAATCCCATTTCAGGACAATATCATGTAACTCAAAGGACGCTACAAAAAGAGCTCAGGCAAATATTTATAGAGATACCATAAAGTACTGATCATAATTTGTATTTTATATTATAATATTGTTGCTATCAATAGGTCAACATAACAATTATTGCTCTGTTTAAATAGGTAATGAAAAAATGTGTTAATTACATTTATGAACGCAAGGAAGAAGTTACACTTCTTTGTAGTAAGAAAACAAAAATAACTCCAAAAATGCTATCCTGCTTGCCAACGACGATTTTAAACTTTATTTAAAATAATGTCTATTTATAAACCGTTCAATTATTGTTATACAATAAAAGACAAAATTAGTATAATTAATTTACATTATTATCACTCATGGCTAACTAAACACGCTAAAAAATTATAATTTCAAAATCTATGCCAGAACTTATTGTCTTGTGTCTGCATTATTTACCCTTACAATAACAATTTTACAATAGGTATCGCTGCCACAGAGGGAGAATAATTAGATTATTACACTTTTCTCTTCGTCATAAAGTCTATATTACGATACGCCTTTTAGTCTAATCTACGCTCTGGTATCTTATTTCATCTCAATAAAAATGTAAAAAAATTAAGCTGGTAACTGCATCCAATTTCAAAACGTCAGAATTGGAAAATTTGTCCTTTTTTACTTTTTCACATAAATGTAAAAAGCAGAATTTTGTTGCTGAGACAGTAACAGGGTCAAAAGATAAACATTGTATTAGTTTATAACATATAAAACACCGACAATAAACTGGTTTGTATGTAAAAACTTACTGCCACTTTTACCGACAAAAAATAACTAAATCAGCGTTTTCTTGCAAACCTGATTTTATTCGTAATTTAATTCTTATTAAATGGTAGCGATATTTTCTTATATTCCAAATGAAAATAGAGGAAGCATGAATTCAAAAGGTCATAAACTTAAAACCTAAGTTACAAAAGCTATGAAGTAAAGAAGGTGGCTATGATTTATTCCTGGTTATAACATTGATACGTTGATGATTCATTAAATTAAGAAAGCATTATAATATAAATTTTTCACCAAAATAATTTGCGTTACATCCAAGGTTCAACGCTAAATATAAATTGTTCATATATTTAAGTAAATTGATAAATGTTTTAATAATATTTTTTGCTCATATTTTAGAACAATAGATAATTACCAAGTAGCTACTCTCAGTAATGCGGAAATATTGATAAATTCGTCATGCATCGACGTATCTCTACAGACTCTCATGTATACTTTCGGATACAGAGGAAAAGAAAATGGGAACAGAACCATAAGTATCATAACAGCATGCCTCAAAGATTCGATAAAAAGAAATTGCGTCCTGCTGGACTGGGAGAAAGAAGCCAGCACTGATACCATTTTCGGTATAGGGAGCATTGAACTTTCGTATGCTACGAAAGCAGTGCCAAATTCAATTAGTGTAAGTAATTAATCATTTCGGTCAACATCTATACCCAGTATTCTGCTTTCCAGTTAAAATAAAAGTGACTTGTTTATCCTTACTAGCGGTCGCCCAATGATCGAAATTCGACCAGCGACATTTTAATCATAGACTATTTTCTGTTTGACATTTGAAGTATGAACCTAAACTGTGAATATGATATCACTTGCTGTCACTTTTCATTGAGTGACAATGTCAATATTTTAGGAGGTTAGATTGTCAATGGAAGGGTTAGGGATTCGCAGTATTAATTTATTTTATTTAATATATTAGTAACAAATATTATAGATAAATTTTAGCGTTCTGCACTCCTTCTCCATATAAACTTTAACCTTGCCAAATCTCATAGACTTCCTTGACGCAATACGCTTAAAAGGGTAGAAAGATTTTGCTTCACGTATTAATATATAGATACTCTATAGTTTATACGGATGTACAGTGGCTATAAATTTTAAAAAAACTAATACATTAACAGGTTTTTCTAAATGTTAAAAACCAATAAAAAGCAAGTTTTTATTCAATACTTCGATAATTTAACACATAATTTAAACACGCAAGAAATTTATTTAGTTTAAATTTCCCTTTTTCCGTTTTTTATCTACGTTACAAGCTTTTAATATTATTGAAATACTAAACAAAATTTTGTTTTTAGTAAGTTGTTTTTCTATTATTTTTATTCTATTCTTTTCAGCAAACTTTTTCATATAGTAAATCATCATCGTCATCAAGTGATGTAGATAATACTCATTGTTTAGATTGATGAATACTGCAAATGTCAAAAAAATGTGTACATCTTGGTTGCTCTTTACTAATTATTTATGTAATTTTATTCACTATGTGATGTAGTTTTTTTATTCGTAATTTTGTTTTATATATTTTATACTAAAACAATAAATACCAGATAAATAAAATCAATATAATAGAATGATTATGAGCCGGGAGCGGGGGAGCAAGATTTGTGCGTGTTCCTGATTGATGGCACTATATAGTCCACGTGAGCGGAGCCGCGGGCACAGCTAGAGTTACGCCCTCCATCACAAGGGTTTAGGAGTTAGCATTTAAGAGCAATAGAAGACTTGGCATCTGAACCCTCTATGGAGTTAAGGGTGACAAAACACTGGCCTACGTTTCGCATGGCTGACAAATTTATAACAATTAATATTACAAATTATTACAAGCTATAAGAATTCAAATAAAACTCATCACTGTTGGCGTATACTCTGACTTTGAAGCTCCACAATTCAAATTAACAGTCAAGGAATAGAAAGGAAAAGTCTGGTCAAAGTCGTCGTCCAGCGGCTTCTCACACCAATAGGTTTCGTGGCGAGCTTACAAGCTTGTAAAATATCACAATACAACAAATGGCCGCAATAAGAGGATCTCTAGTCCCGTGCTTCAAGCACAGTTCAAATAAACAATTACAAGAGGTTTTATCAAAGTTATCAAACGACGTAACTCAAACCGGCACATTGACCTTCATGGCAATCACGAGTGGCCGCAATAAGGGGAAAATATCTCGTCCCGTGCCCAACAAACGCGTATTTAATTGACTGATAATAATTAACATAGTAATGCACAAATAACATCGCGAGCGCGACGTCAAACATGAAAAAAGTGACAGGTGACAGCTCTCGAGTGCAGAAGTTACATAAAGACAACTTGTTTCCAGACCGTGGTTCCAAATAGCTAGATTTACTAATTACTAGTTAATGGAATTATATTTTTTGTGCAAAATAGATATTCATTCAAGTCACTTTTAGATTGGTAATAGAATGGGACAAGTATTGATAAAACTAACAGATTATGGTTTGAATATGACGCGTGTTATCCTGATGGGGCATTCTTTAGGAGCGCACTTATGGGGTAACACTGGCAGAGAAGTAAGAAGTAATGGAAAAGATATAGGAATGTAAGTACTGTTAATTTTCTTTAGTTTATAGTATATAGGCCGTAGTCTATGGACCTTTGTAATACCATAGATAATAACTAGCGCGTTGCCGACCATTGAACCCCACTGTCCTAAAGAGCTCTGGAAACCCTATTCACCGCAGAAATAGAACACTAAGTTATTTGGCTGCGATCTTCAGTAAGATGGAGGTATTCCACCAGTCAAACTGCCCGAAGTAGACAGAAAAATTCCCAAATTAATTTATCGGTGCCTTACCTACCTCTTACCCTTTCTCTTTATTTACCTGTGCCTCTCTTGGAATGTTCCAGCTACAATAATGTTGTTTCACTTATTTTTCGTCTGGAATAATACTAATAAAGATGTCATTTGTACCTTCACGCTAACACAAAGCTGCAACTATCGAAACTATAATACAAGTATTTGTTGATATTCACAAATAATGAAAAAGGTACAAAGACCTGAACTACAGATCTCCAGACCTTCGTTCTCTAATTTTACCTATATTATCACCATTTTATGCACAACAATTTTGAATGAGCATAGATCATTATGAAACAATAGATAATAAATTTTCTGTATTACTGTATGAAAACGTTAATAACCAATTGTAAATAGTACGTTTTGCTCTTTGTTTAGATAAATGATAAATATGAAGAATAGGGTTAATCTGATTATATATATATATATATATATGAGCACTTAAAAAACAGAAGAATTTATGTGAAATTTTCATATGGAGTGAAAGCGTCTCACATACATGATGCTTACGTCCTTTATTGTAGTGAATGTTAGGATCATATATTAATCGACAGTGCATAGTAAGAATAGTTTTTAGGATAAAAAGTTGTCTTACAGTAAGGACTTTTGATATATTATATAGTTCAACTGTGGGAAATCTATATGGCAGAAACGAGCTTACTTTTAAAACTGCTCTTTGAGCACGCTCTAATTTCATTATTGTAGTTTTAGCGGCCCAACCCCAGGATGTGATGCAATATGCAATAATTGACTGACAAATAGCAAAATACATAGATTTTAGGATTGTTGAATCTCCAATGTGTCGTAAATTTTTAAATATATATGTAAGTTTACGCATATGTATACGTACCATAAAAATAATTGATATACCATTGAACTACTGAAAGCGCGCTTATTTCGCGAGACCACCCTGAGGGGCCCCGCCAGAATTGTGCCATGTTTTTCAATTTGATGGCCGCCTGCGGAATGGTTGTACAACCGGCCGCGCATCATGCTCGTCTGCTGGAATCTCGAAAGTTGCAGGCACATTCTCGTATACAATATTAGAACGAAAGAAAGTTGCATGCAGGTGACATAGAGCTTTTTGCTTTCGTGACGATTTATACAAGTCATCTCCAACCACAAACCGCATTACAGAACTTCGTTCCAAAAATGATTAAATTATAACTTTAAGAAAGTTCACTTTGGAGAGGTTCACGCGAAATTTGCAAACTGTACTCATTTATATTACAATAAGCTTCATAATACATTTTGTTTAACAGTATCGCTGGTCTTGACCCAGCAGGACCATTGTACAATACTACTATTGTAGAACCTTTAAACGCGGCAAGCGCAAATTTCGTTTACTGCCTCCATACAGACCCAGGAAACTATGGAATCAACTCATCCCAATGCACCGTTGATATATGGCCGAATTTCAACCATTTCATAAACGGAGACAATCATCAACCAGGCTGTAAAAATGGGACGTTCCCTAAGTTTTCAACAGATGGTGAGCATTACATTTTTTTCGAAATTTTACTTCAATATACGAGCGCATATTATAATTAAAAGTCTATACTAATCAACTTATTGCTGGCTAAATTGTGTTATTGTGGTGAAAATAGTCACATTCGAATTTTTTTGAATACTGTATCAGTTTCATCTAGAAAATAATTTTATCAAAATTGAAACCAATTGTGGTGAATGCTTTTTGGTTGACCATGTAGTTTATAATTGTATTGCTAGATGTTATAATATATTACTAGATAATATCTGGGCGACCGAGCTGTGCTCGGTGTCTTATAAACAAAAAAAGAAAAACATCTATCTAGGTAAACTTGGAATGTAAAACATTATCTAAATGCAAAGTTTCATCAAAATCGTTGGAGCCGTTTCCGAGAAATCAATTACATATACAGGGTGTCCGGTAATGAATGGATAACCTTCAAATGGCTTATAGCAAAACTTATGGCCGTTCAGAAAAAAATGCGAAACAAAATATATCCTAGGTAGTACCTAAGATATGATTTTTTTAAATAAAAAACTACAAATTTTTACCTTGTTTTACATTCTTGTACACTGCGACCACAAATGACTGAATTCTATCGGTTTTTTGTTGATCTATTATTATACGCTAACTATGCCAATTGCCTTGTCATTAACTAATGTTTGACGTTAAACTTGTCGTCGCTGAATATATAAAAAGTCGGTAAAATTCTGACCTTAACGAATGTGAATAGACAAGTTATTGTAATATAAAGAATGTCGAAATAAATCTGAAAGACCCAACTAAGATTTACCTGTACGTAGTACACCTTCTGCACATCGATTTTTTTCATAATAGTATGCTTGAAGTAAGCACAGTTTATTCCAAAAACTGTAGCGACCATCGAAAGATCAACAATATATCTCCAGTCACCGCTGTCATACTGGCCTGCGTAAATTGAATGATGAGTGTTTCACCAAATGCATGGTAGTCATTTCATCATTTACTCGTCTTACCAAGTACAAATGTGATTAGGGTATGAAAATATTGTCATGAAACCATAGTATGGTGTTATCTAATGCCCGTCTGGTTTGCTACCACCCTAAAGTTGAAGTTAAAGCTTCTACTAATGATATGTCAAAAAACTAAATGTCAAAACTGTTATCTTATTCCGATTTGCCCCTATTCAAAAACAAAGTTCTTAGTCTATATTAAACGGCTTCATTGATTTTAGTATACGAGTTGTCATTAGATTCGATACATAATATTGTAATATAAAAAAATGTACAAAAATATTTTTTTTATTAGTCAAGTGTTTTGTTGTAGTGGGGTTTTCAGTTTTTTTTTTTTAAATTAAATAAATTGTATACAATATTAAATGCTTCTTATAAGGAAAAAAATAATTGTTAAAAATTGACTTTTTAATATTTTCTCTAGATCTATGCAGTCACGACAACGCAGTTCTCCTATTAGAGTATTCTATGCTGGTGAATAAAACTTCTCTGGTAGCGAGCAAGGCAACTGACTACTACTCTTGGGCCGCCGCCAATGGTTCCGATACAGAAACAATCTACATCGGAGATTTGATTAACGAAAAGTTAGTATTCATATCTGCACTTAAACTTTACGTTGCAGAAAAATATGATGTTGCATCTGATTGGGAAATCTATGAGAGTTGTAATATTTTCCATACGTCTCTTTTTGGACCATCTGTAGTTTATTTAAAATAATATACTCTATTATAATTGAAAGGTTATGATATTATTCTTAGTCTAAATGTATAACTATCTACATATGACTTAAAGTTTAGGTCTTATAACTGGTTAGAATGGTTAGAAGCAATCATGGCTTTGCGGTAGGTGGTTTCTTTTACAGACTCGTCATCGATCGACGTTAGTTCGAATCCCTGTAATAAACCTGAGCTTTCGGTGTAGGAAACATCGTGATGAAACCATAGCGTGGTGATAGGGGTACGCCTAGCTATCTACCACCCTCATGTTGCAAATCTGTCGTCATGCACCAATAGATGTGTTCCGGCAGCTGTACTTGACAGCTAGTCTTCTACTACCTACTAGGCTTAGTATGCTACCATCTTGGGCTACTCCGTCACTTAAGATCAGGTGAGATGATGACGACAAGGATAAAAAAAAATTGTTACTCTAAACCAATGTTGTACTTTATCATATCTCATTAATATAAATTTATGAATATTATTTTAAACGTATAAAATATTTAAATCATTTTTGTTTTCCATAAGTTGTATATTGTACAAGATGTCCAGAAAGGATATCGGGTATTTGTAAGTTCAATGAAACAAAAATTATTTGTATGCAATAAAAAAGTTTATTGTTCATTATTAGCATATGAATTGGAGAATTATTTGGAAAAGATGATGTTATCCAAATGATGACGGTTACGTTGCTGGCACTCTTCTAAACGGAAACGAAGATTGGCGATAACACGTTGACACATAGCTATCGATATTGCTGCCATTTCTGACCTGATGTTTTGCTTTAACTGGGTTAGATTCGTCGGATTGTTTTGATAAACCTTACTTTTAAGGTATCCCCATGCAAAATAGTCAAGCGGGCTAAGGTCGGGGCTTCTGGGAGGCCAGTTGATGTTACCCCTTCGCGAAATGACTTTATTAGGGAATAATTCGTTAACAACTTCCATTGGGTCATTTGAGGTATGGCAAGTGGCCCCATCTTGCTGGAACCACGTTCTTGAGTTGAAACCTGCAAACTCCTGCAACTCTGGGACCAAAAAATTTCGCAACATATCGCAATAACGGTCACTATTCACATTTATTGCTCGGCCTCGTTGATCTTCATGAAAATAAGGACCAATTATGCCTTTAGCAGACATAGCGGCCCAAACAACGACCTTTGGGCTATGCAGGGGTCGTTCATGCTTTCGTCTCGGATTCTCCACTGCCCAGTACCGACAATTCTGCTTATTAACATGACCATTCAGGTGAAAATTTGCTTCGTCTCTGAACAGTATGTTGTTAAAGTTGTTAAATCGCTGCAGCATTTCTTTCGCAAAATTCAGTCAATTAGCATAGTCCGTATCCTTCAATTCTTGAACCAATTGAATTTTATAGGCTTTTATCGAATGTAAAGATGATTTTTTGATGTTCAACGCTTGGCTTCGCTTTCGGATGGATAAAGACGGATTTTGACGAACCGACGCCTCAACTTTTTCAATTGTTTCTTCATCGCGAACTGAACGAGGACGACCAGAGTTTTGAATTTTAACTGTCGCACCTGTATTCTCGAACATCCTGATCCATTTCCTAATGCTATCGTCACTTGGCGCGTGGCGTGTACGATATTCCGCACGATAGAGACGTTGAGCAGTCACTATTGAATCACCATTACGATAATACGCTCGTACGCAAATTGCGCGATGCGTCCCCGAGTACTGTTCCATCGTGACTAAAACTCCACAAAATGGCGGACGTTACGAACCCCTCCCCGCACCCTTTAGACGCCCCGTTTCGAATATGGCGCGAAAACAAATACCCGATACCCTTTCTGGACACCTTGTACAATCCTTGTATTGTAGATTGTACAATCACATCGATAGATGTTTGGCGAAAGATTATGTAACTATGCTGTAGCGCCATCATGTACCATGGTGTTCTCCTTCATTTAAAACTCGAGCACATCATTATATGATTCGAGAAGTTGTGACGTCCGAGCGAGTTATCAAGATCGTCGTGTCCTCAATAACTTTGCTTGTTTTTTTTTTTTCAGCGCCTCACCAGGTAACTATTATTTGACAACAAACCCTCCTCCAGATTATGGCAAGGGAATAGAAGGACTACGGCCATAAACAATGAAATATTCAAACTGATTTTAAAAGAAATCAATTATTATACGTATCTAATAATAAAAAGTTCTGTTGAAAATTTTATTTACCTTTTATTTATATACATATGAAAGCTAAAGCGAATCTAGACAAAATATAAATACTAAATACCACTTATTAATATACCTTTCGCAAAAGACCATTACACTACGTTCATCTATCTATGTGTAGAGTTTTTTAACAAAAATTTTGTATTTTAAATTAAGAATAAGACAATGAATTAAGATGAAAATGATACGAATTTCTATTGTATTAGAAAGAGTAATGTTTGGCAATTTTATTATAAATGAAAAATGATCTGATAAATAAAATCACCGCTACCACGCTTATAGATGTCAATTCTTTCATAAAAATGTTCAGTACACAAGGTGGACAAGTATCGAAACAACAGCACGGTCATAGAATGCTGTTGTCGCATTCATATATGCTTCGATGCCCACCATCTCACAAACTCCAGACGTCAGATATGTCTGCGGTCCTTGTTTGTTTCTAGGCTTGGCGTATTTTTGGACTATAACGTCACTTAATAGTAGGTAAGATTGTAATTAACGTCATTGTATAAATTGTATATTAATATTACAAACAATAATTGTTTGTTAGTAAATAATAAAAAATACAATACAACAATAATATTCTATCAATGCAAATATACGAATACATTCGTATTTTATTAGTTTGGAGTCAAAATACACAAGCCTTGAAGGTGGAGTTAAACGGTTAAACTAAACGGCAATATTTTCCGAACCGATCTGCAATTTTGATAATTAGGTTATATCATGGCCGCGAAATGTACATTGTCACCATTTACTTATTTATTTCGCATTAACCTAATCCATCTCCATACAATGCGGGTGAATATTCCTCATCTTTTATGCATTTAGCAAACGTCTTCTTAAGAATACTACTTGAAAACAATATTATAAATGATGTAAAGAAATTTTAAAATTCGTAATAGCTTCTAAGAACTGTCATCTCGTTAATACAGATATACTATGTACCTACAAATTATACAATCTGTAAAGTCTTTCAGAAGGTACATATAGTATCACTAAGAGACGCACACAAGTTTTTTATATGTATACAGTTAGGTGACATTCTCTTGTAAGACAACTTCTTCGGTAGCGCCGTCAACATCAAGGAACATATGGTCACCATAGTAACAGAGAAAGAAGACGGGCATGCGCAGTAACGGCGTGGGAAGACAAACCACACGCGGTGTGATGTTCTTCTTCTTCTTGTTTTGGCGCCGCGAAAAGCACTTGCCAGTATCAATGTGTTTAAACCTTCGTAAAATTTTATAATAATTATACAAAGTCGGGTCTTCTGACAAGATGGTGGCTGTCTTGTCAGAACTATCCAGGGAGTTTTTGTGACATCTCAAAATGCATACTCGTACTTTATATTTATAATTCACTTCATGTACGCACAATAACTAAACTATATCACGCAAAACGCCACCAATATTAATATAGACCTAAGTTAAAGAATTAAAAATAAAAACCACAACATGTCACTTTAAGATCCCAACAAAAAAACTCCGCGGTGCGGCGTGGTCATTGTAAAGATAGCGTCGTCTAAAGGTGGGTTCCCACGGTCTGTGGTATTGCGGATTATCACGGCGACGCGATGAGATCAGACAGCTACGCACCGAACATAAGGCTACGGACATGTCTGCGCTCCCACAGTCAACACTCTTCCCATAGTACATCGCGCATCGGTGCGGGCTGGTCCGCGTCCGTCCGCAATATCACGGACCGTGGGAGGCCACCTTTAGAAAGAGCCTTGTCATGTTCCTACTTAATATTGTTATTTTCATTATACTTTGTTATGTTTTATTCTTATAACCTAAATCTTCTTCTTCCCAGACTTATCCCACTTTAAATGGGGTCGGCTCTCCAATTTTTCGGCGCCAGGTCGATCTGTCCTGGATTGTCGGGTCGTACAGTTTTTCCTGCAATAGGAGTTTAGTCATGCTAGTCCACCACGTAGCCGGAGGTCGTCCTTTACCTCTCCGATATTCATTTAGTTGTAATGCTTGCTTCACTACATGTTCCTCGTCTTTTCGCATTACATGACCATACCATCTGAGACGGCTCTCGGTTAGTTTCTCTGCTATAGGGCGACTTTGAAACTACAACGCATATGCTCGTTTCGTACTTTGTCTAGTCTCGTCACACCTCCAGACCACCTCAGCATCTTCATCTCGGCAGTGTGAAGCTTTTTTACATGCGTCTTTGTTACTGGCCAACATTTCGCTCCGAACATCAAAACTGGTCTCACCACCGTTCTGTAGATATTTCCTTTAGTTCTTATTGGCATACGAGCATAGCATAAGACTCCTTTTAGTGATCGCCACTTCAGCTATACCATGTTCACCCTGTGTGCTACATCAGCGTCGACGTCTCCTTGGTCTGTGATGACCGAGCCTAGGTATTTTAATTTATTTATTTTGGGCACAGGGTACGATCAGGGTAGATTGTGGCTGGGCTACAGTTGTTATTAAATTGGCATTGTAAATGTTCAGTCTTTGCTTTACTTATTTTTAGACCTACGGACTCCAGAAGCTGTAATCCATGTGATCAATGTGGTTTGTAATTCTTATAACCTAAATATACGAAAATATTTAACTATCTCGTTTATCTAGAAAAGGTTGTTTTAATGCGCCGAGCGAACCTTGTTAGTTATATTCTATGTTTAAACAAGTGAAGCATCAAACAAGAAAAAAGAAATATTATTTTCTAATGATAATTAAGTACATTGTACTATCTCTATCACTTGTTTCTCTTTCTTGATTTTCATTATTATCAGTCATTCAACTGAGAACATTCTGCCAATGTGAGCTTACTATTATTATGTGGCATATATTATTACTTACTTTCATCGGTAAAAATAATTTTAATTTTGTGATGTTTTATATGTGGAATGGATTTCATATGATTTTTTATTTGTGTTATAGGTTAAAGTTAATCCAAAATATTACCTGATGTTGAGTGTTAATTTTGAATGTACCTAGCAATAGGTATACGATTTATTTATATAATTGTCTGATTATAAATAATTTCAGGTGATTTCCAATTATCGGATGCAGTTTCATTAAAATGCTTTAAGGGGTAAGTCGAATCCTTTTATTATGTTCTAGCAGCTGCGCTTGCATGGACTATAGAATACCGTCGATTGGGCACATGCGTGAGTCGTGCTACCACCGCTCCCGGTTATTCTAAAGACAAAAATGCTTAGTGTGGGTAATCCTTAGAAGAAAGTATACGCTCTCACTGACTTTTTTGCAGGTCTTTTTAAGATGTACAATTATGTTATACATTAATTTGATATATTTCTTACGGTTTACTCAGCGTAAGCCATTTCAGCGTCCGAATTGATTCACCATGAGCAGTTTTTTTTGTGCGGTTTACTAATTATTTTACTAAAATAAAAGTAGCCTAAGTTATTCCTTATAATATCAGCTATTTGCTAGTAAAAGTCCTTTCAAAATCGATCCAACTGTTTCAGAGATTACCCGGAACAAACAGACAGACAGAAAGACAAAAATTTTCAAAATAGGTTTTTTATTTTAAGTATCGTATATAGTTTCATATGCATTTAGGAAAGGCTGTTATAATGACATTATAAACAGACACTTAAATTTTATTAATTGTATTGTATTTTAACAGTAATGTAGTTGTATTGTAACTGATACTAACATATTAAATAAAATAAATTAATACTGCGAATCCTAAACAGACCAGTGTCATTGAACTTAGACCCCCCAAAATATTGACATTCTCACTCAACGAAAAGTGACAGCAAGTGATGTAGATAATACTCATTGTTTAGGTTGATGAATACTGCAAATGTTAAACAGAAAATAGTCTATGATCAAAAAGTCGCTGGTTGAATTTCGAGCTTAGGGCGATCGCTAGTATAAATAAATATTTGAATCATATTTATCGCTTATATTTCAGAACGATAGACAATCACCAAGTGGCTAATTTCGATAAAGCGGAAATTTTGATCAATTCATCATGCATCGATGTCTCTCTACAGACTCTTATTTATACTTTTGGATACAGAGCAACAGCAAACGAAACTATAACCATAAGTATCATAACAGCCTGTCTCAAAGATTTGATAAAGAGGAACTGCGTCTTGTTGGACTGGGAGAAAGAAGCCAGCGCTGATACCATTTTTGGTATGGAGACGATAGAAGCTTCGTATGTTAAGAAAGCAGTGCCAAATTCAATCAGGGTAAGTAAATCATCAGTTACTATCTCAATCGATATCAGAGACCAGATTGTAGCTTTTAGTTATTATAAAATATAAGTGACTTGATTATCTTTATATACGCACCTATTTATTTATTACGCAGTAATTATTTTCATCTCCTAATATTATTTTTTAACCGACTTAAACAAGACAATTTTAACGAAAAGGAAAAACAACTTCAATGGTTTTGAGGAATACCCTGCAGTATCTTCAAAGTCCAAAGTCCAATGCCAATGAAATTAAAATGGGACCACCCATGAAGTATCCCCTTTCGAAAGAAAAAAGTACCATTTAAATCGGTTCATAAACAAAGAAGTTATGGCTGAACCCACAGAGTACATTTGTATAAAGAAGAAGTTGAACCTCCATAAAAAAAAATATACATTCGAATTGAGTAACTTCGGAGTCCTTTCTTGAAGTCGATTATAAAAGAAATTGTGTGGATCTACAAAATTAAAAAATATGTACGTCTCTTTTTTATCACTATGCGATGTAGTTATATTCGTACAAAGTTTTTTTTTAACTTATACTGAGAAAACAAACACCATTTAGCGTGAAATATTGTATTATCTTTATATTAAACTGATTGGTATAATCAAAACTGCATTTTTATATTTCATGGAATTCAATTTTTTGTGCAAAATATTTAGATATCACAAGGCAATAGTAATTGCAAATATTGATATAGATATTGATTGTAAATATTACAATATTAATTAATAATGAAGTATCTTCTATTTTAGATTGGAAAATTAATGGGTAAAGTTTTAACAAAACTGACAAGATATGGTCTCAATTTGACGCGTGTTATCCTGATGGGGCATTCTTTAGGGGCACACTTATGGGGTAACACTGGTAGAGAAGTGAGGACTAGTGGAAAATATATAGGAACGTAAGAACTGTTAATTTTTTTTATGTTTATTCGAGCCTGTGGAGGCATGTAGGTATTACTAACGCGTTGCTAACCGTGAACCCCCTACACCAAAGAGCTCTGGAAACACTATTGACCGCAGGAACAAAACTCTAGGTTATTTGGCTGTGATCTTCTGTAGGGTATTCCATTAGTCGGACTATCCCAAGTAGAGAGAAATCTTCAAAGAAATCTCCCTGTGACGTACCTCTTTCTACCTTTTTTATACCAAGATTGTAGCAAATTATGTTGCCTGATGGTAATCGGTCACCGCAGCTTATGGACACTTACACATAAGTATCAAATATGCGTTGCCGACCCTTTAAAGACCTTTTTACCCCATTTTAAAGAGCTCCATACTGTAGTCCGCTAGGAAAACAACAACACTAGGGAGCTTATTCCATAACCGAAGCATTCGCGAAAAGAAACTCCTCTGAAATCGGATTATCCGCGACCATTTAGGTTCCAAAGTGTGAGGAGGAGCTCTCTGCCGATGGCGAGCAGTGCGATGGTAGAAAGTAGCCTCTGGCACCCTATCGAAGACTTTTTCGGAACACAACATATTACCACAAACTGTAGAACATGCAAAAGGAAGCAATGGAGGAACATTCCACATTCGAGCTGTTTGTTGTTAAAGAGTTTTCCGTTGTGTCTTCGCAGTCCAAGTTAGTTCAGAATATCTTTAGTTAGGTACACCTTGTCTTGGATTATCATAAACCTACCAATATATCAATCACCATACATTTCCCATTCAATTTTAAAGAGTTTTTAGGTATATCTTCAAAATCCAAGGTCCAATGACAATAAAATTAAAATGGAACCCACTTGAAAATATCCTTTTTCCAACAAAAAAATAATATTATAAATCAATTTATAAATGACGGAGTTATGTGGTAACAAATATATAAAAAATTACAACCGAACTGATAACCTCGGCCTTTTTTTAAATCGGTTAAAAAAAACTGACTTTACCTGATTTTGATGAGTTTCAGGGCTTATCTTCGAATTAGAAAATCCAATGCCAAAGAAATTAAAATGAGACACCCTTGAGGTAGCTATCCCCTTTTCAAAGAAAAAAAAAACATCTAAATCGGTTCATAAACAAAGAAGTTATGGCTGAACAAACCATAAAATAATATATACATTCGAATTGAGTAACCGAAGTCAGTTAAAAAGAATTTAATTATATCACTTTAAGAGAACTTTGCTAACTGTACCCATTTATATTACAATTGCTTCATAATACATTTTGTTTAACAGTATCGCTGGTCTTGACCCAGCAGGACCATTGTACAATACTACTATTGTAGAACCTTTAAACGCGGCAAGCGCAAAGTTCGTTTACTGCCTCCATACAGACCCAGGAAACTATGGAATCAACTCATCCCAATGCACCGTTGATATATGGCCGAATTTCAACCATTTCATAAACGGAGACAATCATCAACCAGGCTGCACTAATGGCATGTCCATCAATTATTTACATATCATAAGTATTTGCAAGATTTTTTAAATTTCATCTGGTGTTTTACGGTATGCTTGTCTTCAGTCAATATTTAAACTGTCGTGTGCTACGGAAAAGTCCACCTCCTTACATACACGTGGTAGATCTTCTGAATTACACCTTGGTAATGGTTTTAACGGATGAATGTTTTAGAACTACACAACCAGACTGTCGGTAGATCTTCGTCTTATTGGTCTTCACTTACCATCATACATAATATGAACTGAAATGGTGAAATGGAAGGTGAGCTTAATGCCGATAGAGTGGATGAAGTTATCCCGTAAAGTGACCAGGGAAGCCCTTATCCCCAAGGGTGATTGGCGTTTCCGTAAACTGCATAAAATTTACGTCTTTAAATAATCCCAAAGATATACCTAAGTAATTTAAAATGTAAGTTATTTGTTTTACTATCACTTACCCCGTGTCGCCCGCAATTTCCAATTAAATTAAATTAATTGATTAATTCCAATTAATTAAATTTCTGGTCTAAAACTCGATTAAACAACGATATCATTCACTTTATTTTTTCTCCTCGCACACATTAGGTAGTTACCGTGAATGTTTTCCTATTCATACGCGAATCGTGTGAACTACCGCCCTCTGTCGGTGTCATTTAATAAACGTTCATGACAATATCTATCTTAGTGTATCCGTCAGCCTGTCTGTTAGTGCGCTTATAACTCAAGAACCACTCGATGAATACCTAAAGACCTTCCTTTGTTTCAAATTTCAAGACAGTAGGCCTGCGGGAAGTATTTTATAGGTTTTAATGATCGGTTCATGAGCGTTATTTTAACTATGAAGTGCTGTATCTCTTTAATGCGTTGGCCTAGAAAATTTATTTTATTTTATTTAATTTTTACAACAGCACATTTAATTTATAATATTAATTTCAACTGTATAGTTTTCGTTTTCGAGTAAAAGTATCTTGACACACGAACAGATTGACGGACAACTAATCGATCCTATAAGACTTCCAGGTTTCTACTAGGTCTTTACCTATGAAATTGCCGTTTTGTATGAAAAAATTTAAACGATTTTTTTTCATGTATTTTTTATTTGTATTAATCGAAGTAATGACCCATGCAGTCAATGCATCTTTGCCAGCGCAGTGGCAGTTTATTGATGCCCTTCTTAAAGAAATCAGCTGGACGGGAGGTAACTAATTCTTCAAAGGAATTTTGTACTGCCTCTCGGGTATTGAATTTTTTTCCCGCCAAGGAGTTATCCAAATTCTGGAAAAAGTAGTAGTCTGTAGGCGCAAGGTCTGATGAGTAGGGCGGATGACGGAGAACTTCCAACCCCAGTGCTTGCAACTTGGAAACCGTCTGCTGTGCAGTATGAGGTCGCGCGTTGTCGTGCAGGAGCAGCGGAGACGAGCGATTGATCAATGCTGGTCGGAGATGTGCCAGCTTCTCCATCATTGTGTTCAGTTCTTCACAGTACACATCTGCAGTAATGCTCACCCCGTTTGGTAAGAAGCTGTGATGAATCACACCGGCACTAGACCACCAAACAGTGACCATCACTTTTGTAGGTGTAAGTTTTCGTTTCGGGCATTGTTTAGGTGCTGAACCAGGAACCAGGAACCAACCAACTTGCTGAGCGCTTGCGGTTATCAAACAGAATCTATTTTTCATCGCAAGTAACAATGCGGTTCAAAATTCCTTCATTTGTGTGTCTGTTGAGCAGTGCAAGGCACGTCTCGACGCGTACTTCGCGCTGGCGATCATTGAGTTCGTGGGGCACCCATTTGTCAAGCTTTTTTACCTTGCCAATTTGACGCAAATGGATCAATATTGTTTTGACGCTAACGTCGAAATCTGTTGCTAATTCAGCCGTAGATTGTGTATCATCAGCTTCCACAATCGCCTTTAATTCGTCATTGTCGACCAAAGTCTTCGGATGACCCCGAGGTTCATTTTTCAGGTCGAAATTCCCAGAACGGAAGCGAGCAAACCAATAACAGGTGGTGCGTTGGTTTGTAGTGTTAGCTCCGTAAACGTCGTTGATGTTGCGTGCCGCTTGTGCCGCGTTGCTGCCACGACGGTACTCATATTCCATAATTACTCGAATTTTTAACATATCCATGATGACAAAAAAGATTGAAATGCGATGAAAATGTAACATTAATCAATAAACAAATGACTACTTTTGGAAAAAGAATTCCATGTTTTTAAAATAATATTAATTTGAAATTAGAATTCTTGGCCAAACAAAATTTAATTTGGCTATTAATTATATTAATATTAATTTTATTTTAGATTTCAAATGGCCAGTACTGCAGAACGGCAATTTCATAGGTAAAGACCTATTATTTCATTATGAGTTACGGAACCTTTAAAACGAATGATAAAAGTCTAACTCTGTTTTTTTTCCTAGACCCATGCAGTCACGAGCGCGCCATTTTTCTATTAGAGTACTCTATGCTGGTGAATAAAACTTCTCTGGTAGCGAGTAAGGCAACTGACTACTACTCTTGGGCCGCCGCCAAAGGTCTCGCTACAGAAACAATCTACATTGGAGATTTGATTAACGAAAAGTTAGTATTTATTTCCTTATCACAACATTCCGTTACAGATAAAATAGACCCAGTGGTAGAAGTAGACTAGACCTGATACATAAATTACACAGAATATAAAGACATACTCCATAACTTCAAACTCAAAAGGGCTCTGCATTAAATTACATGCCGTTTTTTTCAGACTCCAATTTTTTTTACAGTCAAATCACTTTATAATCATGCTTGTGAGTAGGCTAAATATTTTCACGGAACAATTTTTATTAATTGCATTCCTTTTAAATCTGGCACTACAAATTTCAGTTCTAAGTAGTTGTTATAAAGTTCACTTTTGAAAGATAGGTTAATATTTTCCAAGTTCGTAATTTTTTTTGTACATTTTTTTGTTAGGTTTGAACCATTATTGTGTTGTTTACGTCAAATACGACCTGCTTTAATATTTTATGCCGTTTTGTTGTGAGTGAGATTTTTTTTTTATTGTTTAGGTTAGATTTGAACTGTGACCAGAACAAATATTTATCCGTTGAAAATTCATAAACGATTCCTAGACAGACATAACCTCAATGATGATTTTTTTTCTCAAAAACGATTGGTTTCTCCTCTTTTTCCTTCACAAGGAAATTTCCTCTTACCCTCCCCCATTTTCCCCACCCCTTCACGTCATCAAATTCAGTGGCATGTAATCTAAAGTCCAACCCTCAAAAGTGTTGAAGACAGAAGGTGTGCTGCTGAATTATTGATTCTGTATAAACTTGTAAATGGTAAGTACATTAGCAGCAACCTACTTGAACAATTAAATTTTGAAATACTCACTCGTTCGGTGCGAGTACATCAATTATTTCTCTTAACACCTGTCGATAAAACAATGTGTCAAAAAATACCCCTATTTCGAATGTGCAGCCATTATAATGAATGTTGTATTCACCAAGACATATAATACGTTATAAACATATCTGTATATGTATAAATATCTCGTATTACGATGTATGTTCGCGATAAACTCCGAAACTACTGAACCAATTATGATCATATCTGTTATTTGGTCTAACTTAAAAGATAGGATGTATAGATAGCAAATTTTTAAAACCTGGTAACACCGTCATCCGGCACAGCACAGCGGGACGTTTGATCGTATGGCGGTACCCTGAGCCGTGCCGCCTGTATTGCCATGAAGTTTCCTCATTTAACTAATTTTTTTACATTTTATTAGGGGTAATTTTTTTACTTATAATCTGAGATAGATAACATAAACAGAATATAATCTCGATACCTAATAACACCTTCACGGATCCGACGGGGTTTTTAATACATACTATTAATAAAAACAATACATACTATTAACTTCTTAGTTTATGAACCGATTTGTATGATTCTTTTTATTGGATAGGGGATACCTTAAGGGTGATCTCATTTTAATATAATTGGTATTAGACCGTCAACTTTAGAGATACACCAGGGAACCCTTCAAAATCATCGAAGATGGTTTTATTTTTGGTCAAAAATTGTCTTCTTAGTTTTTAATGTATGGTGTTCCTTGAATCTGGTCACATAGAAATACAAAAGCGAATCAAAATTCAAGTGACACTATACATTACGAACTAAAATCGAATTAAAATCGTTCCGTCCGCTTTCGATTCACTCTCTGTTTTATAAGACCTTAATATAATAAATAGATGCTTAGCAAAAGATTTTGCAAAAACCCACCAAGCGTGTTTTGTGAAATGGAATCACCATAGTATTTACTTTCTTTTTTTCAGCGCCTCACCAGGTAACTATTATTTGACAACAAACCCTCCTCCAGATTATGGCAAGGGAAAAGAAGGATTACGGCCTTAAACTAAGAAAAGTTTAAGCCGCTTTGAACATGAAATAATATTATGTATTATGTTTCAAATGTATTAATTAAAAGTTGTTTAAAAAGTTATACTTCTGGTCTTTATTTATCTTTTTTTTCTATTTATATAATATTTATTATTATTATGATTTGTTTCTCGGAAACAGCTCGATGTTTTGGATGAAATTTTGTATGTAGATTATAATGTTTTATTTCCCAAATTTATCTAAATAGGTGATTTTTTAAATGCAAATTACCGAACAATGCTCGGTCACCAAGACATTATCGGTTCAAAATATACTGATCGATGTTCAACAACACAGATTTGAAAATATCACGCGAAATTCATTTCTTTTATATATGTATGTATCACCATGATCAGCTTGTATCTTCGGTCCTTCACATTCAGGAATCCAGGCACTCTACATAGGTCGTCACTCCATCTTAAAGGGGGACGTCTCACATTTCGGTTACCTAAACGTAGTAAGTAATATATATAAACCTATATTCGGAATTCAACAATTCGGAAGAAACGGCTTCAACAATTTGGATGAAACTTTGTATTTAGATAATGTTTTAACTTTCCCATTCTAAGTTTATTAGATATGTGTTCTTTTTCTATTTTGTAAGACGCCAAGCGGAGCTCGGTCGCTCAGATATTTAATTTTAAACTCAACTGTTAAAGAAATTTAATACAGCCGCGGTAGCGCTATACATTTAATAAAACACGTACCTATTGATTTCGAAATAAATACATTCCATTGACCACTTAACACAAGATAGACTGCATGATTGTTTGCTATTTCTATAAAACTGATTATATGCTATTTTTTGTAGCTTTTTTTATTTGCTAGACTTTCTACTTGCAGGCATTTTCTAATGCCCTACCATCATCACGATATTTTCTCTCCCCAGTCTCAATTTAGGATTCGAACCTAAGTCGATCGATGCGGTGTTCGAAAACTTTACCACTCTGCCAACAACGCTGCAAAAGTCACAATCATGTAATGGAAAAATAGAGAACTGTAAAATTTTCCTTTGTTCCTTAAACCTCCCTACAAAATTAAATAGCGGTTCCGTCTGTCCGACTTGAGATAACGACTTCTGAACGTAACAATCCAAATCTCATTTCTGACATTCATGGACACTGAAGTTCTAGTCCACCATCATGTCTGTGATAAATATCTTTTAAATAAGGTCAAGGTTAAAAATTAGCCCAAAAACCATGAAACGATAAGGGCGAACAACATCCTCTCGTCGTTTTTAAAAGCAAGCATTATCAGTTGCGTGGTTGTGTTAGCAGACGGCTCGCACGCATTCGCGCAGTAAGCGGATCACAGTAAAAAAATTTAAATAAATACAATAAAAACACCAGTAAGGATTGGTGTATTTTTTTTTTTTTTTGTTTTTTGAGTGGTTATAATGTTTAGTGTATTTTTTCGTTTATTGCAAACATCAATCATTTTAATATGTAAGTGATTATTATTTTATTATGATAGGTGTTAAATTAAATCAGGAATATTTCCCAATTCTCATATAATGATTAACAGCATAATAATAATTTATTCTACACATTTATTTAGGGTCGATTTTTCAATCAACAAATAACTTTACATTATGAGGAATATTTTTAAAATATTGACAGGTTTTCAGTACATTATCCGTCAAAACGTCAAAATTATTCCTCAAATAAAATTATTTATATGTTAAAAAATCGGCCCTAAAATGTGTAAAATATATTAAAACATCAAAAATTGATAAAAAAATGTTATTTCAAATTTATATTAAATATTTTATTCTAATTTTTTTTTTTTATATTTTGTCTGAGTTTCATATCTACACATTTTCTTTCTTCGGTGCATATTTTTACTGAGCAAATGGTGGGCTTTATGCTAAAAAGCATTTTCTATCCTTCAATTATAATCCTATTACATATACAGGTAATATAACTAAGTTTAAATCAACGACTTAAAAAAAATATATTTACAAACATAACAAACAAGAAAACCAACTTCTATGATTTTGAGAAGTTCCCTGGCATACCTTCGAAGTCCAAGGTCCAATGCCAATGAATTTAAAATAGGACCACTTTTGAGGTACCCTTCCCAACGAACGAAAAAAGAATACATAATCCAAATCGGTTCTTAAACAAAGAAGTTATAGCTGAACATCCGTAAAAAATACATATACATAACATTAAAAAATACTTTAAAATGTTTATAAAAACTTGGTAAGTAAAATATTATCTAAATATGACCGTTTCCGACAAACCAAGAATTGTTCGATTAATATCCAAATAGTAGCCCTAACTAAATAGGTTAGGGTCGTTGATTACCAATTTTACTTATCATTTTAACCATATTACATGTTATACAAACTGTGCTAGCTGGTAAGTTAACAGTTTGACTAAAATCGTATCTCATTCATTAGAATAATTACATTTTGATCGCCAATAATGATAACAAGTTAGATAAACTGGGATATACAAAAAAAAAGTATAATTCACAATTAATAATAATGTAGAGAATAAGACAAAAACAAACATTGAATTAATTACAAAACAGAATAGCCTTCGAAAAATAATTACAATTCGTAATGAAATGTAGAAATGACTAGGTCAAAATTCTAACATTTAATCAATTTTTCGCAATATACATAGAAACAACTTAAATAACTTAGAAATAAATTATAACTGTTCAGTTTTCTTAGATAAATAATGTAGACAGATAATAATATTTAACTAAGGATATAAGAAGATTTAAATAATATCTTAAGATTTGAGACACCCAAGCCAATTTCATCTGCACCCTGCTAAGTATTGACCGAGGATATGACGACAGCCGCGTGGTAAAGTTGAACCCAGTTGGGTCACTTCCAGCGTGATAAATCGGTCTTAGTAATTTGCTCATACGCGTCGCGTTTCTGGATCAGTGTGTCCAGTTTCTATTTATGAAGGTAATGGAGAGGGAAAGGGAGGAAAGGAAGGTGAAGGATTAGTAATCTCTCATTGATAATTACTGTTTTTGGATTTTACTGTACTTATCATCAGGTACTACTGTTCCGTCCCTTTGGCGTGCTATTATAAAAAAAACTGTCTATGATGAAGCCATGCCCCTACTGAGGATACCAGATTTATCCCTACATAGATCTGCATAGGATCCAAATCATTATCAATTTTTCTATGGACAGTGCATTTTCCATTTGATTTACATAAATCAGTTTAGTTTCATAAAGTTTAGTTTAATAAATCAAAGATAACAATGTCCAACTAACTATTTATCAAACAAGACTTAAATGCGCATACAACATTTTGTGTTTGGTCTGCTGACCGTTGAGGAGTTCACTCGTCGAAAGCTAACCCTGGTTGCAGCAACTACGCTATGATGCAATTTAAAGCGGGCATTCAAAATTCAATTTGTTTCCTAAAACTCGTGTCTATGCTATAGACTGTTGAAGAGTTCCTTTATCTGGTGGTAATTCTCAGGTTATGCTTAACATAAAAATGCATCGTTCTTAGAACTTAACCAACACGTAAAAATTCAACTCCGTATTATGAGCAGGTAGTTCCAATTTCGCTTGCAAGATTTGACCTAAAAAAAAAAATCGTAGAAACATTGCAAATTTAAAAAAGTTTATAAGAAGGAGGTTTACTTTATCTGCAATTTACATATTTCGAATGAAAATAAACTGTTTATAAAGTGTAAAATTTGATTGTCTACTCCCCGAATAAAACCTTTTATAATTACTAAACAATCAGTTTATAAACGATTTCTAGCAATTAAAGTTAATCATATTAATTTAAAAATGATTTTATATTCAAGTTAAGAAATTATGTATATTATAATATAAGTTATAGGGGAAAGTAAGTCACTAAATCAAAATCAAAAAATACCTACTGATGAACGTGAAACACTACTTACTACTGGTTCGGAAAACATCCCAGTCATCGAGAGAAGCCAGCAAGATACTCGATCGTGTTTAGCAAAATCTTATTTTACTGTGTAAATAATATTTACAGATAATTATATACTATGTATTTAGTAGATGTAAGAGTATTTTATTTTAACTTTATAGGTTAAGCATTGGACAAAAATCTCAACTGATATTAAGTGACAATGTGGCTTAGGTAACATGTTAAGCGTAGAGGAACTGGCTCTCAAGTGTTACTGTCGGAACACACCTATAAACCCTGTGCTTCAAGACAGATTTTTTAACTTGTGGCAACACGTATTACTACAATCTCTGAGTGGATATTTTGTTTGGATAAAACCTTTTTAGGGTTCCGTACCTCAAAAGAAAAAAGAAACCCATGTAGGATCACTTTGTTGTTCGGCTATCTGTCTGTCTGTCAAAACCCTTCTGCCCAGGAATGCATGGAGGTATCAAGTTGAAATTAATATCAAATACTCAGGTCTGTAATCCCTTGGAGCTGTGAAAAAATCAAGCTTCTAAGTGAACGCAATCAAAAAATACTCTCAACACTCGCAAAGGGAATAAAAACCTATAGGGTACTTCCAGCTGACCTAGAATCATGAAATTTGACAAAGACGCAATTTCTTATAACACAAGTAAAGGAAAAAATCGGAAAACTGTAAATTTGTAACACCATCACAAAAAAAAAGTTTGCTAAAACAAACTCATTTGCAGATTATTAACTGAATGCAGCTTACAATGATGTATGGGTACACCAGTTTTCTAACGCCAGAGTTAACTTTGTCCCTCAATTAGGTTTATCTTTTCGTTAGGATTGTTCGGTGCTTTCTACAGTAATTTTACCTAATTATTTGTGTAAATGTGGCTGTACAATTACGGAACCCTCGTTGCGCACTTAGCCAGTTTTTTTTTTTTTATTTTGGTTCTATACCTGTTAGTAACAACAGTTTAATCCAAAAACATCGATCAGTCGTCGCTGTCGTACCGTCCTGCAATCTTTTGGCGATTGATCTCAAAACGTGAGAAACCAAAAGAGTCACTAAGCATTGTGTTCGCGATCCAGTCAGGTAGAGATTCCTACTAACCCGGTAGATTACTGTATATACATCATTTCATCCCAGAATGCGGCAATAGGTGTGTCATTACGGCAGATTAAGGCTGCCAATCCACTAATGCGGAGCGAGGTTGAAGTTTTGTCGACCAATAGTATCCCATAACGATCCAGTCGGACACAATTGCAAACTATCTTTAATTATAAAATTTGTTTACAGATATCTCACGATTTACAAATGCAGCTTGGCTAAGATGTTACAACGGGTAAGTCATATTTTAAATAAACAATTAAACATAATAAAAATTAATGTTCGAAGAACAATTTTTGGTTATTAAATTACAATTTATACAAAAACCTTCATCGCATCCTTGTGATCACTTCTCTAAATAATTGCTTATTATTTTGTTGTTTATTTCAAAAGTATTTACGGCTAAAGCGATAATTGGTCAAGACGCTCATATAAGGTCGTAGGTTTCATATACTGCTTTGTTCAATTTAATTAGTTTTTGGTTTTCATTAAAACACTATTTTAAATCATCACAGGTACATACTATATCTATTTCTGCAGCGAAGCAGCAATGCTCACACTGTGCTGAAGAGTGTGATTAGCAATACTCTAGAAGGCCGTTAACCCTCAATTGATCGATTTTGCCTTTTTAATGCAAAGTTACATAGTTTAAAATTCTCTATCTTCCTGTCTAAGGACCATGGTTTTCAAGTTTTTGGCCGTTGAGAGACACTTTTTTGACCGATAAGTGACATAGTATTTGCTGCAAAAAATATCTAAAAACTAAAATGCTTAGCTAAATAAAAAAAAATCTTTCAAAATAACTGGAAGTAGTTTTCTGAACAATTAAGACGAGTTCATGCACATAAATTAATTTCAATAAAGTGTCTGTTTATAACAGTCCATTAATCTAAGTATTACTATAGTCTTTTTGGAAACTACAATTTTTACATTTTTTTTTTTTTTGGTTTTTCTCTTAAATTACTTTTTGGGTTAAAGGAGGTTAACCTTCTAGTTAAAGGAGGACAGAATACATATCGTAATACGAGGTGTTCTGTTCCAACTCGGCCCTCAGAGGTAGAGAAACCTATTAGGACTAGAATCAGAACTGCGGTCCTTTTGGCTGTAAGAACCACTTAAAATTAGGTGCACTGAATGACATTGCTACTTCATAACATAAAAAAAAAATATTTCAAAGATCTTTGCAAACACATGAAAAAGTCTTTTTTACTTAGGCCATTTCTAATATCTAAATCATTGCAAAATTAGGAAAAATGTCGATGAATAAGAAAGTTAAAATTCCTCAATAAATACTATTTTATTTCTTACTACTTTCTTAAATCTGAATTCGTATAAAGTTATAGCCACGAATTGCTGAGGCGTAGTATGTTTTTTCAACTTAAGTACATAAAACACACGTTTAAATTTGAATGTAACAATGTTTTAAAACTTAAAAATTCATGAAGAAATTTTTGAAATTTAAGATTTTCAACAATCGAACTTTTACATGTTTATTTAGGTAGGTAGATAGATTTCGAAACAATTCTGACAGTAATATTCGTCTATCACGGGCGGACTTTGCTAATCAGAAGGTCATTTATGTGGTTCATTAGGTTAGTAAACCGACGTATATATAATATCAAAGAACACACGTAATCAAACGCAACTGCTTTCCTCACACTCTTAGAGCGTGTACACACAGAGCTGGGAATCTGTCGTCTGTAAGTATTTATGTAAATATATTAATCTAAATTGAACCTTAAATTTCATTTTAGTGTATATAAATGCATTGTTAATTTTATTTAGATTTTCATTATGATGATAAATAATAATTGTAAAACCAATTTTGTAAATACTTGATTTTATATAGGATTTTCCAATAGCAGCATCTTAAAAACCATCCTATTTTCAAACCCATATTTAACCACTTTAGGAGATGAATTATCAAAATCCTTTTCTTAGTTTTTCACCTTCGTTATACAAGGAACTCTTGTGCATAATTTCATACTATCTAATGGTTCATACAGTTATCCAGTAGGACAATGCACTATGTAAGCATCAACAATATATACACACCAAGTATCTCGGAACGCAAGAAATTAAAAGAAAATCAGTGATAGACTTATCACTATGTGATCATGATCCCTACCATCTCGCTTTATTACTGTATGTAAACCGACTGATCTCTGAACACGACAAACCGAAAGAAAATTAAAAAAAAATCTGAATAGAGACACCTAGCGGTATGAATTCACATACTTTGATACATAAAATGACACTTCATTCATACCTACTAAATACCTACACATAAAAAATAATTCTTCCAAACCACACATAAGATTTTTATACAGTTTTCACTATAATTTAGAGAATACATTCCAATTAAGTTTTTGTGTAGTAGAGAAAATCCAAAGTTTTGTAATCAAGTCGTCAATAAATCGATTTTCGGGCGCTTACATGGCTTACGCTGGCTAAGCCTTACGGGCGACTTGTACTAAAAAAGTTAAATACAGTTTTATCTTAAGTACAGTTGTGTCAAAATGTATGCAACTGTTAATTTTAAATCTGGTTTAACGGTTTAATTATGATTTAAGGTTATGATGCAACCAGCCCTAAGAGATGCCTGTATAAAACAAAGTATTAGATAATTATAAATCTTCAAAAAGCCTAGAAAAAAGTTCGCAATTGCATAAGTATGTCTATCTTCTAACCATTTTAATCTTCAACAAAATAAAAAAATATTAGGTTATTAGCGAGGCTATATACACCAATTCAGTATTAACTCTTATCCAGATAAGTATATTAGTTACCTTGGATATTTAATATAGATTGAAATTGTCATTCATGGATTAAAAATTATGCACAACCAAAGAAATCACTAGCAGCGAAACGGTTCTCAGCACTCCGCACCGCTAAACCACCACGCCTACCTCATAGGCTAAATTAAGCGTCGCGAGCTAAGCGCACTTTTCGTAACTATGAAGTTATGAGATATCAATACTAAAGCACTAAGCCCTAAATCAATCGAAAATGTTTTTTTTTTAATATAAATGACCACCTTTGCGAAGCTGGGGCGAGTCGCTAGTTACTAATATTTTGCAGTTACAGAACTCTCAGAAATTATATTTTACTTTACGGAATCTTTCAATGAAAGACAATACAATTTTAGTATAACGGTATAAAGAGAGGTTTTTTTAAATAGCTCGGTATATTAACGGTACTGTACTTGATAGTAAGCACAGCACAATCCAAACACACCGGCGACCACCGACAGATCTAAATCCATCAGCGGTCGCTACCGTCATGCTGGCCTGCATAAATATCTCTTCACGTTACGCTTAAAGGACCCGATGTCGTAAGAAGAAGGAAACACACTAGCCGGGAGAAGGTTCCTCAGCTTCACGGTACGACAAAGATCGGTCATAAAGAACTTTTTAGTTCGTGCCTAGATGAAGGTTACCGTAAAACTGTAACTTCGAAGCCCAGCTCGTGTAGTTCTGTTGTCGAAGGGAGATGATGGTATTAGATTGAACAGCTCTTTAGAATACTGACAATGATACAGACGATAGACTACGCTCAGCAAGGCGATGTTCCTAAGCAGTTGAAGCTTTGGGCGTCCGATTGGTGGAATATCTCTCCCCTACAGAAGATCGTAGCTATATAACCTTGCCTTGTGTTCCTGCGGTGAGTAGGGTTTCCAGAGCTCCTTGAGGTAAGGGGCAAGGTCAGGCAAGGTCAGGGCAGGCAAGGTCGGCAACGTGCTAATCATATCTTTGGTATTACACACGTCCATAGGCTACTGTAGCCGCTTGTTACCGTCGACTTGTTTGCTACCTTAACTGTATAAAAAAAAAATTTCATATAATGCGCTGTTCCCAAATAAATTTTGTAACAATGGAGTTGCTAAACAGGAATAACAATTGAAAGATTCAATCACTAACGTAACTGAGTCATGGAACCCTGGTACTGTACCACAGAAACCACATTAGGAACCGCTGCACTACAACAAACTTAATATTCTATACAGCATACGTCATGTTGTAAACAGGTTCTTTGTTTACTGTCTCGGAACATCGAAATAAATTCTACGGTTTATTACGACAAGCGTGATTATAAACTATACCTCTTACATAATTAAATGTCGTTTCTACGCATTTTTGCACGCATTCTAAAATTTAAGCATTTTCAATGTCATTCCGAGATTCTCATTTTTCTGCTCGAAAAATTGAGTTTAGAGGGACAATTTTATCTATAAGTTTATCTCGTCATCTTATACTGCTTAATCTTTCTTGATGACATTTTTTAGTATACGTTAACGACTTCATAGTGATATTGGCTCCAAGACCTTCCAGTATTTACTACGGTCAATCCCATTCTTCGCGTTGTGATATTTAAATTAACATTGCTTATCGTAGCACTATGTAATCCATTGCACAACACTTCTTCAAGAAAAATATATTTTGCAAATAATATATCACTATAACTAATAAAAGTTTTTTGGTAATAGTGTTTGGTTCTATAACAAGATCTCGAAGCACATTGCTGATTTGCCGGACAACAAGTTCAAGGACCATATCAAGCAGGTTTTACTGTCAAAAGGTTATTAAAGAGTAGATTATTATCTGGATGATAGTGATGTCTAAAAGTCTCCCTCTCTGTGCATCCACAAAATTATTATTATTGCACCTATTATTATATTAACACTTGTACAGTTGAAAAAAAAAAGTTAAACCCGATCGAGTTTCTTACCAGTTCTTCTCGATGTCTGGGATGTTTTCCGAACCGGCAGTAGTGCTTTGACGTTCATAAGTTGTTTCTTACGGCCTAAATGGAATAAACATTTTTTGGATTTTGATTTTGATTTTGATTTATAATCTAACTATAATAGGAAGACAAATTTATTTCTGTAAGTTATTATTATTAATGTGTATTTTCTATTGTTTGATTTCTGTTGTTGAGCCAGAATAAATAAATGAACACTAAATCATGGTGATCAATCGCTAGATGGTAGGGAACGATAACTGTGTCGCATTCCGGGAAGAAGCGTTATATATCCAGTAACCAACCAACAATGATCTGTACACGACTAGCTCGCAACCACTCTACACATTGTGATAAAACTTTCACAGGTCTTAGTGTTCTTATTTTAGGTTGTCGCGCTTCGGGATCAGCTACCGACCTTGCAAGCTAGCAAGACAAGATCGCCAATCTGTCCGTTTTGTTTTTGGATTGTACTGTGCTTACCGTCACTTGTTTTGCTACTTATATTTTTTTTTAAATCAATAATCTAGCATCAAATTTTTTCTATATAACAATACTGTGCCCCACGGTTACACCCGTGTTAATATTATACTAGCGCGCATTTCACCCGATATCAATTGTCTACTGGACCCACAATCGCATATAACCAACCCAAATATTACTGCAGTTTTTACCTAAATGAGACTAATACAAGGGTTATACATAAATTGGGTTTTATTTTTACGCAAGTGCGGCCTGCCAACCGTACCTTTCATACCCGAAAACAGCAACTTTATTAGCACTAATGCTTTAAGAAGGTGTGGTACTAATCTTACTCATTTAAAGTCTGTACATGTTCTATAAATATGCAAGCGAACAATTCTGTGTAAACTCTTTGCAAATTATTTATGTTAATTATATGACGACTTCGAAATCGTCTCGCAATACATTATAAATGCTGTTGTTTATACACTCCAACCAAGTTCACCTATTGACCTCAATTTTGGCACTTCCAGTTACCGATCGAACTCACAGCGCTTAGGAAATAGGTATACGAGCAAGGTTGTTCTATAGTTTTGGGTGGCGTTAGGTAGGAAAACGAATAAATACAACTAAAGTGGCAAACAAGCGTATGGCCAGCCTGGTGATAAGCAGTTACCGTAGTATATGGACTTTTTTAATACCAGAAGTATCACTAGCTTGTTGCCGATCTTGGGTTGGGATTCGAACTCAGGACCACTCTCATAACAGCTGAGCTTACGACCACTAGGCTAAAGAGGCAGTTTTACTATACGATCAATAATTTAGATAAGTGATGACGTAAATTGGACTAATCACCAGATATATTATTGTCATTGTGCCTCATTTCAAACCAACAAGTAATATAAAATCAATATAGATGTATAATCGAACCAGATTTCGTTTAGGAATAAGTTATTTTTACAATCAAACGTAATAAAAATGACATTTTCAGATCACTAGATAACTACCAAGTTACACCGTTGAACAAACAACTACCAGAAAAGTTCATTTCATGCATTAATGTTGACTTACCGACCGTGATTTATACCTTTGGCTATCGAGGGAGAGTCAACGGTCCAGCAACCACGGCGGTGATGAGAGCTTACATAGCTACGAAGAAGAGAAACCTACTCCTCCTAGACTGGGAGGAAGAAGCTAAGAGTGGGCTGCTTGGAATTTCGTTGGGTTACGCTTTAAACGCTGTACCTAATGCTAAGAGGGTAAAAGACAAGTTGACTTGCATCAAATTTTAAAATTATTCACTCATTCATTGTTATTGTTATTGTTATGTCAAAATTCGAATTTAGTTTTTAATTACCCGACTGCGAAACAGGACGGTTATGTTTTTCGAGCGTACCCTCTGTAGTTTAAAAGCCTTGATAGATTTTAGCATACGTGATACGAGACAGGCAAATAAAAAGCAAAAATAGAAAAAAAAAATTTACTCGTGTCTTTTTTTTTGTTGCAGTCGGGTTTTTTTTCCTTTTCTAATAATTACTAAGCATAATTTTTTTTTTTTAATTTTGCCGAGATACCGTTCTGTTTCTAAATTGATCTCAATAACGTAAACTAAAATTATTGTCAATAATAATTACTTTAAAAGTTGTTAACTTGCAAATTATAAAAACCTAATTAAATACACAAGATTTTGTTTTTGTAACATTCCTTATTTTGCTCCTACACTCTTCAATTGGCATCGGGGTTACCTGATTTGTTTATTGAATAAATGAGTCGGTCGAACGGCTTACTTACTTTTGAAGCACCGCATCTGTGATTTTTTTTAGGACTTACCATACAAGCATTAATTAAAATGGCCGCCCTGAAAAGTGTGCATTTTCGACTTGTCAACGTATTCACGCTTTGTACGAAATCTTTTTTTAAATCGAATTCTCACGTAGAAAGTACATAAATATAATATTCAAAATCTCGATTATTGATTTGTAAATATTTTTTTTGTCCGTTGTAGAACAAGAAACTAATAACCCAGATATGATAATTTCTAAAGATTATTACTTTAATAGTCATAAGTACATTAGTGGCTCAGTGGTACCGTGTTCGGACATCGCGTCGATCGAATTTAGTTCGAATCCCTGCAGTAAGCTTGAGTTTTTGGTAAAGGAAAATATCGTGATTAGGGTATTTTCAGATGTTTGGCTAAATATTATACTCGTCGCTATAAGTACTTATATATAAAATTATATAATTATATATCATTAATATAACTTATTCAATAATGTTAAAAAAAGAAATAATAGAAGAATAATGTATATGTCTAAAAGTATTTATTAATTATTTAGGTAGGTACATTGAAGGTAAAAAATTATATCGTTCTAAACGTCCTACATCGCGCTATGGTTTAGTTGTATTTCGTTGTATAAAGGACTAGAAAACTTTAACTCGGTGATATGTCTTAAACTGCTGGACATTGTTCTTTTTACGATTTTTGTATAGCCATTCTGCATGTTTAGTGCAGTGTGCTAATAAATACTAATTTAATAACTATCTAATATCTTTATCTAGTGTGTTTATCTTATCTTGACGATTCATCCTCAAGTCGAAAATCTGTTGCCATGCCAAGTACTTATAGATTAGGGATTTGACATGTGAGATTCATAATAAAAATCGATTCTTAAAAAAACGATTACTATAATTTGTATTAAAGTCAATTAAAATATTACTGATTTTTGTTTTAAAAATAATCGGTTTTACTTAGCTATTTTCTTGAGAGAACTCAATTATAAGCCTGAAATCTTTATAATTATAACTGTATTCATAAAATAATCATCAGTCTGTTATAATATTAACCAACATTTATTACAATAAATACTTTTTATATAATTAATCTCCCGAGCCGATTTATTATTTTTTATCATTTATTGCCATCAGTTAAAAGTCGGCAGTGAAAAAAATCGATGTATCATTCATCGTTTCTTTTATTTTACAAAGCGAAAATAAAAATCATTTTTAAAAAGAAAACAATAGATTTTTTCATAATTAATTTTTTTTTCACTCCCCTCTTAAGATATTGCCATCTGCACTTGAGAACCTATAAATAATATTTTAAAAAAGAATTACTTTATCAAATAAGTACCTTTTTTGTATATTATAGGTCGGTAAAGAACTGGGTGATTTATTGATCGGACTAGCAGAAACGGGAATGAACATAACAGATATTCATCTGGTAGGACACTCCCTCGGTGCTCACATCATGGGCTTTGCTGGCAGACAAGCGAGAGAGAACGGCCACGTATTATCTAGGTAATATTGATAACTGGATTTTATTTAAAAAATCACCAAGTGTTTGAACTTGGGATAAATCAATTTAATTCTGGTGATAAATTTCGATAACCTTTACCTTGATATAAGTAATTATTTATACAATATGCCTGAAAGAATACGTACCTAATAATATCAAACATAAGGCAAACGTAAAGCAGAATCTGCTAATTTGAAGTTGAAATGAATTCGCCGGTCTAAAAAAAATAAAAAACAAAGAAAAAATATTAACATTCGCGTTTATAAATTACAAACATAGCGTCAGCTTAGCAACAGGACCTTGTGCCCATTTTTAAAACATTAAAATACCAATCACACATAGACCTCGATAAAATCTAAAATCATTTCTATATATGAATACGATATAGGGAAAACAAATAGTTCGCCCATTTTGGATTGCACTCAAGGTCAATATACCCATACTTAGTTAAAACTCATCACTATAATCCCGACCATAACTAATGTGAAATTCAAAGAGAACATTACATTATATTAACACAAATAAATCCGCTTAAATAATGAATGCGTGAAAAAACACGATGCATTGAACTATAAAAAGTGTTTAAAAGTGTTCTTACAATTTTCAACACAACATATAATTTGTCTTCTCTAATAGAACTAAACTCATTCAGTCTCTTTAGAGAACACACTGTAGACAATATCATAAAAGTGTAAAAAATTTTTTTCCTCGTTACAATTCACCTCTGCAGACCACCAAAGATCAAAAAACGGTTTAATAGAAACCATAAAGTCTCTGAAACAATTTTTTTAAATTTTAAACTAGGAAGTATTCTTACATCTCGTAACTTTTTTATACAACAAAGATGGCAAACAAGTATACGGCCCACCTGATGGCAAGCAGCTACCGAAGCCTAATAACGCTTGTAATGCTAATCTAATTCAATCAACAACCAATCGACAAAAAATTGCAAAAAAAGAAGGAAAAACAAAATGTGAGGTCTTGAGTAGTACAATGACCTGAACTACAGATCCCAGACTTTCGTTCTCTTGATTACAAGTAACTACATTAAAACATTTTAAAAAACACATCAGTAAGTATGAGCTATAAGTCAATAAATACTAAAGTATTGCCAAATATGGCAATATTTGGCATACTATATATCATAATATATAGTATATACACTAGGTTACTTGGTTGCGATCTTTTATAGGGTGGAGGTATTCCACCAATCGGGCTGCTCCAAATAGAGAGAAACTTGACCTACTTCTCTTGAAACCTGTTATAACTAAACGACTTTTACACAAATATATCGCATTGTACACTTTTTCAGGATCACAGGCTTGGACCCAGCACGTGCCCTCTTCGAAGGCACGTTCGCCTTCCAAAACGGTCTCGATCGTACATGCGCAAAATTCGTCGACATCGTCCACAGTGACCCCGGAGGCTACGGAACAAGTACGTCATCAGGAACAGTCGATATATGGCCCAACTACTCCAGTGCTGGTGGTAAACAACCCGGCTGTGATGATGGCAATTTCGACAAGTTTACTACTGAAGGTGAATTGTTGAATAGCAAATACTTTTAAAATTAGATATTTATCTTTCATGGTCACGCTCTAAAATTGTAGACTCTTCATGATGTACGTTGTTTAAATTCAAACCTTACAAACAAAACTTTAACATCTTTTCATGTACGGCCACTTTTGCAGCCTTGAACTTATTGCCTCGATTTCGAAGCTGAGTACCTTCCCCGCTCGCCCCCAAACCCGGTGAAGCTTTAAGCCTCGAATGGCTCCAGGGCATAGGCTGTTCGAAAAAAAAAACATCTTTCCATAAATTTCAACATTACAATATTAATTTATTCGTCTGTTTTATTTCCTACATTATCAGTTTTTATATCAGGAACTACTTTATTTAATACTCCAAACATCACATTATTTGAATTATTATTCATTCAGTTCCTCTAGACTTCGCATCTGAATACTTAGAAAGAACATAAATTTTGTAAGCGGTTTTTATTAACTAGTTAGACTTAGAAAAACAATTTCAGATAAACTAAATAGATATGCATATATTAAGTAGTTAGATCGAATATCCTTTCGTTAGATTCGGTTTGCGTAATTGCTTGCAAGGCAACAACTGAAGCCAAGGTTCAGCCAATATGCCACCCTTTTGCTAATTACCAATTCGGCTAAGTGCAGTCTTTGCTCTCGGCATAAAGTCCGGTGACGCTGTAAAGGGCCCTTCAAGCCAATAGCATTAATAAGTGGAAAAAGATTCAGTTCAACTTGTATGTAGGAATATTTTACCTGGGAATCATCTGCTTTGTTCTCGCCATCCTATTTAAGAAATAAATCCTGTGATATAAGACGACTTACCTTAGATAATCGCTCTTGTAAGTATTAGAAAACTACTAGGTCAAGGCTTCAGTTGACAGCTCACTACAAGCTTCCGGATAACATGGACAAATGGTTTATGAAATTTGATAAAATGCTGGAATAAATATCTTCGTGCCTTTATTTCCGTACAACTATTACTAGTCTGTACTATTATTAATTTATTTTAACTGTAGCTTTAATTTGAAAGTTTTATGGTGTGTTCTTACTTATATGATTAAGCATAAGTGGTTGTAATCTATTAACACAATTAATAAAATTGAAGTGTCTGCTTGTAATGTCAAAATAACAGCTTTTTACTAATTGCTTAAGAAAGTATATGAGTACGATACCTATAACAAAAAACCCATTTTTTAAATTTATATCTATCTGTCTGTCCGTTTGTTCCGGACAATCTCCGAAACGGTTGGACCGATTTTGACGGGACTTTCAATGGTAGATAAGTGATGTTATAGGGAGTAACTTAGGCTACTTTTATTTTAGAAAAAGAGTTAGGATTCCGCACAAATAAACAAAAAACTGGTCATGGTGAATCAACTCGGACGCGAAAATGGCTTATGCTGAGTAAACCAAAAAGTTATAGCAAATTAATGTAGTACATAATTGTAGGTTTTAAAATGACCTACAAAAAAGACAGTGATAGTATATGTCTATCTTCTAAGGAACACCCATAATAAGCATTTTTGTCTTTAAAATAGCTGGAACCGGGGAATCAAGATTCGCGCGGGCATTCTGTAGTCCACGTGAGCGAAGCTAGTAATTATAATAAAACTTATACAGATAGAGGCTAAACTAATTTTTTTTAAAAAAACATTGTAATACACAGTTTTTGCATTTTGTTATTCACGAAACATACCTCATAGACTTTGTCCTAAGAGCTCCCATACTGGTGTGGTTGTTTGGAAAGGAGCATTTGTTTGTCTCCTATACATTTCTAAACCATTCATTAAGATATAATGAAATTTTGATGAGTTCTTGTGCGTATGTCCGCGAAGGTTTTCGTATTAGTACAAATATTTTACAAGAGGTGGCGTGCAAGTCATTACATTTTGAAGACAATGTGAACAAAGTCCCGGGTAAAAGTTAGTAAATAAATATTTTACATAGTAAATAAATAGAAACCCTTAATATCAGCAAAATATGGTGTCCTTCGGTCATAACGTGAAGAGAAATTTGAACAGGATGGCATGACAGCACCGACTGACGACGGATTGTAGATCGGTGTTCGTGATGTTGTTGGATTGCACTGTGATCACCATCACGTACAGTGACGTCATTTTGTACAATCTTTGTTTTATTTTAACGTTCCCTAAATACAAAGAGTGGATCGTACAATATCACCATGACACAACTTCCCAAATAATACAGAACAAACACCCGCATGCTTATATCTAAAGACAGAAATAAATCACTCATACTCAGAGTTATTACTCGTGACATGGAATGAGGTCTAGGTGTTTTAAGATAACGTTGAAGGTTTTTAATTTTCAGAACACATATCAAGGTATGACCCTGGAAGTACCCACGTTGCTATCACAATACTGTCCAAGTTTTATGTGATGCATAAATTTAAAAGATACAGTGAGTTATAATGTAAAATTGAGCTTAGCTAAAGGAATTCTGTTTTTGGGTAATATGTTTTGCTTGTGACCAAACCCACGTGCTTAGCTTAATAATTGCAAACGCTTCATAGTTTTTTTTTATCTGATGCTAAGTACAGTTTAAGCATAACAGTGACCATCAGAAGATGAATGTCAATTCAGGTGTACGATAAAAACTAATTTGTTGTGATCAAGAATAATTGTATATAATCCTTGAATGGTGCAAGAGATCAGATTTTATATGTATGTTTTTTTTTGTGAGGATGAAAAATTTTTTTTCATAGAAACGCAATCATTTTTACTTTAACTTCACTTCATTTCTATCATAAAATGTATATTTGTCATATTGGTTCAGTTATGAATCAGAGTAAATTAAAGTTTATGGGAGGGTCATTAACGTAGCAAATGTCACAAAGGTAGATTAAAAAAAGAATATGGTTGGGTAATATTGCCAAATGTTTGATAAACGGTGGTATTTATCATTTTACGGCTTCGGTTTTTCGGTAGCATTCCACACTTGTCACACGCTTAAAATCCTAATAATTAGACGCAATCCAAAAAAAGAAAACAATATAAATAAATATTTAAAAGAATCTTCTCTAATGAACTTTTATGTAAATTTTTTGAATAAGTGATAATTTTGTTTCAAAAGCTAAGGTATTTTTACAGATAATACATAGAAAATAGGTATTTTATTTGCGCTCTTGTGTTTAATTTTCAAGTTATTTTATATTTATATGACTACATCATTTTTCTGCTCGATATTCTGCTTTCTACGTTTTTTGTGCCTACCTATTGAATTATAACATTATTTTATGAATAATATAATAAATTAATGTAAATGAATTTCCACTTAGGAATTCAATATAAATCAAAATTCATAAACTTTGTCTTAGTTTGTACATAATATAATAATTTAAAATATATCCAATTTCCAGATCTGTGTGACCACGACCGATCATGGTGCTACTACGTTGAAGCTATCGCATCTCCCACCGCCTTCCCAGCTGTTGCTGCTAAGGATTACGACAGCTGGCTTACTAGCAAACACAATGAATCATCCCAGATTATATATCTAGGAGATTTGACTAGCACACGGTAGGTCTACGTTATAACAATTCCTTTTATATCGACTACATATTTATATAGTCTCTACTTGGGTCAGTCCGACTTAGCTATGGGCAACTCAGCAAAATTCCTTGCACCAACTCAATAACTCAAGCGCAGCTTACTGCGCCGGCGCATTGAGTTAACTAAAATTTGCGCCATGGCGCAGCAAAATAGTACGTGAGGCAACAAAGTTGGAGAAACGAATGAGTCAGCTGACCGACGCAAGCGGTCGGATTGCGACGCTGTCCCTTAGCCGGCTCGCTACGCTGAAGTGCGCTGTGCGCCAACACATTTGGAATAAGTGTGTCAACACACACGGCGCAGTAAACTGAGTTGGCGCAATTGCGCGGCGTAGCGCAGTATTACCTATGGCTAATCAAACCGGTGGAATACCTCTACTCAACTGAAGGTCGCAACGATAGCCACCAAATAACCTAGTGGTGTGTTCATACTGTGAGTAGGGTTTCCAGAGATCTTTGGGAAGGGGGGTTTAAGGTTCAGCAACGCGATAGTGATACTTATGGTACTAGAAACATCCACAGGCTACGGTAGCCTCTTGCCATCGGGCGGGCCCTATGCTTGTTTGTCATTTTTCTTATATAAAAAAGGGTGATAAACCCCTTAGTAACAATATTTTGGCATGTTGCGTTTCGAGATCAGCCAGCTGTTGCAGGTCGGCATGACAGCTGGGTGATAAGACACGACAATTGTGCACGACTGGATCGCGACCAGCTATCGTATGCAGCACGCTTAGGCAGGACATATTCCAGAAACAGCCAGTACCTTCATGCAGTAATGCAGTTATCAAACGCGGTAGTAACAGAGTGGGTCGCGACCTCCATGCACATAGTAATAAACACTCCAGTGACTCTCTTTTGGGCTGTCGCATGTTCGGCAGGTCGGTATGACAGCGACCACCGCTTATGATTTGTCGATCTCTTGGTGAACGCCGTCATGTTTGGATTGTAAGTACTGTGCCCTATTTCTTTTTACTCTTTATAATGTGTTCGATGTTTAATAATCCATGACTCCCTACACACGTTAAACTCTGATGCACGCTTACAATGAAACCTTACCTTTCGACGATATCTGCTCTAATAAAAAAAGAATGATCTTTAAATTGATATATATTTCAGAGCAAGAGGCAACTATTATCTGACCACGAACTCAAAGCCACCATACAGTAAAGGTGTTGAAGGAATGACACCGAAACGAACGCAGTCAAGAGAACTTCGAAACACCCATACCAGATTACTAAATTACTTGAGGTGATATTAAATTAAGAATGTAGTGTTCACGTAGTGAACGTTTCACTAATTTCTGTAAGCAGTGCTGTGTTTTTGTTTTTAAAAACATGGTACTTACCACGATTTATTTAAGCAAAAAAGATTTCTTCGTATAACTCTTCGAAGTCCAAAGTCCAATGCCAATAATGAAACTAAAATGGTAGTCCCATTTCTAATGAAAAAATAATCATCTAAATCGGTTCATAAGCAAAGAAGTTATGCCTAAAAAAAATTTATATACATTCAAATTAAGAATCCTTTTTATTGAAATCGTTTAAAAATATGTCGTATGTTCGAGATAAACCAGCGCCTGCGCTGATTAAATAGCTGTAGTTTCGCGTTTATGTACAACTTTTTTTTTACTACTGCGTCTTTTGTACGGCACAATTATCAAAAACCTCAACTCACAACTACGCTTTTATTCTATTAAATTACTAGCTGTGCCTGCAGGGATGACAGAAGAACGCATACCTAGTTCTTATTACTCTTTAATAATTTTGTATTGAATGAAGATATCGTGATAATTTTTCTTTCTGATATAGACCAAGTAACTAAGAAGTAAAACAACATTTTTTTTGTCTAAATATATCCAGTAGTTATTGCGCGATGCGTGCACAACGACAAACCACAATCTTTGGATTTACATTAATGTATTACCAAAAATTATAATCAGGGTCAAGATAAAGCCCGCACATTGTAAAATATAATTGGAGACGTGAGAGTAAATATGTCTTGTTTTACTTTATTGTATTTTGAATTAAATAAAAAATGCAATACATTAAGATAATGAATATTAAGCTTTGTAAATTTATGAGGTTATTTAAACACAATGACATTTTATAAAAACATCTTCCAAAACAAAAATTGTTTAGTTTTAATAATTGTGAAAAAAAACTCGACCCTATGATGTATTATATTCCGTTTATGTTTAGGTTGTCTGTTGGAAAACTAGTTCATCAAACACGTCTGTAAAACGCCAATTTATAATGAAATTTTAAAGTTAGTTAGCATATTTTTGTCACCTAGTAAACAATGTATTGCATTATAAATTGTTTAAATAAAGCTTTACATAAAAGGTATTGTAGACTTGCAGGCCAACATGACAGCAACGACCGTCGATGGATTAGCGATTTCTCAGCGGTCACTGTTATTTTTGTATTGTACTCTGCTTATCTTAAGACACAGTGATAAAAATGGTTTATAAAATAATTTATGAAGTGTCAAGGTTCTAATAAAACCAAAATTAAAATTATAAAATCTTTTATTACTTATTCATTTTACATTGTCTCATTTATCAAATCTCAATTCTTACTTTAGGAATTTATGGAGTTATAACGCACATTCACGGTAGGTAATATACCTATATGATCATACATAAAAATAATATACATAATGTAAAATACACGGCGACACGCAGTCTATAGACTGATATCGAGTTGCACGCTTGTCCATCATCGTCAACCTGATAAGAATTAAATAAAGTAATTGTATGCGAATATCAGAAAATCCGTGGTTACGCATCGAGGTTCGAACCAGCGAACATATTCAGTCGGTCTTAACCACCAGGACTTTTGTGCTTTTTTTAAATTACATTATTATCCTCATATTATAAACGTTTAGCAAATTTCAAATAATACTAACAATATTACATTATTTAATAAACTACACTGCGTTTTTTATTGCCACGGAGTAAAATGACATTTCATGGGTTGCTGGTTTATCGTGTTATTGAAATAGTGTTGTCACCAATCGAAACTAATCGCAAAACCGTATTGATACATTTTTCGGAAAAAACATTGAAAGTATTGAAACCTCCAAACGTGAAGGTCGAATAAGGAAGACAAAAATCGCGTCTCTCGTGGGCCTACCGAAGAGTTTTTATTTTTTGTAATATGTTTGCCATATATACTTTTTATAGTTTCCTGAATTATGTGGTGATAATAGTAAATTTTCGGATATGTCGAATAAAACAAAATATTTGAATTAATTATTAAAAAACCTTCATTCAGTATTAAAAATCTTACGATTCAAATAATTGTTACGTAAAATATATAGTAACACAACACTACAAAAGTAAATGTGGCAACATTATTTCCAAGTATGACATTATTGATTGTCAATTCACTCTGTAAGAGAAAAAACGCAGTAAATATATACATACTAACGACTAGCATAATTATAATTTAATAAATTTATGGAACAAAGTTCGTCGAATTATGACGTCACGCGTAGTCACATGAACATAAATGCCGCGTTTTTGTGGTAAATAATCATATATAATAAAATATTATAATGTGTAAAAATGAATAAATATTAATTCAAATTTATTTGTTTTAGATAACAAGTCAACTTGGATTAAAAAATCGAGTTTTATGAGCTATGTTTACTAATTTAATACATAAATAAAACTTTTCTCTTGTTATAGTTACCATACTTGACATTGGCAAAATAGCCTACATAGGCAGAACGCCTACGAAACCATATGACACTGGCTGAATTGTGGAATACATCCACAGATGCCAATTAATTTAAAAAAAACGCTAGATTTACGTACACAATCTACGGCTGTATTGACTATAATTTCACTTATCAGTTTTGTCTATAAAACAATAGTCCATTGAGAGCACAAGGCACAGTGTAGACTCACAGATACCTGTGCTACGTGGGCGATGTCGAGTAGAAGCGCTTTATCGTAGTATCGATATCGACAATCGCGTTGCGCATGTCGTGAGTTGCGACACCGATAGTGTCAAACGTGTTCGCTAACCGATCTATCGCTCTAGCCTGGAATTTATTATATATTAATACGTAAATAAATGAGTTAATAAATGAATACTTTATAGTAGAGATGAAACGGATAGTGGTTTGGTCGGAAACCGGATATTCGGCCCTTTATCGAGTTACAAGGCGCGATCAGTTTTATTGGAATATTGGCGCGGTGAACGAGATAGGAAATAAACTAAACTAATTAGTAAAACAAACATTTTTGACGTGCGACAATAAAAATAATCGGTGTCCATAACCTATTGTGCTATTATTTGCCTTGTATAAAATAATGAGAATTTTTTGAATTTTACTATCCGGAGTTTGGCCGGATACCGGATAGTTACCGTATGTATATCCGCTTCATCTCTACTTTATAGCACTTTTTTTTGTTTGTATACTGGCGAGGTTAATGCCTTAAAACATTCTTCACCTATCCAAAGGTATTATTGTATGCCTTTTTATTTAATTCTTTATTTACATGGCGTAAAATTGGAGGACTTTACGCTAAAATGCATTCCCTACCGGTCTTCCATGGAGAAAAGATACAGCTGCCTCGGGCAGGTTGAGCATAATATTTATGTTCGATATAATTTTGTTGAATGTATGTTGCCAGTTGCATTCAATGTTTGATTAATACAAAATATTTCAATTAATAAACAAAAACCCACAATTTAATTTTTAAAATCTTACGATCCAAATAATTCAAACATAAAACACACGGTAACACAAAACTACAAAAATGAATGTGGTGATTGAAGAGTTTTTGGCGGAATATTGAGCTGCAATGTTGTGGGTTTTATTTTAATCCATTAGCATAGGTTCTTTAACCCTATATTGTGTAATATTGAAACATGCATATTGAGGTGTCACAAAAACTCCCCAGATAGTTCTGACAAGGTAGCCACCATCTTGTCAGAAGACCCCACGTTGTATAATTATTATTTTTACGAAGGCTTTAAAAACATTGACACTGGCAAGTGCTTTTTTCGGCGTCAAAACAAGAAGTAGAAGACATTAGTGATTGTCACTTAACTTCGAGGGACTAAAAAACTCAGTATAACACATTACGACCGAGGACAAAAAAAGTGAGCAATAGGAAATAAAAGTGGGTGGCTAAATAAATAATAGAAGACATAACCATTATTCTGATATGTTTTAGATGAATAGGGAACTTGAAAAAAAAAACCTCTACCACCCTGCAAAATTAAATATGGTATTCTTAATATATAATCACCTGGATATGTGAAGCTTCCGCAAGTCGCTCCATGGCCTGCGCGTTCATGTGGGACGCGTGAGCCAACTGTGCCATGGCTGCTGATTGCTCACTCATCACCTTCACCTGTAAAAATAACAATACCAAATACCTACAAAACTTCATCAGTTCAAGAGCTCTAAAGACTCTAAAAGAAAAAAAGCCCATGCAATAAAAATGTCAGTAAGAGCATTTACAAAATGTACCTTTTTTGAAGTGAAACGATTCGATGATTGGAGGAGATTTAACAGTGAAATTTCAAGTACGCGTCACGTTTAGGCGCATTTCATTACATGAGAGAGAATAAATATAAAACGTAGGGAGAGAGAGAAAGACAGCAAAACATTGTAGATATATCTAACACACAGTTTATGCTATCCCTGTCTCCCTTTTTAAGATGTTTCGATGATTGTTTTTTTTTAAATACTTTTTAACAGACTTTTATTTTCTATTAATGACCAGAAGTTGAACAATAAGATAAATGCAGGATGGATTAGGCGACAGGTTTCGAAAATCACATGTGAACATCCAGAAAATTAAGAGAAAAGTGTATAAAACCATAAGACCTGTTGTGATGTAACTAGATCCAAGTTATAGGTAACAAAAGATTATGTGAAATATAGATGAAAATGTTAAGATGGATGTGTGCCGTACATAATTAGATTAGGCAACATTAGGAAAGAATATATCAGAGCAAGGATGAAATAGTATCATCAGTGACAGAGAAGTTATGGGCATGTCATTTATTTTTCTAGAAATATATTATGGAATTTAAAATTGAAAAATAATCTATTAATTAATATATATATATAAAGGTGGACGGATATAGGAGTAGTCATAACTAGAAGAACATTAAGTATGAAGGTGAATGGATACAGGAGTAGAGGAAGACCGAAGAAGATATAGGATATGAATATAAATGTTGTGGATACTGAGATGACAGTTGATAGATTTTTTCATTTCAAATTCCATACAATATTTGTAGAAAAATTATATTAATTTGAAGTGAAAACTTTTTTAGCACCATTGTGATTTGAAACTCGATGAAACAAAAAAGCAAGTCTAAACAGAGACAAAAACATACATCTATAGGTTTTTTAGCCTGCGAGAGAATGAGATAGAATACATTATAAAGTATTTCCTATTACCTCGGTCTTCTGTTTGTATGTGTGTTACTATGTGAGTGTGTGCATATGCGTATTACGAAACCTTAGGAAAAGACATCCTAGCCAGCGTTATGTATTGTTCCTGTGCATCATTTATGTTAATATTTTTACGTTTTCTGAAGGTTTCTACTGTGAACTGCACACATATTGTTTTATACAATTAAAACTCACTAATTTTTCCATTACAGCCATCTGGCGATCCTCAATATCAACAACGGGTTCCTCAAAAGCCAACACCTGTTCAGAATCAGTATGGTTTTGATTCATAGTGTCTTCATTAAACAAGTTATCTTCTAAGTAATGAGATTCCTGCTTCACGGCACCTTTATTTTCTAGAAAATCATTCATATAGATAATCAGATTTCCATTTGTAAAAGTTTATAATGCATTGTTAATTATTACAGAAATCAAGGATGTATCCACAATTTTGTTCAGGGTGAGGGGAGCAGGGTAAACATTTGTGATGCTTTGTTGATTATCACAGTAATTAAGGATGTACCCACGATTTTGTTCAGGGTGAGGGGAGCAGGGTAAACGTTTATAATGCTTTGATGATTATTACAATAATGAAAGATGTAGCCATGGATTTGTTCAGGGTGAGAGGAGCATAGTAAATGTTTATGATGCATTGTTAATTATTACAGCAATAAAGGATGTAGCCACAATTTTGTTCAGAGTGAGGGCATCACACAATCAGGGGAAAACAAGTATTATGATAGCTTGCCACACAATTGCCTTCTCAAGAAACATCTGATACTACATTGACAAAGTCTTAAAGATATTAGTTAAGAATTGCAATACTTTATATTTACATATACAGCTGGAGTATTTGCATTATATGCAAGTCAAGTCAGCCAGCACTCAACTTAACTAGAGCCTGTTAGAGAGAGGGGGTCTGCAATCTTCACGCCATTACCTGATTCTGGCATATACACCAGAAGTCCCCAAACTTTTTTGTCTCTTAGACCACTTGCCATATTTTTCAGAATTGGATAAATAAGACCCTTGGCCTAAGCCCATGCTTACCTAATTTTGATCTTTTCCAAACTCATCCACTTCAAATGTATTTTTGACACCTGTTATAGTGATACTAACTTTGATTGATTCTTCATCATGTTTGTTGTTAAATGTATTTTATAATTTGTAATAGGTTTTTTTGGTCATTTTATGTTCTATGTGGATAGGTGATATACATAAAAAGACATTAAAATCTACACAATTAATAAAATTAGAGTGTCTGTTTATAATGTCAAAATAACAGCTTTTTACTAAATGCATGCGAAAGTATATAGGTAGATAACAACAAAATAAACAAAACATACAGTAACAACAAAAAACCAATTTTTTAAATTTTTATCTATCTGTTTGTTCTCAGAAATCTCAAAAATACCATAATTATAAATATTAAAAAGAGCTACAAATAATCTGTGAGAACATATGTCTATCTTCTAAGGATCTTCCACAAGAAGCATTTTCATCTTTAATATAACCGGGAAAGAGGGTTAACACGATTTGCGCGTGTGTTAATATCCATTCATGGAAAACCAAAATTAAGGTATCAATTTGCTTAAATGAGATCCACTATGGTTGACCCCCATGAGGAGATGAAGGACAGCGGATTATATTTTTCACTTAATTAGACCCCTTACAGTTCATCATCGAGCCCTGGGGGTTGATATAAACCATTTTGGGAATCACTAATTTATCATTGAACAATAGAATAGAAAAGTGAAGAATTGAAAAGCAATTATTTCCTCAATATAAGGGGTATTGAAAAACTTACTAGGGTTATCACTGGCCAGAAATAAGTCCCATATTTTCTTTTCAATATTAGAACATAAACTATTTGGATCTCCACCACATCCTTGGACTTTTGATCTCACTGTGGATTTCTTGTCTGCCCAAAACTGAAATATTATTAACAAGATACATAAAATCTATTTTTAACTATATTTTTTATTTAATGATTAAACACTTCTATTTAACAACACGAAAAAAATTACCTTAACCTACCTTTATCCAAGATTTCATAGGACGAGTGGGCCCAGAAATGTTATTAACCATTCTAGTCAACTTGAACCATAGTTTCTTACTCTCGTCTCTTCCTTCCAGGCCTCTCAGCTGACCTAAGCCTAAAGCAGGATGTTTTTCCATAAAGTCCACTATCGCAGTAACCTGCTCCATACTAGGTCTTGACTGAGGAAAAAAACCTACAACTATAATATCTCTAATATTTATTTTTATGTTTATTAATAAAATTTGGAATATAGCACAATTCCACAAAATATTTTGTTAAAAAATTTAAATTTCTTTATGAGCTGGTTAAAATTATTTGACAATAAAAATAATTAATACATACACAAAGTTCATGCGGAAATCAAAGCGCGACTTATCAGCTTTTTTACATTAAAACTAATTTCAACTATTTCCAACAATAGTAAGCAGTAAATAAGATTACATAAAACCAATGTACAAAATTTATTTAAATGTTTAGCTTTCAATAGAATGTTTATTCACAATAAAAAACAATTATTTTTATTTAAGTAATGGTTTTTAACTATAACAAATAATAACATTAAATGCATGTTCAGAAACTCACAAGATTCACGAAGAGTAGAAAGGAATTCAGAAACATTTCAACATGGTATGGGACACTCACCGCTATAGCACGATCACTCATCTTCAACTATTCAAATACACTTTCAACAAAATCATTAGAATATAATTATTATCTCTTCCATTGATCAACATTCATATTGGATTTATGTAATGGAAAACAATCCGAAATAAAACGTCGATAGCAAATTACATGACAACCAATGGTTGGGGCGGCATTAACATAGTGATGCGGTAAAATTATTTTAAATAAGATATATATCGATCATTAAATATAGCTGAGGCCTTATACACAGCCAAAACTTGATGTTTTTTAATTATATTTCTACAAATAAAACAAAAAAGTGGTTTATGTTATAAAGGGTCGACCCGACTTCTTAAATATTACTTCCAACAAAAAATAATTAGCAAACTACAAACGAAGTCACGAGATTTAACTAAACTCAATTACGATTTACAATAAGGCACAAGGGGCACGTACCCCGGGTCCCTGGTTGCAGGAACCCCTTGAACTGACGACATGTTCATTTAAATGAAAAGAGAGAAGCTCAAGTTGCCTAAGAATTGCTGTTGACATTTTTAAATTATAGATTAGACACCAGATCAGATTCCTCAATATTTCCAAAACAGTAAACAATTTATTAACACAAAATCCTATAGTAAAAGTTTTTACCTCCGTAGCTGCGCAGGTGTGACTACCTTGTAATTTGGTTATTTTATAATATTTATAGTTATAGTTAACACAGAATATTTAATCATTAAGAAAGTCTCTATAGCACTCCCATGAATAGGTACTTTACGTTAATGTTCAAAACAGAAATAAAAAAATTAAAAAGCAGTTTTGTAGCCAGATTTATGAAACATAAAAAATATTACTCGAGTCATTCCTTGTCATTTGATAACTAGGAATTTCGTGTGGATTTGTGATTTGTAGGTATTTGCGAGGATGTTATAGATTTAACGTATTAAAGTTAAATTATTTGGCGTGTTTAATAGATGGTCTAATTGAGAGTTAATCGACAATTACCTAAGTGACTGATTAAAATACAGATCAACTCATGTTGTTGGCGATATACAGTTTGTATTGTTAGGTCAAAGAAGTATAACTTTTTCTTGCTTACGTAAATGCTCATTTTTTTTAAATGACTGATTAAAATACAGATTAACTCATGTTGTTGGCGATATACAGTTTGTATTGTTAGACCAAAGAAGTATAATTTTTTCTTGCTTACATAAGTACTCCTTTTTTGCTTTCAATTATTGGTATGTTGAGAGTTGATACAAAGCATCACGGTAAACAAATATTGCATATCCCTAATATATAGTGTAGTGATAATAAATGTTTAATTATAAGAACAACGAGGCTCCCAAATTTAAAAATCGTCATTTGCTTGTTGGTTTATTTTCCATTTGGAAATATCCGTGAAAAAATTCATTGATGGCTTCATGATAGCTCAGTATTGATGATGGCTCAATGGTAACGTGTTCAAATACTGAATCGATCAGTGAAATAAAACTTTTTTTATTGAATAGTATCTAGTTCATATTACAATGAATAAAAATTCCATGTGCCGCGGCGAAAGAGTTATTTTAAGATACGAACACAGAATACACTATTTTAGCCCATTTTAATGAAATTTTGATATAGCTGCGTTGTGTTCGCACATATGTCAAGATATAATTGGAAACGCTTACAAGCCATCCAGAATAGGTTTCTTCACCGCCTTACCGGTGCCCCTTGGTATGTTCGTATGGAGTATCTCCATAGACATATGGACCTTCCTTCGATACATGCCTATGCCAAACACCTTTCTCGCTCTTATTTCGACACCGCGTCGAACCACGCGAATCCCTTAATAAAAGCGGCAGCTTCGTATGTTCCCGACCCCAACGCCTGCCGCAGAAAACGCCGGCCGCGTAATATATTCACTGACCCGCTCGACCAAATCGAAACAGCTAACGCGTTCTACGCCACCGTCTCCCCAAACAGAGCGTGCCACCGCCCACGCCCGCGTAACCACCGTTCTCACCGCAGAGGATGGGCGGTTAACTTCGCTCCTGCACACACGTCACGTCCACCCTTTCTAGCGGCAACCCAAGCCTAGGTCCGTTCCTCGGTGTGAAGCCCTTGGGTCAGGCAGCCGCCCGCGTGATACAAAGTGACACTATACGTGCAACACTTAGCTACCCACATACAACATTACACACGTATGAACACACACACGTGCACATCACACAGGTACATAGGTTCTGTAAGGGACCTTTTTTTTTCTTTTTTGCGCTAGTTAGACTAATGCGCTAGTTAGTGTAGAAAAACCATTCCGATTATTAAATACACATACGCATGGTCCACTCCTTCCTCCCAGGAGGAGGGGAACGTGCATATGAGTATATGTTAGTTAGTTCGAATTCTCGTAGGATTAGGGAATTAGTTCGATCGCACCTTTTCGCATTCGCGACGATCGCCCGAGCCGAGGTACGGCCACTCTGGCACCCTCGTGTGGGTCGTCACAAACTTTCGCGGCTGAGTGCCCTAAGCGCTCACCCCCAAGTCCGGTGAAGCTATAAAAGCCTCAGCGGCTCTGTTTTAGGATAGGTCCCCTAAGGCTAACAGTGTAGTCAGTTCAAAAAAAAAAATTGTCATTATTTGGAACAGCCTAGTATTTAGTAACAGCTTTGTCTGACATTAGATTACAGTTCCAAACTCTTACTTGTAAATTAAATACCTGTAATTTTAACCTGTTCCAATGGAGTTTTTGGTGGGATCATGAAGTGACATGTTGTGGTTTTTATTTTTAATTCATTTACTTAGGTTTTGACTCTATATTATGTAATATTGGTGGCGTTTTGCGTGATATAGTTTGGTTTTTGTGCATAAGTGAAGTGGATTATAAATATTAACCAAGAGCGTGTATTCTGGGATCCCACAAAAATTCCCTAGGCCGTTTTAACAAGGCGGCCACCATCTTGTTAAACGCCACTTTGTATATAATGTACATTATACTAGTACTATGAAAGCTTGATAACATTGACGCTGGAAAATTTTACTAAGACTTTAAAACATTGACACTGAAAACCTCACTTTGTCTATTGGAAAATGTTATGCAGACTTGAACTGAAACATTGTAACTGGCAAGTGCTTTTGCGGCGCTAAAACAAGAAGAAGAAGAACCCGTTCCTTTAAATACGCCTTACTCCTACTATCTATACAAAAGTACTCTGTGCTTACTATGTATTACTCTACTCTAAGTACCTACTCTATGACTTAGAACACTCTATACTTAGGACCTTTGGTTCTTAGGTACTAGGTACCTAGTTGGTCATTTTTCTCCTTTAAACAAAAGTACTCTGTGACTTAGTCTTTCTGGTTATTTTGTAGAGATGGGAATTTAAAAAAAAATGATTGATGATTGAAATTTTTCTTAATAATTGTTTTTTTTTTCATATTTTCTTGAAAAATTTAATTAAACACCTGAAATATTCACAATCATAACTTTCTTAATGAAATAATCAATTTAAATAATTAGACAAAAATTGTTGTTAATAACGGAGAATGCCCACTCTTGTGCCAAATTTTGTTGTTTAACAAGGTTGAATAAAAATTAAACAAGGTTTATTTCATATTATTTTACCTCCCTTTGTCTTCGGAATTTGATTTTCTAAGTAGGAATATTCTTCAAGTTTTTATATATAGTCTATACTATATGTATATGTATAAACTAATTTAACGGAGCAGAAGAGTTTTTATGTTCTTTCGTTTGTTTAAACAAGCTAATCTGTGGAACCATCAGTCTGATTTGAAAAATTATATTTGTATATGATAGCTTGATTCAAGAGGAATAGTACAGGGTATCTAGCTTCAAGGTGCCCATCCCAGCTAGCCTTTAATATTGATTTTTGAAGTAAGTCGCAACACGAAGCTCTCCCGAACTGCTTTATCTGCGTGCGCTGCGATAATTTTTAGTGGTACGTAAATACAATGTTGTACAAAAATATTAGGCCTTAGTCTATCTAAAAAATAGTATAGCATAATGTTCGAGATAAATCGGCGCTTATGAGGATTGAATGGCAATCCGATACGTTCAAACTCGTGCGTCGATTTTTATTTGTATACCGCGTTTTTTTTTATTGTACCTTTTTTAATAAACCACCTCAAGTTACAGCTGCGCTCGTTTTTTATTGGAAAATTACCAAATTATAAAACTTGGGCTAGGATTAAGCCCGCACGCATAATGCCTATTGCCTATCTCTTATATATAAGCCATAATAAGCCATTTTATGTTAAACAATTGTTAAAAATTAAAAAATATTTATGTTCATTAAGTTACACATGGCAAATAAAGACAATTTTATGAAGTTAAATTTTTCTCTTTATAGCATGTTATTTGGACACATAGTTTAGGAGACAATGAAAAATTAAAATAATTTGTACTTGTGGGAAGAACAATTATGATAGGGTACACGGGTGCGTTGGCGTTACAGTATTTGTCGTATAAAATTAACACGGGTGAAACTGTGAAGCACAGCTACAAATTATTATACACTGCGTAAATAAAAAGCAACTTATTATTTTATTTTATGGGTGATATTTAAGGGCGATTGAAGTTTTTGGTGGGATTTCAAAGTGACATGTTGTGGTTTTTATTTTTAACTATCTGACCCGCACAACTTCGTCTGCGTCACATAAGAGAGAGAGAGAGAGAGGGTTAGAAAGAGTGGGTCATAGGTACATATAATACAATTCTAAAGGAGCTGAAACTTTCTTTAATAAATTTGCTGCGGAGCTATTTTAAAACTGTGATATCTCCTAAATATTTATTGAAATCAATTGATGTCAAGGACAATTTTGTTCAAAATTAAATACTTGTGATGAATATTGTATTTATTTCAATAAGGATTAATACCATGTTTATAGAAATATCTTCGCAAATAATGCATTATTTTAGAACAATTTTTTTTACCATAAATAAGGTTATATTGAGTCAACCATAAAAGATAGCCAAATGCTATCACATTTGTTATTTTTAAGTTTTTAAGAGAAACAATTCCGTCCCACATGGTTATTGTGTAACTTTATCAATTTACGCTGCGCATGCAATGGAAGCTAGCGAAAGCAATAAATTTTCCCCGATTTTGCAATATTTTTCATTGATGCTCCGCTCCTATTAGTCGCAGTTCCTAATTCTTCATTTCTTCAGCTTTATAATATTTTAATAGATTCATTAACTTAGGTTTTAGACCCTATATTATGTAATATTGATAGCGTTTTGTGTGATATAGCTTGGTTATTGTGCTTATGTGAAGTGGATTATAATTATAAACTGGAAGCATACATTTTGATGTGCCACAAAAACTACCTAGGAAATTGTAACTAGGGAGCCACCATCTTGTTGGGATACTGAATTCGTTCTAAGACAGGACACTTAAATTCACTTGATAATGGCAATAATGGTTTTCAATAAAGAGGACTAGTTGGCAAGTTAGTAAGAAGAAGAAGGGTGATTGAATACCTACTGTCACAGAAAAAAAAATAGATCTATCATGAAAAAATCTTCAGTGAAAAAAAAGTATTTTTCATTAATAGATTTTTTTGAATAAATAATTGATATTCTTAAATTGATTTTTTTTCACATCCCTAGTTATTTGTCTATGGTACTTGGTAGCTAAATATTTAGGAATTGGATGAACTTGATATTTTATCTCTGATTGATATTATTAAAAACATGACGTTGGCAATAATTTGCAAACATTACCATTTTCTCGAATTGAATTGAATAGGAAAAAGTAAAAACACCAGTTTTGGAGAACACTTCATAGATAAGTCGTAATTCAAATATGCACAGAAAACTTATATGTAAGCAGCCATGTAAGGTTCATGTGTGATAATATCATACTTGTCTGTGATATCAGACAAGATTCATATACAATACGTACTACACGTCTGTGTATGCTACTACCAACCCGTGAAATACATATCATTCGCTAAATTTTTGAATTATATCTAATTGAAAAAGCTTATTGTATACTTACTTTAATTATTGTCTTATATTTTTGTGTACATATCGCTACGTTAGGCAGTTAAATATGAAGCTATAGAAATAAATCAACACAAAAATGGCAAATTCGGTAAACATATCAGTCGAAGCACCTATAGAAAATCAAATTCAAGAAATAACATACGATGGACAGGAGATATACCAAGCGTACGTATTAATATAATACAAGTTTCCTTTTTTTATTGACTATATTAATTATTATGAATTTTTATACCTCCCCAGTCTATCAGCTAAATTCTAAGAGACCTTGGAAATCTTAGGGTCGGTCAGAGATGGTAAATAGCGGTCCAATAATCCTGGTACAGATGTCGCTAATATATATTGGTATATGGAAAAAAGCTGGTATCTTCCAGCAAATATCAAGGGCTAAGTATAGCCTTCCGCCTCAGAGCTCCTCTTTCTTTTTCAGTTCATCAGTGCACAAAATTTGCAAACCTCGGATCCCTTATTCTGTCATCCACCCTATAAAATGATCTATTTTAGCTCATAAAACATCTGGAGCCATCCATATTGAAAGTTGGTATTATTGCAGACCACCATAATGTTTACCTGCTACATTGTAAAAGATGGATGTTCATTATTAGGGCAACCATAGAAAACACTACTACTATACAGTAGTGGAGTTTAAATAAATATTATGTATATTATATTTAAATATAAAGAATTATTTGCTGATTTGGTTATATTGCCAGAAGACAGGATTAGCTATATGTGCTTTTAAAATTGTTTTATATGATTGTACTTAACAAAATGTGTTAAAGTATTTTCTTATAGATGACATATAAACAGACATTATAATATATTTTACGGTACTATTGTTTATGTAAATAAGTACTATTTATGTATGTGGATTATTCCATACATGAAAAAACAAAATTTAAGTTACAACCTGCTTACATGAAATCCACTATCATTGACCTCATTTAAATCTCATGGACCCACAATTTTTTTCCCTGATATGGACCCTTGCAGTCGACTACTGGGGGTCGATAAAGACCACTTTGGGCATCACTGATTTATACTAAAATCTATAGAAACAGAATCAACTTGAACAAAGAAATGAAGATGACCAAGAAGAGGTATTCTTTGTCTCCATCTTGAATGCTTTGAAAGCTGTGAATTCTTCAAAAAACTGTTTCAGTAAAACCAACATATATATATGAATTGTTTACTTAATAGTAATATATGGATAAAGATTATAGCATCTATTAAAATTATTGTTACAAAAATAAAAAATAAATATTATTAATATATATTACATATATAGTGTTATATTATAATAAGTTTTCAAAAGTACAGAGAAAAAGTATATCAGAGAAGTGTTCATTCAGCAATATTTGCTCCCTATTCCATGGGCAGATGTTGATGCAAGACACTCTGGAATGTAATAAGAAGGGTTAAGATTTTAATCTTTCAAGATATTGTCTCAGGTTGATATTAGACCAAGAAGAAGATAACTTCACCAAAACATGCAACAATACAATATATTTTATTTTATTAAGTGATGAGAATTTATATTTTATGACTTAATTTATTTTTCAGACCTTTGTCTATGTCAGAGAATCTGGCAAGATTGGCACAAAAGATAGACTTTTCAAAATCAGAAGATGAATTTTGCAATATTAAAAAGGAAGGGGACGGTAGTTCTGAATCAAAATCTGATGATGACAACAAGGATCCAGGATATCAATCGAGCTTATGGCCCTGGGACTCTGTACGAAATAAATTGAGAAATGCACTAACAGAGGTCTGCGTGCTTGCTGATGTATTAAATATTGCTAAAGAAAAGAGATATATGGTAAAATTGGATTATAATTCTATTATTTAATTAAAATGGAATTTAATTCCAGCTATATTCCACATGCCAACGTCACATATTAAATATAGTAAAAATTAAATTATTGTTAAAACTAACTGGCCTAATAGACACTATTCTACCATTTGCAGTAACTAATAACTCAACCACAGTGCATCTATACCAATTTTTTGCCTGAAAACTTTTCTATGCTATAATAACAAATTAAACCAAAAATAATTATACATTTCCATTGTTCTCATTGTCTTGAGTTCATAAAAAATCCAATAGATAAAAGGGAATGATAATTTTTTTTTTCAGGCAACTTTTACATTTTTTTGTCCCTAGAAACCTTATTAGAAATTAAAAAAAGATTTGCTAAATCCGTGCAGGCATACTCCAGTGATGCTCTTACCAATGAATATCATTTCATTTTTATTTATATAGATTAATTATTATCCAGGTTTTAGATCCAGTCCAGTCTGAGCAAGTCGATAGCCGAGCTATGGTACAAGTCTACGGCCGAAAGAAAGCTTTAGCAGCAGCTGCAGCGGTACTCTTAGCCGGTGTAGAGAGACTTAGAGCAAGCGAGACTATGCGGATGACTCGTAACATGCCCGATTTCCATATTGACTTGCTGAGGTTAAGACAAAACTGGCGACTGAAGAAAGTGTCAAATACTATAATTGGAGATTTGAGTTATAGAACTGCTGGGTCTAAATTTAACCAGACGGGTGTGTTTGAGGTTAATATTTTTGCAGCTTTTTATTTATAAATATATTAAAACTATTTTTGTACATAGGCATAGATGACTTTTTTTTTATAGTAGCTTGGGAAAGTGACTGCACTGTGCCCGTGAGATCGGCAACCAATCGCCGTGCCAGTAGTTACTTCATGTCTCCTTACAAGACTAGGTACTGGCTGATCCCGAAACGAGATTCAATAAAAGAGAGTCACTGTGACAAGTATCACTCATTTAGATCCTTCCTGATTACTGGGTATATACTGGCTAGGGCGAATGGTACACCTAGTGTATGGCGGTCGCGATTCCATTGAACATCCAGCACTCTGCAGTCAATTTATCTGCTACAATGCTAGTTGTGACAATATAGTCGCCAGAATCTGCTGTAGATTTTTTAACGGACTTCAAAAAAAGACGGAGGTTACTCAATTGGAATGTATATATGCAAACATTATTCGAGTACGTTAAGTTCGAGCAGCTCCAGCAGTTCATTCTGGAATAGCGGCGAAAATCCTAAAAATCGAAAAGAGGTTCACAAATTGAAAAGGTTTTCTCGCCTGTTCATTGGTTTGGCAGAACTGATATATATTTTTTTATGGATGTTCATCCATAACTTCTTTGTTCATAAACCGATTTAGATGATTATTTTTTTGTTGGAAAGGGGATACCCCGAGGGTGATCTAATTTGAATCTCATTGACATTGGACCATGAAATTGACGTAAGCGATCGGAGCGCTAGCCTGTTGGCAAATTTATGAAAATATTTTATCCTCCGTTTTCTGAATGCAATTACTTTACAATCATCTATGACGATTCTCCTTATATGAAATAAATTATCATGGCATTCTCATTATATATTATTAAGTATATAATAAGCATTTGCATGTTTCCCAGGTGACAAAGGCCCCGGAAGATCAAATAGCACAGGCAATGAGTTTAAATACTGGCGGACCGGCGCCATCGGCTCTTCGTGTCACTGTACCACCAGAGTTGCAAGGCGTCGCATTCATCTCGGTGCTTTGTCAAAAAGGTAAGTTTTCTTCTTGATATGGAGGCGCAAAAAGCATGGCAATTGGGTTAATGTTTTTAACCCATCATTAGAATCTATATACATAAAACGATTAGAGGTTTGTGTGCGTACATCACGGTAAAACTACTTAATTTTGATTTAATCCTTAAATAGTAGGTCCTTATAAAAAAAAATCATGATGCCTTCATTCAATAAAAAGTTATTCCAGTTTCCTAATATTTAAAGTGCGGTCTGAGAAGATAGTGGCTCCCTTGTTAGAACTATCTAGGGAGTTTTCGTGACGACTCAAAATGCATGTTTCCTGTTTATATTTATGATCCACTTCACATATGCACAATAATAAAATTATATCACGCAAAATGCTACCGATATTACATAATATAGGGTTATAGAACCTATGTATGTTAATGAATGAAAATAAAACCCACAACATGACAATGTCAAGATCCCGCCAAAACCTGCAAACATCCAATTTACATTTTTTATCATGATTCAAAATCTATTATTTTTATAATAGTACGGGAAAGTGACGGCAATTTGTCTGCTGATAGTAACAGTCCAACCCAAAAACAACGACGACCACCGAGAAATCTCCTTAGTCTTCCTAACTTGGCAACTAGTCCTCTTTATTGAATACCATTACTACCATTATAAAGTGAATACAGCGTGTCCTTTCTTATGACAATTTCAGTATCCCAACAAGATGGCATCTCAATTCATGATCCATGTTATTATTTACAATCCAGTTCACTTGTGCACAATAACCAAGCTTTATTATACAAAATTCCACCTGTATTATACAATATTAGGATCAAGCAAAAAAAAATTATGATTAAAAATCAAAAACCACTACACGACAGTTTGAGATTCCGCCAAAACTCCCACCGAGAGATTGGCAATTCATCGCCGATATACACCGGCTGATCCCGAAACGCGACAAACCAAAACAGGGACTATGACAGGTATATCTACATGAGTGTAGTGTTCGCGATCTAGGCTGGTACCTTACTACGCTTAATTGCTTCATAAATACAATATATTAAAAACCCCGTCGGATCCGTGAAAGTGTTATCCGGTATTGAAATTATATTGTTTATGATATCTATCTCAGATTATAAGTAAAAAATATTACCCCTAATAAAATGTAAAAAAAAAGTTTAATAAGGAAACTTACATGGCAATACAGGCGGCGCGGCGCAGAGTACCGCCATACGATCAAACGTATCGCCGAGCCGCGCCAGGGCTTGCGACGGTGTTATCACTTTTTTAAAATTTGCTATATTTTAGGGAAAACGTAACTAAATAAACTAAATATGTTAGTTTTAAATCGCAATAACATTTTTATTTTTATAATAAATAAAATTTTGATATTTTTTTTATGTCAGTGTGGTAGGGTTGTTCTTCAAAGGACCGTAAAAACTGTTTCCGTTGAAATAATTAAATGTACAAAAAAATTCTGATACTTGCGATAACTTTTTTAGTTCTGTTTGATTTTGTTTTTTAAGTTATCAAGTTTAAAAAGTTATATTTTTAATTTATTTATTGTGCAAAGTTTCAAAAACAACACCAAACGTCATTATACTCTATATTCCGGTGTCGACTCTTTACGCAACAATTGTATACAAAATGTATAATTTCAATTTTAAAATTCTAAAAGTATCAACATATTAATTTCATATAAATTTTACTTCGTTTCAAAATAAAATCTCTATAAGTACTTAATAATTGCAAGGCTAAACATAAAGTCCAAATTTTGTTAAAAATAAAACGTCATTAGTCGTAACACTTTTTGATTTAAATTTTCACTAATCAATTTAATTCTGAACGCAACTTCAATATTCGCTCCCAAAAGCGCGGGAGGCTTTTATTCTACAACTAGATTTCGGCAAAGAAACACGTGCGCAAATGAGAACTGTAAGTAAACTTTCATAGTTCTTCAAAATTTAGCATCAAAATTGTCATTTGCGTTTCAACTTAAATTCATTAAATGTGCGTATTGAATGGTTTAATTTATATTTCATTTAATAACGAATACGAAATCATTTAATTTAGTAAAATCATTACCGAGGTTTTATGTTCACAGACAATTTCATACAGGTTTTATTCTCAGTTCGTAATTATATGTAACATCATTGTTAGCAACATAGTCGTTGCGACGAATGAAATAAGTTTCACTTAATGACAATGATGTTGACTATAATGATGAGTTAGTACGAAGAATGATTTTTGATAGTACATAAGTAATATATTTTTGTTATTGAAATATAAACATCTCTTATAGTTAAGTAGGTACTAGCATCCATCAACATACACATGATGTAATGGAGCATGCGCCTTATTACATCTTTTGTCAACCGTATATCTCGAGAAATACAATTTGTACTTAAAATTTGTAAGACAATCTATCTTTTTATGTAAAATTTGCTCTAAAGAAAACTTTTATACTCTATTACTTTAAAACGAATACCTTAGTTTACGGGTCAATGAAGAATTAACTAAGGTATACATTGATTTTCATAACTTTAGACCTTACAATTTGTTTTACTTTTTTTTTTTTAATATCTCATCTAGTTGGCAGCTCCTTTGCACTCTATATAGTATAGAAAATCGTGCTAAATTTAGGTCCATAGGATTTTACTTATAATAATGCGAGTTAAAATAGTTATTTCAATAAAAGGTTTATATAATTTTTTATTTGTAGAATGAAAAATGCCACAAACTAAAGCACAGCGATTAGAAAATCAACGTTTGTGTAAAAGAAAGTTATAACGAAATAAAAAATTACCCGGAGCTGCTTGAACTTGAGAAAGAAAAGCGAAGGAAGCAATATCTGAAAAGATAAGAAAATTGGCCAAATAAAAGACAAAACCCCTCGATCTCAAAGAGAATAATGAAAGAGATGGATGGAAAATTACAGAGAGTAAAAGAAGCTCTGAATAATAAATTACATTTAAACCTATTAATGTAGAAACAATACCGGTCACAATTAACGAAACTGATACTAACTTACAAGAGGATCTTTTGCAACACGACCATCAGTATCCATCTGTTAAAGGTGCACTAAAAAATCTTAAGTACAATGAAATGAAGAAAAGGAAAATACTAATTTCTACAATAAACACATTAAAAAAGAAAAACGAATCCTAATAAAACTATAACAAATCTAAAGAAAAAGCTTGAACTTGTTAAATTGAAATTACCAAATGAAAACACACTGATAAATCAAATAATCACCAATATAGCATATAAAGATCCAAGTGATTCACCTAAATGTACATACTTTAAAGACCGCCAATCAAAAAAGAATAAATTAATTATCTCATTTTATTGTGACGACGCAAATAGTACTGTTGCTGCAGGCAAAAAAGATTTTATAACTAGTAATAAGAAAAGAGTCCAGAAAATATATCTTACCGCTCCATTGATTGATTTGTATAAAAAATTTAAAAATGAAACAAACTTTAATATCCATTATTCATTTTTTTGTAAAAATAGACCTTTCTGGGTGCAGTACCCTATTCCAGAAACATGCATGTGTGCTACTCATGTGAATATAGAGTTGTTGGTGAAAGCCTTGATTGAGACATCTATACTAAATGAAAAGAAACCAGAAGACATATTAGCTACGTTGTGCTGCGATTCATTTAACACTGACTGTTTGCGAAGAATATACAACTTATGTGCACCACATCTTGCGTACAAAGAATTGAATAACGATATTGATATAACATTTTTTGAATGGAAAAGAGTTAATAAAGAAGTAGTTTTAGAAAACGGAATAAAGAAAAGGCAAATTTTAACAGTAAAACAAAAAATAGTAATGAAACCCTTAGAAGCCATTTCAAAATTAGAAGCAGAACTGCCAAATTACTTGGATCATATCTACAATATTGTAAATCAATACAAAGTTATAAAAACACTTAAAAATAATTTGAATTTTCAAGAAGCTATCGTACACGTCGATTTATCTGAAAATTATAATTTAAAGTATGCCCAAGTTCAATCTTTCCATTTCGGAGGAAGTCGACAACAAGTGTCGCTGGATAAAGTTGTGATATACACGCATAGTCTTATAACTGGACAAGTATGCCCTAAATCTATGTATACTCTCAGTTCTAGCCTTCGACATGACGCTGCATCAATCTGGGCTCATTTACTGCCTGTAATTGATGAAGTCATAAAACAGAATCCATTCGTAGATACAGTTCATTTTTTATCTGATTCTCCATCATCACAATATCGCAATAAATTCATGTTCTATATTATAAGTCAATTAACATCCCACCATTCTAATATAACCAGAATTACGTGGAACTATTCTGAAACTGGGCATGGAAAGGGTGCTCCTGATGGCGTTGGTGCTACAGTAAAAAGAACAGCTGACCAGATGGTCCATTTTGGTTCGGACCTTGGTAATTTCGATAAGTTTTACGAAATCATGAGTTCAAGGTTGGAGAATATTATAATAAAAAGAGTTACAGAAGATATAATTCAGAGGGTAAGATATAATCCTGAGCAGTTGAAACCATTCTGTGCACCAGGTACTTTTGGATAGGCTTAAACCTAGAATGACTATGAGAAAAATAAGTGGTTTTCTATGTGATGTTGACGAAATATGCGCACATGGCAAGCATTTGGGGTATATCAATAATATACCTGTGAATCAAAACGATAATGTCGATATTAATTTCTAATATTCTAATTGATGTCACTAATATAACTCATTTGACTAATCACGTGTCTACCGGTAATGGCATTTAATAAACTGTACTATCTTCAGTAAAGCAAAATACAGTCCAATAATTTGTGATGATTCCGCATTTGCGAAACTTGGAACTTTTGGGGATCATTTTATTTTTAAGAATTTTTGTGGATAAATTTGTTAGAAGTGCTCGCCTTTTAAATTTATAACTTTGAGGATTTAAGAGACTATTGCGATTATTGTTGATTAGAATTATTACAGGTCGCACTATTTTATTAACGTAACCATATTATAACTTGCGTTAACTATGTGAAATGCTTAGTTTTTCAATTATTTTCAATTGGTTGTTATTACTATTAAGTTTGATAAATATACGATGTTTCATTTTCTAAATAACTTTTGTTTTACATAAATAAATTATCAAATTTATCCATTTACATCATTCTGCGCAACATACTGTCATTATGATCTAAACTATAATCATTGTTAGTATGTGGTTATCATTAGCCTCAACAGATTTAATTTTTTTTTTTTCGAATAATTCCTAAATTATTGAAAATATAATAGTGTATTTCGTATCAAATACTATGTTAATATGCATAGATTGCATTTATCTTATCAATAGCGGTTAGCACTAAGATTTTTGAAAAAACTGAAAAACTTGACAAAAATAATAAATTTCGAAGAATTACCCGGTACCTATATACCCTTCCCGGATTCGACGGGGTTTTTTATACATATTGTATACCGTCTGATATCGAAACACGATATGTCTAAGCGCGCCAGTGTGACGGATGTTACAGCCGGTGTATGGTGGTCATGATTCAGCCGGATAAAATTGTGGCATACCACCCAAAACTAGATAAATTTTGCGAGGTACTACAAAAGCATGGATTATAAAAAGATAAAGAAATATACATTGTTAAGTTTTTATTCATAAAAATGCAAACAGCTTCACATTTACTAACCTTCTCACCAGTATAGCATTTAATTTTTTTGTCTTACTGAAATTCTTAATAACTGCTTTGTGATCCAGATACAGCATGCATCTACTCCGATAGGTAAAACAGACCAAAGTGATTTTTGATAACCCATTTTACTTTATTAAATAACCCCATAAACCTTCAGGCACGAAGCTTCTTGGACCGCAATGACATAGGTGGTGGCCCAAGATTTACGCCGCATCTAAAACTGCCAAAGCTTAAAGTTTTTGGTCGCCTATTATACATATTGCTTAGCCACTTCAACCTTTAGGCACGAAACCATGGCACAAGTCACCCACGACTTAAGCCGTTTCTGGTTATAGGTGCATGAGCATGATACCGTTTCTATAAAAATAGAATATTTGATTAGGGTGTTCAAAATCTTTGATTTGTCTAGGACGGTGACAATGTTTTCTTTATCGGCCTCATGTATGCAGTTGCATGACGATAGATCGATGTCAGCAAATACCACTGCAAAATCGTCTAGCCAATTGCCCAAATTTCAGAACAAGAGGATGTCGTCACAGCAACCCTCAGTTCGTCAGCACTGAACTGTCCTGGCACGTTGCCAGGCGACGGAGCCGAGCTCCACTGGCAACAAAAGCTCGAGGCAGCGCAGAACGTATTGTTTTGCAAAGAATTATTTGCTAGATTGGCCGCTGAAGCTGTACAGCTCGACGCCTCTATTCCTCACATGGTTGTCGGTAACCAGATCATGGCAACAGTAAGTATTTAACGGCAATAACTTATATAATTGCCTCAAGAATGTATGAGAGCAATCATCATAAATAGCCTTTATCAATGTCAACTGTGAACGCAAATTTTAAAAGACCTACCCCATATACATTGGGCCCCTACAATATTTGCTATCAGGAACTTTAAAGTACCGTGTTCAACAATATTTAGGAGACAGTCGTAAAAAAATACACCCAAGTTTATAAGTAAACTTGGTAAACACTATTGATACTGTATTAAAAAAAAATCATTCAAATCATTAAAACACTTTCCGAAAAACCAATATATCTGTGCTAATATTATAAACCACAAGAAATTGTTTGTTTGAACGTGCTATTCTCTGGAACTATCAGTCAAATTTCAACAATTAAATTTGCATTTTATAGCCTATTTGTTGATGACTGTTATAGGCTATATAACTTTAACCTACGACTCTAAGGAGCGGAGTAGTAACGATGAACGTTACTGGCTAGGCGTAGTGGATGTGTGAACAAAGATTGGCACAATTAGTATATATAGAGGTGAATTTTTCAAGTGGGCGTCAAGTTCGGTGAAGCTGTAAAAATCGCAGCGGCTTCAGAGCCCCTAAGGCTAACAGTACAGTCAGATCTAAAAAAAAACAAAAAACAAAAAAAGTGGGCGTGGATGGCCAAATCCGAAACTATGAGGAATAACGAAAAATACTCAAAGAAGTTTTGGGCCCGATTTTGATGAAAACTAAAACAGCAATATCGTTTAAACCTACCTATTAAACATTTTTCAAAATGATAGATAAAAATGTATATCATTCATTATCATAGTTTAGGTTAATTACAATTAAAAATTAAATCCAGGTCTTTATATTTTGATTACTGTAAGGACTGTTCTTTGTCTCAGATGAATAATTTTGATGTAACATAAAGCTGTTCTACTAATAATATGAATTATTCTTAACATATTTAATTTCTGCAGGTGTTACCGGGTATTCAACTGTTGATTGGTCTGTGCCATAACAATGGGCAAAATAGCAATAACACCAATCTCGATGGAATCAAAGTAAGTTTATGTACATAATCTAATGTCGCTTGATTCTTGTAGTATATTGCGATATATAAACAGCAATTTTTTTTAATTTTATTTAGACCACTGAATACAAGTTCTTAAAGCCTTTGTAGGTACGATTTTTCTAACAAAATGGTGGTCCCCTTTCTAGAACTTTCCAGAAAATTATTGTGGCATCTCATATCAAGATATCGTTAAAAACTATCCATACCTACCATATACTATCAATACTTACTATTTTTAGGTGTCGCCCGTAATTAATACAGATTTTGGTATAGCTATCGGTAAACATTTTGATCAAAAATCGGCGTAATAAGTGGAGAGATGGCTTACGTACCCACACTGTTGTGCAAAATAGTTGGCATTCTCACTAATATTATAGATGCAATAGTAACTCGTGTCTATCTGTATGTTTTTTTTTTTTTTAACTAAACCTTTGAACCGATCGCAATAAATATTTGGCATATAGGTGGTACGAGACTTTGGAGAAGGGCGTAGTACGAAATACACGAAGGCGAAGTCGCGAGAGAAAGCTAGTAATTTATATTTTCTATATATTTTAGGAATCTAAATAAATAAAAATGTTGAGATTTGACGTGCACTCAACACGTAAACACTACTGGATAGATTCTGACAAATTTTTAATTTTGTGTTACTTCTTAGAAACTTGTTCCTTATATCTTCACACTTGACATTGGCAAAATCGCCTACATAGGCAGAAAGCCAAAATAAAAAAAATATAACACGATATTTCAACTTCATTAGCATGAGCATAGTTATAGATATCCATTTAATAAATACATCATTTTATTAAATTTTACCTGTAAAATCGTACACTGCCAGTTGTATATTTGTGGTAAAATGTTTTGTAAATTCGTATATCGGCTTCCATTCGCATGGTGGTCACGATCCAGTCGAGTACAGATACCCTACCACCCCGCTTGATTACTGGATAAAGGATATTTTATGAGTATATAAGCGAGCCATATCCCGTGCCACGACAATTCTGTTTTTAAAAGTGAAGTGGAAACAACAAATATAAAAGACCAAATCTCCAAAGGACCATAGAGGAAGAAACTAAGCATGACAATTTTACATTTATAGAGGAGTATTGAGTTTGTTTAAATTGTATTTTGAGTTCGAAAAAATTGTTTACGTATAATCTAACGGTATTTTAGTACCTACCCACGTTGATAACAATAGTGAAATTAATTTAAACTATATATATATATATATATATATTTTTATCTTTATATAATATTCAACAAAAATAATAAACAAAAAGATATTTATTTTTCAGTTTTCATAGATGGCGTGGTTATGATGATATGGTGTGGTTTATTAGTTTTTTATGTTCTGAGACGTTACAAGAAGGAATATTGATAATAATAACACATTATTAAGAAAAAAGTAATTAGGTTTTTCCCGAATTACAATTACCACAAATTTAGCATGATCTTTCTATTTTGTTTTAAATTTTTCTACGATAGATGTCGTTGTTTGTAGTTTTTTATTCTTTATCTAATCGACAAATAAATATAAAAGTATTATATAAACTTCGCTTTTCCTAAAGAGTTGCAAAATCTTAGATTTTTATATTGAATTTCTTGTCTCCTGTACAATATCAATTAATATCATAAATGAGTTTTCTTGAATATTCTTAAAGGGCTTTTGATTCATTCTGTAATGATTTGGATTAAAACTAACTTCGTAATAGATTAAATTAACTTATGATATTGCAAGTGTGATAGATATATAATAATAAATAAATTACTATGTTGTCATATATGAATCGTAAGCAAAATACTGTTTTCAAACAAAAAAAACGGACAAGTAGCGGGTATAACTCGCGCTCCGAGAGTTCTGAACTGTGTATGTTTCATATCGTACATTATTTTTATCGCCTTTTACATAAATATATTTTGTATATTATCTGTATTATATTACTTTTATTATGAAGTGCCGTATCTCTTTATTGTGCTTAAATTTATATATTTTAATTTTTGCACAAACAATTATTGTGATATAAGTGATTTTATAAGAAGTCCATTTATTCTTTATTAGGTAACGGGACCCAAAAAGTAATATGTTTGCAGAGTATTGCAGATATACGATATAAGTTACTTCAAAATAAAGATACGTTTTATGCAGTAAAATTTTGCCCTTGCTTTTAAATTTGATGATTTTGTAATAACTTCGTCACTTGTGAGCCAATTTTTAGTAAAATATAAAATTTAATTTAATAATAATAAATCAATATCCTCAGAAGTTAAGAAAATCGTGTTAATTACTAAAAAATACTTAACTCTCGTGTAACAACGCGAGGGTCAAAAGTCACGAAAAATTTAACTATTTGCCAACGTTGGTGGTACGTACACACTGCTTAAATGATCACAAGCACAGAGAATGACAATCAACAGATAACAAACATTAACAGTATTTTTTTTAAATAAAAAGCTCTATTCATTACGTATGTATGACGGTGATGACGTCACCGGCCCCCTGGAGCCTTTAGACAGCTTTTCCAAACTTGAAGCGCATAGTAACGGCACTGTGCCTAACAGAACGTACAGTACAACCACTGTGAGATCCACGTCGATGTCATGCCGGCCTGCAGGTCTCTAGTCCTACCAAAGGAGTCACTGTAACGTGTTTAACACCATGTAAATAAATGGTGGTCGTGTAGATCCTACCACTTGCTTGATTACTGGATACACACATTATATACTGTCTGATCCAGGAACGCGACACATTTAAGCGTAACACTATGACGGGTTTTATACCTAGTGTATGGTGGTCGCGACCCATCGGGCACAATTCTCGTGTTCTACCACCCTGCACCTGATATTGAGTGGTTACGGTTAAGCTCAATACGACTAGAGTTCTTAAGCCAGTTATAATAGCTAACTAGTTCTGAGGACCGAATTGAAACATCTCATTTATCGTGTTGCCAACCTTACCCTGCGCAACGGAATACAGCAGCGCGTACACTCCTAATACAATAGTGCGAACACTTGTATTGTCGCAAAAAGTAGGTGTGAAAAACATTCTTCCGTCGTTGTCTATTCGCCAATACAACGTGAGTTACCGTGGTGATTGTTTTTTTTATATGGTAGCTCGGCACAATTTGTTATACTGTCACTGATGTTAAGCACAGTACAATCTAAACACAGTCGTGACCACCGATAGATCGGTAATCCATCGGCAGTCGCCGCTGTCTCTTGCCATAATTCATTACGTTACACTTGCAAGTGCCAAATGTTGTAAAGAGAGGGAACACACTGGCCGGGAGATGATTCCACAGTTTCACGTCACGGCAAAGATAAATGGAGAACTTTTTAGTTCCTGCCGAGATGGAGATTACTGTAAAACTGTGACTCCAAAACCTCCTTAGAAAAGAGCTCATTCCCAGTTGTGCAACATTACAGGCTCGTTTTATATTTGTAGCCTGAAGGTACAGCGGGTAAGTCTGATCATGATCACGTTCTGGAACACTCGCTGCATCAGTTGCTCCGAGCGGTGCACCACTCCAACACGCATCACCCGTTCCCGCACCCTGCCACTGGACCTCTGGGACCCTCGAAACGGCGTTGTCTTGCAGGTAAATTGATATCCAAACTTGATTATTATACTGTAACAATTTTATTTGATTTTGATTTATGTATTCAATGTTTTCCTATACAAACAGCTCAGTATAGTGATTATGTTAACGCTTTTTTTTAATAATTAATTTAAATTCTTGAATATATCTTTACCTATTCTGATAAGAAGGGGGGAAAGCCCCATTTGTCGCCAGTAATTGCTATTCTATTTTGCTTCCTTCTATTATATTTTTCCATATTAGTACTAAATTTAGCTTAATTTTATAAAAATTTCTTCATATTATATTAGCAGACTTATTATCTTGACAGGCCTATCCAGTATTATTGTAATGATGTATGTAATCAGTCTAGTGTGTGACGGATTTAATAACATCTCTGAGACTGAAACCAGCCTTATCAAGAGTATATTACATGTTTAAGCATTCAACTGCGTTTCATCAGAACCACCATACATGGTGTAAAAATCTAGTGTTAAGTGACCAAAATTTCAATCATTACTGTAGATTTTATTAATATCATAAACTGTTTCAATAGCTTCAGCGTTCTCGTTTATCAGTCATTGATCATCAAAAGGATTGCAATCCTGTGTCAGATTAATTATAGATAGATACCTAAAATTAACAAGTGTGTTCATGATTAAGCTTAGTTATAAATACACCCGATTGAGCTTTCTTATATATGGTTTGACCTGTTCTATATTAAATTAACCACTATTTCACGAATAGCAATTTTGTGTTTTCTAAATAGGCCCAATGGCGGCAGACCGGTACGAGCTGCTAGACATGAGTAAGGAACAATCTTTGTTAGAGCAAATCATACAACAAGCACAACACTTCTTCATGCGTCGACGAAGCGAATATGTGCTCGATACTATAGCTAAGGAGGTATTTTTTTTTACTATTGTTCTCCTTATGCTTAAATTGTAACAATTATATGAAATTTATTATCCTTCTTTAATATAAGAAAATTGTTTAATCTTCTCAGTTAAGTTTTAGAATATTTTGTAATATTAACTCCTTTTCAGGTGAAAGATCCTCTAATAGTGTCACATTGGAATGCACTGAACAGCCCCACACAATCTTGTGTCAAAATTAATATTATGGCTCATGGGTATGTTATGAAGAAGTTACTATTTTATTAATTTAAAATAATGGCCTAAATTGAATTGATTGATTTTATTATATGTTTAGATATGATGCTGTATGCAGAACTTCCCTGGTTGTTCATGTTGGTGAGAAGACTCTCAAATGCATATGTCGTGACGGCAAAGTTAGACATCTATCTTATGAATTACAAGAGCTAAGAGATCTCATATATTGTCAGGTAATTTGTCAATGAATAAAGTATAATTTATTAATAGAAGTTATTAATAATATGTAAAATACTTATGGTACTGATGTATTGATTGATTATACACCATTGATGTACTTATCAATACATATATTTATATTGTTTAGTTATTATTTTGAGAACTTGGTAATTTCGAGATTTCTTTATACACTGTTTGTATAGTTTCTTACATTTTTCTTTGCCAAGATTATTTTTCCATACCAAAACACCGATTGTCTTACAGTAATCTTTATTTTGGTATTCAAACTTGATCCCAAATTATTCTTCTCCAAATCGACGAATACTACTAGTCTCATACTATACATATAAATAAAACTTTTTTTCTTCAGATATACCAACACCAAATGACAGCCGTTCAAGCAGTAGGCCGGTGTATGGGTTGGCAATTACTAGCCAGTAGCTCCCATTTAGGGTCTGGTCCAGTAGAACCTTTAGGGAATGCCTCCTCTTGTCTTCTTGCTTCACCTAATGGTAAGACTATGTAAGATCAATTAGTTATAATGTAATTAGAGACTCAACCAATAGGTTTAGATGCATATTTTTGCGAACAGTTACTAATAAAACAAAAGTATATATAGGTTAGGTCCCACTGCAACACTAAAACTTACTGGAATACTTTCTTTCCATTTCAATAATATGTCCCTTCAAACCCGGCTTTTATTTAGTTGGAACTAAATTGATAATAACTTAAATAATAATTTTATTTCAGGAGATAGGATGATAGCAATTCGGTGTGAACCCTCCGTTGGAATCCAAGTGTTCATTGCTCAATCACCAAGGAAAGATTTTTTCTCAAGTGAACTTGTGCAGGACAAAAAATGGGAGAACCTTGGTGGAGCCTTCAAAGAAATCAAACTTGACAAAATGGAAGGCAAAAACTTCTTGAACAAGATGGAATTACTCATGGCTTGTTTGAGTAGCCCTTCATAAATTGTTTTCACAAACTGAATGCAGATATTATTCTACCAAGATTCACTAACAATGATAAAACCAACAATTTGGTTAAAATATCAAATACCACAATAAAATTTTGTAGATACCCAATATTAATTTGTTTAAAATAAAATATATACTTGTATTTAGACAAATACCTAAACAAAATGTATACCCAAGCCAGGGGTATACATACATACTCTTAAAAACATAAAATTTAAACAAATTTTATAAACTTGGGAAACCAAGTTATACAAAAAAAAGAAAATAAACAATTTGATGAAGTAGTCATAAAGTTTTATTTATAATGCCTTAACCACTAGATTACTTAGGTAAATGTTTATTATAATTTCTGAAGATTGTTCTTGGATGTATGTCTCGACGATGAGTGGCTCGAGATCAGATATAACAAGGAACTGGAACAATTAAATCACTAATCACATTTGTTCTGTTTAAGATAATTTTTTCACAAAAGACATGTTACTATACCAATTTGAGCAGAGCAACCTTTATAAAATTTTGTTCAACAAGTTATCAAAGAGGGTAAAATTGAATTGTTATTTTTGCAGACTTGAATACCATGTTTTGCGATTATTTTGTTCAATTTTCCTGTTTTACTTTAGTCTTTGCCTGTTTGAAGGATTCTACATCTACAAGAAAATAATAGAATAAAGGCAATGTGACTGACATTGAAGTAGGTCAATTTGTAATTCATAAATAAAAAAACAGTTAGTAAAAATATCTATAATGTCAAATCAGACAAGAATACAATACTTGTTCCAGTTGACAAAGTACAAGGTAGTGATCATCAAGCCATCTGAATTTAAGCTAAACAGTTGGTACTATGAGAACCAAGTATCTGCTGATACTTCTTATACATAGATATTAAAACACACAAATACAATGAACAAACATGTTAATCATACATAAGTGTATATTGTACAAAGAGAACCTTCAACATTTCATTTTAATAGTAATAATACCAATACCATAAAGCCTGTCAAAATTAATAAAATAACACCAATAAAAAAAACTTACATTGTTTGTAACACAAAAAGGCTTAATACAAGTGAAAATAGAATTATCCGGAATAAATAACTGACAATTATCAAAATAATGTATATGGTTTAAATGTTTTAAAGAGGTGTCATATTTGCCAATTTTATAAAATCAATAAGCATTATTTATTGGTTGAGTATGTAAAGACAATTCTATTTATACTTATTTATGCATCAATGGTAGTAATCATGTTTAGTATTTTCATTATAAAAATGTAAATATAATATGTGCATTAATAAAATAAACATGAAGTATCCAAATAAAAATTAACATAAATCAAGAAAAATGTAATATGGACCTTCATATTTATTGCAATAATTATCCTATATAATTATAAAAAAATGTTGTTTACCTTTAATTCCTTGAAATATTAAACTCTTCCCAGCATTAAACCCCCAGAATTCAATGAATTTTAACACTTGGAAGGCTTCAGATTACGATAACACTATACCTAAATTATGCTAAAAACTAAAATTAATACCGGGATAATGGCGACCTAGATCTAAAGTTACCGCCGCCGCCACCACCGCCTGAGCCATATCCGTCACCATTGCGATTGTATGGTCGGCCACCACCGCCGCCACCACCACCGTACGAGTTGTTGAATCTGCCTCCCTGACTACCGAAAGAGCGTCCACCCCTAAAATTACCACCGCGGCCGCCTCTAAAATTGCCTCTGCGCGGTCCGTCACGCTTCCTAGATATTTCTACTTTGAGTGTCGCGCCTAACATTTCGATGCCGTTCATGGCGCTACACGCATCTTCCGCCTCTTGCAAGTTTTCAAATTCAATGAATGCGAAACCAGGGGGGTTCAATGCTACCCATACTGAGTTTAGTTTTCCATATTTATCAAACTCCCGCTCGAGGTCTTCCTTCTTGATTCCCTCTACGAGCCCGCCAACGTATACGCGAGTACCTCCACTGCTCATGATTGTGTGTCTAATAATAAATGAAATACGACATAAAACAAACGATTACACTATTTCGACGTCGTGGTATTAATCACTCAATTTATTAAAAATACAGAGAACATTTGCGACGCAAAATGCACGCATGGTACTGAATACATAAATTGATACAAAGAAAACAAAATGTCGCCAGTGATTAATGCCACGCCACGCCACGCTTACATGCTCATTTTTAGAATTCAAACATATTAATAGAGATACTCACGGTTTACGAAGTAGGGTTATTTCTTATTTAATTTTGGACTAAAATTACTTAAAATAAAGCAAATTTGTAATTATTTAAAATAAAAATTTTTAAGACTTAAACTACGTCGGAGAATTTGTGGAGTGAGTGAAAGATTGATTTGATTGGATTGAACGATTACGGTGAGGTACAATGTGACTAGCTTTAAAATGTATGATTCTACCAATTTGCAAGACAAATTCTGTTCAAAAATTAATTACTATTAAGTCATTCAAATCTTCCTAAGTGAAGCAGTAAAATAGTAAAACAATGAAATCCATTTTTTTTTTTAATTTCTAACTAAAGTAAGGAAGTTTTATAAATAAATTGTTTAAAAAATATTTTTATAGGGTTTAATTTGCCAGTTTATCAATAAAAGTAACAATAATTATAGTAAAAAATTATAGACCCTTCTCTAAACTACATTTAAAAATCTGTTGTAAAACTTACAAGGAACTAAAACGAGAAGTATTCCGTCTAAAATTTGAAGATCATACTATTTTTGGTCACACTGGTAGGACGCTGAGCATAGAGGAAATAACTAAAAGAGTTTGAGATATTTCTGGTACTCTATAACGAACGGAAAGAGCGAAAATCCAAATAAGCGAATGCGAAGATGTAAATATGAAGAGCAGAAGAGAAAATTTGTGATGTTTTGTATCTATCGTTGTAATTGCTCTTTGGTGCTTAAAGCGCCATAGTTGGTAAAATCACAGTCAAAATAATCGAGGTTGAATAGTGTTTTGTGGTGATTTTTTAAACCAGAAAGTAAATTAACATTAAAATGTAAATCTCACATTGAAGAGTGTCTTGTGCAACAGTAAAATGGTAAATTTTATGGGACCCGAATATAATGGCATCACTAATATAAAATATCGCTATCTCACACCCAGTTACTTATGCTATAAGTCTAGTTCCTTCTATTTCTACGACACACTCCGAAGACCAGAGACGTCCATAGACAAATAACCAAAAGGGAGCCGTCTGTTATTTATCTCTGGGAGACGTCCAGAGACGTCTATGACCAGAGACTACTGAGCAGAGATAAATCTACTGAGTACTAGTGTGGCTATAAAAAAATATACAACTTTTATATTAAATGCAAATTATTGCAACATTATTATTATACACACGCAAAATAAAATAGTTTTTTAAATAATTATGTAACAAATTACAAACTTGTAATTTTTAGTATACTTTAGATTAATATATCAGTCAGTTATATATTTCTGTTACTTAGAGCACCCCTAAGCAGCACAAACACGAGCCTCGTTTATGAATTTAAAATTAAAAACAAATTCGAGGACTCACAAGTATCGAAACTTTGAAGTGGTATCGATTGAGGTATTGAAACTTTGATTCAAAATCTTGAATGAGTTGCGTTTTATATTCAAACTAGCGGTGTGCCCGTGGCTCGGCACACGTTTGTTAGTACGCAGTAGCAAAGAATATACTACTCTCTAGTAGTTATTTACATCCATTCATTTATTCCATTCCATTTTATCTTTACTTATATTTTTGACAATTCTTAATGTGCCGTATCAATTGAGGAGTAGCATGTATTTCCTGTGTACAATTTTCATTAAAATCGGTTGTTTTATGCTACGATTTCTAATGCAATATTAACGATTCTTACATATAGCCTCTCAAATGTAGTATGAATTATGATGTATGTATGCTTCCCGAATACAATTTTTTTTTTATTTAATTAAATAATTACTTTAAACTTCCAGGTTTAGAATTACTTAGTGTTTTAAATTTTTGGAAATATATATTTTTTTGCCGTTCTTAAAAATGTTATTGATAATTCTCCTATATAATCAATAAAGCTTGTCTTAAAATCGGTGAAGAATCCGGGAGTAAACAACTTTTGAAAAATTATTTTAAACACTTTGTTTAATGAAAATAATATCTATGAATAAAAAAAAACCTTGGCCGCTAAAAAGTAATTTAGAAAGATTTTTTTCAATTGTCATCATTCATTTTATATTAATATGTTATAGACGTTCAAGGCGACAATTCCTCTGGTTATTGGTCTATGGCGACAATCATGAATCAGCACGTGAACTGTCAAATTATCTCTGTGTCAAATGTGACAACTCATCGAACCTTTCTTTATAACACAGGATAAATACAAAATCATTAGTTAAATTTCATATTTTCTTCTAATATTCTTCTATCTTAAATCCATTTATATATTGCCCATTTATTATCCGCCTCTAAACCATTCTATATCTAAATCTGAAACGAACTACACTTGAAAATGACAGTATTAGTCAAGTCTTATGACAGAAGAGGACTGGGTTTCCATATAAATTATTTTTTTAAAAACTCGCCGAACTCATGCAAGAGTATTAAACGATCATATTATTTCCTTGTAATTGGCGTTACAAATCTCTGATTATTGGTCTATGTTACAAATCATGTGATTCACAGATAATTTTTTTTTTTTTTCAAATAGATAATTAAATAAATAAGCTATTACTTTCCAGATTTGTATTATTTTAGGCTGTTCATCTATATACCATTATGCATTTTACATTAATTTTTAAACGTACAGTCAACTTGCGGATTATCGAAAATAGATATTTTAGAAATGTTTTTTTTTAACGATTTGAAAAAGTAATATTGGAATTTCTTAAACCATATCCATCCCGTGTACAAAATTTCATAAGAGTTGGTCCGGCCGTTTTTTAGTTAAATCTGGACATACAAACAGACAGACAAAAAAAATTAATTGCATATTCTTGATCAGTATTGTATATACAGTATGCCATGCCTGTCGGGAAATATTATGAACAAAAAATTAACGGTACAGACAAAAGTACAGATTTGTTAAAATATTGATAAATCAAAACAAGGCCAAACACAAACTTCGTTTATTTATTCAAATATTTTTATTAAAAATTGATTGAGTACTCTCCAGTATCGATACTTTGAATCAGTACCTGAATGAATTGCGTTTTTAAATAAAGTAAAGCAAAGCGAGGGTAAACGCAATCTTTGCATTAATTGAATCACAAATTATAAAGTACTATGTTGTATACACAATTTCCTACTAATATACTTAATAAATGTGAAAGTGTATATGTTTGGATGTTTAGATGTTTGTTACTCAATCACGGTAAAACGGCTGAACAGTTCTAAATTAAATGTGGCACACAGATTGTCTATGACCTGGAATAACGCATAGGGTACTTTTTATCCCAGTCAAACTCATAGTTTAACCAGTGTTATCCTACAATTATAAGTTCGTCGTGTTCCAAGTACAGTCTGTGTACATATATCCAATAATACGCAGACGAAGTCGCGGGTACCAGCTAGTTTAATAATATTAATAAAAATTGATTCAACACTGGCAAGTATTGATGTTTAAAGTTGAATCGAACGTGGTATCGATATTTTATATTAATACCTGGTTCAGTTGCGTTCTACATTAAATTTAAATTAAAGCAGGGCAAGGAAGCTATGTAAAAAAAAAAGATTAAAAAAAAAACAATTAAAATGCTATTAAAATAGAATTTAAATTGTATGATATTCAACTTGCTTAAAAGTAAAAATGAAAGATTATTCGTATATAAAAAAAAATTGAAGTTTGAAACTAATACATACATAAATCACGCCTATTTCCCAACGGGTTAGGCAGAGACCACATCCACCTGCTACGATCCTAGCAAACATCTTTCGCTTCTTCGGCATTCATTAATCTTTTCATGCATGCTCGTCGGTTTAGACTACTCTTGACCTTACCTTTCTTCAGAACGTCTCCGATTTGATCGACAAATGTTCGTCTAGGCCTTTCTCTTCCAAAGATTCCTTTCACACTCGCATCATAAATTTGTTTAGTCGGTTTTCTTTCATTCATCCTCTCAACATGCCCAAACCATCAAATCATCCCTTTCTCAATTCGTGTGACTAAATCTTCTTTCACACCACAAAGCTCTCTTATCACACTATTTCTTATCCTGTCACTCAATTTCACTCCTAACATACCTCTTAGCGCTCTCATTTCTACTGTATTTATTTTACTTTCATAATTTTTCTGATTTTTTTTAAAACTATTATTGAAACGTTTTTTACGCTTATCAACATTTAAATATAATCTTAGATTATGAAATGATCATTTTAACGCAATTTGTATTTGTTACGTCGATTCGCTTGAAATAGTTTTGTTGAATTAAACAAAAAACTGCAAACGGCAAAAATGACAAAACATGTACACACGTAGTATATAGTAGAAACAGTAATTTCTATGTAGTTTAAGCAAAAGAGAATCGAGCAATAGATATAATTTCAAAAGTATAAAAAATCACTGTTAGGTCACTATTAAGCTTTATATACTATTTTTTTAATCGTATAATACCCAAGTTTTCCCTAAGTCGTCGAATACGATGACTTGAACTACACTCAAGCAGAGCTAAGTAAATGCTAAGCTTGATTTCAATTTCGGAACATAAGGCTGCGATAAGTCTGAGCAAAGTCTGAGTAACCTCTATAGGTTTCAACCTTAGAACGAATTCATTACCCCAACAAAATGGTGGCTCCCTTGTTAGAACTTTTTAGGGAGTTTTTGTAGCACATCAAAATGTATGCTTTCACTTTATATTTATAATCCACTTCACTTATGCACAATAACCTAGTTATATTACACGAAACGCTACCAGTATTGCATAATATACGGTCTAAAACCTAAGTTAATGGATCTTTACTAATATTATAAAGCTGAAGAGTTTCTTTGTTTGGTTGAACGCACTAATCTCAGGAACTACTTGTTCGAATGCACTTTTGTTGTTGGATAACCCATTGATCGAAGAAGTTCATAGGCTAGATAACATCACGCTACAACCAATAGAAGCGGAACATCAATGAAAAATGTCGCAAAAACGAAGCCTTGCCAGACGAAGTTGCGCGAGTCAGCTAGTTGAAAATAAAAACCACAACATGTCACTTCAAGATCCTACCAAAAACTTAAATCGCCTTTAAATATCGCCCATAAATATCGTTATTTACAATGAAATTATGAGTTGCTTTTTAATTTAATATTGTATTTTTGTGTTCAAAAGGATTGTAATACAAGTAATGGAACGCACCACCCACGCTTTTGGAACTATTTACGCAGTGTATAATAATTTCTAGTTGTGCCCCACGGTTTGACAAACACCTCAACGCACCCGTGTAGCTATCATAATAGTTCTTCCCGCAATGACAAATTATTTTAATTTTTCATTATCTCCTAAACTATGTGTCCAAATAACACGCTCTAAAGAAAAAAAAATCAATTGTCTGAATACTTAAAATTGTCTTTAAATGCCATGTCTAAAATAATGATCATAAATCCTTTTTAATTTTTAATAATTGTTTGTCATAGAATCGCTTATTGTGGCTTATGTATAAGAGATAAACATATGCTATCGCGGATTATTTTTAGATATACTAAGGCCCAATATTTTTCTACAACATTGTATTTACGTACCGCTAAAAATTCCAACTTAAAATTATTTAAATTGAATAAGAAAGTTGTGATTGTGAATATTTCAGGTGTTTAATTCAATTTCTATTGAAAATATGAAAAAAATCTATTATTAAAAAAATTTCTTAATTGTTATTAAAACATTGATTATTTCTTAATCGATTTTATTATTTTCAAAAATATCGACTTTATAAAAATCGATTTTATTTTAGAAATTCATATCCATAAGGCAAGGGCAGGCACAAAGTTCGTTTATGAATTTAATAATGATAAACAAAAATATTGAGTATTCTGAGGTATCGACACTTGGAAGTGGTATCAAATGAGGATTAAATACTCTGATTTAATACCGGATTGAATATTGGTAATTGCTGAAAGGATTAAATCAATGCATCCCTAAGCAGGGCAAGAACAAGTCTCGTTCAAGAATTTAATAATTTTATTTAAAACTAACTAAAAAACTTACAACTATCAAAACTTTAAAGTGGTATCGATACTATGGTTGGAAACCCCGAATGGGTACTCAGTATCGTTCAAAAGACGGTATTAATTTATCCCTACAGGTATTATGTACCCGCAGCATTGCCAGACTAGCATTACTTTTGTAACATTTTGTGTTACTTTTGACTGTGTTGCATTACTCATGTCTTACACAACTCAAAATGTTACTTTTGCTTTACTTTTCGTGGTGGAGTATATTAATTTGCAAAAAAAATACCAACAAAGAAATGGGTAAAACGAAACGCAGTCGAGTTTAAAATAATATACTGAACACTGTAACGAGACTTTCCCGAAAACATTCTTTAATTCATGTAACGATGACTAAGTTAAAGATAATACATGACAGGCAGCTGCCCTTGTAGGATGCTTATACTATACAATAAATAATGTAATATATTAGTTGTATGTATAAGTAGTTAGGTATATAAAATACATACTTTTGTATATGCACTATTTTAGTATCAAATCAAGCACCTAATATTTGTTGTATACATGTTATGATGATTTTTTTTATTTACTCAGCTTAATACCTGAGATTCTTTCGATATTTCGGAAATTTCCCAAAAACTTGTTGGTAAATTTTTGTTGTAATATGGGTACTTAACTAGAGGCGATTTTTCTTTGTTTTTATTCCACTTGACGTATCCGTTTAAACAGAACGTCTATTTTTTAGCAACGCTATTTAGAAAAGTGGAGTTTTCTTTGATTTTTTATAAAGTGGTATTTTTATTACTTTAATAATTAACCTATATAAATCGGTATATTTCAGTATTCTGTCGAGGTGGCCTGTGTATTTTACCGTAAAATTTTATCTGGTCTCGCAGCTCGCTCTCTCATTCCCACATTTATGGACAAAGGAAAGGGCAATAAGGGAGGTAGATAAATCCAAACCATGCACTGTCACTCCAAGCAGCAAGTTTGTTTGTATTTTGTAAACCTTGTCTGCCTTAGTTAATTGTGATTTTGTTTGACTGAGCTGTGAGTGGTAAATAAAATTAGGTGATTACATAGGTACTGAGCTTAGACAAAGTAATTGATATTAATATTCTTGTTAATGTTGTTCAATACCAAGCTATGTAAAGAAGAGAAGGTAAGACCTCATTTGACGTATTAATAAGGATAAAATTGCGTTTAAAACAATTATGAAAATGTGATGCTTTTGTGATCAAAATGTTACTTTTTGAACAGTCTTTGGTAACTTTTCACTATCGGTCACTGGCAACACTATGTAAAGTATGTAACTGGTTATGGTGAGAAGTGAAATAGCGATTTTCTACATTTTTAATATCATTTTATTCAGTACCTTTGCTATAAAACTTTGGTACCTATCCTTAAAATTAGAGGTCAGCGATTATGAATGATTTACATAATCGAGCCCTTGACCTATACTCAGAAATGGGCGATTATGAGTGATGAACTGATGACTCATGACTGAATTGAGAGTTCTTCTTCTTCTTCTCTTCTTCCTAACTTGGCAACCGGTCCTCTTTAATGAAGACTATTACTGCCATTATCGAGTGAATTATATTGTCAAGTGTTATGACGATTCAGTATCCTAACAAGATGGTGGCTCCCTTGTTAGAACTTTAGGAATTTTTGTGTGATCTCGGAATGAATGCTTTCAGCTTACATTTATAATCCACTTCACTTATGCACAAAAACCAAACTATATCACGCAAAACGCCACAAATATTACATAATATAGGGTCAAAAACCTAAGTAAATGAATTAAAAATAACAACCACAACATGTCACTTTAAGATCCCGCCAAAAACCCGAATTGAGAGTTATGTACATATTAAAAAAGTAGAGTGTGATGCTAAAAAAAGGTTACTCAGTCGTAAACACAGTTCTTTATAAAATAATCTATTATATTAAACCAGTTAGCCACCACTTCCCTATTAGTTATTTTACTCTTTGCCCACCACTGATTTAAATTGTATCATTGTACGCACGCACAAAACACTGTTCATAGTTAGATAAACAATAATAATTATGATAATTTACTTTACTCTCGTTTAAAAAAATCCTGTTATAGAGATAAATAATTACGGTACCTACTGTCTTCGATTCTCTTCAGATTATTTAATTGTATTGTAAGTAATGTATTTTCGGTGTCAATTAATTTAACTTCACTAAATAACTTTTTATTAAATGAGCTATGTACCTATTAATTTACTTAATTACGTAATTACATACAAACAAAAACGCTAGGAGTATAATTATTATTAGGTATCCTGTGCACCAAAGTATTCTTTTTTTTTTCAAAAGTCAGTAATGGGAGGATCGAACTCGCGACCTCTCGGCTCAATAATAGGGTTTACTACCACTGCGCCACGAGGTCTGACAGTATAGGATATGCTCTTTTCCATTCATTCAAGCTTGGATCTTTACAAAAATATAACCCGGAACAAGCTCTTTACTTTTTTCAATTCATGAATGTAAAAGTAATATAACTAGAACTCGATTTATGTTGTCATTATTGAAACGATTGAGTTCGTCCCCTACCACTCCAGGATACTAAAGTTTTTACGATAATAGAAAGAGATATCATCATGTAACAATATTATATTTTGGAACAGAAAAATTAAAAATTTATTGTGTTATTTTTCTGGAAAAGGAACAGATGAAACAGGTTACATAATTTATCTTTTAGCTCACCCCTAGCAGTAATACTATGATATTACAGCATTGACTGGACGCTTTTTACGTGCTATCTTGAATGGTGGGCGATTGCCTTCAGTTCACTTTTAACTAAATAACTTGTTATCGGCGTGAGCATGAAGAAACTTTTAACCTTTTTTTACAACAGGATTTCCACCTTAAGCTGTGATTTCCTATCTCTTGTTTCAACATGCTGATAGCAAAATTAGTAGGTACCGTTTCAAATTGCTTTTAGTGAGAGTATAACGCGTCTATTGTTATTTGTCTATGCATCTATTTATAAAATGTCAGTGCAATAATCAATATCATTAATGGTAACTTTTTTTCTGATAAGGCGCTGAAAGGGTGATTTAGTTTTGCTAATGTCAATATTTTGCTTCCAGTTTTTTGAAGTGAAAACTTCATACGTGAAAATCCATTTAAGTCATCATCGACATGGTCACGTGACGTTATCGATTTTATCGAAAATATTTTCTTATGATACACCAAATTTTACAAAGTTTATAGTAATTATATAAATAATGTTTACTATTTCTTATTTCAAAATATATTTGTATTTTCTTAATTCTATTATTAATATTAATAATAATTACATATTTGTATTATTATTTCTATCATTTGAAATTTAGGAAAAATGTTTATACTTTTAAGTTTTCACAAATGTCGGCAGTCTATCTTCATCTTCTAACTAACTTGGCAACCGGTCCTCTTTAATGAAGACCATTACTGCCATTATCGAGTGAATTATAGTGTTATGACGATTCGCTATCCTAACAAGATGGTGGCTCCCTTATTAGAACTTTCTAGGAAGTTTTTGTGGGATCTCGGAATGAATGCTTTCAGTTTATATTTATAATCCACCTCACTTATGCACTAACACCAAACTATATCACACAAAACGCCAACAATATTACATAATATAGGGTCAAAAACCTAAGTAAATGAATTAAAAATAAAAACCACAACATGCCACTTCAAGATCCCGCCAAAAACTCCAATGGCGGCAGTCTTCACGACTGCTTTGATTTTTTTTTTCTTATTACATGTTGCCATTACATATCCAAGGTGCAATTACATTCAACTGATTCAACGTTTTAGTATTGTAGAGATAAATCCAATTTCTCGTTCCCTTTTATTAATTACAAATTATTTCACATATTCATGATAAACAAACTTTACCAAACCGTATTACGTAAATATACCCTGAAAATTACAACCCAGTAATGGCATAAATATTAACTATATAACACATTACGACCATGTAAAATATGACATATCAAATTATCATGTTCAATCCAAAAACATAATAATCAGTATTAACATAGACTACATTATTGTTTTGAATTTGAACTTTTCTTAACCCTTTGGAAAAAGAGAGTAAAAAGGAGGAGAGTGAGGAGGAGAAAGGAAAAACTGTAATTACGAGCTAGGTTTATAAACCAAGTAATTCATAGTGTGGTTGTGGTAGGTGTGTTTGTTTGGTTGTGAGCTATTCCGTTTTCCTCTAGCTGCAATAACTTTCTCACTATTCTGCAAGTATTTAAAATCATGCGGCTTTTTTTAGGGTTTTTAGGCTTTATTATAAATACTTAATTTGAGATATTTTAGGTTATTGCGGATATGAATTTGGGCTTACGCTGAGTAAACCATAAGATATATAGAAAATTAATGTACTAAAAACTATTGCAGACATTAAAAAGGCCTACAAAAAAGTTAGCGAGAGTATAGGTACGTTTATCTTCTAAGGAACACTCACAATTTTTAAAATATATTGTGTATAAAATGAGCCGGGAGCAAGATTCGCGTGGGCATTCTGTGGTCCACCTGAGCGAAGCCGCGGGGATAGCTAGTTTGTATAATATAATAAAAACTCTAATTCAATTCCCCCTACACTTAGGTTGTTGGGTTCGACTATGTAATTCTTAACCAATAACCATAGATGTACTACTTATCCGCAAGTAGGGAATTTTTAACTAACGTATAAAATGTGATAGGAAACTATCTATACTATCTCAATTTGTGTATAGCCATGTGTAGGTATGCAGGTGTGTAGCCATGTATGTGTGTAAGTATAGATATCGCTACTACGAGTGGAGGGGAGGAGGCTTTGAACGAGCGAGTGACGCGAGAGGGTAGGGAGGAGGAAAGTACACGAAACAAAACCGGCCAAACGGCTTTGTTCAACGGTCGCGCGGTGGCGCGCATTTTCGCTTGTTTTCGTCAAACCAGCGCCCTATCTTTGTGTCACAATGAATTGTTTTTGTACAAAATTATTTAGCCGTATAAAATAAAAAGTTACAAGTTTTAAGTTATATTATCGCAATGAACAATATTTTTTAATACGATTTACTCGTAAAGTGTTTCTAAAGGTGTCGAAATAGGGAACGAGCAGATGAGCAAAGTGATTAAAAGTGAAATGAATTTTAAAGTGTTCAGTTAGTGCACAATGGAATGTTCTAAAGATATGGGAGTACAGAAAAGACATAGTCAGTTCAGTGACACCAAATACAAGTGGAGGACAGCGTTCGTTACAATTCTGTGTTGTTTCTGTGAGTGTAACGGACAGGAGTTGAGCGGAGTGGACTCTTATTTAGTAAATAAATCGTTGACTGAGTTGCCTGGTGGAATGTTGACCGGTGGACGTACACTTTGGAAGGCAGATGGTAGCCCATACCTGCTTCGGGACGATCTCATTGTAGAAAGAGATGCAGAGTTGGTTGTTGAGCCTGGAGTGGAGGTGCGATTTGCACCAATGGTTGGGATCACGGTTCGCGGAAAGATAATTGCTGCTGTGAGTAAAACTATTACCTATATTTGACATCACTCATACATCATGTGTGTATAAATTTATATAAATATGACGCATATGATATGAATGGGATATCAAACTAAGGTAACGGGCTCGCTTGGTACTTTAGCCTAACTTTGCTTAATACATAATTTGTTGAGGACGTTTGTTGACCGGCCGTTGGTATATTGGTAAGGACGACTATCCAAAATAAAATAGGAAGTGAGTTCGATTCGGCTATGGTTGTCCTAATTTTTTCGTCCCGCATCTTCGATAAAATGAACATGGTTTATTATGACCTAACTCTTCTCAGTATGATAAGAAGCCCACTGATATGCGTAGAATGAAAAGGAGGAACAAAAATTACAAAGTTGAGAAGGTTAAATTGTAGTGCATTATTTCGAAAACTGAATGGTGTTTTAAAGTCCTAATGCAGACAGAAATTCACTAGAGAAAATCAGTCGCTTCTCGCTCGCAGTTCGCTCGTCTGTAAATTGAGACATGTTTATGTATTCAAAAAAACAATTATTAAATCAAGATATATTACGAATTTACGATCTTCGCAACTTAATCAGAACTTAACTTATTTTATAAACGCATTTTAACTTTTCTCCAGGGTATATTATGCTTTTATTCTAAAAATAAACATTTTTTGCGTGGCTATATGGTATCGTGGCCTTACTATCGAGCCGTGAGGTCACGGGTTCGATCCCCGCATATGACTGACATTTGTGACTGATTTATGACTGAGTGTTATTTATCTATATATGTTATGTATGTATATGAGCTGTTTAGTTACCTTAATACAACCTTTGCTTAGTTTAGAATCAAACGGCCGTTTGTGAAATTATGTCCAAAAAAAAACAAAGTCCTTTACCTTTAATGACCGTAGCGTGTTAATTCTAAAATGGTTTTTAATTATTAGGAACATTGGCTATAATACCGTTATGAGCATATTGGATTCTGATAGGAATCTTATGACTTTAGATTATTTATAATGAAGATAGATGTGCCTTACGCATTATTTGGTTTGTTTTCTGTTTCACTCTTTTATTTCATTACTAGCTGTGCCGACGGCTTCGCTCACGTGGACTACACAATTTCGTCGATCGGGCACATGCGCAAATCTTGTTACCCACGCTCCCGGTTATTTTTATGACGATAAGGCTTTTTGTGGTGGTTCTTTTTAAGATAGATTAGCCTCGCTGACTTTTTTGTGGGTCATTTTAATGTCTACAATTATGTAGTACATTAATTTGATATATCTCTTATGGTTTACTCAGGGTAAGCCACTTAAGCGCCCGAATTGATTCACCGTGACCAATTTTTTTTTATTTGCGCAGAACCCTAATTCTTTTTCAAAGTAAAAGTAGCCTAAGTTACTCCTTATAACATAACTACCTCATTAGCCTAGTGGTCGTAAGCGCCACTGCTATGATCGGTGTCCTGGTTTCGATTTCCAGGTCGAGCAAAGTGCTATTGTGTTTTTCTATAAAATTCTCAGTAGCAGCACGGAGTTTGGCTTTGTGCCTGATTAACCGTAATAGGCTCGCTCCTATCACATGGGACCTAAAAAACATACACAGCGAACTGTGGCTGTACATTAGTAATTTTGTAGACCTCTGCCTAACCCTTCGAGGATATAGCCGTGATGGTATGTTATGTAAGAGAATATATCTATCTTCTAAGGAATACCCACAATAAGCATTTTTATCTTTAAAATAACCGGGAGCGATGATGACACGATTTGACAACTAACCAACCTATAGCAAAATGAAAATTAGTGTTACAAGAAAATTTTAAGCCATTTATAAATCTTAACCTTACAGCTTTAACCGATGTCCTGATCGAAAAGTAACGAAAGAAAATGTCAAGATTATATCTTACCTATTATACCTTATGAAGTTATAGAAACAGATATTACACTAATATTAAGAAGTCAAAAATAATTTCGAACAAAGTTTTGAATTGTATTTAAATCTTGGGTCATTTATTAGGTAGGTACCTATACTTTACTTCTTTACACCGCTATTTGCAGACAAAATTCTGACAGGGAATTTATACAGGACAATGATCTAAATTACACAAAATAAATAAATTGATAAATATTATCATCGTTACTACATCAAATCGAGTAACCTAGGTAAAACGAAACGCGAAATTAGACCATGGACTATATCACGCTTTCCCTGCCTACGATAATAAATATATGATAAAATCCACAGTTCCAGATAAAGGCAAGTACTTACCATGATAAGAGTTCGATACTCATTCACCTGTGATATTGATTTGTTCACTTGTTTGTATGTTTAGAATCAATAGGTATTTGATTTTACGCACAATAAATTCGATTTTTTTAAATTAAACTTTCATGGGCTAGTTTTTATAGTTGGAAACAGCTGTGCCCGCGACTGCGCTCGCGTGGACTATAAAATTCCTTCGAAAAGGCACACGTGCGAATCGTGCTACCCCCGCTCCCGGTTATAAAAATGCTTATTGTGGGTGATCCTTTGAATATAGATAATATGCTCTCGTTGACTTTTTTAATCGAGCACAACAAAAGACGAGAGGTTACTTAATTGGAATGTATATATTTTTTATAGATGTTCAGCCATAACTTCTTTGTTCATAAACCGATCTGGATGATTCATGTTTTGTTGGAAAGGGGATACCTCAAGGGTGATCCCATTTTAATTTTATTGGTATTGGACCTTCAACTTTGAAGATACACAAAAGAACTCTTCAAAACCATTGAAGTTGAGTTTTCTTTTTTGTTAAAAATCATATTTTTTAGGTCTTTTTATTATTTACGATTATTTAGTACATTTTGATATTACAAACAGACAATTTAATTTTATTAATTGTATAGATCTTATGCACGATGCTATGGAGGAAAGCATCATAAGGAAACATAAACGCTGGAAATGTGTTCTCGTAATGTCTCGGTCTAAAAAAAAAATACAGAATTCCTCGTGGGCACGTCTCGGAAATCCTGACAAAACTTTTTGATTTATTTATACGATTAATGTGGCAAACAAGCATAAGGCTTAACTGGTGGTAAACATAAGTATCACTAGAATGTTGCCAACCATGAACTCCCCTACTCCAAGAATCTCTTGAATCCCTACTCACCGCAGGATCTTTAAAGACTACCCGATCAGCTGTAGGGTGGATGTATATTATATTTTAACTGCCCCAAGTAAAGAGACATCTTCAAAGAAATTACCCATTGCCTTGCCAAATAAAAAAATTATAAAGGTCGCTGTCCAATGGTGAGATACTTAGACGCTTATATTACTGTAATACGCCATGTGTGATTCATAATGATAAATCATAAATGGTAGCACGTGTTAATGAATGCAGCTGATGTTATAAAGATACCGACTGGTACTGCGGCTGAACTGGCATGACCCCGGACCCCTGACCCCGCATACATAGATAGATTAGAACACCGGAGCGACATCCTTTCGCTAACTCGATCATCATGGTCAAATCACTTTTACGATCAGTCATCTAAACTATACGCAAAAAGATGACTTCCTCAATTTTATGTTTATTTGTCGGAAACTATGCCCTTTGCCTGAAGGGACTACCCATCGGCGATATCTTAGGAATATTATTAACTCCCATACAAGATTAATTTTCGAACACCTTTGTTTAGGTCATATCACATATATTCCACGCAAAGCGGACAGGTAAAAAATGTTAATGTTTCTGATTTTAGTAATTTTTGTTTATGTTATATATATATATGCCCTCGAGTCGAGCAAGATAAAAAATATTTTTACAGTAGAAAGACTCGTTAACGATTTACAGAACTTTGACGTTTTGAGTAATCGACAGGTAAGTGTGCCTATGTGTTACTTTCTAACAAGATTATTCAATTTTTAAAAGTTACAATAAAATAAATTGTGCAGTGGAATACATGCTTCATTTATTGAGCTTCTTATATACATTTTTTTTGAAGAATAAGTATTTTAAGTTTTGAAACTTACATTTTACAAAATTCATAGGTCCTTACTCTATTTTTTTTTTTCTAAAAGTAGCTATTTTAGTAGTATTTAGCATCGAAGAGTCAAATAATTGGATTTCACCCAGAATTTCAATTCTACAAAAAGAAATATGAAATGGTCATTCCATCTTTTACACTTTGTAAGACAAATTAATATTTTTTAGGTGATTTTGTTAGGTTTTACAATGAAATTCTTAAGCACATTACCGATTAGCCGGATGATAAGTTGAAGAATCATGTTAAGCAAGTTTTTTGTCTTAACTTTAATTACGTGAATGACGGTGAATATATTAAAGTATTATGGAAGTGTTTCTCTCTCTGTACATCCACTAAAACTGATAATAACTGTAAATAATAAAAAGTACAGTAAAAAACAATTTAAAATATGTGTATAACCTCTTTTTGGCTTTTGCCGGTACTTCTCGGTGAAACGACAATAAAATTATTATGACCTTTGGAAATAAGTATTCTAAATTAAAAAATATAAGTAAGTATACCATATTTTATGTATTCAATCAAACTGTGTAACATGTAATGTAATGTGTGGTTATAAGATGCGTACTGATATAAAAAATTCTGATAGGATTCTTATATGTCCCTAGATTATCTAATATCAATGAAGTAAGAGGCCATCCATCAATTACGTCACACGAATTTTTAGAAATTTATGAAATTAAAACAACAGTGTTCGTAAATTATTTTAATTTCCATTTAAATTATTTTTCAATAAAATCGACATCAAATCAAACAAAGGTATAAACATTAACAAAACATTAAAAAAATCACATTAATGAAAGATAAAAACTTAATTCTCTTCAGTCCATAGATTTCAAACCCATTCCTTTATATTATTTATAACTGGCATAGTAGTTACATCGTTCTCATTTTGACAGTTAACATCAGAAACATTCATTGTGTCAACATCTTCTTCATTTAGAATTTACAATTTAATTTTTTCTCTGATTATTTTGACTAGAGGGTTGAAATTTAGTGCAACGGAGGTTTTGGGGCTTGAATGGAAGGGAACACATTCTTTCGAGTTTGGGAGGTTTTCGCCTTAAAGAAGTTCTAATGTACTTAGATATAAAATATTATATTTTGAAAAAATGTGATGTCACAAAATTTGGGACCCCCCCCCCCCCCTTGTCACACAATGTTAGACTTCGTTGACCCCCTCCCTCCCCCTAAACGTGTGACGTAATTTATGGATGGCCCCTGAGCTACAAGAACATTACGCATTAATTGGTTTGTTTTCTATTTCATTTTTATTCTGATCTCACAGCTGAACAAAAAGAATCAGCCGTAAAAAACAATTAAAAAAAAAATTGATAAACCTGATCGAGTTTCTTGCCGGCTTATAAATGCGACTGGAATGTTTTTCATATATCATTCATACAATATGACGTATTTAATTAGAAACAGACAACTAGATAGATTACTTTCTAATTACCTACTTATATTCTTTGGTCTGTGTTACCTACATTTAAAAATTCCTGTTAGAAATGGAAGATGAAATTACTCATAGCTAATTGTTTATTATAATCTAGACTGTATTACCTGATTATTCGATTAGTGAAAAGTATTCCACGGTAACTCATTGATTATTATAATTATGTACTTAGAAAAGAGTAGTAATAGTCTGATATTTAATAATACATTGACGAGCCATATTAGTTAATTATTAATCTTTTTGTAATTATAAAGCGAATACATTATCTAAATATTATACATAAAGATAATATTTTGATAATATAAATTAGCTAATTGTATTATTATCAATGATTATTTCTCATAATATTACATAAATGTGTACTTTTATTATAATAACAATGGAAGAGCAAAATTCTAAGAGCTTAGTTTAGGATATTATGTTGAACATAAGCCACATTTCATCAGATTTGTATATAAACCCTTATAAATATTTTTTTTTTTTGTTATCTTCACTTTTTTTTATTCTACATTGTACTTTAGAGAGTACATATTTATCAAATGTGTTTGAAATAAGCATAATAAAAATTTAAAATATGTGAATATTGTTGTGTCTATCTATGTGTATCTCTGATAAATAAACCCGGTTCCTATAATTTTCTGTTGTAGATATATCTCACAATTTTTTTTTATGAGGACGACTTTCTTACAATATACTCACACGTTTCAGTCCGTATTTTACAAACTATCAAAATTGTGTCAAGATCTGCAAACAGATAAAAGACGATCTCCAAGACTATTTACATTCCAGCTACAACTAAATATCAACAGCTTGTCTAGTAGTTTTATTTTATTTTATTATTTTACTTATAGTTTCACTATGATCACACAAAGTTTTCCCTTTACCTATAGTTCGTGCGATAGAACAAATTAGAAATAAAAACAGGTTTCTTGTATGAGATTACTTAATACTTTACTTTTTATTATTTGTTAGTATAATCCTGTATATAAAAACACATATATTGTAAAAACTTGGCTACGCTTTAGAAGGTAAAAGCTATAAAGGTACGACGGACAGCGTATGCTTAGCTTCTTAGCAATACGGTTCCTTTTCTGGGAGCGGAATACTAAACAATAAGTCGAAGAAATACATGCGCTAGAATTATTATAGTTTTGTACGGAATAAACGATCTACTTTCACTGTATTGTGGTCAGAGCACATGCAGTGTAATTGTTATCGCCTCAACGTTTTTAAGAAAGGTGCAAGGCATCACCTGTGCCAGCTTCAGTTAATGACCTCTTATCGTAAAACCAAACGACTCGGATAACTGTTTGAGCCATTTGAAAGTCTCAGGTCTCGGTTGTTGGTTTGCAACTCTCAGCATACCTATAGGTATATGATAAACAAAATGTCTACATTTATGTACGCGTGTTAGAAGTTATACTTCTTTACCGTGATCAAAATTATTTTTATATATTCAAATAGTATAATAAAAGGATAAAAAAAATATTAATTTCAATATTAGTAAACCATTTCTAGACGACCTCTGTATATATGTTACATATGTACATAATTTTTTTAAATAACACAGAGTCTGAATATCTTCACAAAAATAAAACAAGATTTTTAGCAAACAACTTCATAGTGTATACTATTAAAAAAAATTCAAAAAGGAAGAGGTTCTCAATTCGAATGTATTTTTTTGTATATGGATGTTCAGACTTAATTTCTTTCTTTATGAACCGATTTGGATTCTTTTTCTTTTTTTTCGGAAAGAGGATAACTTAATGGTGTTCCCATTTTAATTTCATTGGCATTGCTTAGAGTCCTATGATGTCACAACATGGCCGATAGCGTTTTCAGAGTAGAAAATTAACTTTTTTATCTAAAATCGATAAATATTGGTTTCTTAAGTCAAATACCAGAGAAAATATTTATTTATGGCGCGATATTTATATGAGTCAAGTAGTCTATTGTTGTGCACATAATATAATTGCCTAAACATTATTCTTTACCTTGTGAAGGAACTCTTTTGTTTATCATGGCAGGATTTGTAAGTACTACTGTGGTACTACCTACCTATTGTTATTTCTGAATTAATGACGTAGTGTGATGCGTGATCGCCAGTAATTATGAATCATGATAAATCACAGTAGGAATGTCATATAACAACGCATGAATCATATAGGTGATAGGAGTAATGAAACCTCTGTTTGTCTAATGGAGTTACGTGTGTGTGAAGTGCATGTACCTAGTTCCGTTATCGGGATTTGAAGTTATACTTTAACTAACTTGTTATTCGTTACAGTTATTTTTTTATTAAATACTAGCTAAGCCCTACGGTTTTACTCGTGTTAAATTTATGCGACTAAATCAAATTCTCAAAGGCTCATGCGTTAAACGCTCTTTCTGGACGCGAGTAATTCGTAGCGAAATAGTACCTTCAGGTACCTTAAGGTCTAAGCGTCCCAGTTGCCACTATGGTAGACGTTACACTTGTTAGGTGGACGCGATTAAGTCGGAGACAATTATTGTCGTGTCCTACCTATCTAGAGTTGCCTTTTTTTAAATATCAAATATAGTATTTTTGAGGATATTACCTGAAAAAATATAGTAGATAGCAAGAAAAGCAAAAAAAGTAAGGTAGGTTTCTAAAAAGTATTTTCCTAAATAATATACTTAATTGATAAATAACATACCAATTTTCGTTCGGAAAGAGATAAAGGTTGCGGCCTGTGTTCCGATTCACACGAAAACATTTTGGAATAAATAATATTAACAATTTTTTTATCCAATAAAAATATAGTAGTTTCGCCTACTAAATATTAGTTTTTAGAAATTTAGTAGATGGACGAATATTGTAGGATACTATATTATATAGTAGGGTTGGAAACCCTATACCTATCACCCAGCAACAAGAGAACTCCAGACGCTTACCCACAAACTAGACTATTTCCTATATTATAAATGTCTAAGACATAACATGGACGCTCACAGTTGAGGCTGTGCATAAAATACAAATGGCACAGAGAGCGATGCAGCGCACCATCCTCGGCATCAATAAACAAGATCGAGTCAAGAATGTCGAGATCCAACGTCGCACTAAGGTCGGCGACGTTGAAGAGATTATCACAAACTTTAATTGGAATTGGGCATGATATGTTGCTAGGCAGAGTGATGGCAGGTTGACTAAAGCGTTAACATGGTGGTGCCTACGTATGGGTAAACGAGGAGTCAGACGCGCAAAAGCTCGTTGGGAGAGCGTGTAAAAATCGCGGGTAAAACATGGATAGGTTTATCTCAGGATCGGCATGAGTGGCGTACAAGAAGAGGCCTGAGGTCGCTGAAGATGATGATAATGATGACGTAACGTGATTCGAAATCAGTTTTACAGACTATGGCTGAGTGCGGTGATTGAACCCCGTGCCCACGACGCGTAACACACGCAGTATCACCTTGACCCTAATGAATCGCGGTCTAATAAGCTGAGTATTTAACGCTTGTCTCATAATAACATTAATTATAATTATTAAGTAAACTCACTTCATTTGTTAATAATGTGTATATTAGTAGAGAATTAATTTCCAAGTTAACATAGGCCCAAAGCGAATACCGCTCGAACTGTGTGAAAGATAAAAATACTGTAATATCCAGATAATAAAAATCTAGCGAGTTTTGGTGGGATCTTGATGTTTCATATTTTGGGTTTTATTGTAATACTATCTGTGCCCCGCGGTTTCACACGTGTTAATTTTATCTGACAAACACCGCGCCGCCAACGTACCCATGTAGCTTATCATAATCGTACAAATTAATTTTTCATTGTCCCCTAAACCATGTGTCTAAATAACATGCAAAATTGAACTTTAAAAGTAACTTTTTTCATAAGGATTAATATGCCATGCCTAAAAATAATGCTCGTAAATAAGTTTTTAATTTTCAACAAATCTTTTTCACAAATGCCTTATTATGGCATAATAATAAGAGATAGGCATATGCTATCACGATTTTGTTTTAGATATACTTACGATCAATATTTTTGCAGAACACTGTATTTCCGTATCATTAACGATAATGCCAGCGCAAGCGGATAAAGCAGTCCGGGAGGGATTAGACTTCAGACTTACGTAACAAAATTTAAGACTAGCTGTGAGTTGTAACCTAATTCATATTCATATTCATATTCCATATTCCTCGTGAGTATGGCTATCATATACAAAAATAATTTTTCGAATCCGACTGGTAGTTCCAGAGATTAGTGTGTTTAAACAAACACACAAACAAAATAATAACTTCTGCTTTATTACAAAAATATACCTATAATATGTAAATATATAATACAAGTCGATTCATAAACTTACATTATTATGACCCTATATTATTTATTTTGGTGGTATTTTGCATAAAATGACTTGATTATTGTACACAACTAAAGTGGATTATTATTACCTATACCAGTATTACTCAAAAACTAATGGACCGATTTTAAAAATTCTTTCACCAATATAAAGCTACAGTATCAGCGAGTAACATAGGCTGTAATATAATTTTAAAAAAGAATTTATTCCTCATAAAAAGGTCAATAGTTTTACACAAAGTATAAAAAATTACCTACACGGGTGCGTTAGCGATGTTTGTGAAACGGTGGAGGACAGCTAGTAAATAATAAAATGGATCATGAATTATGAGATGCCACAAAAACTCCCTGGAAAGTTCTGCTATTTTGTTAGATCACTGAAAACATAACAAGACACAGCGTAGCGTGTATGGACATCACGACGATCGACGGGAGTTCGATCCCCGCATTGAGCCTGTGCTTTCTGAGAAGAAGAAAAAACATCATGGTGAAACCATATCATGGTGGTAGGGCTTTCTGTAATGCCCGTCTCGCTAGCTACCACCCTCAAGTTGAAAATCTGTCGCCGAGCACCTATAGGTGTATTCGGGCAGCTGTATTTGAAAGCCAGTTTCACTCTGCTTGGCGTGTTACCATCTTTGGCTAAATCGTCACTTAACTTTAGGTGAGAACGTGGTCAAACACAAAACTTATATCGAATATAAAAAAAAGTAGAAAGTAGGTAATTAAAATATATAGGTACCTATTTGTCATTAAATTATAAGGTTTTTCTGGTGATTTAAATGATATCTCTTGACGTGGAAGGCAGACATGCCGTGCTGCGTGTGTCACGTTTGCGAATGAAGGCAATCAATATGTGTGAAATCCATTATACAGAATCCGTTCTCAAGTAAACCGTTTCCGCGTTCCAATAAAAATGCAATCAAATACCTTTGTATGAAAATTTTAATAACAATTTTTGTATGCAACATTTGATTCCCAAATATACATAACGAATATAATAAATGGAACTCCAAAACATCGTAGCCCCAACTGCACAGAAAATTGTCAGTAACCTGCTATCGCTGACACAAAAAGTCAATTGACAATTGACACAAAGAGTTGAACAGGAAACTTTAAAATAATTATAAATTAAATAGTTTTATATATTTCACAATATGCCAAAAAATAATTAAAAAGTTAACAAATATATTTACTTTCAACATATAAATTCTAATATCTATTAATTTACGACGAGACCGAAAGGCAATGGATAGCCGCAAATTACTTGCGACTTTTGCTTTCAACTTTTGGAGTAAATTTTACATCCATATAGTAATTACCAAAAGTGCTTACGTTAGTTTTAAAAATTAAATTTATATACAAAAATGCAACAGCTTTAAGTTTTAATGGGGTATATCTAAGTTACTTTTTTTTCAGAGAATTTACGTGAAAGTCTATTATACAATTGAATTTGCATAACGCATTTGCGATTGCGCCGTTTTTGTAAGTGAGAGGAGATTTGAAACTTTCACTTCTAAATAAAGCATTATTCATGCATACAATTTTTAACAAAAAAGAAAATCGATTTCAATGATTTTGATAAGTTCCCTGGCGTATCTTCGAAGTTGAAGGTACAGTGAGAATAAAATTAAAATGGAACCAACGTTGGGATCCCCTTTCCAACGAAAAAAGAATTATCCAAATCAGTTCATAAACAAAGAAGTTAGGTATGGCCGAAAACCTCCATAAAAAAATATACGTTCGAATTGAGAACTGTTCTCCATTTTTTTAAGTCACTTAAAAAAAGAACTTTAATCACGCATTAAATTTCTAACTTTTAGCGGATATCCGCCAACGATACGCGATAGTCGCTCAGAGCATCATATTAAGAACAAGACAAGTGAACTAATGGACCAGATGAGTCACCTGTAATATTGTTTATCATACGACTAAATAAAACAAATATCAACTTATATGTTACTTCCGTTATGATTATGACATGACACTCGTTTGTATCTTAAGTTCGTATCGTAATTTGTTTTTATCAGCCACTGGTACGGCACGGCACGCCTTTTTTTGAAAATACTTCTTGGTAATACTAAAATAATCAACTAAAATGTTTAATTTTGGTCAGCAAATTAATAATTTGTAACTTGTATTCATCTGTGGTATACGCTGTTTTCTTCTTCTTTTAATTAAACTTTTTTTTTAATTTATTTACGTTATATAGTATAATAATATTGGTGGTATTTGGTGTGATATAGTTTGATTAATACACAAGTAAAGGGAATTAAAACTTATACAAGCATGAATCAGTTGCCACAAAATCGCCCTGCCCTCTTTTTTGAAGCTAGTTAAAATTTCGTTCATTAAAATCAGATAAAAAGTGTATCAGATTGCCATGCATAATAGACAATAACAATGAATAGTGAAGATTACGCAATCAATCGTTTTTTTCTAAGGTCACGCGTCTGAACAACAGTATTAAAAGTACCGCATTGATTTGCAATAAGTAGGTTACCTTCCCTGCGCAGTTGACTGTGGTTTCTGACGAGGTTACGAAAGAGTTCATGCCGGTGCCTTCAAGACTTAGAGAATTTAGTAACGGGGTCAATTACCTTTTACTGTTCAAAAACAAACAACTATTATATTAAATGTTCGTAATAATTGGGGTTGTTGCTTTTATGAAAAATATAAGCCCCAAGAGATAGTTTTTACCTATGTAGTAATTAGCAGCAGTCGTTCTAAATATTACAGTTTGACGAAACACATGTGTTAGTTATTAATTATCTTATAATGATTATATTTTAAATTACTTTAAATAAAAGTTTTAATTAGTTATTACAAATCTATACTGAAGAATTTGGTTTCTTTGGTTGAACGTGTTTATCTGGTGTTCGATAGACCATTTATCGAGGAAGGCTTTAGGCTATATAACATCACGCTACGACCAATGGGAGCGCAGAATCAATGAAAAATGTTGCAAAAACGGGAAAATTTAATCCTTTTGATAGCTTCCATTATATGACGCAGACGAAGTTGTGCGTGTTAGCTAGTCTTAAATACCACCACGATAAACTTGACTTAGTTTAAGGAATTTTAAAAATACCTATATCGAGGTAAAATTGCTTGAATTTTAGTGATGGTACTGTTATACCCGAAGTATGTACCCTAAAGTGCCAACCTTTCTCTAGTACCACAAAACCATATCCTTCTTAGACCATTCTCAGTATTTAGTGTCAGCACTTTGCCCAGTCCTCTCACGATCCCGTAGCCCATCCTCAGTTTCATCTCAGACCCAGTCTGTGACACTCATAGTCCGTTTTAATTATAATATTAATTTTAATTCAGTGTTGAATAATTAATATATATATATCCTAAAATATTTTATTTTTAAAGGGATTTTTAAAGTCCCTTATAACATTTTAAAATTCGCAAGATACATTAGAAAAGAAATATTTTAGGCTTGAGCAAATAAAATTGATTAAATCAGAGAGAGATTAAGAAATTTTGTTACATATTATCTCAATATCATTGAGGTAGTACATAATACCTTAATGCACAATATCCAAAATAATATACAATATAAAAATAATAGTCTAGAAAGTCGAGATGAAGGTCAATTGTCGAATTCAATTCGGCTGGCCAGCATTTGCGAAGTTACGTAACGTCTTCTCGTCCAAGATACCACAGTGTCTCAAGACATTGTCCTGATACGTGGTTGCTAACTATAGGCCTAATAAGAAAGCTTAAGGTCACTCAAAGGGCAATAGAGAGGGCTATATGCTCGGAGTTTCTCTGCGTGATCGAATCAGAAGTGAGGTCTGCAGGTGAACCAAAGTCTTCGACATAGCCCTAAAGATAGCTAGACTTAAATGGCAGTAGAACGGATGGCTGATGGGATCAAGGAGTTCTCGAATGGCGGCCAAGTACCGGAAGGTGCAGCGTGGGCAGACCCGCCACAAGGTTTCGAGAAGCCGCTGTTTGCGGGTAGCACAGGACCGATCGTTGTGGCGAACTTTGGGAGAGGCCTATGTTCAATACTGGACATCTTTCGGTTGAAATTATGATGATAAATAGTCTTTCAGTAGTTTCAGTCAGTAAGAAAATTACGTGTTTATCAGAACTTTTTAACACAGATTTTTAAGATGAATTTCTTAACAATATTTGACTCATAGCATTTCGATGAATAAGGTATTTATAAATTTTGTATATTTGTTATTTTCCTTACCAACGGAGAGTGTGTATCACTCACTATCTACCACATGATAGATGATTCATCATCATTATATTAATACGTGAGAAGAAAACTTCGGACACCTATTTAAGCGTATTGCGTGCACGGAAGTCTGTGAGATTTGGTATGGTTAAAGTTTATGTGGAGAAGGAGTGCAGAAAGCTAAAATTTATATATAATATCTATTACTAATATATTAAATTAAATTAATTAATACTGCGAATCCTAACCGGACCAGTGCCATTGAACTTGGACCCCCCAAAATATTGACATTGTCACTCAATGAAAGGTGACAGCAAGTGATATAATATTCATTGTTTATGTTCATACTGCAAATGTCAAACAGAAAATAGTCTATGATTAAAAAGTCGGTGGTCGAATTTCGATAATTGGGCGACCGCTAGTTTAATAAAAATTTCGAAAACGTTCTCTACATAACAATAAATTAATAATATAGGTTGCAGGTGCAGCCATAATTGTTTTTAAGTTTTCCTTTAATAAAAATACCAACTATGGGGGCGCTACATAATATGTTTTCAATTATTCCCTACTAAAAACTTCAAAATGAAATTAGTTACAAGGATCTTCCGGAACATGACGAAATTATCTAATGAATCCGCTGGAAAGAATTCCAGAAAAGAAACAACTTGTTCACAAATTGTATTACTCTTATTATCAAGTGGGCAATCACTTGTACATTTTAACCTAGCTATATTTTGTAAAGTGCCACCTATAAAATACAATATAGGATCAATCAACGCAAAATAAAAACAACTACACTACAGACTAAGATATCGACAAAAGCTTCCAATTATTTATTTAAATAAATAATAGACTAAAAAGGTTTTGGTATGAGGATGATAAATCGAAGGTCGCAGAAGCCATTATGTGCGTACATTATGTAAGCTTACAAGGTCAGAATTATAAACTATGATTTCATGAATTAGCACCTAACAACTGTATAAACCTACTGAAAAAATCATTGATTTTAAAAAGTAATGTGTAAGACAGCTTCGAGCATACTGTTGTTTGCGCGATGAGCGACAATCATTTGACTTTTGATTAGCATTATGCAAAGTATAAGTCACAGATTTTTTAAAAAAGTATATATTTCGTATAAATAAAAATTCCTGTATGTATCTATCAGAACAGATGGTGAAGAATTATAGACGAGCCGTTACAAGATAATAATCTAAACGAATGTCCGAACCGGTCGCAAATAACAGCCAGGAATTAATTAATTAATTCGCAAGGCCCCTGCGGCAAGTTTCCAAGGAAATATAATTGCTCGTCCTTGTATATATGTAGAATAAAGCGATAATAAGCAAGCTAGCAGCAAAAATAGCAAAACACCTAAACGGTGGAATTTTGTAATTTTACTTGAAAATAGTTACGAAGATTTTGGTGTCGTGTTCGATATAGCGCAAAATAATTCTGAATACCAGTATAACCAGTATAATGTACTATAATACTTAAGAGTTTATTATTTTGATTGTTTACGCGCTGATCTCTGTTTATTATAATAACTTGCGTGGACTATAGAATGCCATCGATCGGGCACACGTGCGAATCGTGTTACCCCCCCGCTCCCAGTAATTTTAATTACAAAAATGCTTATCATGGGTTATCCTTAGGAGTTAGACATATGTTCTCGCTGGCTTTTTGTAAATATTTTAAGATTTGCAAAAATGTACTACATTATTTTGATCTGAGTAAACCATTTCAGCGCTCCGAAATTGTCGTTTTTTCAAATTGATTTTTATTTGCACGGAACTAATTCTTATTCTAAAATAAAAGTAGCCTAAGTTACTCCTTATAACATAAGCTATATGCGAGTGAACGTCCCGTTAATTTCTCCGTCACAATCCTTTCATTTCTTCAAGAAATTGAACGATTTTATCAAACTGTAAGCGATTAACGTAGCCTTTGAACGTTTGTAATACCAAAAGTAACACTAGCGCGTTGCCGACGTTGAACCCTCTACCCCAAGGACCTCTGGAAACCCTACTTATCGCAGGAACACAACAAATAGTTATTTGGCTGCGATCTTCTTTCTGTAGGGTGATGATATTTCATCGGTCGGGTTGTTTCAAGTAGAGTGAAATTTTCAAAGGGATTTCTCTGTGACCTACCTTTCACTTGTTCACTTATTTGTAATAGTTCTTTAACGTTTGGAGAAACTGTTACTTCTGATCTGTAATTATGTGCTACTCTATTTTTTCACCAAAAATTGTGTCAAGGCTTCCATATCGGCTAAATAGTGTTCTAATTGAACAGACGACGCGCGACAAGTCAAATGCTTTTCTGTTCTTAAATGGGTGTAAGTTCAATGTCTCGCTAAGTATATCGGTGTGATCTCGATACGGCTGCACGCCACAAAACTCCTTATTATTGTAGTCTCGCTTCGTGCACTGCATGGTTCGTGACCATAGGTGGCTAGGTGACATTACACATACAGCGACTGTTTGATAGAAAAGTCATTATGTAAAATGTGTGGAAGTCAATGACTTGTGGAAGTATTAACGGAATCGATTTCAAAGTATATCGTGTTATTTTGACTTATTACTTAGCTGACCCGTGCGAATTTTTCTCAAATAAAACATTGTAAACAATTTATCTAATAACTGTCATTTTAGTTGAACAGATTGTAAATAGATGGCGCTTTGAAATATTTTCATTAGCAACAACAGATGGCATTCGTAATAAATAGTATTTTGATTTATAAAGCTTACTTTGATTATACAGACAAGTATATAATCAAAGAAAAATAAATATAATATAATTAGAAAAGAAAGCAATGATTGTTCAGTGGTAGCGCATACGGCGGACTCAGCGTCGATCGACGTGAGTTCGAATCCCTGCAATTATGAGCCTGAGCTTTCGGTGAAGGAAAACATCGTAATGAAACCATTTGGCTAGCTACCCTCAAAATGAAAATCTGTCCTCAAGCACCTATATAGGTGTGCCGGCAGCTGTAATTGAGAGCCAGTTTCCCCACTACGCTTAGCTTGAGCCACATCGTCACTTAACATCAGGTGAGATTGTCGCCATAACGCTAAACCTATAATCTATAAAAATAAAAGGCTATATCGTCCTGGCTGCTTACTTATGTCTGTATTTAACTCAAAAACTGCTTAAAAGAAATTTATGAAATTTTTATATACGAGAAATACGTAACTATATCATTTCATAATAGATGGACTATAACGATTATCAATAATACCTTTGAAATTCAGTTTTTTTTCAAACGGATTTTGAAAAAAAAAACAGTTAACTACAATTAGTAACAATTTTAATTTGTGATATTACACTGTTATATTATAACTTTATAACCGATACTTAGGCACGACAAAACACGTACTAAATATGTATTGAATTTTTTCTTGATATATGGTTTTATTTTTATAAATTTCGTATACATACCTACTGAATTAAATTTATTATATTCAGAATTTACTCATACATAATAATTTATTTACTAAATGTAGTATAACCTACTATAAAAAAGGACAAAGGAAGAGAAATATAAATTCATAATATCTATTAATAGTTGAGTTACACTAATATACTCCCAACGAGCAAAATAGTCGACTGTGAAATTACTTATAGTTTATTACAGCTTAATAGTTCAATAAAAACTGAGTGAAAGTTTCCAAAACTCTAAATAGCCGTTTAATAGTGGTCGACTCGACTATTTAGCATTTTACACTAAATAATGCTTTATATAAGTCGAATAAACGTTTACAGCACTGTGCTATAGCAATTTTATTCTGTCTTTTCTTATTATGATTATATAATACAAAAAAAATTATACCCCAATACAATTGAAAATGCTGATCTACGTTTTACTAGGTTCAGTAATAATAATAATAAATTTATTTATTTGAACTCACATTTAGCATCTTATATATATCAATATATATATTGTTTAAACAAAAAAAATACGAACATAAATTTTATACGAGAGTAGTTAATGATGATAGTTAAATTTATTGTGAGGTCTGGAGTCTGAAAAAGGTACAAAGACCTGAACTATAGAGCAGTGATGAGTGGTCAGATCACCGATATCATCACGAATTAATTAACAGCAGTAAAAGTCTCACTGCTGGGAAAAGTAGGGCAAATCTACACGTCAACTCACGACATATTGGCCTTTTCAAACTCTGAGAACTCCACAGTTCTGCATTTTCCCATATATGGTTGTACTAAAGAATCATTTTTCAAGCGTTTGGGATTCCTCACAATATTTTCCTTCACAGTTAGATAATAATAACTAACTACTAATTAAAATGAATAAATGTACGCGAATTCTGAAAAATTCGTTGGTACCTACATGCCCTTTAATCGAACTTTTTTCTTATCATTCTGTTTGTGTCTTACTGGTGGGGCAAGGCCTCTTGAACCGATATTCTGCCGGTCTAAACTATTCGGCCACCAAGACTTAGTATAACAATGTGCACTTAACAGGAATGTGAGTTGCGATTGCGACCAAACTGTTTCGCACGAAAACGTTTTAGAAAGTTTTCAATGAAAGGTATTTGTCTCGCGAAATAAAAAATATCATCTAAAGTGGACATTAAAAATATACGTTGAGGCTCTTTATGTAAAATCTATTTTTTTAAACTTTTAAAGGCAAATACATTCAAGTTTTTATTCGATATACGAGTACCTTTCTGGAACTCTTAAGTAGGTACATACCTGCCTACTAGGTATAATGATATATTTATTTAACACTAAGTGATCAAATTACTGTCGTATGAATGACCATGAAATTATATAAGATTATAATTTAATAGCATTTACTAACTTATTTAATGCAAACGTAAAATAAAACTTATGTTATTGTCAAAAAGATCTGCTGTCGCCATGTCACCCACCCCCTTTTATCTATAATCTACAAATAATAAAATTAAAGTCAATGCAAGTTGCAAATCAAGTTTGCAATGTCAAAATACCAGCTTTTTAATAAATGCATATGATAGTATATATATACGGTACTTAACTTAGGCAACTTTGATTTTAGAAAAAATATTAGGGTTTCGCGCAAAAATTAAAAAGCATCTTTATCTTTAAAATGCGAGACGACCTCTGTGCGTGGTAGTAGAATCACCACAACACCGAAATTCTTGTAGATACTCTAGAGCGGAGACCAAAAAATCCTAATTTTAGTTTTAAAGCCCATAACATGACAAATAAACATTACAGAAAATACCTCCTACATGTACAATTAGGCCGAATATAAACGAATTTCAGCCCTACTTGCGCTTTGGATAATGCATTGAATCTAACTATACATGTATAGCTACTCTTTTAAGAATAAGCATATACATATATGTATTGAGTATATTAATCCTAATTAGTAATTAAAAAACCTGCCTTACAAAATCTATATTTCTACTGTGGATATGGACGTAGTCAGGTACGTGCAAGGAAGGAGATATATCAATGCCTGCCTCAACCCCTTCCCTCTGCTCTATGTCCTGGTGATAAGAACTTCATATATTATTCTGTCTACTTAATTTGTTTTATAAAAAACCACGCTATACAAATTGGGAATGGTATTATTATGCAAAATACACGCAAATCAGCATAACCCAAAAACGACAAGCCAAGATAACCCTTCGTAAGGATATTTTGTTCACTATTGTAATTATTAAAATGCCTGTTAATATGTATGTATATAAAAAGTTCTCATATAAATACCTGTCTGCTCCAGTGTTACACTCTATTGTATTCACTATCTGATACAATGCCTATTGTCTGTCTGTTTATCCCTAAAGTAAAGTCAGGTGTTTGTTACATAATATGCATTATTCAATTCGTATTCAGTAGACATTTTTTATTTTATCTGTGATGTCAAATATAGAAGTATTTTAACACGTCATCATAATCATCATTATATTAATACGTGAAGCAAAAACTTTGTACTCCTTTTAAGCGTATTGCGAGCACGGAAGACTGAGATTTGGCATGATTAAAGTTTATATGGAGAAGGAGTGCAGAAAGCTAAAATTTATCTATGATATCTGTTACTAATGTATTAAATAAAATAAATTAATACAGCGAATCCTAACATGACACGTACCATTGAACTTAGACCCCCCTAAATATTGACATCGTCACTCAATGAAAAGTGACAGCAAGTGATATAATATTTAATGTTTGGGTTCATACTGCAAATGTCAAACCGAAAATAGTCTATGATTAAAAAGTCGCTGGTCGAATTTCGAACTTAGGGCGATCGCTAGTTAAAATTAATAACAAAACTGGCACATATCAAAAATACAAACAGCCAGTTTGCAATATGTTTAAAAATTAAACTTTATTATTTAATTTTAATAACATTAATACATACATAGATAAATAACGCCTATTTCCCAACGGGGTAGCCAGAGACCACATCCTTCCACCTGCTACGATCCTGGAATACATCTTTCGCTTCTTCAACATTCATCAATCTTTTCATGCGTGCTCGTCGGTTTACAGTACTCTTGATCTAACCCTTCTTCAGAACGCTCCGATTTGATTTGATGAGTTCTTTAATAACAAAGACTAGTAAACAGACTGTAAAGTTTTAAATATTAGTTTATTGATAAAAAGCATAAATCAATACAAATGTGGAAAAAATGATTCTTCATTTATTTAACTTTGCTTAGGAAAATTAGGATTTTTGTCCGAGTTACATGTTTGGAAACGCAAATCAGAATACGTGACGTCATCGTTCATACGCATACGAAGTTGAATGTTATTAGGTTATCTTGTGCTGACTCTAAAATTATTAATAAGTGTGGATGGAAATAATAGCTCTAAAATGATATAGGTGATGAAGACATTTCATAACAAATTTGCACCTTTGACCTTAGTTTTATTTATTGCACAATGACGTCATGTGTGGCGCGTTCTTGTGTCATATAGTTTATTGAAAAAAAAGAAAGTAATTATAACAAATTTTCAAAAGTACTACTACTAACTACTAAGTTTACTCCCGGATTAGAAGATCGTCATCCAGACCGGTCATATTTCTTCATTCTCGAGAAATCAAGGGTATAGTACTTGTAGAGATTACTGTACCGTGGGAAACTAATATACCTAAAGACCACGCAATAAAAATGTACAAATATTATGATCTATGTAACGAGTTAACCAAGAACGGCTATGCGGTTAACTTATATGCGGTAGAAGTGGGAGCGAGAGGTATTCCAGCGAAATCTCTCTATAACTTGTTAAAAGACCTCGGCCTGTCAAGAACTGCAGTAAGTTCTACTTTAGAACGGGTATCTAAAGCAGCATTAACAGGCTCTTACCAAATTTGGCTTGACAGGGAGAGTATCGCGGGCATTCTAGGTGAGCGCTGATGTGCATCATAAGGGGCCCCATAAACCTACACCTGGGTCGCAAGCCCCGGGGGCTGCTCGTGTTCCCTCTGTCTGGACCCGGCACCCGCACGGTGAATCCATGGAATGCTAAGATGTTTGACTCTTCAATATTATTGCTTGCTTTTATTTATTTTATTAATAACTAGCTGGAACAGAAAGTAGACGTTCAGATTTACACCAATTTTAAAATTTTCCGGGAAACTTTTCCAATTTTTCTTGATATAAAATCTAATTCAGATTATTACTAACATTTTAAAACAACAAAAAAAAAACCAGCCAAATTGGTCCAGCCATTCTCAAATGATGCGCTTTCCAACGAACAGCATTTCATTTTTATTTCTATAGATTTGCTTTTAAAGATGTTATATATATAACACTAAATAAATCATAAAATAGTGATAAAGAATACAATTTTTGTACGAAGTTATTATTTTTGTATAATATTACTATTATTAATTGAAGATTTACAATTAAATATCTACGGGTAAAGTGCCATATTCTATTCGGTGCAGATGCACTTTATAATGTTTGTTGAGCCTTGTTCTATGGAAAAGGAACCGTGTTGACGACCGATGTTCTGGTTCACTCCCCCTCTGTTGAACTCCATTCTATTTATAACATAGATATAATATATGAGTCACAAAACACAGGATAAGCGATATGCAATCCGATGACTATTCAGCACTCGGTGAATCAAGATACCATCGTTTCGCTCTGATTACCGCGCGCTGTGAAAAGCGTGACAAAACTCAGTTCATACCCATTCGTGGAACCTTGAAGCAAAAAGTAGGCATAGTTCCGTCATTATCTCCTGTGGTGCTTTCTTAATGCCCGTGACAAATCTTCGAAGAGCTCATCAGCTCAATCGATTGGTATTACTATTATTGTTTTCTCTGTGTAATGGGTATGGATGTTATTATACTACATCTATGGTAACGGATTTCAACAGAACATCGTAATTTAAAATTAGTTTTTAAACACATATTTCACGAAAAAGTATCATAGTTAGTATTTAATGTTTGGCTTATTGATTGGTAGCAAAGTGTCAAGTATGTATGCAACATGATATTCAAGTGTTTTTTTTTATTTTTTATTATGAGCGTTGCACAAATAATCTTCATAACTATATAAATAAAATGACAAAGGTTTACCGGCACTTTGCCCTTATCAAAAAAAATAAAAAATAAATAAATCAGATTTTCATTCCTTAAAAAGCTATTAAAGTTTTAAGAAATTACGATTTTTATTAAGCATTTCGCGTACTTCTGTCGTTTACGCGAGTGAAGCCGCGGGCACAGCTAGTAATAATATATAAGATAAATCTTGTGTGCGTCTGTTAATCGACCTGACTGATTGAACTCATATTCATTATTAGATCTGACTACACTGTTAGCCTTAGGGGCCCTGAAGCCGCTGCGGCTTTTACAGCTTTTACATTGGTTTAAATGGGTATAATTATGTTAGGATTCGATAGGTGGCGCTATGATTGAGCTATTAATTATTCACCGGAAATAACAGAACATCGTGAGCTGGGCCATCTAGTTATTTATGGCTTCCAACAGTTAAACACACAACAAAAAAATAAAAAAACTTTTGTAAACAATTAAAAATACATTATTCAAACGTTTTAATCGCATTTTTTTATTCTGTGTAGAATCTAATAAGCCGTGTTGCGATATATTTTTATTAGTCTATTTATTTCTTAGAAGAGACATCAAAACACTTTTTATGAAACTTAAACGATGTAATTCTCGTTTTTATATTGTGTTGATCGTGATGGAATTCAGTTTAGATGAATAACCTTAAGTTGACTGCTTTAGCTTTTTTAATCTCTGCATTCCTAGGAGTAAAATACAATATAGACTGTACAGTAACTGATAACTGTAATTAAAGTAATAATAAAAAATCCAAAACGTATTGCACTTTATTATCCATTATACACAAACGTTTTTTTTAGTTTTTGGAGTTTACTCTTTAATAATCGATTTTCATATAAGAGCGGGGAAATTTTATTAGGAATAAAATTGATACAAGCGTTAAATCAAAAACGTTACAATTTTCTGCCCAATGTACTTTGCGCACCTTTCACTTTGAAATCATGTATGTGTGTATAGTTGTATACATAATCGTACTAAGGAGCTTCAGTCGAGCGTCGTAGCTGGTACACAGTTTTGTGGTGTTTTTTATTTTAATTCGTATACTTGTGTCATAAGTCACTATTTTATGCAATACTGCTGGAATTTCACGAGATGTAATTTAGTTATTTTGCACAAGTGAAATAATAACTAGAAACATGCATTTCGAATTGCCAGAGAAACTGCTTAGTCATTTCCAACAAGGGAGCCATCATCTTGTTAGAGCGCTGATTCAATTTTGAAGATTAGAACGATATTGTATCTACGTGATATTGGCAGAATAATTTATGAACACACATTGCCATCAAATAAGATTAAAAAAATTAAAATAACGTCACTTTGTGTAAACATTATAGACGTAGCTATTTTTGTTAGGTTTTTATCAGCTTTATCTCAAAGAAGTGTTATAATAAAATAACATACATATTATCTGCATATTCTTCGATAGTGAGGAATAAAGATAAGTGTTAAAAAGATACATTGTCGCACTTAGGGCTATGTTAAAGAAGAATAGGGGCTATTCCCTAAAAAGCGATGGCCGATGAAGCTGAAACCAAATTGTAGGTTGGTAACCCAATATCATGAGATAGTCACCAGACAATTTTGAAGTGGATCTATCGTTGTTGCCTTTTCCGGTATTTGCATACAGCTTGCTAGATTGCATGACTCTTATGATTACTGCTCCGCTCCTTAGAGTCGTGGCGTGTAGTTATACAGCCTATTAATTTCCTTACTAAATAGCTTAAAAAATGCAAAAATAATTTTTGAAATCTGATAGGAAGTTTCAGGGGTTTGTCAATTCATAGAAATAGACAAAACTCTTCAGCGTTAAAAAGTCAGTAGGTGGTGCATACGTAATATATAAAGACAGTGACAGATCTACACGATTTGATGCTTCACTAAGCGAATCAATGTTTCGAAACCTGACAAAATCACGTTTAATCGTGAAAGAGCACAAGGCCTCCGTGACAAAACATCCTGGAAGTGCTGCGTACTATTGTTCATAACATAACGGTGCGTTCATTTAAGAAATCGACTTTTCCTCGCGTTTCGCCATGTCTACTATTGAAATTGATCATCCGTGGAACAATGAACTTCTAACATGATTTCGAGGTACGTCAGATGGTTTGGAATGACGACGAGGAAGAGGATAATTTCATGTTTTAATTCACATTGGATTCTATCGACTTATCTTTGCCGTATTCCCGGCCAGTGTGCTCTCTCCTACTTACAAATCCTTCAAACCTAACGTGAAGACTGAAGAGAAATTTGGACAGGCCGGCATGACAGCGACGATTGTCGGTGGATTTTAGCCCGGTCACGGTTAGCCGATGTTATTGGATTACCATCACCATCAGGTACAGTACAGTCACTTTGTGTGCTTCGATAAAAATTAAAAGCAGTACTGCTCGGTAGAGCAACCTTCAGCCCTCCTTACACTTTGCCTTCCTCTTGACATCGTGATACGATACGACGTCTATTTTGCTTTCACTTGCTGCATGTTTGTCCTCCTTGGTCGTCCCCCTTTCCTCTTCTCTTCTGTTATAGTCAGATCGTCATCTAAAATCAAATGCCCCACCTATCTCCCTCCTATTTTCAATGATTTTTACCCGACTGCAAAAAGGAGTGTCATGTTTTCCGAGCGTATGTATGCCTATTTCTTAGACACGCTCTGTAGCCTAAACGGTTTGTTGGATATTGGCATACGAGGTGTCGTTAGATTCGTATTAATTGTGAGAGTGTCGTAGGCTATATAATAATTAAGTGAGACTTCCAGGAATCAAATAAAAAACAAAAATAGAAAAAAAAAATTGTCAAGTTTTTTGTTTCCTTTTTAATAATTCATCTTGTTAGTAAAAGTAATTGACAAATATTACGTTTAAATGGTGATGATCCCTACTATGAGCTTGATAGTACATTAAAGGAAACTTCAGGTGTCATTATGACAAAAATTAATGCAATAAAATAAAAAAGAGTATATTGCTCATAAATATCTTTAGAGCATTATTGTAAATACAGACAACATATTATTATTTAGCGTATTTTTAAATTTAAATAATATAATAATAGAATGTATGTGGTTTTACGGGAATTAAATTATTTTATACTAGCTGTGTCCGCGGTTTCGCACGCGTTAACTAAAGAACTATTGTTAATGAAGTATCGTGATTTTTTTTTAGATTAGGAACAAGTATCTAAGGCCTAAGAAGTAAAACAAAAAAAATATTAAAATTTATTCAGTAGTTTTCATGCGCGCACAACGGCAACTCTCAGTCATTATATTTAGATTTTGGCAGTATAATATTACTCGATTTCAAATTAAGTATTTTCCCAGAAACAAAATGTATAATATTCATAATAACAGGCTGGAAGTGTAAAATAAAATGTATACTTTGTACTATTATGAAGAAATAATTGTTGTGTATTTGTTTCCAAGCCCAGTGAAGCTGTAAAAGCCGTCTGAAGCTCAGGGTTATTATGGCTAACAGTATAGTCAGATAAAAAAAAAATTTTTTTGGAGGAAGGTAATCTCTGGAACCTACCTACTGATCTGATTCAAAAAATCTCCCCTTAGTAGGGAGATTTTTTTTATTTTGTCTTACTGCGTTTATAGGTAATTTCGCCAATGTCAAGTGATTATCACTGAATGTTATAAGCAATTTTTTATCTATATCTATAGAATTAATAAAATTGAAGTATCTGTTTGTAATGTCGAAATAACAGTTTTTTTATAAATTCGTATGAAAGTATATACGACACCTATGACAAAAAACCTAATTTTTAAAATTTTTGTTTGTGTGTTTGTTTGTTCCGTGTAATCTCCGAAACGGTTGGGCCGATTTTAACGGGACTTTCACTGGTAGATAACTGATTTTATAGGGAGTAACTTAGACTACTTTTATTTTAAAAAAATAAATAGGGTTCCGCACAAATAAAAAAAAACTGGTCATGGTGAATCAATTCGGGCGCTTATATGGCTTACGCGGACTAAACCATAAGAGATATAATAAATTAATATACTACATAATTGTAGGCATTAAAAAGACTTACAAAAAAGTCAGGGGCAGTCTATGCCTATCTTCTAAGGATCACCCACAATAAGCATTTTTGTCTTTAAAATAGCAGGGAGTGCGGGAGCAAGATTCGCGCGGGCATTCTGTAGTCCATGGGAGCGAAGCCGCGGACAAAGCTAGTACTTATTAAATTTTAAATTGTAATTAACGTGAAGTCGCGGGCGTTTGTTAGTTTGTAATAAACTAACACGCGGTTGTCCGTTGGATCGATTCTGTTTACAATTCAAAACGGCGTGTATTCCTTGAACGCAGGAAGTCTCGTAGCATAACTAAGTAAAGGTAGGTATATATATATGCTTGGAACAACTATTGAATTTTATAGCTAACGGATGCCCCTTTGAAATTAGAATTCGAATTCAAACTGAACAACGTTAAAACTGTTTTTAGCACTCGTTTGATTATCTCTTATAACTAACGAATAAATAAAAGTATAGAACGGACATTAATAAGATTTTAATAGAAAAATGCCACACAAATCTAGAATGTTCCGAGTTTATTTTTGAAGCATTTAGGTAATCTTTATCCTATTATAATATTTTAAAGGAATGTGAAAGTTTGTGTGTTTGTATATTTGTTACCCAATCACGTGGGTAATAACGGCATTACAGATTTCGAGGAAATTTTCCGCACAGATAATTTATAACCTGGATTAACAGATAGGGCATTTTACCTCTGTAAATTACATATTTTTTTCTTTCTCCCTGTACTCAACTTGGAAGTCCACAAAGACGAATATACTTTTTTTGTAGTCTGTCTGTTTGTTCCGGGTAATCTCCGAAATGCTTGGACCAATTTTAACGGATCTTTCACTGCTAGTTAGCTGATGTTATAAGGAGTAGCTTTGGCTATTTTTATTTTAGCCTAGCTGTGCCTCACGGTTCCGCCCATTTTAATTTTATACGACGAACATCGCCTACGCACCCATGTAAGCAATTTTTTTACTTTGTGTAAAACTATCGACATTTTTATGAGGAATAAATATATTTTTCCAATTATAATATAGCCTATGTTACTCGCTGATACAGTAGCTTTATATTGGTGAAAGAATTTTTAAAATCGGTCCAGTACTTTTTGAGTTTATCCTTTACAAACGAAAACCCAAATCTTTCTTCTTTATAATATTGGTATATGGTATAGAAAAAAAATTAGGACTCCGCGCAAATAAAAAAAAAAACAGGTCATGGTGAATAAATTCAAACGCTTAAATAGCTTACGCTGCGTAAACTCTATGAGATATATCATATTAATTTACTATATAATTGTAGACATTAAAAAACCTACAAAAAAGTCAGCGAGAGTATATGTCTATATTGTAAGGAACAACCACAATAAGCATTTTTGTCTTTAATATAACCGGAAGCGGGAGTAGCAAGATTTGCGCGTATGCCCGATCAACGGCATTCTGTAGTCTACGTGAGCGAAGTCGCGGGCACAGCAAGTAAAAAATTAAAATCCTAGGAGAAAAAACTTATGTTCGCTTTCCGATAATTTCAGTTCAAAGATGTGTTACGTAAATCTGTTTAAAGTTAAGAAAAACCGTGATTTTAATATTTTAGAAAAAGATCTTTCTCCTTGACATTATGTAAGTAGTCAGCAGATAAATGGGAATGTGAAGTGTCTGTGATGGTTGCTGGGTTTCTGTCAATTTCTTATTATACATTTTTTTAAATTATCCCAATAGGCTGGCAACGCATCTGCGAGCCCTCGGGTATTGCGGATGTTTGTGAGCGGCGGTGGTCACTTTCCATCAGGTGCGCTACCTGCCCGATTGCCCCCTTTTTACTATATAAAAAAGTAACACTAATTTAAGTAATACTGGCGATAGCCGTAAACTCGAAATTCGACCAGCGACTTTTTGATCATACACTATTCTCCGTTTGACATTTGCAGTATTCATGAACCTAAACAATGAGTATTATCTACATCACTTGCTGTTACTTTTCGTTGAGTGACAATGTCAATATTTTGGGGGGTCTAAGTTCAATGTCACAGGTCAGGTTAGGATTCGCAGTATTAATTAATTTAATTTAATATATTATTAACAGATATTATAGATAAATTTTAGCTTTCTGCGCTACTTTTCCATATAAACTTTAACCATGCCAAAACTTAGTCTTCCCTGCACGCAATACGCTTAAAAAGGTACCGAAAGCTTTTGCTTCACGTATTAATATATAGATACCAGATAATACCTGTCATTGGAAAGAGGCCTTAACCCGGAATGACACATTTACAGGCAGATATTTTGTCTTAAATATTATATTTTGAATAGATAAGAAAAATATATTGTTTTTCGAAAAAAAATATGCATACAATACCTACATGAAGTACTTATTGTGTCATTGGATACCGCAAAACTTTGAGGTCACTGAGCCAGAATGACGTAACCACGACAATGTAGCCTTAGACTATAGGATGCAGAATAATATATGATATAGTACGTTCTTTTCTTTCTTTTCCAATTTGTTTTAAGTGTATTAATAGTACATTATTGCAAAGGCCGTGAAATAGGCAATTGCAGGTCGAGTATGAGTTTGAAGGCCGAGCCGTAGACGAGAACTTCACTAATACGAGACAGACAATTGCCATTTCCGCCAAGGCATATATAGTGCTTTTCTCAAACATGCATGGAAATGTCATTATTTTCGAAAAAAAAAACTCACGAAATATCGAATTTACGGACAAAGAAAATCAAATCCATTACAGGAGCGTTTTTTGAATTTGGAACATTACAACGCTACAGCAATTTTGTATGAAACGGCGTGCTGGGGTTATTAAATACTCTTTGATTGGACCTCTTTTATCATTTTTGGCATGCCCGTAAATTCAATACTTCGCTTGTTCTTTTTTCTATATACCGCTAACTCTGACGTGGTTTGCGATGGATCCGCTTTAATTCTACATTATCGACTAGGGTGTCCGGCCGTCCACGCGGTTTGTTTCGTGGGTCAAAATTTCCTGAACGACAGGGGATCAAAAACGTGCCGTGCTTTCTTTTACAGTAGCTTCCCCATAAACATAATTAATCCTTCAAGCCGTTTCTGCAGTGCTGATGCCATGGTCGAACTCATATTCGTAAATAACGCGATATTTAAAGTTTTCCATTTTGTGAAAAGAACGATGTCAAAGAAAAATGAAATGGTGCGAAAACAAATTAATCACAATTCGAAACACTAATACTCAAGCCTAAATTTGAAATAACGTTGAATTTTAAATTCTAACCAAACGCCAGATATTTGAGATCAAAGTGACCAGTTCAACAAAACGCCAACTTCATAAGTAAGAGACCTAATAGTATATGATCGGGTATGTTGAACAACACAAAATATTTAAATTGATAAATAAAAACCCTCAATTCATTATTTAAAATCTTGTGATTCAAATAATAGACAAGATATTCAAGGACCAAAATTATTGTTATATTATATTTCCGTATCATTAACGACTACGCCAGCGAACGCGGTTAAAGCAGTTCGGGAGAGCCTCGAGTTCCGCAAAAATCAATATTAAAGGCTATCTGAAAGTTGTAGCACAATATTAAATAGCCTATACTATTTCTGGAGAGTCTGGCTATCAAATACAAAAAGTTTTTTTCGAATCCGACTGGTAGTTCCAGAGATTAGCGTGTTTAAACAAACAAAAAACTTTTCCGGTTTATTATATTAGTATAGATATGGATGTCTCTTTTTTTTGTTGAATATACTTCAAGGGTGGTCCCGGTCCTATTTTAATTTCATTGGCATTGAACCTTCAACTTCGGAGATATATCAGGAAACTCTTCAAAGTTGGTTTTCTTTTTTGTTAAAAACTAACGTTTGTTTATAAAATAATATATAAAAAAAATATAAACATAAAATATATAACATATTAAAGTAATAAATAATTTAGCGAACATGGTCACGGACAGAAGATAGCAGTGTTTATACATTCATATGTGTTACTAAAGTTGGATCAAGAATATTTTTATTGAAACTCTCAATAATACATCGTTATAGAATGTAAGGACGAAACTAGCTTCTCTGACATTTCCAAACTCGCAACCTACACTCGTAAAAAGTCAAGCAGCTGTAAACGGACCATGTCGCTGACTCATAATGACTCCGTGTCCTTGCTTAGTAGAGGCTTACGTCCTTTATTGTGTTAGAGCGCGTCTCCTCCATTCAATTTTATTACATTTTATTTTCGATGCCTACCCAAGCGGACAGATTTAACGGCCGTAGACGACCTGCCTTAAAAATAATTGTGACGTATTGGAATTAAGTAGCGATTCAATATTATCCATCTATCTATACAAATCACAATTATGATTTGATAGAAAGACAAAATTGCAGTGTCTGTTTGTAATGTCAAAATTACAGCTTTTTACTAAATGCATATGAAAGTATAATCGATACTTATAACAAAAACATTTTTTTTAAATTACTGTCTCTTTGTTTCGGCCTGCTAATCTCCAAAACGGTTGGACCGATTTTAACAGGACTTTCACTGGCAGATAGCTGATGTTTTAATGAGTAACTTAGGCTATTTTTTTTTTAATAATGGGGTTTCTGCGCAAATAAAATAATAAGCCTTTTTATCTTTAAAATAACTGGGAGGAAACCGCCGCGCGCCGTTGGTGAAAACGTGGGCACCACAATACCCACAGCACTCTGTAGTTCACGCGAGCGGAGCCGTGGACACAGCTAGTCTATCATATAATGTAATGAAAATTAAAACGCATTGGGACAGGTACGAATTTGTGAAGCAATTATTGAATCCGATGTAATCAAAAGAAGTTTGAAGGATAGAGAAAGTTATTACTTTATTCTTTCAGCATAGACTAATAAGGATATGGCGTGATGAAGATAATTTATAGAACTTTAAGCAAAATTTACGAAATAAATGAACTGTGTCATCATCAGTTTGGCAATAATGTTGGCGAAGGCGAATGACTTTATAGCAGATTATTTTCTAATATGTCTCGGTTTTTTAATAACAAACCAAACCAAGTAAATACTTGAATGATTATCGGGTTGCTAACTTGCTATTTCTGGACTGTTATATATTACTCTATTCTTCATCTCTTGATAATATCACTTTATTTATCAAGAAACAGAGTTGCAATATTTGAAAGGGAAATAGTGTTGCTTCGTAGCCGCAACAGCCGACTAACTACTGAATTTTGCAACAAATGTAGTAAAATATATCGATGCTTACACTTAAAAACAAGTATGTTAATATCAGAAAATTAGGAATATATAAGTATTTTTTAACCATTATAAAATATAATGTTAACATTTGTCTTAAGTACATTTATACTTACTTCTGTGTAAAAAATATATTATCTAACAAATAAATTCTCAAAAAAAAAACTCGAAACATCAGTTAAAATCGTGCATTTTGCGCATAAAAAATTGTGAAGGAATCGTATTAATGAGAAAATTAGCAACGGGAATATATGTAACAGTTGGTAAACAGTTCGTGACCATATGAATGGGGTGACTGAATGGACACAGGAAGCCGTATAGATGAAATGCAAGGGTGCATCACTATCAGGCCAGTAGCGCGTGCGCAGTGTCAATGCAATTTTTAAGCTAATAATCTCCCTTAAAAATATATTTTGAGTATTTTAAAGTGTAGGTACCTCAAAAAACACACGTAGATATAGAAACATCGATTTTTTTATGTGAAATTTCCTTGGTAACGGTAAGGAAAATTTTGTGTAACGTGACGTTACGTTACGTGTAACGTTACGGACGATACGTAATGGTCTAAAATTTATAGTGTTCAAATCCAAAGATATATTTCAACCGCGTATAAAGGCTGCATGCATAATATATTTTTTAATGTAATGATTTTCTTCATTTCTTCTGGGACACAATTTCACAAACGGCCATTTAATTCCAAACTAAGCAATGTTTGTATTGTGGTAATTTAAACAGCTGATATACTGTAAATACTATACATATATACAAATAAATAAAAGTGAAGTGTCTGTTTGTAATGTCAAAATAACTTGTTCGGCAAGCAAGTAAACTTTGCAACATGACTCTACACAGGACCTGATGGTAAGTAAGTACGGTACTGTGACAGATTTCATCTACTAACACTTTATTAGGGAGAGGGGTTAGCTAGCCCCGGTCCGTACTTTGACTAAGCCTATTAACACTATCTAGGAAAAAAAATGCGTGAGTGTCGTGGAACACTTGGTTGGGACAAAGTTCGTAGCGTTGAACCAATAAGCGCGCTCTTATGACTGGACACAACCAATAGCATACGCTCTATGGATAACCGTCTACGCTATATGTTCTCTTCCATCCTCCCAGGAATAATAATAATAGGAATATGTTAGTTTAGCTCCAATCTTACGGATAGGGAATCAGTCAGATCGCGACTTAGTTCCAATCGCGGCAACAACCCAAGCCGAGGTCCGGCCAGTTTGGCACCCTTGCGCGCATGTTGCCCACGCTTTCGCGACTGAGTGCCTTAGGCGCTCTCCCCCAAGCCCGGTAAAGATGTAAAAGCCATCAGCGGCTCTGTTTTTGGATAGGGTCCCTCAGGATAACAGCAAGGTCAGTTCGAAAAAAAAAGCTATAGAAAAGATCGTGACGGAAAATTCTTACACTTTTTTTCGCCTCCCCCACCCGCCAAGTCCGTACCGTCCAATAAAGAACTTCGTTCCAAAAATCATACATTTTGGTTGTAGCAGGGAATCTAACTCAAGAGAAAGATAACAAGGGTAGATTCCTCATGTAATGTTTGCGTAGGATTTTTGAAATCGGGACGGCATTTATTTAAAACACGAATTGATAACTGTTAGTCAATATTTGGTGTTACTTAAAATTGTCTGTGATGGGAGTGAGTAGGCAATTTTTTAAATTTATTACAGCTATCTCAAGGTTTATTCTTGCTTTATTTATTTTAAAAAAATTATACACTATATTACTGTATTTATAAGGGATATTAGATTGTGTTTCAAAATCGACGACGAATTAACAAATAATTATTATTGTAATTATACTTACTTGCGTGCTTAGTAGAGGGTAAAAGTGAGAAGTGAGTGTATCATGACATGATGTTGTTAGTCATGAATGATAATAATGTGAATTGAGTCAATGAATGATCTTTGATAACGAAACAAGAATATTTTCATTTTATTAAATACATTGAAAAATTTAATATTTTGTTACAGGGTGACCATCAAAGAGGTATAACATTTACAAGCATTGAAGAACCATCAACAGAAGCAAAAGCTATACCTAACATCCGACTCGTGGACGGACCGTCTATTCTAATAGGAAGAGTTCAGCTTTTACATCGAGGACAATGGAGATCTGTTTGCACAAATTCAAGAAAGTTAGTACTGGATTATGATTTTCCTTTTATTAACTTAAAATCACGAAAGAATAGTGCCCTGTTTCTGAGGTTCCTAATTAACTACTAATTAGCTATTGATTCCATAAAGACAACTGAATCATAAAATAAGTTTATCTCATCATAATTGTTTCTGAATACATTTGTGACTGTTCGAAAACTATTTTAATAAGTAGTTCAATAAGCTGCCACTAGATGGAACCTTTAACAAACTCAGTTAATGTACTTATATAATTATTTAATATTTTTGTTATGTACTCAAAAAAAAAAAAAAAAAGGTACGTAGTATGTATAAATATAATTTAATTGTTTACTTAAATCAGTTAAGAAAAGAAATTAATATACGTTCAAAAAGAAAAATTTAACTGTAGCCGTTTTAGGATTTTACAGAAATAAAACTTCGATAATTTTTATTGATCTGTCAGTCGAATTCGAAACGATGTCGATATCGGTTATATACTGTCTGGGAGTTTTTGACGGGATCCTAAAGTGAGATGTTGTCGTTTTTTTTAAAATTATTTAACTTGGGTTTTTAAACCTATGTTAAGTAATATTGGGGGAAAATTAAATTATATTTATACTACGTACGATTTATCTTGTTTAGTAGTAAAAACTGAATATACAGTCTGCATTAAAAACCCCGTCGGATACGCGGAGGTGCTATTAAGTATCGATATTATATTTAGTAATCTATCTCAGATTATAACCAAAAAAAATGACCCGTAATAAAATGTAGAAAAATCTAGATAAATGACGAAACTTATATGGCAATACAGGCGGCGCGGCGCGGCGCAGGGTACCGCCATACGATACGATCAAACGTACCGCTGCGACGCGCAGCGCCGGCGCTGGCGACGGTGTTATCACGATTTAATAATGTTCTAAATTTTAGGGAAACTAAAACTAATTATGTTAATTTCAAATCCCTATAACATTCATATTATCTTAATATATAATTTTTTTTTTTGGTAATGTCATTGGGGTACCTATATAGGTATAATACCCCTTTCGGATTCGACGGGGTTTTTAGTACATATTGTATAACATTCACTATGAGTTTCGTAAAGGTTTCATCTAGTGTCAGCTTATTGAAATATTTATTGGATAAATGGTTGTCGAAAAGTCAATTTAGAAACACATCATGAGATAAACTTGGTTTAAGCTACAGTTATCTTTAAGGAATGAATAGATAATGAGCAGTTAATTAGGAACCTTAGAAACTGAGCATAAATATTTATATCTAATTGTAATCTACCAAACACCTTCATTGTAATTTTTAATAGCTAGGTACTATTATTATTACAGTTGGTACAAAGGTGCTTAAGTCGAAATAATTTTTTCGTAATTTTCAGTTGGACGATAAGCGATATGGAGACAGCATGTCGACAATTAGGTTTCATGGGAGGATTATTTTACAACTGGATGGATCGTCAGCCCGGTCGCAGAGCTCGACTGTTGTTTGAAGAACCAAAGTGTAAAGGAAAGGAAGATGGTCTCTTCCAATGCGATTGGGATTCTAGACAATTAGGTTCTGGAGTTTGTGATTATCATCCAGATTTAGCCATTCAATGTCTTCCGAATCACGATGTAAGCAGTAATTCAACAAGGCACTGGAGAGGGATACGATTCGAAAATGCCATATACGAACGAATACTCACAGCTGCAAACACTCTATATGTTCCTACATCGATGTCTAGACTTGCACATGTTACAATAAAAAATGCCGGTCTCGGAAGAAACAACAACGCAACTAGTGCCTTAGATGTAATTGGTGTTCCACCAGTTTTGATAGATATAGATATATCAAATTCAGCATTTAACGGTATTACTATAACCTCACCAAATGCACCCATTGTTATAAATAACTGTACAATACAAAAAAATAGAGGATATGGTGTTTACGTAAACTCTACGTACGGCATGACTAAGATAGAGAATTGTTCAATTCACGATAATGGAGGAGATGGTGTTAAATACGTCGTTCATGAAATGAATATCGACGAAAGATTCGATAGAAGCGAAATTTTTGATCTTTGTACGCTAGCGTCTACTCCCAGTCAGACATTTCCGATACAAATGTCGATAGAACAATCCAGATATTCTAATATGGAGAGAGACTGCAACCAGAAATTTTACACACGTTCTGATCACGTATTAACATTGAACTTTTTAAAGCTCCTAACTAATAATAACAATACTGGAGAAATATATATATACGATGGTTTAACTTCAGATGATCGGTTATTATTGGGGTTTCAAATAAGAAATTTTACTCGTCCACAGAGTGTAACATCTACAAGAAACAGAATGTACGTCAGATTTCGAGCTAACACAAGAACAGACATTACGGGATTTTTGAGATTAACGTCAGGTGTTAGTAAGACATATGATTTAAATGTTACAGACACTATAGTATCTGATAATAATGGGAGAGGTATTGCAATTGAAAACTTAAGATCTCAGATACATATACACCGTACATCTATATCAAATAATAATCATGTAGCCGGTCTTCATGTTGTAAGCGGTGCGGGAGATGTCAATATTACTGAAAGTAGAATATCTTTCAATCAGGGCGATGGAGTTAATGTAACTGTTACTGGAGGAAACAGAAATATTTCTAGGAGTATATTGAGTTCTAACCAAAGATACGGGTTTGCAGTATGGATTAATAATACACAAGAGACGGAATATATTCCGATTAACCAGACCACCACTATAGAATATTCTGAAATATTTAAAAATATTGATGTTGGTATATTACATGGAAATTTTTGTGGTGACAGTTGGGTCAATATCACAGGAAATTGGTTCAATACTAGCTCAGAAAGCACTATTGATATTTCGTCTTGTTGGAGATTCAATAATCCGTCCAGATTACTCAATCTACAAATTGGCCATAATAGATTTTATCAAAATCAAAAAGTTCCTATAAAGATAATACCCGCTTTAAATATACATAGTCGTATAGAACATAATTATTTCGAGCAAGGCGATTATGGTGCCATCGTTATATTAAATCGAATAGAAGGTAAATATATAGAAGAGTTTGAAATATCTCCTGCTCAATTTCGTATACAACATAATTATTTTTTCGGCAACAAAGGACCTTTTGTTGTAAATTTAGGCTTGTCACCTTATAGTGATATTCAATACATACTGTTTTCAAGAAATTTCTTAAGAGATAACAAAATAAAACAACCGTTCGGACCTTTAGAAGGCTCTTCGACACGATTGACTCCGAGAAGTAGAGTTGCAGCCACTATAGTGTTAGCTTCTAGTAATATTGATGTATTTAGAAATATTATAAATAACCCCGAAGCTCAATATGAAATTGGATCTCACGTAGAGGATCAAAGTAAGTCCCTGAACTGCACATATAATTGGCTCGGTTTTGGTGAAGAAGAAAAAGTATATAATAGACTTTTTCACAGAAAAGACAGATTTAATCTAGCGAAGATTATTTACATGCCTTATTTGCTACATAGCAGTAACCCAGGTGCAACACAAATTAACTACAACTCTTTATTCGTGCCTCAGTTTAATGTGCCTGGTACTTTCGTTGTCGGTGGTGAAGTGGAAGGTATAGAAATACTAAGACAAGGAGAATACGATGTTGATAAAGATATTAATATACGACCAGGAGGAAAACTTGTTTTACAATCAGGAGTTACATTAAAATTCCCACCTGCTATTGGTATTATGGTTGCAGGTAAAATTGAAGCTAAAGGAAAGCGACCTAATGATATTACATTCACTTTAAAAGAAGAAATCGTTATGTCCAATGACAGCTTTTATGAAACTGACGATGGCTTAGAGCCTACTACTCCAGTTTACATTGAACCTGATGTTCCAATTAGACTACTAGGAGGAAGAACGCCAAACGAAGGTAGACTTCAAGTAAGAATAGATGAAAAATGGGGTACCGTTTGTAATTACCGCTGGAATATTATTAATGCTGCTTTGGTTTGCAATCAACTTGGCCTTGCTTTAAATCCGGTTGATTGGTTTTTAGAACCTAATGAAATACCTAGCGCTGGTATAACGGAAGACATTATTTTATCTAATGTAGAATGTACAGAATTCGATCATGATATAACACAATGTAAAGCTGAATCAAGAGATAATTTTGAAAATTCTTGCAATCATGATAATGACGTTGGTATTAGATGTTACGAAACAAGTTGGGCTGGAATTAGATTTAGTGTTATATCAGAGCGTGCTGATTTGCAATATGTTACTATAGAAAAAGCCGGGCTTCTGGATTATTCATCAAATGTTTTCAAACCGGCTCTTCAAATAGACTTTGCTCGTCATAGTCTGGAAAGTGTTAAGTTAACGAATAATTATCACGATGGATTAGGAATATTGTACTCTGATTTGTATGGAGCTGATGCAATTAACACTGTTCGAAATTCTGAATTTAGTAACAATAAAGGTAGCGGAATTAGTTTTAAACAACTTGGATTAAAGGTATATGGATCTGTTATAGAAAACAACAATTTGGCAGGAATATACCATAATCCTCACTTAACTGGACCTCAACAGAGAGAAATTGCTGGCTGGTTCAATTTAGATCCCGGTTTTAATTTTGATGAGTCGAACTATCGCCCAATAGTAATACCTGAATATGAAACAGACATATCATTGGTAAACGGTGAAACAAGGTATATAGTCTTCAGCAAGCATTATGGTGAAAATGTAGTAAAAACTTACAACATTAAATGCAACCCAGGCTACGTTTTTGGTGTACAGCTTTTAAATCCTATTCATAATTTTTCTACTGAATCTATCTGTATATATGATTCCCAGAATATACATGAAAGAAGCACACAATGGTGCTTGGACAGAGATTTATCCACATTCCCCACAACGAGTAATAGCTTCGGCATAGTGCTTACGTATCAGAGTGGTACAGCTGCTCTGGGAGGAGTGGTATTAGTAATAAGCACCATAGTCGCTCCGGTACAAAACCTAAGGAATAGAATAGTCAAAGGACCAGTTCCAACGCTTCAAATTGTCAACTCAAAAATTAAAGGAAATACAAAAGGAATTAAAGCTTTATATTATAACCGCTATCTTAATGAAATTGGCGATCATTTTTTACGCAAAGCCAATGAGAGTATAAAGATATTTAATTGTGAAATATCACATAATAAAGAGGAAGCTATTTATGTAAATACTCCATTTTGGGATATTCACGATAGTAACATTACTGAAATTACTATTATGGTAAACAGCAGCTTAATTACTGATAACGGAAAAGGTATATATCATTTTGCTAGAGATCTAAGAAGCTCCAATAACCTGTACCATTATCTTCTCCAAGATAATACTGTTGAGAGAAATAAACATGGAGGCTTTGATGTAAGTTTACCTTATGTTTGGCATTATAATGAAAATTTTACGCATTCTGTTTACATGTATAACAACACTTGGCGTAATAATCAGAATTTTGGTTTAGTAATAGATGGACATTTTGCTGAAGTTAATCTAACTAAAAACGTTTTCACGGATAATATTTGCAAAACTGGTTTGATTACTATACAAGGAATGGAAAAGAAAATGTTGATTGATGGTAATTATATTGAGAGAAATAAAGGTCAGTTTATGATAAAGTTTCATATGGACAGTCAAAGTGAAATAATGGGTCTCGTTTATGCCGTATTTGTTTTCAATAAATTAAAAAATAACCAACAGGCCGTTTCAGTTAATCGAGGTTCTTTAATCAGAAATACTGAGCCAACGTACGCTATTGGCTTCAAAGGTGTACAGAAAATTAAAGTTAGTAGGAATTTATTTAGCAGTAATGCTTTAGACTATACCTTGGTGGCTGGTATTAAGACTGCTAAAATTAACAATTTATTGGATGTCACAGAGAATTGGTGGGGCACTAATGTCGAAAATGATATCAAGAAACAGATATTTGATTTTGATGACTGGAATAATCACGCTATTGCTATTTATTTACCATACTTACTGGAGGATGATTTTGAATCCAATGTATCCCCTACATTTAGTCCAGATATGCCTATCGATGTCAATGAATTAGGAGGCCGTCTTATATCTAATCTCACTATAGAAGCTCGACTTGCACCATATATAGTTAAAACTGATTTAACTGTAATGCCTGACGTAACTTTAACTATTAACCCCGGAGTTGTACTGGAATTTGCTCCAAATGTTGGTATACTCGTTATGGGTATCCTGCAAGCCATAGGTCATAATCAGTTACCTATTGTCATGCGTCCTATTACAAAACTGAGCAATGTAGAAATGAATAGAAAAGAAAAGAGAAATACAGAACAGTATTTACCAAATCATCACAAACAAAGGCGACAATTAGAATACTTAATTGTTCAGGATTCTATAAGATTATGTACCAGTAGAAATTGCTCCATTAATGAAAGAAGTCACGAAGGTTTTCTTGAATATTATAACAAAACTACACTTCAGTGGGTACCTATGTGCGATAATCGTTTCACTGAAAGGAATGCCCAAGTTGTTTGCCGAGAACTTGGTTTTGATCCAATAAATGTATTCTTCGCTCATGATCGTAGAGTAGAATATCACAGTAATTCATTATCTAGAATCTGGTCTTGGCCAGAACCTTTGCAATGTGTCGGAACTGAAGCTAAATATGAAGACTGTCCTATAAGACTTAATGGTCAACTTTATGGACATAGACATGAATGTCAATGGGATTCGGTTTTTGTTTTTATACACTGCGGCACAAGAAATTTAGAAGAAACTCTTGACTATTGGGGAGGCGTAAGATTTGCAAATCCTGAATTTGAATATTCTTTATACGAACACAGAATTCATGATCACCACACTCATGAAACAATGAAGAAGATTGAAAGTGAATTGCGTCATGTACAAATAATAGGAGCTGGTATATTGCATAACGAGAAATCTCCAGCCGTTCAAAGTATCATTAAGAACCCGGTCATTAGAAATGTCAATATAAGTAAATGTGCTCACCACGGTATCAACCTAATATCACCCACCGATTCAATAAACATAATGTTCAATTCAATTAATAATGTATTAGGTGAGGGTATAAGTGCCATATCATTAAATGGAGAAGGTAGAGAATCTGAAGAATCTAGTTTCACACCATTGAAAGACCTCAATCTACCTTACCACATGTTTTCCCTCGTTGATATTTGTGATAGTACTAAAATGATAACCGTAGAAGAAAGAATCATACTTTACTACAAATACGACAATAATCCGGTTAATTGTGTGAAAATTTTCAAAAGCATGTACAGAGTGAAACCTTTCGGATTTCGACTGCTTCAGTATAATTTGTTTAACCATACATTAAACTACGGCAAGAGAGATTCTCTTACTCTATATGATGGTGATATTTATAACATAACAGCACCTATGATTGGTTATTTAGAGAACGGATCGCCAGACGAGAAGAGACTATTTAGAACTCAAGGGGCCAGTTTGAGCGTTAAACTTTTCGCAAATGGTGCTTCAGCTGTACATGGATTTATTGCTGAGATCGTCACTTTGCCTATATCAGCAATTGGATTCAGTGAGTATAAATCTGTGAAATTAACTTTGTTTTACTGCATCTGTAAAATTATTGCATGGTTTTTGAAATGATGGTAGATAAAACGTAGCCTAAGAGGAACGGTAACCACTATCAGAATAGGAATACATAAATAAGGAATATGTTAGCAATTTAACTCTGTTAACTATTATGATTTCAGTAGATTTGATTAGCGGTAAAAGAAACATACTAATACTTACATTAATAAAAGCACTAAAAACGTATCACATAGTAGAACAAAAATATATCTTTTTAATATGTTTTATAAAGTTTGTGCAGTAAACAGTCGCTGCTGCCGAAATTAATTGTCACAAGCAGGATGGTTAGATGAAAGTAAATCAAAACTGAAAAAAGTAATTCTTTATTCGTAGCTAAATAAAATAAATTTGTTGAATTTTCATAAGTCACAAAATTATTTTTCTATATACTAAATACAATAATGTTTTTGTATTAAACAAATTTTACAGATCGTGATGTCCAACACAATATCTCGAACAGTGAATTCCTTATGAACAGAGATGGTGCCATCACGTACCAGTCTGTTGGAGAAGTGAACCCACTAGTGGCCATAACAAGAAACGAGATCGACGGTAACTGTCTCAAACTATATGGAAACTTTACAACATGCCAATCTGCCGTGAGGGTGGATGTACAGAACACTCAAACTTTAGTATTTCGGGTAAGTGTATTGTAATATATTACACATACTTTAAGATCTAAACTTAAATATTTAGCTATTTTATTTTTTGATGTTTAGGGGGGGGGGGGGTTAGTATAAGCTTATGTTCATGTTTGTGGGGTCGCCACCCTTGTCCCCCGGCCGCCATCTTGGAAAAAGGGATGCAAAGAGTTTTCGCGCTGTATCTCGTAAACTAGCAACCCGACATTATTTGTAGTAAATTAAATTGTTTACAACTTTATTTCTATTAGTTTTTTATCATAAAATGGAAAATAAAATAGTTATAAACAAAAATAACTGATTTTTTTTAACAAATTTTCTTTAGGGCGTTATAACTTTTTTCTGGTCATTTTACAATAAAATGACAGCAGAGCAATCTTACAGAGAGTTTTTAATAAATAATTTTCACTACAAATTTGTTTAATTTATCTGGGTTTTACAGCGATCCGAAGTTGAACGGGTTCTTGAATACTCGTAAGAATACGATGAAAACGAACCATTAGGGCTTAGTTTTCTATTATATATTTTTTTATTAATATAATTTATCATTTTCTTAAGATTCCTATTTTATTATTAATTTATTATCGATCCTTTCCCCCCTCCACAAAACTTAGTATATCATCGGTTTTTAGAATAATTTCTAATCAGAATGTACATTTACAAGAATCTTAAGCAGGTGGAAAAGGCCCAAGTTACCGCTTGGGGACAAATGAATATCTGCCTGTTATTAATATTATTACTATAATTTGTCCCAGGAGTTATAGTTGTTTCTTTCCCCTCTACTTATTCTTTCAAAAATCAAATCAAATCAAAATAAAAAAATCAAAATAATTTTTATTCAATTTAGGCCCTAAAAAGGCACTTATGAATGTCAAAACACTACTGCCGGTTCGGAAAATATCCCAGACATCGAGAAGAACCGGTAAGAAACTCGATCGGGTTTATCTCTTTTTTTTTGTTAACTGTACAAATGTTACAAATATAACAGGTACAATAATAATATATTAGTGGATGCACAGAGAGGGAGTCACTTCTAGACATCACTATCATTCACATAATGATCCACCCTATAATAACCTTTTGACAGTAAAACCCGCTTGACATGGTCCTTGAACTTGTTGTCAGGTAAATCAGTAATGTACTTCGGGATCTTGTTATAGAACCTAACACTATTACCTAAAAAACTTTTATTAGTCTTACTAAGTCTAAAACACGGTACGACTAATTTATCTTTATTTCTAGTATTTACATTGTGCTGATCTTTGACAAAATCCAGCTTGTCTAAGTTTTTACGGACATACATTATGTTATCAAAGATGTATTGGGAGGGCAAAGTTAAAATACTAAATTCCTGGAACTTGTTCTTTAGTGATTCGCGGGGTCTCATATTGTAAATTGCTCGAACTGCCCGCTTTTGTAATATAAATATGGTATCTACCTCAGCTGCTGAACCCCACAGCAAAATACCGTAAAACATTAAGCTATGAAAGTAAGCGAAGTAGACTAACCTAGCGGTGGCAATATCTGTTAACTGGCGATTACGTACTGCGAATGCAGCAGAACTTAATCTTCCCGCCAAAGTTTTAATATGCGGACCCCACTGTAATTTTGAATCAAGGGTAATGCCCAAGAAGACAGTACTATCAATTAAGCCTACTAAATTCCCTTCTATCTTGATACTACTATCAACACGCCGAACATTGGGCAAGACAAATCTCATACATTTGGTTTTGTTTGCATTTAGTAGTAAATTATTTAAAGCAAACCATTCAGAGATTTTAAATAAGGTGTTGTTTAATTGCCAAACTCCGAATCTATTCTTTTCACTTTGAATATAAGTGAAGTGTCGTCTGCAAAAAGAACCATGCCAGCACCATTTTCAACAACGGACGGTAGATCGTTTATATAAACGAGAAACAAAAATGGTCCCAAAATCGAGCCCTGAGGGACGCCGACTCTAACCAATGATCCCGAAGAGGTTGCTCCATTTACACTTATTTTCTGACAGCGCTCTGTTAAATAAGAAATTAGGAGGTCGAGAGAAGTTTCACGCACACCATAGTGTTTTAGCTTAAGTATAAGCGTACTGTGTTCAACGCAGTCGAAGGCCTTTGAGAGATCACAGAACACACCGATTGCATCCTGAGACTCCTCCCAAGCCCTATATATATGACTTAGCAGTGTTGCACCAGCGTCAGTGGTTGATTTAGATTTTGTGAAACCATATTGCCGACTATCCAAAATCTCTTGTGCTTTGAAATATTGTACTAGCTGCTTGAGCATAATTTTCTCGAAAATCTTACTAATCGACGGAAGTACAGAAATTGGTCTATAATTTCCAAGATTACTTCTACAACCTGATTTAAATAGAGGAACTACTTTACTTATTTTCATTAAATTAGGGAAAGTCCCTGTTTTTATGCACTGATTAAATATATTAGCCAGATATGGTGAAATATTGACAATTATGGACTGAACTACGATTACTGACATACCCCAAATATCTTCAGTATTTTTTAAGTTTAATTGTTTAACAGTCCTTATTATTTCACCTGCACTAACATATGTAAAAGAAAATTTAGAATCCACAGGTGTAATAAGATTATCCAAAAGTGATGCAGCGCCATGGGGTGATGATATTATATTTTTTGTTACTACTAAGGGTATATTTGTGAAATAATCCTGGAAAACAGTTGCTACCTCTGAACTGTTTGAGATATGTACTCCCTCGACGTTTAGATTAAGCGAATTATCATTTTTCCTATCTTTTCCTGTTTCTTTATTTATTATATGCCAAACCTGTTTTAGTCTTATTACTAGATTTAAGAACTTTATTTCTTAAAAATATCGCTTTTGCAGCTCCACAAACACGTTTAAATATTTTAGAATAATCTCTAACATAAGCATGAAATGAATCACTAGTTGTCAATGATTTCCTATAATATAAATCATATAGTCGGTCTCTACTTTTTATAATTCCTTTGGTTGCCCATTCACTAAAAACCATTTTTTTCCTAACACTAATAACCTTTGTTGGACAATGTTTACTAAATTCAGAGCTTATGATATTAAACAAGCTGCCGTAGTTAGTATTTGGATCAATATCGTGTAAAACCTCTGCAGATAATTCCTGTTTAATGCTATCATTTAAACGATCTAATCTAGTGTCTGAAATAAGTCTAACCGTTCTCTTACAATCACTGCTAGGTCTGCAGCAGTTTATTTCAACAAGTTGACCTTTATGGTCAGACCGTATTCCAGTAATAATGCCATTACTAATGATTTTGAAGTTACTAAAAATGTTGTCTACACAAGATGCAGTTTGGAACGTGGTTCTGGTTGGTTCATTAAAAAGCGGATCAAAGTTAAACGACTTAAATAGCGATGTGAATGCAGTGACCTCTGGCGACGAATTTAAAATATCTATATTAAAGTCACCACAGATCAAAACTGACTTATTGCTGCTTTCTGCTGTAAGTAAGGTTTCCAGAGCTTGTTAGGTTAGGGGGGTTCAATGTCGGCAACGCGGTTATGATATGGTAGTATGGTATTACGATCGTCTACAGGCTACGGTAGTCGCTTACCATCAGGCGGGCCGTATGCTTGTTTACCACCTTAGTTGTATAAAAAAAGACTCGCGCGCTTTTGTAAACTGTTCGTACTAATACATAAACCTTAGCGGGTGATTTCATCGCAATCTGATGAATAGTTTAGAAACACATAATTATAGCACAAACAAACATTATGAAGCAATGTTGGCTTAGTGGAGCGTGTTTGAACAACGCGACGATCGACATGAGTTCGAATACCTACAATGAGCCTAAGTTTTAAGTGTGAGAAAACATCGTGATAAAACTATAGAGTAGGTAGGGTACTTTCTAATGCACCAAGCACCATAGGTTTGTTCTGTCACATCGTCACTTAACATCGGGTGACATTGTAGCTATAACGCTAAACCTATGAAAAAAAAAAACATTTTTTATAATGATCTAGATACTAGCTTACTATGAATTATACTTTTTTTAGAACAATCTCATACGAAACAATGTGGGTGGTTTGTCAATAAGTGCAGACTCTAGAGGCTCCGCTACGTCTTTACGAGGATGGATTCATAACAACTTGTTCTTTGCTAACCACGACTTACCATGTCTCAGAGTTGAAGGTGAGATAATATGATAAATAATATTCAAATAAATAAAGCTCAAACAAAAATCGTGGATGCTGTTTAGCTTCCAAAAGTATGTAATGGAGGGCAGAGGTAAGGAAAACCATCTTATATGGTGGACAAGTTGAAAAAGTATACAGAAGTGAGCAGCAAATTACAGTTCAAAAACCCACTAAAATGGCGCTAGCGTAGCTACAGGGAATGATACTTTTTGAAAGTGTGTGGAGTGAAAAGTTATCCAAATGGGCGAAAATTAAAAAAAATAATAACTTTTCGCGCTATCTTTAAAGTTTACCCACTTGCTACCGTAGCGCTACCCTAATTTAACGCTTTTCTAGCGACACTTTTCCATAGAGATGGTACTCCTGGTTTCTACCCTCCAAAGGCAAGAGGATACTTCAAACGGTTGGCCGCATTGCCACGTGCACGTTTTTTGGCATTGCTTATCCAAGAAAGCTTCGGATCGCGAATTCCTTAATTTTTTTTTATTAATTTCCAAGATTAAAATCATTTTATTTAGTAAAAATTGTCATAAAATCATTACTTATATTTACCTTTTTTTATGTAGTACATTATTGGTATTAACTACGTGTTACCTAAAATTTTATAGATAAAATCCCCTTTATCAATATTAATGTGATATTTTTAGTAATAAGAATTATATCCGAATATATTTATTATGATTTAACAACAAAATTTATTATTATTATTTAATATACTAGCTTTCTATTTAATAAATAAGTGAACAAAGAACATTTTAAATTCCAGGCCGACAATCAACCCCATACCAAGAAGTGACAATTTATCGTAACTATTTCACAAGAAATCGTGTTCCCTTCAATGACGTTATTGTATTAAGACAAGTGGTTTCTAACTTCACTTATAACTATGTCCACGACAACACAGGTCAAAGGATCTTGGAAGTTTCAGGATTTGATAAAGTCAGATTACCTATTTATCAAACGACCTCACATAATGGATTTTATAGGTGAGTTACACACAGAGAGAGAGAGAGAAAGTTGTACTATGTACACCATCATATAATATTGTAAAAAAACTCATAATTTGTGCGTTACTATACCAATCTGTATATTAAACAACAGTGTCTGGCCTTACTATGTCAATCTTTATATCAAACAACATACAGTCTTGTGTTAATATAACAACTTATATATCAAACAACCTAAATTCTTACATTACTATAGGTACCAATCTATTATGTTTGATATATATCAAACAAAATAGAGTCTTCCATCGTAGTATTCGTAGGCTGGCATGGATATAAATTACGACTGTATGATGACTGTCGGAGAATTTCTTGGATTGTAAACGATGATAAGTATGACTCCCTCCAAACTAAAACTCTAAATCCGCGCCTGTCTACACAAACGCGAAATTGTATTCGGAATAATGAAATTCTTTCTACAATTCAAATGTGATAATATCGATTATTTTCACCTGTGTGTACTTCTTTTTCATATATCGCGATAATGCATTTCGTAAATGTCGGTTGGTATTTCGCACATATTCGAGAGAGGTTTTACCATATACCTCTATATTATTACAGAAATTACGCGTTGGATCGCGATGGTCGCGCCACCGTTGTCGCTGGTACTGCTGGTCAGAATTACGTTGACAATATTTTCTTCAATCCGGACAACGATTATGAAATGATAACCGTTAACAGATCTATGTAAGTTTAATTAATTACATTTTAACCCTATTCATAAGAAAATAATTAAAATGTCCTCACAAGAACAAAAAGGTTTTTAGTTATTATTTTTAAAAGGTACATATTAATTTGTTTTTATTCGATGATATTGTTTATAGAAAAATGATTTTATGTATGTATTTATTTATTTTATTTTATTTAAATTTACGGAAAAAGATAACTAGGCGTTGAGAACACTTTGAAAACTATCGTTTCATAGTGCCCTGATCCCATAGCTTAAACTTTATTTCGTATTTCTATCGAAAAACTGTAACACCATGAGTTAATAAATTTTAATATTTTTTTATAAAATGTTTATAGACAATATTATTATTTTTATACCTACTTGAAATATTAACTAATGCATGTTTAATAATGATATTTGCATGTTTTTGTTGCATGGCTATATCCGGACAATAGGTTATTTGACTATAATCCAAACTTCGTAAGGTGAGTTTCATTAATATTATTTTGATAAATATTTAGTGTACTACTTATATAGTATTATATTATATTATGTTTGTTTATATTATAAAAATAAGTTTAAGATTATATAATGTCTCAAGTATCTTAACTGATCTCGAAAAACAGGTAAAAATATTGTATAGAATTCCAAATTATATTATATTCATGCACTACTCATGAATCATTAATGACCGATAAAATTTTTGGTTTCTTTTTGGCCGGTTTCGACTATGGAGACTGCATGCCTCCGCTAGGATTATTATTATGCTGTGGAATCAATTTCATTCTATGCCTCATGCTTCTAATGAATTGAAAATCGCTTGTTGACTGTGATCTAGTGCTGCCATCTTGTGTTGAATTCTCTAAACTGCGAAGGAACTCAACTCGATTGAGAATGCTGCGGGGATCGGCAGTGTGTAGAGAAAATATATAAATCTTATTAATTTTACCTTTTATTAATCTATCCTATTTGATACGAGTATGTTAATAATTTAATCTATTTCTATTCTATCTATTCTAATCTATTTTAAAATAAATTCACTGATAACTTTAAATTATGGTAATAGAATAATAATTAGTAACAAGTTCTCGTGATGTTGGATTCTGTTTTAAGCTAGGAAAAAATCGCTAGATTTCAGGATATAAATAACAATTTAGTAACTATATTGTTATACTTAACTACCTACATAAGTTTCGGTTTCAATTACGGTATCGGCTGAAAGGTTCTCTAGAAACTTCCTGTCACGTACGCTAGGGTTGTGAAATGGGTTACTCAGCCCGGTTTTGCCCCAGGGCTATGAAATGGGGCTCTTCAAAAAGGAATTAAAATACGTACTCTAAGGTCTGGAACATGGCTGTAATGCCTCTGGAGTTGCAGTTGTCCATAGGTGACGGTAACTATTTACTATCAGGTGAGCTGTCTGACTGTTAGCGCCCTTTGGCATAAACAACTAGAAGAGTATACGAATATTCGGTAACGTCTTAGGTAGGAAAACATTTTTTCGTTAATCACTTGTACTAACATACTAATATTTATTCATACAAACATCAATGTATTTTTATTAACATATATGATTTTCAGACAAAGGTATAGTATACAAGAATCTATACTAATATAATAAAGCAGAAAAGTTTTTTGTTTGTTTAAACACGCTATAATAATATCTGAATATATCTAAGTAAGTCGGAAGGGAAAGCCCTCCCGAACTGCTTTATCCGCGTGCGCTGGCGTAATGATTAATGATAAGTTATTACAATGTTCCAAAAAATATTGGTCCTTAGTATGGCTAAAAAAAGTCCGCGATAGCATATGCCTATCTCTTAAACATAAACCACACTAAGGAATTCGCGCAAAGCATATTAATCCTTCTGAACAAAAGTTACTTCATCATAAATACAATTTTATGAAGTTAAATTTTGTCCTTTATAATGTGTTCTTTGGACAATGAAAAATTAAAATAATTTATACTTGTGGGAAGTGAGGACAAATATGTTAGGCTACACGGGTGCGTTGGCGGTGCGGTGTTTGTCGGACAATTTTACACGGATGGCAGTCGTATAAATATAATAAGGATTATTTCTTCACAGCTCTCTTGACTTATGGCGGACAAGAATCGATGCCAGGCACAACTACTGGAGTTACAATGAGAGCCTCGCCGTCGCCGGCAGGATAAGGGACCAGTCAGACAACCCCATGCTTGTAGAGGTTGATTACCGGCCGTACTATATGAATAACTTGACAATCCTGGGTGGAGGCAAGTGTCCCCCGGGCTGGGACGCAGTAGCTGGTACTTGTTACATGTACGTCGGTGCCCCGATGACGTACGAGGAAGCTAAATCGTTTTGCTTGGTAAGATTTTACCCGACTGCGAAAAAGGAGGGTTATGTTTTTCGAGCGTATATCTTTTTCTTTGGTACGTACTGTAGCTTAAACGGCTCGATGGATTTTATCATACGAGTTATCGTTAGATTTGTCTAATTGTAAGAGTGACATAGGAATCAAATAAAGCTAAAATAGAAAATACTATATTCTTTGAGTCGTGTTTTTGTTGCAGTCGAGATTTTTTGTTTCCTTTTTAACAATCGTGTTTCTAATTGGAACCTATTTAATACAAATTTTGTTTAGTTTATTTTATGTTCTGAAACCCCTTGATTATAATTATGGTGTTTTTTATACAAGTAATGTTCATGTTAATGTTGTCTGACCCGCGAGATGGTAAGCGGACGCTTGTAACACCAGAGGCTTAACAAGCGCTTTGACAAACTGGAACTTGAAGTCCAGGAGAGCTGGCCTATTTCGTTTCTAGAACACTCATAAACGTTTCCCGTTTAAGGTTTGAGCGGGATGCTATTTTCCCCGTTTCCCCCGTAATCCCATATGGGATGACGTACTTACCCAGTGTATATCGAATAATTAAGCGGGTTGGTAGATACATGTACCCAACTGGTTCGTGACCACCAAGTACATAGTGAGAGACCAGTCACAATTACTTTCAGTTTGTCACGTTTTGGCATGAGCTTTTTTTTTAGAACTGACTATACTGTTAGCCTTAGAGGCCCTGAAGCCGCTGCGGCTTTTTGACAGCTTCATCGAACTTGATTGGCATCAGCCTATAAACACCCAGCTTATATATACATGGCCGAATATATAATACAGCCATTTAGAATCAGATTAAGCATAGATTGAGGTAACTAAAAAGCATGCTTATCACACAAAAGTGAGTCATGTGTAGAGATCGAACCCGCGACCTTTCGGCTCTATAGCACTCTACTTACTATGAGAATGTCACGGAGCCTGTGCCGTATTATAAAAAGATGCATACGCTATACAAAATTGACTGTCTTAGAAGAGATCTACCATTTTTCCCTTCTTTTTTTTCTCTTTCTTTAAAAGACTAGTATGGTGGTTGGCTTAATTATAGTAATTCTTCAATAGTCAGACAACGCATCAATGCCGTATGTGACGGGGAACTACGCGGTGCTGTACGAATTCATACAACGGCAGAACCAGTGGTTCCAGTACGGGGATAGAGTTTGGGTCAATCACATCGACTACGTCACCCAGTGCACCTCGTTCGCGTTCTCTTCGGTCGAGGTCAGCGATTGTAACCAGAAGAATGCTTTTATCTGTGAAATTGGTTAGTATTAAACTTGATTTAAGAAACATACGGGCGTATGTCAGTACGAATTAATTATAGCTTACGCTTGTTCGCTTCTTAAGTGAAGATTTATGAATTATATGTAGTATTAAAAAAAAATCATTATAGGTTTAGCATTTGGCCAAAATATCACCTAATAATAAATGTCTACGTGACCCAAGATGGTAATATAGTAAGGCTAGTGTGGGAACTGGTACATAAGGGCAGCTGCCGGAACATACCTATAGATTCATCGCGATAGATTTTCGCGATAGATATATATATATCAATTAGGGTTACTTATTTAACCAGAGGATGTATTTAATAAATAACCTTTATATACCTTTATTAAATTTTTACATTTTTTATCCTTTACAAGTCTAATATTCATTTAAGTACCTCAATTTTGTATGATATTATGTCAGTCATGACTATTTGGAAGATTGTAACACGTTAATATAGAGTGAGTGGCTCTCAATTGTTTTTAGAACTAATTGCACAGGAATAATTTGAGACTAATAATACCTCGGGAGTAATTTCAAACTAATACCTCAGGAGGAATTTGAAACTAATAGCTCAGGAGTAATTTGAAACTAATACCTCAGGAGTAATTTGAACTAATACCTCAGGAGTAATTTGAAACTAATACCTCAGGAGTAATTTGAAACTAATACCTCAGTAGTAATTTGAAACTAATACCTCAAGAGTAATTTGAAACTAATAGCTCAAGAGTAATTTGAAACTAATACTTCAGGAGTAATTTGAAACTAATACTTCAGGAGTAATTTGAAACTAATAGCTCAGGAGTAATTTGAAACTAATAGCTAGAAGTAGTTCCAGTTGTCTACTGTACAATTGTATCATCATCTTACGCATCCTGAAATCGACCATTACTGAGTACAGGTTTCTCTCATTAATAGCCCCTATCCCTGACCCTATGCCAATTGTACTGAAATACAACCTGATATTTGAAGTTTTTGGCGGGATCTTAGTTAGCGGTTTTTATTTTTCAGTCTTGCGTTTATTATTTAGTTGCGTTATTGGATCCTATATTATTGAAAAATATAGCTTAGTTATTATGCATTAGAAATAACAATATGGATTCTGAGATGCCACAAAGATTCCCTGACAAGATCTGACAAAGGGTGCCATCATTTTGTTAAAATACTGAAACAATCACAAGACACTCTGAAAAACGAAATTATAATAGCAGTGATAGTATGCAATAGTGAAGATTCGTTTCCAAGTTAGGGAAAAGACCGCGCGTACCCCTCGCTGTGCTATATGAGTCCTATATATTTTCAGTACTAAGCAATATTATTTCCTGAACAGATCCAAAGGTGATAATAGACCCAATGTCTTGGCGCGGAGACACTCTCGCAGTTGCGTTTATTGGAGTTTTGATCGCTGCAGTGTTCCTCGTCGGTGCCGCTATCATCTGCTGGTATTCCAAATCTAAACACAGGTAAGAAAGAAAGAAAGAAAATATATTTACCGCAGAGAACATATGGGCACACGGTGCTGATTTTCAGTTGCCAAGTGAGTTCACAGAAGAAGTAAAATATTTAAAGTATTGTGTATTATACATATAATAGTGTTTAGTATAGTGTAGTGTAGTGTTTAATACCTCTAGTATATATATATATATATATATATATATATATATATATATACATTCGAATTGAGTAACCTTCGTCTTTTTTTGAAGTTAGTTACAAAATAAATACGTACTAAATAAACAGAATGAAATCAAAACAAAACGGACAGGAGTTAAATAACCGAAATGTCCAAATTATAATTTTCGATACACTCCTGAGATTCCAGTAAACACTTTAAGAACAAAGAAGTGAAGTATTAAGCCTAGAAATCTTGCATTCTAAAAATTGTGTAGTACACACAATTCGTAATACAGCACGCACGTAAGAACATAAACATCTCTGGCGTAAAGAAAACAAAAATATCTTCAAAAATGTTATCTCTCGTGTCAACAATCTATTTAATAGTATACTTAAATAAATAAATAATAATAATAATATACCTAAATAAAAATAAAAATATTTTCGTTGGTAAGCGCATCACTTGAGAATGATTGGAACGATTCGGATATTTTTTAGGATTGTCATAATAGTCCGAATTAGATAATAAAGAAAGAAAAATTAAACAAAAAAAAAAAAATATTCGGATAAAACTGAATGTTCTTTTTTCTATCAGATTTTTCTATGAACTCAAGACCGTATAACTCACGATTCGATGGATGGATAAGTGTAATTATTTTTTGTTTTGATCCTGGAAAAGTTTTCTGGAAAAAAATCGGGACAGGTGGCGCATTTACCTATACAACGTTAAATTATTCTTAAACAATTTAAAAAAGAAGTAAAATGAATTTACATTTTTATCATTTAAGGGTAATTATCGTCACATGTTGCTCGCGCAGCTCTCTATATTACCCTCTAATAAACGCGACAAAAGAAACATAACTTGATTAATTTATATTCTTATTTTGTTACTCTAGGCATGTACAAAGGCTGGAGCGACGTAACTCTATTAGGCAATCGTTGCACTCGGTTCGGTCTATTGGCAGTATCAACGGAGGATTCCCAGACAACACTTACAGGAGAAAGCCTACACAAATGGTAAGGGATTCTATAGTAAGATACGAACAGTAACTGTTAATTTACAAAGTAGGTATAACTTATGTTCGTAGATAAGATGTACATCAAAAGTCTTATAATTGTGGTATAAATCAAAGTAAATAAGCAGTTTTCGTTATTAACAACTGTAAGAATCATCCCTTTTGTCTATGTGCTTTACCTGCGTGTGGTCACCCTAATGACTTGTCTGCTCGTGGTATTTTGTTTATTATGACCCTTACAAGTACATTCCAAAGTAAATTAATATATTTTTAAATGATTTAATGTACTTGATTCTGTGCCAAATTCGTGCGGTTGTAAAACAAGCCGAGGGGCGCACGGGGAAAATGTAGTATATATTAGTGGGATGAGCTATCACTAGTCCTATGAACCCATGTAAGTTTCAGCTTAAGATATTTTAAGATTAAGCAACAGGGTCTAATTGAAGTTCAGCTTCCATACAGCAAGAATCTAATAAGACGTTTTTTACTTAACTATGCATTATTTAAATATAATATATACATCAAAAGTCTTATAATTATGATCTAATTCAAAATACATAAACAGTTTTTGTCGAAAACGAAAAACAATAATTAAAATATCCTATTCCCTCTAGCGGCAATTTTTACCCCAGTGTGTGGCGGCTACCTTCTTTTTGTGGCAACTTAAAATCCATGTTCCTAGGGTCTAACGCTGTGATTTTCTATCCTTTTTGTTACGATATGCTGATAACGTTATTCAAATTACTTTTAGTGAGAGTATAATGCGTCTATTTATAAAAAGTCATTGGCCTTAAAATAAAATATCAATGCATAAAAAAGTTATTGGCAATTTCAGAGTACTCGGTCTACCGACAATCTAACTAAAGGATCAGATTATCGTAAAATGCTCGCTTCAACGACGTCCATGGAATCAATGGAGAAAAGCCAGTTCAACTCCTCCATAGAAGACAACCAAAGTTTCGATATTTACGAAGCGCACAACCCTAATAATATGATTCAGCTCAAACAAACGTCTTTTGCCAAAAAACCAACAACGCCCGAATATTCCGTACCGCAGAACAACAATAGACCGTTCAATTTGGCATATAAAAACGAAGGTTACAAAGATAATTCTGGCCAAACCAGTGGAGCACCTTCGATAAACACGGTCATGACTGAAGAAATACCGATTATTCATCACCCTGGAGGACTTATGTCACCGCAAGATGACGACATGTTGTCACCCACTGGTGACAACCAATATTACATGTCTGACACTCTTCCCTTACGAGATTTGAGAGAAACGGGAAGAGATGCGAAGATATACGGCCCGTACGGAGCGCCGAACTATGGGGGACAGCCGAAGTTATCGTTTTTGATGGAGTTAAGATCGAAAATGCCTGAACAGCCACAGGCTGGTGCAATACCAACCACGACGTTCGGACAAAGGAGTAACATTCCTGGTAATATTATATTTTAATCAATCATCCATGAAACATGTGTCCATTAACCCTACCAACAAGCTATGATTTCATCACAATTATTTCTTTCACCGAAAGTTAAGGGCCAGTGAACAAGAGACCTTAGTTTGATATCACATTTACACCATATTTGTCATAGTTACATAGGTTTTACACATGTGATGTATGGGTGATGTCAAATATAGGTCTTAAGTCCTTACAGGCTACTACTGAGCCATTATTGCGTCATTCACTGACAGAAAATTACATTACGCCTATTTTTTTTATTTGGTTATAGCTTCTCTAAAATCCATGGACAGCGCCAGCGAAATTGCGAGACGCAGCTAGTTAATATACATATTTATATATACAAGGTGTCCAGAAAGGGTATCGGGTATTTGTAAGTTCAATGAAACAAAAATTATTTGTATGCAATAAAAAAGTTTATTGTTTATTATTAGCATATGAATTGGAGAATTATTTGGTAAAGATGATGTTATCCAAATGATGACCGTTACGTTGCTGGCACTCTTCTAAACGGAAACGAAGATTGGCGATAACACGTTGACACATAGCTATCGATATTGCTGCCATTTCTGACCTGATGTTTTGCTTTAACTGGGTTAGATTCGTCGGATTGTTTTGATAAACCTTACTTTTAAGGTATCCCCATGCAAAATAGTCAAGCGGGCTAAGGTCGGGGCTTCTGGGAGGCCAGTTGATGTTACCCCTTCGCGAAATGACTTTATTAGGGAATAATTCGTTAACAACTTCCATTGAGTCATTTGAGGTATGGCAAGTGGCCCCATCTTGCTGGAACCACGTTCTTGAGTTGAAACCTGCAAACTCCTGCAACTCTGGGACCAAAAAATTCATTTAAGTACCTCAATTTTGTATGATATTATGTCAGTCATGACTATTTGGAAGATTGTAACACGTTAATATAGAGTGAGTGGCTCTCAATTGTTTTTAGAACTAATTGCACAGGAATAATTTGAGACTAATAATACCTCGGGAGTAATTTCAAACTAATACCTCAGGAGGAATTTGAAACTAATAGCTCAGGAGTAATTTGAAACTAATACCTCAGGAGTAATTTGAAACTAATACCTCAGGAGTAATTTGAAACTAATACCTCAGGAGTAATTTGAAACTAATTCCTCAGTAGTAATTTGAAACTAATACCTCAACAGTAATTTAAAACTAATAGCTCAAGAGTAATTTGAAACTAATACTTCAGGAGTAATTTGAAACTAATACTTCAGGAGTAATTTGAAACTAATAGCTCAGGAGTAATTTGAAACTAATAGCTAGAAGTAGTTCCAGTTGTCTACTGTACAATTGTATCATCATCTTACGCATCCTGAAATCGACCATTACTGAGTACAGGTTTCTCTCATTAATAGCCCCTATCCCTGACCCTATGCCAATTGTACTGAAATACAACCTGATATTTGAAGTTTTTGGCGGGATCTTAGTTAGCGGTTTTTATTTTTCAGTCTTGCGTTTATTATTTAGTTGCGTTATTGGATCCTATATTATTGAAAAATATAGCTTAGTTATTATGCATTAGAAATAACAATATGGATTCTGAGATGCCACAAAGATTCCCTGACAAGATCTGACAAAGGGTGCCATCATTTTGTTAAAATACTGAAACAATCACAAGACACTCTGAAAAACGAAATTATAATAGCAGTGATAGTATGCAATAGTGAAGATTCGTTTCCAAGTTAGGGAAAAGACCGCGCGTACCCCTCGCTGTGCTATATGAGTCATATATATTTTCAGTACTAAGCAATATTATTTCCTGAACAGATCCAAAGGTGATAATAGACCCAATGTCTTGGCGCGGAGACACTCTCGCAGTTGCGTTTATTGGAGTTTTGATCGCTGCAGTGTTCCTCGTCGGTGCCGCTATCATCTGCTGGTATTCCAAATCTAAACACAGGTAAGAAAGAAAGAAAGAAAATATATTTACTGCAGAGAACATATGGGCACACGGTGCTGATTTTCAGTTGCCAAGTGAGTTCACAGAAGAAGTAAAATATTTAAAGTATTGTGTATTATACATATAATAGTGTTTAGTATAGTGTAGTGTAGTGTTTAATACCTCTAGTATATATATATATATATATATATATATATATATATATATATATATATACATTCGAATTGAGTAACCTTCGTCTTTTTTTGAAGTTAGTTACAAAATAAATACGTACTAAATAAACAGAATGAAATCAAAACAAAACGGACAGGAGTTAAATAACCGAAATGTCCAAATTATAATTTTCGATACACTTCTGAGATTCCAGTAAACACTTTAAGAACAAAGAAGTGAAGTATTAAGCCTAGAAATCTTGCATTCAAAAAATTGTGTAGTACACACAATTCGTAATACAGCACGCACGTAAGAACATAAACATCTCTGGCGTAAAGAAAACAAAAATATCTTCAAAAATGTTATCTCTCGTGTCAACAATCTATTTAATAGTATACTTAAATAAATAAATAACAATAATAATATACCTAAATAAAAATAAAAATATTTTCGTTGGTAAGCGCATCACTTGAGAATGATTGGAACGATTCGGATATTTTTTAGGATTGTCATAATAGTCCGAATTAGATAATAAAGAAAGAAAAATTAAAAAAAAAAAAAAAAAAAAATTATTCGGATAAAACTGAATGTTCTTTTTTCTATCAGATTTTTCTATGAACTCAAGACCGTATAACTCACGATTCGATGGATGGATAAGTGTAATTATTTTTTGTTTTGATCCTGGAAAAGTTTTCTGGAAAAAAATCGGGACAGGTGGCGCATTTACCTATACAACGTTAAATTATTCTTAAACAATTTAAAAAAGAAGTAAAATGAATTTACATTATTATCATTTAAGGGTAATTATCGTCACATGTTGCTCGCGCAGCTCTCTATATTACCCTCTAATAAACGCGACAAAAGAAACATAACTTGATTAATTTATATTCTTATTTTGTTACTCTAGGCATGTACAAAGACTGGAGCGACGTAACTCTATTAGGCAATCGTTGCACTCGGTTCGGTCTATTGGCAGTATCAACGGAGGATTCCCAGACAACACTTACAGGAGAAAGCCTACACAAATGGTAAGGGATTCTATAGTAAGATACGAACAGTAACTGTTAATTTACAAAGTAGGTATAACTTATGTTCGTAGATAAGATGTACATCAAAAGTCTTATAATTGTGGTATAAATCAAAGTAAATAAGCAGTTTTCGTTATTAACAACTGTAAGAATCATCCCTTTTGTCTATGTGCTTTACCTGCGTGTGGTCACCCTAATGACTTGTCTGCTCGTGGTATTTTGTTTATTATGACCCTTACAAGTACATTCCAAAGTAAATTAATATATTTTTAAATGATTTAATGTACTTGATTCTGTGCCAAATTCGTGCGGTTGTAAAACAAGCCGAGGGGCGCACGGGGAAAATGTAGTATATATTAGTGGGATGAGCTATCACTAGTCCTATGAACCCATGTAAGTTTCAGCTTAAGATATTTTAAGATTAAGCAACAGGGTCTAATTGAAGTTCAGCTTCCATACAGCAAGAATCTAATAAGACGTTTTTTACTTAACTATGCATTATTTAAATATAATATATACATCAAAAGTCTTATAATTATGATCTAATTCAAAATACATAAACAGTTTTTGTCGAAAACGAAAAACAATAATTAAAATATCCTATTCCCTCTAGCGGCAATTTTTACCCCAGTGTGTGGCGGCTACCTTCTTTTTGTGGCAACTTAAAATCCATGTTCCTAGGGTCTAACGCTGTGATTTTCTATCCTTTTTGTTACGATATGCTGATAACGTTATTCAAATTACTTTTAGTGAGAGTATAATGCGTCTATTTATAAAAAGTCATTGGCCTTAAAATAAAATATCAATGCATAAAAAAGTTATTGGCAATTTCAGAGTACTCGGTCTACCGACAATCTAACTAAAGGATCAGATTATCGTAAAATGCTCGCTTCAACGACGTCCATGGAATCAATGGAGAAAAGCCAGTTCAACTCCTCCATAGAAGACAACCAAAGTTTCGATATTTACGAAGCGCACAACCCTAATAATATGATTCAGCTCAAACAAACGTCTTTTGCCAAAAAACCAACAACGCCCGAATATTCCGTACCGCAGAACAACAATAGACCGTTCAATTTGGCATATAAAAACGAAGGTTACAAAGATAATTCTGGCCAAACCAGTGGAGCACCTTCGATAAACACGGTCATGACTGAAGAAATACCGATTATTCATCACCCTGGAGGACTTATGTCACCGCAAGATGACGACATGTTGTCACCCACTGGTGACAACCAATATTACATGTCTGACACTCTTCCCTTACGAGATTTGAGAGAAACGGGAAGAGATGCGAAGATATACGGCCCGTACGGAGCGCCGAACTATGGGGGACAGCCGAAGTTATCGTTTTTGATGGAGTTAAGATCGAAAATGCCTGAACAGCCACAGGCTGGTGCAATACCAACCACGACGTTCGGACAAAGGAGTAACATTCCTGGTAATATTATATTTTAATCAATCATCCATGAAACATGTGTCCATTAACCCTACCAACAAGCTATGATTTCATCACAATTATTTCTTTCACCGAAAGTTAAGGGCCAGTGAACAAGAGACCTTAGTTTGATATCACATTTACACCATATTTGTCATAGTTACATAGGTTTTACACATGTGATGTATGGGTGATGTCAAATATAGGTCTTAAGTCCTTACAGGCTACTACTGAGCCATTATTGCGTCATTCACTGACAGAAAATTACATTACGCCTATTTTTTTTATTTGGTTATAGCTTCTCTAAAATCCATGGACAGCGCCAGCGAAATTGCGAGACGCAGCTAGTTAATATACATATTTATATATACAAGGTGTCCAGAAAGGGTATCGGGTATTTGTAAGTTCAATGAAACAAAAATTATTTGTATGCAATAAAAAAGTTTATTGTTTATTATTAGCATATGAATTGGAGAATTATTTGGTAAAGATGATGTTATCCAAATGATGACCGTTACGTTGCTGGCACTCTTCTAAACGGAAACGAAGATTGGCGATAACACGTTGACACATAGCTATCGATATTGCTGCCATTTCTGACCTGATGTTTTGCTTTAACTGGGTTAGATTCGTCGGATTGTTTTGATAAACCTTACTTTTAAGGTATCCCCATGCAAAATAGTCAAGCGGGCTAAGGTCGGGGCTTCTGGGAGGCCAGTTGATGTTACCCCTTCGCGAAATGACTTTATTAGGGAATAATTCGTTAACAACTTCCATTGAGTCATTTGAGGTATGGCAAGTGGCCCCATCTTGCTGGAACCACGTTCTTGAGTTGAAACCTGCAAACTCCTGCAACTCTGGGACCAAAAAATTTCGCAACATATCGCAATAACGGTCACTATTCACATTAATTGCTCGGCCTCGTTGATCATCATGAAAATAAGGACCAATTATGCCTTTAGCAGACATAGCGGCCAAAACAACGACCTTTGGGCTATGCAGGGGTCGTTCATGCTTTCGTCTCGGATTCTCCACTGCCCAGTACCGACAATTCTGCTTATTAACATGACCATTCAGGTGAAAGTTTGCTTCGTCACTGAACAGTATGTTGTTAAAGTTGTTAAATCGCTGCAGCATTTCGTTCGCAAAATTCAGTCGATTAGCATAGTCCGTATCCTTCAATTCGTGAACCAATTGAATTTTATAGGCTTTTAGATGTGAGTCTTTCTTTAAAATCGAATGTAAAGACGATTTTAAAATCGAATGTAAAGACGATTTTTTGATGTTCAACGCTTGGCTTCGCTTTCGGATGGATAAAGACGGATTTTGACGAACCGACGCCTCAACTTCTTCAATTGTTTCTTCATCGCGAACTGAACGAGGACGACCAGAGTTTTGAATTTTAACTGTCGCACCTGTATTCTCGAACATCCTGATCCATTTCCTAATGCTATCGTCACTTGGCGCGTGGCGTGTACGATATTCCGCACGATAGAGACGTTGAGCAGTCACTATTGAATCACCATTACGATAATACGCTCGTACGCAAAATGCGCGATGCGTCCCCGAGTACTGTTCCATCGTGACTAAAACTCCACAAAATGGCGGACGCCACGAACCCCTCCCCGCACCCTTTAGACGCCCCGTTTCGAATATGGCGCGAAAACAAATACCCGATACCCTTTCTGGACACCTTGTTTAATTCAACAAAATATTTTTTTTCACTGTATTTTTAATACATATATTTAGTCAGTAAACTTCCTTATTACGTACCTTTTTAGCTGTGGCAACATTACCTATGTTCCTTAACCTCCTAGTTTCTGTTAACTTTAAAAAATAATGTAATGTTTTTCTGACAGATCAACAACAGTATTTCGAAGATAATCTACCCGGTCCTCCTCACCCGCCGGAATACTCCAGTCCATTCAGCGAGGACACAGAGACGGATATGATACCTAGTTATGATTCAAGTCCGCAAGACTTGTCGAGGGAGTTCGACGATACGCCTTTACCCGATCTACATCATAGATCTAAATCTGAAGCTCTGTTAGAGACGAATTTCGATTTCGATGACTCAGAATCCAGTCCATTACCAATGTCTGAGGCCAATCGATCGCACAGTCAACCTTTAGAGACCGCTATGTGATTAGAATACATACGTAATTGAGATCTCGAATGTTGCCAGTTTTAGCGTGAAAATTGTACGATGGGTAAATTACCCAAAAGTTGGCAACTAAATAAAACGTGTATTTCTCACACTTGACATTGGCGAAATTGGTTACATAGGCAGATATTTAAGGTTAGAACGGCTTGGCCGCAATTGTGTACGAGGTGTAACTAAATTACACTTGACAGAGTGGTACGAAGAGTTTTTGGCGGGATCTTGAAGTGACATTGTGGTTTTTATTTAGAATTCTAGTACTTAGGTTTTGACCCTATATTATGTAATATTGGTGGCGTTTTGCGTGATATAGTTTGGTTATTGTGCTTATGTAAAGTGAATTATAAATATAAACTGGAAGCATACATTTTGGGGTGCCACAAAAACTCCCTAGAAAGTTCTAACCAGGGAGCCACCATCTTGTTAGAATACTGAAATCGTTAAAACATTGGACACTCTATAGTCATTTGATAATAGCAGTAATGGTCTTCAATAAAAAGAACAAGTTGCCAAGTTACAAAGAAGAAGAAGAAGCGTGGTACAAAGAAGTAATGTTTAATTTAGGATAAAAATCAAATGAAAAGACTGAATAATGTCTTTATGAAATCATGTGTAGTTCTCTTCTTGAACTGTTTCTGAATGAAAAGTGCCTTGTAAAACTTTCTACTTTCCAATACTTATCTTGATTAGTACATAAGTTGCGTACTAAACGTTCATTTTTTTAACCCTAACTATAATTATCATAAATGCACGATCTCATAATGTTCAAATAACCAATTATGATATGCTTTAAAATTATTGTGACTTTCGCAAAAATCATTATGGAAATAGAGTTTTAAAAGTGTTTACATAAAGTGGACAATCCACTAACCATTAGCAAGTTACTCTTAGGACGATTTTTTAAAATAATTTTAATAACTAATGACTACTTTTAAAATCTGAAATTCGAATATTTTTACTACACGAAAAACGAGTCGTCGTCACAAAATATAATCTTTTACAGAAATCAGCTATTATTAATAATTTTAGAATTTACAGATAGATTTAAGATTTTAATTTAAAAAACTCACCGAAAGTTTTGTATATTTTTTATGGTAATATCGTGAGACATTTTTTAAAAGTTATATGTCAATTGTCCGTCCGTAAATGGTAATTCCAAATTGTTTTTTTTTATATACATATATTGAAATTAGGCTAAGTTAAATTCTTACTTATTTTAAATAGATATTTTATTTATTTTATAAGATAAATAATTATACATAACTATTTACATCACTTTTATTTTTAATGTATTTTTTATAGAGATTCATAATATCATCATCATATTTTACATTGTTTCTAATTTTTACTTTATATGAAATTGTTTAAAACATTGAATCAATGTTTACAAACGTATTTAAAGCGTATAAAAGACAATAAATTATTAAAAATATAAAATTAACATTGAAGTATACTATACTAACCTACTAGAACAGATATTTCAAATTTAAATAAGTAGATGTGCTGATGATACGTACAAGGCGATTGGGCAATGTTTCAGTTTATTTTAGGTGACAGACTATCAAAAACGTAATATTTTTTCTGTTTGCGCCATATTACGAATTACAAAGCATCTTTAATCGTTATACTGGCAGAAGGCGTATTCTAGAAAACCACATTTAAAATGTTAAAGTTAACCGACATAAAAAAAGAAGGTTCTCTCTTTTTTTAGTATGTTGTATGACTTGTATGTTCGTGAAATATTTTCAGACATACCAGCTTACATTTTTATATATTTTTTAAACTATTATGTTCTTTGTTGGTCATTATGGAAGTCGGTTTGTTAAGAAAGAAAAGGCTTTGTAATAATAACAAAAGAACGGTGTCGTCTTTAGCACATCTATGTAATTATTAATGCAATAAAAATTGATTAGCAATTTACTATAATGAAATAGTAAGTTTTAAAATATAAAGAGTTTCCGAAATAACTGTTGTTTTATTTTATCAGAAAATATATCGAAATGGTCTTAAATTATTATGGTAGTACTATAATATATAATAATGGTACAACGTTGTAGAAAGACAGGTGTTTCGTATATTCGTATTTCGTTTATATCGTCAATATGAGGAAAAGCACTATCAGCTGATCAGAGACTTAAGAAAACTCTAAGACTATTTGTTTGAATCCCAAAGAAAATATTTCCTGGTAAATTTCTTCCCACAGTCGTGCCTTAATTAAACATGGGTAACACACCAAAATTTCTTGCGCCAACTCAATAAGTCAAACGCAGTTAATTCAAATTTGCGCCGTGGCGCAGAAAAAACATTGTACGCGAGGCAAGCCAGTTCGAGCAATGTATAAGTCAGATGACCGGCCGTGTCGTAACTGCTGCTGTAGCCGGCTCGTTGCACTGAACTGAAGTGAGCTGTGGGCGAACACTAGAGAATGCTAGAGAATACAATCCCGGGATCCTGCATTACATTTTGCGTGACTAATCTCGGTGGAAATTTTGCGAGATCCCGCTGGACTAGCAGGATTAGTTGATCATACGTGTTAGTTACTCTGCTCGTGTACATACCTTAAATTCACCGATAATTTACTAATAACTATTGTATCAACCAACGTGGAAGCTGAGCCAGCTTTTTCAGCCGCTGGCTATCTTGTGTGCAACATCAGGAGCCATTTAGCGGAAGACACAATAATACTGCTAACTTTTTTATGAAGCCAATTCCAAATAATCTTTAATTTTCTTTTATGATGTTTACGAGAATTTAAGGTATGTGCCATGTGCCTTTACATGTTTGTGGTGTGTATGTGATTATTTCAATTTGTTAGTGATGTTGACGTAATTAAATCAAATTGTGATTATAAGTTACTGTCAATATTTCAATCTATGTTTAAGCGCGGTTTAATGAAAAGGATCGTTCATAAATTTTTCAAATGAAGGATTTGTTTGTTGGATTTCGGTGTTTAAAATACTTATAGTATTTTTGCACACTATATATTTCTTCAACAGTATATAGTACAGACTCGAAATATAGTACAACACTATATATTATGGTACGGTTGGCAACCAGCAACCACCCACACACCCAACCTTCAGTTGAACAAGTTAAGATCATGGTAATGGTTGTATGAATCGGTTGTTTATAAAATAGTATTACAATGTCAGCGACACTATAATCGATGATAGAACTAAATAGCTCTTGGCGGAATCTGGATTTGTCATGTAATGGCTTTTAATTTGATTCATAAACGTAAATTATTTGGTTTTATATTATAGTGTTAAATCGTTAGTATTTTGCGTGATATAGTTTCGTATTGTGCACAAGAGGTAGAGATTATAAAGAATAAGTAGAAATATGCATTTTAAAACCACAAAAATTCCTTGAAGAGTTTTAACAAAAGAGCAACCATCTTGTTAGAGCATGTTTGTAGATTACAAAATAGTAAGCATTTAGGCTTATAGAACGTGCATCCAAAGGCCTTAACAATTATTAAAAAACAAAATGACAGAATCTCGAAAGAAGTCAACAGTGCGACAGTATGACATGCAGGGTTGTCAATTTGTGAGGAAATCCTCAAATTACGGGGAATATTGACTCTATTGGGATTTTTGTGAGGTTTGGCAAAATGTAGGGAATTGCGGGGAATTACACGATATAACATCATGAAGTTATACTCATTTTGCCGTGTTTTATATATGTCAAAATTGAAAGCTCCTCGAGCATTATGTAACTGTTTAAAACAAAGGTTAAATTGTATTGTTGACGGAATACAATTAATGAAATTATTATTATTTTATTAAGTCAAAGAAGTATAACTTTTTACGTGCATGTATAAGTACTCATATTTTTTTAAATATCTATTGATTGTTGAAATGTTGATAGTTTGACAATAGTTCGATATTGAAACCTCACGATGAATGAAAATAAATTTTAAATAATATCGCATAAACCTAATTTATATTGTGTAGCCGATAGTTACTAGGACTTAAAAGTGTTTAGAAATGAAAACAGCGAGGTTCCCAATTTTATAAAACGCCATTTAGCGATAGTTACTCGCTAACATTTCTCTATAATTTTATCTAATTCAATGACACTTATCTATTTTAACATGATACATAATACACAACATATAAACACAATAATATAACACAATAACATAACACAAGGCACGATAATAAACAGTTCTGTCGCCAACAGTCATACTATAAAAATGCCAAGTACTGTGATGAAAGAATTTTATCTTAAGATACGAATACACTATACATGTACTAATTATGTGCCCCGTTTATATGAAATTTTGATAGTTTCATAACTTTGTCTGTGTAGCTCCACTTAATTACTATACTGTCGGCCTATCCATTGCCCACTCTGAGAACCTTCTACACACGGTGCTATAAACTTAAGAAGCAAATGGAAATCTTCATAAAGTAATTAAAACAACAACAAAAAACATGTCACACGCAGTAGAAATGAAAACTTCATTTATTAAACGTAAAAATATTTTCTTTAAAAGTTATTTATAAAAACCCCCTAAATCAGCTAGGTTCAAACTATCGAGCACTCTTAGTATGCATACAACATTGCATACAAGTATGGTTGTTACACAGCTAGGCCAGTTAAATGCTAGCCAAAATGAGGACTTGCATTAACCATTCATTCATTAAACATATTCTATCTCATTCTCTCGCAGACTAAATGTTATAGATGTGTGCTTGTCTCTTCTCAGTGTTACTCTTTGATTTCACCGCGTTTCAAATCACAACGGCACTAAAGATGTTTTCACTTCAAAAACAACAAAAACGCCTAAGGAAGGCGGTTCCCTAACTTTCCAAGTACCTACATTAATTTTTTGTAAGGAATATTGCGCCCTTTTTTATTACGGTTCGTTAAAATATTAGAATGCCTGTTATTTTTCATTGTAATTTAAATTATAAGTAATGCATTCAGATACCAATCAGTAACGCCTAAAGATGTTTTACTACAAATTGTTTTTTTTTTAAGTAGAGTTTGTCTAGAAAGCTATAGGGGAATTTGTGGCGAATCAGGACTTTAATCTTTCCCAATTTGTGGAATTCGAGCAAGATTTTTTGCGGAATTTCGACATTGGGCAACGATGTTGACGTTATTGATAATAATGTACATTTGTAGATCGTTCAATAATATTTTTAATTTAGTCTGTGCTTAATTCCACCAAGACTAGGTTGTTGATTATGGTGTCCGATTTTGCAAAATTTTACGAATAAAAAGTAAAAATAATTCATGAACTATAGTTGTGCTTTCAAGCGTAATAATTCAATGGTTAATAATGTTTAGATGTCATTTCAATTTCAGGTATAAATTAGTTCTAAGCTAAAAGTGAAAAACTGATTAGATTTTTTCAATGAAATAAAATATATTTAGACATAATGGACGCAACGGGTTCTATAAACACTGAGCACTGTTTAGACAGCATCGAGAACGAGGAAGAGGTGATCGATGACTCTGAAGAAGCGCGAACTAGTAAAAGATTCGTGCTCTACAAAGGTTTTGGATACAGCTGACGAACCTCGAGACAAATACTGCATAGTTTATATATTATTCTACCTTTTTGGAGTAACTTCGCTTGTACCTTGGAACTTTTTAATTACGGCTAATGACGTAAGTAGTTTTAGATAACTTTTTAGTTAGAAAAAAGCTGGAATTTAAGGGCAATAAACATAGCAGTTTTATTCTAAAGTATTGTTTAGTTAATAGCTACGAATATCCTTCACCTAATTTTTTTTTGTATAAGTATAGCATATATATATATATATATATATAATACCTAAGTTTATTTAAAGTTATAGACAACCAATGCATTGTTTCACTAGGATCAGAGTTCGATTCTAAAAAGTTGGCTAACAAGTAACAGATGCTTGCCTTAGATAAATAAATAATGTGAAAATAAAGCTTCTCCTGGATATGATGAAGTTAACACAGCATTCAAGAATACACTGCTAATTAAAATTAATCTGTTATATTTATTATTTAAGTAAATAAATTTTTCTCTGATTTCTTACAAAATAATATTTATATTTTACTTATTATTTAGTAGAATATTGTTAATATAATTAATGTGGTTAAGAGTAAATGCAGGTGGTGTTTGGTCCATACAATTACAAACATGTTCCTCTCATTTATCCCTAGATAGTGAAATGAAAACAAATATTTTTATAATATACAATCTATATCGACTTACTACTACTATATTTCTATGTTCTGATTTTCCATAAATTAATTATTTCATAAATTAGTTATTATCAAGAGGGATTGGGCACCGAGAAATTTCTCTCTTCTTGGGATTACCTCCACCCTACCCTAGATTGCAGCCAATATAATGTGAGATTTTATTTTAACAAAAAGCTAGTATTACTCAAACATGAAATACCTGAAGATAAATTCTGATGAAGATGTGTCCGTAGGCCATGTCTCTTGCATGTATTTAATTCTTTCTAACAATTTAAAACCATTTCCTTGTTCATGGCATACATGCAGAGTTCTTTGTGCGTTTTTTCTTTGGCAATGAAGATTTACTGAGGTAAGCTTGGTTGCTTGGACCCGGTTTTTCCATTAAAACAACTTTTGTAATATAACAATAACAACTAATTAAGAAAACTGGCATAAACAATAACTTTAAAAGAAAATTCTTTTGAAAGATTCACACAACAAAACTCAAATGTGATCAATGGAGACTAGGAGACTACAACTCAGCGGAATTTAAAACAATTGATGTTTAGAATTACCTGTTCAGATTATGGTACTACTTTTTTAGTATTATTTTCAAGTTTATATTATTGTAAAAAAAAATAAAAAAAAAATAAAGGGCAAGTGAAATTATAATTTTGTCTATTCTATATAGGTATACAGCCTGAGTTGCAGTTGTCTCTCTCATGCTTTATTTGGTTGTTTGGACATAATACAAGAGCAATAAGTTTCAGTTAAAATGTACTCTTAAAATGTCTTTCAAACAGCATTTCCCCTTAAAGTTCTTTTTTTATGATATCCCTATCATCTTATCACACACAATACAGCTAAGCTCTTTGAATTTATTACACAGGCTTTGTTCCATACTACAAAAATTAAACTGCTTACTAATTAAATTGGTTACTGCTAACCATTTTAAGGAAGCACAAGGAGTGTCAAATTAATAAAGATGTAATTCTGAGAACTGAGACATCCAAGCCAACCTCATCTGTATGTGACGCATCCTACTGACTAATGAAGAAGTATATAGCAATAGCAGGGTGGTAGGGTTGCTTTGACCGACTATGTAACAACAATAGAGTCACAACCACCATGCCCATGGTGAAATTCCGTCATAGTGACTCGCTTTTTTGTGTCATGAATATTACGATATTATGCGTCTATTTATAAAACATCACTGGGTGACACATTTGTCCTAAGATTAACTTATTTCAAATTGTCTTACATTTAAAATGCAAATGCTAATGGTTAATTTATTTAAGTTTTATTTTATTTGTTTAGTTTGTTTTATAATCTGATAATATTGTTCCATCTAACCAAGTATTAGAATGACAATGGCTGATATAGATAACACAGAAATAATAAACTTTGAATTCATTCAAAAACATATTCACTGGATTATTTCATTCTTTCTTAAATTAAAATGGTTGTCCAAGTATATTTTTATGCCCTTTTTCTTTCTTGCAAACTTTGAAATGGATATTCAATTAAATAATTATATTTTGTTTAGCTACCTACAACAAATTAATTACATAAGTCTGAAATCACTGAAGGGTTGTTTAATTTATTAGTTTTCATTAAAGTTAGTGCTACAGATAATCTAATCTAAGTGTGATTGTGGAACCACACCTGTATGGAACAGATCGATTGTATCGACCTTCCATTTAGTATGTTATAGTTAACATTTACATTGTTTTCTTTTCTTTTGTAAAATCGGGGTGTTGACAACTTTCGGAAAATTATTTTAAACACTTTATAATGTTGAAAATAATACATATGAATAATTTTTTTTCATTAATACACCATAAAAAGTGATTTCAAAATATTTTGTAACTTAAATAAAGAATACGCCTGAAAAACGCGGCAGTATAATTATTATATATCATACATTCAACTCGCGGATTGCACGGCGAAGTCAAAAGCACTGTACAATCCAAACACAACAGGCGACCACCGAGAAATCGCCAATCCGCCGCCTGTCGTCTCAGCTGCAAGTCTTTCGGCGACTGGATATGCCTATTATGATCTCGAAACGCGAATTTTTTTGGAAAAGAGATTGTGACGAGTCTATCACCATGTGCGTGGTGATCGCGTCCTACTCGGCTATAGACACCTACCAACCTGTTTGATTATTGGGTATACACCGGTTGGTCACGAAACCCGACATGACTGTATGCCGACATGGCGGTTGTTAGTTGTTATATAGTAGCTTTTGTATTGTAAATCTATGTTAAATACTTCGTATCTTTATGGTTCTTTTAGTAATGTTTCTCCTTTGCAACACATCAGTTTCTCAAATTTCTCTTTTTATTTCTCAAATTCTGTTTCAACAATCTCAAAAACATCCCACATCATTCTAGAGATAGCGTACTGTAAATATATTTTCTCTAAGCACCATCATTTAGTAAATAATCGTTATGCATTTTGTAACCGACTTCAAAAACAGACGAGAGGTTACTCAATTCGAATGTATATATTTTTTAAGGATGTTCAACCATAACTTCCGTGTTGATGAACCGATTTGGATGATTCTTTTTTTGTTTGATAGGGGATTTTAACTTCGAAGATACAACCAGGAAAATCTTGCAAAAATTGTCTTGTGTATAATTATATTTCTTGTTTCAGTACTGGATGTACAAATTTCGTGATGTCGCACCTAGTAACCTCACAATACAAGTCCGCAAGACTCCGTTCCAGGCTGAGTTCACGTCTTATCTCAATGTGGCAACGGCTATACCCAACTTGATATTCCTCATCTTAAACTCTTTTTATGGACATTTGTGAGTAAATTGCTAATAAGTAGTCAAACTGGGGATGTTACGGATATGAGATTTCGGACCTGGACATGGATATCTTAAGAACATTTAAACAGTTTTAGTTTCGCATAAAGATATGAAGTTATTTCGGATATCCGATAGTTTCGGATAATTTCAGTTATAGATATTACATTTTTCAAAGAATTGTATATAGAAATAAAATAGGTATTATTTGAAGATAATTAAATTTAGTTTTTATAGTTATTAATTATTTTTAAGTATGTTTTGTTATTCGACCGTATCTCATTCGACTTCGTCCCTATCCGAAACTGAATTCCGTTTTCGATATTATTTTCTTTCGGTTTCGGTTATAGATACGAAGTTTCATAACATCCCTGGTCAAAACTAATTTTAATTTTAGATTTGTTGAGAATTCATTGTAAATTTTTTGCAGAGTGTCAGTTAAAAGCCGGTTACAAGGTTCCTTGGTAGTTGTGACCTTGGCGTTTCTAGTGACCACGTCATTTGTGCAAGTTAATACTGATGAGTGGCAGAACGGCTTTTTCATTATCACGATGGTGACAGTTGTCATTATGACTGGTAAGTTGTTTTGAAAAAAAAGGTTGATAGTTTTGCCTTTTACCGGGGTTGAAATTTCGTGAATAAATTTCTGGGAGCCAGACGGCTCAGCAGTGCTGAATTTGGGTGACCTAGGTAGAGGTGTAAAAAGCTCATATTTTGGAGATCCCTCTCGTATGGCCCCGGTTGCGATCTCCTGAATTCGGCCCTGCATCTAAATTTAGAGTGGTCACGGAGAAAGATGAAATAACTTCATCTACATCCGATAGACCTTGCTCAATAATGGTTTGAGTAATAGTGCGCAAATGAATCGCGACCACCATATACGTGGTTTATGAGTTTTTCGTTGAATGAGTGACGATTTAAATATTTATTTACCGTCTGTTGCCGCCGTTTTTAGTAGATAATTCGCAGATAATTTGGCAAATACTTGTAATATAAATGATGGGATATTTAATTACCTACTTATAAAGAAACATACTCAATTCGTATTTTTGAGAATTATCTGAGTTATTAAATTTTTATCACGTTCTATAATTTGGAAATTAAATGAAAATCAAATCTCGGTCACTGACTAGGCCCTTTCGAAAATGTAAAATCACAAGAGTTTATGTCACGTTTAAATTTAAAGTTATACGATAAACACAAAAAGTGGGTGTAAAAAACTATATTTTTTTAAAATCAATACTAGAATTAGTCATTAGTTGACTATGCGTCCATTTTAAATAACCGTGTCGCGTCATTTATTTTTTAAACGGCCAGCACAAAATATATAGGTACAGAAAGACTGCTTGGGCGGACCTTGAATTTAGATATCGACGCTCGACTGTAGCACTAGGGTTGGCATTTACAATATTGTATTAAAATTTCCGTTTGTGAATTTCAATAAAAATATTTATTATAAATTATTTAACAGTATTAATACTACTATCAACAAATCGACTACAGACACAATTCTGTAGTCCACCCAAAAGAAGTCGCAGGCAAAATCTAGTTTCTTATAAATACAAATTCATAAATTAGTTAGTGAATAACATTGGTTAAAAAACGTGAATTTATTTCGGATTTAGGTAAATACACGATAATTTCGATAATATATTAATTAATTATCCATTCAGAACCTAAAAACCTTTTCCCCATTGAGAACCTAGGACACAGAAATTTCTTTGGAGTTTTCTCTCTGCTTGGGGCAGTTCGACTGGTGGAAAACCTCCACCTTATAGAAGATCGTAGCCAAATAACCTTGTGTTGTGTTCCTGCGGTGAACAGGGTTTCCAGAACTTCTTGGGAAAAGTGAGTTCAAAGTCATCAACATGCCTAGTGATACCTCTGGTGTTAGAAGCGTCCATAGCCTACGGTAACCGATTACCATCAGGCAGACCGTATGCTTATTTGTCATCTTACGTGTATAAAAAAAAACTACGTCACACACATAATAATTACGTATATCGACTAAGCGTCGACACTCGCGACTGGCATTCGACTAACTTGATCCGAGATCCTCGTGCGTACGCTTTTAAGCCATTATCGTTCTTTGTATTTTTTTTCTATCGTGACTATTTTGTTAAGGACCCTGAAGCCTCAGACGGCTTTTACTGAAGCCGAGCGATTAAGGTACTCAATCGCGAAAACGTGGCAACAAGCTCAAGGGTGCCAAAGTGGCCGAACCTCGGCTTGGGATGTTGCCAAATATGAAACGTCGCGATTTGTTTTATTCCCTATCCGTAATTCGATCTAACTAACTATATATAAACATGGCTCTTCTCTCTGGGAGGAAGGGAGAAACATACGTACCTGTATTTATGTATTTAGTAATCTGTGAATTTACGCTTGTTTATGCAGAGCTAGCTTTCTGTACCTTTATATTTTGTGCGGTCAGGGTCACTTCTACAAGAATGGCTATATTATACATATCTACAAATTTATATACATGTTTGTGCTTTACATTTGATTTTCCAAGCAGATGCATAAATTATACGTTATCGGACACAATTAATTTACAAATAGTATGTTAGAAATGAAGCCGCTCTGACCCGGCTCTTTGTTTGTTTAAAGTCCTTTATTAGGTCAACGTGGATGACTTTGTACTTATTTAACAAATTATGTACTTTTTACGTAATTACGTCATAATAATGTGACAATTCATATAGCACATTAATTATGGAACAACTTATATTTTCCGTGTATAATATTTTATCAATAACTCGCTGTGCCTGTGGCTTCGCTCACGTGGACTACAGATTGCCCGCGCGAATCTTGCTCCCCCGCTCCCGGCTATTTTAAAGACAAAAATGCTTGATGTGGGTGTTCCTTAAAAGATAGACGTATACTCTCCCAGAATTTTTTGTAGTTTTTTTTTAATGTCTGCAATTGTTTAGTACATTTATTTGCTGTATCTCTTATGGTTTACTCAGCGTAAGCCATTTAAGCGCCCGAATTGATTCACCATGATCAGTTTTTTTTATTTGTGCGAAACCCTAATTCTTTTTCTAAAATAAAAGTAGCCTAAGCTATTCCCTAAAAATTCAGCTATCTACCAGTGAAAGTCCCGTCAAAATCGGTCCAACGGTTTCGGAGATTACCTGGAACAAACAGACAGACACAAAAATTTTAAAAATGGGATTTTTGTTATAGGTATCGTATATACTTATAAAAACTGTTATTTTTACATTACAAACAGACACTTCAATTTTATTAATTGTTTAGAAGATAGATGGATAAGAAATAAGAAAAAAAATTAGATTTTTTATACGATTTCTAAAATTATTATTGAAAATTCTTATAGCCTATCAATTGGCTAATAAAATAAGCTTCCCTTGTACAAAATTTCATAAGGATCGGTTAAGCCATTTAGAAGTCAAATCCGAACACAAACAGAGAAACAGACAAAAAATTTTTTTTATCGCATATTCGTGTAGTGTAGTTATATCCGTCTGTCTAGTTGGAAATGTAAAAAAAAAATACGTGAACAGACAGAACTACATATTTATTAATATAGATATTATGTGTATACATATAGGAACAAAACAGAAGTATACAAACAGTATACATATTAAGAGAAGTGGTTACAAGAACAATGTGTGTCTACAGATAACATTTTCTACAGATTAATAACAAGTGAATCGCGCCCGTAGGTACATACAAATTATAATAAGGGAAATAGTTATTATTTTAGATGAAATTTTACTGTGGGAAAAGTAGAATGTAGTTTTGAAATGAATATACAGTTGAATCCGAGGAAGGGGTCTACGCTATAAGATATTACGATTTTCTATAAGATTTTTCAAATCTGTAAGTTCTGTGGAAAGCACAGAGATCTATGATCAAAAGCATTTTCACGCGAATGAACTCACCAAAGTATAAAATATTATGTTTAACATTCGTATTGGACTTTGATATTTAGTCATCGAAAAAAAAACATTGCTAGTGCAAAATAATCAGTTCGATATAACTATTCTGCAAACTTCTTTGAATGAATTGAATTAGCTAGGATAAGCTGTAGGTACCCCACGGTTACACCCATGTTATTTTCATCGGACAAACACCGCGCCGCCCGCGCTCCCGCACCCGTGCCGTGTTTCGGAATCACCCTGAGTATTTATCAGGTACTTTCAATATTCACTAAGATGATTCACATCTGCCGGGTGTCCCGTGACGGCCGACTTTTTTTTATATAAACACTAGCTGTGCCCCACGGTTTCACCCACAACGCACCCATGTAACTTGTCGTTGTTCTAACTTCCCGTACTTGTCTACAATTTGCCAGGTTGCTTGATCATTCTTACTACAATCGTAGCATGAAACTTAGGCTACTAGCTGATGCCGCCGACTTTGTCTGCGGTGTTTATTATAAAAAGACACATCGCTGTACGCGTAGTACCTATAAAAACCCTAGTTTTTGAAAGCTTTAACAACTTTTTATTGGAAGAAAATTTTGTGATATTTTGTTTTTGATAATGATCGATTCCTAAGTAGTAAGGTAAAAAAAAAATGATCAAAATCTATCGAGTAGTTTTGTCGTGATGCGTGCACAACGGTAAACATCAATAATTCTATTTATATATATTAGGTCTTTACCTATGAAATTGCCGTTTTGTATGAAAAAATTTAAACGAATTTTTTTCATGTATTTTTTATTTGTATTAATTGAAGTAATCACCCATGCAATCAATGCATCTTTGCCTGCGCAGTGGCAGTTTATTTATGCCCTTCTTAAAGAAATCAGCTGGACGGGAGGCAACAAATTCTTCAAAGGCATTTTGTACTGCCTCTCGGGTATTGAATTTTTTTCTCGCCAAGGAGTTACCCAAATTCTGGAAAAAGTAGTAGTCTGTAGGCGCAAGGTCTGGTGAGTAGGGCGTTTGACGGAGAACTTCCAACCACATTTCTTGCAACTTGGAGACCGTCTGCTGTGCAGTATGATGTCGCGCGTTGTCGTGCAGGAGCAGCGGAGACGAGCGATTGATCAATGCTGGTTGGAGATGTGCCAGCTTCTCCATCATTGTGTTCAGTTCTTCGCAGTACACATCTGCAGTAATGCTCACCCCGTTTGGTAAGAAGCCGTGATGAATCACACCGGCGCTAGACCACCAAACAGTGACCATCACTTTTCTAGGGGTAAGTTTTCGTTTAGGGCATTGTTTAGGTGCTGAACCAGGATCCAACCAACTTGCTGAGCGCTTGCGGTTGTCAAACAGAATCCATTTTTCATCGCAGGTAACAATGCGGTTCAAAATTCCTTCATTTGTGTGTCTGTTGAGCAGTGCAAGGCACGTCTCGACGCGTACTTCGCGCTGGCGATCATTGAGTTCGTGGGGCATCCATTTGTCAAGCTTTTTTACCTTGCCAATTTGACGCAAATGGACCAATATTGTTTTGACGCTAACGTCGAAAGCTGCTGCTAATTCAGGCGTAGATCGTGTATCATCAGCTTCCACAATCGCCTTTAATTCGTCATTGTCGACCAAAGTCTTCGGACGACCGCGAGGTTCATTTTTCAGGTCGAAATTCCCAGAACGGGAGCGAGCAAACCAATAACAGGTGGTGCCTTGGTTTGTAGTGTTAGCTCCGTAAACGTCGTTGATGTTGCGTGCCGCTTGTGCCGCGTTGCTGCCACGACGGTACTCATATTCCATAATTACTCGAATTTTTAATGTATCTATGATGACAAAAAAGATTGAAATGCGATGAAAATGTAACACTAATCAATAAACAAATGACTACTTTTGGAAAAAGAATTCCATGTTTTTAAAATAAAATTAATTTGAAATTAGAATTCTTAGCCAAACAAAAATTATTTTGATTTGAAATGGCCAGTACTGCAGAACGGCAATTTCATAGGTAAAGACCTATTATAAACTAACTTCATCAATAAATAGGCTAATAAAAACTATTCTTTAAAATTTGACTGCGGTAGTTTTAGAGGTAAGCGCGTTTAAATAAACAATCTTTGAGCTTTAAAATATTAAGGTATAGTCTAACTATAAATGATTATTTAAAAAAATTATAATGATATGAAATGGAGTTTTGGCGGGATCTTGAAGTGACATGTTGTGGTTTTTGACCCTGTATTATGTAATATTGGTGGTGTTTTGCGTGATATAGTTTGGTTATTGTGCACAGGTGAAGTGAATTATAAATATAAACTAAGAGCATTCATTCTGGGATCCCACAAAAACTCCCTAGAAAGTTCTAACAAGGGAGCCACTGTCTTGTTAGGATACTGAAGTCTTCGTAAGACAGGACACTTTTTTCACTTGATAATTGCAGTAATGGTCTTCATTAAAGCGGACTAGCTGCCGAGATATAAAGAAGAAGATGAATGATATGAAATAATGTTCTTTTCAGCTGCCAGTGCCGTGTTCATCGGAGGCTTGGTCGGCATAGCGAGCCGTTTCTCAAAGGAATACATGGCTGCTGTTGTAAGCGGACAGTCTCTTGGCGGTGTTATAGCCGCACTCGCTCAAATCATATCGCTCGCCTTCAAAATATCCCCCCTACACAGCGCTCTGATTTACTTCATAATCGCCGACATTATGGTCATTACTTCGCTCATTTCCTATGTCAGCTTGTACAAAATCGATTTTTTCACATACCACATTCTGAGGGGCGCCGGCGGGATTGCCATGAACAGGCATAGAGAGGTCTCGATGTTGGTGATTTTGAAGAAGATATGGGTGTACGCGTTTAGTATATTCGCCGTGTTTGCAATTTCCATGGCTGTGTACCCGGCCGTGACGGTATTGGTCGAATCTCACCCGGTCACCACGGGAACTGATTGGAACAGTAAGTTTTTCGTATTTTAACTTTTTAGCAGCAACGGTACAGATAGGAGATTCAGTATCTGAACTAGCTGCACCCGCGGCCTCGTTCACTACAGAATGCCGTCGATCGGGTACAAGCGAATCATACTACCCCCGCTCCCGGTGTTGTATTAAAGACTAATATGCTTTTTGTGGGTAATTCTTAAAAGATTGAGACTTTTTGTAGTTCTTTTTAACATCTGTTTGTATCATAAATTATGTACTACATGAATTTGATCTCTCTTCTAGTTTACACAGCGTAAGCCATATAAGCGCTCGAATCGATTCACCAACTACTTATTGCGTATTAGTTTTTTTTTTGCGCGGAACCCTAATTATTTTTTAGGAATATAATTAGCATAATTTATTCCTTATAACATCAGCTCTCTGCCAGGTAAAGTCCCATCGAGATTGGTCCAAGTGTTTCAGAGATTACCCGGAACAAACAGGCAGACAGACAATTTTTTTTTGTTATAGGTACTGTATATACATACTTTCATATACATTTATTAAAAAGATCTTATTTTGATAAGTCAAACAAATACTTAAATTTTATTATTTGTATAGATATGGGTATCTTAAATGTATTTAGGCGGAGCTATTACATGTTTCATGTCATAAAAGTTAATTAGTCTTAGTAAAATTTTTGCTAATTAGAAGCTTCATTACTCCGAAAGTGTCGGAGAGCCATAATGATTTCTACGGATGGTCCGAACTATTTTTGGTAAAATTTTCAGATATATTCTTCGTACCAGTCGTTAATTACCTGATTTTCAACTGTGGAGATTATGCTGGACGACTCGTCGCAGGATTCCTTTTAAGGGTAAACATTTTTTTTCTTCTCCGACGTGTTGATATCATAATGTATTGAGTGCTACAACAACCTCATAGAATTTTGAATACATAATTCTTTCTTAAGGTCTCTTTACAAAAGTTATACGGGTAAAAATATTTGTACCTAATTTGTATCAAGTCTAGACATAAATACTAGAAAAGTTTTTTCCATTGCGTTTAATAAAATAAAAATACACTTGCCAAATATCAATTTGTTGGTACACATCGTGGTATGAAAAAAAAAAAACAATTTTATCTAAGTTTTAAAAGTAGTTAATAAAAAAAAAAAAATTCTAGCAAAAAGTTGGAAAAATATGGTTTTTACGTACCCCGCCGCGACGTATATGTATATTGTGATGGCCGATATAGTAAACAACTCGAATTTTTTACGTTTTGCAGCCGGATAATGGATGGTTGATCGCCATCGCCAGCATGCTTCGTATCATCGGTGTTCCAATGCTGATGCTATGCAACGCGAAACCCAGGAAACACTTGCCAGTCGTCTTCCTTTGGGACTGGGAGTACATCATCATCATGATAGTGTTCGCTTTCACCAACGGTTACCTCACCAACATCGTAATGATCAATTCCACAAGGTACGTTCTATATTATTCATTGTAAGTCGTAATAAAATCAACTTAGACTAATTAATTAAAATCACCAAAACGGTTGGACCGATTTTGACGGGACTTTCATTGGTAGACAGTTGATTTTATAGAGAGTAACTTAGGCTACTTTTATTATAGAAAAATAATTAGGGTTGCGCACAAATAAAAAAACTGGTTATGGTGAATCAACTCGGGCGCTTAAATGGCTTACACTTAGTAAACAGTAACAGATATAGCAAATAAATTTACTACATAGTTGTAGGCATTAAAAAAAGTCCACGTGACGGTAGCGATGGGCAAAGCTAGTTAAAAAATAAAAGTATTCAGATAGTAAAATTTTATACAAAATAAATATATTTTAATTAATACACACGTAAAGTAGTGGCGAGTGAGTGTACTAGAAAGAGAACTGTTCTGTATAAACGTTGAAAGAGGAGCGCTGAATCAAAAAGAGCCTACCAGACGCGACGCTGCCAGAATGGCACGTAGCGACTTCCCATCAAAACGCTTTTACCACAGAGTAAGAAACAGAAAGGCAGCTCCAGCCGATCTTGAATTTAGCACATAAACTACCTACATAATAAACGCGTCAAAAATCGTAAAGAAACCTAATTTTTATTGTAGATTGGTAGGTACGATTTCACTTTAGGAGTTGTTATATTATAGGTTATTATTCAGGTACATATTTTGTAACTGTGATTGAATTATTTAATCAGGGAGGCATTTATCCTTGTTTATCGTGAAATTCACCTATTAATAATAACAGATAAATTAGCAAACACAACCTAAGTTAAATCTTCAACACATATGAAATAATTTTAAAAAAATGTCAATTCATTTCGGTTTAATGTAGTATTTAAACAAGTAAATAGACAACAATTTTTATAAGATCGTGTATTCATTGTCAATTCGGATCCCATTTTTACAAACTAAACTATAATTGTGTACGTGTTTTGCTAAGGCGCTAACAATCGCGACAGGCCTTCACATGACATGACATGAGATCCTCGTAAATACGTGTTTATGTGTGCGCGTGCCGTTATCACTCGTTGTATGGAGCTGGCTTTCCGTTACTATTCTGTGCTTTTACTTCCGTGCAAACGCACAATTATAATATGTTTCACATCAAATGTTGTTAATAATTGGTTTGCATATGAACTCATTAGGTATTGAGAGTACCTAATTTGTGATAGAACACATTTCATACAATTAAAGATAAATTATAGGCTTCGTTATCTCTATGGCCTATGTCTAGGAGGGCTCTAGGTAACTGGGTTATCATTATTTATTGATTTTACAACAACACACTATACACAATATGTTACTATTCTGTTGTTCTTCATATTAGATATAAAAGTTTAAAAGTTCCTCTTAAATATAATAAAGATATATTATCGATGTATTTTGAAATAAATAACATTTTACAAGTGAATAGTATTATAGATGATATAAAAAAAAGAAGTATTTTTTTTACTATGTTGCACCAAATGGATCGAGTTAAAAATATCACTGTATAAAGAAGAGAGTGACACCCGAAGGAACATAAGAAAATACAAGAAAAAACTAATAAAAAAAATATTATTTTACGTTACTTATCGATGGTTATTACCGAAATAAAAATGTTGAAAAATATTTAGTAGAAAAGTCGCAAAAAATAAAAAGTGAAAACATGTTTTTTTAATTATATCGTAAATATTTAGGTTAAGAATGTGGAAATTTTCAGATTTTTTTTTTAATTTTAAATCGTTTGGCCTTTTATATATCTCTTTTAAAATCTCTGTAATTTAATTATATTCGATTTGATTTAACAAGTGGACAAGTACTGTTTGGACAAGTATACTATATGTACTATACTATACTATAGCTATAGGCTATTATACTATTGGTTTAACCTAAATTGATCGTTAACATTGCAGAGTGGTGGAGTTGCACGAGCGTGAGAAAGCTTCCTCTGTGATAGCGACGATGCTGAGCGTCGGTTTGACCGTTGGAGCGGCAGTCGGTATGCTTTTAGTACATTTACTATAATTATCACAATCTTATGCTTTAAATAAATTATATAATATCGTAGTGACCTTTGTTTAAACTATTGTTTAATATGATGTATATAATGCAGTGTACTTTTTATAGGAAAAGTATAAAATCCATGTATATTTTGTGTGATATTATGTTACGGGCAATCCTTAAATAACATGACTATTAAGATTTGTGACAAAAATGTATTTTTTTATTATTATTTATATAGAAATAAAAACTGACATAGATTTAAAAATGATGCGTGTATTCACCATAATACAAGAATAGATCTAGCAAGGAACTTGGTGTAGACTTTTAGTTACAAAGTGCACGCATCGTAAAAATTGACTCTATCCTTTTTTCATAAAGAAGTTTTAAAAAAATGTGACGATATTTATGGACCGGCCCTTACGTTCGTATGTGTGTAATGGCTACTAATGGCACTAGTCATGCTCACCTTTAATAGACGTTTATTTACCCTCTGAAGGCTGTAAAGCCGCGCGCGCACGGGTGAGAACACTGTCGCTATTACTTTTTATTTACTTATTTTATAGCGAGTCTTTCTTCAGTAATTTTGTATGTTAATGCAGGTAAAATACGCAGTAATTCATGAAAACTTTCAACACTCATACGAAAATGTAGTATTGAAAACTTTTATCACAGCGACAAAAATCACCCGTGCGCGCTAGCTCTAACAATGAAATTGGCCTGAAAATATACCTATGTATTGAAAAAGTATTATGTCTTAGAATTGTGAATTTCTTTACATACTCAGTTATCATAAATCATGTCAACTCAACTGTACATTGATATTAATGTGATAATGAAGATATTATTTAAAAAGAACTTATTAAACTTGGAATTTCACTATCTTAAAAATATAAATGCAACAACTTACCAATAAATATAGGTATAGGTAAGCTTAATTACTTTGATTTAAGTGAAATACTTGGATATAAGTGTATTAAATACAATTATTGTTATCCTCATATAAATCAATCGAATGCTTTTTGTGAAAACAAAACTATGTCATTATCAATCTTTTTGTTGAAAAAAAATAAGCGGTGCGTGTAACACATACCTAGTGTTAGTAGCTGGTTGTTTTTTTTTTTGATAATTGAGCATTTTGTAAAGTCTAGCTGGGAAATTAAAATCCACCGTCAAGCACTATATATATATATATATATATATATTATGTCACCTTGAGATATTTTCTAGTTATTAGTCAGTTACCTTATTCTATAAGATCGTAAAACCTTGTTGTCAAATTAGGGTACGGCTGGTAACTTTGTGAGAGCTTTTTAATGGTTTAAATTATTTAACAAATCTTAACTTAAAAGTCGAACTATATCATATTTATAAGTAAAATTTTATTAATAATATTTTTGACTAGCCTTGCATAGTGCATAAATAATATATTGTACTTTTAAATTTTATCATATCGACATATAAGCACATAATAATCATGCCCAGCGATGTAGAGATTATTACGTTTTGTAAATAAATATACTTAACATTAAAATGGACGTAATTGTAATAGGTAAGTTAACTTACAATTTGTAAGAATCTATATGAAATTATTTCAAATAATGCAATGATTAACACCCATATAAAGGAAAATTAAATCTTCAAAACAGAGATTACCGAATTAATGTAATACGGGTTGCTTGCAAAGGAACCCTAACCACAGGTACAAATGGGCTTTACACCTAGCAGCCCAAGCCTTTTGGGGACAACAATTGTTGTCATTTTTATTCAAAAAGTTTTGGTTGCAAAAAAACTATTTAATATGTAAATGAATATATTTTATGTATTTATTAGGGTGGCACAAAAAAAAAACGTTTTTTTTTTCTTCTCAAATGAGAATATGTTTTAATAATTCCCACTAAAAATTATGTCGATAAAAAATTAAAAAGTTGCTCAAGATTTTTTTTTTCAATTTCAAAATGGTTAAAAATATTAATTATGATTTCGATCTACAGGCCTGCGACTTCATAGTATTTTTTTTTTTATATAAGGCGCCAGTATTTTAGGAGTAAAACAAAAAAAAAAAACAAAGTTTATCCAGTAGTTTTAACGTGATGATGGGCGCACAACGGCCAACCTATATAATTTTATTTGTATGGATTTGTCGTGCTTTATTTCAATACTTTAAGATATCTACTATAATATGTTAAAAAAGTTGTGTAATATTTACATTTACAGTTCGCTCCAAAACATCTAAAGTGCGCTACTTTATTAATGAACGTACCGTGAGTGATCAGTAAAATAAAATATCAACTTACAAATTTTAGAATACTCATAATGTAAATCGTAGACTATAATTATTTGACAAGAAAAAATTCTAAATAATAAAAACAATTTTTAACTATTTTTAAATAAAAAAAAGACTTGATGAGCGACCTTTTAAATTTTTTATGGAATATATTTTTAGTGAATTTTCTTAAAACGTGTTAAATTAACATATTTTGTTATGAGAAGTAATAAAAAAGTTCTTTTTTTTTGAGCTACCTTAATGTATATATATATAACATATATTTCTAAGAAGGTTGCATTATTTTTAGTAATTCATGGGCGCTGAATATCATAAAGACGGCCCTTGTTAGTTCAGTTTCTCAAATCTATAATAGTTAAACGACTAACTAATCTTGATCAAGTTCGTGATACAAAAGACACGATTTACAAAATATACTTTTTGAAAAAAAAACCTTTTATAAAAAAAATAGTACATGTAGTGAGTAATAACTTGACCTATATTGTAAGATCTAATCTAAAAGTAAACCATGAGATTTATTTTATAATAAAAATAACTATTGTCTAATTCTTGGATTTATTTGGAGAAATATAAAAGATTTAACCATCTTCCATCGTTGTTGTAAACATTTTTTTCTATTTTTACAACAAGGGTGCAAATGCATTTATTTTCGTATTTTCTATTTAGTGAAACTATTAAGCTGCTCTTTAATCATTAAACTTTAAAAATAGAAAATATTAGATAGTTCCATTGAAATAAACTTATTAAACATAGATAATAGGTAATTAAAAGACATCTAAAATAACAACATTCAGTTACCACGTACTATGTCATTTCATTTTGTGATAAAATCTAACTAGTTAGGTGCTTCTTGTAAATATCCGAGTATAGTTTTATAATTAGTATTCTTGTGGCGATTCGGGAGATGAAAACGTTACCAATGCATTCCTTCCATATTGTACCTATTTGTTATTTTTTTTTAATAATAGTCAATGCAGAATGTGATTTGGTATTTTATTTACTTTTTTACATACAAAATAATGTATGAAAAATGTTTAAAATCCCTATACCATACTTACGTCGTCGATTTCGTAGTTTGTTTTACACAAATCTGACATGTTACGATTATAATAAAATTGTTAGAAGCGGTCTAATTGAGATTTACTTTATTTCGTGTTAAACGTTCAAAAAGTTTCGCTATTATTTTAAAATTTGTTTTAGTTTTCCGTACCTCATAATGAAAAAAAATAACAAAACCCTTATAGCATCATTTTGTTGTCCGTCTGTCAAGAAGTATTCTTCGCGAAAACTACTTGAGATATATAGTTGAAATTAAATCCATATACTAAGGTCTATTGCCTCATGCTGCTATAAAAAATCAAGTTTCTAGGTTAACACATTAAAGAGATATATGGCACTTCATAGTTAAAATACTGATCACGGACCGATTATCAAAACCTTTATGGGGGTAGGTACTTAGTATTATAGTACTTATTATGTACCTTAGACGTTATTAAAGTAAATTATAGATGACTACCTATTATAAAATATTAGGTTTTATATATTATATATCAAAGTAATGTATGCACTTTTATCTGATTATAAATCGTGTTTCTGGTAATAAATCAAATTAAGTAGGTAGGTACCTACCAACTTTAATACTAAGAAAAATGCAGATCTCAAGTAGTATTTAGATAGTTCAAAACTATTTAAGTAAATAAATATAGATAATAGGTATTTAAAAAAATAATAAGTATGATTTAAATAATTCATAAGTGCAATTCTTAAATTGCACTTAAAAAAAATTATATAATCTTAATAACTAAATAAATTAATAATAAATCGTAATAACAATAGCACACTAATTTACAATATATACAAATTAAAATAATATAACTATCTTAAAATTGTAAATTAGTGTGCTATTTTTAATTTGTATAGATTGTAAATTAATGTGTTATTAGGATTTCATTATATTAGATTTTTTTATTCTCAGTTATAAAGTAGTATGCTTTTCAAATGTAACATAAATGTTATTGAGATAAATTACGATTTTTATTACTGACTTTGTATTTTTTATTACCTTATTATAGAAATCAATATTAACACAGTATTGATCTATGTTACATTAAACGCCAATAGATTGTATGTCCAATGCGAGTTGGATATTTCATGTGATATGTTAATGAAATTAAACTGAAAAATAAATTATTTAAGTATGTGAAATTGTTGTATTATTTAAACGAACTTCTATAATTTTTTTTTTTTTTTTTTTTCAAAATATAATATTTATAGGTTTTTTGTTTCTAGTTAAAATGTACTCGTACTTTCCCTTTTTTTTGCCTAAAAAATAATATTAAAACGTTATAATAATAATAATATTTATTACCAGTCTGTGTCAACTGACATTTTTACTTATACAGTGGTGGTCATTTAAACACTTCTTATGAATACAGAAAGTATAACTTCAACGTACAAATGTTCGTAAAAAGTATACACATTCAGTAATTAATAATCATGCAATAATATAGCCACTCAAATAAAAACCTCATTACTTAAATGCATAAAATATAAAACATTTACAAAATGACTCTTACACATGTAGGAGGGTGGGTGATTTTCTGTTACTGGCCGCTTGGACGCCCGATTAGAAACATTTAAAAAAAGCATCCATAGCTCGTTCTTTTTTTGAAATTGGAGATTAACATTTCTTTCTTGGCTTTTTCTATTATTTTGGTGGCAATTCAAAATTTAATCTGAATTTTATTTTGTTAAAAATGGGCAAAAATAAAAGTTGTGACGCGTCAACTAGGCAAATAATTGTTAATTTAAATATAGATCATAAGTGGGCGTACAGAAGAATAGCTGAGCATTGAAATTGTTCTGTTAAGAAAGTTTTTAATGCAATTGATCATTATAAAACACATGTAACTGTTAAAAATGTTCTTAGAAAGGCTCGGCCAAGAAAAACCTCTCCCAGAGAAGATACGCTAATCGTTCGTGTTGCTAAAAATAACCCAAATAAAGGCTCCAACCAGATTAAAAATTAAGTTTTATCGTCTGATGACCCGAGAAACATCTCGTAAAGACTGATGCGCCGAAGATTAGTGGAAGTTAAATTGTTTGGTAGAATCTCTCGAAAGGTACCGCTTCTTACCAAGCAACACCGAGAGAAGCGATTATTATTCGCTAAACAATATGTTAATTGGACGGTACGAGAATGGAAAAAGTGTTATTTTCAAATGAAACAAAAATAAATATGGTAAATTCTGATGGAAAGCGCTATGTCAGACGTCCTGTAAACAATGCTTTTAATTATAAATACACAAGGAGTATAGACAAGAACGGTGGCGGTAATATTAAAGTTTGGGGGTGTTTTTTCGATGTGGAGTTGGACCCGTTCGGAAGATTGAAGGTACAATGGATCAATGGCAATACAAAAATATCTTAGAGCACACAATGATTCCCTACTCGGACGATCATTTGCCTGTAACCTGGATCTTTCAGCATGACAATGACCCTAAACACTAGGCCAATAGCGTCAAATGTTTCCTTAGCGAACAGCGTATATCTGTTTTAGACTGGCCAACAAATAGTCCGGGAATTAAACCCGATAGAAAATGTCTGGTATATTGTTAAAAATAAAGTCTCAAACAAACGTAACACCAGTCAAAACCAACTATATGAAGCATTTTTTGAAGCATGGAGTTCAATCCCCCTAGAAAAATGTATGAAATTGATTGAATCAAAGCCACGTTGTTGCAGTGCTGTTATTGAAAATAAGGGATACGCCACTAAATATTAATTATAACTTTTGGTAGGCTGTGGATAGTAGCTATTTCGTAAATAACAATACTAATTAAGTACTAATACTTAAAAATATTCTATTATACTTTTTTGTTGTTGTTTCTAATTAGTTGATCATTATTGTTCATATCTTAAAACTGATTTAAATGTTTGTCCGTAATGTAATATTGAAACTGCACTTGTGTAATGAGATTTATGTTGTTTTTCTAATAAATGATAAATCGTTGAACATATTGTTGTCCTATTTATTGTTTAATTTAAAAATAAAACGATTGCGGTAAAGTTTCTTACATAATGTCAAGGACCGTTGGTAGTGTTTCTAATTACTTATACGACCACCACTGTAAGTGCGGGCGGTGTTTTGGTCCATACAAACGTTTTGTTCTGTATATACGATAATGATAATGTAAAATATTTTTATACCATACAATCTATATCATCCTACCAGCGCCATGCTCGTATACCTTTAAATATTTCAATTATATTATTTAACTAGAGAGATTAATTATTATCTAATTAGAGGAGCCTTCTAAAGTTAATAAAAAAATATCTAGATATAATTCCGCAATCAGACATCAGCAAAAAAAATTAACAGATAAAAAAGAGGAAAACAGTCATACCCAAATGAAATAAAACAAATATGTTTAATTCAGTCTATTTAATTCATATAAATTATGTCATGTACTTAACAAATAAATAACAACACCATATTATACATAATATTATGTATATAATATATAAGATAAGAAAATGACCGCATAACATAAGTCGGAAGGCTCCTGAAAATGCAGATATTTCTTGATATAAAAAAGAAAACTATTGTTAATCTTTATATTATATTAAAGAATTTTAATGAAGATTATTTTCAGATGCCAAGGAAGTACATATTAATAATCAGATTTTTGGTTTTTCTAAATCTTACCCGATAGGTTCAATTGATGAATTGTACAGAATCAAAAATTTACTAATGGTATTTAATTCAAAATAGGTATTTAATTATTAAAAGTATAGGAAATTATTAATGACTCAATGGCGTATTTCGCGAATTGACTTAAGTTTTTTTTTTTATCATAAGCAAAATTATTACACTACGTCCCGATAGTATGTATTGTATAGTATTAGAAGTGGTCATAAAATAAATGCGATCCATGTACGAATATAGGTACAATGATTCATTCAATGTTTTTAGTACATAAATACAAAATATACATTCATCAAGATTATAGAATTGTTACATCTATGATATATTTTATTAACATTATTATAATGTTCAGAGTGACTACTTAGAAAAAATGTATACGCCCAGTTTTTAAACCTTCCATCTTAGACAATATAATAGTAATATAGCCGCTTTGTAGAATATTATAATGTGACTAAAAGGAAATATCTATCTATTTCCCTGTCGATAGTTATCAGACGAAGCGTAATGTGATGAAAATAGCGATATGATACCTCTCACCTCTATTCTATAGATTACAAAACCAATAATCATTTAAAAAAACATACATTTCCATTTTAACAAACCGAGACATTTTCACTTTCAAAAAGACTATGTTGCGAGACGAAAATAGGATGACAATAATTTTGAAATATTTTACGGATGTATCCGTTAGTTAGGTACGTTAATCGAAGGTTGAACAGAACTTTAACGAGATGAACGATTTCGTCTTATTGGAATGTATGTGCGTAAGTATACTGTTAGCCATAAGGGCCCTAAAGCTGTAAGGCTTCACCGGGCTTGGGGGGCGAGCGCTTAAGGCACTCATTTTAAGTTCCCACACTAACAAGCCAAGGCTTACAATACATTTTAATAATTTATCCTCAATTTTTATCATCTTAAATCTCTTTTAAATTTTCATTAAAATATTCCCAAATCCTTTTATTAAGATGACCAATTGAGAAACGTTACTTATAAGTATGTTATGTCTAGAAATGAAACTTTAGTTATATTTATCCAGCTAAATCTAGTTTCATCTAGTTAGGTCTTGTACTATTTGTACTAGTTTCAGTCAAAATTTGATCATTATTGTCACATGCACATTTTATGTCGTGATCAATGCATGTTTTAACGAAAACGGTTTTTAGAAATTAAATTTACCGTTTTATCCGTGACTTTTATAAAAATATGTTTATGTTATGCAACAAGTGCTACGTGCGCGAATATACATTTTGATAATAATTTAGTTTTGCTTTAAAATCTTGACTGACATTAGTTATCATCTTAAAACAATTATTCTGACATAAGCAATGATATCATATACACAAATAATATTATGTTACCTTCATTGTATTTGTGACGTCGAAAATTTAGTCGTGCAATCTGTTGGGCGAGTTAAATTAATAAGCAACGCAAAATACCTAACCGAAAACAGCGTAAGTGAAAGACATAGCCATCATAGCAAAACGTCACAATTAGGACGTTTTCCTTTCATCAATTTGCTCGCGCTAGTAACATATTTGGTTCTTTACTATTAGGTCGGGGAAAAAGTGATTTCGCTTAACGTAGGTATAAAAACTTGTTATAAAATTTCTTTGGCTGTACTATTTGTATCTGGCTAGTTTTGGTAACATTAAAAATAATTTTAAAAAATATTTAAAAAGTTGTTTCCCGTTATTTTTCATTTGTTTTTCTTTCTGTAAAAATGAGTGAACCTAATGAAGAAATTCGATACATTTTAAAATATTATTGCAAAAAAGGCAAATGTGCAACTCAAGCAGCGAAAAAAATTTGTGATTTTTATGGACCTAATGCAGTGGCAGTAAGAGTAGTATAAAGTTGGTTCAAATGTTTTCAGTCCGGAAATTTTAATGTTAAAGATGCACCTCGCTCTAGTCGCCCTGTTATGAATAAAATATGGTGGGACTGAAAGGGCATTGTTCATTATGAGGTTTTACAGCCCGGTAAAACCATCGATTCGGATCTCTACTGCCAACAACTGATGAGATTTTAAAGGAAGCCGTTGAGAGAAAGCGGCCGGAATTGATCAACAGGAAGGGTGTGGTCTTTCATCACGATAACGCTAGACCACACACATCTTTAGCCACTCAGCAATAATTAAGAGAGTTTAATTGGGAGGTGTTAGTGCATCCACCATATAGCCCTGACCTTCAGATTTTCACCTGTTTCGGTCTCTTCAGAATTCTTTAGGTTCTGTAAGGTTAACATCAAGAGAGGACTGCCAAAACTATTTGTCGCGTTTATTTGATCAGAAGTCCCAAAGTTTCTACAGCAACGGGATCATGTCTCTACCTACAAAATGGCAGAAAGTCATCGAACAAAATGGCACATATATACTGTAAATAAAAGTAAATTTTGAAAAAAAAAGTCTTCATATAAAAATGCGAAGAAATTTTTCCCCCAACCTATTATATAAGTGTAATTTGAAATGAGCATAAAGAAACAAAAACCTTTCATTTGTTCAAACAAGAAAAGTATTGTAAAACCACATCAAGTATATTTTATGTTTAACAAATTTATATTCTTACTATTTTACAAATGACATAAAATATAGTCGTTTTTTAATTGTTCTGTTCTTTATCGATCATTGGTTTCTCTATTTACATCTAGTAAAGAGTTGAAAGATTAATAATATGAAATTACAGGAGGCTCTAAATAAACTCGTTTAGGAAAATCTTTAAAAAAAAAATATTGTGCCCGTTACAAACTTAATATTACGAATAATTTTAAAATTGGTATTGCACACAACAAATATTTTTATATATAAAAGATAAAAATTGACGACAGAAGTCAATTAACCTCGCACCATATATAATATATAGAATAAACGTGAAGGTATCGACTATCATCTGTTCCTTTGCGTGACCACATCTGCCCCTTGTCTAACGAAGCGGAACATGCCGTTCGATATTGCCACGACCGGAGAAAACAGTCTCAGCGGGTATTCACTGCAAATTTGAAATGAAAATAATGTAATGCCACGTTGAGGATTAACCGATACAGTCAAAATCAAAAATACTTTGAGAGATAGAGCATAGAAATTTATCTCTACTTGGGGCAGCCCGACTTATGAAATACCGCCACCCTACAGAAGATCGCAGCCAAATAATGTCGTGTTATGAGTACGGTTTTCAGAGCTCCTTGGGGCAAAGGAGGTTCAAGCTCGGCAAAGCACTGGTGTTTTACTACCTACGGTGTTGCCAGCGCCCATAGGCTATAATGATAAGCGCTTAACATCAGGCCGTATGCTCTTATGCCACCTTGTATAAAAAAAACTTTATTCAATTTAGGCCCTAGAAGGCACTTATGAACTTCAAAACACTACTGCCGGTTCGGAAAACATCCCACATATCGACAAGAACCAGTAAGAAACTCGACCGGGTTTATCTTTTTTTCAACTGTACAAGTGTTAAATATAACAGGTACAATAATAATAATTTAGTGGATGCATTCACATAATGATCCACCCTATAATAAATAACCTTTTGACAGTAAAACCGGCTTGACATGGTTCTTGAACTCATTATTTGGCAAATTGGTAATGACATTAAGGAATCTTATGTAGAACCTAATCTTATTTACAAACAATTATTGATCTTACCAAGTCTAAAACACGGAATGACTTATTTGTGACAAATGTAAAATTTTCAATAATTATAACGTCAAAGTTGAAATCTCTGGTTGTAAATATTATAGTAATATGAGTGATTTATAGAAACAAAATATAATTTCGTCGAATTTGAAAAATTATACAACGTAAAAAAAAACAACTTGGAAAATCTTGTCTTATATGGCCTCAGCAATAATAAGTAAAAAAGAAACATTTAAAATTGACTTAACTAAATATAATTATATACACAAGTTTTCCTATTGTTTCTTAATAAATTAAAAATATATTACCTTCCAATGACTGGAGTAGCTTCATTGCCACTTAATATAAATACAGGAAAGAAAATTGAGAACACGCAACCGCTGAAAAAAAAATGTAACATGTCTAACGCCCGTTTTCAATAACCTATCTATCCGTTGTTTCAGTTACTAAAAATAGACAAATATAACCTACTTCCTTACTTTTTTTTCAATAACCTATCAAAGGATAGATTTTCGTATCTACATAAATATACCCATATTGTATCCTATAGCTGAAATAGATAAGAGGGAAGCCGATATTTGTCTTGAGTTAAAGATAGTACTTATTACAAATATGTACTAATCCGGAATAGTAAACTCTGATATGTTATTGAAAACGGCCATTATTAATTTACATTAACTATCTTATAATCAGTACGTTGCGTTAGTAAGTTCAGAATCGCTGATTTGATTTTTAATACGAGACAATCATGGTCACAGTTTGTAACCTATTTTAGTGTATTGGGGTACTACTTCAAGTTTATTTATTTTGTATTTGTTATTGAATGAAATAAAAACGTTAATGAAAACAGTATTTTTATTGTCATGGTTGCCCTATTCCATATTGGTCGAGTGCATTTCAATTTTGCTTGAATTTAATTATACACAGATGTTGGAACGTCATCAATAATTATTTGTTTTCACCTGAATTTTGCATGCCTTTGAATTTGATTCATTTCATCATTAAAGGGCAGATTAAACTGAATGTTTGCAACTTATGTACAGATTAATCCTAAATATTCAATCCTTGGAAATTATATCCTTAAATAATTAACTCTATCCATATCTATACAATTAATAAAATTGAAGTCTGTTTGTAATGTCAAAATATGTAACAGTTTTTTACTAAATGCATATGAAAGTATATACGATACAAATAACAAGAAGCCCATTTTTTAAATTTTTGTCTGTTTTTCTTTCTGTTTGTTCCGGGTAATCTCCGAAACGGTTGAACCGATTTTGACGGGGCTTTCACTGATAGATAGCTGATGATATAGAGAATAACTTAGGCTACTTTTATTTTAGAAAAAGAATTATGGTTCCACACAAATAAAAAAAAACTGGTCATGATGAATCAATTCGGTCACTTAAACGGCTTATGCTAAGTAAACCATAAGAGATATAGCAAATTAATGTACTACATAATTTTAGGCATTAAAAAGACCTACAATAAATTCCGGGACGTATACTCATACGTCTATCTTCTAAGAAACACCCATAATAAGCATTTTTGTCTTTAAAATAGCCGGGAGCAGGGAGGGGAGCCTCAGCTAGTATTTAATAAAATTGAAATGTCTGTTTTTAATGTTAAAACAGCAGTTTTTTTTACTAAATGCCTATGAAAGTATATATGTACGGACACATAACAAAACACAATTTTTTTCATTTTTGTCTGTCCGATTTTGACGGGACATTCACTGGCAGATAGATTGATTATGTTATAAGGAGCAACTTAGGCTTCTTTTATTGGAAAAAGAATTAGGGTATTGCGTTAATAAAAACTGGTCATGGTGAATCAATTTGGGCGCTTAAATGGCTTATGTTTAGTAAACTATAAGATATATATCAAATTATTGTACCGCATAATTATAGATATTAAAAAGTCCATCTTCTAAGGATCACCCACAATAAACATATAACCGGAAGCGGGAGTAGCACAATTCGCGCGTATGCCCAATCAACCGCATTCTATAGTCCACGCGAAAAAAGTCGTGGGCACAGCTAGTTTTATATAAAATTATTATTAAAATCATTATGTGTCACATTCTAACACAGATAAAACATGTTCCTGAGGTCAAGTCTAGAACTTGCCTACCCTTGAACTGATAAGATAAATCATGTAGAATGTTTATCAATATGTGCATGTAATTAATTTTATCTCATTAATTCTTAGACAAAACTGAAGAAATGAAGATGTCATACACTTCTTTATATTTAGCGACTTTTATAGCCAAGGATAAGCCATTCCACCTACTGACCTACAACTGAAAAGAGAACTTTTACCTTACAATATATTCATTTCTTTGATATGAGATTTCTAACTTGACTGAACTTGGCTGACACACTACCATGCGTCTAGATGTACAATAAAATTAGTTAGGCTGATTTTCTACATTGATAACTGATGGTATTAGCAGTATACAATACTGACCATCAGAGAGACGGCTAGTAAAAAGTCACCATACATAACATACAATCTCACCTTATGATATAAGACTGTGGAATTTGAGTCAATACTGCCAAAGGAAGTCCAAAGCCAAGGAAGTACGGCCAGTTTGTCTCGATGAAGGTCAGCCGTTTGTGTAACTCCCAGCCCATGTTGAACCATTTATACTCGAACGAGTACAACGAGTAGAGTAGGCACATGTGTACTAGGCACAATAATTCACCTACATACGCCAACGGCAATAAACTCACTAGCATACTCTGAAATCCAAAGATTTTGCTAATTATTTGTAGTACATTTTTGTTGCAGAAAGTCTATATAGATATTTTAATAAAAAGTCTAAATAAATGTAATAGAAAGTCTAAAAATGTAATATAAAGTCTAAAAATGTAATATAGTCTATATACAAAAAAGGAAACAATAAAACCAGACTACAACAAAAAAAAATCGATTAAAAAAGTCTGATTTTCTGTTTTTCCTTTTTATTTAATTCCCAGACTTTGTACATAATTATTATATAGCCTATGTCACTCCCACAATTAAGACAAGTCTATCGACACCTCTTATGCTAAAATCCATCGAACCGTTTTGGCTACAGAGTGTGGGCAAAGAAATAGACATACCTACATAGGCTCGAAAAACATAACCCTAATTTTTTTCGCAGTCGGGTAAAAAACTAACCTACTCCTGATTACAATAGTTCATTAAAAATCTATTATTCTGTGTCTTACAATGTGCAAATTAAAAGTAAATATAAAAATTATGCAATCATATTTTGATGTAATTATATATGCACAGAGGTAGGACCAGGTATGTTTTATGAAGGTTATGATTTAAGTAGGTACACTTATAAAGAATACTAAATTAGGTAGTTTTTACATTTGTAACAAAAAACCTTGACTATTTGCAAATGATAATTAAAAAGTAATATAAGTATATAAGCTCCTGGTGCTTCATGTTTATTTATGAAAATTTACAAACACTATGAGAATGTTTATCAATTTACACCTTGAACTCCAGTATTAATAAGATAAAGGTATATTTCAGATTAGTAACAGCAATAAAACGATCATTATTTTAAATACAGCACAGTAAGTGTTGCACCAAAAATATATATAAGCTATAATAAACATATGATAATTTGAAATTATAGTTTAATTATAAAAGATACTATGAGGTGAAAGTCATGCTCTACTTCAAAGACTAGAATAGGAGAAATAATAAATCAAGGTGGAATTTAATTTCTGAGTAAGCTAAGTAACTAAGCATATTTATCAACATATACTCAGTGATTAGCAAAATCCACTTATGAAGTGGAAGTAACAAGGAAATGCCATATCATAATAGAATATTTAATAATAATAATAATTAGTTATGCTTTATTTTTACATTTGGAATAAAGAAATAGAATAAAATAGTATTTCAATGAAAAGTTACACATACCTGCGCTAAAAATAATGCCTGCACCAATAAACTGAAAAGCGAGTCTGCAATTATTTTACTGACACTAGACATGAACTGAGGTCGGCCGCGACGGTGCCGATACGCTGAATCAGCTATATCCTAAAAAGAAACTACATGAGAAAAAATAGAACAACATTAGAAATTAATTACTCAAAGTAAATTATTCACAATATCTCATCTAAGGGAACCTAGTCACAAATCTAATCCACACAAGCATTAAAAATCAATGTGGAGCTGTATCAGTCATAAGGCCCTATATTTTATGTGAATATGTGTATGCTTGGATGCTTTCATTCTTTACGTTTCCAGCCCCACTTCCCTCTGTCATATGGTGTTTATTGATATCACTGGATTGCTAATGAAAGGCTCTTTCCAACTGTATACGATTTCCATATTTTGATTTGTAAACTTCTTGGTAAGTAGGTAGAGTGAATAGAGGCGGACATTGTAATAACTTTTCTTAATTTAAAAAAAATATACAATAACTATTTCACATTGACATTTTATATACACAATCTATTAATTTTGTCGAGAGCTATCGACTGAAACTAAAAGAGCGTCACAGCTTATCCAAGTCATAATTTAAATAAAATGGACATTATAAATGACACTTCCAAAAGGTAGCACACCCCTCTCCTACACATGCGATGTGCGATGTGTGTGCGATCGTTGATGTGTTTGATTATATATAGTCCTTACTCTACATAACAAATTCTTTAATTTTTTAACTAATGAGAGGTGTAATTATATTTTGGGTGTAAATGATAGATATGTAGCTGCAATGCCAATACTGTATCCCCCGATTTTGTTTCTTTTTTTTTAATTGCCTTCAACTATGGAATAAAAAATTTATAGACATATCTACATTTTTTTTAAATGTTCTTTTTTAGACTCGTATTTGTTTGAGACCTGAGGCACCTTTCTCCTACTCATCAAGAGAGCCACCAAGAATCCCTAGATTCTCATTTTTGGAATGGAACCAAACCAAAGATTATTCTTAAAAACTATTTCATTTTAATATATTTCAACATATTTAAGAAAATGAATCACTTTGATGTCCTCTGTTTCAATGCCCATTTTTTGAAGTTTTTACATACATAAAGGTGATTATAGAGCTCTGTAAACATCATTTTATAATTATATAAACTGTTTTTTCTAGTATATCCATTTTAGCATGCCTATCTGATTTAGCCAACGGATACTTCTGACTTACCAACCAGACCAATAGAGTACAACACAATAAACCAAGACATGCCCCTTTTTACTAACTAATATTACTGTATAACTGTATTCAATAGTATATAAATATAAGAAACTTACTTGAAACCACAAACTGTTAACCAGTTTACTCAGAAGAAACAAAGGTAGCACCCATATCATTCTAAACGTCATTGATAGAAATGGCTGCATCCATGTCCAGACATTATGCGCCACCCCTGGGTCATGTCCAAACACAACCGAAACTAAGTACTTTACTGTAGGTAATAATGCATACTCAAATATGAGTATGCTAAGTAAAAATATAAAACCATTCAATATGCATGACTGTAACACCCGTGTAAGTACTTTTGATTCCCTGCAAAAGATTTTTTTTATATTTTTTTCTTTATATATAACTAAGCACAGGCTATAATTAGGAGAAGTCTTTTTTATAGTTAATTAATTAACTTTTAATGAGCCTAGTTGTTACATGTTACAGGCCAAGAAATAGTTCTTTATCATAGTTCAGCCTATACACAAGATCCACAAAAATTTTTTTTTTATTAATATAAAAATCATGTTTGCAAACTTTGATCTTTGAATGTGAAATTTCAAAATAAATAAATACCACTTACTGTTTTAGTTTTGGTGGCTTTTGAATATGTTTTGAATTTTCGAAGTCTATTTGCGGGGATCGGCTGAGAGCTCGCTCATTTATTTCTTTATCTAAATATAAAAGTACAGTTACACCTCGTAGACTATCTATAAACCCTTTGATTAGCGACACGGAAAAATTCTGTAACAACAAAAAATAATTAGAATTAATAATTCCAAGAACAAAGAACTTTATTCATATTTTAACTTACAGTAATGCTCTCCATTTGACTACTGATGTTTCAAAATTCTTTAAATATGGACGGAATTTATTTGAATTTTTAATTATATTATTTGTTATAAAATTCATTAAAAAATCCAATTTTCTCTATCTGACGTACAATTTACAATAATTTACCTAAATTTTTTATGTTGAAGTTACGTGACATCAGGGTCTCCAAATTGAATTTTCGAAATTTCCCCATGCCAGCTAAAAGATTTCCCTAAAATGATACGATTTCAACAACTTTTCCCCAAACAATTTAAACCTGTCTATTCCATAAAATTTTTGTTTATTTCTAGTATAGTCAGCTATGAGAGGTGGGGATATGAGTTCAGAACTATTAAAGTACTATCGTATTTATACAAATATTTTACTATTTTTTTTAAATTTGTAAATAAAAATCTATTCTAATCTGTTAAACAAAAAAAAATCCTAGAAGAGAGTCACATTTGCTTTCTTCGTACGTTCTTCTCTGTTCTATTGATCTTCTATCAGAAGGTATAATAACTTTTGAAATAGATGACATAGCTATTAAGCGGCTTAGTATATGACAAAACTATATCTACAGCGGCATCTAAACTAATATAATAAAGTGGAAAAGTTTTTTTGTTTGTTTGTTGGTTTAAACACGCTAATCACTGGAACTACCAGTCAGATTATAAAAATCTTTTTTTTTTTTTTTATATGATAGACAGACTTACGAGGAATAGTATAGACGATATAATATTAGGCTACAATTTCCAGCTAGCCTAAAATACTGATTTTTGTTACGTAAGTCGGAAGTCGAAACCCTCGCGAACTGCTTTATCCAAGTACGCTGGCTTGATGGTTAATGATACGTAAATACAATGTTGTACAAAAATATTGATCATTAGTATATCTAAAAAAAGTCAGCGAGAGCATATATCTATTTCTTACACTATATAAGGTATTATGTATTTTTTTTGTTGAAGATTAAAAATTAATTTATGAGCATTATTTTTAAGCATGGCATAGGCCTTACGAACAAAGTTCCTTCATCATAAAGACAATTTAATGATGATAAACTTTGTCTTTTAAAGCATGTTATTTGGATGCATAGTTTGAGAGATAATGCAAAAATTAAAATAATGCATCACTCGGCTCAGGTCAGATCATAGGCTGTTTTAAATTATTTAATAGACCTATCAACCAATCTTTAAATTTTTCGTAGTTCATATCATAATGATACTCTGTAGTTTTCTTTTACTTAAAAGCCAGCAAACAATTAGGGATGAATCCTTTTGCTGTACCTACCTTCGTGACAAATAATAAGGTACCTTGGTACACGAGTGTGTCGTATCGTCGGTCTAAGTTTTACCCACTATGTGGTTGGCGTTTAGCCACGTTTCATCCAGAAAGACAACTTTGTTCCAATCACTTATGTTTTTGGTTTTCCTTAAAAAATTATATCTTGCTAAGGCAATGCCAGGCCAAGTGGCGTAGCTAAGGGGGGGGGGGGCCCGCCCCGGACTATGAACATCAGTTGTAGTTCTTTCTACCTATAAAAAATCGTAAATCTATGGCAGAGAGCATAACCCCACTAATAAAATTATCTAGGTAACTATGATATCGTACCACGAGCATAATAAATTGATATTTAGAAAAAAAAACAATGTGCACACTATCAATCGATCTGGGATTCCCCCAAAATTTAATACCCCGTTCGCGCATAACCAACGCTAGTCAGGGGATTCCCTCGATATAGCGCTCGTCACTTGCATTGTGGATTGGGCCATTTCTTTTGTTTCCGACCGCATTCATTTCAATATCCTCTTACGTCTAGTGCAAAGTGTTTGTTAACTATTAGATATTATAAACAACATTTTTTGTATAAAAAACCGATTTAATATAGTCGATTCTTGAAGAAAATAAACAAGGTAAGTGAAGTATTTTTGTTATTACAGGTAATACTTACATTTCTAATTCATTTAGTATCTAATAGCAGTATCTTAGATTATTTTGAAAACCCCTTCAATTATTTTATTCTCTTTTAATTACTGTGTATTTTAAAACTATATTATTGAGCCATCCTAAATGATAAATAGGTACCTACAGAGGCTACAGAAGGTATTTTAGACGGATTGCAGTAATATTTTTTTGTTTAGCCTGGGCAAGTATTACTATCTACTAAAGGTATTTATTTATTAAAATAGGTTTTAAAGGCTTTGATTTGCTGCCGTAAAAAGATTTTATTTATATTTCTACACGTTTTACGATATTACTTTATGTAATAATGTTTAATTGTAAATGATATACTTATTTATTATTTACTTACTTATTATTTTCCGATCTAATAGCAATGGGATTTGTTTACAAAAACGGAATATATGAAGTTTAGATTTTTGATTGAAAGTAATCATAATCATATCATACAACTTCGCGTACGTTGATTTGGCTCCGAGATGAGTAGCTCGAGCACTCGTAGCACGGATATCACAATCAACGGTGGAGTATTTAACTAGTATTTTTCTAATAATACTTAAATACATATTTACACTCAGACGCAGGATTGTTAATTTATATAAAAATATATTTCACAAAGCTAGTTACGTAACGTGTAGATGTTTATTTACTGTTATAATTAGTTTATAAAATCAACGTATCACTTACTAACTAAAAATATTTTTTACAATACCCAGAACGAAATATGCCTCGGAGAATTCATACTTCGAAAAGAGAAAGCGGGTTTCAACAGAGAAAAGCCAAAAAGGCTAAAATGGATGAAATTCAGAGCATGTCCGGTTCTCTTTTCAAATATGTCACAAAAGCAGATAGCGGCTAAAGTACAAGTAAAGTACCCGAGTCTCCTGCTGACGAAAGTTATGATTCATATCTTGGAGACTCACATTCAGATAGCAACATCGATAATACAGAATCAATGAAGGCGACCCAGGACCTCGACGGAATCAAAATAAATAATGAAAATGACGCCGTTAATGCTACTTTCGGAGATAGCATTAGCTTAGAAGAATCAGTTCAACACTTGAGAGATGTTTCACATTGGAGTTTACCGGTACCTGATATTGTTCGCATTGACGTAATAAAAAAGGGCAGTGAACATTTCCTGAACAAAGAAGGACCGTTTCCTACTGTATCTCGTCATGGTTCAAAGATTAAAGGTGATTTTCTTTATCTTTCACAGGAATGGTTTTATAAACAGATGCCTAGTGGTGAAAAAATTCTACGATCATGGATGGTATTTTCTCTTATAACAAATAACCTGTACTGGTTTTGCTGTCGTTTATTTGCTGTCAGTAACATAGAAACAACATTTACAACTGGATTTCAGAAGTGGTGGAAACTAAATCCTAAAGTATTGGACCATGAAACTTCATGAGAACATTTAGAAAATTTCGAAAAGTGGAAAACTTTGGAAATGAGATTAAAATCTCACACCACAACAGATGATGCAACCTTGCAATTAATGAATACGGAAAAACAGAAGGGGAAAAATCTTTTATCTAGATTATTATATATAACATTGTTTTTGGCTAAACAAAACCTAGCATTTCGTGGACATAATGAAACCCAAGGGTCGTCTAATAAAGGTAATTTCTTAGAACTAGTTAAAATGCTGTCAAAGTATGATGCAGTACTCAACGAACATATACTATATTTGGAGCAGGAAAAATCACCTAAAGTAACATATTTATCGCCAGAAATACAAAATGAGTTCATAAATGTTTTAGCTAATCATGTAAAATGTCAGCTTGTCAACGAAATTAAATCGGCCATATGTTTCGGAATCATGTATGATAGCACACCTGACGTTTCACATGTCGATCAAATGTCTGAAGTGATTCGTTATGTAAAAATTAATAATAGAAAAGTAGAAGTCAAAGAAGTATTCTTAGGATTTGTGGTATATCTATGACCTCTTATAATTGTCATATCTACTACAAAATATGTAACATCGATTTTGTTAATAAAAACCTTTTATATGCAAGGTTTTGTCCTTATCAGGATTCTTTCCTTTACATGAAAAAAAAAACAGCTGATTTAAGCGCTGAAATACTAAAGAAGCTTGAAAACGATGGCTTAGATATTATGATGTGTCGTTCTCAAAGTTATGATAATGCTGCAGTTATGAGTGGTATACACGGAGGAGTGCAGGCTATTATAAAAGAAAAAACAATAAAGCAATTTTTATTGGTTATATAGATCATTCAATGAATTTATGCGGCCAACGAATGAGACTTGTGTTACATTTTTTCGGAGCAGTGGAAACAATATTTAACTTTTTTCAACTTCCACAAGCTGTTGGGAAGTGCTCCTCAATCAAAGCAAAGCATCTGTTAAAAGACTTTCGACAACGTGCTGGAGTGCTCATTATGGTGTAGTAAAAGTATTGGCTGATAATTTTTATGGTATAATATCTGCAATTGAGGAACTATGTGACCAAAACGTAAATTTAGAAACTAGAGGTGCTGCACAAAATCTTATGCCTGCTGTGTGCAATTTCTCATTTCTTTGTTTTCTTTTCTTTGCTCAGATTGCATTACAAAGTAAAGGTTTATGTGTTGATGAAATAATCGTAAAACTAGAAGCACTTCGTCTATTCATTGGAGAGAAACGGTTGCATCTAGCAGAAGAGGCAATAGATTTTGACGTACAAAAATCGGAAAAATACAACATTTCGATAGAACGACGAATTCGTCGCAAGAAACGCATGCCCGGTGAGTTAGCATCGTCCACCGATGCTGGACTTACACTTAGAGCGGAATTTAAAAAGGACATGTTAGAATGTCTTGACAGATCCAATATTGAACTCGAAACAAGAGTAAAGTCCATTAAAGACGTAGCTTCATTGTTTGAGGTTGTGCAGTCAAAGACCTTGCTTTCGGCAAACACTGAACAGTTAAAATTTGCTATATCAAAATTTACTAACCTTTACGATGAAGTATCAGAAACAGAACTCCTTTTAGAAATACCAAGATTGAGAAGACATTTAAAAGCGGCTAATATTACTGTCTCTAATTGGGTGACACTGGACTTTTTGAAATTTATTGTGGAATGGGATTTTACAGAATCTCTTCCGAATCTAACGATCGCACTAAAGTTATTTATAACAATATCTGTATCAGTTGCTTCATGTGAGAGAAGTTTCAGCAAATTAAAATTAATTAAAAATTACTTGCGGTCTACAATGACTGAAACCAGATTTTAAACAATCTTGGTATTTTAACGATAGAACATGAAACAACACAAAATATAAATTTTGAAGACGTGATTTCAGAGTTCGCTAGTGTCAAAGCTAGAAGGAATAAATTTTAATTTTTGACAAAGTAATTTGTTTCGCATAATATTCAAATATGTATTTGTTATATGTACTCGTATTTTAATAATACGTAAATGATTATAACTTTTTTTATTTTAACAGTTTCGATTGAGTTTTGGGGTGACACCTATAAAATCTGCCCCGGGTGCCACCTATGCTAGCTACGCCACTGAACGTAGTAACATATATTGTAGTCTATGGTACTAACGATTAGTGTGATATTAATATTACGGAAAATAATGGGGTTGACTTCTACACAATCCATATGTTTCAATTATGATCTTCCTGATGATGGACGTACTTATTGAGTTAAATTGGAAGTAACGAAAAGTATAAATTAGGTACAGTCCAACAATATGTGGATATCACAGAGCCACAGCCAGGGCAATCTGGTTCTGGTACTCCTCAAACATTTCCAACGACGACGCAGAGGACGACGATTCGGTTGATGACCTTTAAATTATTTTTTGTCTCATTTTTGTTTAGATGATTTAATAAATGAATAATTATTAAAGTACTTGAAACATTATCCTTGTACCCAATATGTATTACTAATTTTTCAATATCGATCAAAGCCCCTTTTGTTTTGTTCACCGAAGAGCTAAAAAAAGCCTCCAAGTTACTGGAAGACGGAATAGGGTCCCTGACGTTTGCAAAATTTTTGGGTATCGACGAGCTAAAAAAATAGTCCTTCGAGAGCGCGGGCGGGCGGACAACGGTACTAAGGATCTGACATTTGTTAATTTCTTGAGGGTACCACCTTTTTTTCAAATACCAGCTTTTAGCGACATCTGTATCATGAATATTGGGCTACTATCGAAGTATCTACCATCTGCATCTGACAATTGACATAGGCATAAACTATGTCTAAACTCGAAAGTAAAAGGTATATCCTATGGGTATATCGGTTTAACAGTTTATGTATATGTACCGTTTCGTGATCAATGATTATATTTATTTAATAATTAGAGATTTTATTTATAAATTATCACAAACTTGAGTGAGAGTACTGAGTTATGTGCATTAAGTAATCAAGATGGATAACATGTATATACTTAATAATTTAGGGTAAGAGAGCTTATAAACATGATATTGTTTTCGAGAAAGTTGCAACGTTACACAAGTTTTTGGATTTCCTAGTTGTTAGTACGGAAAAATACGGATTACATTCTTTCTTTTATTTGTATAATCATACTCCTTTTTAGGATCTGTATCTGTAGACACATCTCTGTTTAATTAGTTACTATGTCTTATTTCCTAGCCTGCATAATATGTGTATTTTTTTTTATTACATGCCCCATTTATTTTACACCTGATTGCTAATTTCTAGTTATACATATACATCTAACATAATGTATAAAGGTACGTAAAGCTACAATGCTATTTTTAAGTGAAAAAGTTTTGAAACCCCTAACCAATTCATGAAATATACTACATAATTAATAATGCCTTGAAATGTTACAAGTTTAAATAAATGTAGTCAAACCAAAGAAGTTTATTTGAACTATTCACTATAAAGAAAGAAAAAATTAAAACATTTAATAGGTTTCTGTAGCACAAAATTAAATGGCCAAAGAAGGCTTGTTATGGACAAAATGGAAATAAATAAGTACATGTATTATGTGCTGAACATGATTATTTATTTTACAGTATTATTGTAAAGTGACAGAACTGTGCCTGTATGTTATTGGTTAAGGGCCCTTTGGACTAACAGTTGGCTCGCAGTCTTTCGTCTGATCAGTCGGCCTTCAATCCATTTTCAGTATAGTCCACTCATTAAGCAATTTTTGCCAGCTGTTAATGGTTGAATATCGGCTCTGTTAACAGTCCATGTCTATGCATTAGCAGGCGGTTTCCGGAAGGTGATAGTCAGCAGTTCAACACTGCAGCAGATTGTCTGTTCACATAGTGCACCGGTAACTGCAAGTGTATGTTTGATTTGGCCTTAAGGTTACAGAGTGTTCGTCTGATACCTGTCGACTGAGACTTATGGCCTCACACACCCAGTTCCATTAAGCTGTCAGTCCAACACCTTAAAAGAAACTAAGTGTGTGATCTGTTATCATTAACTGATAGGTTAATATCTACCGACCAACTGTTGTTAGTCAGTGGGGACCTGTAAAGATAAGTGTTGACAATTTTACAAAAATATGTGAAGGATGTTATACCATAACAAGTTGTTTATAAGAATTGCGGTCCATCAGATTCAGGTCATTTGGTGTAAATATGTGTTTTAGTTTAGTTATGTGTGTGTGTAATTACAGAGAATAGTATTAATAATAAGTTGATATTATACTTCCATTCTTGGTCCTGTTATTTTTTATAAATATTTTACAATGCACCTGTTATGGTTCAGTGGCAGTACAATGAAAATTAGCTATCGGTGAAGGAAAACATCATGATGAAACCATAGCTTGAAGGTAGGGCATTATCTAATCTTATTGAAAATCTGTCACAAAGCACCTATAGGTGTCCTGGCAGGTGCACTTGAGAGCCAGTTCCTCCACTATGCTAATGGCAGGTTTTGATTTGCAACACAGAAAAAATATTGTGAAATACCCCATTATCATGATGTGATTTCATCAATATGTTATAATGAAAATAATATAATGCATATCATGCTGCAGCATTGCCTGCTCTAGAAATATTTGAAACTCTGTTGATGGCGTCTTGTCTTCAGGTCATTTGTTATTAATAACAAGATAAATATTTTGTATAAAAGAGTGTTACAGATTATACTGGAAGATAAGTTTTATGCAAGTCAAGTCATGCAGCACTTATCTTATACAGACTGCTAGGGCTGCCCCTTGCCAGTACTTACCTATCCTCTTGCTGAAAGCTAAGGTTGATTGTAGTATTTGAACCCACGTTGATCGATGCAATATTGGAACATGCTAGCACTGAGCCAACATCACCTTGAAGGCTCACGCACATTACGGCCGCGGCGGGCCGCAGTGCGTCTCATTGCAAAATTGCGCCAAAGCACACTAGGAGACGCACCGGGCCGCACCGCAACGCAGTAATTGAGGTAGTCAGCTCTTGGCATTGATCATATCCAGTCAAATGCAATGGATAGTTCCGAAGAAGAGCTGCATTAATTCAATCTTCTGTTTGACGAAGATTTAGTGTTATGGCCATAATCTCTCCTGGTGTTAAGTGATGATGTGGCCCAAGTTGGTGACACCCTAAGCCTAGTGGTAAAACTGGGTCTCAAGAGCAGCTGCCGGAACATACCCTATAGGTGTTGGCGATATATTTTCAACTTAGCGAGGCGGACTTTAGAAAATGCCGTACCACTCACTGTGCTATGGTTTCATCACGAAATTTTCCTGCAGCCAAAACTCAGGTTTATTGTAAAGATTTGAATTCGCGTCGATCACTCAAATAATACTTTGTCGGTATACAAACTACCACTGAGCCATCATTGCTTTAAAATAAAGAAGATAAGGCAAATATAGTATATTAATGGTGTCACGAAATTTTCAAAAATATAGAGGTGTTTGTTGAATTTAACACTCTTTAATTTTTTAGAATTATATATTTTAGGAAAAGTATTGTGAACTTCGTCTGCTCATTGCGCCTACCATCGCACACTGAGGCGGGCCCCATCGCAACGCATAACAGTAGCCGCAAAAATACGCCTGGCGAGCGATCCGCCACCAATGCGTTGCGATGCAGCCTGCCATGGCCCGCCTGTAGCGTGCGATGGTTCATATAAAATATACGAAAATGATGCAGGAGGATTTTTATTATGCAATGTGGTGCGGTGCGGCCCGCCTTAATGTGCGCGATCCTTAAAACCTCATCATGACTTTATTTTTTATTACCCCATCAAAAATTTGCTGATGCATGACTAAAAGTACCTTTGGGACTTTTCACATTCTTTTGCTATATTTTTATTGGCTTCTACAAATTCAAATCGTGAAAAAATACAATACGAAAATGCTGAATTATTTGTTCACCCCGCTGATGATAACAAACATTGAAAAATCAATAGATTTGTTTTCCTTGTAGATGCCAATACTATTAGAAATATCGCAAGCTTCCAGATTTCCTCATGATATTTTCTGTCATAAGTATTACATAATAATTATAGACGGGGTTTAAAAAAAAATGTCACAAAGACAATTTGTCTAATCTATAGACCATCATGTTTTCACTGGCCTACTGTACATTTATGCACATGTACTTGCCTACATCTTTCCAGATTGTATAATCATGGTTTCTTCTGTGATTTTCCGGGTCTTAGCAAAAACTTATATAGCCTATATAACCTTTCTCAATAAATGGTTCTCAAACAAGATTTTTTCTAATATGACTGGTAGTTCCACAAATTATTGTGTTCGAACAAACAAACCCTTAAGGTTTATAAAATTAGTATAAATTAAAACAACTGAAAATCCTATTTTAATTATGTATTTTATAATACATTTTTATTTACATTAGCCTAACGAGTTACCGCATTTTATATAAAAGATCACAAAATACTAAAATAAATAATTTATTTGTAAGTCACTCCTTCGAACACGGACTATGAAGTACGAGAGGTCACTGGCCATCGTACTGGAAGCAGTAGTAAAGTACTTTTGTGTTAAATTAAATATTACTAAACTATTACAATAAAATATGTTTTCATCATTATATCGCTTGGTAATCTAGAAAAAGATAAAAATATTTATTTGTGTTCAATATTTTTATTTACTTTGAATTATTCATTTTTTTATTTTATTAAAGTGGAAACAATTTTGTAAGCATTTTTGTTGTTTGACGGTTTAAATTATCTTCTCGCCGGGTATCCATTAAATCGTTCAAACTCATACTCAACCTGTGTCACGCTGAGCACGATCTACCAGTGGTAGGTAAGAAAAACAACAAGCCTAAGCTTATTGTTGCATCACTCAATGTATGTATTCAAGAGTTCAAGCACAGATTCAAGGTTTAAAAAACTTGTCGTGATACATCGGATACGTAGCAGTGTAAAATATATTCTGTAGTAACTACGACGTAAATGCGATGAATTATTTTTCTTTGTTTATAATAACTTTATGGCCAGTGTGACACACACTTTTTGTGGCATATGAAAGAAAAGGTTGAGTGCGAATGCATTACACGGTACTACTAACAATAATCAACTGCTGATACGAGATATGGCAAGATTCGCGTGATTAAAAGTATCTTACTGTACATTAACTGTATAGTGTGAAATGTAATAATTGATAGCTGATTGTTCGAACGAGTGGGTAGTGTAGTTGAGTTTTAGTACTCGTCGCAGTACGACAGCGAATGTGCAGCGAATAGCACGTGTCACGCTCATAGCTCCATCAAAACTCTTTGTGACGTAGTGTAATGTTCAACTGAGTGTCGTGCCGCCATTAAATATAATAATAAATAATGAAAGTGGACAAAGAATCGTCCCTCGCGGGACCCGATGACTCTAAACCTATCATATCCGACAGGAAGGGGAGCATGAAAGTGACGATGGTGCCAGTCCAGCACAAGACCCTTACGCACCTGCCGAAGAGACCGCCAGTCGACTTGGCGTTCACAGATTTGACTTATAAGGTCCAAGAGGGACGAAAGAGCAGTAAGTGTTTTTGTTTTAATTTTTATGAATTCTTCCCTGTAAGCCAAATATTGCCCTAGGAGTAGAATATTGACGCTAAATGTCAAAAGTGGGCAAAAAAGATTTAGTATAATTAATTTAATATTCACTAAATACGTATCAGATATTTTTATGACATACTTCTATTCGATAAGCCTAATGTGTTCGTATGTCATTAATGTGCGGGTTTTATGTTGTTGTTACTTAATGTTTTTTTTTAACACGGATAAAATACTTTAATATTGTTACTCATTTTGAATTGTAAGGTTATTATGCAGGATTATATTTAAAAAATCGTTTAAAACACTCTCGGCCGGTTGCGAAGGCGCACGGTAAATGGTTGTAGAAAAAGTTTCACTGAAGCTAAAATATCACAGAATGTAAGTGGAAAAACAAAGAAAAGACGGATACAAAATAGCTGTGCCTGCCACGGCTCTTTAAATTGTTATACGCTTTTGTATATATGTATATTATATAAATTTGGGCTATTCGTATACCTATATTATACCATATACATAGAAATATCTACATTTATTGTTGCAAAAATGTACTAAAAAAAAATGTGCTGTTTTGCCGAAATGTATATAATTGTTCAACATTGTATGCTTTCACAGTTGTAGTTTATAATATCATTAATTAGGAACTCAAACCCGTTTTAATGTTTCAGCAAAAACACTTTTAAAGTTTTTAATTAAAAGAGAATTTACTTAAGCATTACAGCTCCTAATTAAAATTGACAAAACACAACAACAGCGTATCTTAAAAATGTGAAAATAAAATTGAAGTGTCTTTTTGTAATGTCAAAATAACAGTTTTTTACTAAATGCATATGAAAGTATATACGATAACTATAACAAAAAACCCATTTTTAAAATTTTTGTCTGTCTGTCTGTTTGTTCAGGGTAATCCCAGGATTTTGACGGGACTTTCACTGGTAGATAGCTGATTTTATAGGGAGTAACTTAGGCTACTTTTATTTTAGAAAAATAAATAGGCCATAGAATGCGAAAATTGTTTTTGCATTCTTGATTGGTAGTTCCAGAGATTAGCGCGTTCAAACAAACGAATCTGACAATTAGCTTGTATGATATATGTTATTATGTTGTATATATATATATATATTATATATATATATATATGAGTCACAGAATGCAATCGGTGTGTTTTGTGATCTCTCAAAGGCCTTCGACTGCGTTGACCACAGTACGCTTATACTTAAGCTAAAACACTGGTATGCGTGAAATTTCTCTATATATATGAATTTACCATACAGAATGAATAATAATATAAAACCTGTCAATGTCCTATTACTCGGAAAAGGTTATTTCTCAGAGGAAGGGTGGTGACTTAATTATAAAACGCTAGTCCATACAACACAATTTTTAACAAAAAAAGAAAACCAAGGAGTTTCGAACCAAGTCGAAGTTCCAATGCCAATGAAATTAAAATTTGAAAGTTACTTCCATTATATTAAAAAAAGAATCATTCTAATCGGTTTATAAACAAAGAAAATCTGGCTGAACATACATTAAAAAAAAATTAGATTTGAGAACCTCCTTTTATTGAAGACTTAAAATAATTATGGTTTCTTCTTAACAATGAGAAATTTATAGGTGTCCAATGATATTATATATGGACAAGAATATAATATCATTGTACCTGAGTAAACTTATAGCCATGTACTAGCAACCATATATAAATCAGGAAACAGAATGGATGTGACATACTACAGACCAATTAGCGTCCTTAGCTGCTTCGCAAAAATTTTCGAAAGCATAATTTATAAGCAAATTAATTATCATCTAAAACATATTATCACTGAAAGACAGCACGGCTTTGTTGGGAGATCAACAACTACTAATCTGTTAACTTACACTCACCATCTAAGCTCTGCATTTAATGCATGCACACAGATAGATTCGATTTATGTTGACTTTGCTAAAGCCTTCGATACAGTTGATCACTCAATACTTTGCCGCAAAGCTTATCACATTGGCATACATGGATCGCTATTGCGCTGGTTAGCTTCGTATCTTTCAAATAGAACGCAACTGGTTGCAGTATATGGCTATGACTCTACTCCATTTGAAGCAAAATCAGGAATACCACAAGGATCTAATTTGGGGCCACTCTTATTTGTTTTATTTATTAATGACCTTATAAAGTCAATCAAAACTAAATGTCTAGCATACGCTGATGATTTAAAGGTCTACCATAATATTCTATCATATGAATTATGTATTGATTTACAAAATGACATTAATCATTTACATCTTTGGTGTACTCGAAATAACGTGACATTAAATATTCAAAAGTGTCATTTGATTACTTTTACGAAAAAACGGTCTCCAATAGTGTATCCATATAATATAAACAATACATTGTTACAGCGTCAGAATACAGTAAAGGATCTTGGTGTATGGTTTGATTCAAAACTAGCCTATACGTACCACTATGACTACATCACATCCAAAGCTAACAAAGTTATGGGTTTTATATTTAGAATGTCAAGACCATTTAAAGATCCTGCTACATTAATAACTTTGTTTATGACATTGGTTAGAAGCATCCTGGAGTATTGTTCGGTGGTATGGAATCCATACTATCACATACATAATAACAGGATCGAAGCTATCCAAAAACGTTTTGTACGTTATTTAGCATCAAAATGTGAACTGAGGCATAAACTACCTTCATATGAAACTAGGCTAAATCACTTTGGTATCAAAACACTGTCATCCAGACGTAGCTTTAGCTCATATTCTATTCTACATAAAATAATCAATGCCAAATGGGATACAACAGAGTTGTTAAGCCAACTATTAATAACCACAAGAGTAAACCGGAATCAAAGTATCTTCCACGTTCCATATTGCTCAAATAATGTCTCATACTATAATCCGTTATACAGAATGTGCAGAGAATACAATGATAATGCCAGGGTTTTGGACATATTTGATAGAAATATAAGCAGTAGTTTTCAATCATCTGATTAATCTTTTGATTTTATTTAAAAATGCTATTTACGCGCTAAAACTTTATGTAGTTTTTCTAATATAATGAATTGAATTATTTTGTATTATTATTATTATTTTATTATTTTCTTTATTCTTTGTATTTTGTTTGTAAAATTATATGTTGTGCCCAACTATAATAGGAAAGCAAATTTAGTTCTATAAGTTACTATTGTTAATGTGTATTTTGTGTTTTAGTTTGGTTTCTGTTGTTGAGCCATAATAAATAATAAATAAATAAACCGTCCATGACTTCGCTCGCGTTAATTGCAATATAAAATTTAATAACAATAAAACTCAGCGATAATGTAGCTTCTTCCTATTAGGAAAAGAATCTTTAGAATCGGATTAGAGAGATTTTACCTCCCACAAAATAAATTAACTACCTTTTTGTCTTTATCTATACCAATATTATAAAGAGGAAAGATTAGATTTTTTGTTTGTAACGGATAAACTCAAAAATTACTGGACCGATTTAAAAAAATCTTACACCGGATATAATAAAGCTACAGAATCAACGAGTAGGTAACATAGGCTATATTATAATTTGAAAAATTAATTTATCAAAAATTAAAAATGTCAATAATTTTACACAAAGTATAAAAATTTGTCTACACGGGTGCGTTCGCGTGTTTGTCGTATAAAATTAACACGGGTGAAACCGTGGGGCACAGTTAGTACAGAATAGAATACTTAGATATATTTCAAAGTTTCTCAAGTGTCAATATTTCCTCAGAATACAAGATATTATTTATTTTTCTTTAATTTTAAATTAGTAGATGTACGTGAACTACGACAAATATGTTAGTACACCTCGTTAGATACAAACCTGTGTACATTTGGTCGCTCTCACCATTTTGCCACCACGATCTTTAATTTATAAAACAAATTATTTCTTTTTACTTATTTATATATATTTTTATTAGTAGAACCACAAAAATTACGTCGACAATATTTGTCTACGTAGAAAAATATACAAAAACGCCGTGAAGAGTAGAAAAAAAAGTGAACCAATGAATAAAAGGCCTGGAATTAAAGCGCGAATAATAATTGACGAACCCCTATATCGGCCAATAATGAATAGGTAATTACCACGCTATATACGTTTCATCCGCGTGACCCTGCTGTTTAACCCTGGGGGATGCATGGTACGAGGGCGGCACTGAAAATTTCGGGAATCAAGGAAGTGACACAACATTACTATTTAAAAATTTATTTATTGGTTTTCGAAGTATTCTCCGCGAAATTTGACACATTTTCTATATGATTGAACCAATCATTGAAGCAACCATTCCATTCGGAAGTTGGGGTCTCCAAAATGGCCGTTTTGTAGGCGTCCACAGCTTCGTCAGGCGATGAAAATCTCTGTCCACGTAATTTATTCTTTATTTTAGGGAAAGTATAGAAATCATTAGGGCTTAGGTCGGGGCTGTACGGCGGATGGTCTAATAATTCTATGTTTTCTTGCTCTAAAAACTTTTGTTCTGTGCGCGGTGTGAGAACTCGCATTGTCGTGATGGAGGATGATGCGGCGGTTGCCGTTTTCTTTACGGAGTTCAGAAACGACCTGTGGCAAACAAATGCTAGCATACCATTCTGCATTAACCGTTCTTTGTCCCTCAAGAGGAATAGTCGTAACATGGCCGGTTTTGGAGACAAACGTAGCCACCATTTTTTTTGCAACACTCCGTGAACTAATAATTTTTGTTGGCTTTAACTCATTTTCGAACATCCAAACTCGTGACTGGTTTTTTGTCTCGGGTTCGTACGCGTATATCCAGGTTCGTCACCTGATACGATGTTGTATACAGCATTTGAGGATCCTGCGTGGAATCTTTCGAGAGTTCTGACGCACCAAGTAACGCGAGCTGCTTTTTGCTCTTCACAGAGCGAATGCGGTATCCATCGGGAAAACAACTTTTTTACACCTAATTGTTCATGCAAGATTATTGGTATTTGACTCATGCCAATGTCTAAAGTTGCCTGAATTTCGCGGTATGTCACATGTCGATCTTCCTCAATCAGCTTACGCACAGCTACAACGTTTTCTTGGGTGACTGCAGTTTTTGGACGACCTTGACGAGGATCATCACTGAGCTTGACACGTCCACGTTGAAGTTCAGCAAACCAGTGATAAATTGTGGTTTTGGATGGGGCTTCATCACCAAATGCAGAAATCATCCGGTTAACACACTGTTTTTGTGTTAAACCACTTCGAAAGTCATAATAAATCATCGCTCTTGAATTTTCTCTAGTCAATTCCATTTTCTCAACGACTAAACAAGTTTGACAAAACCTTGTGACAAGACCGAAAATCTTTTTTTAAATAAATAAATTGTATTCGATTTTTAAAACCAAGGAGTTTTCAATTAAAAAGATTTTAATATGACAGGAACAGTGGAAATATTCCATTCCCGATACTTTTAGTGCAGCCTATGTATAATGTATTTCTACATCAATAAGATTTTTTAAACATTTTCTGAACCATAACTTAGAACTTTTGATTACCTGTAACCCATATGGGCCCTGAAGCCTCAGACGGCTTTTACAGCTTCACCGAGTTTGAGGGCGAACGCTGAAGGCACTCAGCCGCGAAAACGAATCGCAATTACATATTGTGTTCTACATAAAGTAACAATTAATTATTTTAAAGCAATAACAGAAGAGGAAAGATAGTTGGACACTTTATACAGCAGGACAAGTTCTTTAAAACAATTTTGGAAGGAAAAATTTAAGGAAAGCGTGGAAGAGTAAGACCTGGAAGGAGCTTTTTCCAACAAGTGAAGGATAAAGCGGGAGTCGTGTCACATTATGAAGTCAAAAGAAACGCAGAGGCAGTAACTGCTCCCCGCCGACAAGAGCCGAGCTCCTAAATTAAAGAAGAAACTTTTTTATCCCTTCCATTTTATAATGAAAATAAAAATCATTCATTTAATGGTTTAATGATTGGCTAAAATGTTTTTGCGCTGAAAAAAAAAGGTAAACTGTGTACGCACATCATTGTATTATAGTAACTGCATAGGCAATTCGTATTTTTTTTACACAAATGAGTATAATTATATTTTTTGTTCGACTTGTTAGGGGTTACATGACATGTATCTTCTGCAGATTGGTCATATATTAAAACAATTAAGTTATCTATTTTTTTTAAATATTCAGATCCATACCGATTACTCAATAGATACTTACTGCCCGCGACTTCGTTTGAAAAATATGACCTGTCTGAAACTGTCTAAAAAGCATCTTATGTTTTAATCCAGGCTATATCCAGCTTTCTGTGTGCCAAATTTTATCTAAATCCGTTTAGTGGTTTTTGAGTGATCAAGTAATAACACATTCAAAATATTATCACACTAGCTGTGCCCCACGGTTTCACCCGTGTTAATTTTATTCGACAAACACCGCGCCGCCAACGTACCCATCGTTCTTTTCGCAAGTACAAATTATTTTAATTTTTTTTATACTCTTAAACGATTTGTTTGAATAGCATACTCTAAAGAGGAAAATTTAACTTCATAAAATTTTCTTTATGATTAAGTTACTTTTGTTCGTAAGGATTAGTATGCCATGTCTAAAAATAATGTTTATAAATCACTTTTTAATTTTATACAAATCTTTGTCACAAAATACCCGATTGTGACTTATATATAAGAGATAAGCATATGCTATCGCTGACTTTTTAAAGATATACTAAGGACCATTAGTAGATATTGTAGAGCTATTGTATTTCCATATCATTAACGATTACGCCAGTGCACGCGGTTAAAGCAGTTGGGAGGGCCTTGACTTCAGACTTAAGTAACAAAAATCAATATTTAAGGCTATCTGAGAGTTGTAGCCTATAATACTATTCCTCGTGAGTCTGGCTATCATATACAAAAATAATTTTTCGAATCCGACTGGTAGGTTCAGAGATTAGCGTGTTTAAACAAACAAAGAAAAAACTTTTCCGCTTTATTATATTATTATATAGATTTATAATATTAGTATGATGTACCTTTATTGATACGACTAGATGACTGTCTAATCCGGCAAACGTGAGGACTAGCAGACACGGTATAAGTATCTATAGTTAATTAGCTATTTTATTTTATCCCAATTTTTTATCATTTATATTGAACACCGTTATGTAAATAAAAGTTCAAATAATAGTTGAAAAAGCCTCTGTATACCATTTCTTAGTCCCCAGGCTACGTCGACTTGGTGACTGATAAAAACCTGTAAAAATACGTCATTTTTGTGCGTAATAAAACACGTGCAAACAGAAATAAACACAAATAATATTAAGGGCGACTTGCGTAACATGTTTAAATATGATTATAGTAAAACTAAACACATTTAAAGTGTTTAAACAAAATTAGCGTCTTGCACAAAGAAAAATTACTCTCATAAATATGTTTAACAAACTGTCAAAGTAAAACAGCCAAAAATGGTTATTAAAAATGGTTATTTTTAATATTCCCAATTTTTATTTATTTGACTATGACAGACAACAAACAATGACATACAACTGTGCACGTTTCATTCTATGCATAAGTTTTTAAGTAATCGCGTTTTCGGGTTAAGAAACTTGTCAAGACCTTATGATATTTTATTGGTCAAAACGTGAAACGGAACGCAGAGACTGCTTTACCGACTCGCTAATTATGTTTAACGAAATCACGTACATCTATCTATGTGTCGTGCAAGTTGACCCTAAATGCGTTTATGATAAATCCATTTAAGAGGCTAATTGTAATAAACTAATTTTGTTTAACGGTGAGTTAAATGTAATGTTGCGCAAGCAGCCTAGAGTATTATCGTTCATCCCTGTTTTCAATGTGAAATTTTAAATTATAATTGTATCATTATGCTATGTGAAGATAATGATTAATTATTTATTATCTGCTGTTTGCATCGCGGTCCGCTTAATGATAGTTCTCGTTCCTATGACCCCAATGGCTGCGTTTCCTATGTGAAAATGATTATATTAATAATTTATTACGTTATTATTATTGTGCAATAAAAACCGCGATAACCTAAAATCCTCTATAGAAGCAGTTCCTGACCTTTTAATCTTCACCCCTATGACCTATTAGGAAAACTCATTTTACCCTTCTCTCACCCTTAAAAATAAGGACAGAACACAAATATACAGTCATAATTAAATCATAATAAATTGCACAAAAATATTAGATCCCTACCTAAGAAAATGCCATTTTATATAGAAAAAATAATAATTTAATTAGTCGAAGTAGGTACTGTCTATTATTGTCGATGCACGTTTGCCATTTTAATGGGAAGTTCTCTGATGAAGAGAGTCGAAGATCTCCTTAAAGGCGTTTTTCACCGCTTCATTGGATTTGTAATTTTCTACCCCAGGTTCGGAACCTAGGCTCTATAGATTGTTTAATTAAGTTTTGTGTTCTCAAACTCACTTATAGCTGGAAACCCTATTTACATAAAATACGAAATCTCAGAAATGTAATTAATTTTAGCATGAGCCCTTTGTAACTTGTAACTAAAGCAAAGAAAAAGTTCTACATATGATTAATGTATAATGGAATATAAGATTACATTATTTATCTCTTGTGTAAATTGTTGACAAGGAGAAAAAAACATTAACATTTTTGCGTTGGATAAATAATCTTGGTTAAGGTTATTAGATACAGTAGTTACCTCAATATACACTGTAAGAGGAAGCACACTTGATTTTAGTAATAGTAAGTGAGTGACATTTGAATTTAACATAGCTCTGCTGACCAGAATCCTCGAAGCACAAAATAAAATACAAGACAATTTTGAACAAGAAAGAAAACCAACTTCAATGATTTTGAGGAATTCTGTGGTGTATCTTCGAAACCGAAGGTCCAATGCCAATTAAAATGAGACCACCCTTGAAGTATCCCCTTTGTAACAAAAAAATAATCATCCGAATAGGTTCGTAAACAGAAAGTTTTGGCTGAACATCCATATAAAAATGGGTACATTCGAATTGTGAACCTCTACTATTTTTTGAACGGTTAAAAACATAAAATGAGCCACACTACATAACATTTAAATAGAACCTTCTTTTGTTAAAAACTAACTAAATGTGTTTATCGTTTTCCTTGAACTTATCAACGATCTACTGTATTTAATGGTTTCCGCTTTGCATTACTAATAATTAATCTATGGGGCGAGCCGAGCAAGCATAGCCAGCATGCCACTAAAAAGTAAGTTTAATTTATAATCATCGTTTATTCAAACTTTTAGTAATTTTGGTTTATGATAAAAAATTGTTAATCTAAAAATGGATACCTAACCGTAAAAAATGGTAACTTACACATACCATACAAACTTGGGAACTCTTATGTACATAGATGTAATAAATGTAGAGAAACAACCAAAATAAGATTAGTTCTTCTGCTATAGCCAACCCCAGAAAGTGCGAGCCTAACAAAAACATAAGTATGTGAAAAATGGGCCATGTTGGGTAGATACGACTTTCAGGGCAGTCGTTGTCACTGATAAAAGAGCTGAGATCTAATGTTCTTTTGATTATAACTGTAGGAATGATTGTTCTTCAAATCATTGGCAAAGCAATTTGTTACTTTCTATGATATTTGATATCTAACTTGGCAAGTTTTAATTCCCAAGCGTTAATTTCTCCTTCTTTACAGTCAAATTTTTAATCTTTTTGTATATTGGCAAGCAGATGGTGACTCCTTTGTATTTGATGTAAATTAGCAAAACGCCATTTTTTAGTAAGAGAATGGAAATACCGTTAATAAATGAGTATTATTCGTTTATAATTGTATTTTTTTTTTTTTTAGATTTTTTAGATATGTTTAATGATATCTACCTTGATTCCAAATTTTTAGTTTCTGAGTCACCTACAAATAGTCTAGGTTTTTGTTGAGTGAGAGAGTACATTATGATAAAAAAAATGCTAATTTTCAGAACCTAATAAGTAATAACTCAAGAACTATAATAGGTTTATTCGTGAAATTTAGGATTCAAGGTGTTCAAGGGAGTATTAAACATAAAATTTTAAGTCTGTAGGTCGAATTATGATTAAAAAAAATGCTAATTTTCAGAACCTAACAAGTAATAACTCAAGAACTATAATAGGTTTATTCGTGAAATTTAGGATTCAAGGTGTTCAAGGGAGTATTAAACATAAAATTTTAAGTCTGTAGGTCGAATAGTTTTTACTTATGGAGATGTCAAAGTAATCTCGAAATGGTGCGTGTAAATATAAACACTGGCCGGTGTCGCCCATTCCGAACTTAGCTGACATACTGCGTGCCGTGAGTCTAGATTTGCTGTATCGTGTGCTCTGCATAGGCTATTTTGGTAAAAGGAAACAAAATAAGGGTTTCACGCAAATTAGATAAACTAAAGTAGCGGTGTCCAGTACCGCGCGCCGCGTCGCTCGACGCATACGAAATTCCACTGCGGACGAAGTCGCAGACAGCTAGTATTTAACAAAAAAGGTTTAGATGTTATAATTATGTTTGTATTAGTACAATTTTTTGGTATTTTGAATTAATTTCGTTAGTTGGAAGCTTATTATTTAATAAAACTTGAACTGAAGGCCGTTTTTATTTTATATAGATAGAGTCACCGTATATGTATGTTTCATTGAAACAAGTTTTATTTTTACTTGAGTAAACGTGTATAATTAAAACAAAGGATTTATTTCATGCTCATAAAACTCGGACATTTATTAAACGTATCGTGTAATTTTTTTATGTATGTATTTAGTAATCGTTTATATAATAAAATGAAACGATGGTATTGATAAAGTTAACGGCTTAAGAGTTTAGAGAAACAGAAAAGAAAAACAGAGGAATACGTTTGTAAGATTTGATTTAAACGTGCAAGTTATATTCATATACGTGGTCGATAGTGTTACAAGGAAATAATATTTATTTAATGGCAACTGTGTTCATCCACAATTCTGCCAACGTCACGTGAATACAATATTTTTCTAACTGTTGTTTTACTCTTCATACATACATATATTTAACAAGATGGTTCTTCTTCTTCCTAACTTGTCAACTAGTCCTCGATATCGAAGACCATTACTACCATTAACGAGTGAATATAGAGTATTCTTTCCTATGATGATTATAGTATTCTAACAAAATGGTGGCTCCCTTCTTAGAAATGTCTAGAGAGTTTTTGGGGCATCTTAGAATTGATGGTCTATGTTTTTATTTATAATCAATTTCACTTGTGCACAATAAATAAGAAAATAAATAATAACTTATAGGACACTAAGTATAAATGTGAATTATCAAAAATTCGTAAAATTAAACTAATAAAACTATAAATTTAATTATCCTTAATTTATCTACCGCATTTTAAATTATTTAAAAATATCTAATGAACTGTATATAAAAATGTTACTAAATTATCATGAAATAAAAGGCTTTTTTTTTGGGCACTACGTCAAGCTTTATTATGCAAAATGCCACTTGTATTGCCCAAATAAAAACAGATTGTACGAATTGGCATGAAAATATTTTAATTAAAGCAGGTTTAGAGAATAAACATATAATTATTATTATAAATTTAGCGCAAGACCTTATTCAACGTAGAACATAATAGACTTATTGATCAGTTATACACACACTTGTAGACATAATTAACTTAACCCTTGTGACCGCGAAACGTTTGTTTGTTGGTTGCACGATGTAGGACAACATACCTAATTATGCACAATAACATAATGTAAGTAGTTTACGTTTTAGTTGATTTATTAATTATATTGTATCTGAAATATTTCAATTTATTCATGGGCCACTTATTAAAGATATTTTTAGGGTGAACTGTTGGTAGAGGTTGTAATTCGTCATGATTTTCTCTTAGAGTTTTATGATTTTCAGTTGATGTGGCCTAATATGGTAACACGCTAAGCCTAGAGGAGCTGGTTCTCAAGTGCAGCTGCTGAAACACACCTAAAGGTTTTTCAACGTAAGGATAGTAGTTAGCCGGGCGGCCATTACAAAATGTCCTACCACTTTACAAAGTTTTTATTACGATGTTTTCCTTTAATGAAGGCTCGGGCACGTTGGAGGATTGGAACCTATATCAATAGACGTGGTATCTGACAAGGCTACCACTGAGACAAATCACAATGAATGTGTAGTAGGTATATCTAGGCTGTGCAATTTGCAGAAGAGAAAGCTCTATCTCGCTATAATAGTGAAAATATTTACTTGTACACTTTCCAATTACCAAATGTCATATGTCAATGTTTTTTTATTCGAATCTCCTTTTTCCGCTTCCTTGGTTCACGAGGTCAAAGCTTAATTATAAACTCAAAGATCGAGGTCTCGACATTATCTTGATCCGCCTTAATTCTTCTTCTTAATGTATGGTAACGTGTGGGTACAATTATATCAACTAGCGGTCGCCCAATAATCGAAATTCGACCAGCGACTTTTTAATCATAGACTATTTTCTGTTTGAAATTTGCATTGTAAACCTAAACAATGCATAATATCACATGCTGTCACTTTTCAGTGAGTGACAATGTTAATATTTTGGGGGGGGGTCTAAGTTCAATGGCACTGGTCAGGTTACGATTCGCTGTATTAATTTAATATATTAGTAACGGATATTATAGATAAATTTTAGCTTTATGCACGCACTCCTTCTCTATATAAACTTTAACCATGCCAAATCTCACACTCTTCCGTGCACGCAATACGCTTAAAAAGGGGTATAAAGTTTTTGTTTCACGTATTAATATAATGGTGATGATTTCAAGTACTTAGAATAATTGTCTAACCTTCAGAGTTCAAATAATAATTAAACAAGATAGTGCCTCTCTTTTTAAAACAGTCCAGGGAATTTTTGTGGCAGATTAAACCACCACCAATGTTACATAATATAGGGCTATAAAACATAAGTTTATTAATTACAATAAAAACAGAAACAATAGATAAAGTTCAAACAAAAAAAAAAATGATTAAAGTAGTTCGTTTGATTCGGTTAGGGTTTGACTAGAGATTTGAATATCCTAAAGTTTCATAAACAAGCTTGACTCGACATTTTAGGTTTGATAAATTAGTGTATTGCATTTCTAAAGAAAATTAAGAGAAAACGCACGCTGTATCATAAAAGCCATTGCTCTAATATATTGTGGTCTATAAAAAAAATAATGAAACGTATGCTCAAAATGTAAATACTGAAAAAAGTTTGTAAACTAAATTAAACGTATATTAAAAAATAACTGGTTGAATGCTCTCTAAAGATAAGATAACAGGTTATGTAGAGCAACAAGCGCATATACAAGAATACTATGTCACAAATATGTTATACTATATCTGCTATGTCGAAACGTGTACCTATGTGTAAAAGGTCAGTCAGTAACCACTCAACCGGTCGGACATTAGGTAGGTAGCAGAATACCGGCCGCGGTAGACACAGGGTTCTTATCTCTCTAAACACAATACACTTAAAAACAAACCACGATATCTCCAATAATCAATAAAAATTAGACAACCGAAGATTGTCACAAAAAATGATTGGTACCTATCTAAAAATACGAATGAATTTATTTAATGGTTAAGTTCAGGATAACTCTGATGAAATATCTAAGGAAACGGTCAGCCGTAACCACCAGTAGGTGTACTATGTAGTAGTGTACATGTAGTAATTTAGCACTTCCACTATGGTAATTGATAGTCAAAAGGTACCTATTGCGCGTCTGAGCAGCGGTCACGTGTCTGAGGACTTTAAACTTACTGCCATTCGACAACTAATAGCATGAATAATTTATTCCTTGTTCTTTTCAATGTAAATCACACTATTACGGTTTTAAGCTGTGATTTCCATATAATATAGTCTGCTATTTCGGGGCTTGGCTGTAGTCCGTGATCGCGGGATTCGCGACAGACTATGCGTGGCACTACTCACACTATTGTAATTTTGCGAAACAATAAGTGAGTTAAGTATCCTTTGTCATAATTTTTTTTTTATACAAATCTATATTTCTATTACTTGTTTGGAGGAGGTAATCTCTGGGACTACTGATCCGATTCTGAAAATACTTTCATTGAAGTTCTTCCTGAGATTCTGAGCGACGCAGGCAATATTTTATTGTCATAAAATTGTATATTGTAATTCGCGGGCGGTTACTAGTACAAAATAAATTACTTACCTAAAATAAAGTACAATAATTCGAATCTTTTTTAATTTAAGAGTTAAGCTGCTTTTCGTGGAGTAGTTGCCACTGTTCCCTATTCTCTGCCTCTCTCTTGACCTCTTGATACAACACAAGTCCCACTGTATTCTTCACTTGTCGTGTAAGTCTTCATCTAGGACTGCCTCGCTTTCCTTAAATTTTTCCTTCTAAAATTGTTTGAACTTGTCGTGCCGTATCAAGTGTCTAGTCATCTTTCCTCTTGTGATATCTATGTTTCTCAACAACTGTCTTTCCTCTTTAACCATCCAGTTCATTTGTAATTCTTTTCTGTCCAACCAATGTTCTCCGTCCTTCTCCAACACCACATCTCAAAGGCTGCCAACTTTTCTTCAATTCATATGAACAATTTTTATTTTTGATTGCCTTGTATAAATAAACATTACAAGAAATATTGATTTTGTCGTTGACACTGTATGTGAGAACAAAAAATAACCTTCCTTTCAGTATTGATCATCTACGATTTTGTTTTGGATTTTAGGTTGTACGTCATGATAATTTTCGAATTTTTTTGTTCTTTTGATTATTTTACTGTATCAACACTTTTCTATTATAACGATAGGACAGACCTAGATAAAAATTAATTTTTAGTAATATTTAAAAATCTGAACTTACTGGTACGGTTAATAATAATTTAAAAATTATTAAAATAAATTTAGCTTATATTAAATTTTTGTTATTTAAATTAGAAAGGCTGTTTTTCATTATAAATCACTTCATTTTGTTAGCAAAACTCGCTTGCCTTGCTCGCTTGTACCTTAATGCAGACTGCTGACTTATTGGAACGTAAAAAGTTAACAAATACTCATCTGACTAATAACTAATAAACGACATTTTTTCTAAACTATCGGAAGTCTAAACTGAGCTATTAAGAATTAAACATTATAAAAATCTGGACATATACTAAGAACACAAGTTAATAACCGAAATAAAAAAATACGGAGGTTCCTCAATTCGAATGTATGTTTTTTATGGATGTTCAGCCATGACTTCTTTGTTAATGAACCGATTTGGATAATTTTTTTTTTAAACATATAAAATCATCGCAGCCAAAAGTATTTTAATTATTGAAAAATCAGGGACCTATGTATTTTTATTATTTTTGGAGATTAAAATTATAAATTACCTGTAAGGATATTTGGAATATTTTTAAAAGACTTAAAAAAATACGAAGGTTATCAATTCGAATGTTTTTTTTAATGGATGTTCAGCCATAACATCTTTCTTTATGAACCGATTTCGATGATTATTTTTTTGTTGGATAGGGGATTACCTCAAGGGTAGTCCTATTTTAATTTCATTGGCATTGGACCTTCAACTTCGAAGATACACCTTCTCAAAATCATTGAATACGGGTTTCTTTTTTGTTAAAAATTGTCTTCTAATCAATATGTTCTATGGTAGGTTAAACAATAAATTAATATTTTATTTTGTACAAACTTCCGTCATGATCAAGAAGTTTTAGTAGAATTCCCTACTTGTATTTTTATGAATGAGGTAATAATATTCATAAAATACGCATAATTTATTTAAAATTAAAACTACACTTTTCATCAAGCGAACACTTGCCTCTATTGTCAATAAAAGAAACTGTATTTTGTTGATCGCGTCTTGTTTATTTAAACAACTATGGCATAGATTTTAGTACAACCTTATCTAAATATACAATTATTAAAATTTAAGTGTCTTTAATGTCAAAATAACAGCTTTTTACTAAATGCATATGAAAGTATATACGATACCTATAACAAAAAGCCCATTTTAATTTTTTTTTTCTTTTTGTTCCGGGTAATCAACGTAACGGTTGCATCTATTTTGACGGGACTTTCACTGGTGGATAGCGGATTTTATGAGAAGTAACTTGGCTACTTTTATTTTACAAAAATAATTAGAGTACCGCGCAAATAAAAAAAAAAAAAACTGGTCGTGATGAGTCAATTCGGGCGCTTAAATGGCTCACGCTGCGTAAACCATAAGAAATTTATGTAAAATAAATGTACTACATAAATGTAGACATTAAAAATACCTACAAAAAAAAATCGCTAGAGTACATGGTATTCCGTAATCCACGTGAGAGCAGATGCGGGCACAGCTTGTATTATAACAAAACGAACCATTACGAAAGAAAACACTTCCATACGGGTCGATTAGTCAGTACTTATCGATCAACTGATTATGTTTAGTATATCAGAACAATAACATGTCGCTAAAGACTGATATAGTTTTTTTTTATATCACAGGTGTTATCTTTGTCCACTCAATCGATATTGAAATAAATTTTGCTTCTTGTGACCTCCGTCGGAATGTATTATAGATTAACGTCATTATTGCAAAGTAATGCATAACTACTAATCAAGGTATAGTTAACTTGCTACCTTGTTGACTTGATTAATGCAATTAACCGTATAAAACGAAGCCCTATGTGACTGCGGTGACACCCAAACCATGGTACATCTATCGTGCCCTCAATGTCCTTATTCCTGCACATTCGCTGACCTATCGGTAGCCTCTTTAAACGCTCAGAAGGTAGCCGAATCCTGGGCAAATTCAATTTAAAACAATCATCGGCACGAAAAGATGAATGTAATTGAATATTGATTATGTTATTGTAACGTGGACATGACCATATATATGGGTATTGCGCATACCTACCATAACTGTGAAGAAAATATGTATATGGAACTAGTTGTGCCCCACGGTTTCACTTGTGTTAAATTAAATCGACTGTCGGTACTTGCCTATAGTTTGATGTTAATGGTTACTGTTAGCTCCATACGGTTGCAGCGTGAAGTCATAAAAAAATCACAATCAAAATATTATATTTAATCAAGGCCCCAAGAGTCTTCTTGTCTATGCGAATGTCAAATATGTCAATACACTACTACTGGTTCGGAAAACATTCCAGTCATCTAGAACAGACTCAGGTTAATCACCATTTTAAAAATGGTTTTTTTTTTTTATAGTTTACATAAAGCCTATAATAGCCTTCCTGAAATGGGCTATAGAACGCAAAACTATTTGTTTAAATCTGATTGGTAGTTCTAGAGATTAACGCGTTCAAACAAAGAAACAAACGATTTCTTAAACTTTACAATATTATAGTATTAATGGATGATCCTTTCTTAAAAACAAAAAAAAAAATCGAATTTTGTTAATATAAATGGATAAATTTGATATATTAACTTAATATATTTTATTATGCTCAAATTTTATTGTTGTTTCCCCCAAGCCTAAAAAACCGTCCGAAGTTAGTTTTCTTGGGCTTTTATGACTAGCAGTGTTTAGTTAGATATTAAAAAAAAAAATTGTTTCCGCGAACTCACCGCATGCAGATTGTGCTGAGGTTTTCACATTTGACTACAATATGGGTTTTGATGCTAATGCTAAATTATTACAAGCGTCCATAGGCTGCGGTGACCGCTTACCATCATTCGAACTGTACGCTTAAGTTACTTAAGTTGAAAAACAAAATTTAAAAATGCGTGGTTAGTTTTGCGCGTGCACGAATGATTGTCTGTAAAAAAAGAAACAACTTTTTTTGATTGTTAATACTTTTTTAATCCCTTTGATAAGAACAGGTAGCGCTTATCTTTACATGTATTTATTGCGAAACGTGTGAAATTATTTTAATTACCTATTTCATTTGTATTCAAGTAACTGCTTGTGTATATATAGTGTTTTTTCTTTATGTTGTAAACCAAATTTAAAAGTTAATTTATGCCCTAAGAAATTCGTATGCGTTTATAAACGTTAAAACACTGCTATCGGTTCGTAAAATAAAATAATTCTAGCTTTTTTTTTAGTAATTAGTTTAGAAAGAATAACATATGAGGATGTATATTCAAAAAAGTTAAGTCTTCAACGTAGGTCTTGAAATATAAATTTAAAAAACACTTTTGGTTATATTTTATGCTAACCGAGAATAATATTTGAATTTTAAGATAAGGTATTTGATTAATAAAAAACTATATTATAAATACATATATATATATATTTATATATATGTATACTTATAATAATTATATACGATGAATGTATATTTTTATTTTACAAGCTTAAAAGGAAGAGGAAATATTGTAATTTTAATAACGAATTCGGAAGCTTTGTTGAATATGACCTAAAGTGATTTCGATTAATTAAGAAAAAAGATTTTTGTCGTATAGTGTAAGTAAAAGTCATGGTTGTGGCATTTCTTTTGTTACCTATTTATGGAACAAGGGCACATTTTTAGCATTTAAACGTTTACCGGAGGTTATACAGTGTTTTTTTCCCGAATTTTTTTGTTATCCTTTTATTTTAATGTCATGGTTGTTGTATTTTTCTTATCTTTCTTATATCAAATTTCATTAGAGTCCGTTCAGCCTTTGAAGTCTGATTCATGGATAAACATATTTTTAATTTTATAATATTACTAGTTGTGCCGTGGCTTCGCTCACGTGGACTAAAGAATGGCCGCGCGAATCTTGCTCCCACGCTCCCGGCTATTTTAAAGACAAAAATGCTTATTGTAGGTGTTCCTTAGAAGATATATATACAGTCTCCCAGAATTTTTTGTAGGTCTTTTTAATGCCTACAATTATGTAGTAAATTAATTTGCTATATCTCTTATGGTTTACTCAGCACAAGCCATTTAAGCGCCGGAATGATTCACCACGACCAGTTTTTTTATTTGTACGGAACCCTAATTCTTTTTTAAAAATAAAAGTAGCCTAAGTTACTCCCTATATCCCTTCTGTCGCAAAGTACCGCCAAAATCGGCCCAACCGTTTCGAAGATTACCCGGAACAAACAGACAGAGGACAGACAAAAATTTTAAAAATGGGCTTTATGTTATAGCTATCGTATATATGTTTCATATGTTTTTAGTAAAAACTGTTATTTTAACATTACAAACAGACACTTAAATTATATCAATTGTATAGATGAATAATTTTATAAATGTTTTTCTTATTAATTTTTATTAAAACACTGGTTTTAATATAGTGAATCTTATAGCCGGTTGGAGAAGTTTTTTGTGCACTAATTAATTCAAGCAAAACAACATTGCAACATTGTACACCACTGAGTCGTTCTGTACTTTCGGATGGATGACCTTTTGTAATGTATGTAAATTACACTATTTTCTACTCAGCGTATTAATTTTTATTTTCCGTCGTTTTTTGCATTATCAAAATTGTTTAATCGCCTTTGCTTTTTGCTGAATAAAAATCGGTTAACCAACAAACAGTTCGCTCGTAATTAAATTATTCACGCAACAAGCAACCGACTACGAAAAAGGAGGGTTATGATCTTCGGGCGTAACTGTATTTATGTATGTCTATTTCTAAAGAAACGCTGCCAAACGCTTTGTAGCTTAAATGGCTGGATAGATTTTAGTATATGAGGTTTCGTTAGATTGTGGGATTGACATAGGCTATATAGTATTTAAGAACTACGACTGGGAAACAAATATAAAGCAAAATAGGACAATAAACTTTTGTCAAGTGTTTTAGTTGCAGTCTGGTTTTTCGTTTCCCTTATAATGATTTAGCTTTGTTTATATTTTTTTCATTTTGGTAGTTATTAGTGAAATATAAATATGTAGATGTAAAATGGCAAGTCGCATTGAAAATATGCTAGCATCCATTTTTTTGCATAATTTACTTGACATTGTATATATATAACTTAGATAATAAAGTGCAATGCTATCGTAATATGTTTTCTTCGACGATTAATACTATCCAAATGCTTAATTGAATTATTTATTGCACATGAAACTACAATCGGAGGACTTAATGCTAAAAAGCATTCTCTACCAGTCTTAAAGTATTAAAAACAATCTAGCCAGTATTCATTTGCTCCAAGTAAAACCTATGTAGCGAATGCTTGAAGGAATCCCGCAAGTTGGCTAGTTGTATGTGGATAGGAAGTGAATTCCACAGTCCTGCTGCTCTACAGCGAAAGATCGGACGCGAACATTAGTGTGATGACTTCATATACTGAAATAATCAGTACATCTTAGCTGTCTATGTTTTGAAAATATTTAGGAGATCTGGGATCATTCAACTTTACGTTTGGAGAAAGTGGTGGCCTCTAAAACATTTTTGGGTATAATTGCTAATAATTTTGGATTCATGGGTTTTGCCTGCAAAATGTATTTATATTTTCTAAGATTTGTGTTTTTCTTACTACATAATATTTTTATAGATATCCCATCATGTGCCTCAGTGGATGCATTTGTATAGCTTTTCATTAAAATAATGCAAAAATTCGGACGCGTCGTTCAACGAAGGCCCCTTGCGGGCAATACAAAGTGAAGCAAATAATTTTTGCTTTCATAAGTTTCAAGTGACGGCCACATATTGCAATTTAGATGAATTCAGTGAGTTGTCATGACCAGGTCAAGGTATGCTTTGCCAATACACTTGTTGTTTTCGTAATATTTATTTTAGAGACAAGTCGATTCGCTGCTGTACTCCGTGGTATGATCGTGCTTAATTGAAATCTAAAGCATCTGCTATCATAATTATAAAGAATCATCTTTAGAAAGGCACAAATGCTGCAGACTATTTTGACGGATTACTTACAAATGTGGCTATAGCTCCTCGTGAAACTGAAATGTTGCATAAGGGTAAATTCGGAATATTAGGTCCTTGCATATAAAATTGGCGTTTTGTTGAACTGGCCACTTTGATCTCAAATAATTTGGTTAGGAATTCCAAATTCCAAATTAGGAATAACAATGAAATACCTATAAAATTGCGAAAGTACATAGATAATAATGGTACATACTTCGATTTATTAAATGTATAATTTCATGATAATTTTTTTCGTTTTATTTTTTTCATATAAAACGATAATTTAATATGTAAGGATCTACTAATATTTAACTCCAAGTGTGTAGATGCTAACTACTGAATATCATTATTTTTGTGGGGGTACAACATGGGTACCTTCATGTCGGGCAACTCAAGAGGGGTTATGTGCGACTCGTACTAAAATTTCACAGAGTTCCTCCTTACGCCATTTAGAGCGGAAACTGCTTTCGCATTTTATCCGCTCAACTACGGAATATTTAATCAGTAGTGTTCCGTTACTTGAAGTTACGAAAATTTGGCTCACAATCAATTACAATAATTGAAATGGTGTATTATTGTGAAGTAGTTCTAGATTATTATTGAGTTTTTTGTTTATATTCTGTCACAACCTCACAGCTGACTGCGAAGGAAATGGCATTCGCACTTATATGTCGAGCTTGAGCTTTTTCCCGCGACTTCGTTTGCTTGTTTTTCGTACATGTCCTTCTAAAGGTCCCAGAAAATCCTGATCAATATAAAAGTTCTCAGTTTTGAAACGTAACAAACAGACAGGCACATCGTTACTTTCGTATTTATAATATCACACTGGATTATGCATAATATATTTTGCACATATTCCCACTAGCAAAGTGGTGTTCAGTGTATCTAGTCTGTGATCGTAACCTTCTCGGTTTGACTAAGCCTTGAACCAGCAGTAAAATCAGTTATTACCGTGTCAAGATTCAGTGAAGATGACATATTCTGCGACTATAATAGTAGTTGAACACTTGTGTCATTCCGCACGAGAACGGGACTTTGACCTATGATGAGCAATATGAACAATGTTTATCATTACAACAAAGGATTCTACATGTAAATGTATATTTGATATTATAGTAAATAATCGTGGTATTTCTTTTTTCAAATTAGATTATCCTTTGTTTTTAATCTCAGTCGACGTAAAACAGATATTAAGGAGGCTAAATTTTTTCACCAGTATAGATTATTCTAAGGAACTGAGAAGCTCTATTTCATTCATGCATACTCGTATATTATGTGAAATAGGTCTTAATAATTAATACTATTGTAGATTAGAATTCTGTATATGGCGTTACTCGAGTGAAAGGAAAACTTTTGTGGACATCCTGTCCGGTTTTATTTTTAAAGGGGTTATTTCACGTCACGATCTACAATACCCGATTTCCCGGGGAAGGCAGGGGGGGGGGGCTTGGCCGCGGAATCGAGACAATAGCGTCGCTCGATCCTGCGGCCAAAGCCCCCTATTGCCCTCCCCCCGGAAATCGGGTACGGTAGATCGAACGTGAAATAACACCTTATATCTCGTACCGTCAGATACCTACGTTACACTGGCAAAGACTTTGTTATAAAACTGGACACAATGATGTCTTAATTTCCTAATAACATGTATTAGTTTTAACATGACATTTTTGAAGTTCCTTATCCATAAAAAATATATAGGTACGTCCTTAGATGTTTTAAAAAAAACAACAAAAATTTTTTATTTTGATTCAGTTAAATGCACTTTAACGAATAATTCGTTGATGCGCGCGCGTGCGTGTGCAATTAAGTAACTTGGACTTTAAAAAATAGAAATTCCCGAAATAACACTAACTATTATGAATCGTATTTTTATGGGCATATGGTTGATTATAATAACGCGCTAGGAATGACTTAGAACGACACTTGTCTGATTTGACCCCGTTCTGACGCGACGGCCATAGTCCAAGGCTTGTTTTGCCCCGCACTATCATAGTGAAAATAATAATGAACGGAAATAACTATGATTATGATAATAATGTACTTTTGTAGATTTTTTTTTCATTGAAAGTTGATGCAAACGAACCGTAAAATACGAATAGCAGTTCAAACAAAGTTTACTTATTCTAGTTTGTTTTAATTATAATTCAACGTTTTATTGGTAACACGTATGATTTGGGGGCTTATAGGATATCAAATAACATCACTTGTTATCTAAACCAACGACGTGAGCCGCGTTTACTTTACCGAAATAACAAATAAGTTAGTACTTACTTAATGACATTATAATAGAATCAACTACCTGCATAATACCTTTCGCTGTCACTCTGAGCTTGATAGTGGTGACCGTTTATGGATCCTTATCTCTCTGTGATCATCACTGTACTTTGTATCAGCAGTAATTACATTGTTTTTTTCACTGATTTATCTGGTAGAAATTAATTTATAGCATGAAGCTCGCCAGTGTACAAACTAAAAATGCAGTAAAGTATTCATTCATTACTTAGTTTATTTACTGGATATAATATTGCTCTTTTGTTTTATCTACACATTATGCGTATTTTTATTCTGCGAATTGCAAGTAATTTTCCTTCATTAGCTACTACTATTGAGCCAAGAGGTCGCGGGTTCGATCCCCCCGCCCATGACTGTTTTTGTGTGATGAGCATAATGTCAGTTGTGTGTGTCTGGGTGTTAATATCTATATATGTATGTTTATCAGCTGTTTAGTTACCATATTACAAGCTTTGCTTAGTTTGGAATTCAATGGCCGTGTGTGAAATTGTGTTCTCACTATGTATATGCACATATATATATTTAGCGGTGATGTTGTAAAGTTTGTCAAAATAAATTGACATACACAAGTACTATGAATTATGTAAACACATTTTACAACTTGGCCGTTAATTATTAAGACAAAGAAATTACCATTTGCAGAAGAAAAATATGCGTCACGTGTAGGTAAAACAACAAAGAGAAATATTTGACATGAAACTGAAATAAAGTTAATAGTACCCAATATACCGATTCTATATTAAATTTGTGTTTCTACGTTTCTACAGGTGTGAAGACAATTCTCAAGTCAGTGTCCGGTCGATTACGGTCTGGTGAACTGACGGCCATCATGGGCCCGTCGGGGGCGGGAAAGTCGACGTTGCTCAACATTCTGACAGGATACAAGTGAGTAGATACTGACTGACACGTACACTGTGGACCTCGTCTTGATCTAGTAGTCAGTTTGCATGACCACAGAGTGTTTTGAAGAGTTCTTTAGCCGTTCCTATAGCTGAAGTTATTAAACCTTTCGGGTTTCTCGATTACAAGTCTTGCTACTTGCATCTCTATCATCGTGTGGCTAAGCATTAACAAAAAAGGGATAAAAAGTTAATTTAATAAATAGCGGGTCTGGAAAGGCCTTGATCGACTAAATTTTCACCGGTACAAGAAACTTACCGAAATGTGTCTTTAATATATTTATTTACAAAGACAGCGCCAACAGTGCGCATATTATACATCGGCCACTTTTCTAAATATTGATAACCTCTTTTTTTTAATTGACTATACTGTTAGTCTTAAGGGCCCTGGAGCTATTAGAAGCTGTCAGCTTCATCGGGTTTGGATGACTTGTGATATACGAACCTATTACACAATACGAAATAATTACTTTAAAACATCACAATGCAGCAATATTAAATGACACAAAGTTGTAACAAAAATAAAATATATCAAAATCGTCAATATCAACTAAAGTCGTCAAGTGAACTTATTTAATACTAGCTGTGCCCCGCAGTTTCACCCGTATATAATTTAGAAAAAATCACTGATTATTTATAAATAATACTTCAGTATAGACAGTAGTATGTGTTTATCGGGCGGCCAGATGGGTTACAACGCGGCATCGGCATGGCTCGTTCGTGCCACGCCACTACACTATAGACGTAGAGACCCGAGCCGAGTGTTGAATTATTTTAATTTTGCATTATCTCTCAAACTATGCGTCTAAATTACATGCTGTAAAAGTCGAAGTTTATCTTCATTATAAATTGTCTGTATGATTAAATAACTTTTGTTCGTAAGGATTATTATGCCATGCTTAAAAATAATGCTCAAAAATTAATTTTTAATCTTCAACAAAAGAAAACTTTCCCGCTTTATTATATTATTACTATTAGTATAGATTTACATGTTTTTTTAAATGTGGAATGATTCATATAATTTATAACCAAAATGTTCTAGTCCTTACCATTTCAAATTTAGAACTCTACGTCCCTATGAGGCCGTGTCCTAAAAGTGCATAACCTCTTTAAGCTTAGGAACCTTCAAATGAGGTACTAATATAGTACGGTAACTCTCGAGACATTCCATTTTTAAAGAGTATTTGCTTATATTTTTAAGTGAGTTCAACCTTTTTTGGATAAAATCGGATTGAGTTTTCAAACATGTGTCAAAATAAAAAGTAATTTAAATCAAAAGCACTAAGCACTATTGATATCAACTTCGAAGCAAATCACCGCCAAAATAACTTTCTACCACTTTTTAATTCCGTTAGGGGATGAATTTCAATAAAATACGAAACATGTCTTCCATCGATTCTGTTAAAAAAGGTTTATGCAAAATTGGAAGTAGATTGAACTAAGCAATCACGTTGCCCCATACAGACTTTGTCCCCCCTTTTTCATCCCCTTAGGGGTAGAATTTCGGAAAATCCTTTCTTATCGGATGCCTACGTCATACAAAGAACTCACCCTCCAAGTTTCAGGTCTCTATGATCAGCAGTTTAAGCTGTGCGTTGATCCGTCAGTCAGTCATTCAAGGCAAAGCATTTTATATCTATAGATAGTCACCTAATACAGAGTTTATTTACCCCGGTTCCTAAATGACTTTATGCTACACAATAAATATACACATTTAACAATAGATTTAAAATATTATATTGTGTTATTTTGTCCTTGAATATATTTAATATTTGGACGACCGAGCCGCGCCCGGTCAGCTCGGTGTCTTAGAAAAAGAAAGAAGAAAAACACTTATCTAGGTAAACTCGGAATGTAAAACATTATTTAAATACAAATTTTATTTCAAATCGTTAGAGCCGTTTCCGAGAAACCGATTATAAGAATTGATATTATTACATTGCTTATATACAAGAATTGATCACTTCATAGTATTAGATAGATATGCAGAAACAAAACGTAATTGTTTGTGTTATAATTCGAAACGACTGGTAGTTATCAGTATCTGTTACGAAAACTGGGTCGCGATTGCCGTGTTCAGTGTTGTACGTTCATATTTTGTTGGACGTTCTTTCAACATGCAGGCGTGGGGGGAGTGAGAGGGAGTCCCTGTTGTGATTAACACTGATGCCTGGCTACATTCAGATCTTCACTTATTATATTGTCAGTATTCCGGGCACATAACATGGCTTTGAATAAAATTAGTTATTTGATAAAAAAACATACTTCACCTAATTGTGAACAATGCGATAAAGTCCAAGATATGCATCACGTTTTGGTGTCCTGTCCGGAACAAAAGGGAGAGAAGAAGTGTGGTAGGGCTTCCTTGGTTTCAATATGTAAGATCAGGGTGCTTTCCATACTATATTGTCCAGTCCTGGTAATAGGTACTGAAGCCCTTTCAGTATTCTATTTCATTGATTGTTGTTACTTCAAATAAAATGCGTTGCTTCAAGTAGATCGACGTAACCCAAAGGGTTAAAGGTCATAACACCAAGAATTTCTAAAACTACTTGTGTTGTTTAAAAATTACTACACTTGTGACGATGTGGTCGAAGATGGCCGCTAAGCCTAGAAATAATAATAAAGCCTTTTTATTTCTTTTTGCATAATACTGAGAGAAAGATTAAACTATAAGTATGTCTAATTAACCGTAACTAGAAAGCAAGCCCCATTCGACTACATGTCTTTTTAATTCTACTCTTCTTTGTCTTCTGCTTCTTGATCCAGGTGTTTGTATAATCTCATAGTTCCAGGGTGTAGTTAGTGGACCACTTTTTTTTTAACAAGATAGTCGGTCCACATAACTTGTGAACGCATATATCTTACATAGTTATATAATAAATGTGAAAGTATGTTTGTTTGTTCTTCAATCAATTTCGAATCGTGGGGGCAAACTATAATGAAATTTGCCTTAAAGGTCCAATTATATATGCGTTAATCTAAACCAAATCTGTTATCAGTCATTGTAATTACACTTTTTCTCTTCCTTGTATACCGTAGTGTTAGTGTTAATGGTTTGATCAAAAACATGGACCTCGTTAGCTATATCACGTAGTCCTTCATTGTAGATATCATAACTGAAAAATTACTAGGTTTTCGATCAAAACGAGGATTTCGTCATAACCCTAAGAGATTTATATTTTTATTTCGAGTAACTTATTATTATATAACATCACATAAACGTTATAAAGTTTCTCTGTGTTACATAAGACATAAACCCTTTAGTTTTGTTGAAAACTATTTGTGGCATTATCGGACGATTCATAGTAATGAATATTCTATTACTAGCTGTGCCCGTGGCTTCGCTCATGTGGACTACAGAATGCCCGCGCGAATCTTGCTCCCCGCTCCCGGCTATTTTAAAGACAAAAATGTCTATTGTGAGTGTTCCTTAGGAGGTAGACGTATATTCCTTAACTTTTTTGTTAGTCTTTTTAAACGCCAACAATTATTTAGTACATTAATGTATATCTCTTATGGTTTACTCAGCGTAAGCAATTTAAGCGCCCGAATTGATTCATCATGACCAGTTTTTTTTATTTGTGCGGAACCCTAATTATTTTTCTAAAATAAAAGTAGCTTAAGTTACTCCCTATATCATCAGCTATCTATCAATAAAAGTCACGTCAAAATCGGTCCAACCGTTTCGGACATTACCTGGAACAAACAGACAGACAGAAAGACAGACAAAAATTTTTAAAAATGGGCTTTTTGTTATAGGTGTCGTATACACTTTCATAAGCATTTAGTAAAAAACTGTTATTTTGACATTACAAACAGAAACTTCAATTCAATTAATTGTATAGATATGTTCGAATTTACAATGACTCATTTTTACATAATATTACCTAGCTGGTACCCGCGACTTCGTCTGCGTAGTTTTGGATATACACAGACTGATCTCGGAACACGACAAACCAAAAAAATCGCCATTTTTGCGTGATTGAGTAACAAACATAGAAACTTTCCATTTATTATATTTGTAGGATAATACTGGTTAAACTATGACTTTTACCGGGTTAAAAAGTACCCTATGTGTTATTACAGGTCATAGACTATCGGTGTGCCAAATTTCATTGAGATCTCTTTAGCCGTTTTAGCGTGATTTACTAACAAACATCCAAACAACCAAACATCTAAACATACACACTTTCACATTTATTATATTAGTAGGATGAAGATATCTATTTAATTATGCGTTAATACACTTTATTCATATATTTGTGTTTGGAAAAGTTATATCGGGGATTATGTTTTTTTAATATTTGGAATTTATTGTTAAGTTTGAATATTATATTGCTTTTCCTCGCCATTGTTCATGTCATTTTGTGGTATGTGAATAATAAACTATAAATAAATGAAGGTGTTGGTTTAAACTAAGTTATTTTTTGTCTATTAAGGAAAAGTTCCTGGTAAATAATACAGGGAATTAGTGTAATATTCTTTTGTAGTGATTCTAACGTAAAAGAAAAACAACTCCAATTATTTTAAACTAAGAAGTAATGTTTGAACAGTCATTTAAAAAAATCGAATTGAAACCTTCTTTTTGTAAGTATGTTAAAAGGAGGAAATTCTCAATTGGAATGTAATTTTTTTATGGATAATCCGACATAACTCCTTTGCTTATGAATCGATATGATTAGTTTTATGTTGGAAGAGGATACCTCAGAGGTGGTCCCTTTTTAATTTCATTGGCATCGAACCTTCGACTTCATCACACCATAGAAATCCTCTGAAGTAATTCAAGTTGGTGTTGATTTGAAATCGATAAAAAAGAATTACATAAAGTTGATTATATGTCTTGTAGAATATAGTTCGACTTATTTTTTGCTGTATATTATTGTTAAAGCCATTTGATACATGGCATTTAATCCTAATTTTGTACTATTCTTGTAATCTTTAAACAGCGCTAACAAAATGGCGGCCTCCTTGTTAGACTGTCTAGGGAGTTTTTCTGGTAACATAAAATGAGAACATCTTCCCAGTTATTATTTATAAATCCACGGACTTGTAACCAATAACCAAACTTTATCACGTAAAATTCCACCAAAATTACACATTATAGGATCAAATAACTTAAATTTATGAATTAAAAGTAAAATCACTAGATGACAGCTCAAGATCCCGCCTAAACACTCTACAAAGCTCTCAATTGTTGTTTTCGAAACACGACGATTTTTGCATCACGTTTTTAATTTGTGTAATAAAAAATATACTACCAAGGTGCAATATGGCAACATCTCGTATCCATAATTTAAAAAAAATTACAACTTTCCTCTAAATTCGACTAAGTGACTTCCTTCTCAGTACATTTATCCATTACATTGTAAATTAGTACTATAATAAAAACTTGAATGTTCACTATTTAAATTAATATTATATAAAAAAAATATTTAAAAAAAAACTTTAATAACCTTGCTATGCTTAATCCAGTTTCTTGTCAGATATTGTAGATGATGATAGGTTATTTTTTTATGTTCGTGTGTGCCTTTTAAAGATATAAATTAACTGAGTTATATAATTTTGAATATATATTATTTTAAAATTGTGGAGCCTGCAGAGTAATTGTCATAATATTAATAATAACTTTATTTGAACATAATAAGATACAAAAATATGAGGCTTATTTCTAAGAAATACTATATTTTTGTTCTTAATTAATGAAACATATCCAATTCATATTTTTTTAATATGTTTAATGCAAAACCTAACCGAATCCTGTTCTTAAGTTTAATTACTAGGTGATAACTATTTAAGTTAATGGTGCGATGAAAAAATATAATGTTACGTAGGTATCTACGATCTAAATACTTACAACTTTTTTTTAAGCAAACTGTTTTATGTATATATGTATAACTGCATCTCTACAGGTTTCTCCCAAGTTTTTCATTGGGCGTTTTCGTTTTTTAATCATTTTGTGTTAATTAATACTCCTATTATATTTATGATAATAGCTTTGTATTCATTTAGACTTCTATGAATTTATATAAGTGAATGCACGGCTGTTACTGAAAGAGGTTTGATTCAAAATGAAACTAAAAAATAGAGTTTATTTTGTTCACCTCCGATTTGGACATCGTCCCGCCAAGACGCATGGTGCTAATTTATGTGATAACCGAAATAGATACGTATGTATGGAAAGAAGCTGCTGGTACATATTGTGCCACTAACATCTCGGCCCAACTTTCAATTGATGAAAATACGGTAATACACAAAAAAAGTGGATAATAAATTGAATAAGTGGAAAGTATCAGAGGGAAAATAGTTTGGGTGAAAGTAAGAAAAAGTGCTATCTGGTCCATCTATAAAGTTTGAATGAAAAGGTCGAATGGTACGTTTTTAATGTTGTGTCTGATGAAAGCAAATCTATAGTATAATTATAAATCTTTAGAGTTTGTTTGTTTGGTTGAACGCGATAATCTCAGGAACTACTGCTTCGAATGGAAAAATTATTTTAGTGTTGGATTTCCCATTTATTTAGGAAGGCTAATAGGCTGTATAATATCAAGCTATAATCAATACGAGCGGAGTATTAATGAAAAATGTTGCAAAAACGGGGAAAATTTATTCCATTTGAGAGCTGCCTTGCGTGCGTTGCGTAAATGGTTCGTAGATAAAACAAAGAAAGTTTCAGCTCCTTTAGATTTGTATTATAGTTGCCTATAACCCACTCTCTCTCTCTCTCTCTCTCTGTTTCTCTTATGTGACGCAGACGAAGTTGCGCGGGTCAGCTTGTTCTGAATAAAATCAACATTATGACAACAAAACGATATAACAGTATCGTCTAGCCTAGACCAGCGCGGGCCGGCGGTTCTGTGCAATAAATACCTACAAAACATGCTATAAACTCTATAAGTAATGTACCTAATATACAATTTCTAGCTGATGACTTGTGACTTTGTGCATTTGACTGATATATTCTGATCTTGTACTTCATTCCTTGCTACTAATTACTTATTGCTATCAGTTTCCGTGTTGATAATAATTTTATTTTCCTTATAACATGTTAATTGCCTTTGAGGTCTATCGTTAAGATGTTTTTCTTCGTTCAAACCGGTCGCTTTACGTGTTTCACGTACTTTGAACTTAATATAATAACTTGAATATACAACAAAATGATGTCAGAAATCTTGACGATCTTGAATTGTGATGAAATTGGAGTTATAAAGAATGGCTTTTTATACAAATTGGCCTTTTCAATGTGCGTGATATAAAATTTCTTTTTGGGACGTGCTCCCACATTTATGAGAGCTTTGAATTTTTTAAGTATTATTACAGTCTAAATTTAATAATCTCCAGAGGTTACAATGTCTATTGTTGTAGATACTACAGGTTGTCTTTTGGATGAAAAACAAACTATTCATGTAAACCTATGTAAAATACAAGATATTGTCATTGTTAGTATGCGTATGGCTATGATAATATGGTTTCTAACAGTAGGAAATGCAAAATCAAATCTTTGTTCAAGTCTTTAAACTTTAACACTAACCACTATTGTATTTAAATTTAATATAACTTTATTATATATACGTCGTAGGAAAACCACCAAACCAGCTACAAGATAATATTTAAATTCTTTATTATATTTTTCATTGGTTACTTCCTTATAAGTATGTCACTGTTTTGCAAATCGTTCTTGGCTAGTCTTAAAAGAAGTAATGATATTAGAGAAAAATTTAATATTAATATGAAATTCTACACCAAAAGAACCCTCAGTAATCATTATTCGGAACTTTAATTCACCAGGACATCAGGAATGGAAGGAAGTATCACAATAAATGGATTGGAGCGTAATCTGTCAAGTTTCCGCAAATTGTCCTGCTATATCATGCAGGATAATCAGCTCCATGGCAATTTGACTGTCGAAGAAGCGATGGGTGTCGCGACCTCGTTGAAACTACCCAGTTCTACAAGCAGAGCTGATAAGGAGGAATTGGTGAGTTAATAGTTAATTATTTGTTGTGAATTACATTTGATGTAATTGATTCTCTTTGGCTTAAAAGCGACGGTGAGTTACAGGCTTTTGTTTACATGAGGCAAAAACACGAGCACGAATTGGCAACTTATTTTTTACTTAGGGACTGTACGCTTTAGTGTGCCTTTTTATTCCGGCTACATCTTATTATAATTCTAGGTTCGTTTCCAAACGCCACATATGTATTAGGTCCTTACATATGAAATTAGCGTTTTGTCGTACTGACCACTTTGATCTGAAATATATCCTCTTTGGTTAAGAATTCCAAATTCAAATTTATAAATTAATTTAGCTGGTACATTTGAGTTTTGAAAACAGTCATTCATTTGTTTTTCCTCATTATTTTTTTCTTTGGTGTTGCTTATTACCACACAATGGGAAACATGAAATATCGGCATATTTACAAGTACGAGTTCAACCGTGGCACCAGTGCTGCAGAAACAGCTCGAAGGATTAATTATGTGTACGGCGCTGGTGTCGCAAAAGAAAGCACGGTACGTTTTTGATTTCAACGTTTTCGTTCTGGAAATTTCGACCTTCAAAACCAACCCCGTAGACGGCCGGAGACCAAAGTGGAAAATGAAGAATTAAAGGCTATTGTGGAAGCGGATCCATCACTAAGCACTTCAGAGATATCTGCAGGCTTCGGGGTAAGTGATAAAACTGTATTAATCCACTTGAAGCAATTCGGGAAAGTAAAAATACTTGAACGATGGGTACCTCATGAATTGTGTGAATCAAACTTGCAAACACGCGTCGTCTGCTGTATTACTTTGCTCAACCGACACAATAATGAAGGGATTTTTAATCGAATCATTACTTGTGATGAAAAGTGGATACTGTACGATAATCGGAAGCGCTCGTCGCAATGGCTGAACCCTGGAGACCCAGCCAAATCCTGCCCTAAACGAAAATTTACTCACAAAAAGTTACTTCTGAGTGTTTGGTGGACTAGCGCCGGTGTCGTTCACTACAGCTTTCTAAAATCTGGCCAAACGATTACGGCAGATATCTATTGTCAGCAACTGCAAACCATGAAGGAAGAACTAGCCGCTAAACAACCGAGATTGGTCAATCGCTCTAGGCCACTGCTGCTTCACGACAACGCAAGACTACACACTCCACAACAAACAACCATAAAGTTAGATGAGCTACAATTGGAATGTCTGTGACATCCACCATACTCCTCGGGATTTGCTCCCACAGATTTCCATTTTTTCCGGAATTTGGACAACTTCTTAAAAAGAAAAACATTCAACTCCGATACGGCAGTCCAAACCGCCTTCAAAGAGTTTATTGATTCTCGCCCCATGGTTTTTTTAGTAAAGGGTTCAATGAACTACCTATGAGATGGCAAAAGTGCATAGATAACAACGGTGCATACTTTGATTAATAAAATATATTTTACCAAAAAAAAAAAAAAAAAAGACTATATTCCTCCCGTACAAAACGCGAATTTCATATGTAAGGACCTAATATATGACGAAGTAATTCTCGATAGGTGCTTTACTTTAAAAAAACTCAGATTTATTGGTTATGTATGTTTATCAATCAGAAACTGTTTTTATTTAATCTGTACAATTATAGGTTGAAACTGATTATAGTTGTTTTTATGTTTTGTAATTTATTAGAGCTCTTGTTTTGCCACTGATACTAAGATAACTGACACGTTTACAATTATTAAAAGTACAAATTTCATATTTTTATTTATAATATACTGATTCCTAATTCTGAATATTATAGGGAATGTTCTAAAATGTACAGGACTAGAAAAAGAACCGGAATTTTGTGTTTATTATGGTAGTCATTGTGTTCTTAATATAGATAACTGTAAATGTAAAAGTAACTTTACAAACAACACTGAATTTAAATAAGCAAAGGTTTATTATTTTAACATAACAGCGGTATATTGATGTGTCACTGACTTCGAACTCAACTGAATACTTTTTATGTCAACATAGAATTATTAACCGCGTGTTAGAATGTATGATAATTTATTCCAGATCCAAGAAATCTTGGAGACGCTTGGCCTCTCTGAGCACCATAGGACAATGACTTCCAATCTATCCGGAGGGCAGAAGAAGCGTCTATCGATCGCATTGGAGTTGGTGAACAATCCACCGATAATGTTCTTCGATGAGCCCACCTCGGGCCTGGACAGTTCCTCTTGTTTCCAATGCATATCGTTGCTTAAGACCCTGGCTAGGGGCGGGAGGACCATCATATGCACTATTCATCAACCGTCAGCGAGGCTTTTTGAAATGTTTGACCATTTGTACACTTTGGCTGATGGGCAGTGCGTATATCAAGGCAGCACTGGACGATTAGGTTTGTCTGACTTCTACCTACTACTATTTCTATGTGAATGAACCCTAAATAAATTTCTATTTGGGATAACATTTCCATGAACAAGATTTGCTTCCATAATATTTTCTCATACTAGCTGTGCCCCACGGTTTTTTAATTGTTACCAGTGTTAATTTTATCCAACAAACACTGCACCGCCAACGCACCCGTGTAGCTTTCCCGCAATTACAAGTTATTTTAATTATTCATTATCTCCTAAACATGTGTCCAAATAACTTGTAATAATGGGCAGAATTAAACTATATAAAATTGCCTTTATGATGATGTAACTTTTGTTCATAAGGATTAATATACCATGCCTAAAAATAATGCTCATAAATCAATTTATAATCTTCAATAAATAAAGAATCAAAAACATACTTATTGTTCCTTATATATAAGACATAGGCCTATAATGCTATCGCGGACTATTCTATAGTCAAACTAAAGACCAATATTTGTGTAGAACATTATATTTCCGTATCATTAAAGATTACACAAGCGCACGCGGATAAGGCAGTTCGGGAGGGCCTCGACTTCCGACTTACGTAACAAAATTCAATATTTAAGGCTATCTGAGAGTTGTAGCCTAATGTTAGATAGTCTATACTATTCCTCGTGAGTCTGGCTATCATACACAAAAATAATTTTTCAAATCTGATTGGTACTTCCAGGTTTTAGCGTGTTTAAACAACCAAGCAAACAAACAAAAAAACTCTTCCGCTTTATTATATTAGTTTATATGGCTAACTTCATCATGTCACACTTCCGTCACATGATGCGCGCGCAGCTTTCAATTTTACTCTCCTTTCATTACATGAAATTACTTACAAAAGAAAGTAATTTCAATTCTTCTATGTCGAAATGTTATATGTACGTATAAATGTATAAGGAACTCTTAATTATTGAGATCTCGGCAACCAATACACATGGTGGAAAACAAACAATATATCGACTCGTTTATGTATGTATCTTCACTTATCTCAGTTGACTCAGTTCAGATATCAGCTTTCTATAAAGCGACTGACAGCCATCGAATTTCGATATAGGGATGAGTGTTCACATATCGTACTCTGGATATAATATTTATTACGCGTGTGTCATCTATATCAGATAAGATAGCCCATTGCGCATGTATCATATCGATAATATATATCATGAGGCTAGTTTCGGTAACACATTCACTATTACAGATTTAACAAACCGAATTTTATTATATCTTCACATGACTCATACTTATGGTGCTGCCCACATTTACTACCGGTTGTATTTATCATTTATCAAGTTTTTCTATACTGCGCCGGCCCTAGTCCTTAAGTGGAAACGCGGGCAGTGTTTTGCCCATACAAACGTACTCCCCCGTTTCCTCCCTCGATAATGGTACTAGAGCAAATATTTTTATACCGTAAAATTTATATCTACGACTGCCATGTCCCTATGTTTTAATTTTTTTCATAAATGAATTATTAGAAAAACTAGGAGCCGTTTAAAATAACGAAAATTGTCCATGTTCAGACGTCCAGCCAACAAAGTTGATAACTAAAAAAAGAAAAAGGAAAACATACAGACATCCAAAGTTCTTATACTGTTCTTGGAAAAAATATTAAAATCGGTTCAGTTTTGGAGGAGGAAACAGGGGAATACGAAACTATGATTTTGTAAATTTTATTTAGGTATGTTTTTTTGACTGCGTATCCTCTTAATGAAGGTAGGGCGAGATTGTATTTAAGCGCCCTTTGGTCGACCCTTTGCACTATACATTGATTTTTAGTTTGTGTTAAAACAATAATAAATACCAACATATAAAAAAAAAATTAAGACAAATCATTTTAATGATGTATATCCTTTTGGTAATAGTAAAAGTATGTATAATTATTTAATAACGGTGCAAAAATTGTCTTTATCTTTCCAGTGGAGTGGTTGGGTAGTCTCAGTCTCCAGTGCCCCTCGTACCACAATCCCGCTTCGTTCATCATCGAAGTGTCTTGCGGTGAATATGGTGATAATACAGGGAAACTCGTGAGGGCTATCGACAATGGCAACAACGATATCAGGTATCCAATCAGAAACTAGTGTTGCTAACTCCGGCAAAGAATTCTCCCGGAGTTGGAAAAAAATAGAAAAAATGTTTATCTGTAAAAAAAATCCGCTAAATTCGGTGGATGACGTAAAGTATAACTTAATTATTTATAATATAACTATAAAGATTTAATTAAATATTTAGGTGTAAATTGCGAAGGTCGGACAAATTAATATAGTTTTAGAAATGTTAAAATAGAAACAAGCAAAAACTGGTTCTTTGTTACAATTAAAATAAAATATACAGATCTGAAGCAAAATGTTTCCTTTATTAATTTACTTTTACAAGCCACAATATGACAGCTACACGATACACACCAGAGAGAGAGGCCATATTGAATATTGACCATAGACTATAAAACTTTATCTTTATTATGGATGTAATTACATTGCTATTTTAACACACCCCCTCAATGCAATTACATCAAATTTCAAAAAAAATTAAACATCATATACTATCAAACACTCATAAAGAATTAATAACCTACAACTGTTTATAAATATAAAAAACTACACATCCTTAACATGAAGACCTAACATAATACTTAATAACAATATTATACATTACAGCTCTATATTTAATATACCACATTTCTTTAAATATCTATTAATCAATTCTCTACTTAAGGCCTTCGTAAGCATATCTGCTGGTTGCTCATTACTTTTAATGTATTTTAAACGTATTTTATTATTTTTAATCAAATCTTTAATAAAATGATACCGGATATCAATATGTTTTAAACGCTTAACATTGTCTGTACATGCATCTGAAATGGCAGATTGGTTATCACAGTACATATCAACTGAACAACTATTTATAACACCAAATTCTTTTAATATGTTGATCAACCAACAAGCTTCACTGGCTGCCATACTCATAGCTACATATTCAGATTCAGTTGAAGACAAGCTTACAGACATCTGTTTCTTTGAACACCAAGAGATTAAACATTCTGAAAACATAAACATATAGCCTGTGGTAGATTTCCTATCTTTGAGATCTCCTCCCCAATCAGCATCACAGTATCCCTTCAAAATAATACCTATACAATTGTAAGTTAGTTTATAATCCAAAGTACACTTACTTACATACATACTTTTGAGTACTTTACATAACGCAATACTCTTTTCAATGCAGTTAATAACATATTATTTGCACACTTCTGATATCTGCTAAGTAAAGAAATAGCAAAACACAAATCAGGCCTAGTGCCAGATACAGCATACATGAGGCATCCAATAATTTGTCGACATAACTTTTCAATATCTTTGTTTATAGATTGGTTGCAATTTTCAAATAACTTGACATTAAAATTAGGATCTATAGGGGTATACATAGGCTTACAGTTTTCCATATTAAATCTTTTAAGTATATTTTCTAAGTAATTTCTTTGATTTAATTCAGTAATACCAGTTTCTAAATTTTGCTTCACATTTATGCCTAAAAATTCTGTCACTATTCCTAAATCCTTCATTTTGAATTCCCTGTTCAATACATCTTTAAATTGAGTAATTAGTTTATTACTTGTTCCAAAATATAAAACATCATCAACATATATCAACACAAATAATTTATCTTTAGCATTACATTTCATATACAAACAGGAATCACAGTTAGATCTCACAAAACCTTCATTTACTAAAACAGAATTAAATTTATTATTCCAACTTTTTGGTGAGTTTTTCAGACCATAAAGTGATTTGTTTAATTTTACAATATTATTATTCCCTGAATAAGCTCCTTTTGGCAAACTAATAAAAACAGTTTCATTTAACTCTCCATATAGAAAGGCACCTGTCACATCCATTTGATATATTTTTAAATTTAACATAGTTGCGATTACTACAAAGAGTCTAAAAGTTGATAATTTTGCTACTGGACTGTAAATTTCATTAAAATCTAAATTATCACACTGTTCGAAGCCTCTAGCTACTAACCTAGCTTTATGCTGAAAAATGTCATTTACTCTTTTTATTTTAAATACCCACTTACTACTAATTATCTTCTCATTTTCTGGTAAATCACAAACTGTCCATGTATTATTCTCCTTTAATGTTTCCAACTCTCTATTCATTGCATCACACCACTCACTAGCATCTTTTCTTTTCATTGCTTCTTCATTTGTGCACGGCTCACTCGTGTCACTGTATACATTATGCCAATGGTAAAAAGATGTTTGTTTTCTCACACGCCTGCTTCGCTGACGTTGATAAGACTCTTCTGTCTCACTCAAATTTGATGAACTTTCATCATCACTTGGCTCATATTCACTTCCCAGCTCACAATTAATCATTGTGATATCTTCCTTAGGATTTTTAGTGTCCAACTCTGACTGGACATGTGGTTCTTGAATTTTATTGTCTGTTTCTTCATTTTTCTCACAATAGTCTTGCAAATTAATTTGTACTATAGGTTCTTTGTACTATAGGTTATTTTCATTTTTTTCCTCTTCCAAGAATATTATATCTCGTTTTATCTCTACCATATTTCTTTTTGAGAAGTATATTCTGTATCCCTTCACATCATCACTATATCCTACCATATATCCTTTTTCTCCTTTTATATCCCATTTTCTTCTCTTTTCCTTAGGAATGTGTGAATAAACCTTTGTGCCAAAAACTTTCAATTGGTGAATATCAAAACTTTTATTTGTCCATACTTCATATGGCGATCTACCATCCTCTTTGCTTTTCCCAGTTATATTCAATACATAAGCTGCAGTATGCACAGCTTCTGCCCATAATTTCTTTGGCAAATTTTTAGCATACAGCATTGTCCTCGCAGCTTCAACTAATGTTCTATTTTCTCTTTCGGCTTTTCCATTTTGTTGTGGGGTATAAGGGACAGTAGTTTGATGGCTTATCCCTCGTTTTGATAACATTTCTTTCACCTCTTTATTTATAAATTCTAATCTATTGTCACTTCTTAATATTTTTAACCTATTTCCTGTAATATTTTCAGCTTTGTGTATAAAGTCTTCTAAACACCATTTTATTTCAATTTTATTTTTAACAAAATAAACGTATCTGTAGTTCGAGTAGTCATCCTTCATCAGTACAAAATATTTTGAACCACCGACAGATATTTCTTCCATCGGACCACATGTATCTACATGAATTAATTCACATGTTTTAGTAGTTATACTTCCACTGTTACTAAACGGTAAACAATTAATCTTTCCTTCTAAACAACTTTCACACTTAGGAATAGAAGTTTGTTTCACAGCTATGTCATTATTCACAAGAAATTTCTTCACATAATCAAAGTTTTGATGTGCTAATTTTTCATGCCATTCATATAGTGTATCTTTTGTTGTTTTTGTTATATTAGGTGATTCATATTTAAAGCGAAAAACCATGTAATATGAACTTCCGTTCGATTTGCAATCGCACAAACTTTGTTATTTTTGTAAAATCTACATGAATTGTTATCTGTCACTATGACATAGCCTTTGTCAGACGCACGGTTGACAGAGAATAAATTCGTTTTCAGTTCAGGAACAAACAAAACATTGTTTAGAGTGGTATCAATCCATTCACTTCCATTGTATACTTGTACTAACATCTGTCCACAGCCTAGCACACTAATTGCCGCTCCGTTACCTACAATTACTGACTTTTGTGTAGTAGTTGAAAATGATGAAAATAAAGTTTGATCACAACACATATGTTCAGTAGCTCCAGAGTCCACAAGCCACATAGATTTATGATATTGTTCCCTTGAATTCGACACTACAAAGGCATTACTTTTCTTACTTTCCTTATTTTTCTTAAACCAACATTGCGCTTTATTGTGCCCACCTTTACCACAGTAAAAACACTTGTTAATGATTTTATTACTGTGTCCTTCACTATTACTATTTTTATTTTTACACTCACTTGAATAATGTCCTAATTTACGGCACTTGTAGCACTTTATGTTCCTTTTGTCCTTTACAACAAAAGCAGAAGATGGTCGAGTCTGTTGGCATGCTTCACTCTTATTCTGAAGCCTTTCCTCTTCTATTAATAATCTAGCCACCAAATTATCAATTGTTTGTTTATCATCAGGGGCTGATTCCCATACTGATACAAAGTGTTTGTACTCATCGGGCAACGACATCAGCACTTTAGTTATAACAAATTTATCTGAGACTGGTTCGCCCATTTGTTTTAGCTGGTTCTGGAGTTCTTGAACTTTTGATAAAAAAACTGACATCTCCATACCATTATCATATTTAAATTGGAAAAACCTTTGTTGTATTATGTGGATATTTGTTTCACTCTTTTGCTCATAAACACTCTGCAATTTTCTCCACATCTCGGCGGAAGTTGAACAAGAAATAATGTGTAACATAACGTTTTCAGCCATTCTGGTAACCAACAGTGTCTGAGCTTTGGCATCTTTGGATTCCCAAATTGCTCGATCACTTGCATCCTCAGGTTTTGTGCTGCGTCCCTCGACTATATCTAGCCAACCTTGACCTCGCAATAAGACGGTTGTTTGAAATTTCCAAATATTCAAATTACTGGCTCCTTCCAACTTAATGACGTTGTGATTTCCTTCCATTTTGCTTTTCTATTATTCCTGCCTCGCTCAATTCCAGAACAAGTATATTTCTTTCTCGACGTAGGTAGCTCCCAATATAAAAACGGGTAACCTCACTTTTTCGTGTGATGTCGATATAACAATTTGTCTGTTAATTTTATTAAATCATTCAGGATTATGTATCTGGGCCCATAACCTGTTACAATTAAAATAAAATATACAGATCTGAAGCAAAATGTTTTCTTTATTAATTTACTTTTACAAGCCACAATATGACAGCTACACGATACACACCAGAGAGAGAGGCCATATTGAATATTGACCATAGACTATAAAACTTTATCTTTATTATGGATGTAATTACATTGCTATTTTAACATTCTTGAACACTTATATACGTAACTAACCGTGTCCCACGGTTTCATGCGTATTAAATTTATTCGAGCATCTCTCTACCGCATCGCCGCGTCGCCAACGCTCCCATGTAGCTTATCGTTGTTGTCGCTTCCCGTACTTGACTACAGCTTACAAGATTGCGTGACGTTTATGATTACTGCGCCGTCTCTTAGAGTCGTAGCGTGAAGTTATATAGCCTATAACCTTCCTCAATAAATAGACTATAAAATGTAAAAGGACTTTCTCTAATCTGGACAGTATTTCCAGGTTTTAAAATGTTCAAAGAAAAAAAACCTCTCAAGCTTTATAATAAAATGTATTAAATATATTTGATAATAGTATAGATATTTTGTTGGAAAATTCTAGAACTGGTATGCCGTTCCCGAATTCAACACCGAACTACAACAACAAAAGAGACATGGAAGTTTCGCTCGGTAAACCCACAAGCTGGGCTAAGAACGATTTAAGCCAAGTCCAGGAGAAATTTAAGGAGAGCGGAGCGAATGGCGCCAACGGGACCAGTAATCTATATAATGGCTTACTGCAGTACGCTGCTGGTGAGATTTCTAAAGGTAAAATTATCTGGAATAATTTTAAATCGATATATAAATTATTGAAAAGGTAACAAAAAATCCGACTGCAGCAAAAACACTTGACTAAAACGAAAAAATATTTTTTTTTTTTGCTTTTTATTTGATTCCCAGACGTCGTATTTAGATATTGTCTATGTCTATTGCCTATGTCACTTCCACAATTGAGACGAGTCTAACGACCCCTCGTATGCAAAAAATCCATCAAGCCGTTTAAGCTACAGAGCGTGAAAAAGAAATAGAAATACAATCGCTCGAAGAACATAACCCTCCTTTTTTCGCAATTGGATAATAAAAATGAAATGCTGTTTATGAAAAACGTATCACTTGAGAACGGCTGGAACGATTTAGCTAATTATTTTTTATGAATATTGGTAATAGTATGAATGAGGGTCTAGTAAAATAAAAATTTAATAAGTTGCCCGGAAAATTGTTTTTTTTTTTCTATTAGATTATTTTTGTACTCCAGATCATAACGATTTGCAGGACAATAAGTTTAAGGATACGGTCAATGAAGTATTACTGTTAAAAGGTTATCATGGGGTAGATGACTACATGAATGATAGTGATGTCTCGAAATGACTGTACATCCACCAAATATAATTATTAACTGTATTATTCACTGTAAACAATAATTAACAATAAACAATAAAAAAATGTTAAACATAATCAAGTTTCTTCCGCTATTCTCAATGACTTGGATGTTTTCCGAACCGGTAGTAGTATTTTGACGTTAATAAGTGCCTTCTTAGGGCTTAAATTGAATAAGTATTTTTGCTATCTCTATCATAAATATCTAATCTATAATATCTATATAATCTATAAAATCTAAATCTATAATAAATCTATTATAAATGCATGTGTTTTTCTATAGGTGAGCCCATGGTAGTTCAGATGGAGACGGAGAAACAAGATAACGCCGAAGTTGCTTTGTTGGGCTCGGATGGATCACCGAAGCGTTATGCCACGTCAGAAATCAAGCAGTTCTGGGTTGTGCTCAAGAGAACGCTGCTCTTCAGTAGGCGTGATTGGGTAAATTAATTTTTATCTTTCTATCGTTCTTCTAATTTTTTTCTTCTTTCTCTTATTTTTAGTTTTTTTTTTCTAATAACCTAATTACATGAGGTTAGCTCGATATTATGTTTTTGATTGAGATTTATCAATTAAAAGAATGAATTTTAGTAACTTTTGTTTGTTGTATAAAATTTAAACATTCAAGAAGTCACCGACCCAAGCTCCTTTACAGCGAAACCATTCAAATTAACCCAAATACTATATATATCTCTGCTGTAAGTTGGTGAGGAGTTAGGTATCCTACAGATTCCAGATGATGCTTCAGCATCAACTCGAGGTATAAAAAGTTATCTTCTGAGTCATAAAAAATATACATGATGTACCAATATTTTCAAGCATAGATTAAGCAATAGTGTGATGCTATCAAAATGAGAAATCTTTATTTTTTTCTGAACACTGAACTAAAATCTACTTAAAAATGTTACTCTACACATGCTCAAAGAAGTTACGATTTAAAAAAGTTGGACAAGTAGCTAGTAGAACTGACGCGCTTATGGTTCCGCACTGATTACATTACGTAATTTAGTACAACTTTATAGGTAGTTGTTTTCGATAGAAAAGTAAAACTTAATATATAATTTTGTTGCATTATAATTTCACACGAGGTGTTGTTTATAAACACACTTGCCATAAAAGAAGAATAAAAAATACCATTATTAATGACGTTTAATGTCATTTTTAATAGACACTGATGTACCTGCGTTTGTTCGCGCACATACTCGTCGGGTTCCTCATCGGCGCGCTCTACTACGACATCGGTAACGACGGCTCCAAGGTGCTATCAAACCTCGGGTTCCTCTTCTTCAATATGCTTTTCCTCATGTACACTTCGATGACGATCACTATACTCAGTTGTAAGTGTATTTCCTCCAAAGCTTTTTTGTTTTATTGTTTGTTATATTCGATATAAGTAATATATGGAAGGTTAAGCCGTAAGCAAGTGTAGCAAGAGAGTATCTGGGGAGGTTGCCCCTGGTCGGGGTATCATCCAATTACATTAGAATTTTGCAGTGGTTATGGACCAATTAATGTTTAAATTCAATCTTTGCTGGTAATGTTTTCATTAGTGCAATCTGGTGAAATTTGATTCCAAAAGCTTAAGCCCAAATTAAGTGTTAATAAAGATAAAAATGTTGTTGAAGCGCGACTATCCTTACTATTTTTTTAAAGCTTGGGTATTATCAGATTTTCGATTAATTGTGGTTATTATTATGATGGATTATGTTACTCTTTCAAAGTTGATGTAGTGAAATTGTTTAAATTCAGTAGGAAAAAAGTATTACAATCTTATAGGATTTCACCCGCATGATAAAAAATGTAATTGTACTTGTTGTCACTCAACGGTCAATGGAGAGGGCTGTTCTCTTGAGTTTTTCTGCCTGATCGAATCAGAAATGAGGAGATTCGCAGGGAACCAAAGCAACTGACATAGCCCTAACGATGACTTAATTCGCAGTGGGTGGGTCACGTAGCTCGTAGAACGGATGGTCGATGGGACCGAGGAGTTCTCGATTGGCGACCTATACAGGAAGATGCAGCATGGTCAGAGCGCTGAAAGGTGGTCCGACAACCTGGTAAAGGACTGGACGTTGTGGTGATCGTGGACGTCTGTCTGTTAAAATGATGATGATGAAAGATATAGAGAGCTGTCTTCCTTGATTCTACACGAATTGTCCATTGGTGTCACTACCGGTGACGTGCCGACTCCCGCCTGATGATCGAGTTTGTCTGGACAAGTTAACTGACGGACGAGTTCAGAGTTTGTAATTAATAAATTAACTGAATAATTGCTCTATTGCAGTCCCTCTCGAGATGCCGGTGCTAATAAAAGAACACTTCAATAGATGGTATTCGCTTCGGTCCTACTATCTAGCCATCACTGTATCAGATATTCCGTTCCAGGTAAGATGATTATGTTTTTTTTTTGCGTTACTTTAAATATTTATCATATTCGATTGGTTATAATCATTCAATCACTTCAGCTTAGTTAATTAAACCTTCAATTTATATATATAAGGGAGATATAGTCACACGGATAGGGGTGCTAAGATGGTTTGGGCATGTAGAGCGAATGAATGAAAGAAGAATGACTAAACAAATTTATAAGGCGAGTGTGAATGGGAGCGTTGGAAGAGGAAAGCCTAGGCAAACGTTCCTCGATCAAATCTGGGACGTTCTCAAGAAAGGTCAGCTCAAGAAAACTCTTAACCGACGAGCGTGCGTGAAAAGTTTTTTTTTATCGTTACCGTTTTCAGGATTGTGGTGACAATCTTACCTGATCTTAAGTAACGATGTGGCCCAAGATGATAAGACGTTAAGCCTAGTGGAAGACTGTCTCTCAAGTGCATCTGCCGGACACACCTATAGGTGTTTTGCAACAGATTTTCAACTTAGGGGTGGTATCCATGCGCGTAGTAGAAAAAGCTATGGTGCTATGTCCTATGGTGTCTTCACGATGTTTTCTTTCACCGAAAGCTCAGGCTTTTAGGCAGGATTGATGAACGTTGAAGAAGCGAATGATGAATGCCAGGATCGCAGCAAGTAGAAGGACGTGGTATCTGCCTACCCCGTTAGGAGAGAGGCGTGGTGTATGTGTGTAAGTATATCAAGAACAAATTTTTAACACTTTGACGGACAGTAATATCTTATTGGCTTGGGTTGCATCAATGCATTGTTAAAAACATAATATAAGTTTAGATAAAACGTATCCACAGTGCGCGTTTATTCCCACAGGGTAAAAATGACATTTAATGTGTGCTAGTTTATTGTGTTTTTCAAATAGTGACGTCACCAAACGGAACTAACCGTAGAACCGTGCGAGCAAGTATAACTATTGATAAGATTTAATGAAAAAAAAAAAACATTCAACTCTCTTAATGACAATAAGGGACAAAGTCGTGTCTCTCATGGGTCAACTGAAGTGTTCCTTTTTTTGTTATAGATATACATATATATATACACTTAATGGCTTTGTGAATTATGTAATACTAATAGTAATAAAATAAAAGAAAACCCCTAAATTCAGTATTTAAAATCGTACGATTCAAATAATTATAAATAAATGTTATAACATTATTTTTAAATTTGAAATTAGTCAGTGTCAATTTACTCAGTGGGAATAAATAAAAAACGCAGAATAGGCGTAAACGTCGTATGGCCTTCTTCAGAATTCGTGGGTTGGTGATATTGTGATGGTCGATATTCTACGATTCATCGTATCTCGTGTTTATTATATGTTATGAAATGAATTGTATTTTATTTGGTTAATGGTTAGGCAACCGAACCAGTAACAATAAAAAAAAGGTTCAAAGTATATTCTTTTATATTTTAATCATAATTCAATTAAGTACATATTCTTAATTGTTATTATTGAAATTGTTTATATTGATTATTTAATTTTTTTCGACCATATTTGGCAATTCTTCAGTATTTATTGAATATTATGTATTTGTACAGGTAACTGAGCTTATGATAATATTTTCTGATGCGTTTGTTTTTATGTAATCACTTGTAGTTAATCAAGAGAACGAGGGTCTGGAGATCTGTAATTCAGGTCATTGTACCTATTTCAGACTCCAGACCTCACATTTTATTGTTGCTTTTTACAATATTTGTTGATTGATTGTAGATTTTTATTGTCTTCTACAATACATTTGGATTTTTACGTATTAAATTAAGTTAATATTGTAAAATAAATAAATATTGATCTATATTTTTAAATTGATAAATGCCTAAGATCAAATATTTTGTTCTGTTCTCATTTCAAACGAAACACAAATAACAGCTCATGACGTCAATCGTGGGTAATTGAGTGTGTTGAGTAGACTCCACGTATGACGTCACACGCTCTGCGGTATCGTTTGTGTGCCAATTTTAATACGTTTTTTAAGCACTTAAAATGCATTATTTAAGTGAAATTATATTTTTCCTTGCGTTATAACGATTTTTGAAAAGTTATCCGTTTGCCTATTGATGATTTTTTTAATTTGTGGAAGGTTTGTCAAATAAAGTTATCATTGTTATTAATAATGTTTGTCGCAGGCGATATTCTGCGTGATATACGTGGTGATTGTGTATCTGTTGACGTCGCAACCGATCGACTCGTTCCGGTGCACGATGTTCCTAACCTCGTGTCTGCTGATATCGTTCGTGGCGCAGAGCGTCGGGCTAGTTGTCGGCGCCGCTATGAACGTACAGGTAACTACTGGGTTTTCTCTGTATGAACATCCAGATAACTATAGTTCGGTCGCTGAGAGAATGCGTTCCTGAGGTCTATCACAATAAACGAATATTGTAGCGACACAAAATGTCGGCCCATCACGTCATTTTAGGTTTCCACTTTTTAGCAGGAATATAAAAGCATAAATAAAGTTTTTAAAACTTAAAAAAGTAATTCTATTTAATAAAAGTACATAATTTACATACATTTGACAAAGATCATGATACTTTTTCCCAGTAATCAATTAATATTAATAAATTATTTTATAATGTATGAATGTATTGGTAAAACTTCGATCGACGTGGCGGCGCGTCCCTAGTTTTTAGGTTATATTAGACTTTATAAAATATCTTCGGAACCCAGATTTGATTATATGAGACGGGATTCCGTATACCAATGTGCATTCTCCATTAGGTTCACTAAAATATCGTTAATAATTTTGTCGCTAGCTCTTTATCTACTTATAACATTTCCTGCCTTATAGTATGTTTAAGGAATTACTCGGTGAGAGAAACGATGTGAGTGAAATTTTAACTGACTTAAAAAAAAGGCGGATTTAATTTTGTATGGATGTTCAGCCATAACTTCTTTGTTTATTTTTATTTACTTAGGTCGCCAACACAATCAACATCAACACACCACCTTTAAAAAAAAAAAAAAAAAAAACAATTTTATAGGCAACGGCGGCATGCACATAAAATCCTATTACATTTAGTAATTTAAAAATACATACAGCTAGCTATATCAAATAAAACAATCGCCATGAAATATAAATAATGTTTAAAGTGCACAATAATTTTGTTCTCGTCTCACGAACAACAATATGCTCTCTTAATTTGAATAACAGAATCAAAGAAGATATCAACTTCATTTGTAATACTCTTGGAAGTAATGTTGTAATTCCTCATGAGTCTATTTAATGGTGATTAGTAACCTAGTGTACGAGATCGTTTCTCACAAAATAATTTATGGGTTCCTGTTCGTGGTATCCTTGATGGTAAGGTTTGGATTTGGATGGTTATTTTTTTGTTGGATAAGGGATATCACAACGGTCCCATTTTAATTTCATTGGCATTGGACCTGAAACTTCGAAGACACATTTTAATTGTCTCGTTCTTTCTATAGAACGGTGTGTTCCTCGCTCCGGTGATGTCCGTACCGTTCCTGCTGTTCAGCGGTTTCTTCGTATCATTCGACGCGATCCCTGTTTACTTGCGGTGGATCACTTACGTGTCTTACATCCGCTACGGGTTCGAGGGCACGGCGCTCGCCACCTACTCGTTCAACAGGAGCAAACTCCTGTGTCATCAGGTAATTACTTATAACTAACTTTGTCGTAAAACGAAAAACGAATGAACGGTCATTAGTCATTAAACATACCATCACGCCTGTATTCTTATGTGGATAGATTACCTTAGAAAAAAATTAAAATCGAGACAGAAGACAGACAAGAGTTTATTTGCTTACATAGAAGATTTATAAAAACCAAAGCATAGTAAGTATTGGAAATAGGAAGGAGTACAGTTTGTAGTGGATAACGGAGAACACGAAACATAAACTTGTACAATTATCTTACGTACGAGCCGCAACACCTGTTAAATTGATCCAATATAACTTTTACATATGATAAAGTATGTGTTCACTTGTTTGTTTGTTTGCTTTTTGGTCGCTTAATATGTATCGCGTGCTTGTATGAAAATTCATTTCACTTAATAACAAATTATAACAAACAAATGATAACGATTAAAAAAGGGTCATTGTTTTTTTGCATATATGGAATTTATTTATCGCAGGTGAAATAACAGTGATAAACAATATCATTTCACAGCTGTGACAATTTTTTTTAATAGCATTAATTTCCATGCCTTGTCGCGTCACGAGAGCCGGCTGCACGAAATAATGTACAGTTAAAAAGCAAATAAATAATGAAAAAAATGCAGACAAGCTTGAGTCGCACTTTCGCTAAGATTCTGGAACTGAATAAAAAAAAAAAAAAAAAACAAACAAATGAACTGCCTGGTAGAATAGAACACTCGAGTGTGTAAATCTGACTTTTTTAAAGTTTTTGATAGGTTTTAGCGTTTGGCCAAAATTTTTGCTAATTTTTCTTGACAATGTGACCCAAGATGGTAACACTTTAAGACTGGTTCTCAAGTGCAGCTGCTGGAACACACCTACAAGGGCTTGGCGACAGATTTTTAACTTAAGGGCAGTAGCTAGCCAGGCGAGCATTAGAAAATGCCCAAGATGTCACCATGCTATGGTTTTACCATTTTCTTCTTCACACACTTCTTCTTTACACGCTGCCACTGATCCATCGATTGCTTAAAACTCTCTGTACGTGATTTTGATGTGAAACATTTAATGCATGTTAGCATGGCGACGCGTTGCCACGATATGCGTCGCCACGCTATATGATTAGCATGAAACACCTTTTACGATGTGGTGACGCGTCGCCATGCGCTTAAATAAACAATAATATTATTCTTTAAAAAAATCTTATCCTTTTATGCATTATTATCTGTTTTTATATTAATATAATTATTATGATATATAGAAACGTTGCCATTTCAAAGACCCGACAAGGACGCTAGAAGAACTCGACATGGACAAAGCTGACATAACTTTAGATATCGCTGCGCTCTGTCTCATTTTCTTGATCCTACGTATATCTGCGTTCCTCTTCCTTCGTTGGAAACTCAAGTCTACGAGATAATTCGTTTTGTGTTTCTTCATTAATTTATTTAAGTGTCGATGTTATGTAACAAAATAAACATATCATTTTGGGGTGTGTAAATTATTCGTAAGTTTTTAGAATAATTTATAATTTTTGAACTATACTACTATTTCTATTAAAAAAATTATATACTTACAATTTGAAAAATTATTTGGAAATTTACGAATTATTCCAATTATTCGATTCAAAATTCAAATCGATATCGAATATTCGATATGAATCGATTCTACTACTATTCGCACATCCCATTTAATATCATTCCTTGAAAACAGATGCCCGTGTTCTACAAATATGTCGTTATGAGCTAGTTTTACCAAATTATGAATTAAATATTTTCAGACAGAGATGTTATCGACGTAATTTCTTCTCATAATCATACCATATTATGTAGTAGTCACTGGTCGAATAGTGAAATGATAATGGAAAGATTGTAAATCATGATTGTGACCGTTTGCTAGTTTTCCATCGAACCAGAAAATGTTAATAAACCCTTATTGAATTTTAGCGACAAAAAAGGAGTCATATTGATTTTTGTTAAAAGATTGACATATAAAATATAATAAGCATATACTTAATCTTCGAAATGGTATTTGTGATATTGACAAGTAAATTATAACGCGACTCTATAAAGAACATTGGGTAAATAGTACGAAGCCTTGCGTCTGCCTTCACATCCGACTCTAAAACAATAAAATAATGACTCAAGATAGATTTAATGTGAATTATCTATAATTAAAGCAATTTATACTCTGATCAAATAATTATTGTAGTGAAGAGACGATGAATTAGTTAGACGTACAATAGTCGCGTAATCGTATACAAGTACGATATTAGTTATCGATGTGATAAAATCATATCGATGAAGTAGTAAGTGATGTGCCTCTATCATTCGAACGGTGTACGAAAACACATACAAGTTCTAGTATAAGGAAGCGAATGTTATGATAAATCAGATGTCATCTTTCGAATGTTTATTATACGGTGTGTGATAGCTACTTTAACGTTAAACCTGTGGTGTCTATTCGATTGTATCGATAATTAATTATTAATCGATTGCCTGGTATCTAGTTGTTTTATACACATATAAACAGTGGTGTGACAAAGGCTCTCTTTAACTTTTTTTTGTATCTTTTAATGGTTTTTTCTTTTTTTATTTCTTGCATTTTATCATTTTCGTGTATTCTTCCATAGTATGATGAGAGACTTAAAGGATTTTATTGTCTTCAGAGATTCCATGTATATTCGGCTGGTTTTACGTTAAGGATGCTACCTACCCATTTTGTATATATGTATCGAAGATTTGATAATAATATAATTGATTTTTTTTATCCAAGTTTTTATATCATGACAGTTTATTTATATTTGGTTATAATTTTTAAGTTACCTTTCTATAATTTCTCTAATGTTTAAATTAATTTGTTAAGAATTATAGAAATTAATTTAATATGCTCAAATGAAGTTATAAAATTGCCTTATATTTATGTGATATTTTATTGAGTGATAAAAGAGATAGAAAATCCATAATATATATGTATATTATGAATTAATTGTAAGCATTCCTTATATTAAACAGACTCTATATATTGCATATCAAACAACAGGCCATACAGTAACCGACGTCCTTAGAATTAATTTTTAGGAATATAAATATTTCTTATGGATGTAAAGTTGTGAAATATGTTAAATATATATATAAACCTACCAAATAAATATTTTATACGAGACTATAAGATCTGATTGTTGAATGGCGTCTCTTAAAATAAGCAGGGTCTAATTATATTTACACATGACAAAATATCCTGCAGTCTTCAAACGAATCGCTCAAAATATATATAAGAAAGAATTTACCAAACATAATTAATAGTTTCGTGTTTGTAAAATTTAACTCGTGGCTAATGGACCAAATTAAGAGGCCAAAAGTAAATTGTAATACGTAAAAATCTGCTGTAGTTCAATGAACTCCTGCGTTTCATTGCCTAATCTTTTAATGCTTAATATTTTTAGCATGCGCGTTTATTTATAATTGTAAAAATTATTGGCGAGAAATATTTATACTTGAGGTAACGAGAACCAGAGTGGCCTATCTGCTTTTTTTCGATAAATTGACCTATTAACATAAAATGTTTGAAAAATGTGCTATTATGTGCTACAATGGCCTAAAGTCATCATGTTAGTATCACTATAACTTTTGGCCATTGTGGTTTTGTAAAAGCACATTTTTAGATTACGAATATGTTAATACAGTGTAAACTCTTTATAGCGAAACTCAAGGGACTGAGCATTTTTTGTCGTTATAGAGAGTTATCGTTATATGGAGTGAACAAAAAGACAACCAAATTAACAAGAATTTAATACATATGTATGTCTTAGATAATAAATGCTTATAAATTATTGTTTACACATATAGTCTGATAACTTTGTCTGACGTTTTATGCTATGCCAGTACTTGTTTTGTATTATTTTATGTATTCTATTCATATGTAATCTAACACTAATCGCTTTCCGTTTACTGGCCATGTTAACAGTTTCAAAGTAGGTTTACGACTGATAATACGATAGGTACCCAGTATGCTTGGTCGAAGACCATCACTTCCGAGAAAACAATGCGTCATAATGCACGTGTTCCAGGCAATTAAGGATAACAAAAGCTAGACTGACTTCGGATGTTTCGGAGCTTCAAAGTCTTTTGTTACCTGATAACATAACATAAACAATAATACCGATAATAAATATTTACTGTCTAAAAATATTAACACATTTCTTCGTAATAGAGAATGGCGTATCGCTATAAAGAGTGTTTCAATATGTGGGTTTTAACGCAAACCAACCAAGTTGGGCTCACTTCAACGTTATAGGGATTTTATCGTTATAAAGGATAACGTTATAAAGAGTTTACACTGTATATGTGTGTAGGTAAATTTATTGGAAAAGCAAATAAGCCCACTCTGGGTCTCGTAGCCCCAATTGTTGTCAGGAGTTGCGATGACAAGCTCAAACGACGCATTGGTCTATTACTTGTTCTTATTATCGGCGTCTTGAGGCCTGGGGCGAAGTAATTTTCATAATACATTACAATAGACTAATGACAGTGCCCCTTTAATCCGCGAGATGAATGTATGTTTAAAAATTTAAGTAAATTAACAATGGTAATAAAATGCCTAAAACAATACAAATCTGAAAAAAGTAATTGTTTATTTATTTCATTGCCCCTTTGGAAAATTAATATGGTTTGTCTGTGTGTCACGTGATTTGAAACGCAGATTGGAAAATGTCACGTCACCATTTAGTAAATAGGAACGAACGTATAAGACTCTTGCGTGAGTTTTCACACTTGTCTCTATTATCATACAAAATTACATATAAAATGAATGATTACATAATGAGACCAGAATGTAGCGTTTTTGTGGCGTATATATTATTTAAATTAACAAATACTTTTAAAATAATTATTTTTTGTTTATTAATGAAAAAAAAATTATTCATAGGTATTATTTTCATCATATAATGTGTTTAAAATTTTTTTCCAAAAGTTGTCAACCCCCGGATCGCTTATTCAACTAACTAACACCGGTACAAACGACTCGGGATGGGAATTATACTTAATAACTTTTCTTTCCAGTGGCTTTAAAATAACTAAAATCGTTCTTGCTCATGTCAATGCGACTTGCCGGATCGGCTTGCCGTAAATATAATTATCGTTGTAATCATTAATTGCTAAATATATAGATATAGGGTAGTAATGGTTGGTTATTTAGTAACAAATAGGGATGAAACAATTATCATTTAGCGATTATGATAAACAGTTAGCGCGCTTAATAATCGACGATTATGTTTATTTGTTTTTTTTTTTTTTAAATAAATCGTACTATTTCTTGAAATATCACAATAATATTATTTATTACCATCAACTGAAGTAAATAATGTTTTCTGAGGAATTAATAATTAAAATTAAGGAATTTAAGTAAAATTATAAATATTATAAATAAAGTATGGTTGACAATCCTAGTTCGGATACACGAGTTTTACATTATGCGTATTTACAAATTATATTAGTTTAACAATAGGAATAAATTCCTTTGTAAATAAAAGTCATAAATAATCGATTAATCGTAATCGTCTCATTACTAGTAACAAATACAAACCTAGTGAAGTGATTTTTTTATGTATGAAAAATCTTAAAGTGATAATCTTTCGTTGCAGTTTATGTACAATTTTTCTCGAGCTTTATTTTACTTATGGTAAATTAAAGTGTAATTTTTTATCATCTTTTATTGTAGTTGAGTTAGTTAATACAGACCATAACTTTCTTAATTTCGAATCAAAATAAATTTATAACGTGATTTTAATTATATTTCATGAACACGCGAATATTTTCTCAAACATGATCTTACCGTCTTAAGTCATCTGAATTCTAAAGCAATGATTCTTAAGTGGTCTGCCCGCTAATTTTAATAAGTATTTCCCAAGATCAGATCGGCAGAAGAACCAAATTCACCAACATAGCTAGACTTAAGTGGGCTTTTTGGGGCACGTAGCTCGTAGAAAGGATGGTCGATGGGGCTAAAGAGTTTTCTAATGGCGACTGCATACCGGAAGACGCACAACAAGTGGACCTACGATCTGGTAAAAGTTGCGGGAAGCTGCTGTATGCGGGCAGCAAAGGATTGGTCGTTGTGACGATCTTTCGAGGAGGCATATGTCCCATTGGTGGACGTCTTTCCCAAGAGCAAAGCGTTAGCAAAAATCGCTATACATACATGTGTTTGAAAATAACAAATTTATATTATGTTTGGTATATTATAGCTGATACATGTACGAATTTGCTAATTTATAGTCGATATTTAGCAATTTCTGCTGTCGTTTTGCGATTGTTAAATACTTAATTAGGGGGTTGTATGGATATTTAAGGATTGATTTTGGTGAGAAGTTTATTTGTGAATACGAAAATATGAAAATGGTGTAGATTGTTTCTTTTAGACAGATACTATATATATATATATTGCGTAATTTTGTTAATTGATCAGAAAAAAATATGAAATCAACCATTACTATTTTATTGTAAGTTAATTTAAGTTTATCAAAATCATGGATAACGGTTAATTATAATGTACTTAGTTTATAAACATGTTTAGATGAATTTTATAATAAAACTATTAATAAGGATGGTTAATTGTAATGGTTTTTAGATTATATGAATGTTTCTTTTATAATTATTTTTAATAAATGGTTGAAAAGACAAATTTTTGTTTTAATGTTAAAAATATCAATGTATGAAAGTTCGAAACACAGTGTTATCAGCAGCTCTGTTTTGAAAGTAAAGTATTTTGGCTGTTAGAAGTACGAAAAAGTGCAATGTATCTAAATAAATTCTGTTGTTAGATATTAATGTAGACAGGAAAGTAAATTTTCACCCTCCGTTTTGCTGTATTTTTGATTATTACGCATATGAATAACTTAAAACTAGTTTTCAGTATAAAAATCCCTAATTATTGAAATAAATTGTTATAAACACTTAATACCTAATAGTCAAAATGTACAACCTCTTCGTAATACAGATTCAATTGTCCAGTTTAGTCATCGAGCCGACACGTTAGACTAAAATTACGATTTTTAATAATTTATGTAAAAGTAATCCTACAAAAATCGAACTATGTAAAATAAAGTTTTTACGTACCTACTTTATTGTTGACATAAAGTATATAGTTGCCAAAAATGATGTACAATATTTTTTTCTCCTCCGGGATGAAAAGATCACTTTTAGTCCCTGTCACGCGGGAGAAAAGTACCCGATTCTCTCCCGGTGAGATGGCAAATGTGCGCATGCGCGTACTTTACTTTATCTCCCGGTAACCTAGCAACTGCGTGTTTATATATAAAATATATAAACTTTTCATCCCGGAGAAAAAAATAATTGTAAACGCACCTAGGGAGAAAAGTAGGACATCCCCACCCGCGATTGTCACCCTCACCTTCGGCTCGGGTGACAACCATACGCGCGGGCGTAAATGTCCTACTTTTTTCCCTCTGTGCGTAATATACTATTATTATAAAGTACTGGTGGCAACCCTAGTAATTCTTGCATAGTTTGTAGAAAATTAACCTACGTGTACCGGCAGCATCTTTTAGAAACCCTAACATACTTTATAGTCCTATTGTTAGAACTACCTACAGACAAAATTCCTATTTCATTCGAGTAAGGCAGCAGGATGAATAAATTGGTTAGTTAGTGATTTAGACGTTGATATATTTGATACAACTGTACTGAAGTTGAAAGCTGTTTTGAATTCTTATTTCTTTTGTTAATATTTTTGTGTTCTTCCGTCTACTTTTTTTTTTTTTATTTATATAAGTACATAGTTATATGTGAGAACTTGTAAATGGCCTTCATTAATTTATACATGTAACTTAAATAAGTACTTAGCTGTAAGTTTTCTTAAAATATTAAAATAAAATTAAAATAAATAATATATAAAATAGTTTTCGAGCAACAGATAGCTTTATTTGAGGAACAATATTTGACTTTTATCAACATGTGAGATAGTGGTCAAATGCTAAACTTATCTTCTTCTTTAATTTAAGAGCTCAGTTCATGTCGGTGAAGCAATTGCCACTGTTCCCTATCCTCTGCCTTTCTTTTGACCTCCTGACATTACACGAATTCCACTTTATCCTTCACTTGTTGGAAAAGGCTTCGTCTTGTTTCTCGCTTTCCGTCCAAAATTATTTTACAGAAATTGTCGTGCCGTATCAAGTGTCAAATCATCTTGCCTCTACTTTTGTCTATGTTTCTCAATTGTAATCATTTCTGTGCAATTGATGCTTTCCATCCTCCTCCAACACCACATCTCAAACTCAGCCAACCCTTCTCTGTCTTTTTCGTTTATCGTTCATGTTTCACAGCCATACAATGTTATGCGTAGGTATATATATGATGTAGGTTTTAATGAGCCGCTTTCTAATCTTTGTTTTAATTTTAGATATGAACAGGTTTTTTTTTGCGGGATCTTAAGTGATATGTTGTGGTTTATTTTTAATTCGTTAACTTAGGTGTTTTTGACCCTATATTATGTAATATTGGTAGCGTTTTGCGTGATATAGTTTGGTTTTTGTGCATAAGTGAAGTGGATTATAAGTATAAGCTGAAAGCATCATTCTGAGGTCCCACAAAAATATCCTAGAAAGATCTAACAAGGGAGCCACCAAACACGTGTTTCTTTCGGTTAAAACTATAAACTTGTATAAGGCAAAAAATGGAAAGATTGATTTGATTAAACCCGACGGAAAGGGTTGTTAAACACCCCTACATGCTTTTCAGAACAGTATTGCGTATTCACTTCAGATAATACTAGTTCACAGCTAATAATTGTAATCTTTTAGAGTAGGTAAGAATTCTTAAGAATTCATTCATAGAGTATTTGTGCGAAAACTCATAAATAGCGCATATTGAACGTGGGTAGATGTATAAACATTTATTATGATTTGTCTTTACAGTCCGATTGTACATTTAAATCGAATGGTCCAAACTAAATGTGTGTAGCGCATATAAAATTAACATTCCAAAAAACATAAATAAAAACTCGCAATCAAAATAATTTGAATTCCGACATAAACTATAATTGGTCAACATTATGTAAATAATTGAATTCTTTTAGAGCAAAACCATTCATTTACGGGTTGATATACTTCAGTGCGTTTTCCTTAAAAGTTAATAAACCGTTATTTGAGGGCTATGGAATTCGCCCGTCCAATCAAACTGTCTACTTACACCTTCATGAATCTTTGTTTTTTATATCACTATGGTGACTAACAAGCATGCGGCATCACACATGCGTATAGCCGACCCTTTAAATTTTAAAAACCTATTCAGTCCCCCCTTGAAAAACCTCAGCAGGTAGATCATTCAAACAGACAATAAATTAATAAGTGGGATCAACTGTCCCAGCGTGTGACTCCAGGCCTACAAGCACAAGCACCCCAGTGCTAGGTAATATAGAGGACCTGTAAGTATGTAGTTACAGTTGTACCGTAAAAGCTACTAATTCGTGGGGATGGTAATTTGTATGGGAATATAGGTGACGCGTTCCAAAGTAAGAAAACTCAGTTTAATGAGAGATACATACATAATATTGATAATTATTATTTTCTAGATTGAGCAAAGGCTTAAAGAATTTAGTAATTTATTATTGATTTGTAGTTTTAAAAGGCCTTTTAAGTACTGATTGGTAGGTATTAACTAATCGCTGTGGCATTTGTATCTTAAAACAATCGTATATCATCTAGCATTTTTATTTTAGCATTAATTTAATGTTACCCAAACGTTAGGCTTTTATCAAATAGGTATAGGTAGTTTTAGTAATATTTCTTTCTTTATAAGAATTTTGATGCCTACATATCTAATTGGATTGGTTAGAATTGAATAATATCGTTAGTGTTGTATTTGCGATTAAAGAAATTTCCGGCCGCGAAAGTACCTAGTCGCACTTTTCAAATCTGTGAATACTAAAACCGCAAATAACGGAACCCTGATTATGGAACTTTTACTCTATGTACAATAAACATCATAATAGGCCTTTTTTGTAGATCGTTCAATTCTCTACATGATTATGTATCACTAATTCCAAGATACAATAATCTATACTAATATTATAAAGCTGAGGAATTTGTTTGTTTGGTTGAACACGCTAATCTCAGGAAGTACTAGTTGGAAAGGAAAAAATATTTTAGTGTTGGATAGTCCATTTATCGAAGAAGGCTATAGGATTTATAACATTACGCTACGACTAATAGGAGCCGAACATCAATGAAAAATGTTACAAAAACGGGAGAAATTTATTTCTTTTGAGAGCTTCTATTGCGTGCGCTGCGTCAATGGTTAAAGTTACGTAAAATAGTGTGTGACGGAATTGTTTCTCTTAAAAAGTTCTCAAAAAAAGTCTGCGATAGCATATGTCTATCTTTTAAGGTTTACTCAATATAACCATTTTTATGGTAATAAAATTTGTTCTAAAATAATGAATTATTTTAATGATTATTTGCCACTCTATCTAACCTTTTCTCTCTCTCTCTTACATGATGCAGACGAAGTTGAGTGGGTCAGCTAGTAAGTTATAAAAATATTATAGGTACAATTTTAATGGGAAATGAAAACTTACGATATCGTAAGTAGTTTGTAATATTATTATCAAGAACTCGAATTTCAATAGGATTTATTTTTCCTCATATTGTACAATATACTCATAGGTTTAAGAAAAGAATTACTTATAATTTTTCCACCTCAATATACTAAACGTACATAATTATTACATATTACTACTCTAGCTGGCCCCAATTATATTTTATAAAATGTCATTGGCTGGCCTGGTTGATGTTGGTAATAATGGCTCGATAACAGTGCCATTGAACGGATCGTAACATTTCTACCTATGAACTTTTGATTAAAACAAATATATGTAAATATGAGCTCATTCCGTTAAATCGTTAAGAAGTTATAAGTAAACAGACGCACAAGATTTTTATACATTTATGATAATATATCTACAGTTCATGTCGTTATATACACTCACAAATCTCGAAAACAGTTTGTTCTGTTAAATAAATGCCAACGGTCAACAACGAACCCGTACAATTGCTGATGATGATAATATTATTATCGTCATCAACCTACGTCACTCTGCTTTTGTGTAGATACCCACGTCACCCTTGTATAGACAAAGTAGATTTTTTATCTATCTGTTTTTGCAACAAATTCCTTTTTAAACGTAACGATATTAATTGATTGCAAAACCTCATAATATTCAAACAAGTATGTTTTTTTTGTCCATTTAATTGTACGTAATAAATCTTTGGCAAAGTTAATAATACCTATACATTTATTAATTTACAGATTTTATGTTTCGAACTAAAATATTATTTATGTATTCATAAACAACGTTTATTAAACGTGTCTATGTCATTTAAAAAATGTATAGAGGTATGTTATAACAGGTTTTGAAGTTTTTTTTTTTAAATGAGTATGTTTTGAAATGATGATATTCTTTAAAACAATAATAATAAAAAAAATTCAATGTAAGCTACACTGTTGACATTGATATAGGCATTATGAATCTTAATACACTACCTACTAATCTACCGATTCGGAAAAAAAGTCTGGAAGAACTCGATCGGGTGTAGGTACCTATTATAAAACTATAGAGTTTATTTGTTTGGTTGAACGCACTAATCTCAGGATCTACTGATTCGTCTATAAAAAGATATTTTAGTGTTGGATAGCTCATTTATCGAAAAAGGCTATTAGGCTATAATAACACATCAAGGTACGACCAGTAGGAGCGAAGCATCAATGAAAAATTGTTACAAAAACGGGGACAATTTATTCCTTTTGAGAGCTTCCATTGTGTGCGCTGCGTAAATGGTGAAATTTACGCAACAGTCACATGTGACGGAATTGATTCTATTAAAAAGTAAAAAAAAATCCCCGATTGCATATGTCTATCTTTTAAGGTTTACTTAATATAATCCTTTTTATGGTAATACAATTTGTTCTAAAATAATGCATTGTTTGCGGAGGTGTTTTTATAAACATGGCATTACGTTAATACGGTAATACGTTATTCATCACAAGTAATTAATTTTGAACAAAATTGCCCTTTACATTAATTCATTAAAATGAATATCTTAGGAGATATCACAGATTTAAAATAACTCCGCAGCAAAATAATGATCAAGTACCGCGCGAGTATTTTAATTATGCGGTATGATATGAGAGGCGGATGGCTGCTTTAATACAGTGCCTACGACCCGCTCTCTCTAACCCTTTCTCTCTCGCTCTCTTTTATGTGAAACAGACGAAGTTGCGCGGGTCAGCTAGTATTAATATAAAATAGCCTATAATCGTTATTATAATATCAAAAAGGGATAATGTGTCTTTCTATAAAGGTGGATAATTATATGAATGATTGACTAATTATAATACCTCAGTGAGTTATATCTGGAAAAGACTCCCGCCATCCACATACTAATTATTTAATGTGACTATTAACTACGAGCTGTGCCCCAGGTTTTCATCCGTGTGAATTTTATACGACAAACATCGCCAACGCACCCGTGTAGGCTATTTTTATACATTGTGTATAACTATAGACATTTTTATGAGGAATTGATTAATTTTTCAAATAATAATATAGCATATGTTACTCGCTGATACTGTAGCTTTATAGTGGTGAAAGAAGTTTTAAAATCGGTCCAGTAGTTTTTAAGTTTATCCATTACAAACAAAAAATCAAATCTTTCCTCTTTATAATATTTGTATAGATAGATATTAGGTATATGTATAATTAATAAAATGGAAATGATAAATCAGATCGACTTTCTTGTCAGTTCTTCTCGATGACTAGGATGTTTTCTAAACCGGTAACGCATTCTTATTTCTTAGGGCCTAAACTGAATAAAGTAAATTTTGATTTTGTTTTTACCAGTGAAAGAATTTTTATAATCGGATTAGTAGTTCCGAAGATCATCTCTTAGAAAATCATATATTTTCTCTTTTTAATAGAAGTTATAATAGTATATATGAAACATAAGATTTCTTTTCTACAGTTGATACTGTAAAGATTAATGTGAACGGATATTGTTGAGTTTAAAACACGGCACGATTTATCTCATGAGTTTGTTAATTTATTTGTTTTTTTTTTGTTAATTTTCAAAGCGAGTTTTCAATTTATCATAACTCGTTATGAAGCAGTTTTGCAAAAAGCTTTATCCATCAATTATAAATGTTTCAATTAATTGCTTTTTTTTAATGTAAATGCTTTTATAGATTTTACTACTTTTGTTTTGTGTAAACGTTTGTGTTTAGTATAATGCTGCCTGTTCACTGAAGCGGAACTGTGGAAATTTCGACTAATAGAATTCCATAAAAATCTAGAGATACAATTCTATCATCCGCTCCGCTCCGCTTCAGTGGACAAGTAGCTTTAGTATGGCAAAATACGCAGACGCGCGGGTGACACACGACACCGTAAACGGGTTAATTAAATTTGTCAACCACATCGCGAGAGTACAGGACTGTTCGGCCCCTAGGGGCGCGGCGCGCGGCCGCTTCGTGAAAAATGTACTCCGTAAAAGGAGCGTGCGTACGTGTAACTCATACGGCATGCTGTGGTTTATTTCACTAAAACTACAAACAAATCCTTCGTTGTTTCTGTAAATCTCGTGCCTTTCTATATTTGTGACACCTTTTGCTTGTTAATTATTTTTCAACCTTGTGCCACATTCAAATTGTAGATTTATCGCGAAACTGATTACAAGAGTTGGTAACCCTAGTTTCAACCCAACAACGTCATTACTTTTATAAGATTTATCTAAGAGGTTGCCAAAAAATATCTTTTAAGCAATCGCCCTCGAGTCAGTCGAGTCCTACCACTTCGTTTGCGTTAATCTTAATATAGATATTAAAATGCAAAAGTGAGTTTGTTTATTACTCAATTACGGAAAACGGCTAAACGGAAATAATTGAAATTTGGCACACAGCTCATAACCCAAATAGACATAGGATACTTTTTTCCCAGTAATAATATATTTTTTGTTGACGCGAGCGGAGCCCCTGGCACATGGCACATCTGGTTAAAATGTAAAACCGAAATGCAATAAAATATTGCTTTTTTCACACAGGGAGAACGTAACTTTCTATTTGTGACAATTATTGAATACCTACAAACATACAAATTTGAAACTATATCTTTAATACTCGTAATATTAGTTAGTCAGCCGTGTGCCCAATGGGATCTTCCAGCAGCAACAATAGGGGATTAAATATTTTTAACGTCAGGTGTCGGGCCCGGCAAAATATCGAGAGCTCTAGTGGCTTTATTATATTAAGCTGTTATACATAAAGGAAGGAGAGTAAATGGCGATAATATGGTGAATGAGGCGTTGCACTCCTTTATGAGCAGCCAGAGAATTTCTATGAAAGCTCGTTTGTCTGTGCATAGAGGAGTGTTGGTTCCATCATTCATGTACGGAAGTGAAAACTGGGGGTGGCAGAAAAATTATGAAAGTAAAATAAATGCAGTAGAGGTAGTGCTAGGCGTGAAATTGAGTAACAGGATAAGAAATAGTGTGATAAAGATAGAAAATATATAGTCACACGGATTGATAAAAGGATGCATATATGGTTTGGACATCTTGAGAGGATGAATGAAAGAAGAATGACTAAACAAATTTATAATGCGAGTGTTAAAGGAAACGTTGGAAGAGGAAGGCCTAGACGAACGTTCATCGGTCAAATCGGAGAGGTTCTGAAGAAAAGTCAGGTCAAGAGATAAAGAAGACAGGTAAACAGATGAGCATGCACGAAAAGATTTATGAATGTTGAAGAAGCTAAAGATGTTTGCTAGGATCGTAGCAGGTGGATGTGGTCTCTGCCTATCCCGTTGGGAAATAGGCGTGATTTATGTATGTATGTTCATATCTACCCGACATTGGTTTTCTATCGGCTTCGGCAGGTATTGTTGGGTGATTGCCAGCTCCGCACGTCCAATTAAAAATAGTTTCGGATCTTGCTCGCGTACTTATTTGTACGACGTTGTTCACATTTGTCGTATATCGGGTCCGGAAACCCTACACGCTAACTGTTGATTTTGATAGTTTATGCTCACTGAAACTCGTGCCAATAGAACGATGAACATAGTTATGGACATTTCTATTCATCACTTCTCAATTAAGTGTTTAAGGTTTGAAATGTTCCCAAAATAAATTTTCTTTTATTGGCTGTTGTATTTTGTTTACTTCTAAAATACTTAATACATCAAACAAAAGCTTCGTCAACGTCCATCGCGTACAGTCGCCTTGCGTAGAGTTGGCTCCAATTTTTATCAGGTCCTATATCCGACTACTGTGAAAAGGAAAATCGGATCCGACACCCGACAAGTCGGTACGAGCAGTTAGAGAATGAGTTTTCAAAAATTCTTCCTTAGTTTCCATAAACCTTATGTAAGGTACAGCTATGAAAAATTTCGTGCGTCTAGACCTACGAGATGTTTTCGTTGTCCGTAAATAAATCTTTAGAATTTTAATAAGTAGATTTAGATAGGATAAGTAATAGTAACTTAATAATCAAGCCCATTGAACCACGTAGCCGGAAGAATGTTTTATTTATTAATTCAGTGTTTCTGTGCATCTATATTTTTATAGATTTGTTACCACAACTCGCTTTATAAGACAAAGTAACAAGTGGTGGATGCCTTCCAATTCCCTGCCAGAAGGAAACGTACATTTTGTGGCTGTTTTTTTTTTCAGAACTGACTTTACTGTTAGCCATAACGATCTCGAAGCCTAAGACGGATTTTCCAGCTTCATCGGGCTTGGGGGCGAGCGCAGAAAGCACTCAGCCGCGAAAGCGTTGCAACAAACTTAACGGTGCCTTCTGGCAGGCAGCATTGCCTTCTTGTATAGCAATAGTTATTCGCTGACCCAAATATTGACCAGCCCTTTAGTCGCTGGAGGCGTCGACCAATCAATCCGTGAGTTCCTCGAATCCCATGGTCCGAGGGTTTCGATTATGTAGCCGCTACCAAGGGCTGCGTATTTATAACTTCACAAATGAATATTTGTTTGCTATCATACAAGTTGATGTTAAGTAATGATATAGCCTAAGACTAAGTTCTAGTTGAACAGGTTATTCAAGTCGAGCTGTCAGAACTCACAGACATGTACTACACACGTGACAGATTTAACATCAATTAAAATAAATCTAGCGAGGTGATCAAAAAACTATCTACAAACATGTGAATGTCGTTCGGAATTTTTGTAGGTATTCTTTTATTTCGTGTAGTTTTGGAAATTGCATATCAGAAATTCAAAAGTGACGTAAAAACAGGATTTGAAGTTATCAATAAATGATTTTTGTTACATCGGGTTTTCGTCATTTAAAGTACGTATGTTTCGTACTCATATAAAACCTTATTATCAATACTCGATGGGACTGGCAAACGCAGCTGACAGCTGTCATGCTTTATGTACTCGTCGAATTTTGGAGCTCTTATCGCGAGGCACGCAACAAGAATCGCTGTGCAAAACCGAATCTGAATTCGTATGGTGACCTGAATCGTGTCGGTGGATATCATCGCAAGTGTTGGAGCAGTCCAAGGTACGTGAGAGCATTGTATTTGTTCCAGCGCTATCGAGTTTTTGAACATCGTTTTTTACCGTATCGAAATTACCCAGTGTAGCTAAGCCACCGCTATTTCGGTTCGGTGCGGATGCTACATCTTTTTGGTGCCGAAACCCGGGATTTCCACCGATATTATTCTCAATCGTGGTATATGTTTGTGGTATTTCTGGTCATCGTCGTAGTTCTTACTTAATATTGCGAGTAATCATACCTAAATACCTATTCATATATATCTAAATCGTACAATAGTTACCATCGAACAGATATTTCACATATATATCATTTGTGTGTCATCGGAAATTATTGTAAGATCTAATTAAGTAATCACTATATTTCATCGGTACTTAATTAATTTCATCGGCTTATAATAATTTCATCGACTAAATAGTATTATATATATAAATACATATATTTTATCATATATTGTGACCTTTCAAATTTTCTTACATATTTTTGTCATTTGTTGCAAATCGAAATATAAATTCGAAAATTCATTTGTTTACGTTTTTAAAATTGAATTCTTTTTTCTTCACGTGTCAAATTAATTTGAATTTATTTTTTCAATTATCGAACCTAAAATAGTTCATGATGCCGATCCTTAGAAAACATACTACGCGTAAAATGCCAAGTTTAACAAAGGCTAAATCGACCTCTTTTGAGCAATCTCATACAATTCAAGACTTAGCATCTTTATGCAGAAAACGTACAATTGCTATTAAACGGTTAGCAAAGGCTTTGGAAATCGGTACTTTAGCTATAGAGGACCCTTCACACAGCGACTTATTTTTATCATATCATCAGGATGTTAAAGAAATTACGTCGAGTTTCGAGAACGCGCATGTTACTATTTTAGACCTAATAGATAACTCGGATGACAACGAAAATGAAATCCAAGAACATTTTGATGATATGTATTATCGAATATTATCGATTCACCGGAAATTAACTAAAAGTGAATCTAATCAATCGCATAGGACTTCATCACAAAATATTCGTTTGCCGAAAATCGTTCTGCCTAATTTCGGCGGGAACATCAAACAATGGCCCGAATATTTTGATACTTTTAACGCTTTAATTCATAATTCTACTTCACTTACAGATACGGAAAAGTTTCATTATTTGATATCTTCTCTTAGCGGCGATGCGTTGTTAGTAGTAAAAGCGTACCCTATGACTCACGAACATTATCATGATGCGTATAATTCACTTATTGCTCGCTACAAGTGTAAACGTACCTTAGCGTTTAGCTGTTGGAGAGATATTTTAAATATTGACTTTAAATACATCAACGCGCGCGAGTTCCAGAAGTCGCTTGATCTTTTCGAAGAGAATTTGAGTATTCTAAAAACGATCAACTTACCGGTTGCGAATTGGGATTTTGTTTTAGTTTATCACATTTTATCGAAACTTGACAAAGATATCCGCCGTAGTTTTGAGGAAAAATATTCAGATATCGAATTACCGTCTTATGATCAACTTAAGAGTTTTCTTCGATCTAAATGCGAAGCTATGTTGCGTGACACACATTTTTCCGAATCGAATGAAGTCATAAAATATCCACCTAAGCATAGGCATGTGTCAAATCAATACAAGCATGTTGCTACTTCACAAGCGCTTGTTGTTGCATCTGAAAAATATGATAAAAAGAGTGTGGTTGATAATAAAATTGACTCATTTTCGGGTAAGTGTCCTTATTGCAATCAGGCACATGCAATTACATCATGTCAAGAATTTTTAAACAAATCGCTTGACGATCGCCAGCTTATAGCTAAACAAAAGAACTGGTGTTTTAACTGCTTGAAATCTTCACATCAACTGAAGAATTGCCATTCGATTTTCTCGTGTCGCAAATGCAAACATAAACATCATACTTTGCTCCATCGTGACAATTCTAATAACGAGCCAAAGCATATCGGGTCAACTTTGGTGTCAAGATCTCAACCAAACATTACCGTGCTGTTAGCAACAGCTATCGTTCAAATTCTGGATGCTTCAGGCAACATGCAATCTTGCAACACCGGCAGTCAAAGTAGTTTTATTACTGAATCGGCGATACAAAAATTAAACTTAAAATCTGTTAAGACTATCGCGAACGTTAGTGGGCTGGGAGATGCGGCAGCACCGATCATCGGTGACGTCGTGTGTTCTGTCGGAACTGACGGTCGAGTGTTGTACAAATTAAATATGCACGTTATTTCTAAAATATGTGTCGATCAACCAATCGCGCAGTTGAACACATCGGGATGGTCACATATTAAATCGTTATCCTTGGCGGATCCTGGTTTTGATATTCCAGGACCTATCGATTTACTATTCGCTGCGGACGTATTCGCAGAATCTATTCTTAACCAACATATTAAAGGCGGTTCCAACCAACCTACCGCGTTTAATTCAATTTTTGGTTGGATTCTTTTAGGCAAGACATGCATATCGTCTAGTACTTTGTTACATACATTACCAGATATCGATAACGAGTTAAATGCTTTAGTACAACGATTTTGGGAACTTGATTCCGTACCAAGTTCATCAATATTGACTCCAGATGAATTACTATGCGAGCAAAAGTTTAAGTCTGATCATACTCGCGATGAATCTGGCCGATATATGGTACGTATTCCTTTTAAAACTGGATCAGAACCAACCTTCGATGGTTCTCGGGATGTTGCATTGCGAAGATTCCACGCTATCGAACGAAGACTATCACGAGATCCGGATCTACATTCACAATACGCAGATTTTATGTCTGATTACATAGAGAGCGGTCATATGTCGTTAGTCCCAGTAAACGAAATGGGCAGGGGAAAATATTATATACCACATCATTGTGTTCTACGCCCTGAATCTAAGACAACACGATTGCGCGTCGTATTCGATGGTTCAGCGAAAGATCTTAATTCTAGATCACTTAACGATACACAATTTATCGGCCCCAAATTGCAACCTAATATATTGAGTATTCTTCTGCGCTTTCGAGAACATAACGTCGTGTTTATGGCAGACGCACGTCAGATGTATCGCCAAATCTTAATTGCACCCGATCATCGTGATTATCAGCGTATATTCTGGAGGAGCTCATCTAGTGAAATCCTTCGTGAATATCGTCTTAACACAGTGACTTACGGATTGTCTTCGTCTCCATATCTAGCTTGTCGTACTCTAAGACAACTTGCTGAAGACGAAGGAGATAATTACCGACTCGCAAAAGAAATCGTACTATCGGATGTTTATATCGATGACGTCATTACCGGTTTTTCTTCTCTTGAACTCGCACAAGATGCAAAATCACAAGTCGTTGCTCTTTTTGATCTCGGAGGTTTCAAACTTCGAAAGTGGGTTAGTAATAATCCACAGCTTTTATCCAATCTTCCCAGTGAAGATTGTCTAACTGGTTCTGTATCGCTTGACAATACGGAAACACAAACGTTGAAGGTTTTGGGACTCCGATGGGATCCTACCGTAGACGCATTTCTTTTTGAAATCAAACCTTCAAATCGAGTATGCACTAAATGTTCTATCTTAAGTGAAATCGCGCGAATTTTCGATCCGTTAGGATTTTTATCTCCTATTACAATTCAAGCTAAATGTTTGATTCAAAAGCTTTGGATTCTAGGTGTTGGCTGGGATCAAACTCCACCGGATGAAATCGTCAATACTTGGAGCATATATCGAAATCAAATGCCACTATTGTCGCAACTAAAAATACCTCGTAAACTCATATGTCCAAATGTAAAATCGTGTGAACTAATCGGCTTTTGTGACAGCTCTGAAAATGCGTTGGGTACAGTGTTCTATATGCGTGTTACTAATTCCGTTGGTAAAATTCACGTATTCCAGGTTTGCTCCAAAGCTCGTGTCGCACCTCTAAAACGTATTTCGTTACCACGTCTCGAGCTCTGTGCAGCCGTAATGCTTGCAGACTTATATAAATTCCTACGCGATACTTACCTCTCTCGTATTAAAATTGACGCTGTCTACTTCTGGTCAGATTCGACAATTGTTCTTTCGTGGTTACGCTCTCATTCTTCACGGTGGTCAACATTCGTCGCTAATCGTGTTAGCCACATACAAGACATTACACCCATCGAATGCTGGAACCATGTTCCCTCAAGCGAGAATCCTGCTGACATCTGTTCTAGAGGTCAATTCCCCAGAGAATTGCTTCACAATACGTTATGGTGGGCGGGACCGTATTGGTTGCATGAAAATCCAGAATCTTGGTCAGTATGTTCAGTTAGCTTATCACACGAAGATAAAGCCATTGTTGAGAGTGAAGCTCGTAAACCAATAGTTCTAACATCAAAAAATATCGCTAAAGTTGATCCTAACATTTTTGATAATCTTTTAAACCGCTTCTCGTCTTTGCAAAAAATTGTTAGGATATTAGCTTACATCTATCGTTTCATTAACAAATGTAGACATTTAAATTTTAATAATTACAAGTTTATCAATAATCTTGAGCGACACAATGCTTTGATGCAATTAGTAAAACATGTACAAGGTACTACATTTTCAGGAGAAATCATTAACCTAAAGTTAAATAAGCCGTTATCAAAACATTTTCGTAAACTTAATCCTTTTATCGATAAACTAGGTGTACTCAGGGTGGGTGGCAGAATTTCTCGTTCGGGCTTAGAATATACACAAAAGCACCCTGCTCTCTTACCGCCTAACCATCCTTTTACATTTCTAGTAATTGATTTTATACATCACAGTTATTTACATCCGGGAATTAATACTACTCAATATTTGCTTCTACAGCAATTCTGGATAGTATCTGCAAAACGCACTATTCGTCATCGTCTCGCTAAATGTATCAAATGCTATCGCGTGAATCCAAAGCCTTTGCAGCCCTTTATGGCAGAACTTCCATCGTACCGTGTAAATCAAATAAAACCATTCTGTATCGTTGGCGTTGACTTTGGTGGACCCTTTCGCATTAAACTTGGACCACATCGAGGTGCTAAGATCGACAAAGCTTATCTTTGTTTATTCGTTTGTCTTGCAACCAAAGCAGTACACCTCGAGGTGGTATCTACTCTTTCGACGGACGGATTTATCGCTGCACTTCGGCGCTTTGTAGCACGTCGCGGCCGATGTAACATAATTCATGCTGACTGCGGTACCAACTTTGTAGGAGCTAGAAATCAACTTTCATCTCTTATGCAACACGCTTCCAATGCAGAAAAGATTGAATTTAAATTTAACCCACCGTCAGCTCCTCATTTTGGTGGTATATGGGAAATACAAATTAAAGCGGCTAAATCTCATTTACTTCGAGTGGTCGGTGATCAAATCTTAACTTTTGAAGAACTTACGACTTTATTCGTCCAAATTGAAGCTGTTTTAAATTCGCGACCTCTATGTTCCATTAGCTCCGATCCAAATGACTTATCAGTTTTAACGCCAGGACATTTTCTTATTTTAGAGCCTTTAACTATTGTTCCTGATGATGATCTATCTAATGTTAAACTAAATCGACTTCACCGCTGGCAGTTGATACAATCTTTTCATCAGAGTTTCTGGTCCAGATGGAAACACGAATATCTAAATTCTCTTACACAACGCGCTAAATGGACCAAAAATTCTAAACCACTACAAATCGGTTCAATGGTAATTATCAAGGACGATAATCGCACTCCACTGCAATGGCTTCTTGCCAGAGTTGTGGATCTTCTGCCTGGTACTGATGGCATTCCTCGTATTGCATTAGTTAAAACCACAAACAATCATACGATTCAACGACCGTTAGTTAAGTTATGTCCTCTACCGCTAGAAGACTAACTTAAATCGCTTAAATTCATTATATCTATGTATTTATATGTATCTATATTTTATATATATTTTATCGTATATCTATTCTAATATATCGTAGTGTTTTTACCGTTCTTATCGTATCTACCGATCCTTGTTCCCCAATTGATCATTTGACCAGAAAATACCATAGGCATTTTGGTGGGCGGGATGTTTCGTAATCATATAAAACCTTATTATCAATACTCGATGGGACTGGCAAACGCAGCTGACAGCTGTCATGCTTTATGTACTCGTCGAATTTTGGAGCTCTTATCGCGAGGCACGCAACAAGAATCGCTGTGCAAAACCGAATCTGAATTCGTATGGTGACCTGAATCGTGTCGGTGGATATCATCGCAAGTGTTGGAGCAGTCCAAGGTACGTGAGAGCATTGTATTTGTTCCAGCGCTATCGAGTTTTTGAACATCGTTTTTTACCGTATCGAAATTACCCAGTGTAGCTAAGCCACCGCTATTTCGGTTCGGTGCGGATGCTACAACGTATAATATATTTTTTACAAGTGTCACTCGAAATAGGGCATTTTAGTCATCGAAAATATTGAATGAAACTCTCTTTTAGTGATAAATGAATAAAAACTTTTTAAATTTAGAAAAAGCATGAATTATACAAATTATGTTCAAAAAATTGAGCGTACAAATATGAGTTTATAACTATGTGTATGGTGGTCGTGATCCCTACCACCCCGTTTTATTACTGCATAATGCACATACACCGACTGATTCCGGAGTGCAACAAACTAGAAGAAAATAAGACCATTTATTTCTTTCTTTCTTATTATTAATAACTATCGGAATACATAATATATCAATATGAATCTGACACATTTGCCGTCCCAATAATATGAACCATCATTCAATGAACCAGTAGTAGCATATATAACGCTGCCTACTAAGTAGCTGCCTTTTTCCTTCTCTCTACGTTATATCTTTCTTCTTTCTCATGTCACGAACTGGGCCTAAATGTGACGCGTCCTTGAAATTTGGCTCTCAATTCTCGTCCTAATTACGAATCACCGCCTAAGAAGTTTTCTCGCAGCCAATGGTAAAAAGTAAAGTACATAACTCGTGAAAAAAAATTAATCTCGGTCCTGGCATCCCTCGCTTCGCTCAGGATTCTCCTTTAGAATCTCTTGCTACGCTCGTTCTTCGCTGCTCTCGGGATCCAATTTAGTTCGTCGAATTAAATTCCTTCTTTTTTCACTTGTTGTGTAATCTACTGTTCACGCTTAACATCATTCTTCTTACTTTCCTGGAGCATCACGCCTACGCCGTTGAACGAATCAGCGACAAGCAAAGGATCGTTGAAGAAACCGTTGTAAAAAGAAAAGGAATTAAAACAGTCATTGAATCACTCACGCATTATTAATTTAATTATGTTATTTTATGTTCCCTACTCGATCCTGAGTTTGATGAACATCTACTATTGAACGAAAGTTGGAATAGAACGCTTTGTTGGAGATACTTCTTGGTTTTTGTTTGACGGTATACTCTTGACAAGCCACTAACCCTAGAATACTGTCCTAGAGTTCCCCTAGATATTTGTATAAGTATTGACAACCCGCTTCGCGGGTTCCTATGTATTGTTCTGTGTTCTATTGGATAGTCTTAGTGCCCATTACACTAAATGTTCGATTTATACGCCAAATTTCGTTAGAATATGTATAGCCGTTTACGCGTGAATGATGGACAAATAAATGCATTGTCACATTTATATTATACTAACTGGACATTCTAGTGATCAATAAACCGACAACAGCACCACCTATCGCATTTAGGTATAGCATAAAAACCTTATCTATGAAAAAAGCACTTAAATCTAGCAATTTTGATGGTGATAGGTCATACATACCATTGAACCTACCTATTCACCCTAATATAATATACCAACATCAATAATTTGCTCTACCGTCCGCTTCGCTTTGGGAGGCGTACTTGTTTCTTTAAATGTGGATAAAAAACGTAACCTATGTTTGGACATAGTAGTTTTCTATACAGAACATCATTAAAATTCGTCCAGCCGTTTGATTGTGATTGATAGACAAACATAAAACAAACGTACTTTTACATTTATCATATTTATTAGATAGTGTCTAAATATAAAATATGTGGTACCAATTCACAATCACAGATGGCGTAATGAATTTAGATACAATTCTGTAGTGTAGACAAGTCATTTCTAAATAATTTTGCTATCGACACTAAAGTTACAAATTTGTTGTAGTAAAGTTACGTTTTAAATTAGTAGACAGAACATAAAATAAGAAGATTGAGATAAGTTGAATTTTTTATATGAAAAGTATTTCATCGAGTAGATATTTCCATATTTCAAAATTTTGAAGTGATACTTTTAAAATAAACGTGTTAAAATACAATACTGCCCACTGCATTTATATTTTTATATGTTAGTAAAATACAATTCACAGTGCATCTCGTTAAGCATTGCCATTGTTTGTTTACTTTAGCATTAACATGCTAAGGGCGATTCGTATCACGACTGTCCCAGAAACGTGGTACGTTGCAGAACTATTTATCTGCTAATTATTTTAATGACGGAAGACAAACTCTTGAAATGGATTACAACTTATTTCTCTAGAGCGTTATGGTTTTTTTCTTCCATCTATCCATACAATCTCCTAATTTTAATGGTTTAAGACCATAGATAGATAATTTCGTTTAGATGTTATGCGCAATACATTTATGATTTTATTCTATCTCATAGAAAATTCGTTCAAATGGAAAAAAAAGTTTGTTATTATGTAATCGTGTGATTGAAGAATAGTTTGGACTAGTGGAATATAGATTGGAATTTTTAAAATGAACAAAATAAATGAATTACTTAAATCGAGCGTCGAAGATGGAGAGCAATAAATATAAAGTACTAGCTTACCCGCGCATCTTCGTCTGCGTCACATAAGAGAGAGAGGGTTAGAGAGAGTGGGACGTAGGCAGAGACAAATAACAATTATCGTAGGCACCTAAATTCCGCTAAAATGCACGTGTGGTACTTGATCATTATTTTGCTGCGGAGTTATTTGAAAGCTGTGATATGGACAATTTTGTTCAAAATTAAATACTTCTGATGAATAACTTATTACCGTATTAACGTATTACCATGTTTATAAATACACCTCCGCAAACAATGCATTCTTTTAGAACAAATTGTATTACCATAAAAAAGATTATATTAAGTAAACCTTAAAAGATAGACATATGCAATCGCGGATTTTTTTTTGAACTTTTTAATTGAAACAGTTCCATCACATGTGACTGTTGCGTAAATTTCAGCATTTACGCAGCGCACACAATGGAAGCTCTCAAAAGGAATAAATTTCCCCCGTTTTTGTAACATATTTACGATACGTATGGAGGAGTCGCCGGTCGCAACTGCTGTCGAATCTATGGAAGCAGACCTATTCTGCTGTGCTCTGAGTGAACTTACCAGGATAGCATTAGCTATCATATGTTACAAAATTTAACATTATTTTAGTTTAAGTTTGGCTTCACTATTGCATTGGGGAAACCTGTAAAAATAGTTTAAAGCTATGGAAATAAATAATAATAATAAATAATATTTTTTCATTGATACTCCGCTCCTATTAGTCGTAGCGTGATGGTATATAACCTATAGCCTTCCTCGATAAATGGGCTATCCAACACTAAAATATTTTTTCCATTCCAACCAGTACTTCCTGAGATTAGCGTGTTCAACCAAACAAACTCTTCAGCTTTATAATATTATATCTTTATTACGTTTTAACAGTTTATTTAATTTATTATACAATTAATATTCAACGTTTTGAGGAATATTCTAAAACAAGGGCAACGAAAGCCGCTAAACATCCAAAGATATATAGACACCACGGTGCCACAAATCGTACTTCAAAACCGCGAGATTTGTATTGGTATTTTATTTTTCTCAAATAATACTGATATTTCAAATGCCTCTGAACCAAACCGTGCTCTTTCATTCGAAGTGTAAGCAAATCCATTCTGTGTTGTAGAGGAAATCCTTTGTATAAGTAAATTGCATTTAAAATTTTTATTACGGGCTTTTTGAAACTATAAATTAAGGGGTTGTGCCATTTGTCGTAGAATAGATTTTCGTTATATTTATAAATTGAGTATATGACAATAGTGTACAAATATTTTGATTTGCTTACGGTGTCAATGCTTTTTAAAAGACTCTCACATCCTGGCTGCTTCTCTATATGCTGGTAGGAATCCAAAATAATGAAAGATTCCGCTTCAATGAAGTCGGTCATCACATAACTAATGCAAGGCATAATACTAAAATGTAATAATTCTTCTGGTTCGGAAATTTGCATATTTTTAGCCGGTTTAGTTGTGAGGCTCGTCAAACTCGACTGATAGAAGCAATTGACCAAATATGCAAACCAAACCCAAAAAATTAAAACACATTTAACAGATATTCTTGATCGCAAGTTGTATCCATGGAGGAGTAAGCTAGCCATTAGCTTCAACACAACGTAACTTTTATCTTCCGCTTGAATTAGCATGATTATTAATATAGAGAATACTATTATTACTAACAATAGTAGAATCCAAACCGTACTCTTAAATTCCAAATAAAAGTTTTTCCAAACAGGCTTAAGTGATGCCTTATTTACTATAATTTGCAATTCATCTGTATAGTCAAGATGACGATAGATGTACTCAAAAGCTTCTGCTCGGGATGGAACAAGAAGTAAACCTCCCAACATGGCATCAGTTATGTTGTTCTGCAGCATTGTCATCGGACCCGTGGCGGACATATCAAGGCTTATTGTAGAAAACTCTTCAGCATCATCTGTGTAAGTGTAATTAATGTTGAAATGTTCCATTTGGGAAATAATTTGCATAACATACTGTTCGACACCTAAATCTAGCATCCCTTCCAATCTTTTGGATGGGTTAATGCTGTAAGGTGGCCAGTGTGGAGCTGCTATATTAAGGGTGCAATTGCGTAGTCCAGTAATAAATTTTTCTGGAAACAAATTTGTGTTTGTACTCACGCATTTGCCGTATGATATGATTCTGCTGTAATATTTACCACAAGCGTAGTTCTCGAAGGGATTGTATGTGTATAGATCGGCGTCATTAGTTCCGTTTATGATCAATACATGAAATACATGAGTTTTTAATAATGAATCAAATACATCTTTGAGTTCGTATTCGCTGAGTAGTTTAAATATAATGATGAATTTCTTTGTTGGGTTCCATGTTGCCTCTTTTGTCAGATTGGAGAATAGATTAGTAAAATCTGAAACTGACCTCACAGTGAGCAGGTATCCTTCATTAGGTATTTGCAGTTTTACCGTGGATTTTCGACTAACGATACTAAAACTTGTTAATGTGTGTATTGTTTTTATAATGCTGTCAAAACCAAATTCTATATCTACGTACGTAAGAACTTTTACATCGTGATAATATTTTTTTAAGATGTTTATGACACATAACGTTAAATTTTCACTGTTTTCATGTAATACGTTTTGATTTTCTGCAAAATTAATTACGATGTTCTTATTTTTTGTGTTTGACTGTAAAGCTTCATTAGTAGATATGTTTAAACTGAAGATGAGAAACAATAAAGCGACCAACATGTTTCAAGAGAAATATGTTATTAGCTTTTTGTATTTTTTTTTACCGTATAAACCGTACTCATTAATGTGTAATTTGTATTTATTGTCTGCGACGTTAATGTCGTTCGTTATTAAGTATAAAAATGTTTTATGTCACTAACAGCAATAATAGTCAATGTGATGTTATAGTCTCATTAATCGTCTTGTAGTCATTTCCATGTATTTAACAGACTTCAAAAAAGGTAGTTTTGAATTCGAATCTATTTTTTATGGATGTTCATACATAACTTCTTTTTTTATGAACTGATTTAGGTGATTCTTTTTTTGTTGTAAAGAGGATACCTCAACGGTGGTCCTATTTTAATTTCATTGGTTTCATTCTTTCCACTTTGAAGATATACTAGGAAACTTCTGATTTAATTGAAGTTGCTTTTCTTTTTTGTTAAAATTATCTTGTGATCTTATCAAAACTTTATTAATATATATGTAGTTATGTCTGAATATGTAACTTTTTTCCGAATTTTCCGATAGACGTACTAAATAAAGAACACTGATCACAAATATTTTTTTTGTCTATTTGTTTGCATCTCAACATTTAATTAAATAACGGCTAGATCGATTCTTATGAAATTTAGTACACGGGAAGCTTATATCATTGGTCAATTTTATAAGAATTTTCAATAATACATTACAAATCGTAAAATATATTAAAAACAATTATTCAATTATTGATGGGCTAAAACAATTAAGAATAATAACTTTAGAAATCGAAAAAAAAGTTATGTGTGCAATTCACACGTCATAGAAGTGAAACCTTTACATCTATCTTTTTTTAAATTCAGAAAATGATTAAATACACACTAATTTAAAGTTTATGAAAATGTACATACCAGTACTCACATTCATTATTCACAATATCATTTGCAATTAATGCAGATTTGAAATATCTATGGTAACCTAACACAATATCAATCAGTAAAAGAATGTCATAAGTGTTATCTAAAAAGTTTTTGTTTCGCGCCTTTTTGCTGAGGTAATAAAATTCAATTTGAAATATCCATGGTAACCTAACACAATATCAATCAGTAACAGAAAGTCATAAGTGTTGTCTCAAAAGTTTTTGTTTCGTGCCTTTTTGGTGAGGTAATGAAATTAATTATTGCGTGGCAACAAACCTATTTTGCACAATTTTACCATGTCTTAAAACTTTCCTATCTTATTTTCTCCCACGTTAAATCTTATGAATTGATGTGGCTGACTCTTTTTACTGTCGCTTTCGCTTTTTGTTCATCGACTTTCAAATCACAACGATGCTAAAGAAGTTTTCACTTCAAAAATTCAAAAAAATACATTTTCATTATTTCTCAGCCGATTCTTGTCTAATTGTATAAACGGGACGCATACACCATTCCTTAATTGATATGCTATAAGAATCGTCAAAAATCTTAAGAAACACAAGGAGCAAACAAGAAATATATACGACTAATTACCAACATATACAGGAACATGTGAGCAAAAATACGAGCAGAAAGAGAAGGGAGTACAGTAATACAGGAATACAGTAAAAAGAAGAACGCGAAAAGGAGATCCTATGTCACCCAAAATTTTCTCAGCAGTTCTTGAATATGTATTCAGACATCTCAAGTGGGACAACTACGGAATTAATATTAATGGAGTGCGATTAAACCATCTAAGATTTGCAGACGATCTAATAATAATTATTGAAAATTCGAAAAGCTTAGAGAAGATGCTAGAATAGCTTGTTTATCATAGTGATAAAGTGGGACTATCAATGAATGATGCAAAAACGAAAGTACTGACAAACCTTGAAAAAGTACCAATAACAGTCAATGGTACCACAATAGAATATGTGGAAGAATACATATTGTGGAGGAATAGATAGATATATTTTATACCTCGGACAGAGTATATCTCCAAAAGACCTTACAGATAAAGAAATAAATTACAGAATAAATTTGGCATGAAAAAGATATTGGTCTCTTATGGAGATTATGAAAAATCCTCACGTGTCACTCAAAGCTAAAAGAAAAATATTCGATTTGTGTATTTTACCTGTCATGACGTATGGATGCCAAATATGGAGTCTAACAAATCCTAATACAAGCAAACTGAAGACTCGCCAACACAGTATGGAACGAAGCATACTCAACATTAAAATTAAAGACAAGATAAAACTAGCTACTATAGGAAACCACACTAGAGTTACTGATATTATTGTATTACAAAACGAAAATGGATGTGGGCAGGTCATATGATTAGGAGTAAAAAGGATAAATGGTCTAGAGAGATTAGAGAGTACGCAAGATAATACAAAAGAAAGAAAGGGAGACAGCGTCGAAGATGGGAGGATGATGTTAGAAAATTAATTGGTGTTACTTGGAGATGACAAGCACAGAACCACTTACTGTGGCAAAATCTAGGAGAGGCCTATGTTGGAAAGCAAGACAATCTTCACATATAGGTGTCAAATAATTAATATAGGCATATAAATATCGTAATATTCATAGCGTTAAGTTAAGGATTATGTAAGATTGTTAAATAAAGGCTATTATTATTAAAAGAATCGTCAAAATACATATAGGTTCGTAAAAATAGTAGTAAATTGACGTGAAGAAGTTTTATTCGAATTCCACACAGTTACAAATTTCACGAACTCACAACACTGTTTATTACACTGTAGTTTCGCTTCCTTTTTATCGCTCGTTGTTATCGCTTTATAATTCAAAACTGAACTGAACTCGAACCCGCGCCTGAGTCGCTTAAATACCTATACTAATCGATCGCAGATAAATCGTGAATCGTCGCTAACTTTCTTGACGTTTAGTTTCTATGCCTACTCGATGACGTAATCGAGGCGATAAGCCCTATAAGGTGTGTGTAAACTGCGACGTTTAAACAAACATGCGCCGTGGTTATTTACGACACGAACATTATTTCGAAGTACTAAGAAGTTTGTAGTTGCTTCGAGATATTTCGGGAACAGTATTTTTAATCGGGTTACAGGTCGTAATAATATGTTATTTTTCAATTGATAAACTATAATATGAATTCTCAAAAATTGGCAGTTAATAGTATAATTTATTTATTAAATAGCAGTATGTACCGCATTTCTGCATTCAATAACTTAAGTTCCATTGAAACCCAGTTTCTTAGATTGTTTCTGGTGGTATTTAATCAATAAATAACAATTATGACACTTAACTAACATCCTTGTAATGTGCAAACAATATTGCAATGTGATGAATTGTGAACGTCTATGCACATCATTAAATATTTATTATAACCATTGAACATATTAAACACAATTACGGTCATTGCAGACATAAAACTTGTTCACCTCCACGTCCATCAACAACGTTAAACGTCAACATTACTATAATAACTAGTATTAAGTGGTTACTTTTGTTTCGATAACGTAAAATTGCTGGGTGTTAGGATTGCGTCCGACCGATTGCATTGACCGACTGGATCTCGACCGCCATGCACGTAGTGCAATATCCGTCATAGTGACTCGCTTCGAGTCCAGCCTGGGCATATCCAGTTATTCAGGCAGGCTGGCATGACAGCGGTGACTATCGATGGTCTTCCGTTTATTCGGTGGTCGCCGTTGTTTGGATTGTACTGAACTTATCAGGGACAGTATCGTCAATTTGACAAGTTACAATTAAAGAAGAACCCTAAACTGTGTGTAACAGCCGTCATAGTGTTACGCTTATGGTTGTCACTATGGTTACCAAATTTTTTCGAGGAAATATAGCATTTTTTGAAATAAGCTACTTTTAAAAATATAATAACACTTTGAAAAAATGTAGTATGTTATGGAAGAAGCAAAAAATAATCATAGATATTATTTGTTACTTTTTTTTTATAAAAACTATATTTCTTGTACATTTAAATTTTTTTTTCCTAAAATAAATTGTCCATAATTATAAAAGATAATCTACTAGTCGATTACTAAGTAAATCTAAGCAGTGCACCTAAGAATATCTAAATTAGTAGAATATGTTGCCGTTCAATTGCCAAGTCATTATAATTATTATAGAAATAAAAATATCTAATATTGATAAGGACACGTTATAAATTAAATAAATTTGTTAAATACTTGCTTCCTTATACACTAACTAAAATAAATGACTTGGTTTTACATCCGATCTCACAACTTTTATTAGTGAAAGAACTGTGTTGCGAGACTTGGCATTTTTTACATTTTAGGTTTTTAATTGGATCTCATCTATTTTTGTAGGTCTTCCTTATTAATTTTTTTCTCGGGTATTATATCTTGTCCGTCAGCTAATAATTTTCTTAAAGCGCATTCCCTGTCTCTATTGATTTTTCTCTGAGGCTTTGATGTAACAATGTTTGACAAGTCTGGCCGGTAAATGCTTCTAAGTCGATTATATTCAACGATTGCGGACTCCTGAGATTTGATACTACCAAAGTCAACATTAATTAGATGTAATCCGCTCAGACTTGTCACTCTCGAAAGTGCAAGGTATGCTTGACCGCATGTGAACACTGAAGAACGAATGTCCATCAGTGCACTGTTTAGACTTAACCCTTGACTTCTGCGTATGGTAAAGGCATAGGCTATACATATCGGAAAATGTTCGCGATGAACATAAGCTCTATTAATAATTTTAAATTTAGTTTTGACTAGACCAAGCTCGTAAGTATGTTCATTGTTAAATTTAATATATATATATATATATTTATTTTTGATTTTTCTCGTATTTCCAGAACGATAACCTATAGAACCGAGAGATAGCTGGGGCAATCTATGCTATCTAAGGCTGTAAGTTTTATTTCCGGATAAGGAAGGGATTTAAGCATTGCACTGTTTGATTGTTCGCACATATTTTTTATCGGTAATAAACAAACTGTGTCGTCAGGAAAGTTATAGAAGTATTCAGTAATTTCAATTAATTCTTTTTCATTGGAATTACAATTCTAGTCGGGAGTAAATCGCGATCTCTTTGTGTAGTCACACCTAACCTTATTCTATTTAGCATTTCTACAAAGGTTGTAGTCGTTGATCTGTCTTATGTTTATGGTAATTTAATCATATATAAACAGTTCAGCCCATAGATTGGGCATACTGAGAGAGCCTAATAGCTTATTAGTTTCATAGGTCGAAAATTTTTCAAAAGGTGACTTTTCTCTTACTGGCGAAGCTGTAAAAGATCCCCGAAAACTACAATGGGCTTGTTACTCTAGTTCTTAAATTTTTGTGGACCATTAGAAAATGCTCATCCGATTGAGTAACTTTTACTAAGGCGGCATTTCGATAGTTCTTATATTTTGACGGGGCTCTTAGTGTTCAACATCAGGTACTCCAGACCTTCAATTTTTATACATCAACAGAACACTTATCAGATTATGAAATAATTTTGCTAAAGCGGTATTTTGGTATCTCTAATAGTTTAGCTGGGCACTTGGGTTTCACGTCAGGGTCCCGATCTTCGAAAATCGGGATTTTTCATTTTTTCCTTCCTTTATAGGCTAAACGCTAACTAAAATTCAAAATTTGATGTTGTATAACTTCTAGAAGTAGGTACCTTAGAGTTTTGATGATCGGTGAGTGTGTCAGTGACAAAATTAAATAACTTTGACTAGCGTTAATTCATACTTATTAGGTATATTGACAATATAGCCAGTTATAGTATTTACTCTTGATATCTAAAAATTTAAACTTCTGGCTTTATACACAACGAAGTTACAGGGGAGTCAAAAGTGTCGTGAGTCGCTTCGAGAAAAGGATGATATGGCCATGCTTTGACTTGGCGGGAGCACTGCCGTGTCCCCTGATATACCTACTAGAACAAAATCCTCTTTGACAAACTAACCACAATAACGTTCAACTTAAAATATAATGAATTACGGTTGAATTTCGAGTACTGGGCGAATACTATTAAAGTTATAGCTAATATTTAATCATATAATATTTATTTATTTTAATAAAATATTTAAATTTCAACTAGTTTGTAATGAAATTATCCTTGTAATGAACACCACAAGAGGTGATTTTGCACATGGAAGGGAAATACATTTTGGATAAGGATTGAAAACAATCGGGACCCGGGGATTTTCTTGACGTCAACGTAGACTTTATGTTTCTGATTCCAAATAACTCGTATTTACATACTCCGGCGGAATATTCCTCGGTTTCGCTGTATTTACGCAGATTCGTTATCTCTTTTTGCGTCATATGAAGTAAATAATTACTTTTTGCTTTGTTGGAAGTATCTACGAACAAAAGTTTAACCTCAAAAATACAAAAAGGTACATACAATATCCTTAATAATAGTTGACTGAATCTCACGGATGTATATAAGGAAGGGGCGTCTACACGATATGTTTTAAATCCGTACATAAAAATAGTTTATCGAACATCGCGTCGATCGCCGTGAGCACGAATCCCTGCAATGAGCCTGATCCTTCGGAGGAGGAAAGCATCTCGATTAAACCATAGCATGGTGGTAAGCCTTTTTCTAATGTCTGCCGGGTTAGCTAACGTCTTTATGTGTGTTCCGGCAAATGCGCTTGAAAGTCAGTTCCCCCACTAAGCTTAGGAGCTACATCATCACTTGAATTCAGTTGAGGTTGTAGCTAAAATGCAAAACCGATAAAAGTTGTTTGTTGATCAATCTATTAACACTGAATTATTATTATATTGAAAGAAAATCTTTCGTAAAGTTAATTTATGGACTACATAATGCCGTCGATCGGGCACACGTGCGAATCGTACTATCCCCGCTCCTAGTTATTTTAAAGATAAAAATGCTTATTGTGGGTGATCATGTGCCCTTCCTGACTCCTTGTAAATTTTTAGTGTGTTGTAAAAAATAATCTAGATAAACTAACAAATAAAACACTATATATGTTGGCGACAGAACAGTTGTTTTTCGTGTCTTAGGTTAGGGTATTATGTGTTATTATTATATTTACGTGTTATATAGTATGTGTTACGATAAAATAGATTAATATTGACAATATTATAGAAAAATGTAAGCGAATACGCTACATTACAAGTTGCATGTTATATGTTAAGATGTATATAAACGATTATGTATTGTGTGTCACATATGTGAAAATATAACTAACATAGAATAGATTAACATATAGAGTAAGCCAATAGAGTAAGTATATCGAATGTTATAGAGATTTTACGAGCGGAAAAAAGTGATGTCGCCCGTAAATTACATTGTTTTTGGCTTATGTACGGAATGTATACGTAATGTATATTATAAGTGAATATGTAATGGATAGTAATTCAAAGAGGAACATTTTGATATATGACATGTGTACATAAGATATATAATGAGAGAAATATAAAGAGTTTAACAGGGCAACCAAAGCGAAAAGTAAAGTTAAAACACGAAATAAACACGGAATAAAACGGGGCTCTCTTTACGGTCATTCCTCGAACCACTTAAGCTCGAAGAAGGGCCGTATTGGGCCCCTCGCCCGACTGCATCCTCTGTTATGTGCTGCAAGCAAAATGTCCACGAGACACAAGCTTACGCTCTACAAGATGTGTATCCGTCCGATCATGACATATAGCTGCGTTGCGTTCGCACATATGCCAAGTTATAACTGGGAACGCTTACAAGCTATCCAGAACAAATTTCTTCACCGCCTTACCGGTGCCCCCTGGTTTGTTCGTATGGAGGATCTCCATAGAGATATGGACCTTCCCTCGATACATGCATATGCCAAACACCTTTCTCGCTCGTATTTCGACACCGCGTCGAACCACGCGAACCCCTTAATAAAAGCGGCAGCTTCTTATGTTCCCGACCCCAACGCCTGCCGGAGAAAACGCCGGCCGCGTAATATATTCACTGACCCGCCCGACCAAACCGAAAAAGCTAACGCGTTCTACGCCGACACCGTCTCTCCAAACAGAGCGTGCCACCGCCCACGCCCGCGTAACCACCGTTCTCTCCGCAGAGGACGGGCGGTCAACTTCGCTCCCGCACACCCGTCACGTCCACCCTCTCTAGCGGCAACCCAAGCCTAGGTCCGTTCCTCGGAGTGAAACCCTTGGGTCAGGCAACCGCCCGCGCGATACAAGTGACACTGTACGTGTATCACTTAGCTACCTACATACAACACTACACACGTATGAACATACACACGTGCACACCACATAGGTACATAGGTTCTGTGAGGGACCTTTTTTTTTTTTCTTTTTTTTACGCTAGTTAGTTAGCGCTAGTTAGTGTAGAAACATTCCGATTACTGAATACACATACGCACGGTTCCTTCCTTCCTCCCAGGAGGAAGGGAACGTGCCTATGTGTATAAATTAGTTAGCTCGAATCGTAGGTGTAGGGATTCGATTAGATCGCGACTTATTTGCGAACGCGGCGACCGCCCGAGCCGAGGTCCGGCCACTTTGGCACCCTCGTGCGAGTCGTCCACAAAACTTTCGCGGCTGAGTGCCCTCTGCGCTCGCCCCCAAGTCCGGTGAAGCTGTAAAAGCCGCAGCGGCTCTGTTTGACGATAGGGCCCCTAAGGCTAACAGTGTAGTCAGTTCTAAAAAAAAAAAAAAAAAAAAAAAAAAAAAAAAAAAAAAAAAAAAAAAAAAAAAAAAAAAAAAAAAAAAAAACCGTATTGGGCACGGTGCAATTCAACGAGTCTACAAGTACAAGCAACGAGTAACTACAAGAAGAAAGCTTTGGTCGTCCTGCGAACAATCAACAAGATATCGACTTTCATTGAAGACCCGGCACCTCAAGCGGTCGTGCATTATTGCACCCCCCGGACCCCCTCACCACTAACATCACGCCGCCCACTGGCATCCGTACGGTATCTACGAGACGGGCATCCGGCGCAACAAAACGCCCGTCCAAACCGGGGAAACGTCACCCCCCCCCCCCCCCCTCACGCAGAGGGGAAGTGACGCGTACCCAACAATATAAATACAAAATTTTATCCAAATTGTTAGAACGGTTTCCGAGAAAGTAATCACTAGCGATATACTAATATTATAAATGCAAAAGTAACTCTGTCTGTCTGTTACATTTTCACGCTTAAACCGCTGAAGAAATTTTAATGAATTTTGCTATAGAGATAGATTGGACCTTGGGAAAGGACATAGGGTACTTTTTATAGTGAAAATAAAACTTTAAGTGTAGAAAATAGGGGATGAAAGTTTCTATGAACAAAATATGGGAACACCAAATGCACATGCGCGATAATGGTGAAATGACATCGGCTGCCATAACAACCAGTTTGTTGATTGTCAATCTGGTTTGGTGATTAATTGATATTCTTATATTTAATAAGAAATATATTGTATTTCTAATAATTACCTATTAAATGATAGTCCAGTATTCTTTTTAAGATTGGCTGATATAAACTGTTTAACTACCTAGTACGGCATAATTACTGTTCTATTTTATAATAGGAATATGACGTGCGCTGTCAATCGCGGTTCGCGGAAGTTTATATATTCTAAGCGATATACCCATTGTAAATTATCTGGAATAAACAGTTTTGCTACAAGTGAATTATTTGTAAGTTTGTATGAAGAACCCATTCATATTTATGCTTTTGGTAAGAAAGGAATAAAAGGGGTTTCACGTTTATCAAAAAACCTTCCCGTAGGCCAGTAAAATAAGCTATGATTTTAATTATTTCTGAAGTTTTATTGGGACGGTTAATGTGTTGGATTCATATTGGCATATAATATCAATACCATAAAAACAGTAATAATCCCATCTATGATTTTCTTTTGGTTTGTCGTGTTCCGTAATCAGCCGGTGCATATGCAGTAATATAGCGAGGTGGTAGGGATTGCGACCACAATACACATAGTGATAAACCCATCTATGATTTTCTTTTGATTTTTTTTGATATTATATATATATATAGCTATATTAATAAATCTGTAGTCCTGTCTGTACTTTTAATATTTTTCCAAAATTTCCCGATACGCATATTATATGAACGATACTGATCACGAATATACGATTAAAATTTTTTTGTACGTCAGTCTGTCTGTTTGTATGTCCGGATTTGACTAAAAAACGACTTGACCGATTCTTATGAAATTTTGTACACGGGATGCTTATATCATCGGTCAGTTGATAGGGTATAAGAAATTTCAATATTACCTTTAGATAATGTAAAAAATAAATTTTTCAAAAAATATATATCTTCGTTAATTCAATTATGTACGCGGGAAGTATAAGTCATTTCAAGAATGATAAGTAACGAGAATTTTCAATAACACTTTTAGAAACCGTAAAAATAAGAAATTTACAATAAAATAAAATTTCATTAATTCTTAACCGATTTTGATGAAATTTTATACACGGGCAGATTCACTATTTACATAATTAATGGGCTCTAAGAATTGTCAATATTATCTAAGAATTAAAAAAAGTAATTGAAAAAGTTTAATTTCATACCTACTATAATTGAGAGGCTGTAAGAATTAATAATGCATTAGAAATTGTACATTAGAATAATAGTTTTCAACCGATTTTGATGAAAATTGTACACGGAAAATACATGCCAACCCTCAATTGATACGGCATATGAATTGTCAATAATATGAGTAAAAATAAAGGGATTTAAATAATTATTGTGTAGTAAGAAACGCATGCGGAGCCGCGGGCACACCGCGCGCTGCTTATAATATGTATAAGTATATAAATATCCTGCAAATTTTCATTAAAATTACCTAATGATTCAAGCATAATTTTAAAGCTTATGTTCCACACTATTGCATTAGTCTACAATTAGTGTATTCGTTAATAAATATTTTTATTAGAAATGCCATCAACATCCGGCAAAATATACTCAACTAATATGTAGGAGGCGCCACAATCAGTTTATCTAATACTATGACAGCGGTTAATTAGATTGTTTACATTCTATGATGTGCGAAATATTCGCACGGGTTATTTATGTTATATTTATTTATTTTTTATAACGTAATGCACAAATACAGGTAAGAGATTAAAAAATAATAATATATTGATATTATTAGTTATTATTCAATAACTTAACTCTAAATACCTCTTAAAATCTAATACCTTATGACATATGTGCACAACTTTCATTGTTAACAAGTACTGTTTATAGTAAATGGACTATGAAAATCCAACAATTAAATAGAAATAAAAATATTAAGTGAGTGAGTTTTTAAATTTAGGAAGGCTGTTGAAAAACGTGTTGTAAGTAAACTTAGTTATATCGCCTACAAATTCTATTAAAGGGACTATTCTCCGATACATTATTACTACAGGGGCAACGCTAAACAATTGTTGATGTCTTACGGAACGGGTGGGCACTTTTAGATATATTGAGTTTACCCAACAATTCACTATCAAGAGTACCATTTGATACTTTGTGAAGTGTACATAGGTCTGCAACATTTCTTCTATTCTCAAGACTTATGATTAAACTCTTTAAGCCTTTCTTCATAGTCTGGTAGTTTACGTCGCAGCTCAAGTTTGCCACACAATGACCTAAGGAACCTACGCTGTATGGATTCAATGAGGGCTGCCGTTTTTATGCTCACTAGTTGGCGCCACTGGCGAGTAAGATCCTAAAGTGTAGCTGTCAATATATTAGCCGCGTAGGAATTGTTTAGGTAAAAATCTAGACACACGGTAGCGTATCAAGCCAAGTTCAAGCTAACAGAATGACGAGCGGTATCCTGTGTAATAATATTACACGAACCATTTGAAGCCAATTTTGACCCCCTCATAACTCAAAAACTATTTCACATAAAAATGTTAAATTTGACTAATATATTGGGACTTGCGAGCAAGCACTATATTAAGTATCTACTAAAACAGTCATGGAAGATATGGCTATGTTCGAGGGCTAGTTTCTACCAGCAGGCCAAATTTTCGTAAGAATAAAATAAAAACTTACAGCTTTAGAACTTGCGAAGGCTATAATATAATTCTTATATGAAAACTAGTCAAATTAGACCGAAGGCTTCAATATATTATCCTAAGTTATAAGAAGAAATGATATTTTAAGTTGTCATAAAAGATCGTTTCTACGCCAATACCGCGAAAGTACAATTGAATAAAATATCGAGCATACTGCAGTACCTGCTGCAGTGCTATATCCGAAAAAAAGGATATAAGTTTCCGAAAGTCAAAATTTTCAAAGTAGTAGTTACAGTTAGTAGTTCTGTGGTAGCGATTCGCGGGGACAACAATACCCTTCAAAACATTCGCGTGTATGAAAAAAAGTAAAAATGAGAAAGTTTTTATTCATACTTTCAGTACATATGTACATACTCTTTCCTAAAAATCAAAATACATGTACAGGTAATTTTTTTCGTTTGAATTTGATAATAGTATGGCCTTCTTCCCTATAAGCAACAATTATTATTGATAGTTTCTATACACTTATAATAAACAGCACTGATAAACAAAACACATCTTTTGTTGTCATATTAAATGAAATATATAATAGTATAGGATGTATGGGAACTGGCAGTAATTCTATTGAGGTTATATTTCCCAAGGATATTTAGTTTAAGGTAGTCATGTTCATTATATAATATTCCATTCACGGAAGCTACTTCAAACACGCCGCATATACGAATCCGTACATTAATACAAAACAACATAATTTATAGAGATGAAACGAATAGTGGTTTGGCCGGATACCGGATACCGGTTATTCGGCCCTTTATCGCGTTACATGACGCGATCAGTATGATTTGAATATTGGCGTGGTGAACGAGGTCGGAAATAATCTAAACGAATTAATAAAACTGTTGAAATATTGAGTTCGTCTACAAAAATTATTCTCTTTGAGATATTATATTTTAAATGTTTTAAATTTGTTTTGTTCTGAAAGTAAAACTTTTCTTTTTAAGTAACATTTGGTGAACACATTTTTACCCTTGAAAAAGGTTTTAATTTATTATTTCGGAGAAAGATAGTTTAAAGCACCCGAACTACGAGTCATAAAAACTAGGTAGAATTCGAGTATTGTATAGACTGCATAAACACCAAATGTTACACGATGTAAAAAGGACAACTGTAGAAATATAGTTGTAAGCAGTTAGTTCTCTCTGATCCTTGATGGTGTTAAAACACACTTCCGAAAACTCTATTTCAATAAATAAAAATCTTCCAATGAATAAAATCTTCAATCATTATAAAGAATACACTGTCACATATCCACAATCCAAATAAAAACAAACATTTTTGACGTGTGATTATAAAAATAAACGGTGTCCATAACCGATTGTGTTATGATTTGTCTTGTGTAAAATAATGAGAATTTTTTGAATTTTACTATCCGGAATCCGGCCGGACAGGCCGGATTCTGGATTGTTACCGGATATCCGTTTCATCTCTAATAATTTATTATAAAAACAAATAGTGATACATATTTGACATTTCGAAGACCTCACTCTACATTAGCGCCTCTAGGGGTGAATTTAAACGCGGCAGCCCTCATTCTATCCACATGCACCCGATATACCGGTGACCAAATTAACGAACAATACTCCAACATACTCCGCATCAAGCTAACATAGAGAAATATACGAGATTTTACTTTTTTAAAGGGTTTAATGGTACGTACCTAGTACAAAACTGAGGATACGACTAGCCTTACTATAATCATAGTGTGTCCTAAAATAAAGAGTTGAATCAAAGAAAACCCAAGATCCCGAACACTACTCACCCTCACTATAGGAGTATTATCGATCTGGTAGTTGTGATCAATCTGGTTCTTATTTTTAATAAATGAAATAATCTGACAATTTTTAATATAAAACGACATGTGATTTTTATTACACCACTTATTTACTATGTGGATGTCACGCTCTAAGCTGTGTGTGACAGTCCTCTTTAATGTTAATTTTGCAAAAAATCTTTATATCATCAATTAAATTATTTATATTCAATCATATATAGTTACTAGCTGTGCCCCATGGTTTCACCCGTGTTAATTTTATCCGACAAACACTGCGCCGACGCCACGCCACTGCACTCACTCACGCAAGTACAAATTATTTTAATTTTTCATTATCTCCTAAACTATGTGTCCAAATAACATACTATAAAGGACAAAGTTTAATTTCATAAAATTGCCTTTAAGATGAAATAACTTTTGCTCGTAAGGATTGATATGGCATGCCTAAAAATAATGCTAATAAATCACTTTTTAATATTCAACAAATTTTTGTCACAAAATACCCGATTGTGACTTATGTACAATTATCGCTCACTTTTTTAGTTAGAACCAAAGTTTTTGTATTTACGTATCATTGACTATTACGCCAGTGCACACGGATAAAGCAGTCAGGGAACACACTTCCACTTCCGAGTTACTATTTAAAGCTAGCTGACAGTTGTCGCCTAAAATTAGATCGCGGAAGAGTTTTTTGTTTGTTTAAACATGCTAATAATCTCTGGAACAACCAGTCGGATTCGAAAATTTCATTATAGAAATAACAAACAAACAAAAAAAACTCTTCCGCTTTGATGTATTATAGTATACTAGTTGACCCGCGCATCTTCGTCTGCGTCACATAAGAGAGAGTGGGACGTAGGCAGAGAAAAATAACAATTTATAGGTGCCGCCCTCCTCTTTTCTTTTTTTTTTAAACTGACTACACTGTTAGCCTTAGGGGCCCTATCCAAAAACAGAGCCACTGCGGCTTTTACAGCTTCACCGGACTTGGGGGCGAGCGCTTAGGGCACTCAGCCGCGAAAGTTTGTGACGACCCGCACGAGGGTGCCAGAGTGGCCGAACCTCGGCTCGGGCGGTCGTCGCGAATGCGAAAAGGTCGCGATCTATCTAATTCCCTAATCTTAAGAAAATTCGAGCTAACTAACATATACTCATATGCACGTTCCCCTCCTCCTGGGAGGAAGGAGGGAACCATGCGTATGTGTATTTAGTAATCGGATGCCGCCCTCCTCCCACATCATTCCGCTAAAATGCACGCGCGGTACTTGATTATTATTGTACTGCGGGTGCGGAGTAATTTTAAAACTGTGATATCTCCTAAGATATTCATTGAAATCAAATGATGTAAAAGACAATTTTGTCCAAAATTAAACACTCGTAATGTATAAAGTACTTATTTCGATAAGGATTAATACCATGTTATAAAAACACCTTCGCAAATGATGCATTATTTTAGAACAAATTTTGTTATCATCAAAAAGGCTATATTGCGACAACCTTAAAAGATAAGATATATGCTATCGCGGCCTTTTTTTTAGAACTTTTGAAGTGAAATAATTCCGTCACACATCATTGTTGCATAACCTTAACCATTTACGCAGCGTACGTAATGGAAACTTTTAAAAGGAATTTTTCCCCCCGTTTTTGCAACATTTTTCATTGATGATCCGCTTTTATTGGTCTAAGCGTGATGTTATATAGCCTATAGCCTTCCCCGATAAATGGGCTATCCAACACTAAAATAAGCTTTATAAATTAGTATAGATACAGATATACAAGAATTCCTCTCTCAATAGATACGCCGATTTATATAATTAAAATAATATATTAATTCCATAAGCAACTTCTCAAGTTTAACCCTGAATACACAGTGTAGTTAGTAACACTATAAATGTCTATCCACGCAAATTGCCTAACGATGGTTCGTTGCACTCTACCGTTCCCATTACCGCCGCCGCTCGAACTAGTCTCAGTCATTTCGTTTGCAACTTTATTTTTAAATGCATAAAGCACTTTTCTAATTGTTCACGTTCGTTGTAAGGGTATAATAGTTGTTTATTGTTCATTTATGACCTCTTCTAATTACGTGGCTCAATACAAAGGTAAAAAAGATACTGTAATGATATGGTTACAGTAATGAGTCAATAGCATTGCGAAAGGATATTTTGTTGACAGTGTTGCCATATTGACATGACGGTTCACCGACACCAAGATTTTAATTATATTTCTTAGTAACTTTTCGAACAATTAAAAGAATTTGAATAATTTATCGGTTAGAATATTTTTGGATCGTTTTATTAAATTGTATTTATTATCCAATTAAGTAGAACATTTGCAGTCAAGCGTCTATAACTCTACCTATTCTCCAGCTGCAGTTGAAAACCAGACTCCATTGTTGGAAGAGTGTGTTACTATAATAATAATAACTTTATTTAATTATTAGTGATGGCACGCGTTAATTACGCAAGAATTATTTACGTCCCATAATCTAATTTTTACTCATATTATGGATAATTAATATAGATTATATTATCAATTGAGGATTGGCATAATATATTTTAAGTGTAGGTACAAAATTTCATCAAAATCTGTTCAAATTCTGATAGACAATCATTTATAGAATTATATAAGTATACTTCTTGTCTACAAAATTTCATCCAAACCGATTGAGGTAATAAATATAAATTTTATTTATAGACAGAACTAAAGATTTATTAATATAGATATTATTTATTATTTCTACTACATAACATACAGCTCTTCAGTTATATAGTACCCTATAGTAGAGCATGAACTAAACCGAGCCTGTTATCTCAAACGCTGATCTCTTCCCTTGGTATTTTACAGTGTAAGTTATGAATAATTATTAATTTACCCGCAATTTCTTTACTACATCCGCCTGAAACAGATTAACAATTGTTCGTCTTTCTGCAAAAAAAACATTTGTTAATGATTGTTAAGATGAATCTGACAATGTTAAGTCTAAAACTAATCGAAGAAAAGAAGAAAAATCTAAAAGTGAAATGTTAGTAACTAAAACATTAACAGAGATGCGATCGAGCCCGTAGACCTTTTGATGAAAATTGTACACGGGAAATACATGCTTCTTCTCAATTGATAATCGTAAGGACTGTCAACAATAAAAATAAAATTACGGGATGTAAATAACTGTTGCGTAGTAACAAACGCGTGCGGAGCCGTGGGCACACCGCTATTTACGTTATATTATTATTACTAGCTGTGCCCGTAGCTTCGCTCACGTGGACTACAGAATGCTCGCGCGAATCTTGTTCCCCGCTCCTGGCTATTTTGAAGATAAAAATGCTTATTATGAGTGTTCCTTAGAAGATAGATATATAAATCTCCCAGACTTTTTTATAGGTCTTTTTAATGTCTACAATTGTTTACTACATTAAATTTGCTACATCTCTTATGGTTTACTCAGCATAAGCCTTTAAGCGCCCGAATTGATTCACCACGACCATTTTTTTTATATTTGTGCGGAATCCTAATTCTTTTTCTAAAATAAAAGTAGCCTAAGTTATTCCCTATATCATCAGCTATCTATCAGTGAAAGTCCTGTCAAAATCAGTGTAACCGTTTCGGAGATTACCCGGAACAAACAGACGGACAGACAAAAATTTTAAAAATGCGCTTTTTGTTATAGGTATCGTATATACTTTCATATGCATTTAGTAAAAAGCTGTTATTTTGACTTTACAAACAGACACTTCATTTTTATTAATTGTTTAAAAGATGTAATTATTCATCCACATTCTCCTTATTGTTTCAACCCACTTATTTTAATCGATGTTACCTTCAGCTAAATTATAGTTGATTATCGTAATACATATACAATTATTATATTATAATAAAATCTTCTGAAATGTAATAAGATACATGCCAAAGTATTGTTGAGTCTTGTCTTTAAAGAGCTTGAGAGGTTTGAAACCCTCGGAGATCTCTTTTTTGCTAGGGTCGAAGATAATCGCGGCGCTCTTGGAGGGGTTGATGACTATGGCGATTTACGATACCATTTACCGAGAGTGGTAACTGCACGTTGGACGGTGTGTAAGAGATGAAGTATGTGCCTATTAGAAGCGTAAATAACTGTATCATCAGCGTATATACCTACTTCGACCTCGGAGGAACGGGGTAGGTCACTGACGTACAGGTTGAAAAGGCAAGGCGCCAGAATGGAGCCCTGCGGGACGCCCGAGCCTACGGGGTGGGGTGTGGAAAGTACACCTTCCACTCGGTAGCGGAAAGGTGCAGTGCGGTGAGGTAGTCGCGGATGATATGAACTAATCTATCTGGGACTTATAAGTGGTGTAGCGTGTACCGGCGTGCCAGACCTTATCGAAGGCCTTCGCAAAGTCGAAGAAGACCGCAAGCGTACGATACGGTTAATCTTTCGCGAAATTAGTTACTATGTGCTCCATGAGGCTTTGCATTTGGTGCGTACAAGAGTGTCAAGCGCGGAACCCGAACTGTTCCGGTGGGTATAGATTTTTGTCGTCTATCACGCTCTTGAGACTATTCAGTAGGAGCCGCTCATAGATTTTACCTAAGGTATTCAAGAGACTAATCGGGCGATAGCTATCGGGAAGCGATGCTAGTTTGCCGGGTTTATGTATCCCTATGACTATGGCCGTTTTCCAGGAGGCTGCGAAATGGCAGTGGGCGATGTTTACATTGAAGATGCAAACCAAGAGTGCTATGAGGTGATCGGGAAGAAGTTTGAGTACTTCATTCCTGATCCCGTCAGGACCGGATGTGAGACTCCTACTCACTAAAACTCCACGGTGTATCGTCCGCCGCCTCAATAGGGCGACGCGGGACCAGCAGGTAGCATTCTACCGCGTCGCCACGGCGCGGCGCCCGGCCTGGCAACACCGGGCCCCGGCCTAAATAGGAGATAGCTAAGTACACCCTAGCATTCCATGACCCCTCACAGTCAAGAATGGCTTTCACCATGCCCGGCAGTGAGAGAACCCCTCCAACCACTGCGGCAAGGTACCACCTCCCGAGGACTATGGAATAACGTTCATTGCGCAAATCCGCCAGGTCCTCCTCCCATCTCCGTAGCACCTCCAAACGGCCCTCTCGCCGTATTTCCTCCACCTCTGTGGGAGCCGGAGGCTCCCCTATCTCTTTCCTCGCCGCGGCGGGAAGCCGGCGAGCACACAGGCAACGGCACAAAATGTTAAAGTAGGTCGTATTTCACGTAAATAACACATTAATGGTTAATGAATAACGATATTCGAAAAAAGAAATCTGTTATTGAAAAGTGAACTTTATGCCAACAAATTAGAAGTGTCATTTATATTGTCAGATTTACAAAAAATGCTACTTAAAAAATTCAATTTCTCAAAAACTCCATTGTGTGAAAATTTATATTTAACCTATTTGTAGAGTGATCTAATTGAGAAAAAATTTGGAAACTAAACTCGACGGTTGCGATTCTAAAGTTGAGCCAAAATATTTACTAAATGCGATTAAATTGCGTATAATTGACAACCATTTAGAAGTGACTGTACCTATTTGTATTGTCAGATTTACAAAAAAAAATCTATTTTAAAAATTCAAATCCTCAAAAACTATTTATTTCCGCAGTGTGAAAATTAGTATTTAGCCTAATCATAGAATGATCTAATTGTCAAAAAAAAAAAAAAAAATAGGAATCTGAACTCGACGGTTGCGATTCCAAAGCTGAGCCAAAATATTTGCTAATTGCGATTAAGTTGCATGTAATAGTGCACCAAGCAAATGCATCGAACGCGCCGCGCGGCCTATCGAAGATTAGAGATAGTACTGGCTGGGTAGCCATACTGGATTGCATAGAATCCGTTCCAAATACGAACTTGGTGCCATCGGTTAGTGCGTTATAAGAATTCGCGTGCGCTCTACGCGTGCGCTGTGTTGTGCCATTGGAAAACAAACTAATCGTGACTTAAACCGTAAAACAATCAGTTTGAACAATACCGATTACTAACAGGTGAATTTCAAAATCAACTTTCCGTTTATTATCTTCACGTTTGTCGTTCATGTAAATCCAGAATATAGAAAGCTATTTGCTATAATACAATTTATTTGTACTGTTTGAAATAAGTACAGATGAAATTACGATATTTCTGATTTTGTAAGGTTCATTTATAACTGTAAAAATATTAAGTGTCAGTATACATTTTTACAACAACAATATACTGTGAATTTTAAAACTATAGAAATCATATAAAGTTCAAATTTTAAAAACTTTAAATTTAAGAAAACCTGTATTGGCGTATAATAGTAAATTATGATTTTTAACTATGGTAGATGATTTTTAAATTTAAAATATATTAAAATAACATATGCAGTAACCTATCTTAGTAATTACACTGTGTAAGTTATCTATTATATTATTGTTTGTTATTATAACACTGAAGCTTATAATAAAATTGTCAAATCTGCTACATTTATTATAAAATATCTATAAGGTATATAGACCGTGTGTTAATAATATACTCTATATTTTTGAAGGTAGATTTTTGCTAATATATTATATTCATAGGTAAGTCTAATATTTAAAAAAAAAAATGTATTGGAATTTGAAGCAATGATTGCTCAGTGGTAGTGTGTACGGAAGCCACATCGATCGACGTGGGTTCGAATCCCTACAAATTATCTTAAGCTTTCGGTGCAGGTAAACGATAAAGAAACATGAGATTGTGGCGCTATTGCGTCATAATGAATTTAAAAAAAAAATTGGTACAGCAAAATATTTACCTATACCTACTGTTTGAAATTTAACATATTGCTGTGATGTTTTTGTTTTTATACAATTATTATAGGTATGCAAATTTGAATTTATAGTTTCCTTAATTAACGCTAACCTGATAAATTATATTTGATAACCATGAACTTAGGTCTTCTTCCTACTGTTTAAAAAGAAATAAAAATATGTTCAAAATAATGTTTTCGCCCAAATTCATTTGAGAAACAATTAAATTAGTTTACATATTTATTTTACTTCTAGCTACTATATAATAACTATAGGTAGGTACTTCGTATAGTTCAAAATAAGTAACTGTATGATAGTTAATTAAGAACTCTACTCGAAAATCAGTGTGGTTGCAAATAACTACGTAGCCTTATCGTAATTTGATTAAACATTAAAAACGATCTTTTTTGATACATTCTAATATTTATTATGAATTATTAGTGTACTCGTAATAGTTAACGATAATTTTATTGTCTATTATAATATTGTCTTTTTCTAATGTCAAAACATCAGTTTTTTAGTAAATGCATTTGAAAGTACGATACTCAAACAAAAAAAAAACGATTTAAAAATTTTTGTCTGTCTGTCTGTTTGTTCCGGGTAATCTCAGAAACAGTTGGGCCGATTTGGACGGGTCTTTCACTGATAAATAGCTGATTTTATAGGGAGTAATATAGGCTACTATTATTTTAGAAAAATAATTAGAGTTCCGCACAAATAAAAAAAACTGGTCATGGTGAATCAATTCGGGCGCTTAAATGGCTTAAGCTGAGTAAACCATAAGAGGTATATCGAATTAATGTACTATACAATTTTAGACATTAAAAAGACCTATGAAAATGTCAAAGAGAGTATACGTCTATCTTTTAAGAAACATTCACAATAAGTACTTTTGTCTTTAAAATAGTCGGGAGCGGGGGAGTAAAATTCGCGTGAGTATTCTGTAGTCCACGTGAGCGAAGCCACGGACACAGCTAGTAATATTATAAATTTGAAAGTTTGGATGTTTGTTCCCTAATCACGCAAATACGACTGAATGGACCTGAATGTAATTTGGCTTTATAACCTAGATTAACATAATTTATTATAATTATGATACTTTTTATCCCGGTAAAAATTCCATTTGTGAAGTCCACGCAGATACGTCACGGGTAGAAGCTAGTGAAAGGGAAGAAACTAGACATACGGATCGTTTAACCGGGATAGCGGGATAGCGATAATGTTATCATTTTATGCAGTTTCTGTTATCATGTTATTCAATTTCCTTGAAATTTATCATTGTATGCAAGCAAAAAACACTGTTCAATGTCAAATGTATAATAAAATTAAAATTCACTTTATTCTCGTATAAAAAACTACGACAAGACATTCCCAACTTCGACTATTTTGACAACTGTGGCGCTTTTAGTACCAAAAATGTTAAAAATGTGGTTACAGCGATGGAAACATATTTTATGTTTGTCGCTTTTTCAGTTCATAGTGTAAGAGTAAGAAATATCCTAAACTCTTTTAGTTGTTCCCTCTATGAATAACAATAATATTTGTACAAGAAAACGCTGAGCTGTACGCTCGCGTGCTCGGTCTAAATACGTAGCACAATTAATGCAAGGTTATAAGTCTATAGTCGTATATTATAGTCTATAGATAATTATAAAAATGGAAAAATAACTCTTCATATACGGAAAAACGGGATTCGTATATGGCGACATAAAAAACAGTTATCAAGTTCAGTAGAAATCAAGTATGTTTTGATCAATTTAAGTTTTAATTGATGCCTACAAATACAGTGTAAACTCTTTATAACGAAACTCAAGAAACTGAGCATTTTTTGTTGTTATAGAGAGTTATCGTTATATGGAGTGGAGTTTCAATATGTGGGTTTTAACGCAAACCAACCAAGTTGGGCTCACTTCAACGTTATAGGGATTTTATCGTTATAAAGGATAACGTTATAAAGAGTTTACACTGTAGTTGAGAATATTTTACCGAGTAGGTACACCCTTAGTGACTATGCCAGCCTTCTAGGACAATATAATTTCATATATATTTGTAATTGTTATATTGTTTTATTTATCAAATAAAAGAATTTAATCAGGGCCGCATTACACGTAGGTTCTCCTGAAATACCACTCTTACATTTCTTCAGGAATTCAATAGTATTCTTTGGCGCAATTCTTCGATTTCGACACATTTCCAAAAAACATTAATATTAATGATAGTTACGAATAAAAAAATAAAAATTAGTGATAAAAACTTAGTACAAACGAGGCTTAAACAAATTCAAACTAGGCTTAAAAAGTCTAAACAGATCTTAACAAAATACAAATCCAACTTAAACAGAGTACAAGTGATTTGTGATATAATGTACAGTGGTGAAGAAAATAACCGTAAGGTATTTTACGCGCATAACGCGTTACGTTTATCGTATTTAGGTACGGAACTTATTACTTACGTGGATAGATTTTAAACTATAGACATAGAGCAGCGATTCTATCAAGCATTCCGTAGAAAAATCACCAGGATTCCGCGAATCATAAAAGTCATAAAAATTTGTTTATATCATTAAAAATATTTTTGAATTCTTTAGGCTCACTGAGCACTTTATTTTGTGAATTTTTAATGTGATTGAGCCATCACGCTCGGTTATGTAACACTCGTTCGGGCAATATCGCTGACCCGCGCAACTTCGTCTGCATCATGTAGGAGAGAGAGAACGGGAGAAAGGTTTAGAGAGAGTGGGTCGTAGGCACCGTATTATTAGGTGCCGCCCGCCTCCACATTATTCTGCATAATAAAAATGCGCTCGCGGTACTTGATCATTATTTTGCTAGCGAGTTATTTTAAAACTGTGATATCTCCTGAGATATTCATTTAAATTATTTACTGTAAAGAGCAATTTTGATAAAAATTAAATACTTGTATTGAATAATGTATTTATTTTGATAAGGATTAATACCATGTATATAAAAACACCTTCACAAATAATTCATTATTTTAGAACAATTTTATTACCATAAAAAAGGTTATATTGAGTAAACTTTAAAAGATAGCCATATGCTGTCCCGGACTTTTTTTTTAGAAGTTTTTAAGGGAAACAATTCTGTCACACACTATTGTTGCGTAACTTTAACCATTCACGCAGCGCACGCAGTGGAAGCTCTCAAAAGGAATAAATTTCCCCCGTTTTTGCAACATTTTTCATTGATGCTCCGCTCCTATTGGTCGTAGCGTGATGTTATATAACCTATAGCCTTCCTCGATAAATGGGCTATATAAAGCTAAAACATTTTTTCCATTCATACCAGTAGTTCCTGAGATTAGCGTGTTCAACCAAACAAACAAACAAACTCTTCAGCTTTATAATATTAGTATAGCTTATTATGTTAGGGGCAAACTGAGCCCACGTATGCCACGTATGCAACGCATTATGACATCTAGACTATTGAATTTGTATGAAAACAATTACTTAGAAACATACTTATCATACGCAACGCTGTTACCGTGCCCCACGCAACGTTAGATCTGTTGATTCAGATCGGCACGGGAAGGTGGAGGGGAGATATCATACGCTATCCCTATCTCATACGTAAGTTCAGTGTGTTTTTAGAACTTACGTTTCTAGCGCGTCAAACACGAAGAGAACGTTTAGGTATTTACACTTTGATGATGGGAAATGAACAACTGATTGATTTGGTTAGGCGATATGAAACCTAATAAATGGGCTATATAAAGTAAAACATTTTTGGCATTCATACCAGTAGTTCCTGTGATTACGTGTTCAACCAAACCAAAAAACAAACTCTTCAGCTTTGAAATATTAGTATAGCTTATTATGTTAGTACATATTTTTCCCAGTTACCACCGTATGGAACATTATGAACATTTAGACTATTGAATTTGTATCCAAGTGGTTACTTAGAAACATACTTCCCAATACGTACGCTGTTACCGTGTCTACGCAACGTTAGATCCTGACATTCAGAAAGTTTTTTGAAGGTGTTTGGTAGATATCATACGCTATCGCAATCTCATACGAAGGTTCAGTGTGTTTTTAGAACTTACTTAAAAGCGCCGTCAATACACATGCAGTTTTAGGATTTACACTTTGATGATGGGAAATGAACATTGATTGATTTGGTTAAGGCGATATGAAACTAATAGACTTGGTATGATAATGTAAATTTGATTATTTGGCATTATCATCATTATATTATCTGTTTATCGAGCAGTAAATATTATTCCTTTAAAAAATGAAATATTTATTGAAACCAACTATATAGTTAATATGGCACGTTGTCACGAAAAAGAAGCTTTGGGAAATAATATGTTTAAAATATGAAGAAAAATAAAATTAAAACCTTTATATTTTTATAGAGACATCTTTAATAATAATAGTTTAAATAAACTAGGTGTTTTCAACAACGAAGAAGTTTTTTTTAATATTTATATTTTTTTTACAGTTTTTATATCTTTGTATTATTTAATCTAATACTATTAAATGAGCAATTCTTGTATATATGTTTATATATATTGGTTGTTCGGTAACGGCTCCAACGATTTGGATGGCATTTTGTATATAGATAATGTTTTACATTACAAGTAATCGTTTTCTGAAAGACACCACCCAGATATTAATTATAAAGTTAGAAGATGTGTTGAGCAGTGATTAAAATATATCAGATCGAGATATTATATTTCAAGTGAGCGAATCTTTACAATTATTGCTATGTACCAGAAATAATAAATTCACATACCTCTAAAATAGGTGAAATAGCATTAATTTATGTAAAATTTTGAGATAAATTATGTTTTGCATATTCATTCATAATTAATATTTGCGACGAAGTTTTTATATCTGATTAGAATTTTAACGATGTCGCTTAAGTAATTTAAATAGTCAGCTGTTTATACTTAGAGTTTCCACTTTGTACATATCTTAAATATCTATACAATTAATAAAATCGAAGTGTCTGTTTGTAATGTCAAAACAACAGATTTTTACTAAATGCATATGAAAGTATTAATTAGGTCTTTACCCATGAAATTGCAGTTTTGTATGAAAAAATTGAAGCGAATTTTTTTCATGTATTTTTTATTTGTATTAATCGAAGTAATCACCCATGCAATCAATGCATCTTTGCCAGCGCAGTGGCAGTTTATTCATGCCCTTCTTAAAGAAATCAGCTGGACGGGAGGCAACAAATTCTTCAAAGGCGTTTTGTACTGCCTCTCGGGTATTGAATTTTTTTCCCGCCAAGGAGTTATTCAAATTCTGGAAAAAATAGTAGTCTGTAGGCGCAAGGTCTGGTGAGTAGGGCGGATGACGGAGAACTTCCAACCCCAGTTCTTGCAACTTGGAGACCGTCTGCTGTGCAGTATGAGGTCGGGCGTTGACGTGCAGGAGCAGCGGAGACGAGCGATTGACAAATGCTGGTTGGAGATGTGCCAGCTTCTCCATCATTGTGTTCAGTTCTTCACAGTACACATCTGCAGTAATGCTCACCCCGTTTGGTAAGAAGCTGTGATGAATCACACCGGCGCTAGACCACCAAACAATGACCATCACTTTTCTGGGGGTAAGTTTTCGTTTAGGTCATTGTTTAGGTACTGAACCAGGATCCAACCAACTTGCTGAGCGCTTGCGGTTATCAAACAGAATACATTTTTCATCGCAAGTAACAATGCGGTTCAAAATTCCTTCATTTGTGTGTCTGTTGAGCAGTGCAAGGCACGTCTCGACGCGTACTTCGCGCTGGCGATCATTGAGTTCGTGGGGCACCCATTTGTCAAGCTTTTTTACTTGGCCAATTTGACGCAAATGGACCAATATTGTTTTAACGTTAACGTCGAAAGCTGCTGCTAATTCAGCCGTAGATTGTGTATCATCAGATTCCACAATCGCCTTTAATTCGTCATTGTAGACCAAAATCTTCGGACGACCGCGAGGTTCATTTTTCAGGTCGAAATTCCCAGAACGAAAGCGAGCAAACCAATAACAGGTGGTGCGTTGGTTTGTAGTGTTAGCTCCGTAAACGTCGTTGATGTTGCGTGCCGCTTGTGCCGCGTTGCTGCCACGACGGTACTCATATTCCATAATTCCTCGAATTTTTAACGTATCCATGATGACAAAAAAGATTGAAATGCGACAATAAACAAATGACTACTATTGGAAAAAGAATTCCATGTTTTTAAAATAAAATTAATTTGAAATTAGAATTCTTAGCCAAACAAAAATTATTTTGATTTGAAATGGCCAGTACTGCAGAACGGCAATTTCATAAGTGAAGACCTATTATATACGATACCTATAACAAAAAACCCATTTTTACAATTTTTGTCTGTCTGTCTGTCTGTCTGTTTGTTCCGGCTAATCTCCGAAACGGTTGGACCGATTTTGACGTGACTTTCACTGGTATATAGCTGATTTTATAAGGAGTAACTTTGGTTACTTTTATTTTTTTGAAGAATTAGGGTTCCGCACAAATAAAAAGAACTGGTCATGGTGAATCAATTAGGGAGCTTAAATGGCTTACGCTGAGTAAACCATAATAAATATTTTAAATTAATGTATCACATGATTGTAAGACATTAAAAAGATTACGTAAAAGTCACCCAGAGTATAGGTCTATCTTCTAAGGACCACCCACAAGAAGCATTTTTGTCATTAAAATAGCTGGGAGCGTGGGAGCAAGATTCGCGCAGGCATTTTGTAGTTCACGTGAGTGAAGCCACGGGCACAGCTAGTTAGTAATAAATCTGTATAACTCGTGCGCGATAAGTTGAGACCCGCGCGGAATGTGACTCCCCACCGCTTCCCCGATGACACCCGCGTTGTACAGCTCGCAACGCCATTATTTAATATAGGTTTTTTAGTCTCTTACTTATACTAAGCTAGTTGTGGTCTTTTTTTGTTCACTGTACCAGGACCCGACAATGACGTCACCGCGCTCAGGTCTCAACTTATCGCGCACGAGTTAGTAGTCATATATGTCTGTACATGTAATATTCTTCCATATTTCCAGTTAAATAAAGGACACTATCATGGATATGACAATTATTTTTTTATATGTCTGTTTGTTAAATTTTGTATACGAGAAACTTATTTAATTGTGCAATTGATAGGCTATAAGAATTTTCAAGAAAATTAAAAAAAAAACAACCGATTTTGATGAAATTTTATACACGGAAAGTATAATATATCAGTTTTCTATTGTTAGACTACATGAACTGTCAATAATATGAGCAAAATTAATATTACGGCATGCGAATAATTACTGCGTATCGAACGCGTGCGGAGCCGCGGGCACACCGCTAGTGTAATATAGAATCTTTGTTATGCTCAAATAACCTTGCTTAGTAGAATCCAGTTTATTTAGTAGATTGTGCAATTATGTTAGTAATTAGTAACTCTTCACATCTCCAATATTTAATTAACTCCTTCGTTTCATAACAGAACTACACTTACTGAGCTTCCGGAGCTATAGTTTTTCGGGAATCTCCATCGCGGTGTAAGAAATTCGCTATGTCATATCTTTACCGTACTGTGAAGCCGTGGAAGTCTCCTGGCCATTGTATTCCCTCCTTCCTTCCTACAACCTGGAGTCTTTCAAACGTAATGTGTTTTTTTTTTTAATTCTTTGACCTTACTGTTAGCCTGAAGGGCCTTCTCCAAAAACAGAGCCGCTGGTGGCTTTCACAGCTTCACCGGGCTACGAATGACAATGGATTATAGATTTCTCGGTGATCTGCGCTGGTTTTGGATTGTCCTGTGTTTATCATCACTTTCTTTAGCTATGAAAACATATATCAGCATAACCACAATGAAAACCAACGCGAAATTCGTACTATAGAGATGTCATGTCGAAACATCATGCGCTGTAGCGAGTCTCTTTGACTATTTTTTTTTATATGTAGAAGGAAGGAAGCTTTCAGTAAATGAATCCATCGTGATGAAATCATATCATGATGGTAGGATTTTTAAAGGTTGTGTAGTCTAACCATAACCGACTAGAAAATCTGTATCTAAAGACGGGAGGTCACTCAATTCGAATGTATATATATTTTTATGGATGTTCAGTTTGGAAACCGATTTGGATGATTCTTATTTTGTTGGATATGGGATACCTACCTCAAGGGAGGTCCCATTTTAATTTCACTGGCATTGGACCTTCGACTTCGAAGATACATAAGGGTACTCTTCAAAATCATTAAGTTGGTTTTGTTTGGTTAAATATTTTCTTATAATAGGTATTGATTATTTGTGATCATTTAAGATTCTGAACAAACGCTAGCCCAATATATATAGTTATGGATAATATTTATAATTAGTGCTATTTTACACTGGGTATTAATTCCTCTGAGTAAATTATGGCGAAACTTTTGTCGAACGTTTCTGATACCTGGGGTTGATTTGTCGGACATTTGCAATCATAATGCAGAACATGTTTATAAAAGCGGGACGCGATTGTCACAGTATACATACCATCACGCCAAAACTCCGAAGGGTTAGGCAAAGGTGTACTAATGTACACTTACAGTTCGCTGAGTATGTTTTTTAGGTCTCATGTAGTAATAGAGGGCGAGCCTATTGCCATTAATCGGGCACAAAGCCAAACTCCGAGCTGCTACTGAGAATTTTTATAGAATAACCCAATAACACTTTGCTCGACCTGGGAATCGAACCCAGGCTCTCGATCATAGCAGTCGCGCTTACGAGCACTAGGCTAATGAGGCAGTTCAAAGTATAAGTTCCAGTCAAAGTATAGGAAGGCAAAAAATACAATATTACATTAGTTTTTGCTCTTTTGTATTGACAATACAATACTTGACAAAAGTTGAAATAATATCTTAGTCTTAGTCTTCTATTAATTTTGTTGATGATCAAAATTTTATATATGAGTAATGAGTATTATAAATTGAAATTAAATAAATAATGTGGACGATAACGGTCTTAGCATGTTGAAGACGACGCTGTAAAGCATTCCACAGTTTTCTACGTTTCTCCCTTGCAATACAGAACTACGCGGACTGGCCTACAAATCCACAGCAACTCGGTAGCGGCCATTACGGGACGAACAAATACAGTCGCAAATTCTTACCTTTGCCGTACCGTGCAGATGGGAAATAGTCTCCCTGCCAACGTGTTCCCAAACTCCCATGACATTTGGTCATTCAGGCGGAGAGAGGAATTTCATCAGCCCGGCAATGACATCGACGACTGCCGATGAAACTTTTATTACTGACGGTCACCGTTTTTCAGGACTGCACCGTGTTTATCATCAGATGCTGTACAGCCATTCTACCGAGCTAGAATAAAATAAACTTCTATCTGAAAGTTTAGCTTTACTATAAAACGGGACAATTAGCGCCCTGCACACATATTTCGCGGAACGCAACCTTCAATAGTCTAGAATCGGGACGTCCCGGCTTTCGCGGGACGGTTGGCAACCCTAGTGATACCGGTTATCTCTGAAGTAATACCACACGGCCGCGGCCGGCGTAAGAAAACATAAGTCTTTATAGGAATGTATGGTTTGTTCACCTTCAAAGTTCTTTCACAAGACACCGGTTTCGCAAAGTTACTAAGCAACGAGATTATGTTTTAACTACATATTTATATGTCTCCGTACGTTTGTCTTAATTATCGTCGCGTCTCCGTTTTGGCGTGAGGTGTGTGTGACCTTGACATTTCTGAACTAAAACACAGAATGACTATGCGCGTTTTAAAAGAAACCGAGTTATCAACACTGCATTTTAAAATAAATATACATCGGTTAAATGCATTTGCTATGTTACAATTTTATTTATTGAATTTATGTAAGTAATTCGATTTTTAATTATAAAATGATTTGTATTTCAAGGTATTATTATACCTCTAGCTCTTTTTTTTTAATTTTTGTCAATTTATGACTTGCCATGTTTATCGATAAGAAGTAATTAGAACAAAACAATTCAAGTAGCGTCTCTTGGAATTTCTTTTTACCACTCCGAGTGATTTGGGTACGTTTCAGAACAAGATATAAACACTTAGTTTTATATATACCGAGTGAAGAAAAAAAAATCTGTAAGTTTGGTTCCAGACCTTCATCTAAATAGAACAGAGGGATTGTTTGAACTAAACCTAGTATAATATGTATACATTAATAACCCTGGTGAATTAAAAAAAAAGAATAAAAAAATCATTTAAACGAAGAATTTTTTATCGAAGCATGCCATATGACTACACTGTACCTGATGGTAAGTGCAATAGAACAAAATCACCGACTACTGAGGGATCTACAATCCATCGTCAGGCCCCGCTGTCATGCCGGCTCTCCACGTTATGTTTTTAGGACTCCATGTTGATGTCCAAATGATAATATAAAAATAAAAAAGTTGGCCATTACGGGATGTCCGGCAGATGTGAAATATCTTAATAAATATTAAAAAAAAAACTGACCGTACCTGTACCCAAAAGAAAGATACTGTTTATTTTATAACTATGGTGGTCGTGATCCCAAACAACCGCTTTGAATCTATCCATGTTTTTCATGTTTGTAATATGAAATTTTGAAATGATACAGTTTGTCTTTAAAAAAAAAACGAACTCGACTCCACACGGCCAACGTTGGCCAAAGTGTCGCCACGCCAACGTCCACCAACATTGGGTCCAACAATCGGTCTGTTCCGCCGCATTAGATGTTTCACATCAAAAGATATGATTATTTATGGTATGCAGTAGGAAACAGCCATTGGATGCACCCATAGAGATATACATCCATCTGATTTCAAGTGGTCAATGCTGCTTATAACAATTTATTACCAACCTCAAGACCTCTTGGACATTAAGTTGGAACGCCTCATAAGGAACTGCGTGTTGCCGACCACACCATTTCTGCTTTACTGCTTTACGCATTCTTTCTGTTTTACAGAAGAACTAGGTATAGCAGTGGTGCCTCCGCAGTCAAACCTTGTACTGGTCCTAAAATCACTCGCGGTTTTACCTGTGGTCATTCGATAAAGATCTCGTGAACCGTGGTACGCAGTTTAGGTCATAACGAAAAAATATTACAATGATGAAATAACTTTAGCATTTAAGCTATTTCACACACAAAAAAAGCGAAAGATTTGACATTGAAACATTTAAAAATGGATAGAGTAGAAGTTGTTTTTTTTGTATGTTTTTGCTCCCCTCTTGAAGAACCTCATACTACTGTCTTTCGGGAGAACTTCTTTGAAACCGGACTGTCCGTCTTTCGATTCCAAGGTGTAAGGATGACTCACTACTGATGGCGAGCGAAGTGATGGTGAAAAATAGCCACTGGCAACATAATGAACAATCCCTTGGGACATAACTCATTGTAGGTACAAACGGTAGAACACACACAAGGAGACGAAATTTCTTATTAAAATTAAAATTTCGATACTGCTTGAAAGTTTGGGATCGTCAACAAAATTCTCTTTGAAAATGATCTTGAAGTGACATGTTGTGGTTGTTATTTTTAATTCATTTACTTAGGTTTTTGGCCCTATATTATGTGATATTGGTGGCGTTTTGCTTGATATAGTTTGGTTTTTGTGCATAAGTGAGGTGGATTATAAATATAAGCTGAAAGCGTTCATTCCGAGATCCCACAAAAATTTCCTAGAAAGTTCTAACAAGGGAGCCACCATCTTGTTAGGATACTGAATCGTCATAACACTTGACAATATAATTCACTCGATAATGGCAGTAATGGTCTTCATTAAAGAGGACCGGTTGCCAAGTTAGGAAGAAGAATAAGAAGAAGAAAATTCTCTTAGCTCCTATTTGAGCCGAGTCAAATGCGCCAAGTTGGTATCCAGATATTTCCGCCCATAGATGTCAGAAGTACTACATACTATATAACATAGGTTCAAACTTGCGATTTGTATTACCGTAGCCTTTGCCATGGGATGAAGTACCGCCTTGCATAGCTTAGTACACCGAGTTTTGGATGCCAACTTGATCTTGTCTTCTTAAGGATTTGAGAATCCGCAGTAAAAGTTACGATAACCATTGATAGTTAAATTAACTATTAAAATTATAACAATCATAACTAATTGTAACCGTTGGTTATGAAGCGTTTGCCGACTACTTGTTAAATATAAAGTAAACAGGAATAGGGCCGGACAACAATAGCTTACATGAATTTATTAAAGATAAAAATAATGCTTTGGATTTCATAACTTACTGTGAGAAGATTGATAAGAAAAAAGAAAAGCTTAAACAAATGATCTATGTATAAAAATAATAAAATTTTAGTGTTTATTTCTAATCTCAAAATAACAGCTTTTTACTAAATACACATGAAAGTATTTACGATATCAAAAAACCATTTTTTAAATTTTTGTCAGACTGTCGGTTTGTTCTGGCTAATCTCCGGAACAGTTGGACCTATTTTGATGTGACTTTCATTGACAGATAGCTGTTGTTTTAAGGAGTAACTTAGGCTACTTTTATTTAAGAAAAATAATTAGGGTTCCGCACAAATAAAAGTCATTTCGGAATAACGACGATTTTGAGGCGTTTTAATGGCTTATGCTAAAGTAACTATAGGAGATATATCAAACGAACGTAGTACATAATTATAGATCTTAATAAAACCTAAAAAAAGTCAGCGCAAGCATATGTCTATCTTTTAAGGATCACCCTCAATAAGTATTTTTGTCTTTAAAATAATAGGGAGCGGGGGCTCTGTTATATCAATCAAATAATATTAAAGCTTGTAGCGCAAATAAAAAAGGGAGAAAGGTGAATTTAAACTAATTAAATTTCTTGCGTGTTACAAGCTTTTTAAATTATTTGATGTAACAGAATATTAGGTTAACTATGAATATTTCTTTTTTCATTTATTCCATACTAATATTGTAAATGCGAAAGTAACTCTGTCTGCTACGTTTTCACGCCTAAACCGCTGAACTAATTTTGATGAATTTTGGTGTAGAGATTGACTGAACCTTGGGGAAGGACAAAGGCTACTTTTTGTAGCGAAAATGAAACTTTAAGGGATGATAATAGGGGTAGAAATTTGTAAGAAGAAATTATGAGAACACCAATGCGCATGTGCGGTAATGGTGAAATGATATCGGATTCCACGCCAACTTATTTTATTGACAGTGATATATACCTTACATTAAAATAATAATATAGATTCCGCGCATAGTACAAACTTTAAAAAGAAAATTAACGATTTAACTACACAGTACGGCATAATTACAGTTTTATTTTATGATTGAAACGTGATGTGCGCTGTCGACCGCGGCTCACGAATACTGCGGGCGAAATAGAATACCATACACCAGTGTTATTTGTTATTACTTTTAGGTGGATTCACTCGTGCGTTATAAACGTGGAGTCTATAAAGTCTAAGCGATACACCTGTTGTAAATTATCTGGATTATACAGTTTTGCTACAAGCAATTTTTTTTTTTAGACTGAGTTAGCAGTGGTTAATATCTGTTAACTAGCGAATCTTACGTACTGCGAATGTAGCAGAGCTATATATTTCCGCCAATAATGTGGGTTTAAACCCATCTAACTTTTTTTGGATTTTGTATTCTGAAATCAGTCGGTGCATATACGGTAATATAGCAAGTTGGTAGGGATCACGACCATCATACAGATAGTTATTAATCCATTTATGATTTTTTTGATTTGTCGTTTTCCGAAATCAGTCGGTGCATATCAAATAATACGCAGACGAAGTCACGGGTACCGTCTAGTATTATATATAAATTACATTCAACACTGACATAAAATTATTATGTTAATTTTGGTACTCGAACAAAATTATATTTTTAAAAATTATTAAATTTTATTAACTATTATATTTAATTTATTTTCAATGTCGTAATTCCGAATAAAGAGTTACCTTGTAAGTACGGAAATGAACGTATAGTCCAAAATTTTAATTACCCTTGAAATAAGGTCATTAAAATTTTAAATTATTTCTAAACAGTGTAAAATTCACATTCAAAACCGAGCTCGAACGTGATTAAGCAAAAGTTTTACGTAGGCGACTGGTGAATCACTGAATTGTAACACATGGCACATCATTATCAGTGTAGCAAATATGTGTCAATAGTGATAAAATGAAAAAAAAAAATGAGTATTCTTGTTATTTTAGATTCACTATGCAAATAGAACTTGCGTGTTATTTTAAAATATTTCTTGTACTTCAAAAAAAGCAGAAGGTTCTCAATTCGACTGTAAATTTATTATGGATGTTTAGGTAATAACTTATTTGTTTGTAAATCGATTTAGATCCTTTTTTTGTTGTTGGAAAGGGTCTAACTTAAAGTGGTCCCATTATAATTTCATTGACTTTGGACCTTCAACTTCAAAGATACAACAGGGTACTTCTCAAAATCATTGATGTTGGTTTTTTTTTGTTAAAAATTGTCTTGTTCTTATTTGATTTTTGCTTGCTTCATCATATTTTGTATTAAGCGATGTTACTAAAGAAAATGAATAATAATCTTCAAAACAAGTGCTCCTCAATTGAAATAGACGGTCCATAATATGCTTCATGGAACATATTAATTATGCGCATTATGATGATCGCTATATTTTAATTTAATGTTTAATTATATTCAATGATGTTTTGGACCTTGTAAAAAGTTAAATTTATTTTTATATTTTCTATGTAGAACTCTTAGCGCTTTCTTTTAATATATAAATGTAGAGGTACACAAAAAAAATAGTGGACGCGTGTACTTATTACAACAACACAATATTAAAAGGATATACAAAAAAAATACACCTAGTTTGACTATCTATGATATATATTGTGGTAAAGATAATTAATACAAATAAATGTATTCATATTTCATTCATTAATTCATTCATTTCATTTGTATTAGTTTGTATCTTGATAACATCATAATCATAATAATTGTATAATATTTGTATATGTTTTCGTTTTTGTTATAATAAGTACACGCTCCTACATATTTTTTGTATCTCTACATTTTGTACTTACTTGTTTGATTATCTTACACAAAATACTCCTAAGTTTATAATTTTTTGCTTCATTAGAAAAAAATATTATCAGTGTTTTTGTAAGTTTTTTTATGTTACGGTTAGGTTTAACCCCCAAACATGGCTTTCCCTTAGTTCCTTAGCCATTGTCATTATGATGATATATTAAGGAAAATTTTTTTGATAGTTGAAAGGGATGAAATAATATGTCGTTACAGGTAAATAAATAGTATAATATGAGTGAAACCGTTGACACAAACTAGTTTTATTATATGATTGTACGTCACGATGATTCTCTTTCCCCGAGGATAAGCTAATGTGGTATATTTGTTAATTTTATAACTTTTCATCATCATTTATACGACTGAATAAGGAGTGGACACCATTGTTAATAGGAATTTGTGTGAAAAACAATAGGCTTTAACCACCCACGACTTCGTTCGTCGTATTCTATACTATGTTATGATATATAGAGCCAAAAGGAAATATGGAATGAAAGAAAAATAAAATCTAATATAAATATATCTCCAGGACATTTACAAATTTACGTGATATTATTTTCCTAATGTTCGTTCAATAAGATTTTAAACAATAAAAATGTTACCATAATAAATAATTTTATAAAACCTTACAGTCCAATATTGAAGATCTTACATAAAACATTAACACCTCACGAGACAGTGTTTGATTTAAAGGATATAAACCAAGATCCAACGCCTTAGCTGTGACGTCAGGTATGGACCAGTACAATCATAAGTAGTATTCAATCAGTACAATATGCTTGTAAGCAAATTTATTACACACATACACACTCACGCACATACACGCAAACGCACGCACAAACACGCACACGCACGCACAAACACGCACACATATACATAAAAACACATTTATCGGTAGTTTATCTCATTTGTTATTTTATTTTGTTCTTTTAATTCGTAGTTTGAGAGTAAGAAATTGTGTAATTGTTGTATACTGAGGAAGACACTGTTACCTGAGACACAGATTATAACTAGTTCAGGTGACAGGGTCCAGCCATACTTGATGTATTACATTGTATATATAAAATAAATGATTATGATTATGATTATTATTAATCAACGCAATGTAGGTTGAGGTCAGGAACCGCCGCCCTGGCCGCGTCTACCCGGGTGGTCGGCTTGGTGATGCGTCAGCCTGGATATTCAGCGTTGAGCAGGCTCGACGCAGGAACAATAATTCTCACAAGTGAGATTGATTCCATGAAAATAGAATTTAGTAATGTAATTAATAAATAGCTCGGATTGAGACTTCCGACTCCTATATTCGTTTGGTACTATTAAACTTGTTATTGTTGGAATTAACTTTACCAAATAAAATATATAAATATCAATGATTATACTATTTTCTCAATCTTTTAAAAATATCAGTTTTTACTATTGAAAAGTCTATCGTATAATGACAATCGTTTTTCTGCCTAGCTTTCAAATACCGTTCTACACGACTTAGTTTTTGATATTATAAAAATGTTTTTGAATAGTAGAATCATAGGTTTTATGTAAATAAATAAAACCTAGGATTAAGAAAACATATTTTTATCTTTTTGCGCATGTCATAAAACTATCAGACGTGACAGAAACTGGCATGTTGACAGATCAAAAGAAAACAAGCAATGTATTATAATTAAATATGATAAAATTATATGAATCATTCTTTAATAAACTAAAGGGATCGTATTATAAAAGATATCTGACGAATACATTAACCTAACCGATGCCCTGGAAATTAAACAATAAACAATTACATAATATACACAAAAATAATATAAGGTAAATAAGAGTATTAAGATATTAAAATAAATATAAGCTGACCACTAGACCTAATATAACAACTATCCATAATTACTATTTTTGATATAAAAGCAAAGGTTACTCTGTCTGCCTGTCTGTCTCTTACGTTTTCACGCCTAAATCGCTGAACCAATTTTGACGATATTTGGTATAGAGATAAAACGGATGCTGGGAAAGGACATCGGTTACTTCTTGTCCAATGCCAATGAAATTAAATTGACACCACCTTTGAGGTATCCTCTATCCAACAAAATAAGAATCATCCAAATCGGTTCTAAAGAGCAAAACGTCTAGTGCTATTCATTAAATTTAATTGAATTCAATTATTCAAGTATCGTTATCATAATTTACGGGAAAAATACCAAAAAAAAAAAATATTTTAAAGATTTATAAGATCAAGATATTATTATGTCATTTCTAGGTATGTAATGCTTAATATGACTTCACAAGGCTAAAATAAATTTGAATTCTGGTAAAATTTTGTGCACTTTCCGCTTGGCAAGACGCCAAAGTTTGTGTAGGATTGGTGTCAATGTCTAATCCTTGCGGCTAAGCCTTGTCAGTCTAGATATGTATATTTAACTTTTTAAGAAAATAATTATCAGATAAATATAATATTTAGGTAGATATTTAAACGGTAGTTAATTTCACGGAGCGACGAAATAATAAATTATATACATCTAAATTAATTGGGGTTTTTTAACCGATTCAGTTAATGGTTTATATTAAACTGACATACAATTTGTAAAACCAAACTTGATATGTTACTAATTAATTAGGGCGGTGAATCCCAAAATTCTAACACAGCGTCTGGGTTTCGTCCGCTATTGCTAATGCGTTTCTTAGGCTGTCGTTACACTAAAAGGCACGCTTTCTTTAAATGTGTACATATAACTTAATGGTTTCTGTACTCTCAAACTCACCTGATTATTCGAGGTTATGACCGATTAAATTCGTAGTTGATCTAGTTTACTTAGAACAATTTTTTTCGCAGTAAAAGCTCTTTAGGCTGGTACTTGAGTTAACTTATATCTTTTTCGGACGGAAATAACGTCCAGTGAAAACTATAGTAATTTTGTTTTCTATTTATCTAAATCTAGATATATATATATATATGTATAAAAGAAACCATACTGACTGTCAACCCCCGAAGGGATGTAACGGGGGTTCAAAATGTGTATGGAAAAATCATACCAGTTTACAACAGATGGCGTGGAAGTTATTTCATTTTCAAAGCAATGAGAACGAAGTCCCAGACTAAAGCTAGTATTTGTATAATTCAATACAAATAATAATATTCATTTTATTAACAAATAAAATATTTTATTTTATTAAAACAATAATTATAAAATTTGCTTGTAACCTTTACGCGCCTTTTAAGTAAAACTTTTTTGATCTTGTAGTAGATATTACCTACGATTATACAAAAAAGTCATGTTTCAAATTAAATGTACTCATTTACAAGGTAATTATTAATAACTAGCTGTGCCCCTCGGTTTCCCCCGAGTTTTTATCCAACAAATACCGCGCCGCCAACGCGACGGACCCGTGTAATCATAATTGTTATCACTTCTCGCAAGTACAAATTATGTATTTTAATTTTTCATTTTCTCCTAAACTATGTGTCTTAATTACATACTATAAAAAGAAAAATTTAAATAGTCTTTATGATGAAATAACTTTGGTTCGTAAGGATTAATATAATAAGCCTAAAAATAAAGCTCAAAATCAATTTTTAATCTTCAACATAAAAACACGCAAAATACCTTATTGTGGCTTATGCTATTAAGAATTAGGCATATGTTACCGGAGACTTTTGTTAGATATACTAAAGAACAATGTTTTTGTAGAATATTATATTTACGTATCACTAACCATTACGCCAGCGCATGCGGATAAAGCAGTTCGGGAACACTTTCACTTCGACTTACTTAAACAAAAATCAATATTTAAGGCTAGCTGAGAGGTTTAGCTAATCTAATCTAATCTGGAACTTATTCCAGATAGCCTATACTATTCTTCGTGAATCTGGCTATCATATACAAAAAGAAATTTTCGAATCCGACTGCTACCAGTTGTCTAGAGATTACTATGTTTAAACAAACAAATAAACAAACTCGTCCGCTATACTAAATTATTAATAGTATAGATATACACGGACTGACCTCGGAACACGACAAACCAAAAGAAAATCATACATGTGTTTAACACTATGTATGGTGGTCGCGATCCCTACCACCCCGCTATATTACTGTATATACACTGACTAATCTCTGAACACGATAAACCAAAAGAAAATTATAGTTGTTTTTTTTCTTTCTCAGTGACTATACTGTTAGCCTAAGGGGCCCTAAAGAAATAGAGCCACTGATGGCTTTGACAGCTTCACCAGGCTTGGGGGCGAACGCTTGAGGCATTCAGCCGCGAAAGCGTGAGCAACATGCGCACAAAGGTGCCAAAGTGGCCGGACGTCGGCTTGGGCTGTTACCGCGTTTGTGAAAAGGTCGCGAACTGACTAATTCCCTATCTGTAGAAAATTTGAGCTAAACTAACACATACATATAACATGTCCCTGCCTCTAGGAGAAAGGAATGAACATGTGTATATGTATTTAGTATCCTGGAAACATGATCGAAAGTAACTATCGTAAAAAAATAATAAAAAAAGGTCCCTTACAGGATCTATGTACTTATGTGGTGTGCACGTATGTATGTACGTAATGATGTGTGTGGGTAGCTACGTGATTGCAAGTGCAGTGTCACCAGTATCGCGCGAGCGGCTGCATGACTCAAGGGTCCTACACCGAGGGAACGGACCTAGGTCCGTTGACCTAAGAGAGTTGACGTAAGAGAGGGAGGACGTGACGGGTTTGCGGGAGCGAAATTAGCCGCCCATCACCTGTGGAGGGAACGGTGGTTTCGCGGGCGTGGGCGCGAGCACGCTTTGTTTGGAGAGACGGTGGAGTAGTATTTGTTTATTTCCTCGATCTTATAAACGGGATCGGTGAAGATATTCGCGGCCGGAGTTGTTCGCGGGGGATGTTCGGTTTTGGGGTTTAAGTCGCGGCAGCTTTCACCAACAGATTCACGTGATTCGAAGCAGTGTCGAAGTACGATCGCGTAAGATATTCAATTTACGATTCGACCAAAGTACCAAGGGGCTTTGTTAATTTTACGTAAGAATCGGGTTTAGAGGATTTGGAATTTATTAATGTTGATCTTTGACGTATGAGCGAATGTAGCGCAGCTTATATGTCATGATAGGACGGACGTATGTCTTGTATAATGTAAGCTTGTGTCTCAGGAACATTTTTCTTAGTATCAAGGGTTGCAGTCTATGTGTATTGTAAATCACCCTTATTTTTTAAAACACGAAACACTGTTATTTCTTCCTAAAAGCATAAATATGAATTTTCATATTCCTAAATTTAGAAATAGTTTGTTCTTCATACAATCTTTCATCCCCTATTTCAACTCTTAAAGTTTTATTTTCACGACATAAGGTAAGCCAATGTCTTTCTTTAAGGTCCAATATATCTCTATATCAAAATTCATCAAATTTGGTTTCATGCGTTCTTCGTTCAAACCTTCATCGTCTATTTCAGGGCGTGAAATGCAACAGAAAGGACAGACAGAGTTACTTTCGCATTTATAATAATATTAGTATGGATTATTCATTTCATTATGCTGTCGTTCTCTATGGTGTCAGTAAATTACCCAATAGCAGAATAACGACAACAGTTTATAATAATAAATTTTTGAAATTAATTCTCTCTCTCTCTCTCTCTACACCTTTCTTTGTTTCTCTTTAACTGATACTTTAGCATGGTAAAAAAAACAAAAGATCGATTGTTGTGGTGTCCTTTTTGTTTTCTATAATAGGGATTTTTATATTGTTAACACAAATCTGAAAAGTGAATAAAAGACGGTCCATTTTTTGGAGAGATCGGCCTTTTAGACCTCGATTTATTGTGAATCGATACATCAGAGCTGTATTCGAATCAATCTTTTTCGGAATGAATTGCCTAGCAGCGATGCGGCACTCGACTTGCTTGCGTGATTATATCCAACCTAGGGTGACCACTTATTAATATGATTTATTATATAGATGTGTGGTCAACTCATATTGGAAAGTTCCAAATTCTCTGAAACTGTACATTTTTAACTTTATGTAAACTTTCAATAATCATCATTTTACAAACCAGTTTCAAAGTTTCAGCCAATACTACTGAAGAGCTATTTTATAGCATTTTTATCGAACAAATGTTCCACGTGATTTTTTAAATTGATATAACTTTTTTATTTATGAACTCATTGAAGTAAAACCACACTAAATGTTAAGTCAACCTTACCAAAATATATTAGTTGAAAACGTTTCCAAATCAGTTATGCCGTTTCTGAGATTAGCGCGCACAAACGTTGGCAAACAGACAAACACAAAAATTCTAACAATCATTGTTTTGGGTTCTCCTGCGTTGATAGAGACACCCAATAATAGTTTTTCTCATATATCTTCTATGTACAGACATCGATCAGTTACGTTTTTATTATATGTATAGATAGATGTAGATATGGTGGTCGCGATCCCTACCACCCCACTATATTATTGCATATACACCGACTGATCTCTGAACACGATGAACCAAAAGAAACTCATAGTTGGGTTTATCACTATTTGTATGGTGGTCGCGATACCTACCACCCCTCTATATTATTGCATAAACACAGACTGATCTCTAAACACGACAAAGCAATAGAAAATCATAGATGGATTTATCACTCTATGCGTATGGTATTGCAAATCACCCTTATTGTACCACCCTGCCGATTCATTTTTCAAAAACGCGAAACCCTTTTATTTCTTCCTAAAATCATAAATATGAATTTTCATATCCCTAAATTGAGAAATAGTGGGTTCTTCATATAATTTTTCATCCCCTATTTGACCCCTTCATGTTTTATCTTTGCGCCATAAGGTACCCTATGCCCGTCTCCAAGGTCCAATATATATCTATTCATCAAAATTGGTTTAACGGGTTCTTCGTACAAACCTTCATCCCCTATTTCCCCCATTAAAGTTTTATTTTCACCACATAAGGTAGCCAAAGTCTTCCTCCAAATTCCTACATATCTCTATATCAAAATTAGGTTCTTTATACGAACTTACACCCCCGCCCCCCCTCCACCCATTTCACCCTTTTTATTTTTATTTCCAAAAGTAGCCAATGACCTTTCTCAACCAAAGTTCTTCAAAATTGGTTCAGCGGTCTAGGCTTGAAAATGCAAGAGACGGGACAGAAAGAATTACTTTCGCATTTATAATATTAGTAGGTATGGATTATTCAATTCATTATGCAGTCATTTTCTATAGTGTCATTTACCAATTAAAATACTAACAGTAAATTATTACCCAACACAAAATTAACGAAAACAGTTTATAATAATTAATTTTTGAAATGAATTCTCTTTCACTATACCTTTCTATGTTTCTCTATAATAACTGATACTTTAGTAAGGTAAAAATTACAAAAGATCGCCTGTTGTGGTTCCCTTTTAATTTTCTATTTCAGGGATTTTTATATTGTTAATACAATTGCGAAAGTAAATCGAAAAAAGATCAATTTTTGAGAGATCGATCTTAGACATCGATTTTTTTGGGAATCGATTCATAAGAGTTCGATTCGAATCAGTCTTTTTCGAAATTAATTGCCATCCCTAGCAGCGGCGCAGCTATATTCAACTGACAATATCCAGCCTATGCAGACCCCCTTTTAATATGATTTAACACATATATCTGAGTTCAACGTATATTGGAAACTCATTTTATTAAACTCTTAATTTTTTAACTTTATGAAAGGTTTCGATCATCATCGTTATACAAACCATAATATACAGATAACTAAAATTTCAGTCAATTCAACTGAAGAGCTATTTTATAGCATTTTTATCAAAAAAAAATTTGACGTGATTTTTTAAATTGATATAACTTTTTTATTTATGAACTTATTGAAGTAAAACAAACACTAAATGTTAAGTGAACCTTACCAGAATATATTAGTGAAAACCGTTTCCAAATCGGTTATGCCGTTTCTGAGATTAGCGCGCACAAAAGTTGGCAAACAGACAAACAGACAAAAATTCTAACAATCATTGTTTTGGGTTCTCCTGCGTTGATAGAGACCCCCAATAATAGTTTTTCTTCTATATCTTCTATGTACAGACATCGATCAGTTACGTTTTTATTATATGTATAGATATGTATAGATTTACAGTCATATTTATTTTTCTATGTATTCGTAATATCTTCTACAAGGTCGAAAAAGTTTCACTACAAAGGCGCGTAAAAGTTACACGCACATTTTTCTATAGACTAAGAGTCTAGTCTAGCATGATAGACGACGATCTACCGGTCTGACTATTTTTATTGACATTATCAACTTGATGGTGATAAACAGTTAGAAGTGCCTTATAAAATATATTACCACCAACATGTTATGGTTTCGTTACGGTCATTTCCGTCACCGAATGCTGCTCTTATTAATTTTAAAAACCGAAGTTCCAAATCCATGTCAATTCGATTCCCAGCTCTTTTATCTGGCAACTTCTATAGCCCGGTTTTTTCTCACGCTGATAATTAGTTAGATCCGCTATACGAGTTCTCTGTGATTAGTTTATCTATCATGTATATTTTATCTCGGGTGTAATTAGGGTTGTCAGACATACTGTATAATTTAGTATTATTTGGCAATGATATATTATGTAGTTTTTTTAATTTTGTATATAGTTTACTAAGGTACTATAATTGTGTAAAATGACGTAACAGAATATACACGGCATGGGAGTTTTTTGGCAGGTTCTTTAACTGTCATGTTGTGGTCGTTATTGTAGGTTATTTTTTAAATCATTTATAGGTTTAGCGTTATGGCAACAATCTCACCTGATGTTAAGTGACGATGTGATCCAAGATGGTGATACGCTAAGTATAGTGAGGAAACTGGCTATCAAGTGCAGCTGCCGGAACACGCCTAAAGATGCTTGGCAATAGATTTGCAACTTGAGGGTGGTAGCTAGCCAGACGGGCATTAAAAAATACCCTACCGCCATGCCATGGTCTCATCACGATGTATTCCTTCACCGAAAGCGCAGACTCAATGCAGGGAGAGAGTCCGTACTCGCTACCACTCAGCCGTCATTGCTTCATAGTAGTTCACAAACTTATGATATATGGCTCTATATATTTTTTCAATTAGTGGCATTTCACGTGATATAGTTTGTTTATTGTGTACAACTGAAGACACTTAAAAGTAATAACTAGAAGAATGAGTTTTAAGTTGCCACACAAACTTCCTAAACATTAACTTTAAACATTTTAATTGAAATAAGTTTGAACAATTTTAATGTAATTTTGTTCAGGGGAGCTTAAGGCATTTCTCAATCGATGTTCTATAACAATAACGTGAGTAAAAGTAAAATTAGGTACGAGACGAAAATAATTAATTACTGAATAGAAAACGCGTGCGGAGTCGAGGCGCACCATTAGTGTACTATATTATAAAAGTGTAATAATAACCATATTATGGTTACATACCAAAAAAGTATTAATTTTAAATTTTAAAATCACTTTCGGTTTCCGTAAAATTACTTTTCCTTAACACTCAGAAAATCAAAACATTTAAAAAGATAATTTAAGTAAATACTGGACTGTGGAACCCTTTTGGAAAACATCCAATACCTAATAGGCTATTTTGTGTAGAGATGACGACATTTTTGAGGATTCCAAAAGATAACCAGGTTTCGAGACAGCTCAATTTGCACTTACATTTAAGTTACAACCGTAGTGACTTGCAAAAATATCTCTAAAAGTTGCATCGTCATTCTTATTTTTGTCCAAACTTGACCTCGTTCTCAATGTCTGTTTGCTTAATTTTGAAATTACATCATTACGTAGTCCAATATATTATGAAAGTAACAGAGGGCGCTGTTAAATCAAATCCGATCTGATTCTATGAAATATTAATTTCCGTACTATATTTAGCTTGTGTTTTAAATTCATAATCTATAAGGTGAGTCGGAAAGTTGGTCCAATAAAATATTTAACACGGGTGAAACCGTGGGGCACAGTTAGTATAATATAAAACAGTGCATATAATAAGTATGTCAAGTCTGTCATGTAATTTTAGCTGTGGAAATGTAGAAATCTCATTTAAGAATTTACTTAATGCAGTTGTGCTTTTAAATTTTGAGTCACTTCAAGTTTAGCGTGCTATGGTATTCGGCCAAATAGTCACTTAACATCAGGTGAGATTATAATCAAATGTTAGTTGTGAATATAAAAAAAGAAATCAGAAGGTTATAGAAGGTACTAAATGAAAAAAATTAAAAAAAAAAATTCTTGTGTTTTCGTTATGAATTTTTTTAACGTTTGATTTAGTAATCTCAATCTCATCTCAGTCTTATGTTAATTGACGATATAAACTCAAGACGGTGAAACGTAAAAGTTAAGTCAACATAATTTCATGTCAGAGGTAAAAAAGAACGTTTTTTGGGCCCTATGTATTTTACTAGACGATTAGTTCCGTATTACAAAAGTGATCATTAAGTAACAGACAGTCTTACCTTGACTTCAAATAATTACTGATACATATACCTATATGTTTTCTAAGTTACGGCAATGTTAATATAATAAAAACAAACAAACATTTAATCTATGTAGGATTCTAATTAAAATTTAGTCGGTTAAGCACTACGAATTTGTAATAAAAATCACTGACATTATAAACATTATATTTTTTTGCCTACAGATACGTAGATCTGTGAAATGAGGAACTGAAGTGACCAGGACATAGGTAGAATGGAACCGCTGAGCGCACACAGAGCGCTTGGCCGAGCGCACTTGTCGCACCTCCCGCAACGGCCTCCAGTGAACCTCAGCTTCCAGGACCTTAGCTACACTGTCCAGAGTGGGAAAAGTAAGCACTTTATACTTATATGATAGAATTAATGTATTTTTTAAATGAGTTATTGCATATCGTATCACTAAAATCTCACCAAAATATTCTCGTACACATAATTGAAGTGAAACTTCTTAAACAAGACAATTTTTAGCAAAAAAGAAAACCAACTTTAATAATTTTGAGGAGTTCCCTGGTGTATCTTCGAAGTTGAAGGGTCCAATGACAATGAAATGAAAATGGGACCGCTCTTGCGATATCTCCTTTCCAATAAAAAGAGAATCATCCATATCGGTTCATAAACAAAGAAGTTATGGAACCATAAAAAACATACATCCGAATTGATAACCTCCTTATTTTTTTGAAGTCAGTTAAAAAGGGAGCCTAAGCTGTGTATGTATTACATACACAATGTAATGCTAATGTATGCTAGCTGTCTTTCTCCATCTCTCTACGTTAATATCTATCTTCTCTCTCATATAATGAAATTTGCCTAACCGCTTAGGAAGTATCACTTTAAATATTTGAGGCCTCATGGGACATTTGGCAGACATGAATCATTTAAAATTAAGCATATTTTTATATTAAAATATGAAAGGGGAAAAATAGATAATCATTAATAAAATAAAATATTAATGTCTATTTAATTACTTTATTTTTACGAAATTATTTACAAAATACATATATTTTAATAATATTATAGTCTAAATTTAGTTTACCAGGGTGTTAAATTCACATAAATTAACTTGATATTCAAGAATAACCTAACACACACGCACTTAAATTTGTGAGTAAAGGGAGAAGCGTTCAGTATAAATGATGAGAGCGGAGCGCTGAGTCGGAGTTCATCTCCGGTGAAGCTGTAAAAGCCACAGAGGCTTCAGGGCCTCTAAGGGTAACAGTATATAGCCAGATCTAAAAAAAAGCTGAGTCGGAGCGGCTGAGTGCCTTATTCGCTCGCCTCCAAGTCACGGTGAAGCTGTAAAAGCCGTCAGAGGCATCAGGGCGCTTAAGGGTAACAGTATAGAAAAAAAGCTGAGTCGGAAACTATCGACCTGACGCGACCACTAATGCTACAATACTCTTTGGATTTCGCTTCGTGTTAGTCCGGCATCAAAATAATTACAAAATGAGAGCAGAGCACTGAGTCGGAAATAGCCGACCCGACGCGACGATGCCCGACTGACACGTAGCGACGTCCAAAGAGTACGCTTTTCCTGCCGTCCATACGCGTTCTAAGATTCTTCACATCAAAAATATTTGAACATCACATTCACTATCACTCGGTAATGTCTCAACTGTTGGGTGAAGACTGAGCTCTATCTCTTCTACCTTTCATCGTTAAATCCCATATTATCTTCATAACTTACCATTAACCGCGTCAACAATTAGGCACTACATTATTCCATAAAGACAAAAAAATATAATTTAGAAAAATGTTTTGTTTATTTATGTTTTTCTTTCAAGTCAATAACGTCTTTATAGACAGAATAGACAATAGAATGTGACCTTTTAACAATGTTTATTCATGGTTAAAGTTTACTCATAAATATTGGAAAGCAAAATGCTCGGTGCTAACATTACATAAATATAATTATTTTATTTTATAATTTTAGGAAGGCTTACATGATACTATAACAATAAAAAGGAGAAAAAATAAAAATACTACCTAGGTATACGTTTTAAACAGCAGAAGCTAAGTATACCTAACTATAAACCTTCATGTTTGTATAGCTGAAAACAACAAAATTTTTAACAAAAAAAAGACCCAACTTCAATGATTTTGAAGATTTCCCTGGTGTATCTTCAAAGTCTAATGTCCAAATGATAATGAAATTAAAATGGGACCACCCTTCAGGTATTCTCTATCAAACAAAAAAAAAATCATCCAAATCGGTTCATAAACAAAGAAGTTATGGCTGAAAAAAAAAAAAAAACATTCGAATTCAGTAACATCTGTCTTTTTTTGAAGTCTTATAATAAAATGTTGTATTAAATGCTTTAACATAATAAAATACGAGTAATATAAATTATAAAATAAGGTTTGAGTCTGTGTGTTAGTACCGAATCGTCTTACCGTGTGTAAACTGTTTTATAAGAGATTTAAGTTCATGTTCGATGGTAATAAATACACTTTAGCTCCCAGAACTACGTATCATAAAATGTAAATAGCCTGTAGTTAATGGTGGCAAGTTGAACTTGTAGCGGCGCTGTGGCCACTCTCTGAAACCGACCATCAGTATGACCATTAATTGTACTTTTAGCTAAAATCGTAAGAAAATTACACTTCTTTTACGTCTTTTCTCTAATTTGGAAAAGTATATTATTTGTATATATTCAAACTATCTGACCCTTCCGTTTCATCTGCACTTTATAAAATGTAAATAATCTAACAGCTGTTATGTCCTACTACATTTAGTTGAATATTTATATTTAATTATTTGTAATGAAAAAACAATTTGAATAATTTTTGATGAAGAATTAAAAACGTTAATAATTAAGACATTGTCATAAAAATACCTTAAGAAATAATATATAGAGATGCACGTATGATATTGATGGATAAAAAAGATATTAATTCAACGAGTAATAAATTACAATTAACAATTTTTAAATATACTTGGACTGTATTGGTAGCTGGCATACTGACGAATCGAGAAGTCGGTTTGATTCCCGCATAGGTACTTTAAAATTTAGTGTTAAATATATATTTATCGTATGTATGTTTATCAGCTATTTAATAATATAAGCCGAGTTACGTTAGTTTTGAATCAAATGTGAGATTCAAATCAAAGGGTATAATGACCCACTAACACGTTTCAATAAGAACTATTCATTTGACCTTTAACCATAATATGTATAGTACAAGTTTAAAAAGATTATAATATAAACGAGAACATTATCGATTCGTCCTCATTTGACAACCGATAATGATAACAGTTTTGCAATGCTGCAATATTATTAATGAACCATTTTGATCTGTGAAAATGTGTAACAATCAATTCATAAAATATATTCAAGCGTTTATTGCGTATAAGCGTTTATTTACGTCACGTCTCGTAATTTTATATAATATTAGTTCATATTTTATGTTTTTTGAAACTATTATTGATAATTTTTATAGCTTATCAATTGAATTAATGAAGCAGTGATGGTTCATTGGTAGCACATCACATCGATGGACGTGCGATCCCTGCAATGAACCTGAGCTTTTGGTGAAGGAAAACATCGTGACAAAACATATTAAATAGTTAATAAGAATTATCTAAGGCATTATAAGATAGTACATATATATTAATATAATTGACGTTGCAATAAATAAGTGGGACGCAAAAACTTTAATTTTAAAGTTTAATTTATTTTGAATCTAATTTTAGATTCGTTAAAATAATATGTATTTGAGAATGACTAAGTAAGATCATCGACGGTTATCTAAAAATAAATAGAATTGTTATGTTTCGAATCGGAGGAGAAAGAAATGGAATTCAGGCACATAGCGCTGAAGCGCTGAAATATGTGTCATCATACTAAAATGTCACGAAAATACCTAATTATCGGCAACTGACACACATAAAAAACAACACTATTTACTTGTTTTAATATCATTTGTTGTACTTAAATAGTTTATGTTATGATTTATTCTTGATAATACATTTTAATTTCTGGCATTTTCCAGTGTATTTTTTATAATAAACAATAATTGTTGAGAATAGTTGTATAGATAATGACAATGCAATTTAGGACCTTTTCAAAATCATAATGATATAATATGTTACAAAACACTCATAATACCGAAGATTATATTAGATATACACAATTACTGATCAAATACAAAAATTATATGGATTTACATTTATTAGAAACCATCGTAAAAACAACAGTAGAAAATTCCAACTCAGTCTTATGAATGATACGTGAAGCATAAAAAAATAACACATAAAAAGATCATTAATTGTTTTTATATAACATTAACGTGCAAGATGTACATAACACATAGCCATTGCCGGTTAAATGCAAGATACCTGTATTTTTTATCGCTAAAGGTCACATCTGATAAGTTATATTCATAAGTAGTATTTCAAGTTTATTGCTAATTTAATGAAGTCAGTGATTATTTTATCAAATGTCCTAGAATGGCATCGAATTTCTAATTTTAAAAGATGGCTTCCATATGTGGACGACCGAGTTTTGCTCGGTATCTTTAAATAAAAGATAAATACATATCTAGGTAAACTTGGAATACCAAAAAAGTTCAAGAACCATATCAGACGGGTTTTACTGTCAAATGATTGATCATTATGTGAATGATAGTGATGTCTGGAAGTGACTCCTTCATTGTGCTATCACTAAATTTAATAATTAATATAATTTGTACAGTTGAACATAAAATTAATTTAATAGAAGATAACTCGATTAAATTTCCTGTCGACTCTTCTTGATGACTGGGATCTTTTCGGAAACGTTAGTAAATTTTGACGTTCATAAGTACCTTCTTAGTACCTAATCTGAATAAAGTATTTTTTGATTTTGTTAAAGGTAATAGTCACTTAGGTACCTTAGATATTTTCAAGTCGTTAAATTAACTAAAATGTCTTGGATTCATATTAAGTACTTGATAAAGTTTTTCTGCACTGTTTTTGTGTGTTATAAAATTATACGATTTTACAAGATCTGAACGAGATTAGTGCTATAATGGTGTTTACCTTGCAAATATTATCTGCATAGGTAGATTTTATATTTATAATATTTTTCATTTCGGTACATAATATTATGTTGAATTTATTAATGTAGTTATGTTTTATTATGTTACGTAATTTTAATGAATTTTAACCTGCCATGGTCGATACGAACCGGTTAATGTTTTTACACTAGCTTCGCCCACAACTTTATTGCTTTTTTTATCATTAACTATGTTTTCATCTTATATAATAACGTAGTAATTATTATCGGCTCTTATTTCTATTTTTACTCTTAGTTTATGATTTCTTAAAGAATTTTTGATAATTTATATTGCCTATATATCTCTCTAACGGTTAAGATAAAATAAGTTTTTAGTAATTGTAAAAGTGCTTTTGATAATTCTTATAGTCAAATAATTGCACCGTTTCATATACTTTCCGTGGACTAAATTTCATAAAAATCGATCTAGTCTTATTTTGAGTTATGTAAAATAAAAAATGTCTTTTATTCATGGCCAGTGGTTTTTAACACGCTTTTATTAGCTTCACCTGTATGTATGTATGTATGTATGTAACCGACCCCTTTGAGCTCGATTTTGTCCTACTTTGAATGATCAGATTTAATTCAAACTTTGCACACCTGTCAAAAGTCGATGACAATGAAATAATCCGATGAAAGCATCCGATTATCCTAATTAGATTCGCCAGGATTAATTAATTTCTTTCCGCATTCTTTGCATGCGAGTAAGAGAGATAGAGCTAGTGCGCGAGCTACGCATGGGTGCAGTTCCACACTTACTCTTTCGGGCATGCAAGGTTGTACAGTTGATCATGCAGTCATTTATTTGGGTCCGCAATTGTTTGCTGCTGGACAAGCTTATGTGGCACTTAGTCGTGGAAGATCCTTGGACGGTATACGAATTGAAGAACTTGATTGCTCAAAATTAACAGGAAGAACTCCATGTAACAGTGAAGCATTGAATGAAATGATTCGATTACGAGATAAACCATAAAATCTACAATCAGTCACAGAGTGGAAATTCACACTCATCCTCATTCTCAGTGCCGCCAACAGATTCGCTCCTATGATTATAATATTATGTAAAGTGATTACGGATTGAAAATTCCATACTCAAGCATTAATGTGATTGACTGTATATGTAAATAAGGTTGCGCCTCTATGTGTCTCGCTGTTTATATTGGCATCATAGAATATGTGTTTGAATATGTGTTCTTAACCAAGATACAATCGGAACACATTTGTACATATTAAGGGCGGTTTATAGTTAGCATATCGAACTAAATATTTTATAGTTTAAAAAATTTAACTAAAAAATGAAAAATAAATAATAGTTTAAAAAAACTGAAAAAAACACGCTTTCATAATAAATCCAACTAAAAAACAGAAAATAAAATTTAATAAATTTGATTAAGTACAGTTTAAAAAAAAAAGAATGTACATTATTGTAAAAAAAAGCGTGGGGTGTATTCAAAGCGCTTTTTAAGATATTATATTATCGAAGTGATGATTCTTCTACTCATTATCTGTCAATAAAATGTTTATAATTACTGACACTATACACCCCACGCTTTTTTTACAATAATGTACATTCATTTTTTTTTACACTGTACTTAATCAAATTTACTAAATTTTATTACAATAGACATTTAAACAACATTTTCAAAAAACTTACATTTACAAACAGAACGATTTATATTTATATAGGTAGTTAAATTTTTTTAATGTAAATATATTTTGCACACATATTTCAATATTTTTTGTTATAAAATTGTAAAGTACTCGACACAATACGATGAATAGTTATTTTTTTATTATAAAATATAATATTCCGTAGTTCGTACTTTGCTTAAAAGATGACCTTTATAAAAACGTATTAACCATAAAGTTTATTTTTTACTTATCACAGCAGCATTAGGTGTAAGAATTCATTAATAATATTACCCCATCAGAATATTTTCTGATTTAAAGCACTTTATTACATACCAATTTAATGTTTTTCATACATTCTTTAACAAACAGACTTTATTTTAATTATTTTTTTATAAATTATAAAGTATATACTTTTACCCTTAGTAACCCTGGAGTCATTAGAGGTTTTGTGAGCTTCACCGGGCAAAAAAAAAATCTTATTTCCACGGTCCTCTCTGTAACATAAAAGGCTGTGTTTTATTCTTTTAGAGTGTGTTGTGGGTTCGATTCCCAGGTCGAGCAAAGTGTTATTAGGTTTTCCTATGAAATTTTCAGTAGCAGCTCGGAATTTGGCTTTGTGCCCGATTAATGGCAATAGGCTCGCCCCCCTATTTATTCATTTCCATATTTCCCACTAATTTTACAGGTTTCCCCAATATAATAGTGATATTTTTGTTCTTAATTAATGAAACCTAGCGCCTGAACTAGGCCGAGCCTGTATCTCAAACGCTAGTCTCTTCCCGTGATATACTATTACATAGTAGGTACCTACCTACATATGACATACCTAGTATTACACTGTTGTATCTTATTAACATTATGACAAAACTATAATTTTATAGATAAGAGAAACACAAGGTACTTTGTAGTTCTTTCTTTTTTTTCCTAAGACTTTTTTTTTATTAAGACGAGAAATTATGAATTGAGGTTTAATCATCAGTTAATATAAAATTTGTCTATAGTAAGTAGCCATCGCGGAACGCATAGCGCCTGGTAGATGTGAACCATCGAAATTATTCTGTACAGATAATATACATTGATAAATAAATAAATAAATATGGGGACACAATTTCACACTCGGCCATTTAACTCCACAATAATCAAAGCTTGTGTTATATTATGGTAACTAAACAGCTGATATATACATAATTATGTAGATATTTAACACACAGACACACAATTAAAAATTATGCTCACCACATAAAAGTCAGTCGTGTGCGGGGGTCGAACCCGCGACCTCTCAGCTCAGTATTAGTACTTTGAAAGGAAATAAATATCGCATAATCAAAAATAAAATATTCAGATATCGCTAATTTATTTATAATAACGAACGAAGCATTAAAATCACGGCAGCGTGGCACGATGACTGACCATCATGACGTCATTAACTCTTGGTAAAGTGTTATGCAGGCCGGCCAAGATACTAAAAAAACATACGTAAAGGGCAGCTCGGATAGGGGCTCCTTAACACATTATATCGGTTATTTGACGATTCGTTTTAGTGGCCTAATAATACTGGTACAGTAGTCGCTGAAAGTTGTTATTTAAAAAAAACTCCGCTCTCGAGGACGTTTTTTCTTTAGCTCGTCGCGTCGGTGCCAGCATCTTGCGGCGTCAGAGGCCTAATTGCGCCTTTTTTTAGCTCCTTGGTGTACGAAACAACAGGCGCACTGATCAATACTGAGTACTTGGTAATATTGCGTACCAGGGTAATGTTTACTTGGTGCATGGTTCAAGACCTTGAAATCTGGTACCGGTTCCAGGAACCTGGTGTACAGTGTGTACGTGTGACAATATGACACGTTTATTTATGCTTGATCAACTAACATAAGTATTTCTCTTGTACCCTAATTTTTTAAGATTTTATCATTAGCAAATATTGAAATATAAACAATAATTTTAAAATATCAACTTTACAAGTTCATGCCTAGCTTTTGTCGATATTTTGTGCTGCAAATAGCTCGAATATCGGGGATAAAATTCTAAAAATAAACTAGATTTATTTTCTGAACAATGACTGCTGAAACTATAATGAGTATTTTACAATATTTACGGTGGTTGAGTAACCACTTGACTAATTAGTCAATTACGAAATTTCTACCGTTACTTTTGTTTGTATTAATATTTTTGGCAAGTTAATAACTGATATGATCAATTATAATTAAAATGGTAATTAATTGGGGAGTAGCTATGTCGTTAGAAAAAGTTGACCACAAAGCTGTTAAGCACTTAATATCGTGTGAAGGTCTTTGATAAAATCAATTGAAAACTTGCTTAATTGTAGCGCAAAAACCGTTCTGCAATATTTTGTATCAAGTTCTAATTATTTTTTATCGCCTAACAGGTCTAACTATGTGTTTTGTTTATTAAATGAATGACTATATCATTTTATACGCTGGTGACCGCTAATGACCTTTACCGCTATTGTTCGAATGCTAATTCAACGTCAGTGTGTAATTTTAAATCAGAGGTTCTCAATTTTTAGATATGTAACGCGTTCTACGGTAATTTTCGGTGGGTTTTCGTACTTTGCTTATGTTATACGTTTTTAATATTGATTTATACATTATGCTTGATTCTAATACTTTATATTTTTGAAATATTGTTTTGCTCTGATTTATTTAATAGCTATCAATTTAAAGTAAATATAACACAACATATTAACTTTTTTTATATTATAATCTTAAAAGCTATACTTTTAATAGTAGTTTATGAAACTGTTGCATAATAAAGGCTATTAAAACATGAGTGTGGGCGAGGTTTTTAATAATATTACACATTACTTTATCTACTCTCGTGCATTTTTTTTATTAAGAGTAAGAGATAGTTTATTGGTTATAATTTATAATGATTATTCTAGTTTTGTATGCTGCAATTATGGAATTGTATATGTATTGCTGAGCAGGCTTTGGCATTAGTGGTGCTCTTACTTGCTGTTGGGGCTATTGGCAAATTAATTCTAATTTCGTTCTTTTTCTTTTCTCTGTTGTTCAGAATGTAATTTGAAACAAAGATTTTGTTATTCATAGAATCATCTATGTAACTTTCTGCCGCGGCCGTGGATTTCCATCCGACATGACGCTTCAATGTTTTATTACCCCAACCGGCGGCGTCAACTAGCCAAAGTTCTTCTAATGGCCAGTGTATTGCTCTGAGATCGGAATTTGTAGTTAATCGGCTATGGGTTTACCTAGAGTTCCAAATTTATTGATGCTAACTCTCTGTTGAGTGCATTTCCACATTGATAATTAAAAAAGAAATACCTACGGATTTTTTCAAGAATTCTTTTTTTATTCTGTGTATAAAGAATTGTTACTAATACCGAGCGGAGTCAAATTTTCTTCACATTCAAAGCTATCAGACATTTTAAAGCAAGAATTAAAAAAAAACCCACGAAATTCAGTACAACAAAACGAAGGAATGGCGCTAAACCCAGCAGCACATTACCGGGCATGCGCTAAAGCGGGCACTGCCATAGATAATTAAAAATATAAATCAAAACTTTTTTGTAATGCTATATAAATTTGCTTTGTATCGTAAACTTTGCTGTTGTTTAGGACTTAAGATTTAATATTATGTAGTTTGGTTTCAATAGACTGGACGTTGAAATGAGTAATATTAGGGGATACGAATAGGGAGGAATTAATTGGATATTAATCAATATTTAAACATTACGTATTTATAGGGTTATGCTAAGATGGGGTTGCCATGTACGAATTGCATAAAAGCTCCTAAAATATAAGAATAAAAAAATGTATAGTAATAGTATAATTGGCGTCGTACGTTTCGTTACTTTGAGAAACTGACGCAGACAATAAAAGGCGATTGAAAATGCAAGTGATTAATTCGTAGACACCTTATAAATAGTTTTTATCTTTTATGCGCAAGACAAAGAACAAAGTTTATTGCGTTTATAGTATCATAACATAATTAATACCGTTGGTAATATAATAATATCATATATGTATATATATATATATATATATATATATATATATATATATATATATATATATATATAATAGTATTACTGAGAATAGAATAGTTGTGGATATAAAATGATTTGTAAATTGAAATCTCGTTCCGATGCCTATGTACATCTATTTTGAGTATTCAGTAATAAAAGACTGAGTGACAATAAACCTAATCAATCATTATTGCTATATTCTTTTGTTGTTCTGCTCTTGACGTTAGTTAAAAGCTCGACCACAGCATCACCTATCGGATATTTATGTAACCATGAACGATGGTCAACAAATTTTTTATAATACCAGCTGTGACCCACGGTTTCACCCGTGTTAATTTTATACGACAAACATCGCCAACCCACCCGTATAGGCAATTTTTTATACTTTGTGTAAAATTATCAACAATAATGAAGAATAAATAAATTTTTCAAATTATAATATATCCTATGTTACTCGCTGATAATGTAGCTTTATATTGGTGATAGAATTATTAAAATCGGTCCAGTGGTATTTGAGTTTATCCATTACAAACAAAAACTGAAATAATTTTCTTTACAATATTCGTATAGATGTGAATATGAGCTCAATCGGCCAATTCGTTCAGTAGTTACACGATCACTAATAGACACACATAAGATTTTTATCTATACTATTATAGATTAATGATTGGTTTCCACGTTGCTTCAACCGTGAGCGACAACTCATAATCTATGTATATTATACTCTAATGGCGGCTGTACACTTTCGCGCGAGTGCTCTCGCGATGTCTCGTCGAAAGATCTCGCACGAGAGGTCGAGGGACGAGCGCGACCCTGTACACTCTCGTTTATTCAGTAGTACGCTTTGCGAACGTCGAGAAGATGGACCAGTTACAGTTACTAAACGACCGTACAGTTACAGTACACAAGTATAATTAAAAAAAAGAAAACCAACTTTAATGATTTTGAGCAATTTCCTGGTGTATCTTCTGTAAATTAAAATGTAACCATTCGTAAAATATTCCCTTTCCAACAAAGAGAGAATCATTGAAATCGGTTCATAAACAAAGAAGTTATTACTGAACATCTATAAAAAAATTGTACGTTCGAATCGAGAACCTCCTTGTTTTGAATAGGTTTAAAAGATGTATTAAATTGTAGTTAAACGAAGAGTGCAGAACACTGCCAGCAGGGACAACTAGAACGTTATATAAGATGATTGATTGGGAAACCCTAATTCTCACTTCTCCCTTTCATAACCCTTAACAAAACCGCACTCGCTGAACTCAAGAGTCACAACAGCTTTACGATAACCCATAGAATAAAGAAGTTTGCCATGTGGTTTAACTTTACTGTATTGTCTCCCGGCTAGTGTTCTCTCTTTCCTGCAATATAAATTTCTTCAAACAACGTGAAGGGATATTTGAGCAGACCGGCATGAATAGTGATCTCTCGTTAGTCACCGTTGTTTCTGAATACTATGTACTGTTCTTACCAGCAGGTTCAGTACTGTCAAATTGTCTTGCTACAATAAAGAAATCTTAGTTTAAGTTTTTTTACATAACGTTTATTTTTTGCTTTTGACATTAACGCCTGTTAAAATTAGTCTTTATACACTCAAGGTTTAGATGTAGGTTGACTTGTTATGCATACACCACCCAGTAAATACGTGACCTATATTTGACATAATATGTGTACAACTTATGTAAATATGACATATATGTTTTAAATGTGATTTCAGACTACCGTAACGTGTTCACTTGGATACTTTAATTGTTACAATAATTGATTTGGTTAGTTGGATTTAATTTGTTACTAATTTAATAGTGTTGCTTGTAATATATTATATAATTTGAATTTATGGTATTTATATTTTAATGTTTGAAAGCATGGTTACTTAATTTTTTTTCAGATATGCCCTTGGGTTATTAAACGCACGTACATTCTAGACCCGTTCGTTAAACATTAAGCTTGTGAATGTATCTACATTGCGTCGTAACCAAACCACTGTACAGGTTTCACTCATCCTGTCACAATCGCTTTCAAGGAATAAATTGTCGCATCTTTTTGATTAGTCTTTGATAGCTGTAACACTCCCCGCTCGTCTCCCGCGCAACGTTTATCTTATTGGTTTTCTTTTATCAATGACGTTTTCTGAATAGACGAGATATACACTCACTAAAACAGTTACAAATTTTGTTATCAGCATGTTGAAACAAAAGAGATAGGAAATCACAGCGTAAGGCGGAAACTCTGTGGTCAAAGAAGGATAAAAGTATCTTTTTGTTCACGCCGGTATCAAGTTTAAAGTGAACTGAGGGCAATTGCCCACCATTCACGATGGCATGTAAAGAATGTCAATGCCGTATCTACTTATAAAATATAATTAGTTTTTTACATTACTTTAGCTACAGTTGCATAAGAGAGATAGGGCACGGAGAAATTTCTTTGCAGATTTCTCACTACTTGGAGCAGTCCGACTGGTGGAATAACTCCTCCCTACAGGAGATCGCAGCCAAATAATCTAGTGATGTATTCCTGCGGTGAGTCGGGTTTCCAGAGTTCCTTGGAGAAGGGGAATCAAGGTCGGCACCCCCTTGCACCCTGCTGCCGGCGCCCATTACCGCCATACATATATTAATTCCCGGTGTGGAATGAACTAGAAGCATTAAGCTTAAAACTCATGGGTTCACTTCGAACACACTATAGAAAAGTACCCAATACACGCCTAATCTCTGTGGTGATTCATATCTGGTAGATTGAGCACTTTACGCATTATAAAGTCTAACTTTTTTTCGTTCCAGTTATAGCTTCAACGTTGTTAATTGTGATTATCAATCCAAGGTGACCTTAAGGGTTGAGGTTGAATCTCTTTAAATCTTTGCTTCTAGAGCGATCATCAAAGTATTCCTTTCATTATCATTCACACTGAAAATAAGTAGGTAATAATTTATTGTCGGAAAATCCTTGTCGAGCTAAGAGGTCATCTCTTTGACCCCCAGCTATATTTATATGAGATGTTATTTTCTGCAAAACAATTATTATAATTTGTTCCTTGTAGGTATCTATTGTTGTACGTTAGTACTTTGTGCTTCATAGTATATGCCGTCGATGTGATCTGTACATTATACGAAGTAATGAACAATAAATTGGATTTTATAAAAAAGTAGCTGGCGTAGATTTTGCCCTCTCCAATAGTCAATAACTCGATCAGCCGAACAACACGATAGAGATATCTATCGCGAATTATTTTTTCCTGAAAACTTTTCAACGATGTATGTTGAAAGAAAAGAGATCGGAAATCAAAGCGTAAGGCGGAAACTCTGTTGTAAAATAAGGATAAAACTTTTTTCTCGTTCACACCTTTATCAAGACAAAATTGAACTGAAGACAATTGCCCACCATTCATGATGAACAATGACGTATCTACTTATAAAATATCATTGTATTTACCAGAATGCGAAAAAGATAGGTTATGTTTTTCGAGCGTATGTACCTATGTATGTCTATTTCTTTGGTACACTTTGTAGCCTAAACGGTTTGATGGATTTTAGCATATTATGATGTGTCGTTAGATTCGTCTTAATTGTAGGAGTGACGTAGCAACTATAATATTTACGTATGGGAATGAAATAAAAAGCAAATACAGAAATACATATTTTTCTAGTTGTGTTTTTGTTGCAGTCAGGTTTTCGTTTTTAATTTTGTGAAATCAGAGCCAAAAACTAGTTCTCATTTGTAAGTATACAACACCCATTTTAAAGTAATTTGAATTAAAATATTAAAATTATGATCAAATTCTTCATCACGCAAATAAACAAAGAAAATCAAAGATGTAAAATAAGATATAACAAGGACAAGAAATCATACGTTATAAATAATTAAAACAGTGCTAGGTAATTAAAACTGTTTGCAAGACTTTATGATATACTAGAAATAAATGATTACCTAACAGGAAAATCTTAAGTCTCATCACATTATTCTATACTTGTATTAAGAAAACTTCACAAAATCATTGAAGTTAGTTTTCTGTGGTTAAAAATTATAATTTTTTATATATATTGGCATAACTTATTTCTTTATGAACCGATTTGGAGGATTCTTTTTTTTTGTTAGATAGGGGTGGTTTTTTGTAGAGGTGGGTTTGAAATGATTTACTTTACCAGTTAGCTAAAAAAACTCGTTCGGTCGTAATAATTACTAATCCTATCAAATTAGTATCTACTAATATTAGTAATTACTAATAGATGTAATCGTGATATCTCGAGGTATTTTCATAATTAAATGATTATATTAGTATATCTCATAATCGCCCACCGCTAGTTTTTTGTTTTAATTCATAAACTTATGTTACTTGGCCCTGTATTATGTCATTTTTGTGGCATTTAATATGATGTAGTTTGGTTATTGCGCAGCAGTGAAGTAGATTATAAATAATAACTGGGAACATGTATTTTAAGCTTGCACAAAAAGTCTCTAATTGGGAAAAATATCCATGAAGGTACGGGACTCTGGAAATAAAAACGGTTCCTTTGTCTCTAGTGAGTTTGTTTGTGCACAATTTTTTAGAAACTTCTTGACCGATTTTTATGAATCTTTAAACTACTATAAAACAGGATAATTTTTAACAAAAAAAAAAAAAAACAACTTCAAGAAGTTTCCATGTGTTTCTTCGAAGTCGAAGGTTCAATCCCAATGAAATTGAAATTGGACTACCCTTGGGATATTCCTTTTCTAACGAAAAAAGAATCATCCAAATCGGTTCATAAACAAAGAAGTTATGGCTGAACATTCATAAAAAAAAAAAATATGTACAGTCGAATTGAAAACCTCCTTTTTTGAAGTCGGTAAAAAAATAGAAGTCATTTGATTGATATTCAACTGGTTGTAATAATGAAATCGGTAATAGAAATATTGTTATAGGTTCGAAGGTCATCCTGCGCAGTGTCAATGGAGATTTTCGTTCAGGACAGCTCACGGCCATCTTGGGACCCTCTGGTGCAGGGAAAAGTACGCTATTAAATATTCTTGCTGGATACAGGTGAATTGAGCTTTTATATCTGATCGTTTTATTATTACCAAGCTGTGCCCGCGGCTTTGCAAGTGCTTATTACGCAGTAAGTCCTTCGCTTCGTATTTTACGATTTCTGAAAGAATTATTTAGGATTATTATTACTTTCCGTTTTATAGACGTTCGTCAAAATCGCTTGAGAATTAAGTAATTTAAAAAATATGAATTTTATTTACAATTTCAAAAGTTATTATTGACGGTTCATATAGCTTACGTGTTTATGGCGGAATGACATTACTACCCCCGTGTACAAAAATCCCATTATAACCGGTCAAGCCGTTTTTGAGTTAAATCCCAATATAATAGATACAGACAATTTTTTAATGTAATTTTCGTCATCAGATTTTGTTTATAATGGATGTCTATAACAAATTTTGGAAAAAACTAAATGTACAAATAGAACTACTGATTTATTAATATATATAAAATAAGATTTAAAAAACTCGAGAGGTATTGTGTGACATCCGGTAAGAACGAAGTTCCTTTTTCTATACATTATGTGATGACCAGACTTGTACGCACTGTTATATGTACGTACAGTACTAGTGGTCGATGGTTCGATTCCGATCATAACACAGTTAGGACAATTCCCATTAAAATCCTATATATGTATGATTTTTTTAGTGTCGGTCGTTTTCGACACTGTTTTCAGTTTAGCTCCCATACCGCGGATAAGGACCTTAATTCCAATATTCATAATTAGAATCGTGTGTGTCTTTAGACTGAACTCATGTTCCTATAACATGTTTAACGAAGTGCGTTAAATGTGTAAAGTTATTCAAGTTGATATTTTACAAGACAAGTTTTAACAAAAAACAAAACCAACTTCAATGATTTTGAAGAGTTCCCTTGTGTATCTTCCACCACTGAGGCATCCCCTATCCAACTAAAAAAGAATCATCCAAATCGGTCTATAAACAAAGGAGTTATGGCTGAACATCCACAAAAAAAGACAGTCGAATTGAGTAACTAAGTCTTTTGTTGAGGTCGGTTAAAAAATAATGAATTAATATAAAATTTGCCAGTAAATAATTATAATAGTAATGGAATATTTTTAAATTTTGCTGCTACATTTGTCTCTTTTCCTTGTTGCGTAGGTAATTTAGTAAAATTTTCAATGCAGTTGTTATAGCGGTCGCAAAGTCAGGTCTTTGAAAGGAAGAGGTTCTTAATTAAAATGTTTTTTTTATGGATGTTCAATCATAGCTTCTTAGTTTATCAACCGATTTGGATGATTCTTTTTTTTCTTGGAAAGATAGTACCTACTACAAGGGTGAACCTGTTTTGATTTCATTAGCATTTGACATTAGACTTCGGGGAACCCTTCAGAATCATAAAAAGTTGGTTTTTCTTTTTTGATAAAAATTGTCTTGTGTATTTTGTAATGGTCCTAACTACAGCTTCGTGTTTCATTGTTTATTTTTTACTAAGAATTTTGCAAAGGTATAAAATGAAATAAACAAACAATATTTATTACATATTTAAATCAATAAAAATCGATATTTTACATATTATGTGCACTTTTTTTATTACTGTAAAAAACTGTCGTTGGCTGTGTATATTAGTATTCATTTTTTTTCTTTATAGGTTCTAACGTAATCTTACCTGATATAAAGTGACCATGACGCCCTAAAAAGTAAGGAGGTGTGTGTGATTGGCCTCAGATTTTCAACTAAAGGGTGGTAATCGTTAGGCGGGTATTAGAATATGCGCTACAATCACGCCATTGTATCATCACTTTTCTTACACATATTTAATGATTTTTTTACAGAGTAACTCATGCAACAGGTGTCGTATCAATAAATGGGGAAAGTCGCGATCTCCGGCAGTTCAAGAAGATGTCCCGGTACATCATGCAAGAGGACTTACTGCAGCCGTTTATAACAGTCCAGGAAGCGATGTCCATTGCCGCTGACCTGAAGCTCGGTAGTAACATCACTAAACAAACTAAAGCTGTTGTGGTACGTAGCTTTTTTTAAATATATGACATTACTTGTCTATCAACAGCCACCAAATGATAGTACCAATTTACCAATAGGATCATAAGTAGACACCCAATATGAATAGCTTAGTAACTTTAATTACAATAAAATACAACAATACGCGAACCTAATACAGTTTTTTAGATTAATAGATCCAATTATATATTATTAAAATTATAATTGTAAATAAAATAAAATAAAAATGTTCAAGCAAGTAATAACAATTTACAACTGAGCGTAAAGGAAAAAAAAAACGATTAAACGGTTGTCTGTTCTCAAAGTCATGGCTAATAGGCTATCGGTTTATTGACAATATTTATATTCGCGCAAAGAGACTTAAAAGTACTACTGGTCACAAAGAATCATAAACTTATTTGGCGGGATTTCGAACTGTCAAGTTGTGGTTTTTCTTTTTTATTCATAAATTTGTATTATTAAACTTATATTGTGTATAATAATACAGATGGCATTATGCATATTGAAGCTTGGTAATGAAATCACAAGTGAATTGCAAATAAAAACATGGACCATAAATTCTGAGAAGCTACAAAAACTCCTTAGAAATTTCTAATAAGGGAGCCACCATGTTTTTAGAATACTGTAATCATCATAGGACAGGACACACTATATTCACTCGATAATGGCAGTAACTAGTTGCCAAGTTATGTCCCGAGATCTTGCCAGTTACTTAACCGATAAACTCAGAACCCGATTAATTGTAGATTTAATTTGAAATAAAACAAAAAAAGAAAAGGTTACTCAAAAAGGAGAACGTGAAGTCCGTGTCCTGGGTTCAACCTTGCCACGATGAAAAAAATGTAAGACTTGTATTTCCCACTTAGATTCGATAGCGGAGGTCACGTAGCGATGACGGTGGGAGTCTGATCTTCCTGGCCTAGGAAATCAGTGGTAATTGGCAACCGTGGAAAATTTCGAAGTTGAAGGTCACATTGAGTGTCTGGACCGTTGAGCTGATGAATCTCCAGCTTCAAAACTCGCAAGTGCCTTATTAGGGATTTAAAGATTTTTGTTGAAATAATAATTTTCACATGGCTCGGACGGCGATGCTTCTTCGTCACAAGTCAGTTTAAAAAAGTGGACGGTCAGCGTTTACCATGCCTAACAGTCAAGCCTGTAGCCGTTAGTTTTATTATTTTTTTTAATTTGGCTGCTCATGCAGCTTTTAGAAAATGTAATCCAACGAATCCAAATCACAACCAATCGAATATATTTGTTTTGTTCTGACATTCATTACTTTGAGTTGACATAGATTTAAAAAAAATGTCGTTAAATAACAAATTTTGATTAATAGTTACTTAAATTATTAATGTGTTTTGTTTTTAATGTGTAATAAAAAAAGAAATAAATCAAAATAATTCTTGTATTTATTTTATTTTATTCTTAGTAACCATTATACTTCGTTACAATTAGAAAGAAGAAGATAAATAGCAACTGACAAACCAATTAGCAGACATTCGCAAATAACTAATAGCAATATAGATTTTATAGGTAAAAAAAGCGCTATTGCACGTAGAGTAAATTGTTTTCGCGCATTACAAAAAGACAGGCAAAAAACTGGTTTCGAAGAATGATAAAATAATAAAATAAATATGACCGTGGAAATTTTTATTTGAATAGCAATTGACATGCTTATTGCTAGACATCCGCAATTAACTAATAGCGATAAAGATTTCATAGGTAAAAACATGCTATTGCATCTGCATGTGTGCAATAAAATAAAGCGACAAAAAAACCGGTTTCGAAGAATTATAAACTAATAAAATAAATATTTGGAATCGTTGGTGTGAATAGCGACTGACAAGGTAATTGGCGCACATCCATAATTAACAAATAGCAATATGGCTTTCATAGTCGAATGCGCTCATCAAAGTGTTGAAATTTGTTTCAGCATAATAAAAAAAAGAATTATAACAATGTAAATATTTACACAATTTACCTATAAACATAATTATCCGACCTAATACGGCCTAAATACAGTGGCGAGCTAAGGAGGCGGAAGGTGTAGTTCACTCTAAGACTTTTATCCTGGGAGGCCTCCAAAATTCCAGTTTCCTCGAAATATTTAGAGGCTTCCGGAACAATACGGAGACTTCGTATGATTACATTATCGAAGCTTACAAAAAGGTCATCTGCCGTGCCTTACTTTTCTATAGTTCTTATTTCCCATATTTTTTTATTTTGGCAACCGTTGCGGGGGCCCTTAATTTTATAGATGTGAATACACTGTTAGCCTAAGGGGCCCTGAAGCCGCTGCGGCTTTTACAGCTTCACCGAACTTGGGGGCGAGCGCAGAGGGCACTCAACCGCGAAAGTTGTTTGGACGACTCGCACGAGGGTGCCAAAGGGGCCGGACCTCGGCTCGGGCGGTATTCGCGCATGCAAATAGGTCGCGATCTAACTGTCTAGATCCGACGGGCTTAGTACGCTCCTGCCAATATATAGTCCTTTTGTTGTCCAATTCTCTCTCATTTTCCATAATTGAACCATTAAATTCCGTATTATGTAGAACGGTGTTTGCTTCAGCCACTAAATCTTCCCTTCTGTTCCTTAAGAGGTTACTAAAAAAACATAAACATAAAGCTTTATTACTACAGAAATAAAAGTTTTTATTTAGTGCTTTATAATTTTTATTAGTACCTACTGTGCCTGATGGTAAGTACAATATAATCTATAATCTAATAAAACGTAGCAAACCAAAACAGAGTCATCGTGCATGGTGATCGTGATTTAGTCAAAATCAAATTAATATTTATTCAATTTAGGCCCTAAGAAGGCACTTATGAACGTCAAAACACTACTGCCGGCCGGTTCTGAAAATATCCCAGACATCGAGAAGAACCAGTAAGAAACTCGATCGGGTTTATCTTTTTTCAACTGTCCAAGTGTTAACAACAATATAACAGGTACAATAATAATAATTATAAATATGATAATAGGGTAAAGATCCTATCTCTCTATATCTCTCTTGCTTACTGGATATTGGATATACATCGGCTGATCTCGGAGCGCGGCTTGCCTAAGCGTACCACTATGGTCGTGGTACAGTTGGACACAATTGTCTCTCACGACCCATAATATACAATAAATATTTTTTTAGGTAGAAGAAATCGTCCAGCTCTTAAGATTAAGTAAAACGAAGAACACGGCGACTGAAAAGTTGTCTGGTGGAGAAAGGAAGCGTCTTTCAGTTGCTTTGGAGCTCCTCAACAACCCCCCAGTTATCTTTCTAGACGAACCTACTACGTGAGTTTTTTATTTAGTTCTTTTATTTCGTTTAAAAGCGATGGTTTCATTTAAATGTAATAAATCCACTCGCCCGACATTCGTTATTTTTTTCTTGTGTGATATTAGATTTTGATTTTAAAATGAATAAATGATTTTATGTATGTACATTAAACCGAAATTAATTGACCGTTAAATTTTTTATGTTAACCTATTTGTATTTAAATGCATACACATAAATAATTGTTAAAAGACTATTTTTTATTGAAATAACAATATTTTTTAATATTTATTTAATTTATTTGGTATAAACCAAATGGAATTTTTCATAGAATATTGTAGATTCTAGCATTAGCGCTTCAGACGAACGTAGGTAAATTTGAACTCGATCGAATCTATCTTTCTGAACGTATCTACAATCTATCTATATATTTGATTATCTGATCTAAAAAATATAAACTTAAATTTTAATTGTCAAATTATCATTCTATTATAAGAAATCACTTCCAATAGATATTGTGCCTGACACAAACTTGCCTCGTTTTAATAATATCATGTTGTTTGTAATTTATATTATACTTAATATAATCATGTTCCGAGGAATTGTATGGATTGATCCCGGCTGCTGAATTTTACCATTGGACATCGCAACAGATTCGTAAATTCCATTCATACCACCTCGATATCCAGCATTCCACAATAGTGCGTTCCTTAAGGCAGTTTCTGCCTCGCACAACTACTCTGCGGAACCAGATGTCGCTTGAGGTCTTTCCGAGCCGTTATGACCTGGTGACCTTCAAGAAGAGAGCTTATTCTTTCCTAAGAGGCTGGCAACGCATCTGCGAGCTCTCTGGTGTTGCGGATGTTTGTGGGCGCGGTGATCACTTTCCATCAGGTGCGCCACCTGCCCGTTTGCCCCCTTTTTATCATAAAAAAATCATTCCATTCCATCATGTTTTTGTTTCAAATGTTTTATTAATCATCAAATTTTGAGGAAAAATAGTTTGCTCAATTTATTTTATGACAAAACGTGATCAGTAAAAAATATTGTCCATTACTCAAAAGAGTTATGGTTTTGGGAGGTATATCATAAGATCTAAAAAAATTCAAGGTGATTTATGTAATAAATCATACAAATTATTACTTAACACGGAAGTTGGATATTGTGATGCTAAACTGTAGAAAAAAACAGTGTTTTTTCTTGTCATGTCTTAAGGCTACTACACACTACAAGCGGCGTCGCCATTGATTCGATTCCGCGGCCGTACCCCTCCGCACTAAAAATTGGATACGATCAACCTGCCGTGTAATAACCGCTTAAGCCGGCGGCAATGCATGCAGCTACTGTCACAACTGAAATGATGCTTACAATCGCGGCTTAATAGCGATTTCTGCGGTATAATTATGCCGTCGACAAACTCGCGTGGCAAAAACCCGCCGACTTCGTAACCTTTACAAATTAATTCTAAAAAGGCTTTAGCATTTTTGATAATCATGAATTAATACTCTTCATTCAATTAATGTAAAAAAACTAGATATGTGGAAAGTTAATTCAATGTTACGGCGAACAAATTTTGTTGGGTTAACTACTTTTACGCACCAGTTTTGATAAGGGTAAGGTGGACTTGGAAATTACGAGATCGTTTGCTGGGTGATATCAGTGATATGACAAGATAATAGACTACTTGATTCATATAAAAGGCGCAATAAATAACTATTTACTGTAGTATTTGACGTAAGAAACCAATATTTATCAATTTCAGCTATTAAAAGTGTAATAAGATAGCTACATATTTTCAATTTAAAAATTGTATTTTTTTAACTCCGTAACGGTGTGGGTCATATTGTTACGTCATAGCACTCTAAGCAAATTTCATGTCGAATTATATACGAGTGGTAAATGTTTGCTAAATGTCAAATGTTTGTTTTCGACCCGTATGACGTCATAGCAAAGATAATATATAGACTAATGTGGCTGACAGCGTTTTCGCCTATTTACGAAAAGTAAACTTTTAAAACAAAGTTCTGCGGTTCTCTAGGTCCTAAAAAATAAGATTATATTTTTCCCTCTAATCGGACAATAATTAATTAATTTAAGATCTAAGAAAGGTTAACAAGTCTATTGTTTTCGATTCATACCCATGCCATAATACCCATTATAGTACCATGCTTAGGAAATGACAACGAGCGATGGACTGCCGATCTATCGGTGGTCACCATTGTTTTTTGTTTGCACTCTGCTTACCATCAGGCACAGCGCCAAAACTTTGCCAAGTTACGATAAAAAAACGCAAATAACAATAATTTTCATTGATTAATATCTTGTGAGCGCGGACACTTGCGACAGTCGTTCGACCGATTTGATTTGAGATCCTCGTATGTACACGTATGTGTGTGTGCGCCTTTATCGGTTACTGTATGGAGCTAGCTTTCTGTACCTGTCTATTATTCAAATGAATGCTTGCTAAATCCGAAGGTTTGGCTGAAAAACAGCGTCGTCTGATGACATTTGTCACAAGCGACTTAAACTGATGGCAAATCTTGTTGTCACACCGTTTCTTTATATCCGTTTTGTTTTGATATTTTATGATTTATATATATATATTGTTCATGTTTTTTTTTTAATTTTTTTTTGGCCGAAACATCAGTTTAGCGACTATTCAACAATTTAAAAACAGAAATTATCTACGAATGATATTTACATTTATGTTATTTCAGAGGTTTGGACGATGTCGCCTCATCGACATGCGTGTCTTTGCTGAAGCGAGTTGCCCGCGGTGGACGGACAGTGATATGTTCGGTTCACACTCCATCTGCGAGGCTTTTTGCTGAATTCGATCACGTGTACGTGTTAGCTGATGGGAGATGTACCTACCAAGGCACATCACGCGGCGTGGTCCCGTTCCTGAACGAGCTACAATTGCCTTGCCCTAAAACATACAACCCTGCTGATTTTAGTAAGTTTTGTTAAATATAAGTATTATTATTAATTCCCTTATCTATAATATACTATACTTCTATTATTCTTTTTTTGTGTTGATGGTTGAAACCTAGGGCTGTGATCACCTTAATTCTTGGCATCGGACAATAACTTTAAAATCCCTGACATTTGGGTGAAATCAAGTTTTTTCCAAAAATAGTTAAAAAAATCATTTTTATTTGTTTATTACATTTTTGTTTAATTTTTTTGGTAATCAAGTAATCCGATTTTGCTTGGTTGATGGTTTGATTAATTGGTTGATTGATTGGTTGATGGATTGGTTGATTGATTGATGGATTTATTGATTAATGGATTGATGGATCGATGGATTGATATTTATGGATTGATTGGTTGATAAATTGATTAATTGATTGATGTATTGATTGATCGATTGATTGATGATTGGCGTCGGGGATAAAGGATGGGGATGGTATGTTATGTTATATAATAGGTCGGGGAAAAAGTTTCTTCGCATTTTTATATGAAAATTCAAGACATTTTTTTCTAAGTTTATTTACAGTATATATGTGCCGTTTTGTAGGTAGAGACATGATCACGTTGCTGTAGAAAATTTGGGACTTCTGTTCAAAAAACGCGACAAATATTTTTGGCAGTCCTTTCTTGAACTTACAGAACCTAAAAAATTCTGAAGAGACCAAAACAGGTCAAAATCTGAAGGTGCAAGTTCAGGGCTATATGGTGGATGCACTAACACCTTCCAGACAAAATATATTAATTTTCGCTGAGTGGCTAAATTGTGTGTGGTTCCTGTTGATCAATTCCGGCCGCTTTATCTTAATTGCTTCTTTTAATCTCATCAGTTGTTGACAGTGGAGATCCGAATCGATGGTGTTGCCGTGCGGTAAAATCTCATACACACAACATCACCTTATTTCGAGTTAACTCAGACTCTGGCCGACCTTAGACCACGACCTTTTCACACGTTTTTGTCGTATGTGATCCACTTTTCATTGCCAGTTATCAATCTCTTCAAAAACGGCTCGGTTTCATTACGTCTCAACAATGCATCGCAAATGCGTACACGGTTCATTAGGTTTCTTTCAGTGAGCTCGTATGGCACCCAAATGTCGAGATTTTTGGTATAGCCAACTTTCTTCAAATAGGTTAACACTGTTTTGTGGTCAATTTCCAGTTTTTCAGCTACATAGTAAATACAGACATACCGATCTTGCTCCACTTTTTAAAAAATGGCGTCCATTTTATTCGTAACAGGGCAACCAGAGCGAGGTGCATCTTTAACATCAAAATTTCCGGACTAAAACGTTTGAATCAACTTTGTGCAGTAGCACTTAAGAGTAAGTACTCTTAAGTACTGACAGTAAGTACTGACAATGCATTTGATCCATAAAAATCACAAATTTTTTTCGCTGCCTGAGTTGCATTTTTGTCTTTTTTGTAATAATATTATAAAATGTATCGAATTTCTTCATTAGAATCACTCATTTTAACAGAAAGAAAAACAAATGAAAAATAGCGGGAAACAACTTTTTTATTTTTAATTTATAATGTAACCTTTTTAATGTTACTAAAACCAGCCAGATACAAATAGTACAGCCAAAGAAATTTTATAACAAGTTTATATCTACGTTATGCGAAAACACTTTTTCCCCCACCTAATATATTATGGATGTTCAGGCATAACTTCTTTTTATTAAGATGATTCTTTTTTCGTTTGTGGTGACCCCATTTGAATTCGACTTCACTTCTTCGATCTTACACTACTTTTTCCTATTAGGTACATTAAAACTATATTATTTCAATATTACTATAGTTATTGACGTATCGAGCGGAGAATATGGTCCTCATGCTGAGAGAATGGTGGCTGCTGTCGAAAATGGCAGGTGTCACCGTTGGAGAGATTATGGACTCGAAGAGAACTACGAAGCAGATTATACAGAGATGGAGATTGAACAGCTAAATGCGGGCGGAGTCGAGAAACATAATTACAAACACGGCAGTACGCCTTGTCAGCAATTTATTATATTGTTGAAGCGGATGATTTTACAAACTATACGTAATAAGGTAATAAATTAGATAATTCATCTTTTTTGAATATTCATTTCGGCTTTGAACCCATTTTCAGAATTTCATATGTGTAATTTTCTAAAATTTTATATCATTTTCTTCAGATATTTTTTTCCTAATTTAATCCATAAGAATCGTTTTTGATATTTAGCTCGCGGTAAGTAAATTAGATAGGAATAAAATCAAGTGTTGACAAAAAGTGAATTCATTATGTTTCCCTCCACGCAACATCTTATACAGAACATGTGTATAAGTATATAATTAACTTGTATACGATAGTATTAGTGCCCGTGCCTTTTGTTAACATACATACTTATATCACGCCTATTTCCCAACAGAGTAGGCAGAGACCACGTCTTTCCACCTGCTACGGTCCTGGCATACATCTTTCGCTTCTTCAAAATTTATTAATCTTTTCATGCATGCTCGTCGGTTTAGAGTACTCTTGACCTGACCTTTCTTCAGAACATCTCTGATTTGGCCGATGAACGTTCGTCTAGGCCTTCCTCTTCAACGTTTCCTTTCACACTCGCATTATAAATTTGTTTACTCATTCTTCTTTTATTTATCCTCTCAATATGCCCAAACCATCTAAGCATCTCTTTCTCTATCCGTGTGACTATATCTTCTTTTACACCACAAAGTTATCTTATCACACTATTTCTCGTCCTGTCACTCAATTTCACTCCTAACATACCTCTTAGCGCTCTCATTTCTACTGCATTTATTTTACTTTTATGATTTTTCTGCCACACTCAGGTTTCACTTCTGTACATGAGTGTTGGAACCAACACTCCTACATCCACAGGCAAACGAGTTTTCATAGAAATTCTCTGGCTGCTCATAAAGGAGTGCGACGCCCCATTCTCCATATTATCGGCATTTACAATCATTCCTATATCATTCTCACACATTCCATCCCTAGTAAACATCGATTCGATCCCGGCTATATACAAACTCACTTACTTGCTCCAGTTCATCACCATCAATCCGGACACATACTTCTGTCATGTTCTCCTTCTTTTCAGACACCAAAACTTTCGTCTTCTTTGTATTTACTTTCATTCCCTTTCTTTTCAAAGCTATAATCATAGCATCATCGCTTGCAAATCCTTAGCCGAAGGTGCAAGTAAAACTTGATCATCAACGTAAAGAAGACATTTGACAAGTAACTCGTTCATTCTCAGTCCACAATCACTCTCATTCAAAGCACAGTACAATCTAAGAACATCTTCGTTCGCCGAGAGATTGGCAATCCATTGCTGGTCGTTGCTACCATGCCGGTCTGCAACTTTCCCAGCAGCTGGGTATCCACTAGTTGATGCCGAAATGCGTTAAATATGCACGCTGGTCGCGATTTTGGACCCAGTCGTTTCCTACCACCCTACTTGATTACTAATGTAATACGTATACACCGGTTGATTCCGGAAGGTGACACGCCTAAGTTTGCTGCTATGGAGGGTTTATCTGGTGTATGGTAGTCGCGATCCAGTCGTACATAATTGTCGCGGATAAAATAATTGTAGTAACTGGAAATTATTTTTAAAACGACACTCAATTTATTATGATGCTATATCATATTTGCTTTAATTTTGCAAAATAAATATGTTTCCTATTTTCAGAATTACCTTTGGCTTCGAGTGGGGCTTCATTTATTCCTTGGAATAATCATCGGCTTACTCTTCAACAAGATGGGTTACGATGCATCCAAAACTATATTTAATTTTGGCTTCTGCTACGCGTGTATTATCGCAATGCTTTATGTTCCTATGATGCCAGTGTTGTTAGCATGTAAGTTGTTTAAAATTTTTTAGTATCGTACATCTGCGTTACCTATCCATTTTTAGTTACGAACTCTTATGATCAAGCCTAATTATTATTACGAATTGGTTATATATATTTAGGTTGTATTAAAATTTTCCACTCCTATATAAATTTTATCCTAAATTTGTCACTAGTAAAAATGCATAATTTTGATCTCAAATTACTCTTATTGTTTCATATTTTTCATAAATAATTGTTTATTTCAGTTCCAACTGAAATTCAGCTAGTAAAACGGGAGTATTTCAACCGCTGGTATGGACTGAAACCTTACTATGCTGCACTCGTGGTCTCTCGAACGCCGGCAACGATCACATTCAGTCTTTTATACCTTATTATTACCTACCCCTTGACTTCTCAACCACTGGAGATTCCAAGGATATTAATGTTCACAACAATCTGCGTCATGGTTGCTTTAATATCCGAGTCGATGGGAACAGCTATTTCATCTATGTTAAGTGTTGTTGTAAGTAAATCGTTATTGATTTGTTAACAAAGATCATTTTCATAAATCAATACATTATTAACATTAACGAATTAATTTATTAATCAAATTTTCTTAATAAAGTACTTTCCAATTCTTGCCCCTTTGTTGCTTAATTTACCAAATATGTATTTATTTATTTATTTATTTTATATATTTAGCATGCCAACAGAGCAATTACAAAAAAGGAAAAATTACATGTTATCATTTCCACATAATAAAAACAATGCAATCGCTCAGATAATAGGCCATGCCTGACATTTAAACACATAAATAATAAGGATAACTACTATGTTATGAAACATTACACATTAAAATTAATATTAAATTATATTTTAATTATTAAACATGGAGTGCTTGTATGAACCGATTGACTGAGAAAAGATATCTATTGAGTTATTCATCATGCTTGATCTCTCGTTGTATAACCTTGCCATACGCACAAAAGGGCTATTAAAAGCAGTATTCAGTGTTGTAGTCGGAATGTAAAATATATATGGGTTGCGCACCGCACGGGTATACGATCTAAAATACAAGTAATTAATAAGGAACGCATCTATTGAACCATTTACAATTTTGTAAAGGATGAGTAAGTCAGCTATATTTCGCCTCTCTTTTAGGCTTATCATGTTAAAATATTTTAGTCTATTAACATAATTAGGGATAGATTTACGAATACCATTTCTTATGCTCAGACATCTAACAAGACGAGCTTGGACAGATTCTATAAGCTCTACGTAGGTGGTATAGTGAGGTGACCATATGGCAGAACAATATTCAAGAATACTTCTAACTAAGGTGTTATAGAGCAAGATAACACTCTCGTTATTGCGAAATGGTCGTGAAGTACGCATAACAAATCCAAGCACCTTTTTGGCTCTGGGTACAATATTAAGTATATGTGGTCGAAAAGAAAAAGAAGAGTCAAACATGACACCCAAATCACGAACAACGAATACTCTCTCTAAGCTTATACCTCCAAGCTGATAGGAAAAATCAATATAATTTATTTTATTGGTAAAAGTTATGTATTGACACTTTTTCACATTAAGAGCCATTTTGTTGATGATACACCATAACTCGAGAGTGTTAAGGTCACTCTGTAACTTAATACAGTCACTTAGGTTTGTTACCCGAATATAAATTTTTATATCATCCGCATAGGCTAGGCAATCACAATTTAGGGAATCTAAGAGGTCGTTTATAAAAATTAAAAACAATAATGGTCCCAGTTTTGATCCTTGGGGGACACCAGATGAAGGTATGAAAGGTGAAGATTCGTAGCCTGCCAATGCAACTAGCTGAGAACGATTACATAAATAGCTCTCAAACCACCTTAACAGATTGCCATGAATGCCAGCGTGATTAAGTTTGGCTATGAGTAAAGAGTGATTAACGCGATCAAACGCTTTGGCAAAATCTGTATAAATAGCATCAACTTGGCCTCGGCCTTCCAAAGTATTGGATATAAAATTAGCATATATAAGTAAATTTGATGTTGTAGAACGATTAGACATGAAACCATGCTGACGCAAGCTTATCATGGGGTTTACTTGACAATACACAACTTTGTATATAATACCCTCAAATATTTTTGCAAATTGTGAGATAATACATATTGGTCTGTAATTTGATACGACATTCCTATTACCTGACTTGTAAATAGGGACTACATATGAGATTTTCCATAAATCGGGAAATATTCCTTCTTTGAGTGACTGATTAAAGATCATATACAGAGGCTTAATAAGCGCTTTTGAACAAAGCCGTATAAATATTGGTGGAATTCCATCAGGACCAGCCCCTTCACTGACATCCAAACTTTCTAAACTGGTTTTGATATCTTTTTCACTTATATTTATTTCTGGGAGGGAATAATTCGGTGAGGTATAAGACAGAGTAACTGCATCTGAAGCTTGGTTATCAGTATAAACTGAGGAGAAATATATAGCAAATAAGTCTGCAACCTGGTCACCATCAGCAAGTCGACCATCATACGAGACCTGGGCGGGAATACCATTGTATGTTTTTTTTGATGTAATGTATCGCCAAAAAGTTTTGATATTTGTTTTGAGTTCCTGTTCTATCTTAGCTATATACGACTTGAAACAAATTTCCATAATTTTCTTTGATCTAATACGTAAGGTATTAAAAGTATCATAATCACGAGGATTATTATATTTTTTGTATCTTATTCGATATTTGTGTTTTTCTTTAATTAGCTTTATCAATGACGAAGAAAACCAAATAGGATAGTTATTTTTCTTTTGTCTTTTTTTGGGAGTGTATTTATCAATAATTGACCACAAAACGTTATAAAAGCTGTGCACAAATTCATTACAATTAACTTTACTAAATTCTTCCCAATCAATTAAAGAGAGTTCCGCTATACATGAGATATAGTCAGCCCTGTAAAAATTATGTTTCAATGAAGCAGTGTTACGAGCCAATTTACTGCTTTTAGCTTGTTTCAGCAACACGTGTAACTCTAAGGGTGGGTGGTAGGTATCAATTTTACTAAGTGGAACAGCTGTAGTGACACAAACATTGGTATGATCATCCACCAAAATAAGGTCTAAAATATTATTTCTCTCGTTACATACATTATTCACTTGTAAAAAACCAGTAATATGTAAGAAATCCCTTAAAGCTAATGATTTTGGTTCGAAGATACCAGAAAAAGGATCTTCAGGACAACTCCAATTAATATGAGGAAAATTAAAATCGCCAATAATCACTGTTTTATCATCTAAATTACCTAAACAAGTTTCTTCTAACTTTGTAAGGAACTCTTTGAACGTATCGCAAGGTATGTAGGATGGTAGATAAACCAGACACACATTCAAGCAAACACTCCCGACTCTTACGCGTATCCACATGTCTTCACCAGAGGTTTGCCAATCAACCCTATTAATAAATGTGAAATCTTTTTTAACGCCTATTAGTATTCCGCCTCCATGAGCCTTGGAGTACCGTTCTTTAAAATCAGCACAGCGATCTCTACGGACGACCGTGTACCTTTGATCAAAATACTCAGAAGACGAAAACGATTCATCCAACCAAGTTTCTACAATGCATATTAAGTCATAGTCTGCATTTAAAATTGACATATATATTTCAGACGATTTCGTTTTCATACCTCTCACATTTTGATAAAAAATAGATAGGTTAGCCATTTTTATATTAAATAAAATTAAAGTGGCAATCAGTAGGCATAAGAAAATACAATAATAACAAATAAATTAAACCATTCTATGTAAAGATTGCTGATCTTTAATCAGCAGACTGCCAGAGCTCTCATCCTTACGTACATAAATTTTTCCATATTTAACCCACACAAATTTGTAGGACTTTTCCTTTGCTCTTATTCGTGCCGAGGCATGTAAAGCTTTATTTGTTGGAGAAAGATGCTCAGAAACATATATTGGCATTTTTCCTCCACTTAAACCAATGAGAGAAGAATTCAATTTGTCATTTTTGTATGTTTTATTGTATCTGGTAATTGCAGAGTATAGTTCATCACGACATCTTGGGCTTCTCAACTTTACTATTACCGAGCGGGGGCGCGATTTGTTGTTACTGAAGCTGGCAACTCTAACAACTTTCATAATATCATTGTCATGGAGATCTTTCGATACGGCCCGAGCTATCTGCTTTATGGTGTCTGGCAGAATTTCATTTTTATTTTCTGGCAGACCATTAATTTCCAGATTAGAATCACGTGAATTCTGATCAAGGATATTCAGTTGAGCATCTAGACGAACAATAGATTTCTGTAAGCTCTGATTTTGATTGCGTAGTTCCGAGTTTTCCTTTTGCAATTTTTGTTGTTCAGACTTCAATTCATTTAGATATGATACGTCAAAGGAACTAGATGACTTTAATTCTTCAAGCTGTGTTTTAATATCATCAATCTCAGCACGAAACTCCCGAATCAAAGTTTTAACTTCAGAACGCATAGTTTTTCTAATTTCATCTCGGATGATGAGTCGAATATCACTGTCCTTGTTCTCCTCGCTTGAACTATCATTCACATCAGCAGTGACACGGATAGGGGTATCAGTGTTATCCCCTTTAGGCCGACTAGCTAGACAACCCGGACAAAGCCAAGCTGAACGTGCAGCTTTACCCAGTTTTTTAAATGAAGTGGCATTCAAATTAACACACAGATGATGATAATTTTTGTCACAGCTCGAACAAACAATTTTTTCTAATGTTTTTACCACTTTGCTACAAGCGTCACAAATTGACATTATTATTTCTTATTGTTTGATTTTGAAGTAGTAAATAATTCAAAAAGACAAAATTCTACGGCTAGGCCTTGATCCGACGGCTTTAAATTGTAACAGTTCTAATATGTTATAGATAGTCGTATAGTAGTATGTATGTATATGTTGTCTTATTCTTTTTCGTGATTCTTTTTCTCTCTCTAACCAAGTACGCTATATTCCATTCTATCGCGGTTTCTCTGATTAACAGATTCACGAACTAAAATCACTAACGTAATCCTAAAAATGATTTGATTTAAGTAGCATTGGCCGGGGCACGTAGCTTGTAGAACAGATGGCCGACGGCGTTGAGAAGTTCTGGAGTGGCGACTTTTGTTTTTTTTTTTACATTATAAATGAGGCATGCCCATATAATTCTTAATAACTAATGAATGTAAAACTGCAAATAAAACTCCATAAAATATTTGTCCCCAGAATTCAGTATTCACTGGTCCGGCATTAAGTGTGCCATTAATGCTTTTGGCGGTTTATGGTATTGGCAGTGGAGATGCTCCACTTCCTTTAGTCTGGAGGCTTGCTCGTTCTTGTTCATTCCTGCGATACGGTATACAGGGACTGATTACCGCTATATATGGCCCACCAAGAGAAGATCTTATCTGTCCGGATGACGTGGAATATTGTGAATACAAAAGTGTCGCGTGAGTAATAATAGTTTTTGTTCATTTTCTCTATCGTAAAATCGTAAATCTATTGCATCAAGTATTAGCACTTTTAGCCCCTAAGGATTGTAATTTGACAGTAATTAAGTTAGTTGTTGGTCTTGTTAATTAAATTATTAATTGTTGCAAGCAGAAGAATTTACATTATCTCGGTTGTTTTTTTTACGTCAGATGATAGTAAAGGTAATTTTGGTTTATTGAATTCAATATAATGATTGTGATGGTTATAAATAAATAATAAAGACAAGAAATAATAGTATTAGAAGTACAATTGTTAGCGACGCATATGTATAGGTTTAGTAGTTATACTTAGATGTAGGTACGATCGCTAGGCCTATAAAGAAAATAATTTCGTAAACAGTCATTGATTAAAGTTTGAAGTACATATATACATAGATATAGAGTATACCTATATACTATATATAGTTTATGTGCCTACATAGTGGTATTAGATAAATGATGATTATTATATGTGAGTATATAGGAATAGTGTGGTTTTTATTAGCAATAGTATTACAATGGTATTAGTCTAGTATGTATGACCTAAGTAATCAGAGATGCTGGTAAGACTTTAAGAGATTGAATTACTAATATTAATGTAATCCAATGGATCGTTTAAAAATTATTGTTATCTTTTCAGTTATTTCGTGCGTCTAATGGGAATGTCAGGATTATCGTTCTGGGTGGATTTTGGTGTGTTGGTGATGATGCTTCTTGGGATGAATATGTTAGGGTACTACCTATTGAGACAAAGACTCTCTCCAAACTACGCCTTCAGAGCCATCAAAGTGATCGGTACCTTCATTAAAACGAAAATGAGTAGTGTACAGGGATAACTATTGATTATGTAATGTAAATTAGCTTTAGTTTTTTTTTTTATATTTTACAGTGTTTAAAATTTGAATAATACTATAAACATTTTTCGAGTGTTACTTCTGTGATAAAATATCTGTTTTTGTGTGTTTATTTTAATTCACGTTAACAAAGAATGTTGTATAAAGTTTATGTGAAATATTCTGTTAAATATTTACTTTAATGTAAAAGCATTTCTCAACCAGTTTTTGTGAGGTCAGAGGAAAGAACTGTACTGTTAACTGTTACATACATGTATTCAACCAACGTTGATAGATTAAATTTCATCACAATAAATTATATTATTTATAATAAATATTTATTCTTATAATTTAGTATTTATATAATAACTACAATGAGAGTTTTTGGCCCACGGAAATGGAAAATATCAAAATGATAAATTTACCATTACAATGTGATATTATTTCGTATGGGTTAAATTAAATCGATTAATTAGGTGTCAACTAAATTTTAAAGAACACGACTAATGGTCTGGTATACGATAAAGTACTAAAGCCGGGCTCACTTTCGATAACTATTTGAATTGTACGTTAACGTACGAAAGTTTATTTTTATCGTTTATAGGTTTAACGTTATGACCACAATATCACTTCATATTATGTCTATTTCTTTGGCACGCTCTGTAGCCTAAAAGCCTTGACCGATTTTAGCATTCGAGGTGTCGTTAGATTCGACTTAATTCTGTGAGTGACATAGGCTATAAAATATTTATGTACGACGTCTGGAAATCACATAAAAAGCAAAAATATAAAAAATTTTTTTTTAGTTAAGTGTTTTTGTTGCAATGGTATTTTTTGTTTCCTTTTTAAATATTTGGCTTGTTTATCGTTATAGGTTTAACGTCGTGGCCACAATCTCATCTGATCTTAAGTGACGATGTGAACCAAGATGGTAGCACGTTAAGCCTAGTGGAAGACTGGCTCTAAAGTGCAGCTGCCTGAATACACCTAAAGGTGCTTGTCGACGGATTTTCAACTTGAGGGTGATAGAAATTACCCTACCACGATACTATGGTTTCATCACGATGCTTTCCTACACCGATAGCACGGGCTCATTGTAGCGATTTGAACTCACGTCGTTCGATATCGAGCCCGTACACGCTTTACTGAACCATCATTGCTTTAATGCTTGTTTTAGTGCTTACGTTTTTATTTATCAAAAAGTTAATCTTTTGTTAGTGTCAGAGCTCTGCTGTCGGCTTCATGACAATATATTTTATAAGCGTTGATAGTGATGCAAATTATAATATGTTGCATCGATATGATTGTACAAACATTTGAAACCATTAACCAAATAGATAAAAATAATTTGATGTACATTTTGTGATTTAAACGTACCCACGACGAAAGTAAAATATCTCAACATGTAAGGACCGTCTTCCGAAGTCGGAAGTATACTAGCGTTTACGTACGAGGGAGAGCCTTTTTGATACTTTTTGTCTGTCAAAATAGACCGAACTGTGCGGTTTTGTACGCGGTACTATTAGTTCGTCGTGTGGGATATGCGATTGAATTCTAAACGATCTAATAAGACGGGTAAAACAGTACCCCAAGAACTGTCTGTCCCTCGCCTGCGCAGTCTCGTCCATTATGAGCACTGTGTACTTGAAAGGTCATTCGATCGTACGGCCGAATTTCGTACCTAAACGCATACAAGGTTTGCCCGGCTTTAAATAACCTAAACTGAAGTACGTATGAAGTATGTTATTTATGGATCGTTTGGCAACTGTCATATATATCATAAACTTATTTTTATTATCCCATAAGTAAATTAACCGCTGTTAAAAGCTATCATATTTGGAGAATGTATATATAATAGATAACATGAATTTTTTATATGTAATTATAACATAGTATTTTAGATAGGGTTTTAATTATGTTTTTAATCTTTTGAGTTCGATTATTACTTCAATTTAGTTAAAATGTGTATATTTAGCGTTAGTAAGCTGTATGTACCTATATTATATAATTTAAATGTAATTTTGTGGGTGGTCTTATCAGCCAAAGGTTTACAATTCGTACCAGTGTAATTAATATACCTACAATATTATTTATTACTATAATGTGATTTTTTATTTAATATATTTTACTCTTTCTAAGATTTTTAAATACCTACATCGTAAGCATAAAAAATACATGAAAAAATGAAATGGTGATAGTAATTGCACTGCAATTTTGCAGGTCAAGTACCTACCTACACATAATCTATATAAATAAAATGATTGAGGTTTGCCGTTGTGCGCGCATCATGCAAAAACTACTGGAAAGATTTTGTTAATATTTGTTTGTTTTACTCCTTTGATATTTAGTCCTCATCTAAAAAAAATATCACAATATCTTCATAAACAATAATTTTGTAGTTAACGCGTGCGAAGTCGCGGGCCTAGCTAGTTTTTGGAATTAAAAAACCGTAGGTGTTCAAGGATATCCCATCCAGTTGTCATTATAAATGTTTTTGTTGTATGTTGTATAATTTAATGTTTAAAAATAGATAATCCGTAAAAATTAGAGGAAATTCGGTCGGCAAGATATTTGAAGAATAGGTTGTAACAGAAATCTATTGCTTTCGCGCTTTGCCCGAAGGATCAAATAGAGCGCAAGAGAGAAATGTAGATAGCACTGGTTATAACATAATGTAAAATAGACAAATTTATAGTGTCGTGATCCCCTGTGTAATTTTTATTCGTATTTGGATATATTAAAGAAAACAAACAATTTGGTCTTATTTGAATTAAATAATATAGATACAGCTCATTCGAGATTGCTTTGCTCAACGAATTGCCTTGATATTGGCATATAATATAATGGTACTTTTTATACCATATAATCTATATCTACCACCCATTGATTTTACCATATTTTTTTTTTGCTATAAGTAAAGTAGGAGCCTATTTAAACTTCTAAAATTAACCAGATAGGCAAATCAGTTTGAAGACATTTTTTGTTTGTAGTGTGTGCAAGTAATGTTATAGAACTATATAGTACGTTTGTAATATTATTACGGTATATAGTATTCTGACTTTGGTCACTTTATGTATTTACACTACTAAAAACAGAAAAACGTCTCCAAGCTGATTTACCTATCTGGTTAATTTTAGGAATTTTAGTAGGTTCCTACTTTACTTATAATAAATAAATAATTTATGGTAAAATCAATACCTAATATGAGCATGACTGTGGTAGATATAGATTGTATGGTATCAAAAGTACCATTATATTATATGCCAATATCAAGGGAATTCGTTGAGCAAAGCAATCTCGAATGAGCTGTGTCTATATTATTTAATTCAAATAAGACCAAATTGTTTCTTTTCTTTAATATATCCAAATACGAATAAAATTGCATAAAATAGATTAAATTTGTTAAAAAATAATGGTTTACAAGAAATTTTATACTGTGGTATACAGTTGAATTTTTGTGATGGGGCAGTCAGTAATTTTTCTAGCAAAAGGTTTTCGAAGCCACGACGATTTTCTACGAAATGTAATGATAAATTTTGCCATTTCTGACATTTTTAGAATTTAACCTCAGTTGGTTACATAGAATTTATTGATCCTTATAAGAAACAGGATCGTTCAACATTACTATAATGATAAAATCTCACACTTTGGCTATGAATTTAGGTGTATTATTTCTACATGGTGAATATTGTTAAATTTAAAAAAAAAATAAAGGTGTAAGGTGATGAAATAAACACAATAATAGTATTTCAGACTTTTATTTACCAAATTATCTATTACTAAAATTACACAAATCACACATTGGTTTTTTTTAGTGTAAACAAAAACAAACTACATTATTTGACTAGTGCAGCCAACTTGCCATTTGATAAATAAATATATATAGTTAAGTTCGGAAGATATTTATTAATATTAAAAATTGTTGTGCCTGAGATATTTATACAATATGTATTAAAAACCCCGTCGAATCCGAAAAGGGTATTATAGTATAGGTACCTTAATGACATTACCAAAAAAAAAAATCTAAATTTTATTTATTATGAAGATGAAAATGTTATTGCGATTTAAAATTAACATATTTAGTTTTAGTTTTCCTAAAATTTAGTAAATTTTTAAAACGCCATAACACGTCGCCAGCCCAGGCGCGGCGCTGTGGTATGTTTGATTATATGGCGGTACCCTGCGCCGCGCCGCGCCGCCTGTATCGCCATGTAAGTTTCCTCATTTAACCAACTTTTTTTCATTTTATTAGGGGTATTTTTTTAATTTATAATCTGAGATAGATAACATAAACAGAATATAATCTCGATACCTGATAACACCTTCACGAATCCGACGAGGTTTTTAATATACACTGTACCAGCATGCCAATGAAAAGACCTGAATGTTCGTAAAGATTTTAAAATTTTTGGATATCGTTTCTATGTCTCACTATTTCATAACATTGATTACTTATTATTTTTTATTATACATTGACCCTTGATTTTCTTATTTTGATTATTACAACTGCACCCGTGCCCCCACCCCCCTCCCATGAACGCCTGTATTTAAACGTGCAACGTTACTATTTACTACTTAAGATCTTAAAAATTTTAATGTCATTTATGGTATACAGTAGAATTTTACATTATTTTCTTGATAGGAACGGAATGCAAGATAACATATAGGGTCAAGAGTCACGATAAACTAGGTCTGAATGTATTTCTACAATTAACTTAATTAATATATAAACAAGGAGTAATAATAATTATCATGCAGATATACTTTGTCTGAATTAGTTATTAGTACTCAGTGAGCACGTTACCTTAACTTGACATCACATTCACATCATAAGTGAAAAACACAAAATTTTACGCAGATGATGTCGGGGTGATGTCATATATACCTAGGTCGTGTGTTCACAGGATAATAAATTCAATCCATTTAAATATAATCGTAAGTAGATATTATTAGTATATTAGAGGTTACATAAAACAGATATATGTGTGTTTGAGTCATTAGAAATTATTGACGATTTACTAAAGCGCTTGAAATAATGGAACATTATGGAGTACACATATTTATAATTAATTCTCTTACACATTTTGACCTTTAAATAATAAAGTATTCATTCCTGAATAACGTGGACTATGACTATCAAAAGCATATCATATCATATTCTTTTATGCTCTATTTTACCCCTTCAAGTTTTATTTTCGCGACAAAAGGTAGCCTATGTCCTTTCCCAAGGTCCAGTCTATCTCTATACCAAAACCATCAAGATCGGTTAAGCGGTTTAGGCGTGTAAACGTAACAGTCAGACAGAGTTAATTTCGCCTTTTATAATATTAATATGAATATAATTATGGTCCAATCGAAATCGTTGGGACCAATTTATTGGATATTTGTACTCAGGATCATATTTATATAAGTTAAGGGTAAAAATTAGCTTCTTATTTTTTAAGATTTATCATTTAATTGAAGTATCATAACCGTGAAAGTATCATATTATTATAGTATTTAAATATCATATCAATTGTCTCGTTTGTAAGCGTCGATTTATAAAATACGCCATTGTCAAATAAATAAAATTCCAGCATAGGCGAAATGCGTGCGATATTAATTGTTGCCGGTACAGCGGTTATTACACTGCAGGTTGAACGCATCCAATTTTTGGTGCGGGCGGTACGGCCGCGGAATCGAGCCAATAGCGACGATCGATCTTGCGGCCGTACCCCTCCGCATAAAAAATCGCATGCGATCAACCTGCCGTGTAATAACCCCTTATGTGAGATAAGTACACACGGCTAATTAACGCAACATCAGGTATTATAGTAATATTATTTCCGGATTTTATATAAATACAGTTAGTCAATAAATTCAAGTCAACGACCTCACTTCTTACCTTCTTCTTCTTACCTGTGTAGGTATTATACATCTACATTTATTTACTATTATTAATGGATGATTGAAAAACCTCCATTATTGTAGGTAGGAAATGGTTATAATATATAAAAATATGCTTAAATCATATTGGCAAATTTTATTTTTATGTCTCACACTTTATTCGTATCTATATCATATACAGTGGATTGTATTACAACGATGTATTCAAGATACCTACTTTATTTACAATATCGTCGGTGTTGGTTTAAAAAGTTACAAATTTTGTATATACATAGATTATATAAAAATGTATAAAAAGGTAAAATATAAAATACGGTTTATACTAAATTAATACTTTTTTGTTAATAATTTGTAAATAAAAAACATAAAACTTACAATATAACGGTATTAAGAAACTTTTTTAAATAAACCGCCTTAAATTTTCGTGTAATATATTTGTTTCCAACTAAGTTAAAACAAAATAGCTGATAATACACTGTCCTTAAAAGCGAAGCTAGTTCATTATTAATTTACAATAGGTATATAAATAATGTAGTATTCAGTTTATCTTAGAGAATATAAAAAAGGAATGTCTTGTTATAGAATAAAATATTTTAATAAGAGCTCGGCACATTGACGGTACTTTTCCTGGTGGTAAGCACATCACAATCCAAACACAACGGCGACCACCGAGAGATCAAAATCCATCGGCAGTCGCAGCTGTCTTGCCGTCCTGCATAAATATCTCTTCGATAATAAAGTATTAACTCTTTTCTACTAACTACTAACTCAAAGAGATACGTTGATAAGTCAGTTGTTTAACTTCCTAAATTATTTATAATCAATTTAAAACTTAAATTGATTTAGTGCCTTTGAGATAACATTATTTAGCGTTCTATCTTACAATTAAACTTTACTTTTGCAACCCATAAGCTTGTACTATTAACGTAAACTTAACTTTATAATCACAAAACTTTTTCATCAACTCCCTTATTTAGAACCATACATATTGTATAGATGAATGATTTGCACATTAAAAAAAAACAAATAATTAATGAACTCTAATCTTTTAGATTTTATTTCATACTTAGTTATATTAGAAATAATTTACAGAATTTAAATCTAGCTAAATGTGCTCTGTGTCCTTTACTCAGAAACTAGGTTCACTTCACGTTTTCGTACGAATTCCGGTCGTGCGAACGCGTACGAAAACGCATGAACGATTCTAATCCTTCAAGCGCTAAGCGCACACTAGATGCGAGATAAAGGGTTATTACATTACACGATCTATCGCAACCAATTTTCGGTGCGGAGGGTACGGTCGCATGATCGTGCATCGCTATTGGCTCGTTTCTGCGAAAACGACTACGATAAATCTGCAGTGTAATAACCTCTTTATGAGTCCGTACCGTCGTGTCGTCGTACGGTTACGCACGTATAATTACGATATCCAAAGCAGATTCGAAGTTGTTTGGATACTTTGTTGCAATCGTACGTTTCAATTACAAAATATACATCGAACAATTTATTAATTTGGGTTTCGGGTACATTTTTTTGCGGGATCAATGTGATTCAACATATCGTTTATATGACCATCCACGACGAGCATGGAAAGAGAAATAATGTGAAATAAGGAAATTATAAAAATGATACAACCAGAAGACTAACTTTCTGATCGTAATTAACTAAACATAAACAGTAGGTATACTCTCAATCGTACTTGATTCGCTCGTCGAGTGTCGCACCGCGTACGTTAACTTACAATAAAGATTCGTATCCAATGTGAACCCGACTTATACATCAAAAATATCGAACGACGTTTTTCACATTTAAATAAACCTACTACATAATTATATCCACATTCCACGTTCCCGGCACTTACAGTGTACTTATAATAATGGTAACTATATTATATCTATTAAAGACAATATTAGATATTTTAACACGAATTTTACTTAAAAGATAATCAGGACCTTATAGATCAAAATCAATAATACAAATAAGCGGTAGCGTATTTCATAAAACTAAAAATATATATATAAGAAATTGATAAACAGAACATGAAGAAATATTTTAGTATAATTTAATATTAAATAAGATAATGCGTTATATACAAATGATACAAGGAATGTCTAAATCTCAACACTAAAATTATTAAAACATTATTAATACACATTAACATTTACATTATTATTTATTTTTGTACATATACAAAAACGATTTTTGGCACCAACTACGTACATACCTATAAAAGACAAGTGTGACCGTACTAAGATCCTAAACTTTTATAAAGACCTCTAAGAGATCAAAACGAAGTAACATTTTACAATTACGTACTCTCTCGTTTATGTTATTTAAACAAATTTACGAACATCGGTAAATATAGTAATCGATACAAATAAACAACGTTATGAATTTATCGATCAAGGTTTTTTTAATTTATCAAAATTACGAGAAATTACACAATTGTTTTGTTTATTTGTCGTTGATTGTAAAAACTATGGAGGTTATAGAGGTGTGGAAAATCACTCTTGTATGGCTGTTTAAATCAAAAAGTTCTACTAAAAACAATCAAATAGTGTTTGAAGAATTAGTCACAAAAAAGTAAACATGTATTAGGGAGTGGCCAGAATGACGTTTGTGTACTGTTGTGTGGTCTGAACTTTCTTTGTGTCACCGAGAAATTTTTATAACATTTCAAATTTTATCATAATTAAAATTATGAACAACAAAAATTTTTCTCTCATTTTAGGTACTATTGACTCTCATAGTTTTCGGCGCTTTCTCTAAAAACCGTATTCTGGTACAGTAACGCAAACTTAATATAATAGATTTAAATATTTAAGAAACACTTTTTGTAACAGAGATAGTTTTTCTTACCTATAGATAGGGTTATCTTATACCCTCCTTAAGATTTTTTTTTAATATATGAAGATACGTATTATTAATATAGTTAGATGCCAAATTTCTTAAAACTTATGTATGATACATGTGATAGCAACTTAAAAAATTATTGTATAAGTACGAAAAATTGCTAGCGAGGTGCAACTAAGCCTTTTATTGTGACTTATTCCTTTATAAATTTACTATCAAGTTCTAAAGACTTATAAATTAGATCACTCAAAATAATTTTAATTTTTCACAGCATCGATTTTACATCTGAGGGTCAAGTCGTCTGCCTCTCTAAAATCGTTAACGCTGACGAAATCGAAATAAATGTATGGAATTGATTTATCTGATTACGTGATTTAACATTGAGATGTTATGTCAATTTCATACATATTTTCGTTTTCGTTTTCGTTAGCGTTAACGATTGTTATAAAAAGAGTAACTTGGTTAGACCTCTTGGAATAGTATCCCATATCGTAGGAGATATTATGAAGTTTATCCATAACATTCAGTCATTCTTTTCTTTCCATTATATATACACATCGTTTTGATTCACGTTAAAACGAGAATTGTTGACTGGGTTTCTCAACATTGCATTGATCTAAGTACAAGGCGGGTCTGTCGGAGTCTAAGCATGCGTCTAACTTAGCGTGTCTGATTAGGAGTCCTTGTCGCCTCCATAGTTGCGCGTCGTCAGCGGGATCGCAGGCTGCTAATATAGCTGTCACTCTGTCGTCCGATGAAAGCGATATGCATAAGCTATGGTGCCGGAGAAGTCCGTTTTCGAATCGCCATTCTTGATTACCTCCTGTATTGTGACACGGGTACATACCTGAAATGTAACAAATAATATACAAATAGTAAATTGAGTTTTAGGCGGAATCTTGATGTATTATGTGGTGGTGTTTATTTGAATTCACAAACTAGTTCATATGTTATATAACTTTGGTGGCATTTTATGTGATGTAGTTTGGTAATTGTGGTAAATGGATTATAAATAACAACTAGGAACATATATGTATTTTAAGTGCTAGCGCGTACGAGTGACCTTTGTCACCGTGACTGTTCGCTCACCGTTGTCCGGTCCTATGGATATGTACGGAGGTGAGGCCATGTTACTATGTGACAAAACAGTTTTATCCATAAAATTTACAAGGATGATGTAACAGTCACGGCGACAAAGTCATCCATGCTCGCGTACTGTAAGTAGCCACAAAACCTCCCTAGTCAACACAGGGAGCCGCCATCTTTTTAGAGCTATGTGTTCAGGCTACACACAATACACACACACACACACACACACACACACACAGGTCCTTGTTGCATGTTATTTGGATACATAGTTTAGGAGATAATGAAAAATTATAATAATTTGTACTTGCGGGAAATGAAAACAATTAGAATAGACTACACGGGTGCGTTGACAGCGCAGTGTTTATCGGATAAAAGCACGGGTGAAACTGTGGGGCACAGGTAGTATATCATATAAAACATAACATAACATAAACATACCATCACGCCTGTATCTCCAAAGGGTTAGGAAGAGGTGTACTAATGTACACCCACAGTTCGCCGTGTATATTTTTAGGTCTCATGTAAAAGGGGGCGAGCCTATTGCCATTAATCGGGCACAAACCCAAACTCCGAGCTGCTACTGAGAATTTCATAGAAAAACTCAATAACACTTTGCTCGACCTCGGAATCGAACCCAGGACCTCGAGCATAGCAGTCACGCTTACAATCACTAGGCTAATGAGGCAACACTTTTAATCTGCGCCTCGGCTGTTCTGGTGTTTCGACGCTTCGCGGCGTGCCTCTACGCTAATGGTCATTTGTCATCATTATCGTCTTTACAGTTTTTGAATATTGTGATTGTCTCAGCTTGTTCTTGGTGGACCAGTTTTGTGTGTGCCTAATCAGTTACAACAATTCGGACCACGGCGGTGGCCGCCTAACAGATTGAAGTGTGGATATCTGCACTCGGTTACGTACACAACATCGCGAGTGATCCCCAGGTAAGTTGGTACAGTTGACGGAACTGAACAACCGAGTTAGTGGGACATTGGAGGTCCCAGGACGACCAGCGAGTTACGAAGTTATCGAAGGCTTTAGTTCACCGATTCTAATATCAGGCCCTCATACTATGTTTGAAGATGAAAAGAATAATTAGAATAATATTCCATTCACGTGACGTTGCCAGAATTGTGAATGAACACAGTTGCCATTAAATAAAAAGAAAAAGGAGAAATAGTAAATTTGGACAAACAGTCAAAATTACTTGTGGAATGAAAAATAATATTTTTAAATTAGGCATTTCTGTTTTAAACTTTTAAATCTTATTTTACGTTATTTCTGTATTTTTGCCTCATTTTAATACTAGCTGTGCCCCGTGATTTCACCTGTGTTAAATATATTCGATCTACCATTCAAAGCATCCGTGTTGCCTGTCGTTGTTCTCACTTGTCTATAGCTTGCCAGATTGCTTGGCGTTGATGGTTTCTGCTCTGCTTCTTAGGGTCAACCTAAAACAAGAACCTTAAAATATTTACCTAAAGTCCCGTCAACAAGATGGCCCATGGTGTCTAAACATCGGCCTCCTTGTCTGATAGCGTGTGATGCTCCGGCAAGAGCTGGCACTTGCAACTCTGGGTATACGTGTTCCAAATACCAACGGAATGGCTTGCAATGAAGCTTTTCACGTAGAGCGATGCGTTCCGAGATACTGTGAAAAAAATAATAATACGATCTTGTCTTAATAAATCAAAAATCAAGATCAAATAAATCTTTATTCAATGTAGGCTCTAAGCACGCACTTATGAACGTCACAACACTACTGCCGGTTCGGAAAATATCTCAGTCATCGAGAAGAACCGGTAAGACACTCGATCGGGTTTATCTTTCTTTTCCAACTATTCAAAAGTGTTAAAATAAAACTATAATAATAATTTAGTGGATGCACAGAGAGGGAGTCACTTCCAGACATCACTATAATTCGCATAATGATCCACCCTATTATAATAACCTTTTAACAGTAAAACCCGCATGACATGAACTTGTTGTCCGGCAAATCAGTAACGAGCTTAGGAATCTTATTTAATTTTTTATTTAAAACACGGTTCTACTAAATTATCTCTATTTCTAGTATTAACATTGTGCTGAACTTTGACAAAATATAACTTGACAAGTTTTTACGAATAGACATTAAGTTATCAAGGGTATATTGGGAGGGCAAGGTTAAGATATTATATTGCTGGAATTAGTTCTTCAGTGATTCGCAAGGTCTGGTTGTACATTGTATGGATTTCCCGCTTTTGTAATATAAATATGGTATGTCCCTCAGCTGCTGAGGCCCACAGTAAAATCCCATAAAATATTAAGCTATGAAAGTAAGCGAAGTAGAGCAGTGACAGTATAACTGGCGAATCTTACCTACTGCAAATGCAGCAGAGTTTAATCTTCCCGCCAAAGTTTTAATCTGCGAACCCCATTGTAATTTTGAATCAAGCAAATAGTACTATCAAATAAGCCTACTAAATTCTCTTCTATCTTGAATACTACTATGAACACGCTGGATATTGGGAAAGGCAAATCTCATACAATTGGTTTTGTTTGCATTTCGCAGTAAACTATTTAAAGCAAATAATTCAGAGATTTTATTAACTAAAACATTGTTTAATTGCCTATGCTCCAAATTTATTCTTTTCACTTTAAATATAAGACAGGTATCGTTCCCAAAAATAACCATGTCAGCACCGTTTTCAACCAACGGTAGATCGTTTATATAAACGAGAAACAGAAATGGTCCCAAACATGATCCCTGAGGGACGCCGATCTTTACTAATGATCACGAAGACGTTGCTTCATTTACACTTACTTTTAGACTGTAATTTTCTCGAAAATCTTGCTAATCGAAGAAAGTACAGAAATTGATCTATAATTACCATGATTATTTTTACAGCCTGATTGAAATAATGGAATTATTTTACTTATTTTTATCACATCAGGGAAAGTTCCTGTTTCTATGCTCTGATTAAATATATGAGTCAGATATGGTGAAAGCATCCTTATACGTGAAGCATAAACTTCCTACCCCTTTTTAAGCGTATTGCTTGCACGGAAGACTGAGGTTTGGTATGGTTAAAGTATATATGGAGAAGAAGTGCAGAAAACTAAAATTTATCTGTTGCTAACATATTAAATAAAATAAATTAATATTGCGAATCCAAACCCGACCTCTGCTATTGAACTTAGACCCCCTAAAATATTGACATTGTCTTTCAATGAAAAGTGACAGCAAGTGATATAGTATTTTCATTGTTTAGGTTCATACTGTAAATGTCAAACAGAAAATAGTCTACGATTAAAAAGTCGCTTGTCGTTTTTCGATTATCGGCCGTCCGCTAGTTATTATAATTACATCTCAAACATGGTTTTTAAAGATGTTTTGTTTGTGACGTGCGATATATAGACCTGCCCTTAGGATGCCTATTGAAAATAGGCACGTTTTTTTAGATAGTCTAATTATATTCAAAATATTATATAAGAAAACTGAAGTATTTTTATTTTAAATTTTAATGATCTTTGGTATTACTATTAACTTCGATGAATAATAAATAATGTATGAATATATATGAATAATATATGAACTTACTTTCCAAAATCGACCTGCTTGGCCAAAGGTTGGGCTCTATAGTATAGCTCTTTGTAATCATCCATCCAAACTTCGGCCGCCCGTCTGGTGTTCCTCGCGAACACAGTACCAGATCCTCCTGGGAATGTGTAGGGATGACGTTTCCTGAAGATGTGCCCTACGCGGGAACATGGCACTATTTCTAGAGATCCACCGCATTGCCATACCCTGAAATAAAGAAGACGCAATATATTTAATACTACTAGAAGTCACAATTAAACTGAAGAAAGAGAGGCTTTAAACGTAAGAGCGTGGTAGATATTTTTTTGTGTACCTACGTCTAAAAGCTAGAGATTTAAAATTTGGAAATGAATTCTAAAATTAAATAACCAGCCAAAAAGGCCTATTGAATATAACCCATTACGACCTTTTAAAGTACCGTACAGAAGATTTTTAAATTTATTATCTAACCAGTCATAAGCCTGATAGGATTTCCATTCTAGACAAAATCCGACTTTTCCTAAATTATAGGGGATTTTTTAGGAATCTGCTCGACCCATGCATAGTATTATCCAAAATTATTATTATTTAAATGTGTACATATTTTTAAACTTTATAATTTATTTTCAAAAATCCTTCCTTGGTGTTTTGGAGCTCCTGTTCGAAAATTGTATCTGACAAGTGTGTTAAAATTATATTCAGCAGCAGAAGATATTAAAGAATCTTTAAACCTTGATAGGGCAATGATTATGTATTTTAAGATATAGTAGAAGTTAATACTGCCTAAGCACAATACCAATTTGCCGAATAATAAGTTCAAGGATCATGATAAGCAAGTTTTATTGTTGTATCATTACGTAAATCTAATACTATTACGTGAGCAATTTTTGTATATAATTATGTCGGAATAAAAATATCTATTATCACAATAGCACATCTTCCGCTTAATGACATTGTTGTAGTCAAAACATATTTGTAACGTGTCGGCGCTAGCGGGCATTTTAAAAACAAATGTTTTAAATATGCCGCCACCTACGACGTCCCATTTGCGATAAGTAGGCGCCTTGCCTGGCTTGCACCTTTCGCGCTCGAGCTATGTAAACGGAGAAGTTGTGTAAAAGCCGCAGCGGCTTCAGGGTTAACAGTATAGACAGTCAGAAAAGAAAGTGATGCCACACACTTTATTATTGAACGTCGTACAGTGCGTATGCGCTATTCGTATAGATTACTGTGATCAGTTTATTATTACAATGTGCCGTCGTTCATAATGAAGCCGCCATAGTTCGTGTGTCGCTGTAGTTCAGGGACCGCCCTGGTTCATCTGCCGCCCTAGTACAAAAGACCGCGCTAAAGACTGTATATCATTGCAAACGGAATACGTCCATACTGTGTACCTGCTCCGTCATATATATATGTAATTGGTTTCTCGGAAACGGCTCCAAAGATTTCATGAAACTTTGTATTTAGATAATGTTTTACATTCCAGGTTTACTTAGTGAGGTGATTGTCTTTTTTTTTCTGCAAGACACCGAGTGAAGCTCGGTCACACAGATATTGATACTAATGTCTGGAAATCTGAAGATCAACGGTGAAAGATAATAACTGTAAACAATATAGATACGATCGAGTTCGATGCTGGCTCTTCTCAATGACTGGGATGTTTTCCGAACCGGTGCTAGTGTATTGACATTCATAAGTGCCTTCTTAGGGCCTAAATTGAACTATTTTTGATATTGATTTTAATACAACCAATCGCCTTATTGACATAACCTTAGGCTGACCCAAACAATAATTGAGTAGATAAATCTACATTTTCGAATTAGGCTGTGTAAGTAATTCTAATCCATCAATTTAGCATGATAATAATTATATGACGATGGAATTACTTACCTGAGTGATATTTCCAAGTTCTCACCGCCCCAGACGTCCATTTTCAGTCGTACTTCCCGAGCTTGTTGAAATACTGCCTGTCCATACTGAAGAGACCTCCAGCTATCATCGGAGTTCTGATCACTTGTGTCGGATCGCTGAGGCGTGCACTACGCTCCGAGTGTGATAGGTACTCCCACTGAATTAAATTAATTTTTGTTCTTTAAGTGACGAGTTGGCTCAAGTTTTAGTGCCTATATAATAGGTGTTTGCAACAAATTTTCGACTTGATGGTGGTAACTAGCATTAGAAAATACTCTTTTTTAAACAACAAAGAAGAAAAACATTCATATGCCATGGCCGATGGGTAAGCAGCTCCCGTTGCCTATGAACGCATAGGTATCACTAGCGCGTTGCTGACCTTCAACCCCCTTACTCCAAGGAGTTCTGGAAATTCTAATACCGCAGGAACACAACACAAGGTTCCTCTGTAGGGTTCAGGTATTCAACCAGTCGAACTGCCCCAAGTAGAAAGAAATCTCCAAAAGAATGTTTTTGTGCCTTAACATCGTGCTATGGTTTCTTCACGAACTCTGCATCATTGAAAAATCAAGCTTTATTTAGGTATTCGAACTCATGTCGCATGATGCTATGTCCGTATACGCTACCACTGAACTCTCATTGCTTCATCGAACCATGAGAAGTATCTTGTATAAATGAGCATTAAATTTCAGTTTTGAATATTATTTGGGTTAAATTATAAGTCACTGTCTCAGAAGCTCTAGTTAAAGTCGAATGAAGTGCCAAAAGTAAAAGGTAGTTTACCTTGAGCACTAAGTTCCAGTCGAATCCGCCTCGAAGATCAGCCGAAGCACCGATATATTGGAAGTTGTCCATGTTGATCACGTCTATGACCGGGCTCACCAGGCGTGTTGGATCCTAGAATTCGAATATTCAATAAAAGGTTTAAAAATTTCAAACTATTACAGAAATAACAAAAATCCTACTTAGTGGTTCAGCCTATGAGCCTATGATAACTATGAGCCTTTAAAGACTTATTGTCGTCACTGTGACCTGTGGGTTCCCTACTACTTCCAACATATCCTTCAAGCATATCTGCATATGCAGGCCGGTATTTAAACCACAAACGCCGATATATTGACGACCTCTTTTACAAGAATTTTGTACACGAGAAGCATATTATGTCATTCTTCTATTGATTCATTGTCAATAATGATTTTAAAAACGTAAAGAAAAGAAAAAAAAACACTTTTTTTAATTCTCAACCAGATAAAAAATTGTAGACGAGAATCATAATATTGTATGGCATCCATTATTGATAAACAATAAGAATTGTCAACTCAACAGACCTTTTAAAAACCGTATTTTTTATAATTCATTTCTATTAATAGCTGTCCACCGATTTTTAAAGTTATTCGATTATTGATGAGATACAAGAGTTATCAATAATATGATTAAAAATAAAATTCCGAAAGACTCAAATGATACAGACAAATATAAACTCCAACACTGTTTGACTAATCACTATGGTTGTTGCTAGATGAAAATGCTATTACGGGATAGGTTTTTTTATTAACCCTTTGTTAATATAAACGTAAAATAATCAGCATACATGCCTCCCCCGGGAGTACAGTTACTATCCTTGAACGCGATAGGTGGCGCCGTAGTCGAGTTATTGACTACTGGAAAAAGCAGACAAGCGACTACGAGGCCTGTTACTTATTTAAGTATTTCTAATTTAATGAAATATAAGAAAAAATCTATATTGACATTCTGCTTTTGATTTCAATGTTAAGCTCTCTGTTGTCGAAATATAATACTGATTGTATATCTGTCTCGGCCTCTATAGTCCGGTTTTATTGGTGTCACATAATAGCTCACGTTCGATCTTGACCTTGACATTAAAAACTGGCAGTCGCTTAAGCGATACTTTTCTAACAATGTATCTTTTAACGAACCCAAAATATAAAAATTTGTTTAATTATCTAACAACCTTTCGGTTTGTTGAGTTGGATTCTAACATAACGCATTATAGTGTTGTAGTACAACTTGTACAAATGATAGGTACGTACCGATATATTTTGTTAAGGGGTGAAGGGAATACGACATGGCACTAATGAGTATAATATACCTTGCACAACACGCTGTATCTTCCGTTCACCGCACTTGAGTAACTATTATGGTGCAAGGTCATAGGCTAAAGCGATTTATCTATTTTACAAGGTAATATGTAAATCTATCATCTAATATTTAAATTAAATGAACTGGTTTTCATTATTTTTGTATACTGGGTTGTTCGGAAATTTCATACCGTTTTTGTAGGAAAGGTTGAAACTACCAGCTTTAAACCTAGCAAACCACTAAGGCACAAAGCATTCAGCTGCAACATTTTTTACAAGAACTGCATAATTATAAAGTCCGCCTAAAAAAATTGAAAGCATCAACATTTCTAAAATGATTTTATAGCCTTCTTGTTCTTTTGAATTTCTTGGTCTAAATTTACTAGTGGTCTAATAACAAAGTTGAGAAAGAGATAACAATAAAAACGAATTATTTATATTATATATTCTTATGTGGAAAAGGAAATTAAATCACTTTTTAAATACGATAAGTGCGACATGTTTTGGATGGTGTCTCACTTCTAGGGCTTGCAGTCACTGTTGTTTAAAACCAAAATACATCAATTTATATTCCTTTCAGTATTCACAGAACACCGAAACAATTCCATAGAGTAATGGAAGTCAAGATAAATAATAATGTTATATAGCTGCTGACGAGACATATTGCAATTTATTAAAACATCGTCTAAAACCGTACAGAATACATTTGTAAATTAGCCGCTTAAAGTTGTACCGTGTACTAAGATATAGTGCAGTGAGTGTACAGTAAGTTAAGGTGAAGTAAGTTTAAGTAAATTTTGCAATAACGTTTCGGACTTGAGATATTTGTTTGTCGTCTTGTTGTAATAGTCTAGGGACTCTAGGAAATAATAGTAGCGTTGTGATATAAAGTATAATATTTATGTAAGTCGAACATTCTAATTTGATTTCTGTAATACCTTTCTCTTTTGGGCACTTAATATTTGTTAGGAGTATTTCCATTTTACTATAGTCACATTGTTAAGAATATGGATTAAATGCGGATATTTTTCGAGAACGTAAAAATCATTTTTGTTTTATTTTTAACTTGGGTTAATTATTTACAGCCAAATAACTTACAAATTACTAGTTGAATGTTTTTATGTCATATTATAGCCATAACAGAACACGAACGGCGAGTGTTTCAGCTTGATTTTCTATTATACTATTCATTAATTGTTGCCCATGGACCATAAAACTATTTAAAACCTGTTGGTTTTATTTTCATTAATAATCGTTTAATCACTTTATGTTTGCTAAAATTAGGCATATTAATATTAACTAGGAGTAAGACAGCTGTGTACCCGCAAAAGTTCTGTATTACTACAACAAATTTACAATAGGTGGCGCAGGAGTCATAGTCATAGTCAAGTCATAGGCAGGAGCTAGTCAAATAAATGTAAAATAACAGTAAATATTTCTTATAGAGGCCATGTAATATTTTATTAGAAATTTATTATAATTTGTACATACAAGTGCGTACATTTTAAATATTTATGATTCGTTTAAGTATACTCGAGTATATTCGACTTACGTGCATTTAAATCACGCATCTTTACATAAACATACAAGAGTATTTATTTAAGTTGTTACGTAATTACTCATATAGTTTCTTTGTGTTTTGGATTTACCCTATTCTAATACGTATGTATCCCTTGGTGATCCTTATGTTTTGTATTTGGTGAACTAACTCGAAGATGGTTCAATATAATCTATGATTAATCTAAAAATGAAATTTATTCATTTTATTACACAAAAATTACTCGTGGATACATCTTCTTTATGCTTCTGACTGACTCCGTCATCGCCCAGTCCAAAATCCTAAGGACATAAAAATTATATTTTGCTGGTTGTTGATTTTATATTGTAGACATTGTGCATGCAAGGAATTTTTGAAATTCAACCCCTACGCTTGTGAAAATAGATGCCAAAGTTTGTTTGGGAAATGATTATTTTCAACTCGGAATTACTTAAAACTCAGTATTTTCTATAAAATGAATGAAACATATATTATATCCGCGTGTTTCTACATACAACTTCCTAAGGGCCGTATATTTTACGCGAGCGAAACCGTGAGTGGAAAGCTAGTTAATCAGATAAGCTCTATGTGTTGTAGTGTTTTGTATCCCTTTTTCGGGTCGATAGTTTGCTTGTTGACCCTTTAAGCTTTGTATTTGGTAAGCCAACTCTAAGTAGATCTTTCAACTACATCATGCATTGAAGATTGATAATGAAATTAGTGAATAAATTAAATTTTATTTATTTTATGACAAATAGATCACTCGTAAAGCCGTGGATATATTAACCGGTTTAGAGAAAAATCTTAACCAAAGAATCGACAAGGAACTCAGCTGTATCTACTATTTTGTTCTCAGGTTTTAGAGTTATGACCATAGATTTAAATATATGGTTATGACCACTGTCATATCATGTTAAGATACAATGTGGCCTAATATGGTAACTCACTATGTATAGAAAGATGGAGTCTCAAGAGCACCTGCCGAAGGACATCTTTAGGTACTGTGCAACAGTTTTTAAATTTGAGGGTTGTTGGTAGCCTGGCGGACATTAGAAAATGCTTTAACAACATGCTATGGTTTCATCTCAATGTTTTCCTTCACCGAAAGCTCAGCCTCATTGTAGGGACTAGAAGTAGAGGGGCGTGAAGTCCATAAACACTACCGCGTAGCCATTATTGCTTCGAAACGTTATAAAAATATCCCAAGTACCAAAATCAGAAATAAATATAAAAAGGGTGAAATCAAGTTACTTTTGTACGACAAAGTTATTTCTTGCCTAATGGTGTTGTGTAAATTTGTTTATGCCGGTTAGGTTTTGAAGAATTTCTCTATTTTACCTTAAAAAAATCCAAGTAGGCACGTAGTAAAAGATAATGTTTACAAGTTACTACATAGCCTACAATTTATAATCAATCTCAAACAACAGTTTATATTGGATATCAGTCACTAAAAGGGTTACCTTTGAAAACCTTCATGTACATAGAAGCGGGAGTACTAATAGTAGAGAGTAGTAATAGTACTATTTTGCAATAGAAATAATAAGCTAACACAAACGAATTGTTTTTTTTTTTTTTATATTTTGTGCTCTAATACAACAATGTATGCAATATATTTATTTGTCCTTAAATCGTACATGTATTGCCTATTAACATATTTAAAATATACAATTTAAAGTTTCATTAATTGCATGCATTGAGCATTCACACGACCGTTCCATGTAAAGCCCTGACATTACCAAGCCGTACACGTTCGACGCGGCGCGACGCGACGGTCTAAACGTCTGGCATCCACGATCCACTAGACTTGTTTCCGACAATTCTGAATTTATAATACTATATTACAATAGAACATGTTTAAGATTCAATTCCTTTAATATGAGTCGTATAAAATCAAAGGTATAAAATAGGTTCGAACGGTAAATTGCTAATTGAATTAAAACTAATGAATTTCAATTGTATCCATGGTTCTTGGCGAATATTTTACTGTTAGCTTCACCCAAAGCTGATCATCAAATATTTGCCATAAATTTCTATGGATACAATGTAATTGATTAAATTGTTTTATTTTATCGATCGGATATACTTTGCTTTTATATGACTCATATTATGTTTATACGTACTTATTTATTTACTAGCTGTACCCCACGGTTTTACTCGTGTTATTTTTATGCAATAAACACTGCAACGCCAGCGCACCTGTGTAGTCTATCATAATTATTGTTCTTGTCGCAAGTACCAATTATTTGAATGTTTTATTATCTCCTAAACTATGTGTCAAAATAACATACTATAAAGAGCAAAATGTAACTTTATAAAATTTTCTTAATGACAAAGAAACTTTTATTCGTAAGAATTAATATGGCATGCCTAAAAATAATGTCCATAAATCACTTTTTAATTTTTAACAATTGTTTGTTACAAAATATCTTTTTGGGGCTTATGTATTGGAGATAGTCATATGCAATTTTTTTAATATATATTAAGGATCAGTACTTTTGTAGCAATTTATTTTTACGTATCATTAAACATTAACCATTAACAGCGCAAGCAGATAAAGCAGCTCGGAAGGGCTTCCACCTCCGACTTAACAAAAATCAATATTTAGGGATTGCTGAGAGTTGTAGCTTAATGTTAGATAGCCTTATACTATTTGTCGTGAGTCTCGCTTTCATATACAAAAAGATTTTTTCGAATCCGACTGGTAGTTTTAGTTATTAGCGTGTTTAAACAAACAAACAAAAAACTTTTCTGCTTTATAGTGTTAGTATAGATAGTATACATATACACCAACTGATCTCGGAACACGATATACCAAAAGGAAATCATACATGTGTTTATCACTATGTGTATTGTGGCCGCGATTCCTAACACCCCGTTATAATACTGTATATAAATGAATGATCTCGGAACACGACATACCAAAAGAAAATTATACATGGGTTTATTATTATATGTATGGTGGTCGCGATCCCTACCACCCCGCTATATTACTGCATAAACACTGACTGATCTCTGAACACGACAAACCAAAAGAAAATCATAGATGGATTTATCACTCTATGTGTGTGGTATTGTAAATCATCCCTTATTGTACCACCTTGCGGATTAATTTTTGAAAAATGCGAAACCCTTTTTTTCTTCCTAAAAGTATAAATATGAATTTTCATATCCCTGAATTGAGAAATAGTGGGCTCTTCATAAAAAATTTAATCCTCTATTTGACCCCTTCATGTTTTATCTTTGCACCATAAGGTAGCCTATGTACCGTCTCTAAGGTCCAATATATCTCTATTCATCAAAATTGGTTTGATGGGTTGTTCGTACAAACCTTCATTTCTTATTTCACCCATGAAAGTTTTATTTTCACCACATAAGGTCGCCAAAGTCTTTCTCCAAAGTCCAAAATATATCTATACCAAAATAAATTAAAATTGTTCTTCATATGAACTTTCACCCCCCCCCCCCCCCCACTGTCACCCCTTCCAATTTTATTTCCAAAATTAGTCTATGTCCTTTCTCAACCAAAATTTATCAAAATTGGTTCAGCGGTCTAGGCGCGTAAATGTAACACACGGGACAGACAGAATTACTTTCGCATTTATAATAATAACACAGTTATTATTACCCAGTTCATTATTACCCAACAGCAAAATAACGACAACAGTGTTTATAATAATACATTTTTGTAATGAATTCTCTTTCTCTATATACCTGTAATAAATTCTCTCTCTCTATACCTTTCTATGTTTCTCTATAATAACTGATACTTTAGTAAGGTAAAAATGACAAAAGATCGATTGTTGTGTCCTTTTAATTTTCTATTTTAGGGATTTTTATATTGTTAATACAAATGCAAGAGTGAATCGAAAAAAGATAGATTTTTGCGAGATCGATTTTTTAGACCTCTATTTTTTTGTGAATCTATTCATAAGAGTTCAATTCGAATCAATCTATTTCGAAATGAATTGCCATCACTAGCAGCGGCGCGGCTTTTTTCAACCGACAAAATCCATTCTATGCTGACCCCCTTTTAATAAAATTTATCACATAGATCTGAGGTTAACTTATATTGGAATTTAAAATTTTTTTGAAACTCTCCATTTTTTAATTTTATGAAAAGTTTCAATCATTATCGCTTTACAAACCATCACAATTCAACTGAAGAGTTGTTTTATAGCATTTTTATCGAAAAAATGTTTGACGTGATTTTTTGAATTGATATAACTTTTTTATTTATGAACTTATTGAACCTTACTACAATATATCAGTGAAAACCGTTTCCAAATCGGTTAAGCCGTTTCTGAGATTAGCGCGCACAAACGTTGGCAAACAGACAAACAGACAAACCGACAAACAGACTAAAATTCTAACAATCATTGTTTTGGGTTCTGCTGCGTTGACAAAGGCCTCCAATAATAGTTTTTCTCATATATCTTCTATGTACAAACATCGATCAGTTATGTTTTTATTATATGTATAGATTTTTTACCATAAAGAACAAAACCAAAAGAATGACGCATATCTATCGTTCGAATCGTGAGTTATGGTTTTTTGAATTAAAAAGAAATCCAATAATGAAAAGTAATTTCAGTTTTATCATAATTATCAAATTTTACGGTAGCTTTTCAAATATTTTTTTCCGTAAAACCTTATTCGTAAATTTTTCGAATCTGACTGGTAGTTCCAGAGATTAGCGTGTTTAAATAAACAAACAAATAAAAAACTCTTCCGCTTTATTGTATTATTATAGATTTATGTCTATTTCTTTGGCACGCTCTTTAACCTAAACGGGTGGATGGACTTTAGCATACGAGGTGTCGTTAGATTCATCTTAATTGTGGGAGTGACATAGACTATGTAATATTTAAGTACAACACCTGGGAATCAAACAAAAAGCAAAAATAGAAAAATATTTTTGTGTTTTTGTTGAAGTCGAGTTTTTTGTTTCCTTTTTAATAATTTAGCTTGTTTTTAAGCTTTTATTTAACATGCTTTGTTAGTATAAGTCAAATCTTGCAACTAAATTTTAAAACAGTTATCAGTTTTGATGACCATGCATGGTTAGCTAAATAAAATCATTCAAAATCCAACATGGCGGACTCCCTAAGATGGCGAACCAGTTTTTTTAAGCACCTCCATGATATGGGTATCAAATGAAAGGGTTTGCTAAGAAGAAGTAATAAAAAAATAATAGTTCTATAATTTTAAAAGCTTGAAGTGATAATAAAATAGGATTAAAAGGGAATTTTAACTAAATAAATTTCAAGCGTGTTACAAGCTTTTATATAATTAAAAAATCGGTTGTCTGTAAAGTCGGTTTACTGACTATAGTTGAATGTGACAACGTCATAAGAAAATACTGATGGAATGGTATCATTTTTCAAAAGAAAATTTTAGTTTTATTTATAGTTTTGTCAATTATAGCATAACCTACAATCGCTGCACTAGCGGACCGATGCTATTTATTTTAATGATGAAAGCACGAATAGTCGACAATATATCACTGAACATATATTTAATATCGAAAGAATCATTACCTTTATCGCCGCAATTATCGTTGCTATAAACAATTGACATCACATTCACTTATCACTGCACTTCATACTTGACGAAAACATGTAAATGTATTATTGTATAGCAGCTGTCCACGCGGACGCATCGCTCACTCAAATAGGAGAGAGACAGATGTCGAACGCTGCCGAACGCGGGGGCCGATTGTGTCTCTTTGTCGCTCGTTCCACGCTCTCGCTTGCACTTCAAGCCTTAAATGGAACGCCTCAGAGCGAGGTAACGCCGCATGAGTCATGTTTTTTCATGCGTGCAGCCGGCTCCATCGAATTATAAGACGCTGTCACGTCAAAAATATAGAATAAAGATTTAAAAAAAATTAATCAAGTTAGTTATTTTGTTAAACAGGCTTATTGGTAATTCGACGTATTCCCGTTAGGAAATGATAGGGGTGACTATTTCTGATAATTGTAACCCCCATATGCATTATGCAAAAGTTAAGCATTTTTGAGTTATCATGTTTTATAGCTTTTTTTAAAATAAATCAAAAATGCAACATCAAAAATTTATTTAAAAAAAGTATCAATTTAAATGTAATTTTTCTTCTTATTTATAAAAACGATTAAACACTGGACATTTATCAATATCTCTATAATTATCTAATCTCTAATTTATCTATAACCTACCTCTCTTTAAAATCTGTTGCGCCTGTCGCTAAGCACCTACAATTTATAGCCAATCTGCCTCTAGGCTTAGCGTGTTACCATCTTAGCCCACATCGTCACATAAAATCAGGTGAAATTGTGGCCAAACACTGAATCTATACAGAATGAGAAAAAGTTCATCTAACTTCAGAAAAAATAGATAAGAGTCGTCAGTTCGTTCGTCCACTTCACTAGAGATTACTTAACAAACGTATGTTGACGTAAAGCAATAATATTTAGTATACAATAACCATTACTCGTAATGTATCAATAATTAGACGCTGAGGTATTGCAACAACCTCAATCGTTGTGCACCACTGTTAAAATGCCATAATGTAGACAGGTTGCATAAAATATGTTATATAAACATCGATGGAATAGCTTTGCTGGCCTCGGAGTGAAACCCTTGGGTCAGGCAACCGCCCGCGCGATACAAGTGACACTGTACGTGTATCACTTAGCTACCTACATACAACACTACACACGTATGAACATACACACGTGCACACCACACAGGTACATAGGTTCTGTGAGGGACCTTTTTTTTTTCTTTTTTTTTTTTTTTTTTTTCTTTTTTTTACGCTAGTTAGTTAGCGCTAGTTAGTGTAGAAACATTCCGATTACTGAATACACATACGCGCGGTTCCTTCCTTCCTCCCAGGAGGAAGGGAACGTGCCTATGTGTATAAATTAGTTAGCTCGAATCGTAGGTGTAGGGATTCGATTAGATCGCGACTTATCTGCGAACGCGGCGACCGCCCGAGCCGAGGTCCGGCCACTTTGGCACCCTCGTGCGAGTCGTCCACAAAACTTTCGCGGCTGAGTGCCCTCTGCGCTCGCCCCCAAGTCCGGTGAAGCTGTAAAAGCCGCAGCGGCTTTAGGGCCCCTAAGGCTAACAGTGTAGTCAGTTCTAAAAAAAAAAAAAAAAAAAAAAAAAAAAAAAAAAAAAAAAAAAAAAAAAAAAAAAAAAAAAAAAGCTTTGCTGACATTTGAACATATTTGATACATTACCGACGCATCGGTGTTAATTGTGTGAAATAAAAATATTATTGGTTAATAATCTATTACAGTTTCAAAAAAGTTATCAAATTTCTTTAATCTGAAACATTTAATGTAGTGGTTCAGGATTTAAAAAATAAGGACATAGACATCGAAAGATGTAATTTAGATTTTATAGGGTAAAATATTATAAATATTATAATTATTGTCATCGCTTTTATTCTTAGACAAATTTCGATAAAGTTAATGTTTTTCGAAAATGGTAGGAATCGCGACTACCATACCATACACAATATAGTATTAAAATAAACTTAAAACAGTGATTTTCTTTTGGTTTGTCGTGTTTCTGGATCACGCTGTGTATATACAGTAATCAAGCAGAGTGGTAGAGGTCGCAACCTCCATACACATAGTAATAAAATAAACCTCTCATAATGATTTTCTTTTGGTTTCAGTCGAACACAGCTGTCGGGTCCCATATAATGCTTGGTCTATATAATACTGCCGACTACAGTATATGCCATCATAAGGTAGTAACAGACATTACCTCTTTTACCCGTTGCAACAGCGGCTCCAACCAATGCACGTTACATTCGACGTGCGAGTCCAGGAAGGTTAGTACAGGTGCTGTGGCTGCATCTGCTCCGCGTACCCTGGACCTCATTAGACCTTCGCGTTTTTTGTTCCTTATGACGCGGACCTTACGAATCGCTTTGAGAGCGGCACCGTCTTCAGCTGTGAAGAAAAAAAATGGTGTGTACATAAGTACGTACGTAAGAAATTATACTTCTTTGGCGTAAAAAAAAAAAAAACAAAAAATAATTAAAAAACATTTTTAATACAAGCTTTTATTCAATATTATAATTATTTTAAAGGCTTGTAATGCGCAAAAAATTTTGTCGGTGGAATATACTATTATGTCAATATTTATTTTAAGTTCACTTTCTCACTTTTTATTTGCGCTACAAGCTTTTATAATTTTTGAAATATTAAATAAAACCTTGTTTTCAAATAAACTTTTTTATGATTTTTTTTCTTATTCTTCTCATCAAAGGCTTTCATTTGATACCCATATCATGGGGGTGCATTACAAAATAACTAATCAGTCATCTTTGGGAGTACGCCATATCAGGTTTAGAATGACATCAGTTAGCTAACCATCATAGAATTATGAACTCGGCGTGTGACCGGACTTTATTACTCTATGCTAACCATGCATTGTCATCTGAACTAAACGTGTATGAAAAACTTCAGCTCAATCGGTTGGGAATAACCGTTTTAAAACATAGAGTAATAAAGTCCGCTCAAACACGCGGAGTTCATAATTCTATGTTTTAAAATTGAGTTCCAAGATTTGACACATATCAACAATGCAAGTAAATAAAACCTTGTACCTACTCAATAACTTAAAAAAATTAACCCCGCTGACCAACAACAAGATGAAGTTAGCCATCAATGGTATTAATCATATTAACCCCGCTGGTCAACAACATGATGAAGTTAGCCATTAATGGTATTAATCTAAATTAATTCTATTGTTTTTTATTTAATCGTAAAAAAGTCAGTGAAATAGATTTATATTAGTACCGTTGATGGCTAACTTCATCACGTTACACTATCATCACATGATGCGCGCGCAAGTCTTAGTTTTACCCTACATTAAATGCGACAAGAGAGAGAAAATATTTTTATACAATAAAATCTATATCTACCACTGCCATGTACCTATTATATATCTTGGGTTTTCCAAATTAATTAATATAAAAACTAGGTGCCTCATAAATTTACCCAGTTTTATTATCGTTATCAAACATCCAGAAAATAAATTTGACGAATTTGAAAAAAAGCGCTTCGGCATAATGAAAAGTCCTTCTTATTTATGTTATTCTAGAAACTCCATCTTTAAAATCAGTTCAATTATCATTTTGCCTATTTCACGAAGGTATAATAAGTTTAGGCCAGAAATATAAAATCATATTCTTGTCATTTTGTATTTCTTGCTACTCCAATCAACCCGCGAAATTTTAATAGGCTCTAGCTGACGACCAGCGCGTCGTGGCGTGACATTTCTATCGCTATAAAGTAAGAGACATACTTGGATTCCGATGCAAATACTTGGATTCAAACCAATTAGTGAATTAATTAACTTAACTCCGATGAATGCCAATTGCTTTAAAAGTCAATTTTACGTAAATTTTGTGTGACGTCGGAAACGAAAGAGTTAAAAGCATTTGTTATCAGCAAAAAACGGACACCAAGAATTCAGGTGAAACTTTAAATTCTACACGCTTTATTAAAATTACCGTAGTGCATTTTGAAAGTTTAAAAAAATTTAATGAAAAAATCGTTAAAAACAATTCCCATTTATAATTAATAACGAATAACCTAACAAAATAGAATCTGATATGATTGATTCATGAACAAAGACTAGACTTTGATATACGGTTATGGATAAATATAAAACTAAATTGCAATCCATGTCTAGTTGCCAATTGGGAAATATTCGTACAATCTATTGATTACTTCAAGGCCACAAACCTTATTACCCGACTGCGAAAAAGGAGGGTTAATGTTTTTTATTATGTTGAGTAAAATAATAAAATTAAGTAAAATGCATTTATATATCAGCCATGCGACTGAAATGAAACTTTCCATTTTTACCTGACTGCGAAAAAGGAGGGTTATATTTTTCGAGCGTATGTATAAATGTATGTCTATTTCTTTGTCACGCTCTGTAGCCTAAACGGCTTTATAGATTTTAGCATACGAGGTGTCGTTAGATTCATCTTAATTGTAGGAGTGACATAGGCTATATAATATTTATGTACGACGTCTGCGAATCAAATAAAAAGCAAAAATAGAAAATTTTTTTTTCTGACAAGTGTTTTTGTTGCAGTCGAGTTTTTTGTTTCCTTTTTTATCATTTATCTTGTTGTTTAGTAAAACGGCAGTGATATTACTGTATATGATGGTAAACACAGAGAGATCGACAATCAATCGACGGTTGCCACTGTCAAGCTCGACTGCAAGCCTCTCGGTAGCTGGATATATATTGTCTGATCACCAAACGCGACAAAAAAAAGAATCGCTGTAAATGGATAATCACCATGTGTATAGTGGTCGCGACCCAGTCCGGTATAGATACCTATCACCATCTTGGATTTTAGATATTTGTATGAGGCACTAAATTGCTTAGAGTTCTCTATAATTTTTACTTTGAAACCATATCGCTATCTTTTAGTGTTTAGTGATCGTTTTCAAACAAACAAACTTTTACGTAACAAATATTACCTTCTTTTTGGTTTTGTGGTAATCAGGTTGTAAATAGAATAATCTTTCAATGCTACATACAAACATATACATATATTTTACTATAACTTCCAGAAAATATTTAATTGTAACCTAGCAACATTTTTGTAATTTCGTTTTCAATAACAAAATAACACGGAAAATACTACCACAATATGATTACCTATATCAATTTATATTCGTAATTGTATTATGTTTTGTTTTATAGATTTGACTATACTGTTAGCCACAAGAGACCTGAACCCTCAGACGGTCTTTACAGCTTCACAGGGCTTGGGGCGAGCGCTAAGGTATTCAGCTGCACTTGCCCGAACCTCGGCTTGTGCTTGATCGTACATGCAACATCGCGATCTGTCTAATTAGTTACCTATCCGAAATTCGATGTAACTAATCTTAAACCTCTCTTTCGTAGGAGGGAAGAAACATGCGTATAATATGTATTTAGAAATCCGTCAATTAATTGTATTACGTCATGTCCTTTTTAACAGACTTTAACAAAAGACGGGAGGTTACTCAATTCGAATGATTTTTTTATAGATGTTCTGCCAAACCTTCTTTGTTTGTGAATTTGGATGATTCTTTATTTGTTGGATAGGGTGGTCTCATTTTAATTTCATTGGGATTGGACCTTCATCTTCGAAGATACAGAAGGGAACTCTTCAAAATCAATGAAGTTGGTTTTCTTCTTTGTTAAAATTGTCTTGTTACTATCAATTTGTAATAAGCTCTCAGACGATTTCACGGTAAGTACAAATCAATTTACATACATAAAAGGCGTGTATAAGTAAATAGTTGAAAGGAATGTGAATCTTGATCAATTTGCCGAGGCTTGCTTAAGCACGGTGCATCGCAACATTCGCAACAACAAGCATGCGGACTATCAATAAATCACATAGCGTAAACGAGTACTGCAAATTTTTAACGCGCAAAACTTTTATCGCAATTCAATAATATATAAAACTTATGAACGTAAACGTGCAAATATAAAATCGATATACGAGAAAAATTGTTTTCGGTATTTTTTACAAAAATTTTTGATCAAATTACGCTAAAGTTCTCTTAAAAAAGGAAATTATACGTAGTGCGATTTTTTAATATATTTACTAGCAAGCCAAAGACTGGTGGACACAGGAACAAAATATACCATCACACCTGTATCCCCGAAGTGTTAGGCAGAGGTGTACTTAGTACTAACGTACACCCACAGTTCGCTGGGTATGTTGTTAGGTACCATGTAACAGGGGAGCGGGCCTATTGCCATTAATCGAGCACAACAGCCAAACTCCGACCTTCTACTGAGAATTTTACAGAAAAACTCAATAAAACTTTGTTCGACCTGGGAATTAAACCCAGGAACTCGAGCATAGCAGTCTCGCTTAGGACCACCAGGCTATTGAGGCAGTTTAGACACTGGAAGACTGGTAGATAATGCTTTTTTGCATTAAAGTCTGTTTCACGAGTTGACTGTTTGTTAAAAAGATAAAGAAGTTATTCAGGAATATTAACTAATTATTAAGTAATTGAGTATTTATAAGCCTAATCTGGAAAAAGTAATTGTTTTTTATATAATTTTCCATTTGGAAAATTAATGTTTTTTGTCTGTAAGTCACGTGATTTGAAACGCCAATTTGAAAATGTGACATCAAAATTCGGAAATATAAACGCTAATACTCTTGCGTGAGTTCCGGTGAGTTGTCACATTTGTCACCTTTGACGACTTTGACATATAAAATGAATTATGACGTCACGGATCATAATGCTGCATTTTTGTGGCGTATTTTTTATTTCAATTTAAAAATTGTTTCTAGGTATTATTTTCCCCACACAAAGTGTTTAAATTCATTTTTCAAAAGATGTCCAAATGGTAACACTTATGTGTAATAAAGAATTTAAAGTGACGGCAAGTAGAATACAATCCAAAAACTATGGTGACAGTCAAGAGATACCAATCGACTGTTCGAGCAAGGCAGCAAGTAGCATAGCAGTAAAATCGGTAAGTTGTGCCTTATACTGTCTATAGAGTTTCATGATGGCGATGTCAGTCAAAATCTCGAAAATCGTTTACCTAAAAGTGCGTAGTCGGTTCGTTCTGTGCACTAATGTAGATTTTTCGCTGTTTCAAAGCACGCTAAGCCTAGTGGAAAACTGGCTCTCAAGTATAACTGCCGGAACACACCTATTGGTGTTTGGCGACAGATATTCAACTTGAGGGTGGTATTTTCCATTCCCTATATTTATTTGCTTTTTTTTTTGTAATATTATGCTATGAATAGTGAGTTATTTATGTTTTATTTTTATTTTATTTTGATTGATTATTGTTGACGCACCGTGACTTGCTTTGGCGTTTCAGCTGAAAATCAGCGCTAAGTGCCCCGTGGCACTTCAGCATATGCTGAGCAGGACGTCTTTTCTTAACGGCAGGACACGTAACTGGGTCATTTATATTATTACTTTTTAATGTTCTTTTTTGTGTATGTTAATATTACTCAATTTGTTTTCCTTCGCCGAAAGCTCAGGAAGCTCATTGGATGGATCCGAACTCACGTCGATCGACGCGGAGACTGTAAACGCTACCAGCCGAGTTATACGCAGGCACAGTTAATAAATTATAAAATGGGATAATCCTAAAAGATCTCCTAATCTGAATGCAATTCACCTTTTACAATTTGTTATCCCCTCCACTACGATAAAAGACTTCCTACTTTCGCTTCCAGGTACAGTGGTGCAAAGTCGACCTTATTTTCAATTCCTTTGCACCCGCCCTCACACATAAGTACAGTGATTCTGACTTTAAAAGGTCAAAGTCTGACCATACTAACATCAGGTATCTCGATCATAGAAACAAAAAGTATATTAAAGACATTTTATTTAAAAGGTTAATTTTGTTTTTGTTTTCTTTAATTAATTTAAAAAATCCGTCACGGGACGCATGGCAGATTTGAAACATCAGTCCCAAAGGGTATCCCGACAATTTCCCTGTGGGGAGTCCTAGGGGGTCGGTGGGAACAGTGGGGGTCCCAAAGGATGTCCCGACAATTTCCCTGTGAGGAGGCCTTTGTGGTCCCATGAGGGGAGTTAGTGGTGGGGGGTCCCAGAGGGTGTCCCGACAATTCCCCTGTGGGGGGTTCCAAAGGGAGTCCCGACAATTTCCCTGTGGGGGGGCCTTTCGGGGTTCCGTGGGGGGTCAGGGGACACAGAGGGTTTCCCGACAATTTCCCTGTAGGGAGTCCTATGGGGCTCAGTGGGGTTGCAGTGATTATTTTCATAATTATATATTCATAATTTCATAATTCATAGTACATACACTGATCCGGGAAACTTCGTCTGCGTCATATAAGAGAGAGAGTGGGTCGTAGGCACTGTATTTATTATACAAGGTGTCCAGAAAGGGTATCGGGTATTTGTTTTCGCGCCATATTCGAAACGGGGCGTCTAAAGGGTGCGGGAAGGGGTTCGTGGCGTCCGCCATTTTGTGGAGTTTTAGTCACGATGGAACAGTACTCGGGGACGCATCGCGCATTTTGCGTACGAGCGTATTATCGTAATGATGATTCAATAGTGACTGCTCAACGTCTCTATCGTGCGGAATATCGTACACGCCACGCGCCAAATGACGATAGCATTAGGAAATGGATCAGGATGTTCGAGAATACAGGTGCGACAGTTAAAATTCAAAACTCTGGTCGTCCTCGTTCAGTTCGCGATGAAGAAACAATTGAAGAAGTTGAGGCGTCGGTTCGTCAAAATCCGTCTTTATCCATCCGAAAGCGAAGCCAAGCGTTGAACATCAAAAAATCGTCTTTACATTCGATTTTAAAGAAAGACTTACATCTAAAAGCCTATAAAATTCAATTGGTTCAAGAATTGAAGGATACGGACTATGCTAATCGACTGAATTTTGCGAACGAAATGCTGCAGCGATTTAACAACTTTAACAACATACTGTTCAGTGACGAAGCAAATTTTCACCTGAATGGTCATGTTAATAAGCAGAATTGTCGGTACTGGGCAGTGGAGAATCCGAGACGAAAGCATTAACGACCCCTGCATAGCCCAAAGGTCGTTGTTTGGGCCGCTATGTCTGCTAAAGGCATAATTGGTCCTTATTTTCATGAAGATCAACGAGGCCGAGCAATTAATGTGAATAGTGACCGTTATTGCGATATGTTGCGAAATTTTTTGGTCCCAGAGTTGCAGGAGTTTGCAGGTTTCAACTCAAGAACGTGGTTCCAGCAAGATGGGGCCACTTGCCATACCTCAAATGACTCAATGGAAGTTGTTAACGAATTATTCCATAATAAAGTCATTTCGCGAAGGGGTAACATCAACTGGCCTCCCAGAAGCCCCGACCTTAGCCCGCTTGACTATTTTGCATGGGGATACCTTAAAAGTAAGGTTTATCAAAACAATCCGACGAATCTAACCCAGTTAAACCAAAACATCAGGTCAGAAATGGCAGCAATATCGATAGCTATGTGTCAACGTGTTATCGCCAATCTTCGTTTCCATTTAGAAGAGTGCCAGCAACGTAACGGTCATCATTTGGATAACATCATCTTTTCCAAATAATTCTCCAATTCATATGCTAATAATAAACAATAAACTTTTTTATTGCATACAAATAATTTTTGTTTCATTGAACTTACAAATACCCGATACCCTTTCTGGACACCTTGTAGTATATTCCATCATACAGGTCGTGGCGATGTGATCCCCACGCCAACAATCAGGTTTACCCCTCGCCTATAGATGCTTTACATCAAAAATAATACTGGCAACTTGATTCGAAATGAATTATCAACACAAAGTAATCGTAAAGTAAGACGTGACTACCAAATAATAATCATTATTCGATAGATAACGCGATCGTGTGCACGACCTGCTATATTCTTCTAACTCGTATCTTTTATGGCAAAGGATGACTGTGTAACCTACACTAATATTATATAGCTCAAGAATTTGTTTGTTTATTTAAACGCGCTAATCTCTAATTACAAGTCAGATTTGAAAAATTATAATATTAGCGTGTAAATGTTACTACTGGGCAAAGGTCTCTTTCCACAAAGGTACGCACTTCATCACCACGTCAGCCCACGACCTATTATTATCTTGGGCCAAATCGTCACTTAAGATCAGAGGAGATTGTGGCCCCAACGCTAAACTTATTAAGATTTTTTTTTTAAACCTGCGTTTTTAACTGAGTTTCAGAATCATAAATTTAACTTAACTTATTTTATTACACAGCAAGTGAGCTTAATAATTTTAGTGATTGAATATTTCATGGAATTTTAATAGGACTAGCGTTGGCCCAATGATCGTAATTCGACCAGCGACTTTTTAATCATACACTATTTTTTGTTTGACATTTGCAGTATAAACCTAAACAATGAATTGTCTATTGCCTTCGGTTCTACACTACACTAAGACTTGGTCAAAAACTGAGGTAGACGTAACTCCCTTACAAATTTTTCAATATTTTTTCAGTCAGTGTTTTAGTTACTAGCGACTCTTTTCCTTACAGTGGTGGCAGAATTAATCATTACAAGAAGTGAACGCATGTATATTATATTGTCTAGAAAATAATAGTGCGAAAATTCATTAACATAAAGTAGATTAGGGATAAAACTATTGTTGCAATATCGTGGAATATTTCTCCTATATCCATACATACTGTTTCATATATAAAAAAATATTTATTTGTTTAGGTATATTATAATTTTAATGTTAATGCGTCGGTATGTTAATGCTAAACTAATTTTCCTTTATCGCAAATTCAAAGTGTATGTATTCAAAATGCACATGTAACTTATAAAATATAGCTTACCTAAAGTAAAATAAAATAAAATAAAATTTAACTTTGATTCATAAGATTTAAATAAAAACAAAACGTCTAAGTGAATGTTTGTCGAGAAAACAAAAAAAACACATAGATTAATATGTGATTTTGCAATCTTCAGATAACTTTACTTGAGGAATAATTTTGGCGATTTTGACAGATAATGTATGGAATATCTGTTAAAATTTAAAAATGAATGCCCAAATAAACTTATTTATCGATTGAAAAATTATCTTATATGAAAAATTACATTAATATATGTAAGATGTAATGAAATGTAATTTGTCCACTTACGATTGTCACTGAAGTCGTCAACGAGAATGATTTCTTTTATTAGATGCTCCGGACTTCTATTCAATACACTGTAACAACATGAATTTTAATAAAGTAATTTACTGACATCATTATAATCATCAGGCATTTCAGCAGAAGTGGTTCACTGCTTTGCCCAATCTTTATCAGGTAATCGAACCACCTTGTGGAGGGTTCTGCCCACGCCGCGTATCCGGTACGTGGCTCGAGAATTCTTCGGCCTCATCGGTCATCCGTTCTATGAGCTAGGTGTCTTAATTAATAATAATATTAAGATATAATTTATGCAAAATTAATATAATTAAGATTATTAAACCTATCACATTTAAGTATGTCAAAAGTCATTTAGAAGTTTGTTTGGTTTTAATGATCTATTTATTTATATAATTAATTAAAATTTATAGCCACCTATATTATATCCATATAAATACAAAATTAAATGCTGTTCATTGTTCATTGTTCGTTTTTAAATTTAGTAATAGTCCGAATAATATTTTAAGGAAAGAAAAATTTGTAAAGTTACCCGGAAAATTAGAAAAATCTACAAAAAACTGAATTATCCGTAATTATTTTTTGTTCTATTCGTTATAGTCCTGGAACAGTTTTCAGGAAAAAAGTCGGGAGTGATGGCGCTCGAGTTATTGACTACTGGAAAGGGCAGATCGACCTCTACCGGATCAACTAGTTTGTAATAAAATATTTAATAGGTACGTTGTTATGACTGAGAGATACAATAACTGGTTTGTGTTCTAAAACTAGTTTTGAAGTTGAAGTAAAACATGTGAAAACCCCAGATAAAAATCTGAGCAGACTTTTTATAAACATTTTTTCAACAAAAAATTTCGTATTAGTAACTTTTTTGAAATAGCTCGTCTAAATGAGAAATAAACCAGTAAGGATTCAACCTATTTCCGTCACATCCGAGTGATGAGTTTTAATACCTACATACAATATAGTAAGATATTAAAATATATTTTTTTTAATAATATTGTTCAATATGTTTCTTAAACTTAAGAAATTTGCGCATGATCAATAAATATGTAAGAAATGATGGCTCAGTTCGTAGCGTGCGGTGACACTGCGTTGATCGACGTGAGTTCGAATCCCTGCAATGATCCTGAGCTTTAGGTGAAGAAAAACATCGATAAAACTACAGCATGGTGGTAGGGCCTGTTATATTATTTATCTGGAAGATAATCTTATTTAATATCTACTTTATATTATTCATCATAAGTTCATTTGATTTACCTTATTATTGTTTTGGTGTACCTATTCTTTTATTTCCAGGATACCAATTAATGATAGGTTTATGTATTGATGCGTTTAGATAATTTATAACTTGATAATTTTGGTTTAACAACAGCTTTGTTAATATTTTAGGTTCGTATTGTTTACATTGCAATATTATGACAATCTCTGTCATTGATAATTCTTTGATAGTAATAGAGCATGCGCAATTAGGAGTTTCTCAGGTATAGACAAATATTCTATCCAGGTTCTAGTTTAGCAAAATAAATCTATGATTAGATTTATTTTTAATTTTTAAAATACGAAAAGTCTAGTAAGATGAAATTTTGAATTCAAACGAAAACAAAAGAGAAAATTAGAACAGAGAGTATGACAGATTCTTCAGGATGGATCTGATCATGTTTGAATCAATGGTACGGCAGACCTTTGAATAGTAGTAACGTTTATATCATAATTATCCTGTGTTTTGATAAAAACCAAATTATTGTACAACAGACCTGGGAGTCGAAAAGATAGTTTATTTTATAACATATTTATATAGAAAAGTTATTTTAATTGTTATAATTTATAATTTTAATATTAATATGGGTGAAATACCCTTTGTCAAAACGACAAATACCTACTGAACATTGAAAGAACACTACCGGGAAAGTATCACCTGGATTTTGTATTTATAATACAAATAATAACTTTTCCTTTTACATATGAGGAAATCTCAATAGATAAGATATTTGGTGCTGCGTCGTCTGCTTGAGCAGTGTATCCTGATACGGCCTACACCGTGCTGACTTCTATTCTAGATCCTAGGCAAGGATCTCTACGCTGAGTTGTCGGAACAAGAAGAACGTCTCGGTTATGGACTTTTAAATTGTGTAATAATAATTTGTAAAACATATATTAACTGAAAATTGTAAGGTATGCTGGAAATTTATACATAACTATCCTAAACTAAGTTATAATCGTAACAGGCCTGGCTAGCTATCACTCACAAGTTGAAAATATATCGCCAAGTACCATTTGGTGAGTTCCGGCAGCTGCACTCCAGTCTTCGACTAGGCTTAGCGTGCTATCATCTTGGGCCACATCGTCACTTAAGACCAGGTAACATTGTGGCCATAACGCTAAAAACATACGATTTTGTACGTGATACGAAATACTTTCCTCGATAAAATCATCGCAATAATCCCGCGGTCGGCCTGAAAATGGTACGACAAAACCTTGCAAATGGTGAAAATTCCGCCATATATCTCTTTATACTAGCAGTCGCCCAATAATCGAAATTCGACCACCTACTTTTTAATCATAGACAATTTTCTGTTTGAAATTTGCAGTATGAACCTAAATAATAAATATTTATATCACTTGCTGTCACTTATCATTGCGTGACAATGTCAATATTTTAGGGGGTCTAAGTTCAATGGCACCGGTCGTGTTAGGATTCGCAGTATTAATTTATTTAATTTATTATATTAGTAACAAATATTATAGATAAATTTTAGCTTTCTGCACTCCTTCTCCATATAAACTTTAACCATGCCAAATCTCATAGACTTCCGTGTACGCAATACGCTTAAAAAGGAGTCCGAAGTTTTCTTCTGACGTATTATATATACATACATATAATTTTATGTAGGTATTTATGTGATGTGTGATGGATAAATATATTTTTTATTTCTTTCTTTTTCATAGTAATTCGCTTATGTGCGTCGAGTTTTGGAATCAGCCGTTGCATATCCAGTTTCTGTTTATAAGGGCTGACATGACAGCGGCGACTGAAGATGTGTTCGAGATTTCTCGATGATTACCGTTGTTATGGATTGTATTGTGCTTACCTGATGGTAACCGTCACTTTGCTGTGCTACCATTAAAAAAAAACCGCCAAAGCTTTTACGGTTTTTACCAAATGACATTTGAATTACATTATCAGACAAACATCTTAGGATTCCACGTATTCACCGTGCGGGTGCCGGGTCCTTCGTGTGGCTGAGAGAGGGGAACACGAGCAGCCCCCGGGACTTGCGACCCAGGTGTAGGTTTAAAGAGTCCCCTTATTATGCACATCAGCGCTCACCTTGACTGCCCGCGATACCGCTCCTGCCAAGCCCGATTTGGTAAGAGCCTGTTAATGCTGCTGTAGATACCCGTTCTAAAATAGAACTTACTGCAGTTCTCGACATGCCGAGGTCTTTTAGCAAGTTATAGAGAGATTTCGCTGGAATACCTCTCGCTCCCACTTCCACCGCATATAAATTAACCGCATAGCTCATTATATAGATCGATATTCATTCATTTTTATTGGGTGGTCTTTAGGTATATTAGTTTCCTATGGTAAAACAGTAAGCTCTACAAGTATTATTAATGATGATTTTTATTTTAATTAATTTAATATTGTGTCACGTATAATCTTTAATTAATTTATAACTTAATTGTTGTTAATTGCTATGATTATGTTGTATTTACCTTACGACTGTGCGTAGAAGTGTTGATCTTGCTTCGTTGAGATATGTTATGATGATACTGGTCTGAGGTAAATCCTCGTCGTATTTTTGAAGCCGGCACCTGTGTTAAAAAATATTTTCCTTTTAAAATAATTCTATGCATTTAAAAAATGTAGCAATAACATTGAATTTATGCCACAAAAACTTTTCAACGGTTTTTTAAAGATAATTTGTAGATTTTAAGAATGGGAGAAGGAAATGGTTTATTGTTATTACTAAAAAATGTATAAAAGGAAAAAACAATATCCATAAAATAAGATCGCAGTAATGAGAATTTATATGTTTGTTGCTAACGAGTGAAAGAGGGTTCTTTCATAAACACTTGCACTTATCGGCAAACAACGCTATGTACATTTTTTAATACAAGGTGTCCAGAAAGGGTATCGGGTATTTGTTTTCGCGCCATATTCGAAACGGGGCGTCTAAAGGGTGCGGAGAGGGGTTCGTGGCGTCCGCCATTTTGTGGAGTTTTAGTCACGATGGAACAGTACTCGGGGACGCATCGCGCATTTTGCGTACGAGCATATTATCGTAATGGTGATTCAATAGTGACTGCTCAACGTCTCTATCGTGCGGAATATCGTACACGCCACGCGCCAAGTGACGATAGCATTAGGAAATGGATCAGGGTGTTCGAGAATACAGGTGCGACAGTTAAAATTCAAAACTCTGGTCGTCCTCGTTCAGTTCGCGATGAAGAAACAATTGAAGAAGTTGAGGCGTCGGTTCGTCAAAATCCGTCTTTATCCATCCGAAAGCGAAGCCAAGCGTTGAACATCAAAAAATCGTCTTTACATTCGATTTTAAAGAAAGACTTACATCTAAAAGCCTATAAAATTCAATTGGTTCAAGAATTGAAGGATACGGACTATGCTAATCGACTGAATTTTGCGAACGAAATGCTGCAGCGATTTAACAACTTTAACAACATACTGTTCAGTGACGAAGCAAATTTTCACCTGAATGGTCATGTTAATAAGCAGAATTGTCGGTACTGGGCAGTGGAGAATCCGAGACGAAAGCATGAACGACACCTGCATAGCCCAAAGGTCGTTGTTTGGGCCGCTATGTCTGCTAAAGGCATAATTGGTCCTTATTTTCATGAAGATCAACGAGGCCGAGCAATTAATGTGAATAGTGACCGTTATTGCGATATGTTGCGAAATTTTTTGGTCCCACAGTTGCAGGAGTTTGCAGGTTTCAACTCAAGAACGTGGTTCCAGCAAGATGGGGCCACTTGCCATACCTCAAATGACTCAATGGAAGTTGTTAACGAATTATTCCCTAATAAAGTCATTTCGCGAAGGGGTAACATCAACTGGCCTCCCAGAAGCCCCGACCTTAGCCCACTTGACTATTTTGCATGGGGATACCTTAAAAGTAAGGTTTATCAAAACAATCCGACGAATCTAACCCAGTTAAAGCAAAACATCAGGTCAGAAATGGCAGCAATATCGATAGCTATGTGTCAACGTGTTATCGCCAATCTTCGTTTCCGTTTAGAAGAGTGCCAGCAACGTAACGGTCATCATTTGGATAACATCATCTTTTCCAAATAATTCTACAATTCATATGCTAATAATAAACAATAAACTTTTTTATTGCATACAAATAATTTTTGTTTCATTGAACTTACAAATACCCGATACCCTTTCTGGACACCTTGTATTATTCGGAGGCAAGCTTTTAGATACAATTAAAACAAATCTAATATACTATTTTTTTTTTTTATTTATAAAAATTATTTATACTATTAATGAAATTGAAGCGTCTGTTTGTAATGTCAAAATAACACATTTTTACTAAATGCATACGAAAGTATATATGATACCATTATCAAAACACCCATTTTTATATTTTTTGTCTGTCTAGCTGTTCATTTCGGGTAATCTCCGAAACGGTTAGACCGAGTTTTACGGGACTTTCACTAGTAGATAGCTGAATTTATAGGGAGTAACTTAGGCTACTTTTATTTTAGAAAAAAAATAAGGGTTCCGCAAAAAACTATCATGTCACGGTGAATCAATTCGGGCGCTTAAATGGCGTACGCTCATTAAACCATAAGAGATATAGCAAAATAATGTACTACACAATTGTAGACATTAAACATACCTATACATGAAAGTCAGCGAGAGTATACGTCTATCTTCTAAGAAACACCCACAATAAGCATTTCTGTTTTTTAATTATTTCTGTATTATTATTTTTTTGTATAGGTATAATAACCAAATTCATGAGGGATAGTATAGCCTGTTAGGCTGTTAATGTATTAGGCTACACAAATAGGTACAATATTACTTAAAACAAAAAAGAGATCAAGTGAGACTTTTCAAGTATTTAGAATATTATTATAGAGATTAAATGTCCTACATTGTATTTACTATCATTAGATATTCCTTTAAAGATTCCGGCAGCTACATTTGAGACCCAGTTTTGGCATAGCGTGATACCATCTGATGTCACGTCAACTGAGAATCTAATAAAAAAATATCAACCTGTAAATTTGCCACTGCTGGGCTTAGGCCTTTTCTCAAGGTACGCGGCTTAAAGGCGATGCCAGCCCACGACATATTGGAGATTTCAAACATCGAGAAATCAACAGTTCTATATTTTTCCCACGTACCTCCTATATTTAATACTACCTACATTTTGAACATTCCGATAGTGTTACCAATTTGAATATAAGTAAATGTACGAGAATTCCGAAAAATAACATAGAATCGATATCCCACTGGTCTAAACCACACGACCGCCACGACTTAAAAAAATGGTCTCAGTTATATTGAACTCAGTCGACATACTGTCAGTTTACGCAACAACGCATATGTGAGTCTTAGGGCCTTCTCCCACGAGTCTATTTGCAAGCGACTCGCGTTTGATACGCACATCCAAAGAATTTCTTGTAAGCAGCCGCCATACAATTTCGCTATGTTCCGCACACGATACGATGCGTCGACTACGCGTTCGACGTTGGTCGCCCGCTACTAGTTTTAATGGTCGCGTACCACGCGAGTGCGATACACTTCGCATGAAAATGACGGCTGAACAAGAATAACAAGAAATAAAATTAAAATTTGCACTTATTTTTTTTTATTTTTGGGGAGATAACAATTGCACCAAATATAAATAAGATTCTTTAGACATTTTATAAAAAGTATAAAAAATGTTTATCGCCGTTTTCATTAAGTTCACTGGCAGCAAATAATTCTCTACATTTAATATTTCTTTCTCCTCCTGTTTATTCCATTCTTGTAGTGAATATAAAGAAGCTGGTCTTCTTCCCTAGAGTCACTTATCATCGTACTTGACCGTTCAAAAATGAAAGAATATAGTCGAAATGGGGTAGCGTCGTGTGAGGAAACCGACTTCGTAGAGTAACATACCAATAGGCGACCAATGGTTCTCGTTTAAGTCGCGTATATTGTGAATAGCCTCGTGGAAGAAGGGCCTTAGCGTGACCTATATCTGCGGGTTGAGGTCGCGATGTACATTCAGTTCCAGCTAATGACCTAATCATTAATTTTTATTCCTGCTTCTGGTTAATTTTAAAGGGATTCGCTATTTGCGGATTTCTTCATCCGCGGCCTAGGGATGACCTATATTAGAAAAACATCAATTTCAGTATCGGTAAGTAAATATCGCGAGGTTCGATAAATAACGAAATGAAAACATCGATGTTTTGGTGCTACACAATTAGGCGCCATTGTTTAAGTTATACTTCTTTTTTAGTGTTCAGTAGAGTATAAAGTTAGAGGTAGCGAGCTACGCGTACATCATGTAACGGAAGTGCGACATGATGAACTTAGCCGTTATTGATAATAGTGTGGAACAATTTTAGTGAGTTTTTATGTATGAATAATGATATAACGTTGTATTAAGTAAAATTTTAATTTTAATAAAACATTATTTCAATTTAATAAAATGAAAATTAATGTTTTTAAAGAGTATTAAATTATTTTTAAACAATTTTAAAAAAGTTAGTGAAGCGTATTTACTTTATTATCATTGGTTGCTGACACTAGGGATAATTTTTTTTAGTGCTACTTTCAGTGACAAGGAAAGATGGCAGTAGAACTCTTTTTTTATTAGGTAAAGTGTTTCTGTATACGTACCTATATTTGGTCTCGAACTCTATTTACAACACATAAACATGGAAAAATATGTAATATAACATAGAATTTTGTTGTTTCCATTCATAGCATTGATGTACCTAATGTTGATGTCAAAACATCAATGCTTTGCTTACTGCGGCCTCTCAAGTAGGTAGCTTCTTTAATTATCTTTATATACATTTTATTCTTCGGTTTGAACGATTAATTTTTTTTAAATACGTTTACGATAAACTGGTACCTACAGAACTTTTAAACATTTTCAATGGGTTTAATGTCTGAACACAATCTAATCTAATGTTAAGTGGTAATGTAACCATTTATGGACTGGCTTTTGAATGTAGATGCCAAAACACAACTTTATGTTTTTCTTCACCGGGCGCTCGGGCTCATTGTAGGAATTTGAACCCAAATCAATCGATATATATTGTATTCAAACAAATTACCACTGAGCCATTTCATATAAAATTTCCATATTTGTGCGACGGGATTGTATCTCGTAATACATTATTTACGTATACAAATTTACTTTATACAAAAAATAATTTAGAACGTAACGAATTGCATAATCTATCTACTTCAATGTCTTCATTCAGTGTCTAATTAGTGTATACACTGATTCAATATATTATGTTTCCCGGTTGTAAAACAATCTTTACAAAAAATGAACCCATAGGTAATTTTTTTTTTAATTTAGTGGCTGCCCAATATAGTGTCCCTAACGAATGTACCTATATTCATTTTATGGATATTCAGCCTCAACTTCTTTGTTTATGATCCCATAAAAATGATTCTTTTTTCGTTGGAAAGGGGAGACCGCACGGGCGGTTCCATTTTAATTTCATTAGCAATTGACCTATGACTTCAAAGATATACCAGGGATTTCCACAAAATCATTGAAGTTTGTTTTGAAAATTGTCTTGTTATTATTTGTTGTTTTACTTTAGAGTTTGCACTATAACTATGCCAAGTTTTATGTTTGTATGTATGTACCTAATACGGTTTTTACGATAGTGGAAACACAACCTAACAATGGCATTGACAAACAATAACAAATTCAAATACTACTTTTTCTTATAAGTATGTATTTTTTTTAACTATGTGACTTTGACTTATCTTTACATAATTGTAATAATACATGTGACGAGCCGAGCTGCCGATTACGCGTAATATTGACTATTTATGATTGTGGAGTAGACTGAAAACCAGTGCTGCGTGGTGAGGTTATACCACGTCACATAGCGTCAGCTGAGTCTGCCCCATTGCCAAATTGTGTATGTAATTTCTTTAATTTGTAAACTTTTCTTGGCAATAAATTATTATTATTATCTATATATTAATACGTGAAGCAAAAGCTTTCGGTACCATTTTAAGCGTATTGCGTGCACGGAAGACTGTGAGATTTGGCATATTTATCTATTATCTACATATATTAAATTAAATTAATTAATACTGCGAATCCTATCCCGACCAGTGTCATTGAACTTAGACCCCCCAAAATATTGACATTGATAATCAACGAAAAGTGACAGCAAGTGATGTAGATAATACTTATTGCTTAAGAAAACTGTAAATGTCAAACAGAAAATAGTCTATGATCAAAAAGTCGCTGGTCGAATTTCAACCATAGGGCGATCGCTAATTATTATTATTATGTGGGGACTTCCTTCATTTTTTATTATTATTCTTATTTTTACATGATATATTTAATACTGTTTCGGGTGAAAGAGGTGTCGAATAACCTCTATAGAACCGAGACGACCAAGCCAACCTCACCTGCACTTGGGAGCAACCTGTTGAGTGACAAACGAGGATGTGGCGATAGCGGAGTGGCAGGACTGTACAGTTCGACTGGGTCGCGACCACCATGTAATTGGTTTAAAGTTCGTCATAGTGACTCGCTTTTGCGTGTCGCATTTCGGGATCAGCCTGTACATATCCAGTTAAATGTATGCAGGCCGGCGTGTATTGACAACGGTGACCGTCGATGGATTGCGACCTGTCTTACCATCAAGGACAGTATTATAAAAAAAAGAAGTAATATGTATCCACTGAAAACGACCGGAAATCTATTGCTGTCAAAACAACCATATATCGCCTACATGAAAGAGAAAGAGCATAGAATAATCATGTATTAGAAAGAGATAGGGTTGGAGACCATTTTCGTATGTGCTATCGGCCTACTTAAATCGTGACCAAAAAAATCCCGCTTATTTTTGTGAAATCTTATGGTTTTAAAGAGTAAGTTAATGTTTAGTGAACGTGTTCAATTATTGTTACGTGTACTAAACCTGGATGTAGCTTGTATAAAGAAGCAAATCAACAAAATAATACACTTAGGTACTAGTGTTTAGGGTTTAGGGTACTTTTGTTCCCATTTTATTCAAACTATTGCCGGTCTACGAGACGTTGTTAGGATTATAGTCGAACAACTTCGTGGTCGATCGTCCCATGTGAGAGAAGTTGGCGGGGACGAGGTGGCACGACATTACGTCACTACAGTACAATGAAGTAAACAGTATGTTGTTTCGGCATTTTTGTTGATATATTAATTACCTAACGGTAGATAAATACGCACTAGGGCTGCTCTCTGACTATATTTCTTGGGATACCTACTTACGTATTTGATAATGCTTTAATAAAATGTCATTACTATCTTTTCACCAAAATACTTTATCTACTAGAAATGTTGTAAGTTTTCATTTAAATTGTTTCTACTTGGTTTCTATTTTTATTTTGAAAAGTGATTGTGAGGTAGAAGTGAATGTACATTTATTTTTTATAAAAATATAATTTTTTGCTTAAACTTTAATAAATCAAAATCAATTTTAAATTGTAGGAACTAAGTAATATAATATTTCGTCATTAGTTATAAACTGCGTAATCGCGACTATTCTGTACTGAAGTTAACTTGAATTCCGTTTCGGCCGTTTGTATGAAGACGTTATACTGTTTAATTTAGTATACTGATACGCGCGCCTACGTCACGCAATGCACGCTCTTCCCTTCCCTGCTACATTCCCGCCCCCGTTGTGTAAATTGTACCTCGCCCCGCCAACGTCTGTTGGAAACACAGGACAGTCGCGCACGAACTTGTACGACTATAGTGATCGGGTTTTTTCCTGAGAATGGAACTCTAAAAATCGATATGCAATAAAAATAGTATTAAAATTGGTGTTGACAAAAAAAAAATCTACTCACATAGGATTTCTTGTATCTGGAACTGCTCGATTGCTGGGCAAGCTATCAGAGACAGCTTGGTTGAACCTGTTCCTCACGTAAGGGTCTGAATCCTTCGATCCCCCGGCTACGTAGCCCTCTTCGTCGAAGTACGATCGGCTTGTGCTGCCAGTGCCGTAAGTTTCTTCTGGTGATGATGGACTACTTTCTACCTCTTCGACGTCCGAGTGTTGCTTTATGAGCCGCAGTGCGATGTTTTCCTCCTGTTGTAACAAATATTATATACTTAAGTATATTAATTCTCAAATGTGATTGTTTCTGGCCAAGCGCAGGTTTCCATTAATTCTTCATCAAAATTAATGTTTCAAGGATCACTTTCAAAATAATGCTTTCGTCAAAAAAGTTTTTTTTTCATTAGCAATGATGGCTCAGTGCTAGCATGTACGGACGTCGCGTCAATGGACGTGAGTTCGAATCCCTGAATCTGAGTTTTCTATGAAGGAAATCATCGTGATGAAACCATAGCATTGTAGTAGGGTATTTTCTGATTCATACCTGACTAGCTACCGTCATCAAGTTGAAAATCTGTCGCCAAGCACCAGTACCATTTTGGGCCACATCGTCACTCAGGATCAGCTGAGATTGTGGTTATAATCTTAAAACCTATAAACGATAAAAAATATGAAGTATATATGAATAAAATCGGATGTTACTACCGTCATTAACATTTGTATCATCCATACAAAAATTTGAATATTCCGTCTTATTAATATTTCTACCTTGACCAGATGTGATCGTTTACCCAAATATTAACATATATTTTTGTGTATATATACATATAAACTAGTTTCGAAGATGCCACCATGATAGCTGTTTTGTAAAAATCCTAAGTTTTTAAATCGACTAAGACAATGTAGGTACTTAATAATTTATAACGAACAGTCTCAAAATGAAAATATCTAATTATCGAAAAAGAAAGGTTAAGTTTTCAAGCGTATGTATGTATAAATAAAGGTCTATTTCTTTGGCACGCTCTGGAGCCTAAATGTCTTGATCGATTTTCTAACATACGTGATGTCGTTAGATTCGTCTCAATTGTGTGATTGATATAGGCTATATAGTATTTAAGTACGACATCTGAGAATCACAAAAAAGACAAAAAAAATTTTTTTTTACTCAAGTGTTTTTGTTTCCTTCTTTAATAATTTAGCTTGTTTTGTTAACATATCTACATGTATATATTATATTAATTGTATTGCGTTATTTCCTTTTTACTATCAATTTGTATTATACTTTCAAACGATTTCACGGTAAGTAGAAGTCAATTTGCATAGATAAAAGCTTGTTTAAGTAAATAGTTGAAAGGAATGTGTAAATCTTCATCAAATTGTCGAGGCTTGCTTTAGCACGGTGCATCTCAACAACAAGCATGCAGACTATTAATAAAACTCTTTTTTTTTGTTTATCTAACGCTCCCGAAGTAAATATGTTAAACGCTCAGCAATAAATTTACAGTAAATTCTGTGTCTATGACACAGCATGAAATAAAATGACATAACCCTACCCTGGTAGCGATTATATCTTTAAATTCGTCTTATATTGCTTTTGTTAAATATCAGACTCTAGTTCTGTCTGTATGTATTCTATTCTTTCACAAATTTCCCGATAGATATTTATTACAAAGGATCACTAATATGAAATTTATAAAAATCTTGTCTATGTGTATGTTAGTATGTTCAGATTTAACTCAAAAACGGTTTGACCGATTATTATGAGATCTTATTCAAGGGAAGTAGGTGTAACGTTTTCCTCAATAATAATTGATAGACTATAAGAATTGTCATTAATATTAGTAAAAATTAAATTACGCGGCGAAAATGATTATTTTGTGAAAAAACTCACGCGGAGCTGTGATGCACTATAATTCAATACGTTTATAAAGGGGTTTCAGACTAAATAAAGCCAATATATATATAAAAGTGTAGAAATTATTTATTTTAACTATTCTGTTATTCTATGTATCTATACTAATATTATAAAGCTGAAGAGTTTGTTTGTTTGTTTGGTTGTACACGCTAATCTCAGGAACTACCTGGTTCGAATGGAAAAAATGTTTTAGTGTTGGATAATCCATTCATTAGGGAAGGCTATGGGCTATATAACATCACGCTACAATCAATATGAGCGGAGTATCAATGAAAAATGTTGCAAAAATGAAGGACATTTATTCCTTTTGAGAGCTTCCACTGCGTGCGCTGCGTGAATGCTTAAAGCTATGCAACAATCATGTGTGACGAAATTGTTTTTCTTAATAAGTTCTAAAAAAAGTCCACGACAGCATATAGCTATCTTATATGTATAGTTTACTCAATATAACCTTTTATATTGAATAAAAACTGTTCTAAAATAATGAATTATTTGCGAAGGTGTCTTTATATACATGGCATTAATCCTTATCAAAATTAATACGTTATTCATAACAAGTATTTAATTTGGAATAAAATTGGCCTTTACAGGATTGATTTAAATTAATATCTTACAAGATATCACAGTTTTAAAATAACTCGGCAGCAAAATAAAGATCAAGTATCGCAAGCGCATTTTTATTATGCAGAATAGTGTGGGAGGCGGGCGGTACCTTTAATACACACTCTCTCTCTCTCTCATAAATGACGCAGACGAAGTTGCGCGAGTCAGCTAGTTAATTAATAATCTTCTATACAATTAATAAACTTGAAGTGTCTGTTTGTAATATCAAAATAACAGGTTTTTACTAAATGCATATGAAAATATATACGATAGTTATAACGAAACACCCATTTTTAAAATTATTGTGGCTGTCTGTCTGTTTGTACCGGGTAATCTCTGAAACGGTTGGACGGATTTTGACGGGACTTTCACTAGTAGATAGCTGAATTTATAGGGAGTAACTTAGGCTACTTATATTTTAGAAAAACAATCAGGGTTCCGCACAAATAAAAAAAACAGGTCATGGTGAATCAACTTGGACGCTAAAATAGCTTATGCTGAGTAAACCAGAACAGATATAGCAAATTAATATACTACATAATTATAGGCATTAAAAAGACCTACAAAAAACTCCGATAGAGTATATATCTATCTTCTAAGAAACACCCACAATAAGATAAGCAGTTTTGTCTTTAAAATAGCCGAGAGTGGGGAAGCAAGATTCACGCGGGCATTCTGTACTCCACGTGAGCGAAGCCATGGGTACAGCTAGTATAACATAAATACATACTCAAGGTATATACAATATATCAAGGTGTATATAAGATTCAGGCTCGGCCTAGTTCAGGCGCTAGGTTTCATTAATTGAAAATAAAACTATTGTATTTCCTATAAATAAGCCTCATATTTTTGTATCTTATTATGGTCAAATAAAGTTATTATTATTATTAAATAGATATTGGAAAGGAGACATGGTTAGTAAAGTCACTTTACATATTAACAGGACATCTTCTGTTGTTTTCCGTATATGTTAATAATTGATAAACCTTGTACGGCCTTTCGGTAAATTATTCATAGATACGAAACACACCTACACGGCTCTGCGATGAATAAATTATTGCATGAATTACTAAACAATGTTTGGGATTCCGTTTTTATTTCTACCTTTAGTTATTCAGATATGGCAACAGTTTTAGTATATTTCAGTACATTAAATATATTATGTAGGACAATTATTAGAGCTATAATAAAGGTTTTGGAACGAAGTTCGTTGCGGAGTGGTGTACCCAGCCGGCAAAAAACGTCCGTAACGTTAAAAAAAAAAGTGTAAGATTTTTATGTATTGTCTATGGCTGTATGATGATGATGTATGTAATGGCTATACAGTGTCTAATATATAGTCTACGTGATGACTGTTATTATTATTGCAGTTTGCTATTATTATTATATCATTCGACAATTACACACACATATATATATATATATATATGTTACCATAAAGCTATAGTTTCTATGATAGAACATAATTCTATCATAGAAACTATAGCATTAGGCTTTGTATATTATTATAATATATTTTTATAAATCCTTGTAAATAAAATAAAGGTGTTAAGATAATATTGTATAGTAGTTTTTTTAAATTATCTCGATAAAGAAATCATAATAAAAAATTTATACCCGAATAATTATTTTCTTTATACCTCGAATAGAACTTGAAATTAATATTTTATAAGAAGGAACTTCGTTCCTATCTGGTTTCAATTTATTTCACAAATTGATAATTATTGGATATCAGATATGTGAACTCAATTCCATATAATTAACAGAAAGTAAATTTGTAGTCATCTCAAAATCTACCTTGAAAATTGTGTTACAGTTGCCACAGATTTTATTATTAAGTAACTGCAATAAATTGAAAATTGCACAGTGGGTTAAATATTGAATAGGGCAATAAATTGAAATGAACTAAAACTTTGACACAGGCGAAAGGTGCTGCGACGTTCATTTAAAAAAATAGCATCGAAGGTAGTGTACTGTACTGCCATTACTTATCGCCAAAATGGTTGTTGTTTAAAATTCAACATAACATTTATGAAAACTATTAATTTGATACCGTTTATCTAAAATTTTAGTGGTAATGCTATAATATGTCTGTGGGATGTGAAATCTTCATATTAATTTCTTTTAATCTTTTATAAATCTTTACAATTAATCTTCATCGACAATTTATTGACATCCTTCACCCGTTACAGTTCCGCTGTGTTGCCAGACTATTAACTTAAATCTTACTTCTAAAATGTTGCCGCGCTATGACCCCCAATTATCCCACATGTTTTTGGTAATCATTCACGCTGATAGCATATTAGTGTGACACACCAAATGACCATAATGGTAGTTATTTATTGAGTCAAATATGGCGCATTTTGCAACGGTTAGTTAACTCCGGAACACCTACCGCGTAGTTATTATGTTCTAGTATAAAATTACCTATTATTTTATATATAGATTAGCTGTGTTTGTGGTTTTGTTCCGGTTATTTTAAAGACAAAAATGATTTTTGTGGGTGTTCCTTAGAAGATAGACGTATACTCTCTCAGACTTTTTTATAGGTCATTTTAATGTCTACAATTGTGTCATACATTAATTTGCTATATCTCTTATGGTTTACTCAGCGTAAGCCATTTAAGCGCCCTAATTGATTCCCCATGACCAGTTTTAATTTATTTGTGCAGAACCGTAATTCTTTTTCTAAAATAAATTTGGCCATGTTACTTCCTATAAATTCAGTTATCTACCAGTGAAAGTTCCGTCAAAATCAGTCCAACCGTTTCGGAGATTACCCGGAACAAACAGACAGACAAACAAACAAAATTGAAAAAAATGTTTGTTTTTTTTTATATGTATCGTATATACTTTCTTATGCATTTAGTAAAAAGCTGTTATTTGGACATTAGAAACGGACACTTCAATTTTATTAATTGTATAGATTTAATCAGGTATTTCCATGCTGCAGTTTTGGTTTAAAATATAAAAATGTATTAACAATTGCAAAATGGTTTTCTCAAATAGCCGTCTTTGAATTTGTCCTCAAATATTATAATAATTATCATATTAAATTAGTTATTTTGAAACAAACTATCTCTACTAGTATACCACTATACATAAATAACTAAATACAGATATAACATCCGAATAATTTATTTATTCCGTTTTCTATCCAATCCGATAAGTATTTAGTTCGATTCCTACGCAGTTTGATTTCATTTAATTATAGGTTAAATTATGTATTTGTTGAAATTATGTTTACTACATGCAATGTTAATTTTCCTATCTTTTTCCAGGCCACGAGCTGCCAAAAGACTACTAAAAATCTACTCATAGTAAGATTTGATATATTATGCTCACTCACTTTTCTTTTTTATTTGTTAACTAGCTTTGCACGTGGCTTCGCTCACGTGGACTACAGAATGCCGTCAATCGGGCACACGCGCGAATCCTGCTACCTCAGTTCCCGGTTATTTGGTTATTGCGAGTGATCCTTAGTAGATAAACAAATACTCTTGGTGACTTTTTGTAGGTCTTTTTAATATCTACAATTATGTTGTACATTCATTTGATATAGGTTTCCCTTATGGTTTACTCAGCGTAAGCCATTTAAGCGCCCGAATTGATTGATCATGACATTTTTTTTATATGCTCGGAACCCTAATTCTTTTTCTAAAATAAAAGTATGGTACTCCTTATAACATCAGCTATCTACCAGTGAAAGTCACGTCAAAATCGGTCTAACCGTTTCGGAGAATACCCGGAAGAAACAGAGTGAAAAAAATTAAAAATACCTAAATGTTTTTTGACAAAACTGTAACTTGAAAAAAAACTGTTATTTTGATATTACAAACAGACACTTCAATTTTATTAATGGTATAGAAGATACTCAAAAAAATACCTATTAAAATATAAAAGTTGTTACGCAAAGTACCTCTACCTAACGTGACAAGTAATGTTACATTATTCTACTCAGTGAAAAAATCAAGAGATACATTGTTATATAAATGAAAGTGAATTAACACGGTCACGTATCGCTAACGGGAAAGCTTAAAGCGTTTTATCTCATCACGTGCGTTTTTGCGGCATTCCAAGAATATTCTGCACTTCTTGACTACATGAGGTGAATATTAAATAAAATATAAAGTTTCACTTTTCTGCTTTAAATGCTTTAAAGTTTAGCTCCGAATTTATGTTATTTCAAAGGTTTGTCGTAGTTTTTACTACTTGTTCTGTACATAAATATTTATATAAATATGTTATTAAAAGCGTGTGAATTTATAACAAAAATTATGTTAAAATAATGCTTGTTTGATCATATGATGGAAAAAGGTCAACAAGCTTATGTTCATGGTATGAAAAATAAGAACAATATAAATCAATTAATATATTATTATACCTACGGAACTTCTCTTTTTCCATTGCGTTAACTACTTTTAAATAACTTATTTAACTGTATACTTAAACTGACCATACCACAACATATTTGTTAGAGTAATATAACCTAAAAACCTTCAAAAATTATCACATAATGTGTGAAGAACATCTCTCTTTACAATACTGTACTGTAAACTACTGTAAAATGCATTATAAAACGAAATGTAAATAAATATCTTATATTGCAAATCATTTCTATTATTTGTCATTTTAGAATATGTGCCCTTTTATACCATTAGTAGTATTTATAATACTAAATCTTGTATTCAATATGAAACTAATAATAAAAATGCTATGTCTTGTTTTCTTTGCTTTATTAATTATTGTAAAAAACGAACACTAGAAAGACGATAAAAAAACTGCTGCGTAATTTGACACAATAATCGATCATGTGTTTCTACATAAATACGTGAAATTACACTTGCTGGCAATTGTTCGGAAGCGTACACTGCGGTAAACTCGAAAGTATAAGTGTTAGTATAAGTATAGTGCGTTGCAGGCGAAGGAACATGTAACGTGTAATGTCGCCTGCGAAGCGTGACCGACTCGCTGCGTTGTCGTGACAGTTAATTTGCAATTAAGTGTACGCATAGGCTAATATAAGAAATAGTTTCCATTTTTACGATTCAGTAGTTCTTGCCAATAGTTATTTAGATGTTTACTCATAATGTAAACTGGAACCAATGTAATTGAATCTTATTTTATACTCTTATATTAGTCAACAAATTTGCCCCACGGCTTCACCCGTGTTAACTATATGTAGTAGGTATTTATATAAATTATTCGATCAACTCTGTACCGCGCCTCCAGCGTACCTTGCCTAGATTATGTTCATGGTTACTGCTCTGCTCCACAGAGCCGTAGAGTGAAATAATAAAGCTTACAACCTACCTCAATAAATAGAATATAAAATGTAAAATAAATTTTACAAACCTAAAAGGTAGTTCCAGAGTTTAGCGCTTTCAAATAAACAAACAATATCTTGAGCTTTATATTTTTTTTTGTTAGATGCTAAATTACTTTTTGGTCTTGTCAATTTTAGAGGAAACGCGGTTCAGAAGGCATAAAAAAATTATAACATACCATTACGGCTGTATTCCCGAAGGATTAGGCAGTGGTGTTCTAATTGTAGTAGTACATTAGTACACTCATCTGCTGAGAATTTAATAGAAAAATCTAATAACACTTTGCTCGACCTGAGAATCGAACCCAGAACCTCAAGCATAGAAGTCATGCTTATGACCACTAGGCTAATGAGGCAGGCTAAATAAAGTTAAAACAGAAATCTATAGAGAACTGCAGCTCCGACATGTCTAAAATAGAAGAAATCATAATTTTGACTTCCTCTAATATCTCCTACAAAACAGTATTAAAGGGTCTATTTCTTTTATTTATTTTTTATATTCGTCAAAGTAGTTTGCTGGATGTCATGCTGATAACAGTGATATAACTGGACAATTTAAATCATTTTAGAAGGTTCCTAGTTATTATAATAATTAATCTATGGAGAAATCGGATCACAGGAACATGATAGTGGTAGATATAGAACGTATAAAAATATTGCTCTGTAAATTTGTAAAGTAATAATTCTCAGCCTATTTTGATAATAACCGTAATGATATATGAAACACTTCCATATATAAATCTATCTTGAAAGACCAGTAGTACTGTTGGTTGATGACTGATCATCTTAACAACAGTACAACTGTCGACATAAGATGACGTGACGCCAATAACGTCGTAAACTTGAAAGAAGCCGGAATCCGTGTTTACGAAACGTCGCTCGCGCGTTCGATGCCAAGGACATTGGACTTTCACTATCAATCGTTTTTTTGTTTTGTTTTTTTTTTTTTTTTATAGGAGCACGGTAAATTGGCTGTACTAGTTTTGATGGTAAGCACAGTACAATCCTAACACAACGGCGACCACCGAGAGATTGTTATCCATCGACGATCGCTGCTGTCATGCCGACATAGTGGTTGCGACCGAGTCGGGTGAAGCAGTCGTACCATCCCGCTATCGGCATTTCCTCGTTTGATGCTCAGCAGGGTGCACCACGTGCAGGTGAGGTTGGCTTGGGCGTCTCATTACTGCAGATGTAATTCGACACCCCTTACTTCTTACCCCGCTAACTTCTATATACTTCCATACATGGGAAACGAAGCAAAAATAATATTATTTAATTTACATACTTCATTGGTACAGAAATTATATTGATGTTAATCATTTGATGATTTAAATTCTGTATGACCAAACTTCGGTATCTTGGAAATTAAAAATAATAAATACATACTTGGAAAGTAAAACGTTACCTAAATACAAAATTTCACCCATATCGTTAGAGCTGTTTCCGGGGAAACAAAAATTGTTTAGTCAACAGTATTAGAATCTTATATTTACAAATTAGTCGCGTCTAGAATTTCTCATCAACAACATCCCACGAACTTTTAACCCTTGTGGAATAAATTTCCAAAAACTGTTCCATAATGTTTACTTGCGCTATTAAAGAAATCAAGGCTTCATGTTCCTAGATTGACCGGTTTCAGATGTGCGTCATATGTCAGTCAGTCATAATAATAAATATAGATTTCACACGATATTTTTTTATTGTAGCATAGCAAAGGGTGCCTTTACTTGATGGAAGGCAGAACACATTCCAAAACAACGGTGACCACAGTGAGAGCGAAAGTCCATTAACAACCATCACTGTCATGCAAATCTGCCTGTTTGTGTACTAGCATATACATTAGCTGATCCCGAAACGCGACAAAAAAAGAGAGGGTTTGCAATTAACTCTTGTTTCTTTTTATCCGTCTTTGAAAAAGGAGGGAAATGTTTTTCGAGCGTATGTATGTATGTCTATTTCTTTGGTACGCTCTGGGGGCTAAACTGTTTAATGGATTTAATATACGAGGTGTCGTTAGGTTCGTCTTAATTGTGGGAGTGACATAGGCTATTATAATATTTAAGTACGAGGTCTGGAAATAAAAAAAGCAAAAATAGAAAAAAAATTGTCAGGTGTTTTTGTTGCAGTTGGGTTTTTTGTTCCCTTTTTAATAATACTCACATACTTGAATAAAAAATATTTCTCTATTTTGGCTTTTTTTATTTCCAGACGTCGCACTTATATGTTAACCTTCCTCAAGAAATAGGCTATAAAATTCAATATAAAATTTTTAAATCTGACTAACAGTCTCAAAAATTTGCGCATTCAAACAAACAAACAATCTCTTGACCTTTATAAGACTAGTATCTTCTTCTTCTTCTTATTCCCGTGGACTGAAAAATGACTGGAGCGATATTGATGAATTTTCCAGACAATTTTCATATTAACCAATGTTATGGACTGTAAAATGGCATAGATACGCGTGCCCGAGTTTGATAGTGGATTGTAAGTAAAGTCAACTTTCTGTACGATAATCTGCCAGGCGGCCGTGGCATCAATATTAAAATTAACACACCTGTGTCAAAAGTCAGCCGTTTTGCCTGACCTTGCTATACTATTTTATTCGACCTCACAATGTGATCGTTCCACAAATTTAGATAAATACAAACAACGGCTTATCAAGATGCCCGTGGGAATAAAAACAATGCACGGTCTACAAAAACAAAGTCCAACCTTTTTAACACGTACAGGTACTTATCATAAAGCGTCCGTTGACAAAATAGATTCAAAGCAGTAATTATATTGTAACTTTAATTACAATATAATACAACTATATGCTAAGCAAATTTTTCAATCATTCTCGATCGTGCAAATATAATTCCGTGTTCTACCTACTATTATTTTTATATATTCTTTATTGCACATAAAAGTACAATTGGAGGACTTAATGCTAAAAAGCATTCTTCCCCAGGCTTCCAAGGGAGCAAGAGATAAGTATAAGCAGAGTGTAACAAAGTAGCAAAAAATCTAGGCGATATTCAACTGTTCCAAGTAAAACCTACGTAACGAATACTTGAAGGAATCACGAGAGTTGTCTAGTTGTATGTTGATAGGAAGTGAATCCCACAGTCGTGCTGCTGTTACGGCGAAAGATCGGTCGCGGAAATTAATATGATGACTTGGTATACTGAGAATTGAAGAATCAGAATATTTAAGCCGTCTATTGTGCGTGTCCGCGAGAGATTGAAATAGTGTTTGAATTTAGTTTGTCGCGTTTCGGGATCAGCCATTGCATATCCGGTTACAAGAGGCTCGTAGACCGACATGACAGCGGCAGACGCTGATATAATGCATATTACCTAACTCTCTATAGTTGCTCCTGTTTTTGGTTTGTACCGTGCTTAACTCTAGATATTAATTTACATTACTTTGAAATATGCAAAATATTTCTAATTTCGTACAAAAATATAAAGCCATAGATTTGAAACTTTTCTCGGTGGGTTGTTGATTTATGCGTGAAGACAATTTTATACCACGTCGGGGGCAAACAAGTTGTTACTACAGCTTATGAACGCTTGCAATAGAAGCATCACATGCACGTTTCCGATCCTTTAAAAACTTGGTCACTCTCCTCTTAAAGAGCCCAATATTGTAGTCCAATAGAAAAACCCCCAGAAGGGAGCTCCTTCCACATCCAAAGCGTTCACGGAAGGAAAATCTTCTGAGACCGGACTGTCTGCGACCATTTAACTTCCAAAGTGTGAGGATGAACTCCCTGACTATTGCGAGCGGTGCGATGGTGGAAAGTAGCCTCTGGCATAATACCGAACAATTCAATAATATTAAATGGAACAATATAAATAGTGTAAGCATCTTGTTCATCAACATTGAATTTGATCCTGTTGAGTAGATACTCTTTTATAATAAATTTGTATCTTCCATATTTTAAATTTGGTATGTGTCATATAGTTGTCTTTTGTTGTGTAAAGATCTTTGCTACCTTATATATATGTTTTTTCCTGTTCTTTACTTTTATAAGCTGGTTTTATTTATTACTACAAATAACTTCCACTGCGCTACCGGCTCATAATCTGCTACAGATCCCGGTATATGACATTAAATCGGAATATATCCACATATTATATCTACGTTAACTGATCTTCATAGAGCCCCAGGGGAGACGTCTAGTGCTATTTTTAGAGAAGGTTTCATGTTTTCGAGTTATTTATAAAATAACGCTTGACCTTTAGAGACGTCTTGATCTTTCGCTGCGTTCTATAACGAATTTTATTGATGGTTATTGCTCGAGAACTAATATGTTTTCGCATTTATATATTCAGTTGCCTAACTCTTTGAAATTCTCTTTGTCGCATATCGATCCAACTAACAAAATTAGATATGATTTCGTTAATAATATTGCGCTTATTTTCTAAGTAAATATCAAATTTACCATAAGTACTTACTTGTTTAATAATTTTTGTTTATTCATATGATTAATGATTGCAATAAAAGCTAATGGAAAAGTGATACAATTTAAGAAAGCACGAATTCTAACGAGTTAGTTTACTGCGTTTCTCCGTGTACATTGTAATATCTCTAGGAATAGTATGGATTGATAGAACTTGTTTGGAAAGTTACCTGGACGGTGCGTGTGAACACGTCTTAGATCAAGCTTCCTCTGTCTACCGAATCGTATAAGTCAAGTAATCTATACTTTTAATATAATAAAGCGGAAAAGTTTTTTTTTTGGTCGTTTGTTTGATATCTAGTTTAAACAGGCTAATCAATGGAACTACCAGTCGAATTCGAAAAGTTCTTTTTGTATATGACAACCAAGATTCACGAGGAATAGTATAGGATATCTAATATTAGGCTACACCTCTCAGCTAGTCCTAAATATTGATTTTTGTTAAGTAAGTCGGAAGTGGAAGCTCTCCTGAAGTGATTTATCCGTGTGCGCTGGCATAATGGTTAACGAATGATAGGTAAATACAATGTTCTACAAACGTATTGACCCTTAGTATATATAAAAAGTCAGCGATAGCCTTTCTCTTAAACATAACCCACAGTAAGGTATTTGCGATTTTCTTTGTTGAACATTAAGAATTATTTATGAGCATTATTTTTAGGCATGGCATGTTACTCCTTACGAACAAAAGTTACTTCATCAAGAACACAATTTTATGAAGTTAAATTATGCTCTTGTTGCATGTTATTTGGACACATAGTTTAGGAGATAATGAAAAAATATAATAATTTGAACTTGCGGGAAGTGATAACTATTATGATAGACTACACGGGTGCGTTGGCGGCGCAGTGTTTGTCGGATAAAAGCACGGGTGAAACCGTGGGGCACAGGTAGTATATCATATAAAACATCGCCGGGTATGTTTTTTAGGTCCATGTTATAAATAGGGGACGAGACTATTGCCATTAATCGGGCAGAAAAACCCAATAACACTTTGCTCGACTTGGGAATCGAACCCAGAACCTCGATCATACCAGTCGCGCTTATGACGACTACGCTAATGAGGCATGAGTTTGCTATGAGCAAACATTACCAACAAATTTAAAAATAATGTCACTTCACAAGTTTAGTTAAAATCACAATTGAAATTCAGAATTACTAGTCTCTCTCTTTCCTTAATCTTAATTAAAAACTCCAACATTTTTATTACATTATTTTAATCTTCAAATGTTTATAATGTGGTTATTATCTGTTATTAATTATACATACATGCTTATACATTACTAGCGTTTGGCTCACGGCTTCGGCTGCGTCATTGATGAGTAGGTACCTACTTCTTCATCTACATCGTTTTTACTTTCCGACTGAATTACTATAAAAATGTTTGAAAATGACGGATTTTCATCCCCTTATTAGCAATCTTAGAGTTTGAATTACCGAAAATTGTTCCTCGGTGAGCACTACAGTGTAAAAAGCCATACAAATTTCCACGATCCTAGCCCCAGTATTTTGGGCTGTGTGTTGATATGTCAATCAGTCTTTCATTTATCGTTTTATAAATAGACTAGCTGTGCCCCGCGGTTTCACCCGCACATAATTTAGAAGATACTTCAATATAGACAATATTTTTATCGGGCGGCCAGATGGTCACATCGCGGCATCGCACGGCTTCTTCGCGCCAACTAATATAGGCATAGACCTGAACCGAGTGTTGATTTATTTTAATTTTGTATTATTTCTCAAACTAAGTGTCCAAATAACATGCTGTAAAAGACGAAGTTTACCTTCATGATATATCGCCTTTATCGAAAAAAAAAAAAATCAAAGTGCCGAGCTATAAAAAAAAATATTAACAGAGGTAAGTTTAAGTTATTTGAGCTTGTAAAACATATAAGATAAGTAATGTACGCTGTTAATTGAGTCTTTATTAAATAAATAAAAAGGCAAGCCAAGTTGGGACAAGATCTTTAAAATACTTTGCGTGCCTTATAATAAAGTCAACTATAGAAATTGTCAAATGAATATTTGTTACCAAGTTTAATACAAATTTTGGTCTGTCCGTACGTTTTATCACTTAATAACCATTACACGAATTAAAATAAAACTTGTTTCAACATAACGGGTACTTTTATTTGTGCAAAAACGAATTCCCACGGGGTAATCAAAAATCTGTTTCAACGACGGAACAAATTCTGTTGAAGAACAGGGCAATTAAAAAATGCAAGAAAAATAATACATGGTAATTGAAGAGTGAATTATTTGAATGATAGAATATATTATGTCGCGGATGACAGAATTTATAGTATTTAATAAGAATATTCTAATATTAAAGAAGACAATATATTGTTTTTGAAATTTACTCTTAAGAATAGATTTACTCACTCTCTCTCTCTCTCCACACACAGTTGTAATTGCTCTTTGTCGAATTTATTTTTTGTACATTGTTAGTATGTATTTTATATTATTATTATTTTATCTACTATTAGTTTTTATTTTTATTTTATTGATGTCCGTGATGTATGATAATGTGGCCCAGTCAGAATACCAGCGCTGCACTGATTCAGTGTAGCAATTATGCTGAGACTGGGACCTGTTTATTCCCGCACGGCACGTTACTAATTATTATTATTGTTATTATTATTTTTTGTTGTGTTGATTTTATGTTTTTATAATTTTTGTTTTTGTTGTGTTGTGTGATGGATAAATAAACTTTTTCTTCTTTCTTCTTCTTCTTATTTACATATAAGAATCTCGGTAACGGACATTTTATGAGTGAAATTTTGCATGAAATTGCGTATATTTCACTTTGAAACCATGTATGTGTATACATACATACACCGTCTTACTTATAGATAAATCATGAACTAGTCAGCAGTCAGTAAGTAAGTGAGTGATTGCGTATTCAAACATAATCGTACTACTTTTTTTTTGTTTGTTCGAACGCGCTAATCTCTTAAATTACCATACAGGTATGAAAAATTAAATATAGTATTTTATAGTTTATTTATTGAGGAAGGTTATATAAGTTATAGTTGTACGTTATATAAGTTTAATCTACGAACCTTACCAACGGAGTACGAGAAGCGAAAAACGGCGTTGAAGGAGAGTTGCTCGAATAAATAAATACGGGTGAAACTGTGGGGCAGAGTCAAAATTGCATAATCGCGATTCTAGACATGCAATCGGCTCCAACAATTCGCTTAGCAGTGGAATGCGAAAACCGTAACTAATCGTAAGCATCGAAGGTTAAAAACGTTTCAAAGGGCAAATTTTTGATAATCCTACTAATATAATAAATGTCAAAGTGTGTATGTTTGTTACTCAATCACGCAAAAACGGATAAACGCATTTCAATGAAATATAGGACACAGATCATTTATAACCTGGAATAACACATAGGATACTTTTTATCCTGGTAAAATCATAACTTAACCACTGTTATCCTAAAAATATAATACCCATATATTATTTTGTTGAAGTGAAAACTTCTTTAGCATCGTTTTGATTTGAAATTCATAAGATTTAACGTGGGAGAAAATAAGATAGGAAAGTTTTAGGCAATGGTAAAATGGCACAAAAGAGGTTTGTTGCCACGCGATAATGAATTTTATTACCTCATAAAAGGCACGAAATAAAAACTTTTTAGATAACACTTATGACATTCTGTTACTGATTTATATTATGTTAGGTTACTTTAGTCGTAGAAATGAAATTAATTCGGTTATAGGTCTCTGTACAAACAGTATGGGAATAATTTTAAATGATCAATATGAGAAATTACACTATTTCTAGTTCGTACAAAAGTAACAATAGAGGGCGCTAAAATGAGAACTCTAATAAAATAAAATTATGGATTTTGCAAATTATGTTACCAAAGTACAAGTTTGCATTTTGTTACAAAATCCCCTAAAGAGCGCTAAAATAAAAATATGTAAGTTGCAAATTCTAACACTACAAAAGTAGGTACGAACATTGAAAGTACGAACTTTGAGATGTCAAATAAACTCCCTAGATAGTTCTGACAAGAGAGAGAAAATCTTTTCAGACGATCCCACTTTGTTTAGTTATTAGTTGGGAAAAGGCATCACAACAACCGTGGGTTTTTGTATAAGTGTACGTATTATACGTTTGTAGTTTTTTCAGATGATATTCCCATGGATATTTCGAATATGCAAGGTGATGCCTTAATTAAAAATCATATTGTGAGTACTTGTATGTACATTTTCATAAACTTTAAATTGATGAGTATTTGATCATTTTCTGAATTAAAAAAAACTTATGACGTGAAGGTTTCACTTCTACCACGTGTGAATTGCACTCATGATTTTTTTTGCTTTGTCGTGTTTGAAATCGGCTGGTGCACATGCAGTAATATAGAGGGGTGGTAGGGATCACGTCCACCACAAACATAGTGACAAACACATCTATGATTTTCTTTTGGTTTGTCGTATTCCGAAATCAGTCTGTGTATATCCAATAAGTCGCGGGCCCCAGCTAGTGTTACATTTTTGAAATACCAACACGATTAGACTCAAACAAATCGTCCTACGTCTACAAGGATTTTGAATTTATTGCTTACGTAATCGACTTTATTATGTAATGTTAAATATCTCATAGCTGTTTATTGGTCACGACTTATTAGGTATTCCGTGGTGCAATTCTAACCAGATCTTACTTACGTAAATTTAGTTTTTAACTAGGTGTATTTAAGTATTTTTGGAGTGTACTAAGAAATTCGATTTCTTCGTTAATACAAATACAATTCTAAAATATTAAGAAATGAATACTTGAACTACATTACAATTAAAACGGAATAAATTAATTTACTCAAAATTGAACTTTGTGTTAATACACCGAGAGACGAATGTTGTATGTTAAAATTTACCATCTCATAATATTTAGAACATTAGGATAATACACATGGACGTAATAAAATTTAGCTAATAATAATAATTTATCGATAAAAATACAAAATTATCACATCACATCAACATTATATATTGCGACGCGAATCATTTAAAACTGGTACTATTAATTACTTACTTTGTATCAAATTAAGCAGGATTTTTATTTCTGCGTTATTGAGAATGTTGTAATATTCTTATTATATCATGTTACATCCTCCGGTTAATGAGATTTTGAAATCGAAATTTATATTCGGTCTTTTTTTATATAAACTTGGCAAAATGCGGTACAGACCCGAAAAATATTTCTTCTTGTCGATTACGGTCTCAACGAAATTAATCCGGTAAGCATAATTAAGATTGTTGATGGCTTAGGTATTCTGCCTTAACATGAGCACGCTGATAACTGATGTAACCCATTCGTCGTCATATAACGTCTCAACACCATTAACGTAACTCGCTCGCTAGTCGGGACACTATAAGACTGCCTGTCCACTGTATTATGTTGATCGAAATTTTCACAGCTCCGCTTCAGTGGACAGGCAACCTTACGCTTAGGATCAAGTATGACTTTTATTTCGTGTCGCAAAATCAGACACGTTTTGATGTACCAGGCGTCTCCATTCCTTTCTCTGCACCGCTATTTGCCATTGAGGTGGTTCAATATTGCAATTGGTCAAGTAGCGAGTAGATATCGCGTCCTGAAGGCTCCGTACTATTTTATGTTTTGTATAAATATTATTTTTATATTATACTTACACTCTCCGATGCTTACGACGAGCGACAGCGCGTTTTTATGTGATAAACTTTTATTTTGCAGACGCTACCATAGCATAGTTAAACAGTTATGAAAGTTAACAAAAAATATAACTTCGTGCAATATTAATTATAGATGGAATTGGAACTATATTATTTTTGGATTTATTCTTTATACCAAACGACCTGTTTTCGTGCCAAATTTCAAGAGTGTACGTCCACCGAAAGTGACCCTATAGATTTTGATAGTCGGTCAATGAAAGGGATTTTAACTATTAAGTGTCGTATTTCTTTATTGGGTTTACTTAGATATTTAATTATATTACAGCAGTGTGAGGATATAGAGATAGACCTTCATTCATATGCCTTAATTTCAACCGTATACCTCAAGTCGTATTAAAGTATGGATAATAAAAAAAATCTACTATAAATTAATAATTTAATAAAAATGGAAACAACCTTCAATTATTTTAAATAGTTCTTTCGTATATCTTTGAAGTTGAAGGTCCAATTTCAATGAAACTAAAATGGAATCAGCCTTGATATATCCGCCATCTAACAAAAAAGAGTCATCCAAATGAGTTCATAAGCAAAGAAGTTATGGCTCAACATTCATAAAAAAATATATTTATACATTCGAATTGAGTAACCGCTTTTTTTAAGTCGATTAAAAAAGTTTTGTCATAAAGTTTGAATTTTATAGCGAAACAAGAATACATTTCATTATTTGCAGAAATTGGTCGCGAACTTCCACGCGATCTGTACTTAATCGTGCTTGCGTAAGCATTGGGTTTGCTAATCTATAACTACATAGTGTTGGACCGAGTAAAAGGCAATATAGCCGGACGATGTTGATCTACTTATATATAATACTAGCTGTGTCCCACGGTTTCACCCGTGCTAATTTTATTCGGTAAACATGGCCAACGCACCCGTGTAGGCAATTTTTTTAATAATTTTTGTAAAACTATCGACATTTTTATGAGGAATAAATGAATTAAAAAAAATTATTATATAGCTTATATTACTCGCTGATACTGTAGCTTTACATTGGGGTCCAGTAGTTTTTAAGTTAATCCATTACAAACAATAAATCAAATCCTTTCCTCTTTATAATATTGGTATAGATTTGAACTAAAAAAGTTTATTTAGTTAGGGTAGTTTACATTAAGGTGGAATTAACATGCTTTATTTTTTTTCGATCTGATTATACTGTTAGCCATAAGGGCCCTGAAGCTTGAATGCTTTTGCAGCTTCACCGGGCTTGGCCCGAGTGGCATATGGCACTCAGCCGCGAAAGCGGGGAACATGCATAAGGTTCCCAAGGTGAAAGAACCTTGGCTTGGGCTGTTTGCCAGATATACAACATATGTACATGTCTCTTCTCTCTGGGAGGTGGGAAGAAACATGTATCAAGTTTTGGTCTGCAATAAATAGCCAAAAAAAGACCTTATGTTAGCGATAGCCAAGTTAATCATGTAAAAGTTGCGTCACATGATGCCTACGCAGCTTTTTTTACCATTCACTAACGGCGCTAAATGTTCAACTTTAAAAAAAATGAGTATCATTTTAAAAATTATGATATTTTTTGTTTTTTGATTAGTGGTAGGGAATTTTTTTTCAAATTGAAAATGAGTTGCCAATTGTCTAAGAATAACCGGTCTAGCCTATCTAGGCTTTTAGCGTCACGCACATCTGTGGCCACATCGTAACTTAAAATCCAGTGAGATTGTGGTCAGACGCTATATGTATACAGAATTATAAAAAATATTGAAAAGAAATAAATAAATAAGGCATTTTTCGGGCAATTTGCTTGAATTCTCTTTTGTATTTTTTGTAAAAGCCTTCCTTGACATGTTAGTTATTTTAATAACAAGTTTTATAAGTTAAACTTTTATAAACGCAGGAATGATAACCTATTGCTAGGTTTGCCACCTTTTTTGGTAGTAATATAGTACATTAAAAAAACTGCAAAATATATACATAATACTTTTGGGAGATTTAGAAAAAAATATAGTACTTACATATTTATTTTTAATCATTATTGAGTAACTGCCCAAAAAGGAGTGAAATTTTTTCAGGGCTCATGTATGTGATTTTTCTTTTATTTTATACATTTTTCTGTTTGTATCAAATCTAAATAAGTGATTAATTTTGCGCTGTTCTAATTCTGCAACAAAAACACGACAAACAAAATATTTTTATATTTTTGCTTTTTATTTGATTCCCGGACGTCATACTTGGGTATTATATAGCCTATGTCCCTCCCATAATTAAGACGTGCCAAAGAAATAAACATACATACTTATATACATACAACACGCTCGAAAAACATAATTCTCCTCTTTCGCAGTCGGGTAATAAGCGCAACAGTTGAATTAGCGATGAAAATATAGTATTTTTCGTACTATATTATTTTTCTATAATATATAGTACAATTGGCTAAAATATAGTACGATACTATATAATATAGTACGGGTGGCACCCCTACCTATTGCATACGAATACAGGTCTTATCGCTATGTAGGTCAGTAACAAACAATCTAGAGACACTAATAATAATTGTGATCTATAACATTATTTATTTGAAAGGCTTTTAATTTTCAATTGTTTGTTCAACAAAACTTGAAGTACAATACAATATTTACTGCCAAGTTAATAGACAGGCAATCAAAACGCGTAGTTAATAAAATTGATTGTTACGCGCTAACAGAAACAAAATAACAATTTATTATTATGGTTGTTTTATACAATGTTTATTTAAACAAGTTTCTAATTGAATTGTTTTTATTTTATTTTAACAAGAAGCTATGAATTGCTAGATCATATTTTGTTTAGAGATTAAAGGGATTAAGCCATATTTTCTGGATATTCATTAATTATCTAGCCAAAATCATTAATAAAATTATCATTCTCGTAGCCTATTGTTACTGTATTTGCTCTTTTAGTAATTGTCGATTTGTTTAGTACAATAGAAACTACTCCAGAATTTCGTTTAAGACCTCATCCATCTTGAAAAAATCTGCTTCTGCTTTCACTATTTGCCTTTTATTATAAATTCATAATTTTCACTGTACTACATACTTAACTATGTATTTAAGTAACGGTATACAATAAGGAGCAATTTAAATACGTTAGCAATTTGAAATAGTTCATTGTCCACGGCATTTGTTGTCTTGTATTGCAAGATTATCAATATTAGTGTGGTTCTAGGTGAAAATCAGCGCTAGGGTAATTTCATAACATTTCATCATAACGCGCATACTTCTTAAAACACGGAATATTTTTTTTTTATAAGTCCAGTTCCAAGTACATCATGCCCGCATCAGACAGATTGTACCAATCGGATCAGTTTATCAGGATATTTCTAAATAACGACGTTAAAAATATTCCTGTATTTTCAGGCCAAAATGTAGTCGTTGTAGGTGACGGTTCATCCACGGATCAGCAATTCTTAAGAAATCATTGGAGGGAATTAGAATAGATGCCTTTCCAAGAAATTGCGTTGGAGTTACCGACGAGACTATATTATTATGTACTGTCATTCCGTTGCAGATTAGTGGACAGACTTGTGTGACTTACTACTATACAAGTAACCCATCTGAAAAATTGCGTTGTATTACTAATGAGCCAATAAGTGCGATCAGTCCGCTGCGGATAAGTGGATGAATTTATGTGACTACACAGAGAATTCTTCTTCTTTCTCTTCATTTTCTTTCGACTTGACCTTACTGTTAGCCTGAGGGGCTCTATCCAAAAAAAGAGCCTGTGATGGCTTTTACAGCTTTACCGGGTTTGTGGGGCGAGCGCTTAATTCACTCTGCCGCGAAAGCGTGGGCAACAAGCGCTCAAGGGTGCCAAAGGGGCCGGACCTCGGCTTGGGCTTTTGCCGCGAATGCAATTAAGTCGCGATCTGACTAAATTCTAAAACCCCTGTGTTATGATCTGTACGTGATGATACGTACGATGCCCAAGTAATTATATGATACACAGAATAACAAATGGACTATAGGTAAATCAGCTTGGAGACATTTTTACATTTGTAGTAGTTTAATACACAAATCGACTTAAACTGGAATAAACCAGTTTCTTCGCTTATGAGTAGCGTTAGAAGGGTACAAATACGTACACTACTACTAACGCAGAAATGTCTCCAAGCTATTTGGCTGTATACGTACGTACCGCTTTGGTTTATTCAACAGCCAAAAATCGAATGGTGAAAAATGAATTCACGATCACCGTTTTTTTATGTCAAGGTCAGTCCTTCGATTCTGTCTATATGGATTATAAAGTAGGTGCTTATTTTAATTTAAGCCGTGATTATGTAACATTACTAAAATCAACACAAGTAGAGAGTAAAACTAAATATCCGTAGATGGTGAAAGTTTTGATTAATGTATGGCGCTTTAAATAGATAATGATTATCATTAAGATTGTCTGACAGTACAATGGAAAGGAATTAATGTTGACAAATTATATTAGATACGTGAAGCAAAAGCTTTCTACCCTTTTTTATACGTATTGCGTGCACGGAAGCGGTGCGTTTTATATGGAGAAGGAGTTCAAAAATCTAAAAATTATCTATAATATCTATTCTAATATATTAAATTTAATACTGCGAATCCTAACCCGACCAGTGCCATTGAACTTAGACCCCCCAAAATATTGACATTGCCACTCAATGGAAAGAGACAGCAAGTGATAAAGATAATACTCATTGTTTATGAATACTGTAAATTTCAAACAGTAAACAGTCTATGATCAAAAAATCGCTGGTCGAATTTCGACCTTAGAGCGACCACCAGTTATATTAAATACGTAAAAAGTCTTTACAAGTTAATTCTTTTCTAGTTGATGATTGTCGTATTTCGTGTTGTATGAAATATTTCAATAGTATTTTTTTAATAGTAGCACGGTAAAGTTTTAAGGTAGATTTCTCTCTACTTGGGGCAGTCCTAAGGGCAAAGGGGCAGACATAAGATCGTAACCAAATAACCTTGTGTTGTGTTCCTGTGGTGAGTAGGGATTACAAATCAAGCGATCCGTATGCCCGTTTGCTATTTTCGAAGTATAAAAAAAGTTGCTTGGCTCGATGGTCAGCACAAAACAATTAAAAAATATCGACGTTACCGTTGTCATGATGGTAAGCAAGCCTCTTGGCAGCTGAACGAACATACACCAGTTGATTCTTAAACGCGACAAACCAAAAGCGAGTCATTGTGACGTGTTTATCGCTATGGTGGTTCCAACCCAGTCAGGTATAGCCCACCACCCCTAGATATACTCTGGCTGGCTTCGGAACGTGATATAAAAAAGGCCTTTATCACACGAGGCTATTAAAATTTTCAAGCGACTCGCGTTTGATACGCAAACTCTACGAGTTTCTTGTAAGTAGCCGCCAACAATTTCGCTATGTTCCGCACACGACACGACGCGTCGACTACGCGTTTGTCTGTCATATGCAGACTTTGACATCAGTCGCACGATTTGTGCTTGACCTACGGTTCGTGTCTCAGTCGCATCGCATGTGACTAGCCTCGTGGGAGAAAGACCTATACGTTGCACTTTAACTGTTGTATTACGATGTAAATCAATGTTGAACGATTTAGTTGATAAAATATGATGAGTTAGTTGATAACATGATAGAATAACCATTTCATCGTATATAAAGTTTAATGATATCCTGTCCACCATTTTGCGTAACACTGTGTGTAGGCGTGTATAATTGGATTTGATTTAAGGCCATCTGTATTACTATTTAAGACAGGGTTGCACTTAGATTTTCTCTACGATCCTTAATTTAGCAGCAAATGATACAGATATAAAGTCTGTAAATATATTATGAACTAGCTGTGCACGCGAGAGGCCGATCGGGCATACGCGCGAATCGTGCTAACTCCGCTTACGGTTATTTTAAAGACAAAAATGCTTATTGTGGGTGATGGTTAGAAGCTGCTGCTCTTATTGACTTTTTACAATTATGCACTACATTAGTTTAATATATCTCTAATGATTTACTCAGTGTAAACCATTTAAGGGCCCAAAAACGTCATTTGACCGAATTGGTTTTTATTTGTGCGGAACCCTAATATTTTTTCTGGAATAAAAGTAACCTGAGTTACTCCTTATAGTATCAGCTGTCTGCCAGGGGAAGTCCCGTCAAAATCGCTGTAACCGTTTCAGAGATCACCCAGAAGAAACAGAGAGAGACAAAAATTTTTTTATTATAGGTACCGTGTATACTTTCATATGTATTTAGTTATAAACAGTTATTCTGACATTACAAACAGACACTTCAACTATATTAATTGTATAGATACACGATAAGAATATATGACTTGCCTAAAAATAAATGTTATACATTATAAGTGGAGCAAAGGATAGTGTATTTTTTTTTGTATTTGTATACCTTTATATTTATAATTTTATGTATGTGTTGTATGATGGTTAAACATCGGATAATCTTTATTTATGACATTTTCAAACATTATGTATTTTGTTCATAAAGTTTCAAAGAAATAGTAACAAGCCCAATGGGTGCTTAGGTTATCAATTATAAAACTAATAAATAAAATGTTCATTTATTTAGCAAACATCATCATTGGACCGTAAAAAACAGATATACGTAACATTAAATTTAAAGTAAATGCCACCGTTTCGCAAAGTTTCGGGTGCCTGGGCCCCCTTGACCCGACTAATACGTGCCTGGCATACCGCAGTCATAGCTCGTCGTAATGGCGGAATAATAACACGAATTTGACCGCCCCGCGTTGTGTAATATAAGGCCGCATCTCCACGGTGTTAGCTCGTCGGATTTATAACACTTTTACTCTTCAATTTGAATTTTAATAAACTATTGTGATATTTTTTTTTTTGTGTTAGTATAATCACATTGTTTGTTGCGAGATATTTCAGCGTTTATGTAAACTGCACTATTGTTTAGATTGCAGACAGTGCATATACTATCACGGTGTGTTTTTCAAAGGATATAGTTAGTGTATTGTATAATGAATTAGCTTCTGCCCGCGACCTCATTATCACTCACTCACCATTTCTTTGCCCCGCTTTGTAGCCTAAACGATTTGATGGATTTTAGCATACGAGGTTACGTTAGAATCATTTTAATTGTGCTAGTTACATAGGCTATATTTTTTCATTTTTTTTTTTTTTTTTTTTTTACTATATCTAAAAGTAATATTTAAATTACTTATACTTTGTCTATTAACCAATGACATAAGCATCCCGTGTACAATCATAAGAATCGGTCAAGCCGTTTTTGAGTTAAATCCGGACATACAAACAGACAAAATTTTTTAAAATGGGCTTTTTGTTATAGGTATTGTTGCGGACAGCGAGCGGGGCGAGCGAATAACGATAGTCTAATAGTATAAAATGAACAAGTAAATGAAATAATACGTGTTAGGAATAAGGTTTATAAATACGTGTTAGGAATAGATAGAATAATATGAACTGAATATGTGTGAATATGTGTATTTTAAAACGATTAGAATAAGAATATAGCTAGTTATAAGTTTAAATGTATAAATTTCACTAGTTGTAAGGATGAACCATGCCAGACTCGGAACATCTGGCATGGTGACTCATGGTACTGCCGAGAGCGCGCACACAGGGCGTGCGCGCTCATTGGCTGAGCGACGCCCCGCACGGAATCCATCGCACTACCGGTTGCGAGGCAAAGGGCGAGGTTAAATATAGCGGAGAGGACGGCAGTACTGCGTAAGCCCGGCAAGAGCGCGTCGCTTCCCGACAGCTATCGCCCGATCAGTCTCCTAAATACGTTAGGGAAAATTTACGAGCGGATCCTTCTGAACCGTCTCAAGCCAGTAATAGAGGAGAAAGACCTCTATCCGCCTGAGCAATTCGGTTTCCGTGCTAGATATTCTTGCACTCATCAAGTGCACCGCCTCACGGAGCACGTTGCATTTAATTTTGCTGAACTTTATAAGCCTCGCCGTACACTTGCGGTCTTTTTCGACGTGGCCAAGGCCTTTGACAAGGTCTGGCACGAGGGATTGGTTTACAAGTTGTACCGCTTTGAAGTCCCCGATAGGCTAATTAAAATAATTCGCGACTATCTAACAGATCGTACCTTCCGCTATAGAGTGGAAGGTGAATTGTCCACGCCCCGTCCAATACGCTCAGGCGTTCCCCAAGGATCGATCCTGGCTCCTAGCCTATTTAACCTGTACGTCAGTGACCTACCTCGACTCCCGGAAGTCGAGGTAGGGCTATACGCTGACGATACAGTCTTATATGCCTCAGATAGGAATAGATCCCACCTCAGACACAAAGTCCAACGCTCCGTGACCACTCTCGGGAAGTGGTTTAACGAGTGGCGTATAGCCGTTAATCCCTCGAAGAGCGCCGCGATGCTCTTCGATGCGGATTCGTCACAGATACCGTGGAAGCTTAAACTTGTTAAGCTCTACGATAATCCGATTCCGTATGTAAGAGAGACCAAATATCTAGGGGTAACCCTAGATAGTAGGCTCTCTTTTAGACCCCACATCCGTAAGGTTAGGAACAGGGCCGCGTGGGTCCTGGGCCGGTTGCATCCTCTGTTGTGTTCGGTGAGTAAAATGTCCACGCGACATAAGCTCACGCTCTACAAGACGTGTATTCGACCAATTTTGACATACAGTTGCGCCGTGTTCGCACATATGTCCGAGTCGAGTTTCAAACGGTTACAATCGATACAGAATAGGTTCCTCTATCGTCTCACCGGGGCCCCGTGGTATGTTCGAAGCGTAGATCTCCATAGAGATATGGAGCTTCCTTCGATACATGCCTACGTTAAACAGCTCTCCCGTTCGTATTTCGACACCGCGTCGAACCACGCGAATCCGTTAATAAAAACAGCCGCCACTTATGTTCCGGCACCCACGGACATCCGGTGGAAACGCCGGCCGCGCAATATTTTTATTGATCCCGACGATCACATCGAAAATTCGAATAAATATTACACATCCGTCTCTCCAAACAGAGCGTGCCAGCGCCCACGCCCGCGTAACCACCGTTCTCTCCGCAGAGGGCGGGCGGTCAATTTCGCTCCAGCACACCCGTCACGTCCACCCTCTCTAGCGGTAACCCAAGCCTAGGTCCGTTCCTCGGTGTGAAACCCTTGGGTCAGGCAACCGCCCGCGCGATACAAGTGACACTGTACGTGCATCACTTAGCTACCTACATACAACACTACACACGTATGAACATACACACGTGCACACCACACAGGTACATAGGTTCTGTGAGGGACCTTTTTTTTTCTTTTTTTACGCTAGTTAGTTAGCGCTAGTTAGTGTAGAAACATTCCGATTACTGAATACACATACGCACGGTTCCTTCCTTCCTCCCAGGAGGAAGGGAACGTGCCTATGTGTATATTTAGTTAGCTCGAATCGTAGGTGTAGGGATTCGAATAGATCGCGACCTATTTGCGAACGCGACGACCGCCCGAGCCGAGGTCCGGCCACTTTGGCACCCTCGTGCGAGTCGTCCACAAAACTTTCGCGGCTGAGTGCCCTCTGCGCTCGCCCCCAAGTCCGGTGAAGCTGTAAAAGCCGCAGCGGCTTTAGGGCCCCTAAGGCTAACAGTGTAGTCAGTTCTAAAAAAAAAAAAAAAAAAAAAAAAAAAAAGGCAGTACTGCGATCAGTTCGAGAAACACTACAACAACAGCAAGCAGCAAGCAGCGAATCACCAAGCAAACTACAGTCAAGAACGTTATTAAGAAACCACATTGTTACTACGAACTACTGTAACTTTGTAAGAAACAAGAATAAAACAAGCGCTATTAATTTAGCACACATTAAAATATTGTGGACGTCTTTTATTCACAATAGGTATCTTATATACTTTCATATGCATTTAGTAAAAAAGTGTTATTTTGACTTTACAAACTGACACTTTAATCTTATTAATTGTATAGATAATATATAGGCCTATACATAGACGTAGTATATTATACTACATGTATGGGTCTACATGTAGGAGTTTTTGCATCGGATAATCTTTATTTATGACATTTTCAAACATTATGTATTTTGTTCATAAAGTTTCAAAGAAATAGTAACAAGCCCAATGGGTGCTTAGGTTATCAATTATAAAACTAATAAATAAAATGTTCATTTATTTAGCAAACATCATCATTGGACCGTAAAAAACAGATATACGTAACATTAAATTTAAAGTAAATGCCACCGTTTCGCAAAGTTTCGGGTGCCTGGGCCCCTTGACCCGACTAATACGTGCCTGGCATACCGCAGTCATAGCTCGTCGTAATGGCGGAATAATAACACGAATTTGACCGCCCCGCGTTGTGTAATATAAGGCCGCATCTCCACGGTGTTAGCTCGTCGGATTTATAACACTTTTACTCTTCAATTTGAATTTTAATAAACTATTGTGATATTTTTTTTTTTGTGTTAGTATAATCACATTGTTTGTTGCGAGATATTTCAGCGTTTATGTAAACTGCACTATTGTTTAGATTGCAGACAGTGCATATACTATCACGGTGTGTTTTTCAAAGGATATAGTTAGTGTATTGTATAATGAATTAGCTTCTGCCCGCGACCTCATTATCACTCACTCACCATTTCTTTGCCCCGCTTTGTAGCCTAAACGATTTGATGGATTTTAGCATACGAGGTTACGTTAGAATCATTTTAATTGTGCTAGTTACATAGGCTATATTTTTTCATTTTTTTTTTTTTTTTTTTTTTACTATATCTAAAAGTAATATTTAAATTACTTATACTTTGTCTATTAACCAATGACATAAGCATCCCGTGTACAATCATAAGAATCGGTCAAGCCGTTTTTGAGTTAAATCCGGACATACAAACAGACAAAATTTTTTAAAATGGGCTTTTTGTTATAGGTATTGTTGCGGACAGCGAGCGGGGCGAGCGAATAACGATAGTCTAATAGTATAAAATGAACAAGTAAATGAAATAATACGTGTTAGGAATAAGGTTTATAAATACGTGTTAGGAATAGATAGAATAATATGAACTGAATATGTGTGAATATGTGTATTTTAAAACGATTAGAATAAGAATATAGCTAGTTATAAGTTTAAATGTATAAATTTCACTAGTTGTAAGGATGAACCATGCCAGACTCGGAACATCTGGCATGGTGACTCATGGTACTGCCGAGAGCGCGCACACAGGGCGTGCGCGCTCATTGGCTGAGCGACGCCCCGCACGGAATCCATCGCACTACCGGTTGCGAGGCAAAGGGCGAGGTTAAATATAGCGGAGAGGACGGCAGTACTGCGTAAGCCCGGCAAGAGCGCGTCGCTTCCCGACAGCTATCGCCCGATCAGTCTCCTAAATACGTTAGGGAAAATTTACGAGCGGATCCTTCTGAACCGTCTCAAGCCAGTAATAGAGGAGAAAGACCTCTATCCGCCTGAGCAATTCGGTTTCCGTGCTAGATATTCTTGCACTCATCAAGTGCACCGCCTCACGGAGCACGTTGCATTTAATTTTGCTGAACTTTATAAGCCTCGCCGTACACTTGCGGTCTTTTTCGACGTGGCCAAGGCCTTTGACAAGGTCTGGCACGAGGGATTGGTTTACAAGTTGTACCGCTTTGAAGTCCCCGATAGGCTAATTAAAATAATTCGCGACTATCTAACAGATCGTACCTTCCGCTATAGAGTGGAAGGTGAATTGTCCACGCCCCGTCCAATACGCTCAGGCGTTCCCAAGGATCGATCCTGGCTCCTAGCCTATTTAACCTGTACGTCAGTGACCTACCTCGACTCCCGGAAGTCGAGGTAGGGCTATACGCTGACGATACAGTCTTATATGCCTCAGATAGGAATAGATCCCACCTCAGACACAAAGTCCAACGCTCCGTGACCACTCTCGGGAAGTGGTTTAACGAGTGGCGTATAGCCGTTAATCCCTCGAAGAGCGCCGCGATGCTCTTCGATGCGGATTCGTCACAGATACCGTGGAAGCTTAAACTTGTTAAGCTCTACGATAATCCGATTCCGTATGTAAGAGAGACCAAATATCTAGGGGTAACCCTAGATAGTAGGCTCTCTTTTAGACCCCACATCCGTAAGGTTAGGAACAGGGCCGCGTGGGTCCTGGGCCGGTTGCATCCTCTGTTGTGTTCGGTGAGTAAAATGTCCACGCGACATAAGCTCACGCTCTACAAGACGTGTATTCGACCAATTTTGACATACAGTTGCGCCGTGTTCGCACATATGTCCGAGTCGAGTTTCAAACGGTTACAATCGATACAGAATAGGTTCCTCTATCGTCTCACCGGGGCCCCGTGGTATGTTCGAAGCGTAGATCTCCATAGAGATATGGAGCTTCCTTCGATACATGCCTACGTTAAACAGCTCTCCCGTTCGTATTTCGACACCGCGTCGAACCACGCGAATCCGTTAATAAAAACAGCCGCCACTTATGTTCCGGCACCCACGGACATCCGGTGGAAACGCCGGCCGCGCAATATTTTTATTGATCCCGACGATCACATCGAAAATTCGAATAAATATTACACATCCGTCTCTCCAAACAGAGCGTGCCAGCGCCCACGCCCGCGTAACCACCGTTCTCTCCGCAGAGGGCGGGCGGTCAATTTCGCTCCAGCACACCCGTCACGTCCACCCTCTCTAGCGGTAACCCAAGCCTAGGAGTCCGTTCAACTCGGTGTGAAACCCTTGGGTCAGGCAACCAGACCCGCGCGATACAAAAAAATTATGTTTTTTTTGTAGCACTGTACGTGCATCACTTAGCTATCCTACATACAACACTACACATTCGTATGAACATACACACGATGCACACCACACAGGTAATTCATAGGTTATAAGTGGAGCAAAGGATAGTGTATATATTTTTGTTTTATTTGTTTTGTATGATGGTTAAACCTCGGATAATCTTTATTTATGGCATTTTCAAATATTATGTATTTTGCTCAGAAAGTTTCAAAGAAATAGTAACAAGCCCAATGGGTGCTTAGGTTATCCAATTATAAGGAACTAATAAATAAAATGTTCATTTATTTAGTAAACATCATCATTGGACCGTAAAAAAACAGATATACGTAACATTAAATTTAAAGTAAATGCCACCGTTTCGCAAAGTTTCGCGTGCCTGGGCCCCCTTGACCCGACTAATACGTGCCTGGCATACCGCAGTCATAGCTCGTCGTAATGGCGGAATAATAACACGAATTTGACCGCCCCGCGTTGTGTAATATAAGGCCGCATCTCCACGGTGTAAGCTCGTCGGATTTATAACACTTTTACTCTTCAATTTGAATTTTAATAAACTATTGTGTTAGTTTTTTTTGTGTTAGTATAATCACATTGTTTGTTGCGAGATATTTCAGCATTTATGTAAACTGCACTATTGTTTAGATTGCAGACAGTGCATATAATATCACGGTGTGTTTTTCAAAGGATATAGTTAGTGAATTGTATAATGAATAAGCTTCTGCCCGCGACCTCATTTTTTTAACCGACTGCGAAAAAGGAGCGTTGTTTTTTTCGACCGTATGTATGTATGTCATGTCTATTTCTTTGCCCCGCTTTGTAGCCTAAACGATTTGATGGATTTTAGCATACGAGGTTTCGTTAGAATCATTTTAATTGTGGAAGTTACATAGGCTATATTTTTTCATTTTTTTTTTTTTTTTTTTACTATATCTAAAAGTAATGTTTAAACTACTTATACCTTGTCAATTAACCAATGACATAAGCATCCCGTGTACAATCATAAGAATCGGTCAAACCGTTTTTGAGATAAATCCGGACATACAAACAGACAAAAATTTTAAAAATGGGCTTTTTGTTATAGGTATCTTATATACTTTCATATGCATTTAGTAAAAAAGTGTTATTTTGACTTTACAAACTGACGCTTTAATCTTATTAATTGTATAGATAATATATAGGGCTATACATAGACGTAGTATATATTATACCTACATGTATGGGTCTACATGTAGGAGTTTTTGAAACGATCTTCAGCTGCTATGTGGCTGTTTTTATTATAATTCATTAACTTAGGCTCTTTTCACCCTATATTATTATTTTACTATTGGTAGCATTTAACGTGACATAATTTGGTTATTGTGCATACGTGAAGTGGATTATAAATATAAACAGGAAACATGTGTCATGAGTTGCCACAAAAACTCCCTAACTAATTCTAACAAGGGGACACCATCTTGTTAGACTCCACTTTAAGCACTACGAAAGCTTAAAAACATTGATACTAGCAAGGGCTTCTGCAGCGCCACAACAAAAAGAAGAACTCGAAGGTGGTAGCTCGACCAGCTAGTATTTGAAAATGCACTACCTTATGAAGTATGCAGTTTCATCACGATTTTTTTTTTCACTGAAAGCTCAGCGTTTTTATTTTTTTAAACCCACGCCGATCAACGCAGTGTTCGAACTTTCTACCTTTAGAGCGATAATCAAAATGTATTTATTTATATTATCGTTAATGTTAAAAATAGTATACTGTGGACATAATAACAAGTTCTTACGAGTTGAGGCAGTTTGTGCGATCGTTTGCCCACCTGTAACAAATAAAAAAATTTTTTAAAATGATAAGTTCATATAAATTCTAATGCTAATTTCTTTACGAGCTCATAAGCACCTCTTCCACAATAGTACAAAAACTTAAATGTTACACAGGTTAAATGTCACTTGTAAAATTAAACACCGATTAAATAAATAATAATTATTATTTAAAAATATATTGTCGTCACCTATAACAAAATCTATATAAATACAAACACAATGTAAATTTAAAAATTATTAAACCCTAGACACAAATAACCTTTTCATTGAGGTCATTTCAATGAGCCCAAACACGATATTTCTGCTGTAAGTCGGTGAGGAGGTAGGTATTCTAAAGATTCCAGGTGACGCTGCAGCATCAGGTCAAGGTTTTTATAAAATCATTGCAGTAACAGAATGCCAAATCTATTTTCAACTAGAAAAGAGCTGATGATCTTCAAACGGCTGAACAGATTTTCTTGAATTATAACTAAGAACACTCTCGATTAAGTCACCTAACAAACAAAAAAAACTAGATCAAAATCGGTTCAGCCGTTTGTGAGATACCATGCCACAGACAGACACACAGATACACTTATAGCACCCCCCTTGTTTTTGACAGGGGTTAAAATGATAGAGATTTGCCGTTATGCGCGCGTCACGCAAAAACTTCTACATAGATTTTAGATATTTTTTCTCTGTTTTATTCATTAGATACTTGATTCTTATCTAAAAAAAATATCACGATATTTTCACTCAATAAAAAGTTATTAAAGTTTTAGGAAACTGCGATTTTCATAAGCACTACGCGTGCATCGACCTTTTTATTTTTTAGAACTGACTACACTTTTAGCCTTAGGGGCCCTGGAGCCTTTGACGGTTTTTACAGCTTCACCGGATTTGTCGACGTGTTTTCTTACTGTGGTGTTAATATAATAAATACCGCAGACGAAGTTGCGGGTATCAGCTTGTTGATGATACAATTTACAGTCATATTCACACAAAGCATTACAAAGGAAATATTTTTTGTTTCAATTTATTTTTAACTGACGTCAAAAAAAGACGGTGGTTACATACTCAATTCGAATGTATTTTGGTTTTGGATGTCAGCCATAACTTCTTTGTGTATGAACCGATTTGAATGAATCTTTTTTTGTTGGATAGGGGAGGGGATACCCCAAGGTTGTGGTGGTTCTATTTTAACGTAATTGGCATTAGACCTTCAACTTCGAAGATACACAAGGGAACTCTTCAAAATTATAGAAGTTGGAATTATTTTTTGTTAAAAATTTTCTTGTTTAAAAAATTCACCGTGTGTTCTTCAATGATGATAAGTGATGGCAACCATTACAAGGTCTGACATGTTCAGGTGGAATTTATAATTAGGCAAAACAACACATTGATTCAGATCACTTTTATTTTCGTACAGCTTCTTAAAGAAAAAATGCTCGAGGAGGTCCTAGATAGACACGTGATAAAAGTGATAACTCTTTTTCTCCTTCAAACCCACGGTATATCTTTCTTCTCTCTCATGTAACGAAATGTGACTAAGCGTGACGCGTCCTTGAAATTTTACTTTCAATTCTTGTCCAATTAGGTATCGAATCGCCACCTAACAAGTTTACACTACAAAAATGTACACACGTAAGAAGTTACTTTTCCTTGGAGTAACAAGTTTGTCAATGTAAATTAATTCTACTGACTTACAAACAAAAAACGGACAGTAAAATGAATTATTCACGTAATAATTATTGGTGTCATATAACTTTCGTCATATGATGTGCGTGAAGCTTTAAATCTTACCGTCTACAACAAAACGCGCTAAAAAAGTATAACTTTAAAAATATATCTTTTCGTCCACTTCTGTATATATTTGTTTATACGTGATGTAATTTACGGGAGACTTCTTAACTGTTTGCCATTATAATAAGGATCGTAACGTCCACAAAAGGTGAGCTAGAGGCGCTTAGACTAGTGATGTGAATCTCGATGCTATTAAGATATCAGAGTGTTGAAACGATCTCATTGTCTGCACAACAATGAGATTTGCACCATTCTGAATCGCTTCTAGCACCGTATACGTTGATATCCTCGTGTTTCCAAGATGTCGCAATATTTAATTATGATCTCTATGTTCATACAACGCAAGGCCTTTTTTTCTATTAATCAACAACACAGTCTGAATTACAAAAATGTTGAAACTTTATTTCTTGCATGTTTACGACTATATTAGGTATTAGCGGTAATCCGCAATTACGCACGCTTTCGTTACGCTTTACATATTTACATCTTTTATTTTTATTATCTCATATTATTGATAATTTATGTAACATATCAATTGACGATTGATATATTATGTATACTTCCTGTATACTAAATTTCATTAACACTTATTTAGTTTTTTTTACGTGTCCTACAAGCCAGTAAAAGCTACTATTCGCTTATATAGCCTACTTTTTTATTGTGGATTGATATACAAGTATATAGGTACTTCTCGTATACTACATTTCATAAAATTACTGAGTTTTAAAAGAGCAAATATGAATCGAAAGTTTTATTTACTTAGTATTAAGTATATATCTCCCTTTCAATAAAAAGCTGGAAAGAGTTTTGTTATGTATTGGGAGAGCAAAGTTATTATATTAAATTCCTGAAACTTGTTTTTTAGTGATTCAAGATGTTCCATGTTGTAGATTGTATGACTCTGAAATTGACTCTGAAATATTGAAAATTCTTTGTTATACATTTGTAGGAAGCCACCTGGAATACACGTCTTAAATATGGAATCCATGCTATCATAAGAAGAGTATACAATATATTACAATAATCGCTATGATAATCTATCGCTAGCAATTAATCTCCTTGGCATATAATATTTTTCGACCACCTCGTCATTCAATACACAGCGAAATTATGTTCAAATGCTAGCCAATAATTTAAATCAAAAGAAAAGATAATAGTTTATAATCTACACAAACATATGAAGATAATTCGAAGTAAATAAATTCAAAGCAGTTAACTGTTACATAACAATTTTTTACAAGTACGTTCTATCTGATTTGTGAACTGGCGAGATCGTGTAATGGTATTTTTTTATTACGTTTTTTTACTATGATCCAATTTTGTCATTATCTAACAGTACCTAATCAACTTCGTAATGTATTCTCGACTTGACATTTGAACAGTATTCGGACAGTTGTATTATTACTTCGCCTAGAAACAACACGATAAAAATGTCATGTTTTTTTAAAATTATTTTAGCTACCTTTGGTAATAGCAATGATTTAGTCAATTTTGCGATAATTTAGTACGTTAATTAATTTCGTTCGAGTATGTAGTGATAACCGGTATATACCGGAAAGGGTATAACTTTGCCCATAATAACTTTAACCTGAGTTTTATTTATTGAATGATGATGTCACGCGCAGTCACATGAACATAATGCCGCGTTTTTGTGGCATATTTCTTATTGTTTAAACAATTAATACTTTACGGATATTATTCTCAACAAAAGTGTTTAAAGCAACTTTTGCAAAGCTATCTACTCCCGGTTTAAATATAGCGAATCCGGTTTGTCACATCCAGTATTTCTATTATCTGTGATCGTTAACTAAATCATTTTAAATTACATATATTTATCCGTAGCCCGTAGGTCAGTAATGACACGCTTTTCGTTACGGTTACTTTTGCCGTAGTTATATAAATGAAACTACTTAATTTATACGTAGTACATTTTTTTTTAAAATAATAACTCGACTACATGACGGTGCTGTTCCTGACGGTAAACATAGAACACTCCAAACACAACGGCGATCATCGAGAGATCTTAAATCCATCGGCGGTCGCCGCTGCTATGCCGGTCTGCAGAAATATCTTTTCATCTTACGCCTGAAGGACCCGATGTCGTAAGAAGGAGTGAACACACTGGTCGGGAGAAGGTTCCACAGTGTCACGGTACAACAAAGATAAGTCATTGGGAACTTTTTAGTTCGTGCGATGATGTAGGTTACCGCAAAACTCTTACTCCGAAACTCACAGCGTGTGGTTCTGTTGTGGAAGAGAGAAGAGGGTATTAGATTGAACAGCTCTTCAGAATACTCACCATGATACAGACGGTTGATGTTCCTGTGCAGATTTATTTATTTAAGCAGGTTCAAAGCATTTGGTAACGTCTGCATCATTAACAATGCGATCAGCCCGTCTCTGCTATCTCTCCAGTACATCGAGGAGGTAGTTCGCGGATCCATCCCAGAGATGCGAACAGTATTCCATACACAGCCGAACTTGTGCCTTGTAAAGAAGATACAGTTGACCGAGCATGAAAAACCGTCGCACCCTGTTCAAGATTCCGAGTCTCCGAGATGTAGTAGAGATGACACTATATACGTATTATACTTGTAGTATGTATAACATGTATGTATTGTATACAATGAAATCAAAATCAATAGTACATTATTGCAAAGGCCGTGAAATAGGCAATTGCAGGTCGAGGACGAGTTTGAAAGCCGAGCCGCAGGCGAGGACTTCACTAATACGAGACAGACAATTGCCATTTCCGCCGAGGCATATTTAGTGCTTTTTTCAAACAAGCATGGAAATATTGCATTATTTTCGAAAAAAGAACACGCGAAGTATCGAATTTAAGGACAAAGAAAATCAAATCCATTGCAAGAACGTTTTTTGAATTTGGAACATTACAACGGGAGCATTGTAATGTTGTATGAAACGGCGTGCTGGGGTTATTAAATACGCTTTAATTGGATCTCTTTTACTATTCTTGGCATGTCCGTAAATTCAAAACTTCGCGTGTTTTTTTTCCGAAAATAATGACAATATTTCCATGCATGTTTGAGAAAAAATAATTTATTAACTTTATTTAGGTCCTAAGAAAGCTTTTATTATAAACGTCAAAACACTACTACCTGTTCAAAAAAATCCCAGTCACCAAGAAGAACAAGAAAGAAACTCAATCAGGTTTTTTTTTTCTCCTGTAAGTACAAATAATATTTACACTTAATATGATCATATTAAATAATAACTTAGTGACTTCCAGTCACTTTCACTTCCAGACATAGCTATCATTCACATAATGCTCCGGCTTGACATGGTCTTTGAACTTACTTTCTGGTAAATCAGTAATTTACTTCGGGATATTAAAATAGAACTTAACAATATTTTCTAAAAAACTTCTATTGGTTACCGAGTCTAAAACAAGGTATGGCTAATTTATGTTTAACGATATTAAAGAAGAAGGTATGCGCCTAGATTTCGATACCCAGTTCCAGTAAAAAGGGTGATTTAGGGATATTGAGAAATAATTGGGAGAAAACCAATCCAAGCTTCAAGCACGTGACAAGGAACAGAAAACCTCATTACAGAGAGGAAAGTGGCGAGCTCTCGGTTTCAAAGCCATTAGTAAATTTCGCTTATTGAGAGCGGTGTAAGTATATTGTACAAGTGTGATGCATTGTATTGTTTCTGTACCTTTTTTATATAACCAAGGTGGCAAACAAGCATACTGTCAATCTGATGGTAAACGTCTACAGTAGCCTACTGACATTTATAATACCATAGCTACCGACCTTGAACCCCCTAGCTCAAGGAGCTCTGGAAATCCTACTCACCGCAAGAACACAAAACAAGGCGTTATTCTGCCCCAATTAGAGAGAAATCCTATATGACCATAACATTTGGAACAGCTATGGAACTTGGCACCCGTAACATATCAGCTCTTTTATCGGTGTCAACGACTACGCCGAACATTGTTTCTATGGAACTTGGCCCCTTTTTCACAATGATGGGATATTGTTTACGACGATTACTTTTCTATAAGCAATTCATCATTTTACAAATTATACTCGAGTGAGAGCTTGTAATACTTTGTTATGTAGCTAAATTAATTCCGAATAACACGGACGAATGCAGATAGAGTGGGTCAGTAATTAGATGTTTCTACCAGAGCGGTAACTTTTACTAGCGATTATGCAAACGATAGTTACTACGTAATTAACACAATTGTAACATTTTTAAACATTTATCTTTCTGCTTTAATATAGTAATAAGTTAATTGGTGTTAATAGGGCCCCATAAGCTAACAGTAAGGTCAGCATAAAAATTAAAAAAAATGTTATGTAGTGCTCGCTAAGCACAAAGACAAGACAATTTTTAACAACAAAAAAAACTACTTCAATGCTAATTAAATTAAAAGGTGGTCCATCACTGAGGTACCCCTCCCTATCCAACAACAAAAAAAAAAAACATCCAAATTGGTACATAAACAAAGAAGTTAAAGCTTGTCATAATATCCATTAAAAAAATTAATTCGAATTGAATAACCTCCAGTCATTTGTTGAAGTCGGTAAAAAAACATATGAACAAGTTGTGACCTAAAAAGCAATCGTCGCAAACTGTGCTTTAATCAATACTGCTACTGTTTCTATACGAGCCATCTCCATAGTCAAAAAGTATTAGCAACTTGCGCCCCAATAAAATAATGCATTTAGAGCATTATTGCGATTGTCGCGATTCTGCAGCGCATTTGGGATGTTTGCGTATACCGCTTTGATGATTTCTATGCCATCATGCGCAAGAAAGTGGCGTTCGTCTTAGTTACACTTCGTAATAGTCCCAACTCAATAATGAGACCCATCATGCGAATTTCCGGTAGTGAGTTCATGAAGTACTGGTTTGAACGTTAATGTGAATTTATCATTGAACAACTAATTTAGTGTTATATCTATTTTAAACTAATTATGATTTATTAGATTTTGCTTCAATGTTACCATTTATTAATTTATTTACTTCTATTTAATGGGTACTTGTTGGCATTTATATAAATATATTGTTATTATAATATCCAGACTGACAGATCGATAGAGTTTGTTGTGTATGAATGCTATAAAAATATGACATAATAGAAACAGGTCGAGTGTAACTCACGCGTTTAGCATAAACATTATAATCATGTTAATTTTCACGCAGGAAAGCCAGTAATGCGACATCGTGCTTTCTCTCTTTACATCTATCAACTACTGCTTTCACTGGATTTATGTTTTTTTTTCTATTAATAATATCAGTATTTGGAGTTCGTTGAATATAGTCGATGTTATATAATTAACTAACTGGCCTAGCAGACGTTGTTCTGCCCTTTCCGATAGTTGATGGTTCGATCACAGCGCCATCTATCTTACCAAATAAAGCTATTAACAATAGTCTCGATAAACCATGTATTTATAACATGTGAATACCAACTCAATCCTCTAGTTTCTAATGTTTGTTTAACGGACACAATTTCACACACGGCCATTTAATTCCAAACAAAGCAAAGCTTGTAATATGGTAAGTAAATAGCTGATATACATACATATATAGATATTTAACACCCAAACACAAAACTGACATTTATGGTCATCACACAAAAGTCAGTTATGGGCGGGGATCGAACCCGCGACCTCTCGGCTCAATAGTAGCGTTTACTACCACTGCGCCACGAGACCTGCCCACGCACACATAATTGTATGAAATTAAAAAAAAAGTTTTTAAAGAAAATTTATAAAATAGAAACACATGTTTCGCATCTCAAAAAAAATACAAACTTGTAAAGGCTTCAAATAAATACAAAAATTAACATCCGTAATCATTATTAAATTTCAAAGTATGTAGGTCGGTTAATTGACTTTCTAAAATATATAACACAAGCTAGTTAAGATGCCTAAAAGTTACGCAACTGACATGTTAATTAAAATAATTATGTGTTCTTCATGCACGTTATGTTTGATCGTTTAACATGTTATTTATAATGATTTACAAATGCTAATACTTTAAATGCGAAAGTTTTTGTAGTTATTTTTTCTTCAATTGATGTCGCGGAAATATTTGCCAATGTCAGTGATTAATGTTATCAAGATCAATTTTAGCACTGTTTTTGCTTTTGTTCTGTGTTCTGAAGATCTGTTCAATCTAATTCCCTAGTCTCCCTTTAATAACAGAACCACGCACGCTGAGCTTCGGAGTGACAGTTTTCACAGTAACCTCCATCTCGGCACGAACAAAAAGTTCTCTACGATATTATCGTTGCCGTACTGTGAAGCCGCGGAACTGTCTACCGGTGAATCTGTTCCCTCCATTCTACAATATGGGGGCCTTCAAAAATAACGTGAAGAGATATTTTAGCAGGCCACCCTGATAGCGACGGATTGTAGATTTCTCGGTGGTCATCGATGCTATTAGATTGCTTTATGCTTACCATCAGATAAAGTGTTGGCACTTTGACAATCTACGTTATATAAAAAAAAAAAACAGAAAACAAAAATAAATTTTTATTAAAAAAATGTTATAACAGGGGACTCGAACTATAGATCACTCGTACTGTACATACAAAAGTGAGTACAAGTCTGGTCGTCACACCGCTAGGCAAATTCGACGACGATCATGGTCGCGAAAATCAGCACTTTCATTAATCGTGTATAATGTATTTCTATTTTATTCTCAAGTAGACTAAATTCTATAGATGTACAAATGTCTTTTTCTCTTTATACTGTCGCCGTTTGTTTCATCGCGTTGCAAATTACAACGGTATTAAAGAAGTTTTCAGTAAAAAAAATCGCGGAGGTTTTGAAGAACTTTGAAGTTCAAGTTATAAGCTCCAAGTTTGTATACTTGTACTTACAGATGTTGCCTAAATTATCGAGTAGATATAAATGAAAACCTGAACAAGTCAGGCGACGATCCACGTAAAAAATTACGAAACAATTGGATGATAATCTATACAAATAAATAAAGTTGAAGTATCTGTCTGTAACGTCAAAATAACAGCTTTTACTAATTAGTAAATATATAGAATTGCATATGATAGTATATACGGTTCTTATAACCAAAAACAATTTTCTTGGCTGTTTGCCTGTTTATTCTGATTAATCTCAGAAAGGATTGAACCGATTTTTGACGTTACTTTTACTGGCAGATAGCTGATGTTATAAAGAATAACTAAGGCTACTAATTATTTTAGAAAAATGATTAGGGTACCGAGCGAATAATATATTAAGCATTTTTATCGTTAATATACTATCGGGCAACGGCCGTGGATGCAAGCGGGATCACCCCAATACTGACAGCATTCTGTAGTCCACGCGAGCGGAACCGTGGGCACAGCTAGTGTTTTTAAGAAAAAGAACGTTTTATTAAAGTATACCGTTATGCGAATATAATCGGTAAAACAAACCGATACCCAAATAAATTTAATTGGTTATAAGAAATTGATTTCTTTCGAATTGTATACACTTTTCGGACAGTAATTTGTTTGGGTTGTTTTATGACTGACTTATTTGAACTACCTGAGTGGCAGAACACGATATTTGTCTTAGACTGAATCGTAACCACCATACACTAGGAGTTACACCTGTATTTGCACACTTAGGCGTGACGTGCTCCGCGATAAACCGGCGCGTATTCAGGACTCGAGCGGGGTGGTATTTGTACACGACCAGTGACTGTTTTGATTTGTCGCGTTTCAGGTAAAGCTGGTGGTATCTAGCTGCCAAGAGGCTTGCAGGATCGAGTGACAGCGACAACCGTCGATGGATTACCGACCTCTTGGTGGAGGCCTCTATTTTCTATTGCGCTTCATAAACCGTGGCATGTATAACTTTAAAATAAAACCTTTAAATTATACGGCGTTTGAAACTGTCAATATATCTATTATATCTCATTTAAGGAATATTTATTATTAATAAAATATACCCGGGAAGTATTTTCCTTCAGCACAATAAAATTATAAGTCTACAAACAAGGCAATTTTTAACAAATAGGAAACCAACTATAATCCCTTGTGTATCTTCGAAGTTGAAGGTCCAATGTCAATGAGGTATTCCCTATCCAACAAAAAAAGAATCATCCAAATCGGTCCATAAACAAAGAAGTTAGGTTTAGTTAGTTAGTTCTATCCATAAAAAAATATACATTCGAATTGAGTAAACCCTTCGTCTTTTTTTGAAGTCGGTTTAATAAGATACCTTATTTGTTAGATACACGTAATAAGATCGATTAAAAGATAAAGTGCGGAATTATAATGCCACAAACTGTTAAGAAACGTTGTGAATGGCGTTCTCTAATTCCAACATACAATAATTATTATTGTGCGCGCCGCGTTTTTCGTGGCTCGACGTTGACCCAGTTCTCATGCGTTTCCAACATTTTCACCGTTTATAAAAAAGTTTTTAATAATTGTAGTTTTAATTTTTTGATATCGTTTTAAGTTCACATGGGCTAAGTATAAAAATAAATACTATATTTTAGAAACTAGTTCATTCGACATTTGTTGATTTATTAGAACTAGCTGTCGCCCAATGATCGAAATTCGACCAGTAACTTTTTAATCATAGACTATTTTTTGTTTGACATTTGCAGTTTGAACCTAAACAATGAATATTATATTACTTGTTGTCAGTTTTCATTGAGTGACAATGTCAATATTTTAGAGGGACTAAGTTTAATGGCACTGGTCGATTTAGTATTTGCAGTATTAATTTATTTAATTTAATATATTAGTAACAGATATTATAGATAAATTTTAGCTTTCTGCGCTCCTTCTCCATATAAAGTATAACCATGCCAAATCTCATAGTCTTCCATGCACGCAATACGCTTAAAAAGGGGTAGAAAGTTTTTGCTTCACGTATTAATATAATGATTCTTAGCAAAAAAAGAAACTATATAACATATTATTAAAACGCAACGGTATCTAGTTTCATATCGTGGTATTTTTAAAACTTTTAATAACTTTTCTTTGAATGAAGATATCGTGTTTTTTATATAAAGACCAAGTATCTAAAGATTATAAAACAAAAGAAAAATTATCAAAATCTATCAAGTAGATTGATACTTAATAAACTGTTAGTAAACTGTTAATAAACTGATAAGTTTATTTATATATATTAAAATACAAATATTTTAAAGCACAAGCAAGATATTCGTTTATTTGTTTGTTTGAACGCGTTAATATTTGGAGCTATCAGTCTGACTAAAAAAAATTTACATTATGTAGCCTATTTTATTGAGGAAGGTTATACGTTAACTTCACGCTATAGCCCTAAGGAGTGGAGCAGTAACGATGAGTGTTAGTAGGGAAATAAGGGAAATGAGAAAATCGTTAGGCTACACAAGTGCGTTGGATTTAACACGGGTGAAACCTGCGGGACACAGCCTGTGTTTTTCATAAAGCTGAAATATCCTTTGATTTGTAGGAAATGACGTGTTACAAGTTACGCTCTTTATGAAATACAAGAACAGCGTATCACGTGAAAATAGCCGGCCCGTTATGTTGTTAGGAATGATTGAGAACTGCATTTTTAGCTGCTAAAACTCAATGTCTACAGTTCAGAGAACTGATTATTGAGCGCAATCTGTAGTTTTGTCTGTACATGTATGTTGTATGTACTAAATAGCATTTCATAGTTCACTGAACTTAATTTTAACATTTTTTTAAACTTGCCTATCTGTTTGCCTGACCGTTCCTATGTTTGAAATTAAATTTAAAACGGATAAACCGATTTTAATATAATTTTTTACATGGAAAGTATATTTTGCAAATTATAGGCTATGAAAAATTATCAATAACACTTATAAAAATCATAAATTATGATTAAAAATGAAATTACGAGACTAATAAATACAGCTTGTTCTGGGCTGTATGCTCACTTACCGAGTTTAAGGATGTAGAATCAAATCCGGCAAAGAACTTCAGTTTTCTATAGTTACAAAAAAAAACTGAAACTAAATGCAAATTTTTAAGTATAACTTCTCATTGCTCATTACTCCTATTTATTCTACAAAGCATAAGTTAATTAAGGTGAAACCATAATTCACAGCCTTCACGACGACACGATGACAATAACTATTCATCACACTTTCACCATAGATGGCGCTTTCTGTTTCAATTCAAGTGAAACAAATAACATTTGAAATAATTACGCTTCTACCTTGATAGCTGTGAATTAGACCTCGTAACTTTACGTGTTTTAATTTATGCGAACAAAACTTAAATCATTTTTAGTAATTTCAAATATTATAAATTAGATTTAGTTACCTATAATTTTAATTAACTTATTCTACGGTTAATAAAATAACCATGTTTTATGTAAAAAAATAAAAATACAAGATTCAAATTAGTAACCTGGTAAAAAACATAATATAAACAGAATAATAAGCAATTCTTTGTTAGTGTTTTTAAAAGTGTTTATTTTATTTGTAATTTTAAATTGTAATATTTACGGTAATATAATAAATCTCAAAAGATCGTTTGTTTTTTGTTTTCTTGTTTGAATGCGCTAATTACTGGAAGCACCAATCACTTGATAAATTCCTCCTTGCATTTTATAGCATATTTATTGAGTAAAGTTACACGCCACATAAGTTCGCGCTACGACTATGAACAGTAAAGCAGTAACCATTAACGTCAAGGATCTGGTAAGGTGTAGGCAAGTACCCTACGCTGGTGAGTTGACGGAGACGCTGTGGAGAGTTGGTCTAATAAATTTCACAATAAGATTTTAAATAGCCGATGAAGACAAACAGAAAATGTACTTTTAATTTTTTTTACTGTAAAGAAATACCTTATCTGATGGTAAATTAACCACCGAAAGAGTTATAGGGTAGGTGAAGATTCATCTACTGATGATAAAAAATTAAAGAAAAAAACTATTGATCAACAGTTTAATGTTACAAAACAAACCGCAGACAGTTGAGAGCCGGTCCATTGGGTCAATCAGTTCCGGTGTTCGATTCTCGATGGATCCGTGGCGTATTTATTGATTTATTCTTCGCTTGCGTAAGTCGCTTTTTATTTGACGCGCTCTGTTTGCATTTATGGTTGTTTAAAGTTAATCGAGTTTAAAATAGGGCTATTTGATATGGTACTTTTTTCTCTGTCTATAATTGGTAAAAGGTTTGAAACAAAAATAAATCACGGTTGAATGAAGAAAAAGAAATTAATCAAAAAACCTATAATGACAAGTATTTATTTAAAAAATATTTTGTTAGCTTAAATTCTTCCCCTTTCCCGTTACAATCAAAAATTACTTACCAGTTACTTACATCGATTAGTTCTTTGTGACTGATTTTTAAATATTATTTTAATTTTTTATTTTTAGTTCCTTCGTTTTATTTTAAATTAAATTAAATGAACTTTTAACAAATAGGCATACAAAAATATTTCATTTTATATTATACTAGTAACACGCCTCGACTTCGCACGGGTAGCAAAGTCTATTGGTTTACAACATATAACTCTATTGGTTTACACGCAGTAAAGCTCCCAGTCGGCATAATTTTTTTCAGACATCTATAATCATCGTCAAATTTCAGCTAATTTAGACAAAACTTCAATGATGTATATGTACACTTAAAACTTTCTCATGAATCACTCCGTTCATTGAAGAAAACCGTATGTAAATCCGTTCGGTAATTTTTGAATTTATCGCGTTCAGACACACAGGCAGACGCGGCGGGGCCTTGGTTTTATAATATATTAGGTCCTTACATATGAAATTAGCGTTTTGTCGTAATGATCACTTTGTTTTGAAATATCTCCTCTTTGGTTAAGAATTCTAAATTCAAATTTATAAATTCATTTAGCTGGCACATTTGAGTTTTGAAAATAGTCATTCATTTGTTTTTTCCTCATTATTTTTTCTTTGGCGTCGCTTATTACCGCACAATGGAAAACATGAAATATCGGTATATTTACGAGTACGAGTTCTATCGTGGCACCAGTGCTGCAGAAACAGCTAGAAGGATTAATGATGTGTGTCGCAAAAGAAAGCACGGTACGTTTTTGTTCTGGAAATTTCGACCTTCAGAACCAACCCCGTGGACGGCCGGAGACCAAAGTGGAAAATGAAGAATTAAAGGCTATTGTGGAAGCGGATCCATCACAAAGCACTTCAGAGATAGCTGCAGACTTCGGGGTAAGTGATAAAACTGTATTAATCCACTTGAAGCAAATCGGGAAAGTAAAAATACTTGAACGAAGGGTACCTCATGAATTGAGGGAATCGAACTTGCAAACACGTGTCGACTGCTGTGTTACTTTGCTCAACCGACACAATAATGAAGGGATTTTTAATCGACTCATTACTTGTGATGAAAAGTGGATACTGTACGATAATCGGAAGCGCTCGTCGCAATGACTGAACCCTGGAGACCCAGCCAAATCCTGCCCTAAACGAAAATTGACTCAGAAAAAGTTACTTGTGGGTGTTTGGTGGACTAGCGCCGGTGTCGCTCACTACAGCTTTCTAAAATCTGGCCAAACGATTACGGCAGATATCTATTGTCAGCAACTGAAGGAAGAACTAGCTGCTAAACAACTGAGATTGGTCAATCGCTCTAGGCCACTACTGCTTCACGACAACGTAAGACCACACACTGCACAACAAACAACCACTAAGTTAGATGAGCTACAATTGCAATATCTGTGACATCTACCGTAATCCCCGGACCTTGCTCCAATAGATTACCATTTTTTCAGGAATTTGGACAACTTCTTACAAGGAAAAAAATTTTACTCCCATGCGGCAGTCCAAACCGCCTTCAAAGAGTTTATTGATTCACGCCCCCATTGGTTTTTTAGTAAAGGGATCAATGAACTACCTATGAGATGGCAAAAGTACATAGATAACAACGGTGCATACCTTGATTAATTAAATATTTTACAAAAAAAAAAAAATGACTTTATATTCCCCCGTATAAAACGCCAATTTTATATGTAAGGACCTAATAGTATCCATATTTACATATACCAAACAGTTTACAATTAAGTTTCCTATGCTCTGTTTAACTTGAAAAATCATATTTTCAACATAAGTAGCATTAATTTATAACATTGCGGTATTACCTACATTATAATATCTACTTGGATTTCATCAAATTTATACGTCTCGACTTATTATCATAATTCAACAGTTTCTTAGTAAGTTTCTCATTTTTCTTCATGTAGTCTTGATAGTTACATATTATTATTTCTTAAAGTAAATATAAACTGCCAGTAAAATCTGTGAAACAGATTCATCGTAAGTTTTTTCCTATTTGGCGTCGCAAACGCATATTAGATGACATTTTATAAATTGGTATAAGTCAGATATCATTGCGCCAGTATCTATTAGTTATTTTTAATTCGAGTTTAATATCTTAGTAACTATGAAATCTCAGTGTGGTCAATTCAAGTAATATTATAATACGGTGGCTACTTACATTATTAGACAGATTTTGTACGCCATTCGAAATCCCCGTCCAGTAATATTATTACGAATTCAATTCCAAATGTTACAGAAATTACAAAATATATCGTGAAGTAACGCCAATTTACCTATTTATAACATTGAGGTATTATGAACTACATTACGTACTCTAGAGCTGCTATTACGAACAAAAATTGCGCTCCACTAGAAACCCCGGGGCGCGGGGTGCGGGGACGCGCGCATTAATACACTGAACTTACTTGTGAAATGTCACTCCTTGTGTTTCTCGAGTTGTTTAAACAGTAACTGAGTGCACACGAAAGCATATTTATGAAGTAAAATTAAGTAAGCACTCAAACGTGTAATCGCAACAAGTGCCCGGCACAGACTGAATGAGTGCGAGTGCATGCACTCGAACGCGTGTTTCAAACAATCTGGTTGAGGCGTCGCGGCGTCGTCTCTGATACGTAGTAGGTACATAATACCCGAATGATCTACATAAATACAATTATTGCGGTTTTGAAGATATCTGCATTCAATAAATAGTTATTAAAATTTTAAGAAACTACGATTTTTATGAGCATTACGCGTTCTTCTGTCGTTCAGGCGAGTGGAGCCGCGGGCACGGCTAGTTAGTAATACATGCTTTACATAACCTTTCCGTTATGATATTAAAAATAATTAGATATCTCGGTATAGGTAATGTGTGTAGGTTTTACTATAAACCGGAGACAGATGTGTGTAATTATGTTATTACAAGGACAATGAGTGAGTTGCCTAGACATAAATCGCTTAGTCGATGCAACAGATCCATTTTAGTCGGATAGACGTCCGTTTTTAGTTATGTTATAAATGCTACATGCTTTTCCCTGCCGACTTCTTCCACGTGTTTTACGTATTAATTACGTAATTAGTGTTTTTATTTGTTATATACGTTGTAGAAGAACTATTGCAAAGGGAGGATCCTCCGACCAGACGGGTGTTATGTCTGGCGGGCAGCTGCCCAACGGTTGTAGTCGGATTCTTGTATATACACTCAATCGAAGAGTTAATTTCTATAGTGCGATGTAGGATGCGTCGTATGTGGCTCGATAGATGTCGCTGTGTGTCGCTATGTAGATGTCGCTACAACGTCAAACAGAGCACGCATTGAAGTTTTTTTTTTCGCTTTCATTCATATTCTGGATGTAAAATATCTTCTCCAGGTCTCAGAATATCTAATCATATTTCATTGCTATCATTTAGTTCAGAGGCTTAGTCGTTGACAGGTAACAAACAGATAGAAATTGTAACTTTCGCACTTATCTATACCAATTTGTTTGTTGGTTTGAATGTGCGAATCTCTGGAAATAACTGTTTAGATTTGGAAACAAATATTTGCATTTTTTAGACTATTTATTGAGAAAGGATATAGGCTAAAGCGCCGAGCAGTAACAATGAAAGTCAAGAAATCTGGAAAACTGTAGGCACTTGCCGTACAGGAAGTGAGAACAACAATAGGCTACACGGGTCAAAACAATTAAACAAGGCTGAAGCTGAGGAGCACAGGTGATCTATACTATATTATATTATAATATAATAAAGGGGGAACGTTATTTTAGTTTGTTTAAATACGCTAATCTCAGGAACTACCATTTGGATTCGAAAAATTCTTTTCTTATATGATAGCCAGACTCATGAGAAATAGTATAGGCTATATAACATTAGGCTAAAACTCTCAGCTAGCCTGAAGTAATGACTTTTGTTACGTAATGCGGAAGTTGAAGCCCTCGCGAACTGTTTTATCCGCGTGCGCTGGCGTAATGGTTAATGATACGTAAATATAATGTTGTTTAAAAATATTCACCATTGGTATATGTTTTTAAAGTCCGCGATAGCATATATCTATCTCCTATATTTATGTGGCTTATGCAACAATAAGGTATTTTGATATATTTTTTGTAGAAGATTAAAAATTAATTTACTAGCATTATTTTTAAGCATGGAATATTAATCCTTACAGAAAAAGATTACTTCATCATAAAGACAATTTTATGAAGATAAACTTTGCCTTTTACGGCATGTATCTAGACGCATAGTTTGAGAGATAATGCAAAATCAAAACACAAACACTCGGCTCGGAACTATGTCTATATTAATAGTGGCGCGAACGAGCCGTACGATGCCGCGATGTGACTATCTTGGCCACCCGATAAAAATATTGTTTATAATGAAGTAATATAAATAATCAATCAGTGATTTCTTTTAAATTACATGCGGGTGAAATCATAAAAGGCCCTTTTGTAAAAAATGAGATTCTACTGCTAAATTATTGGAAGAGTATGAGATTTATTTGTTAAAAAGGGGTAAGTGCATCGACAACCTTTCAAAAGATAGTAATCCTACTAATATAATGAACGCGAAAGTTTGTGTTTATGGATGGATATTTCTTACTCTTTCACGAAAAAATTATTAAATGCATTTAATTGAAACTTTACAATAATATAGCTTATATATCAGAATAACGCATAGGCTATAATTTATAAAGATAGTGTCTGAATTGTCTAAAATATAACGATAAGTGTCAAGTAAGTAGTAAAAAATTGTGCCATCTGCGGGCTATTCTGGCGTGGCGCTGCAAAAACCGTTAGAGTTACATGCATATAATGTATAACGGAAATGTTTACCTTAAATACTCCTACAAAAAAATCCAGGACAGCATATAATCTATCTTTTATGTGTAAGCCATTATCGCCAAAATAGTGAACAATAACTACAATAAAAATTGATAATTTATTAAATATAGATAGGACCTTGGAGAAAAAAATAAGCTTCTCGAAGTACTAATCCTGCGCAGACAAAGTAGTGGGCACCAGCTAGTGTACAATAAGATAATGTGGTAGGTATGCGCTTTCATACTGCTAAATAAAATGTTACAATTATTGTCAAGTGGGTTGTGGTTTACAAGCAATATATCCGTGCAAAGCGTGGATACATAGATAAATAATCTACATTTTTGTGGTAAGTAAATAGTGGTGGTAATTAAATAAAGATCCCAAATGTGGGATATAAAAATAAGTAAGCCTATCGACTTACTTATTTATTCACCATATAAATTAAGCATCTCAGATCCAAATCTATAAATAACATTTAATTTTTTTTGCTAAATCGGTTCATAAACAAAGAAGTTATGGCTGAACATTCATAAAAACATAAATATACATAATCGCTGTTTCCCGCGGCTTCGCTCGCCTAAATATTTAAATACAAATTTACAAAGTTACAAATAGTAACGTGCCGATGATTAAAATTTTTTTTTTGTTCGTACAAAAATACTAAAATTGCGATTAAAAAATGGGAAGGTGGGGTAGGAGAATGAAAATTTGGGGCTTTAGGTATTTTTTGATGACAAAAGAAAAAAAATCCTTTTTTTGTCAAAAATAGAAAAAATATCTGAATAGAGGCACCCTAATCAAATCACTTAGCGGTATGTAATATACTTTAGACATATTCTTATATCTACCAAATATAGATTTAAAAAAATCATAAAAATCATGCTCGGCGTTTCGGAGGAGTGCGACTACAAACATCGTGACACGAGATTTTTATATATAAGAAAATATACATTCGAATTGATAACCTCTACCTCTTTTTGAATTAGGATATAAAATGATTGAAAATGCCGTTGTGCCAGTAACACGCAAAAACTAATGGACAAATTTTGACCTTTTTTTTGTTTATTCTGAATATACTTGGTCATCATCTATCATATATAGAATAAATTGAGATGCTATTCATTTACATAATATATAAGTAAGACATATTTATATATATGGAAAAGAGTTTTGTTTTAACATGTTTAATACAAGATAGTTGAATTACCAAGGTGTGAAGGAATACACACAACTGGGATCAAATACATTATTTTTGTTGTTAAAACGTTTCGGTACATTATGGTCTCGTTAAAAACTCGTTTGTGTAAAGCTTGTTTACTTTCGTTTTCCTATTGTTTGTAATGATTACTTTGACTCGTCTTAAAGCAGTATGCAATACGCCCACTAAACAACGTATCATAAAAATATGTTTATAACATATTATTTATGGGTTAAGTTACTATTTTATATCGAAGTTATTAATTTTGTCAATTTTTTAAATCGAACTTGTTCTCAAGTGCATCTGTCGGACCACAACTATTAGGATTCGAACTCACGTCGATCGACGCGGAGTCCGTCCACGCCACCAACTGAGCCAAGAGTTATATAGGAAAATAATTCGAACAAGGTTCGAGTACCACCCAAGGAAAAAAATCAAAAAAAATTCGGGTGTAGTAAAACATTTGCTTATCGTGGTGGCATTTTTATTACCCACAAAGAAATAAGTGCTCTAAAATTACCTTCTTCTGAGTTACAACTAATTGTCGCGTACTATCAGTTAGTATCGCTTAAGTAAGCAATTATGTCATCGTTCTCGTGTCTTGACCTGTTTTCTGATACATGTGACACTGTGTACACAGTTGGAATACGACAGCAGCACAACGAATAATATTACATTTTTTAAACAAACCACTTATGACTAGACGCGAATTACCGTGAATTACTGGACAATCGCTAAGTATAAAGAATATGCGTAAATTAATGTATTCACACTCTTCTTTTTATTTAATGGCAACTGTGTACATCCACAACTCTGCCAACGTCATGTAAATAGAGTATTTTAGCTCGGTAAAACTTTCTTGGTAAAACTGTACATGGACTTTTGTAGCAACTTAAAATGCATTTTTCTGGTTATTAAATTTATAATCCACTAACTTGTACACAATAGCCAAAGTACATTACGAAAAAGGTCGTGAAAACTACATAATATAGAACCAAATAAAATAAATATAAGAATTAAAATGAAAGCTTCTACATATCAGATCTGATCATGATCATTATAAAAATTTTGCGTAAATATTAGAATACGAACACTGAAATATGATATAATATGGAATAGCGACCGACCGGGACTTTGTACGAGTTTAACTATCAGCCTAAACATAGCTTTCTATCAGTGAAGGAATTTTCAAGATCGGATTAAATTCCAGAGGTTACCTCTTATAAAAAAATTGCGCGTGCTGCGGAGCACAAGTGATATAAATGAAACTTCTTAAAAAGGGGGACACCGATCGCCTTAATCGGTTTCTTAGATATACATTGTAAGTATAGCTGTCTTTCTCTTACTCTCTACGTTATATTTTTCTTCTCTCTCGTGTCCGATTGTCATCCGAACTAATTAATATGTTATGAACTAATAGTTTGTACTTTCAAAATTATGTTGTTCAGGTCATAATAAAAAAATACATTTTGGAGGAACCACATAGCTGTCACCACTATTTGTCCTTCCTAAGCACGTTGCCAATTTGCCGAACAATATTATGTTCAAGAATCATATAAGGTAACATTTGATGTCTGAAAGGAGTGTCTGTCTGAACATTAATTATAATAATTGTAAATAATATGTACATGTAGTGTATAAAAATACTAAAATAAATATTGATAGCCCGATTGAATTTTTCCCGGCTTTTCTCGATGAGTGGGATGTTTTTCGAACAGGTAGTAGTGTTTTGACATCCATAATACATATTTTAGGGCCTAAATTATATAGTTTTAGCATTTACTGTTGAGCCTTCTTTTATAAAGTTAATTTTTTCATTTGTGTCATATATTTTCATATTTTGTGTAAAAATACCTATGTCTAGTATATAATATGTAGTTATGTTGGTACTTTATTTTCTAAAGAAAATTAATCAGGAATATACCATTAACATTTTTTATGTTTATGTCAGTTTGTATGTGGGATTTAAACTCAAAAAAGACTTAACCCATTGATATCAAATGAATATAAGTTCCGAAAAATCAATGTTGTATTAAGTCTTAATCGATTTTGATTAAATTTTTTTACGTCATGGTGGATGGGCTATAGGAATAATTTTCAATAATACTTTTAGAAATGGTAAAAAAAAAGGTACATTTTTGTTAATTTCAACCGAATTTCATGATAATTGTACGCGGGAAGTACATGCCATTCCTCAATTGATAGGCTATATAAATTGCCAATAATATGAGTTTTCGTAAGCACGACTGCTATAATCAAGGTCCTGGGTTCGATTCCCATGTCGAGCAAAGTGTTATTGGGGTTTTCTACGAAATTCTCAATAGAAGCTCGGAGTTTGGCTTTGTGTCCGATTAATGGCAATAGGCTAACCCCCTATTACATGGATCTAAAAAAACATACGCGGCGATCTGCGGGTGTACTAATATATCACTGCCTAACCCTTCGGGGATACAGCCGTGATGGTATGTTTTATTAAAATAAATACTGCATAATAAATACGCGTGGCCAGTCGGTCGCCGCTGGTTTTAGGTATAATATTTCTAATACTTAAATATCTTCAAAATCGTTTGCCAAATTAATTATAACTCTAAATTCTAAAATAAATACGATTTAAATCTGTCTGGTGACCCATAAGTCGGTAAAAACATTGTCATCAATAAAAATGTTACATAAAAATGTACAATGAAACTTTAAAAAACACCGTTCTTCATTCAGACTGATTGGTTGAATTACGTCAACCTGTCTGAATGTTGACCTGTTTTTTAACCAATGAATGACACTGTGTACGAACTTATGGGAAACGATCAACGTCGCTTGAAGTCGACATCGTAATAACTGTTCATTTTATATGTCTAACAAGCGGTGTGCCCTCGGCTCCGCACGCGTTTTTTACTACGCAGTAGTTATTTACATCCCGTAATTTTATTTTTATTCATATTTTTGACAATTCATATGCCGTATCAATTGAGGAGTGGCATGTATATTCCCTATTATTAAAATTTTCATCAAAATAGGTTGATATTTTTTATTCTATTGTACAATTTCTAATGCATTATTCACGATTCTTATAGTCTCTCAATTATGTTCCCCGTTTACAAAATTTGATCAGAATCTGTTGAGAATTGATTACAATTTAATTTTTTGAACTTCTGTATTTATATTATTTATTTCTAGAAGTAATATTGACAATTCTTATAGCCAAGCAATAATATAATTACTTATACTTCCCGAGTACAAAATGCCATCGAAGTCCGTCAAAAATTAATCAAATTTTATATTTTTGGAAATAATTATTTTTACGATTCCTAAAAGTATTTTTGAAAATTCTCATAGCCCCCATAGTTCACAAAATGACTTATACTTTCCGTGTACAAAATTTCATCAAAATAGGCAAATAATTAAAGAAAATAGTTATTTTTGGATTTTTTTTATGATTTCCATAAGATATATTGATATTTCTTATACCCTGTCAATTGACCAATGACATAAGTATCCCGTATACAAATTTTCCTAAGAATCGGCCAAGCCGTTTTTAAGTTAAATCTGGACATAAAAACAGACAGGCAGACAGACAAAAAATTTTTAAGGGCATATTTATAAGCATATAGTATGCCTATCGGGAAGTTTTTGGAAATTATTAAAAGTACAGACAGGACTACAGATATGTCAATATAGATAATATTAGTGAATAATTCTGTATTTCATTTTCTCGGAAACAGCTTCAATGATTTGAATGAAATATTCTGTTAGAATTTTAGATACCTATCGTTTTACTTTCCAAGTTTACCTAGATAGTTGCTTTTTTCTTATGTAAAACACCAAGCGAAGCTCGGATGCACAGATATTTCAATTTATTAAACGATTGGTGAACAAAATATAAGGTGTCGCAAGTCGGAAATACATGGCTAAATGGTAACCGAGTTTGGTATAAATTTATTGAGATAAGTTATGAAATATCTACACAGTTAAAATTTTTTTTAAGCAAAACTTTTGGGGTTATTCAATAATTAGACGAGAATTGAGGGTGAAAGTTTCACGATTAGTCAAATTTCGTTACATAAGAGAGAAGAGAGACATAAGGTAGAAGAAGGAGCATGAAAGAACACTGTATAATATCTAATATACAGTTTAGAATATCCGAAACTCTCTTTTTATGAAGCCCCTCTTCTACTACGTGTACGGTGCTGCACGCGATTTTTTTTTTGTTTGTCATAATTTACATATAGGTTACATGATTGGAGTTGATATCGATACAATCCTAGATCTACAGTAGGCGTACACCAAATATAAAAGTTCCCAAATATAAATAAATAATAGGTGTAATACAATATTTTCAAATTAAATTATCTTTTGACCTTATTGGAATTTAATGTGTTACTGATTAAGAAACGCATTTATAAAATACATTATTGGGGATTGCTCTTTCAGATAAAATATAAACGAGTTTATAATATACTATAGGTACAAAATAGGAATTTGCAATTTTAGTTTTAGGTGTGAAATAAACATAAAATAGAATATAAGGTAATGAATCAAAATCAAAAGTAGTTTATTCAATTTAAGCCTTGAGAAGATATTTATGAATGTAAAAACACTACTACCGTTTCGAAAAACATCCCAGTCATCGAAAAAAACTAGTAAAAATCTTTCTGGTTTATAATTTTTTTTATTGCGTAAATAATGTTTAGTTAAAAATTCACGTCATTTCACGTAATCGTCCATCTTATAATAACTTTTTTACAGTAAAACCGGCTTGGCATGGTTTTTGAATTTGTTGTCCGGCAAATCAGTGATTTACTTAGTCTCCCTATTTCAGAACCTAATACTTATTTGAAAAAAAAAAAGAAATATTGGCTTTATTGAGTTTTTATGATTACTTATTTATGTTAATTTCTAGTATTAAAACTAAGCTAGTCGTTTACAAATGAAAACCACATTCTAGGAAGTGGCCTAAAAACTAATCTCTAATATGTTAAAATACGATTTCTAAAGTAGGAAAATTTGGAATTTAAACTTTAAAAGTGTGCGATAAATAAATACCTGGTATAGGATTTCCGGGACGTCTATGTGATATAAACAGAAATTTTATTGATTTCTTGGAGTGTGAAATGCCAAAATTACTTATCTGTTTTTAAGGACAATCCACTCTTAACACCGACTTGATCGTTAAAACTTCGAATAAATTGACTTGCTGATCACCAAAAACTGAGGCAAAATGTAAATACACATACTTATATGCATATAATATAATTATTCACCTATTGTCTAACCTGATACAATGAATTCAAGTCACGATATGGTCCTAAATACCAATTGTTGTCCCCTTCAAATTGCATATTTGTCAATACAGGAAGTCCGACCTTGAATGTGCCGAGAGACGCAAGTACACTCAACATTTTAAAATTAGGCTAAATCTATACAATCAATGAAAATGAAGTGTCTGTTTGTAATGTCAAAATAACAGCTTTTTACTAAATGCATATGAAAGTATATACAATACCTTTAGCAAGAAACCAATTTTTAAAATTTTTGTCTGTCTGCCTGTTTGTTCCGAGTAATCCCCGAAATGGTTGGATCGATTTTGACGGGACTTTCACTGATAGATAGCTGATGTTATTGGGAGTAACTTAGGCTACTTTTATTTTAGGAAATTAATTAGGATTCTGCACAAATAAAAAAAAACTTATCATGGTGAATAAATTCGGGCGCTTAAATGGCTTACGCTGAGTAAACCATAAGAGATATAGCAAATTAATGTACTACATAATTATAGGCATTAAAAAGACCTACAAAAACTCCGGGACAGTATATGTCTATCTTCTAAGGAAAACCCACAATAAGCATTTTTGTCTTTAAAATAGCCGGGAGCGGGGAGCAAGAGATTCGCGTAGGTATTTTGTGAGCGAAGCCACGGGCACAGCTAGTCTTTTTATAAATATAGGACGTATACAATATACATACGTATATTATAGTTTAAATTCTTTGATCAGTATGTATTGTCAGTGATGATTTGTGGCACTGAATCGTAATCGCTAACTATGGGCCTCATAAGAAAGTTCAAGGTCGCACAAAGGGCAAGGAGAGGGCTACGCTTGGCGTTTCTTTGCGTGATCGAATTAAAAATGAAGAATTAATTACCAAAGTCACCGACATAACTAGTATTTCCAGTAATGGTAATTTTTGGATGTGGTTATAGGCTGAGCACATTATTTATAGAACGGATGGCTAATGGGGTCCAAGAGTTCTTGGGTGGCACCCGCGTGCAGGACGTTAAGAATTGGTAGACTTGTCAGAAGGTGGACCGATGACATAGTGAAGTTTGCGGGAAACCCCTGGATGCAAGCAACGCAGGATTGGCCATTATGGTAATCGTTGGCGGAAAACCATGTACAGCAGTAGGAGGGATGAGGGGTATGAGAGTTAAACGACCATATTAACAGTATCAACATCTGTTTCTAAGTTTTGATTTATCTCGGAAACGGCGTTGCCGATTTTTATAAAAATAGATATACACGTCAGGAATATGTCATTTCACAAAAAATAAGCTACAAAAGTAGTCATTAATACCTTTAAAAATCATAAAAATAAATACACAAAAAGAAGAATATCCATTCATGCTAGAACGATTTTGATTAAGAGAATTGAATGTAGGTATCGTATCTACAGAGTATATTGCGAAAGTGATAGGGTATACGACAATTTTTAACAACAAGGAAAGCCAACTTCTAAGATTTTGAAGAGTTCCCTAGTGTATCTTCGAAGTTGAAGGTCTAATGCCAATGAAATTACACTGGGACCATCATTGAGATATTCACTATCCAACAAAAAAGTAATCATTTAAATCGGTTCTTAAACAAAAAAATATATTAAGAAATAAATTTACATTCGAATTGAATAACCTCCGTCTTATTTTGAAGTCAGATAAAATCACATACATAATATTACGAAATAATATAATACCATAATTACTACGTAATAAACTTATGTGTAGTCGCAGGCACAACTAGTAATATATAATATGACCTCATCGTAAATTAGTTTTTATACATGTTTATTAATGATTAATAATTTTTTTCAATTAATTTATGTTATAGATCCTGTTTGTCTACAATCACACTTTTTAGGTGACCGATGAACCAAAAGCAGCTTCCGAAACACATAAACAAGAGCTTAGCGATAGATTTGTAATTAGGTAAAAGACGAAAGATTTATTCATATCAGGAAACCCGGTAAAGCTGTAAAAGCCATCAGCGGCTCTGTTTTTGATAGGGCTCCTCAGGCTAACAGTAAGGTCAGATCGAAAAACAATTTTTTTTATTAGGTTGGATAGCCAATCAAGAATTGAATAATACCGGTGTAGGGTATCAAAATGGACTTAAAAGAAAACAAATTTAAAATGCCTTTTTTTAAGTTTTCCTTTACAAAAACCTTGAACACACCACCGAGGAAGAATAATCTAAGTTGATTATGTCATCAAATATTATTCATTTTATACCACAGGTTATATTATACGTGATTATCAGATCTATGAGCACGTACACAGCGGGGCCGTATGACGTGTCTCGAATAAAAATTCACCATTTATTCTGGACTTAAACATAAAGACAAGTTTATTTACGATCTCGTTGGAAAGTGTACTATATACGTGACGAAAAAAATACGCAAATAATACATTTCATTGTTTTTTTGAAGTGTAAACTTTTTTAGTTGCGTTGAGCGATTTTTGGTATAGGACAAACTTTTGGGTTCGCATGACCTTGGCGTCACCGTTGACCTCGACATGCTCGTGATGTATTTCGCTTTTGTCAGACTAGCGACGCATAGTATAGCGGCCTCTGTACATGTATTCGCATATATTTCGCGCATCGATTTCGCGTCACCTACATGCTCTGCAATAATTCAGACTGTAATTGAATTAAAAATTAAAAATTGAGTTTTCGCTTCTGTCGGCAGTCGCTTATGACTGCCTCTGTTTTTTTGAAGTGAAAACTTCTATATGAAGGTTTGGATTAGGGAGTAAATTCATATAATTGGTCATCGACATGGTCACGTGATGTGTTAACGATTATCAAAAAATATTTTCTTATTTTACACAATAATATTTTACAAAGTTAGTATATACTTATTATTTCAAATTATATTTGCATTTTCTTAATTCTATTATTATTAAATCATTTCAAGTTTAGGAAAAATGTTTATAGTTTTAAATCCTCAATGCTGTAGGCAGTCCTCATGACTGCATTGATTTTTTCTTATATAGAAATTGTGGATAAGCTGCCTATAGTCGAACGATGAAAATAAGAAGTAAGGCTTTAGGCCGCACTACAGGTAAATCGCGGCGATTTATAACTTTGTGTTTTTTTTTGAGTCAAAAGACTGACACGTGCAGCTGGCACTTGTGGTTTTTTCTCGCGACAGATTTTAAAACTGTGAATTGATACAAAATGGCTCACAGGTAAAAGCCGCGCCAAAATTTCTTAGGATAGTCTCTTAAATCTTGATATTTCATAAGAATGAAACCTCTCTCAAAAATATACGGCTAGTGAGTGGATGAACCCAATATTTGCGAAATTTAGTGCAGTTATATATACCTACTTTTATCTTGAAATGCATCTTCAAATTGTGATAATCGTTTCGTGGTAATTAGTTGTAGCGTGTGCGTCTCGAGCGGTTTCGCTGCATACTGGTCGACCGCTCGCTGGTAAAAACAGCAATACGACCTTTGCCTTATATAAGAAAGTACGACTATGCAAGTGATAATAATTTGAAGTTATCTCAACTAAGGCAAGGTTGTTGATAACGATATTAAACTATCTGTTGAGTCATAATATTAACTGTTTGTACAGCCTACTGATTGCGTCAAGACTAAGTTATAACTTACTTTGTTGAAAGTTTAAAATCAGGTAGAAGAAATCGACTTGCATGCTAAAGTACTGTAAATTTTGGTCAAATACAAATGAAAGCGAACTTATCTTTTTGGTTCTACGCATTTAATTTTTAATTACATGCTTTAATAAATAGATTGTATTGGAACATTCTAGATTTGAATAGCATAAAAATGATGTGTATAATATATTATCTACAATATTGACTTTAACCTCTTTGCTTGTTTTTAAATTTGATGTATGATAAATAGAAATACCTACGTTAAAATGAGGTTTGCTCTCATAGTTTCATTGCAATAAAGATAAATAAACTTGGTTAATTAATACTAGGTACCAACCAATAAATCATCAGTTAAAAATAAGATACCTAAATAATATGAAAGTGGACGCGTATACTTCTCCCTTACATATCGGATATTTAAAAAAAAAAACTGCACAAAAACCAAACAACTGCTAATCAGAGTTTCAGGTGAAAGCAGTAGGGACATTTTTAAATAAATTATTTACGATTAATTTCCGGAAAATAACGTCTTTGTCAATCAAATATAATAGTACAGTTCTAATCCCACCTTAAGCCTAAAATTTAGGTGATGGAAGACATCCATCATGTAACCATGGCATGGTAGCGCATTTTTTAGTCCTCAGTACAAAACTCAACTTGGAAATCTGTCACAAAACGACTATCCGTTTATTTACATAGCTATGTATGTATTTGAGAACTCGTCTTTTTATGCGTATCTTGCTAGCGTATATAATGAATTGTACCACTTCGATAAATTTCAAAATATCAGCTGGGAATGTGATCACGTGTGTGTCTATTATAAAAAACAAAGGATAAAATCTTTCGAGAAGTCTCTATTGCAGCTTCTTACTGGTTAAATGATAGATAGTAAGTATTAATTACTTAACAAAAAATTTCGGTATAAAGCAATACATTCGTTTGAATAATACAGGTTTTGCGATGCAAACGTTGTTGTTCTTGCAGTTTTTTGCCATAAAAATGATTATTGTTTGTCTGTTTAAATATACGCTTAACAAATATTTGAACATCATGTTACAAGTTATGTTTAGTTTTGAATCTAAATGTACCAGTATATGAGATTGTACTCCAAATATTAAAACAAAATAAACCAACATTGCAAAAGATAAAAATATCTTGAAGTGATTTTAAATAGAGATCAATTTATTTCGATTTGAATTCAATGCCATTTCTTTTTATATTAGCTATCCGAAATGATTGCATAGTGCCAACAAAAAGTACCTGATGGAAAGTATCGTTAAAATTATATCAGCAGACGACGATGGCATAAGCAGAAATGCATCTTCTTCATGTCTCGTATGAAGTACTCGATTTCATAGGAAAGATGGAACACGCGAGCCGGGAGACGATTCAATATCTTCACATCACGGCAAATATAAGAATTTGGTATCTTGTTTGTTTATATAAAGATGGATGGTACAATGTACTTGTGGTTTAGTATACCAGTCCACTTGGTTTTATGATGGAAGGGAGATGACAGTATAAGGTTAAGTAACTCTTTAAAACACTCCTCTTGATACAGTCGATAAAACACGCTCAGTGAAGCAATGTCTCTCAGGAAATGAAGCAGATCTAATTTCTTAGTGACGTCTGTGTCATTACAATGCGGACGCCTAAACTAGATCATGAGTAAAAATGTCAGATATTTTTACTATAGGCCAACGAAAAAGATCTATATTTATAACTGGTTTAATTAACTGCTGGCGTCCAAATATATTTTGGTTTTGTTAAAGAACTTTGTTTCTGATGATAATTTTTTCAAGTTCTGTGTTGTCTTCGACAGTTTCATTAAAAAGTTTGTAATAGGTACCTGATCTTTTATTTTTGTTGCTTCCTAGTGAAAGTTTATTCCGTCAGTCAATTGCGGAGTTTTTCTTTAAATTGTTTATGGAATTCAGAGACGAGATTGTTCATTCTACGGGCGAAATTTAATTGATGAAATATTTATAAGCATCAACAAATAACAAAATTATGAATTATTTTTGTTTTTGTTCTTATTCCAGTAAAATTTGTATTTAGAATTGTACTGTCATAACTATTCTTAAAATGTCAGGACTAAAGGTATAGTGATCGTGCGAGGTGAATGCAGTAGGAGCCTGAGGTGAAGAGTGGAAGCTTCTTCCTCCACCGCCCGTTATTTTTTGTTTTTAATCATGACTGATCCGAGTCCATCAACTTCTGTTACATAAACATGTTTTTATTCATCCCCAATCACGGAAAATGCTGAAAAATTAATTTGATGATGATTCAATTTCACATATTTATTTTTTCAGTTTCATATATCTGTGTGAAATAAATTATAACAAAATGTTTTAGAATTTATTACCTTTTTTTTATAACAACGTTGACATTTATCGATATCCTCAATATCGTCAATAATAATTCTAATTATGTCACAGCTCTATCGAATTCCTTAACTTTGCATTGAACTCGCGCTCTTGCTATAGTTGATATCCAAAACATAAAACAGATTCCGTAAACCGATGTACTGAATGAGTAGGTACTATATACATATATTATAAATAGTATACATGGCAATGTTATGGTTGCAATATATTGTTTTGTTATGTTTATATTTTATATAAACTAATTTCGTGTCTCCAGCAGCACTCAAAAACGTTGCAACTAAAAGCTTTACAAAACATGAATGTCAAATTATTAATTTTCGAGTAAATAAACTAAATTTCACGTTCGTAAGTAAAAAACGTTTTAACTTAGAATCGTATTATTTTTTTATATACTAGGACGATATCAAACAAGCTTACGATCCGCCTAATGGTTAGCTGTCATCGAAGCTTATGGACGCTTGCTACACTTCATTAAACACGCTACAAGTGTAAATCTGATTTGTTTTTGTAAATTCTGTTCTAGACGCGATATTCATCTTTTATGCTTTTTTTAACTTTTAGAAGGCACTTATCATTTTTTGTTAAACGACTTAAAAAAAAAGGAGTAGGTTCTCAGTTTGCAGGTAACGTAGACTTTCCAGTAGACCGTAACGTGTATAAATTTCTTATGACATTAAAGGTAGATGGTAAATTACGATAAGATGATATAAGAAAACTGTCGCAGGATATATAGCGTATAAATATAACCTATTTAGAAATACTAGCGATCGCTATAAGGTCGAAATTCGATCAGCGACTTTTTGATCGTACACTATTCTCTGTTAGACATTTGCAGTATTCATGAACCTAAACAATGAGTATTATCTACACCACTTGATGCCACTTTTCGTTGAGTGACAATGTCAATATTTTCCGGGGTCTAAGTTTAATGGTACTGGTCGGTTTAGGATTCGCAGTATTAATTTATTTAATTTAATATATTAGTAACGGATATTATAGATAAATTTTAGCTTTCTGCACTCCTTCTCCATATAAACTTTAACCATGTCAAATCTCACAGTCTTCCGTGCACGCAATACGCTTAAAAAGGGTTAGAAAGCTTTTGTTTCACGTATTAATATATAGATGCCACAGTACTGAATCGAAATTATTAAATTTATTCAAACATAACTCTCTGCATGAACTGAACCATCTGATTTACATTATCTGTGAACCATTTTTTTTTGTTAGTGTACGATACGAACAGCAAGACTTAGAAGTTGTGTATGGCTTAACGAACAATACAATACAAAAAAAATGTAATGCAATTTATTTGACCAACGATTTTGTTACGGAGTTGTTGGGCTTTCGTGACCTATTGATAAATGGTCACAGTTACTGGCTTCTACTTATCGCAGTTGACGAATAGCCAGTGTATTTTAGTAGCACAAAAAGTTTATGCAAATTGAATTTCACAATCAAGATAACGTCAGTACAAGCTGAGCTGTATGGAGAGATTGGTGAGTCAGAATGAACCAAAAAATATTTGCAAAATCAAAATCTAATGGACGTTAAAAGACGGCCACAGGTTTAGACAAACATCCCAGTCTCAGATAATCCAGAAGAGCGGGTAAGAAACTCGATTGAGTTTATCATATTTTTTTATCTGTGTATAAAATATTTACGGTTTATAATTATGTTATTTTTTTTTTAGATAAACAGTGATGAGCCATTTCCAAATATCACTTATACTTTACGTAATGACAGTAAAACCGTCTTCAAACGGTTCTTGAACTCATTATCTGGCAAATCGGTAATGTGCTTTGGAACCTAATTGTAGAACATAATATTATTACATATCTAAAAACTGTAATTGGCCTTGTTGAGTGCAAAACATGGGTTTGACTAATTTGTGTTTATTTTTTATATTAAACTATGCTGCTTATTTACAAACCTATTATATCTATTTATTTATTTATAATAATAATAATGATATTATAAAACGCAACGTCTCTCTGTCGGCCTGTCTGTTTATGTTCTTTTCACACAAAATCACATATCCGATTTACATGGTTTTTTCTTTAATTATTAGGTATTTTATCTAGACAGGTTATAGGATGTACTTTGATACATAAAGTAACATACGAAAAAAGCTGTAACGATAATGGTGAATCGATTTGAAAGAAAAAAAAAACGCTTTTGAGGCGCTTAAATGGCTTACGCTGAATAACATAACATACCATCACGCCTGTATCCCCTAAGGGTTAGGCAGAGATGTATTAATGTACACCCACAGTTCGCCGAGTATGTTTCTTAGGTCCCATGTAATAGGGGACGAGCCTATTGCTATTAATCGGGCACAAAGCCAAACTCCGAGCTGCTACTGAGAATTTTCATAGAAAAACCCAATAACACTTTGCTCGCCCTGAGAATCGAACCCAGGACTTCGATCATAGCTGTCACGCTTACGACCACTAGGTAAACGAAGCAGTATAATAAATATATTAAATAAACTTAGAATTTAAAATTTTAAAATTTACCATTAGCATATGTCCATCTTTTAAGGATTACCCACAATAAGCGTTCATGGTGCCGCGCGTTTTGCGCGTGCGCTCGACCGACGACTCGACGTGAGTGGAGCCGCGGGCACAGCTAGTATATTTATATATCAGAAAGAATAAAGAAATCTAGTCCTTAATTCTTTCTCTCTAGGCGGCGTGATTATATTATACTAGCTGTGCCTCAGGGTTTCACCCGTGTAGCCTATCATATTTGTTCTCAGTTCCCGCAAGTACAAATTATTTTATTTTTTCATTATACCCTAAACTGTGTGTCCAAGTTACACCCTATAAAGGGCGAAATGTAACTTCATTAAATTATCTTTATGATGAAGTAAGTTTTATTGGTAAAGATTAATATGTCATGCCCAAAAATAATGCACATAAATCACTTTTTAATTGTCAACAAATGATTTTCACAAAATACCTTATTGTGGTTATAAGATTCTTATACATAAACCACAATAAGGTATTTTGTGAAAATCATTTGCCTATCACGGACTTTTTTTAGATACATTAAAAACCAATGTTTTTGTAGAACATTATTTTTACGTATTATTAACCAATATATGGGCGACCGAGCTGTGCTCGGTATCTTATAAACAATAAAAAAAAACACCTAACTAGGTAAACTTGGAATGTAAAACATTATCTAAATGAATAGTTTCATCGAAATCGTTGGAACCGTTTCCGAATAACCAATGAAATATATACTATATACAAGAATTGCTCACTTAATATATTGCAGTTCGGGAGAGGGAGTTTCTCTTCCGATTAACTTAACAAAAATCAATAATAATTAATACTTGCTAAGAGTTGTAGCCTATACTATTCCTCGTGAATCTGGCTATCATATACAAAAAGAATTTTTTGAATCCTACCGGTAGTTCCAGAATTTAGCGTGTTTAAAACAAACATACAAACAAAAAAACTCTTCGGCTTTATTATATTAGTATGTACAGATTTAGTATAGATATAGACAGATGCAAAAGTAAAATAAATTTATACACAGTACAGGATGTGTCTATAGGAATTAGGTTTGAAAATTACTTGTAATATAAAGCTAGGCTGTAAATCAAATATTGTTCTCGTATAAGGCAAAAAGACTAAAAGAGTTTCATTCATTTTAATATGTAAGCAAGTAGTTATTTGGATTTCGATGGGATTCCTTACTATTGATAATAAATAATAATTATTGTTTAAAATAAATAAATAAAAATGAAACTAGTATATTTATACTAATTCTGTAAAACTCGTTGAAACACGCCGAGGCTCGAACTTGCGGACATCGAATCGATATTCCGCCGCTCCGGTCTAAGCCACTCGATACGATAACTTGATATTTTACAATTAAATAATTTTGAACTATTAAGTTAGTTTTAAAAACAGTGTCATCAAAATATTTTTTTACTTAATCTAATTTAAGTGAGCAATTATTTTATACATGTATATATTTATGTATATATGCACAGATTTAGGTTTTCTCAAATCTTTGTACAAATGTAATTGTTTTTTCGGAAACGGCTTCACGAGTTGGATGAAATTTTCTATTTAGATAATGTTTTACATTCCTAGATAGATAGGTGTTTTTCTTTTTTCGTTTTTTATTCTTGTTTGAGCGAAATTTTGCAATCGATTTTAAACATCTTGATGCGATTATGACAGAGACCTGTGAGAAGTTATTTTTTTATCATCGATAGGTCTATGATAATAAAAATAAAAAGAAGAATATATAAGTACCTATTTAATAAAAATAAAATGTAAATAAATTTATATATTATAATAAGCAATGTGTTCATTTACCAAGTGAAAAACATATGAATCATACATATTTATCGATATTATGAAGAATTGAATACATTTATATTTGTTCTTATGAACAATTTATTATTTACTAGCTGGTACCCGCGACTTCGTTTGCGTATTATTGGATATCACTATCTGTGTGCCAAATTTCATCTAAATCCGTCTAGCCGTTTTTGCGTTATTGAGTAACAAAGCTACAAACTTTCCATTTATTATATTTATAAGCTAACACTGGTTAAACTATGACTTTCACCGGGATAAAATGTACCCTATATGTTATTCCAAGTGATAGACTATGTATGTGCCAAATTTCATTGAGATCTGTTCAGCCGTTTTTGCGTGATTGAGTAACAAACATCCAAACATAGACGCTTTCACATTTATTATATTAGTAAGATATTAAATATGTACCTAGATGTTTTATAAATATGATTTTATTTACCACAATTCAGTACTTACGATATTACATTTTAATCCCTAATTGAATATTGAATAAAAATTGTTTTTTTTTACACGACGCTTCAGGTGTCATCGTGGAAGAAATATGTTTTTATTTACGTAGCTTTATTAGCGAAAAACAATGATACCATGGACGTCATCGGTGGTTATACTGTCCTTCGACCTTGAGGTTAAAGTGTTATTTAATCTGTATGAATTATTCTAAACAGGCTTTAGAAAGTTAACTCAAGGCGCCTTTTATACGAGTCACGAATTTCATGTTAATTTACGACTTATCCGCCTCTTGGCAGTGCAACGTTTTTTAAACTTCGTTACTAGTTGCACCCCACGGTTTCATCCGTGTTAAATCAGTTAAATTTATTTGATCGACTTTCCACCGCGCCCCAAATGCACCCGTTTAGCCAATCGCTCTCACAAAGAGAGGTAGGGCACAGATAAATTTATTTGGAGATTTCTCTCTACTTGGGCCAGTCCGACTGGTGGAGTACCTCCACCCTACAGAAAAATGCAGCCAAATAACCTTGTGTCGAGTTCCTGCGGTGCATAGGGTTTCTACAGCTTATTGGGATTGGCCTCGGCTTAGGCTGTTGATGTTGACTAATGCCCGATCCGTAGAAAATTCGAGCTAAATTAACATATACACATATACATATTCCTGACACCTGGGAGGAAGGAAGGAACATGTGTATATATATTTAGTAATCTCAAATTATGGTCTACAATAACTAGCTTAAAAAAGAAAAAAATTGGTCCCTTACAGAACTTATGCACCCGTGTTGTGTGCACTATGTAATGAATATATTGTGTGTAATGGTGTGTGTAAGTAGCTAAGTTATTGTAAGTACAGTGTCACCTGAATTGAACGAGGGGCTGCAAGACTCAAGGGTTCTACACCGAGGGAACGGACCTAGACGTGAGTTGCCACAAGAGAGGGAGGACGATGACGGGTGTGTGGTAGCGAAATTAGCCACCCGTACCCTGCGAAGGGTATGGTGGTTTCGCGGGCATGGGCGCGGGCACGCTTTATTTTTAGAGACGGTGGAGTAAAACTTTTTTATTGCTTCAATTTTATCGTTGGGATCGGTACCAAGTCGGCAAAGCTATTGTGATACCTATGGTATTACAAGCGCCTATAGACTACGGTAGCCGCTTACCGTCAGGCGGGCTATATGCTTGTTACACAATAAACGTGGTAAATATATTAACGTAGGTATTACATATTACCTCAATGGTATCAGTAAGTACAACTACTCAACAATGGTTAAGTTTTTGTTTCGTCAAATTCCTGTGTTGGAACAGACATCAATGCTGAACCAATTTGCGATAAAATTAAGGTTAAAAAGATAAATGGAAACTTTAATAAACCCCCGACATAAGTAACCTATTAATTGCGACCATTCTAAAAAGCCCAAATACGACACCTCTGCTGTAAGTTGCTGAGGAGTTAGGTATCCTACGGCTACCAGATGACGCTGCAGCATCAGGTCAAGGTTTTTCTAATATCATCCAAGAACAGAATAGCAAATAACGACTCAATCAGACCTGTGTTAGATTTTCACAACTATTTCTCAACTATAAAAGAGTTGATAATCTTCAAACTGCATAAAAGATTTTCTTGAGTCATATCTAAGGACATTTTCGATCAAATCGCCTTTCAAACAATAAAAAAAACTAGATCAAAATCGCTTCAGCCGTTTATGAGCTACGATGCCACAGACAAACAGATACACAGATACACATGTTAAACTTATAACATTCATCATTTTGTGACGGGGGTTAAAAAGAGGAAAAGACATCTCGCGTAGTTCCCCTGTAATGCTTTATTGCACTTTTTAGTTCGTACTCTAAATACTAATGCAATAAGATATTTACTACCAACCAACCAACACAGTAATGGTTTTGTGACCAGGTCCGTTCCTCGGTGTGAAACTCTCGAGTCTGGCACTCGCCCGCGCGATACAGGTGACATTGCACTTGCAATCACTTAGCTACCAATACACATCATTACACACAACATGTTCATACATACGTGCACACCACATAGGTACATAGGTTCTGTAAGGGACCTTTCCTTTCCTTTTTTCGATAGTTTCGATTATGCTTACAGATAGATCACTAAATACATATTATATACATGTTCCTTCCTTCCTTTAGTTTAGCTCGAATTTTACGGATAGGGAATTAGTCAGATCGCGACTTCTTTGCAACCGCCCAAGCCGAGGTCCGGCCACTTTGGCATGTTGCCCACGCTTTCACGGCTCAGTGCCTTAAGCGCTCGTCCCTAAGACCGGTAAAGCTGTAAAAGCCATAAACGGCTCTGTTTTTGGATAGGGCCACTCAGGCTAACAGTAAGGTCAGATTGGAAAAAAACATGTTGCCACCATGAAAGTTGCTTTGTTGGTCGGTTAGATCACCGTGAAACTTGGTTTGTTGATTGGTTTAATTGGTCGATTGATTGTTTTTTCATGGTTTTTATGCTATCCTTGAACGCGATAGGTGGCGCTGTAATCAAGTTACTGACTACTGGAAAGGGCGAGACAATGTCTACAGAACAAATTAGTAGTAAGTATCTATAGAAATTGTTCAAAGGATAAACCTCATCGCAGCATAGTACAGATAAGCGAGCGGAGTACTCCTACACTGCCGTTATAAGTATTCTAAAAATATAAAGGAAGTCGCAGGCGAATGCTAGCAACTAGATAATAGTTAAAATGAACATTTAATTAATAAAAACACTCAGTTTCTAGTCTACAAGAGCTGACATAAAATTAGGCTTCGCGATAAGCTGCCGTATCATATTATCTATTACATTTACCAAACCAGAGTAATGCAAATAAAGGTTAGAGATAAGAATTCTGAACCTGTTTCTATGTTTTATTAAACTTTATGCATGATTCATTGGTTTTCCGATGTTTCATAATTAAAAGAGTTGTTTTAAGTTATAATTATTTAGGTGCATTATTAAACTAATAAATATGCATAGTTCACATGCGGTTAAAGTGAAACCTTCAGAAAACATAAAAATATACACATAAACGATACACGTGAATAATACACTACGCTGGCTATGACACCTTTTCCAAGGCTTCGTAATAGGCAGATGCGACAAACCAAAAGAGATTCACTGTGACGTGTAGAAATCTCTACCACCCGGCTTTATTTCTGGATATTATATACATCGGCTGATCCCGGAACGCGATAAGTCTAAAGGTGCCGCTATAGAAGGAGATACACCTGGTCTATTTGGGGGTTGTGATTAAGCTGGACACAATTATCATGTCCGATCACCCAACAACACATTAGCACTAAGTATCAGATTCCGGGTAAAAAGTAATAATATGTAATATATTTAGGGTTATCAATCAAATAATGTTAATAGGTACTTAAGAGATAAACAAAGGAGTTTTTGGCGGGACCTTGAAATGACATGTTTTAGTCTTTAATTTTTAATTCATTAACTTAGGTTTTTGACCCTATACTATGTAATATTGGTGGCGTTTTGCGTGATATAGTTTGGTTTTGTGCATATGTGAAGTGGATTATAAATATAAACTGAAAGCATTCATTCTGAGATCCCACAAAAACTCCCTAGAAAGTTCTAACAAGGGAGCCACCATCTAGTTAGGATACTGAAATCGTCATAACACAGGACACTAAATTAATTTGATAATGGCAGTAAGGGTCTTCATCAGCTGCCAAGTTAAAAAGAAGAAGAAGAAACAATCAAAGATCTTATCAATTTCTCTCTCTTTGTATTTAAACTCTTTTTAATATCTTTAAAGTTGGCCATCTCACTTGATGTTAAGTGACGATCTGACCTAAGCCTAGAGGTACTAGCTGTCAAATGCAACTGCTCGTGCCACATCTACACATTATGGCGACAGAGTTTCAATTTAAGACATAGCTAGCTAGGCGCAAATTAGCTAGCTAGGCGGCTCATTGTAGGATTTGAATCCACGTTCATCGACGCGGTGTACGGAAATGCTACCACTCAACTATCATTTTTTCAAAACACATGGCACTGTTTAGTAAATGCATAAATGATTTAGTGAAGTTCGTTTGAAGAGAATTTAAATACAGATTTTGTTTCAATATTTGGCTCATTCTGATATTACATACTTGTCCGCCATATTTATGTACTGAGACCAACCGACACAAGCGTATTTTTTTTATTTTACAGAACCTGTGTATGCAATTTTGCCAATGTCAAGTGTGATAAATACACGTTATAGAATTTAGTTACCAAATGTTTTGTGTACTGCAGAATAAACTGTGAGAATAATTTATAAAAAAGGATACATTGACACAACATAATATATTATAAGACATAAGCGTTAATTATTTTGAGCTCAAATCATATCCAGTTATTTTTACAAATGCAGTTTCATTTTATATTTAACTGTGTACAAGCTTGCTGTTGGTATATTGATCGAATCAGCCCTACCATAATTTTGCTTGGGGTAGATTTGTCGTCTCTTTCTTCTCATATAGCGGTGTCCCTGTCGATTTAAATTTGTTTTTTTTTTGTTTGATAACTAAGCAAGTGTTTTAGTAGTTCGACAAAGGAGTAAAAAAGAGAAATTTCAGGTGAAGTATCACTAAGTAAAGACGTAAGTTATGACGTTAATGCGTGTGTTGAACTGCTTTACCATCTTATACATTGTTTAAGTAATAAGTTAATAAGCCTGGTGGAAAAATCAATACAACTGCGCCACATTATGAAAATAGGAAGCATTGAAAAATCTTTTTTACAATTTTGTGAAATATACATGTCATGAGTATATTAAATATTGATGAAGTCTGTGACTTGAGGACAATCCTGAATTCGTTTGTCGTGATGATAATTATATACTAATTGTAATCAGTTCCCAACACTATGTTCATGAGGAAAATTAACAATATCATTTTTAGAGCAAATTCCATACACCTCATTATTTAAATAAACTGAATTTATTTATATATAGTTAATAATTGTCACATATAATACATAAAGATGAAGACAAACACAAGTGTAGTTAAGAAATAAAAATGTTGTATTTTTTAATTTAATTTAAACATCCAAACGTATTTGTATTTATTTATTTATTTATATGCATATTACTACTAGTTGTACGCGCGACTTCCTTCGCGTGGATATCGCCAATCAAAATAAATTGTTAATATTCGTTAAGCCATGTCAGTTTATTTATTTATTTATTTTATATATTTAGCATGCTAACAGAGCAATTACAAAAAAGGAAAAATTACATGTTATCATTTCCACATAATAAAAACAATGCAATCGCTCAGATAATAGGATAGATAGATAGAAAGTATCCTATGCATTAATTCAAGTTATATAACTGTGTGGTAAGATCCAACCAAATTCGTTTAGCCGTTTTTGCGTGATTGAGTAACAAACATCCAAACATACTGACTTCCCCATTTATAAAAGATAAATATAAATATATATATAACTATCATTACTATTACATTAAAAGGTAAATGTTGTTTATTTGTAAGAGGAAACCTCTGGGACAACTGATACAATTATAAAAATTCTAGAAATTTATATTAACTCTGAGTGTCATAGGTTATTTTATAGTTATTAAATTGTATATCGTTATTAAAGCGAACGAAGTAACAGACGGTTGCTAGTATTTATTAAAATGATATTATGTATAACTAGCCGTGCACGCGGCTCTGCATCGCGTGGACGACAGAAGAGCGCGAGTGCTTTTAAAAATTGGAGTCTCTAAAAAAGTTGAATAACTTTTAATTGAACGAAGATCTCATGATATTTTTTTTTGTAGATAAGAACCAAGTATCTAAGGAGTAAAATAGTAAAAGTAGAATCAAAATCTATCAAGTAGTTATTGCGTATGCATACAAACGCAAACCTTTATCATCTTATTTATATAGATTGAATATGAAAATAATTATATAAATTTAGTTCATGAGAAACCAGAAGTAATCGAATATAATTATCAGCAAATTATATTTGGATGTTTGTTTTTATACATTATACTAGCTGTGAACCGCGGTTTCATCCGTGGTCAATTAATTCGACCCACTCCTACCATCCGTGTAACCTAACGTTGTTATCACGTTCCGCAATTGTCTGCAGCTTACCGGATAGCTTGGCGTTCACGATCACTGTTCCGCTCCTTAGGCTCCTAGAGTGAAGTTTTATAGTCTATAACGTTCCTCAATAAATAGGTTATAAAACGCAAAGAATCTTTCAAATTTAACTGCCGGATATTACCCTCCACATACGCGCAAACTCACAAAATAAAAATAGTCAAAATCAAAAAAAAAACTTTATTCAATTTAGTCCTTAAGAAGGCACATAAAAACGTCGAACCACTACTGCCGGTTCGGAAAATATCCCAGTCATCGAGAAGAACCGGTAAGAAACTCGATCGGGTTTATCTTTTTTTCCAACTATTCAAAAGTGTTAATTTAAAACAATAATAATAATTTTGTGGATGCACAGAGAGAGAGTCACCTAATGAGCCACCTTATAATAAATAACCTTTTGACAGTAAAACCCGCTTGACATGGTCCTTGAACCCATTGTACGGCAAATCAGTAATGGGCTGTGATGTGCAGTAGTATATATTTTAATTAATATAAAAAGTAAACATAACACCTAACATTTCACTGATTCTTATGCTTGAGTTGAACAGTTTTGTCAATAAAAACCAATGACCTTAATCTGTGTATCCAGTAGACATAAGTCAAATAATTTGGAATTAAAATTCTATTACAATTTCGACGAGCTTCAATGAAATGTAGGTCATAAGGATATTAGCGGCACTACTCGCACTAATATAATTCCACAAAAGAGTGAGCAAGATATATGTATATAATGCTAATATTAATTAGTCACCTAACGCCCTAATCATGTAAACAAAGCGTAAGTTTTAATTATTCCGGTAATCACAAGTACTTTAAAGCTAAATATACAACCCGATTGGGTCGTGGCCACCGTACACGTAGTGACTTTCTTAGGTTCGTCGAATTTCGGGAACTGCCAGTGGAAATCCATCCAGCTACCGAGATTCTTAGCCGGCAATACAGCGACAACCGTTGATTGTTTTTTATGTATACTAATATTATAAAGCTGAAGAGTTTGTTTGTTCGGTTGAACACGCTACTCTCAGGAAGTACTGGTTCGAATGAAAAAAAAATTTAGTGTTGGATAGCCTATTTATCGAGGAAGGCTATAGGCTATATAACATTACGCTACGAACAATAGGAGCGGAGCGTCAATGAAAAAAGTTACAAAAACGGGAGATTTTTTTTCCCTTTTGAGAGCTTCTACTGCGTGCGCTGCGTGAATGATTAAAGTTATAACAATCGTCTGTGACGTAATTGTTTCTGTTAAAAAGTTATTTTTTATGGTAATAAACTTTGTTCTAAAATAATAAATTATTTGCGAAGGTATTTTTATATATATGGTGTTAATCCTTATCGAAATAAATACGTTATTCATCACAAGTATTTAATTTTGTACAAAATTGCCCTTTAAAGTAATTGATTTCAAATGAATATCTCAGGAGATATCACAGTTTTAAAATAACTCGGCAGCAAAACATTGATCAAGACCTCGAGCGCATTTATGCAGAAGTATGTGGGAGGGGGGCGGTACATAATATAATATGTTGCTTACAAGCCACTCTCTTTCCCTTTCTCTCTTCCTATATGGTGGAGACGAAATTGCACGGGTCAGCTAGTAATAAATATAATCAGTCCGAGCTGCAGTGGTCTCTCTCGCGTTCTATTCCCTCACCTGCACGTGGTACACCCTGCTAAGTGGCGAACAAGGAAATGGTGATAGCGGGATGATAGGCCGGTTTTACCCGACTGGGTCGCGACCACTATGAATGTGGTGAAAAGTCCGTCATAGTGACTCGCTTTTGCGTGTCGGTTTCGGGATCCGCCTGTGCATATCTAGTTAAATTAATACAGGCTGGCATGACAGTGGCGATGGATTTCGATCTCTCCGTGGTCGCCGTTGTGTTGTTATTATATTGTGGTTAACATCAGTGACAGAAACGTCAATTTACCGTGCTACTAAAAAAAAATCGTTCGTTCGGTCGCAGTGCGATAGCAATAGATTTCTGTTAAAACATATTATTTATTTTAATGCCGAACACTTGTCCTTCGAAAAGGAATTGAAACGTGGTGAAACTGCCATAAATTACTTAAGAAAAATCAAAGTCAAGCTTTATCATGAAAATCAAGCACTTATTAAGTTAATTTTATCTGTTTAGCTTTCGTCGTAAAAATATATTTATTTCTCCCCAGGAAAACGCAATATCCTAATACGATAAAAATATTTTGAAATACGACATTGAATCATTATTAAAGTTGTACCAATAACAGCTAAAACAGTAAAAAAGATCACTTAAATAGCAAATGCATGTCGCAAAAACGAAGATGATGCTAAAAAGTGAACGTACCTATTGCGTGAGTGTATTGCAGTTACGAATATCAGGTTCAAATCCGGCGCAAGGGTTTAGGGATGACACATTATTTATAAATATATATTTTTTTATTTTTCACTTTCATATTTACATTTTTACTACAGTTGTGTTAGAAAATATATTTTAGAACCCTAGTCTAGTATAACCAAATACAGTGTAAACTCTTTATAACGTTATCCTTTATAACGATAAACTCCCTATAACGTTGAAGTGAGCCCAACTTGGTTGGTTTGCGTTAAAACCAACATATTGAAACTTCACTCCATATAACGATAACTCTCTATAACGACAAAAAATGCTCAGTCCCTTGAGTTTCGTTATAAAGAGTTTGCACTGTATATAGTCTCAAATTTTATTGTATTAATTTAGAAATATAAACTTCTTTCAGAAAATTAGTACATAGGTGAAACAATAGGGATATCCATTAAAGATTTCGCAGTATGATCATGTAATATTACTTCTCAAAGATTTTATTCCTAGTAACGACATATCTATGTTGATTCTTCATCAAAATTAAAAATTCAAACATCATTTTAACGCTTACGTTCTCCGCTGTTGACGAAATATATATTCTAAAATTTGAATTAAAAACTTTTTTATTACAAACGCCGTATGTTGATGCCAATGAAAATATTGCTAGGGCGCCATCTTGCAATAACTTTGCATAGTGGTGTAGGGCTATTTCTAATGCCACCCTGGGTAGCTACAATCCTCAAGTTGAAAATCTTTCACTAAACACCAATAGGTATGTTCATCCAGCTGCACTTCATAGCAAGTTTTCCACTAGGCTTAGCGTGCTACCATCTTAGGCTACATAGTCATTTAAGATTAGGTGAGATTATATCCACAACGAATAAACCTATAAGGCTATAAAGATAAAAAAAGCTATTAAAAGTCTGTTTATCTAACATGACAGCTGTTACTTAGATTGTTTACATTCTATAAATATACGAAATATTCGCACATGTTAAATTTATTTCAGTTCTTGTTAAACTTTCCCCTGGACTCATCATTATAGCGCTTTTGATAATACAAAAGAGCTGAGGAAGCAACGTTGCTGTTAAATCTATACAATTAATAAAACTGGAGTGTCTGTTTGTAATACCAAAATAACAGCTTTTTACTAAATGCATATGTAAGTATATACGGTATATAGGCGAAGGTAAACCTGATGTTGGCGTGGCGACACAGGCCGTGGCGACGCATCGACACGCAATATGATGTAATATATGTACTATGAATTATGAATATACAATTATGAAAATAATTGAGATGTCGCGATTTCAAATATTTTTTTAATTTTTGTATTTTGTATTACATTATTTTATGGAACATTCGATGTTTCACATCTGCCAGGCGTCCAATGACGGATTGTTTTAAAATGTTTGTCTGTTTTTTTGGGTAATCTCCGAAACAGTTGGATTGAATATGACGATACTTTTCACTTGCAGATAGCTGATGTTATAAGAAGTAACTTAAGCTACTTTTATTTTAGAAAAATATTTAGAGCTCCGCGCAAATAATACAAAACTGGTCACATGGTGAATCGATTTGGGCGCTTAAATAACTTACGCTGAGTAAACCAACCGTAAGAGATATATCAAATTAATGTGCTACATAACATTAAAAATACCTGCAAAAAATCAACAAGAGCATATGTCAATCTTCTAAAGATTACCCATAATAAGCATTTTAATCGTTAAAATAACCGGGAGCGGGGGTAATACCACTCGCGCATGTGCCCTTGATGTAGTCCACGTAAGTGTAGCCGCGGGCACAGCTTGTTCTTATCAAAATAAACACAATACAAAACAGAGTAAATACTGATAGATAGTAAAAATAATTAACAAAGATTAACCCTCTCTCGAATATTTTTTTTGGCTTAGTGGCTTAATAGTTTTATTTCATATGCGATTCTCCTTTGGCCCTAAAAAGGATAGGGCACAATTGAACTGATATAATCGATGGAATTAAAGGATATAATGCATTTGAATACTGTCCAAAGAGGGTTAATTCTTTGACAATAATTTCCTTTCCAATCATTTAATCATCTATACCTAATAACAAAGAATTCATTTGTTTTATTATAACCTTAAATTAATAAAATGCACCTAATTAAACTTTATATCTTTCAGCGTTAACAGGGAGTGTGTTAGCAATAATTTATAGTTTCGAACGAACAGTCAAAAATAATCGTGCCAACCCTAATAATGATTAGTGTAATAACACAAGGCCGTCAATGATATAAAATGGTCTCCGGAAGTGTCTGTTCGACCTACTTTTCCTTTTTTTTTAAATATAACTATAAAAGATCGTTTTACAAAATAACAATAAAGTATTCGTTCTATAACCAGCCATATCGTTTACAATAGTCAGATAGATTTTTATAGCATTGCAATATCTAAACAAATTTTATTCTAATGTTTATCGCTGTTACATAATCTTTGCTAATAGGTTTGTGGGTTATATTTTATCTAACTTTATATAAGTAAGTATTTTAATTGAATAATATATTTATAAATATTCTATAATGTCAATGTCATTATTTTAATTGTTATCCCGTTAATTATGATAAAACAATTTTAAGATATGTAGTTTAAAGTTGTTATAAAATTTAAAATTGTTGTCTTAAAAATTAATTGCATTTTTTATACGCTTATATTCAGGTTTAAGGAAGTTATATTTTGTAATATTTAAATTTAAGTGTGTAATATTATATAATATAAAAATCAAATAAATTGACTTACGGAAACCCAGTCCGATTAAAATATAATTTGATTTCCTAAAAGATTTTGTTTGTGTAATTGTTTATTTAAATTTTTTTTACTATTTATTATGACATAGTAATAATATTTTAAGCATTTTTTTAAATAAGATTCATAATATAAAGATAAACTAGCGATCCGTTCTTACTTGGCACGGGTGCAATTTACTAATTAAGAAAATAAATAGAAAAGGGAAATTGCATAGGAAAATTAATACCGAAACGTTTGGTTTGAATCGTAATTGACTACGAATTATTATTTTATTATTTATATTGTAGTGTTAAAACGTTTTTGTTCAACTGCCTCCATTGAAAGACTAGCACCATGAGACCATCCACGACTCAAAAACGAATTACGACCCTTTAAAAAAAATCTTTAAAATTGTATATACATATAATATTGAGGAAAGTTAAAATTTGTCGTTGTTTATATTTTTGGATGAGAAATCTTTAAAAAATAGAAATAAAAAATTTCGTTAAACATTTTTTTTTAAATGGGCAACTGGGCAACTTATCGGGACTAAAACTTTCATAACTTTTAAGCTGAAACCAACCACAAGCATTTACAAAATTTCATTGTAAACGGTTGGATGGTTTGTTATATTAAGATAAACTATTACATTTAATATTTGTTGTACATTTTGAACATTTTTTAAAATAATTTGCATTTTTTTTAAATGTTATAATTATAAATTGAAATTTTATCTGACCACATCTAGACGGAAGTGGTATTTATATCGATGGTGAATTTTAATTTAATTACTACAGTGCGTGAGACGAAGCATATCGGTTATTTCTGTTTATTTTAGTTTTGTTAATTATAAAAGAGTTGATAATTTTGAAACGGCTCAATAGATTTTTTTTAATCATAGCTAAGAATACTCTCGATTACGTCATCTTTCAAACAAAAAAAAGACTAGATCAAAATTGGTTCAGCCGTTTGTGAGTTACGATGCCACAGACATACACACAGATACACACGTCAAACTTATAACACCCCACTTATAAATCGGTGAAACGGTTTTTGAGTTAAACCCACACACAGGCAGAAAGATAGACTTTTTGAAAAATGTCTTATCCTATTTAATAGATTTTTTATATATAAGGTAAGCGTTGATAAAAGTAGTGGATCGATCTGAGAAAGTTACAATATCAAATAGGTTTTTCATAGACTACAATCTATATTTCCATACTAACATTATAATGTGTAAGTAATTAACTATGTCTGTCTGTCTCTGTGTTCCGTTTTCCCGCCTAAATCGTTGAACCAATTTTGATGAATTTAGTTTAGAGATAGAATATGAAGAAAGACATAGGTTACCTATTGTCGCAAAAATACAATTATAAGGGGTAAAAAGGGGGATGAAAGTTTGTATAGAGAACCTATGATTTATTATATTACAGATATGAACACTCATATTTATACTTTTGCTAAGAAAAGAAGGTAGAAGGAAGGGATATAGCTTGCATCATATGCACTTAAGTATAAGTACTCGTATATTTAGTAAAGGTATGTCTGCTTAAATGCATATATTCTAAGCAGGTGAAGTCGCCTGTACTAACTAGTATAAAATTAAAAATATAAAATAATGGAACCACAAGTACTTTATGATATCTTAGCAAATTTATCAGATAAATTTACTTCTTCCAGCCAAAACGAAAATACATTGAAAATTGTTAGAAATGCAAATTATGGAATTGCAAATGTATATTATGTTAATTATAATTACGTACCTTCACTTCACCAAAATCATAAATAATAAGCTGGAACATATGTATATAAAATGATATTTTCATTTTATCTGATTACCATTTTTAAATCTTTGCGTATCTTATTTAAATTTTTTGATTGAAATAAAAATTAAGAAATTGGATTATTCGTAATCTTGTTATATTTTTCATGCTATGTTCAGTTTTTAAGGTGGATACTGTATACCAAAAAATATTTTTAATGGGGGTAACTAATTATGTGGGGATTTAGTTTGGTGTCTGGTTTGTGAATCAAATTATAATAAACAAAGGATAAATAAGCCACTTGCCTTATATTTTTATTTTCTTTCTTTCTTGCAGCCACTGATAAACGTTTAGAACGTAGGAGTGTTTCTTTGAGACTGTATGAATTTATTATCTCCATTTCAATGAATATACAATTAGATTATTAATGAAATGCAACAGAAATTCTAAATCCGAAAGAGACGGTTAGGTTCAGATAATATTTAGATAATTTAAGGCTATTGCATATTAATAAAAAAAAACTTGTTTTAGACTAGAAATTATAGGTGAAGTAGTTTTGTTTTAGATCTATTGTGTATTTATGCTTACTTTATATTTTTCATTCGAAGGTGTTATGTATTAGGGGAAGCTATTTTTTAAAATTAATTTATAAATAAGTATTATATTTATTTGAAACTATGTTGTAGACTAAATCTACGATAAAATATTTTTTTATTGTGTGTGTATTTATTGCAGTTATCGCTAATTGCGTAGGAAGCATGGGTCATGCGCGGTGCACTCTGCCCTCGACTTGCAGTCTTAACTAACAGCTGATTGGCAAACAATCGCTTCCTGGCAATATTGTAAAAAAAAAATTGACAAACCTTTGACTGCACCTGTTCTGGTTGCATGTAGTAAAATATTAAAAACATCCATACAGCCCCGACAAGGAACAGGAGTTTGATGTTACGACGCATTGTTTTTTTTTTTTTTTAAATATATATAAACGTATCACTATATCGAGCACTACTGTTAATGGTTGCGAAAGTTTAAACGTTATTACACGATCGTTTTAATATGATTGTGTGTGTTTTTATATATAATATATATTTGAGAACGGCGCGCGGCCGCGCTCCGTACTGCGGTGTGCCGACTGCCGACTGAACCAGTGAGCTGTATAACAAAATACAGAATAATATAGATAGTTGGCGGTCATGCGCGTATCGGTCCTCGACATCGCATACTAAAATAGAACTTGCAGTTTGGCCGCTGGGTAGTTACGATTCGCGTAGTATGGTGGACCTCTCACCGCTTTGTCATCCTTGGTCAGGCTCGAATTGCTATCCTTGTCGATAAGACTTCGATAGGATGTCGAACGAGTTTAGAGTTGAGTCCCTTATTAATCAGAATATTTTCCCATATACATAAAAATGGAAAATAGCAATAAAGTATTATATCTCTGAGTTATATTTCATAAACTAAAAAATGTTCCATATTCCAAAAATGTTCCAGACTATTGTTTTTTCTTGTATTTTTACAAAAAATTTGTAATTGGAATTTTTATTAGACGTTTTTTATTTTAACTTAGATTAAACCTAACTTTTCGTATACATTTCCACATAATATTTACAATTGGGATTTTTTAGACTTTCAATATTTTAACTTGAAAAACCTAAGTTTTCTTGTACATTTCTACATAATATTTACAATTGGGATTTTTTAGACTTTCAATATTTTAACTTGAAAAACCTAAGTTTTCTTGTACATTTCTACATATCATTTACAATTGGGATTTTTTAGACTTTCAATATTTTAACTTAGATTAAACCTAAGTTTTCGTGTACATTTCCACATAATATTTACAACTGGGATTTTAAAGATTTTCAATATTTTAACTTTGATTAAACTTAAGTTTTCTTGTACTTTTCTACATATTAACAATGTGGATTTATTATAATTTCCTTATTTTAACTTAGAGTCTTAGATTAAACCTAAGTTTTCTGTTGTATAGAAACAGGGTTTCTATTTATAGCAATGAAATATATTTTAATTGATGGTTTGTTTATTTTAGATATGATATTAATTTGAGTTTACCTAGGTTTTATTTTTTCTTTGATAAATTCAAGCTTATACTATTTATAGGTTTTAACAATATAATATTCTTTCATTATCGTTTTTTGTTTTTAACTAATGTTAAATTTTGCTTTTATTTTTAACAATTATTAAAAGAAACATTTTAAATGTATTTTTAAATATATTATTATTATTATATTATATCGACTGCCTCATGAGCTTAGTGGTTGTAAGCGCGACTGTTACGATCGAGGTCCTGTGTTCGATACTCATGTCGAGCAAAGTGTTATTGGGTTTTTATGTGACATTCTCAGTAGCAGCTCGAAGTTTGGGTTTGTGCCCCATTAATGGCAATAGGCTCGCCCCCTATTCGATTCCAATAATAACTTTTATTAACGTAAATCTATATATATAAAAATAAAATGCTATTCGTTAGTATGCGCATCATTTGACAAATGCTAGACAAATTTTAGTTTTTTTTTTCGATATTAATAAACGTTTGAATAAACTTTTCAGAGAAGTGGGACAGACAAATATCCATGGAGATTTCTCTCTACTTGGAGCAGGCCGACCCTATAAAACCCTATAGAAGATCGCAGCCAAATGACCTTGTCTTGTGTTCCTGCGGTGCGTAGGGTTTCCAGAGTTTCTTGAGGAAAGGAAGGTTGAAAAGTGATAGAGCACAGGGAAATTTCTTTGGAGATTTTTCTCTTCTTGGGGCAGCTTGACTCGTGGAATACCTCCACCGTATAGAAGATTGCAGCCAAATAACCTTGTGTCGAGTTCCTGCGGAGTTTCTAGAACTCCTTGGGTTGGGGATTTCAAGGTCGGCAAAGCGCTGGTGATCCCTATGGTATTACAACCGTCCATAGGCTACGGTTGCCGCTTACCATTACGCGGGCTGTATGCTTATTTGCCACCTTTGTAGTGTAAAAAAAAATTGGTTGCCTGTAAAGTCGGTATACGGGCGAAAGTTTTACGTGACAACGACTTTATGTCTGTCTCTCTCGCTCTTAGGCGGGCTAACCATGCCCGAGTGGAAGGGACGCGTGCCTCTCACTCGCTCTCATTGTGAGCGCATAACGTGAGCGGAGCGTAACGCAGTTTCTTGAAGTGTCACCCGGCAAACCAATTTATAAGACGTTGTCACGTCAAAAAGGTTATGGGTAAAATTGCTTTTTTGTTTTGTTCATTACGGTTCTGGAATAGTTCAAGAATAAAATCGGTATAGGTGGCGCTGTAGTCGAATTATTGACTATTGGAAAGGTGAGAACAACGTCTGCGATAAACAGTTTTAGTCGGCAACAATAATTATATGTTTTTTACAATCACAATCTTTGTCGCTGTTTTAAAGTAGGTATTTACCAATTACTGGCAAACTTCCAATTTTCAAAGATCCGCTCAGTTCTTAGTAATAAGTGAATTTACGCATTGTGCGACAATTGTGAAAGTCAGTGACGGAAACAATGATATTTTACAAAACGTAATTGGATGAATATGTATCATAAGTTTTTTCAGTCGCATGAATAATTCCGAGAAATATATTTAAGAGTGAGTTTAAAAAAATAAAAATAAAATAAATATATTATAACTTATTTTATCCCATTATTGTAAGAGCCTGGTGCTGGCAAAACATTATTACGAACATTAATAGTAATGATGATTTATGAAGGAAGCAATCGATTAATTGATTGACTATCGATTGTTGTTAGTACGGAACGTATAACAATCCATCGTCAAAACGACGGCGACAAAAAAAAAAACACATCGTCTGTCAAACTTGCACACGTTCGTAACTTGACGATCTAAAAAAGGTCATTCGCGGAAATATTCCTTGTTTTCTCAAATACCCCGAATTATTTATTAAAAATCAACTATCAATTGGTTTTTCTTAATGAATATCGATATATCAATTGTTAATCGTTGTCACACGAGCCACGATCGCGGTGCTCCTAGCGTCGTAAGCGTCAGCGTCGAGTGATTTTAATACGTTAAAATACAGCCTCGTAGTTTTTTAATTTACTTACAACGTCTAGGGTCTGGGAAAGATAAAATCAGTAGTCAATTAATGAGACACGCTTCGTTTACCGAAGTATCGAACCTTACCTGGACAATTGGAAAATAAAAATTTAATATCTTCCCAAAATTTTGTATCATGTTTCTAACCTTAAAATACGAATGTCAATAACACATGCATAAAGCAGGTCTGTTTTATATTGCAGTGATAAATTTAATAGTAATCAAATTGAATGAAAGGCCACAATATCACCTGATCTTAAGTAATTATGTGATCCAAGATGGTAGCACGCTAAGCCTAGTGGAAGACTGGCTCTCAAATGCAGCTGCCGGTACACATCTATTGGTTCTTGGCGGCATATTTTCAACTTGGTTTCTCTTACCGAAAAACCAAAATGCCACACAATCGACAAAAAAACGTGCTGTGTATGGCGAAGGTACTGTAGACGAAATAATTGTGCGGAAATGGTTTGCTAGGCTTAACGCTGTTAATTTGTAAGATCAAACAAGAATTCCTTCTCAATACATCTTAGATAATTGAATGTATATACATTCGGAAAAATTCAAATAGTTTTGGACTAGTAAATAACACGAACAATGATTAACTTCCTCAGCACATAACCAATTTGCAAGATGATAGGTTCAAGAATTATGTTAAGTTTTATTGTCAATTTTGTTTATTATTAAAGGGTGAATAATTACGTAAACGACAGTGATGTTCGGAAGTAACTCCCTCTGCGTACATCCAGTGAAAATTAAAATAACTGTAAGCAATATAAATAACACAATTTTTAACAAAAAGTAAACGAACATCAATCGTTTTGAAGAGTTCCCTTGTATATATATCTTCGAAGTTGAAGGTCCAATGTCGAAGGACTGACCGAAGGCTGAACATCCATAAAAAAATACAGTCGAAATTATTATCCTTCTTTTGTTAAAGTCAGTTTAAAAAATGTTGATAAACCCGATTGAGTTTCTTGTCAGTTCTTCTCGATGAATCTGGGATGTTTTCTGAACCGCTGGTCGAGTATTGACAATCAAGAGTACATTCTTAGGGTCTAAACTGTAAGTGTAATAAATTTCACCTTTAAAAAAACCCAAGCAACCGCGCCTGCATATCTTGTGCATTACTGATTAACAAACGAGGAAATGGTGACAGCGGGACGTTAAGGATGCTTAACCCGATTGGGTCGCGACCACCATGCATGTGGTGAAAGTCCGTCAAAGTGACTAACTTTTGCGTTTCGTTCTTCGGTATCAAGCTGTACATATCCAGTTAAATTAATACAGGCTGGTATGACAGCGGCAGCCGTCGATTGATTACGACCTCTCGGTGGTCGCCGTTGTGTTAGGATTTTACTATGCTTACCATCAGGGTCAGCACCGAAAATCTGCTGTGCTACTTTTTTTTTTTACTTTTAAGATCTAAAACTCTTGGATAGGCCCTGCACCTTAGATAAAGATCAAATTAAAACACTGATCGAGAATATAACCCTGCTAGGTAGAGATATATGAGTTACGATACGAGAATTAGCAAAAGTATTGACAATATCAAATTTTATCATCCACAAAATGTTCTTACTACGTTTTAATTTTCATTCAGTAACGACATGAACTTTGACTGTGGTACAACCCGTACAACCCAATATTAAAAGCAGAACAGATTCTCTTAATTTCTCAATACTTGATTTTGCGCCATCTAGCGAATATGTAAACTAATATTTCAAGTTAGCTATGTTTATAAGTTTTCATCAGTTCACTTTTAATTTATTAGAGGTCGGTAGTGTAGTATTAGAATAAATTTTTCCGTGAAGTCTTGTGTAGATGGTATTCTGTTTTTCTATTTATCCGTATTTAACAAAAGACGGGACGTTACACAATTCAAATGTTTTTTTTTTTAATTAATGCTGAACCATAACTTCTTTGTGTATGAACCGATTTAGAAGATTCTTTTTTTGTTGGGTAGGGTACACCTCAAGGGTGAACCACCTTTTAATTTCATTGGCACTGGACTTTGAACTTCGAAGATAAACAATGGAACTCTTCAAAATCTTTGAAGTTCTTGTTCTTTTTTGTTAGTAATAGTCTTGGTATTTCACAAATAATAGTACAACTTTGTAATAATGCTTTTTTTATAGCACAATCTTATTATGTAATAGTTGGTAAAGAACCAATCGACAATCGACCAAAATTGAAAAACAAGTTTACGAATGTAGATGTTTTTATAGATATGAGTTTTTTTTCTTTTTTTTTTAAATATTAACACGGCGTAGTGATAACAAATTGCCTGATTATAAGCACACTACCATTCAAAAACATAGGCAACGAACTGAAACAACGGAGATTCATCACCGCTCGAGTGTCACACTGGCTGACCGCAGAATACGACAAACAAAAAGAGCTATCAATCTAATTTAATACCGTCCTCGACTCCTCTCCCTTCCACGACAGAACCACACGCGCTGGACTTCGGAGTCACAGATTTAAGGTAACCTCTCTAAGGTAGGTAAGTTCTCTATGACTTATCTTTATCGTACCGTGAAGCTGTGGAACCTTCTTCCGGTCAGTGTGTTCCTTCCTTCTTACGACATCGGGTCCTTTAAGCGTAACGTGATTAGAGATATGTTTATGCAGGCTGGCATGACAGCGGTGACCGCCGATGGATTTAGATCGGTCGGTGGTCGCCGTTGTATTTGGGTTGTGCTATGCTTACCATCAGAGACAGTACTTTCTTTTTTTCTTCTAATTTTGGCGCCACAAAAAGCACTAGCCAGTGTCAATGTTTTTAAGCCTTCGCTAAATTTTCCTATATACAAAGTGGAGTCTTCTGACAAGATCTCTTGTCAGAAGTATCAAAGGAAGTTTTTATGACATCCCAAAATGCATACTTTCCGATTATTCTTCACTTATGCACAACACCCGAACTATATGACGCAAAATGCCACTAATGTTACATAATATAGAGTCAAAATACCCAATTTAATGAATTAAAAATAAACACCACAATATGTCACTTTAAGATCCCGCCAAAAACTCCGAACGTACCTTTAATGTTTGTATTAAATGTTTTAATATTTGTTTGAAAGATTTTGTTATAGAACAGCACAGTTTGAATATTAGAAAATTAAATGGACATAAATTAGTCGTACCGTCTTTTAGACTTAGTAAGACTAATAAAAGCTTAGTATTAGTGTTAGTTTCTATAATAAGATCCCGAAGCACATTACTGATTTACCAGATCATAAGTTCAAGGACCATGTTAAGCAGGTTTTACTGTCAAAAGGATGTTATAGAGTGGATCATTTTGTGAATGATAAGTGATGTCTGGAAGTGACTCCCTCTCTGTGCATCGACTAAGTTATATATTCATTAATATTACATTAAACATTACTGTATTATGTTAATACTATTGAAAAAAAGTAGATAAACCTGATCGAGTTTCTTGCTAGTTTTCCTCAATGGCTGGGATGTTTTCCGAACCAGTGAAAGTGTGGCAGTGTTTTGACGTGCATAAGTGCCTTCTTAGGTCCTAAATTGAATAATTTTTTGATTTGATTTAAATGTGCCAACCAATTATTAAAAAAAAATATCAGAGTCACTGCGATGGTTTTTTTTTTAGAAATGACCTTACTGTTTTTAGCCTTAGGGGCCCTATCCAAAAACAGAGCCGCTGATGGCTTTTACAGCTTTACCGGGCTTGGGCTGCGATGGGTTTATCACATGTGCATGGTGGTTGCGAGTAAGTCATGTAGAGATCCCTACCACCCTGACTTCTGACTACTTCTATTACTTCTTCTTGACTTCTGGATATACAACGTCTGATCCCGGAACGCCACACGCCTCATTATAGCGGTGTTTTAGGTACTTGTTTTTTTTAAACGTCTAAAGTGTCAAACAAGCATACGGCCCGCCTGACGGTAAGCGGCTACCGTAGTCTATGAACGCTCGTATCACTAATGCATTGCCGACCTTGAACCCCACTAACCTGAGGAACGATCTGCGATCTTCTTTACGGTGGAGTTATTCCACCAGTCGGACATGCCCAAGTAGAGACAAATCTCCAAAAAAAAAATCTATATCCTACCTCACTTATCGCGATCCAGTCGGATAAATTGTCGTATAACACCATATATTATCTCGTTTTACTGTATGTGTGGTGGTGTCAATTTAGTGTAGTAGTGTGCGGTCCACCCCCTGACTCTCAATATTATTTTACTTTTAATGTTAATTATTATTTGCTCTGAAGTTTGCTTAAAAAATAACACTGAACATCCGTTGTAAGGATATCGGTTAAAGGGATATTTTTGTCTATCTAATATATCAATCGTGACAGTGAATAAAAGAGTTCTCCTTCTCTGTTTTTCTATTTAATGACAACGTGATTGTATACGGAATTGTGCCACAAAATGGTGGCTCTCTTGTTATCATTGTACAGGGAGTTTTTAGTTTGTAAGCGCAATAACTAAATTATATCACGTAAAATGCTCCCAATATTACACAATACTTGTAGGCCCAAATAATGTTAGTTCAAGTATCATCATTATATTAATACGTGTCTGTGAGATTTGGCATGGTTAAAGTTTATATGGAGAAGGAGTGCAAAAAGCTAAAATTTATCTATAATATCTGTTACTAATATAATAAATTAATTCTGCGAATCCTAATAGGACCAGTGCCATTAAAGTTAGACCCCCCCGAAATATTGACATTGTCAGTCAACGAAAAGTGACAGCAAATGATGTTTTAATAATATTCCTCATTGTTTATGAATACTGTAAATGTCAAACAGAAAACAGTCTATGATCAAAGTCGCAGGTCGAATTTCGAGTTTAGGGCGATCGCTAGTTAAAATAAATACTGCAACTTGACAGACCAAAATCCCGCCAAAAACTTCGAGATAGGAATTTGTCTGTCCAATATTTTAATCCATATAATAAACAAGAGTTTTTAATCTTTATGAAAATGGCCGGCGTTACTATTGGTATTAAAAAAAAAACACAAATATCGGAGTAAATAGATAGTAGCCTACCTATTTGTTTTTTTGTGTTGAGCTTTTCCCTCGTCAGTCATCCCGGCGTTCCCGGCAGAGTCCGTGCGCTGTCAGTTGGGAGCGCGCGTCCCCTCGTTGACGAAATGTGATCGATTTAGTCGCCGCGTTCGAAGTTCGAAAATTAATTATATCTTTATCAGTAGATAGTTAATTATTTATTGTATTTTTATTTTTATACTTTTTTTGAGTTCAGTGACAGTGTAAGGAGTTTGTTTACTTTTTTGTTTGTTGGACATAAAAGTTAAGGTGAGATTTTTTTAAATAATCTTTTTTAATTGAATATTGTTTATAGCATAAACTGTTTTTTTTTTTAATAATAAAATGAAAAGTAACTTTTTATACCTTTTTAATATTATCAAAATTGAACGCGAATTATTGCCGATATTTAACTTTTCAACTTATAATTGACGTACTTTTCTGCACATGAATAATTAAGTTAACAGATGTTTAATGCACTTCTAAATTTTAAAATAGTTTTAAATTTTATTGCTTAATTAAAATTTTTTTTTAATATATTATGGAAGATATGCTTATATAAAATAAATATTTAGACACACACAATATTTAAATCAATGAACATTGAAAATAACCTCAAAAGTAAAATAACATTACATTCCATTCGAAGTAAGCAGAAATAAGCATAATATTTCGTGCTTTTATTAAAAAATACAAAGATACAAGCGAGGATTTGAAGCTGCGGCATTTACTAGAGATGCGGACCCACTATTCACTGAACTTTAAACTTAAACAGTTCTTTTTTTGGAAACTTATATAAAACGAATACAGAAACCAGTTTCTATAAGAAATGCAAGTTGCAAGGTCGGTTGCGCTAATAATAATGCGGTTGTTAAGTACACCCTCGCATCTCCCCTGCATTGAAAATGCCATGTGCACGCACCCTAATATAAGGACACTGATTCGATTGACTTACAGCAAATGTTAATACGAATCTATGTAGCTTAATCGGTTAAGTAGTAACTTTTATACTAGGCTACAACGATGGCTTATGTAGAAGTATAAAAAAAACTTGTAATAAAAAATTATAACATGTAACTTATTATTTAACTACCTTTCATACCATACTTAGCAACTCATTAAATTCCAATTAAACTAAAATAATATTCGCAGGATATCTGCGATAATGGATTATGGATTACGGATACTGCTTATTGGATATCGACGTATCCAAAAACAACGTATCTAACAAAAAAGTTATCTTCGTCTTATCTTTCTTGTACTGTGAAGTTGTGGAACTGTCTCCCGGCCAGGATGTTCCCCCTTCCTACAACATGTCCTTCAAACATAACATGAAGAGACATTTGCGCAGGCTGGCATGACAGCGTTGACTGAAGATGGATTCCGATCTCTCGGTAGTCGCTGTTGTGCTTGGATTGTACTGTGCTGACCATCAGAGATAGTACCGGCAATTTGCCAGGTACAATAAAAATATTAATACACTAGCTGTGCCCCACAGTTTCACCTATATTAATTTTATCCAATAAATCCGCCACTGCACCCATGTATTCTATCATAATTGTTCTTTGAATTAATTTTTCATTATCTCCTAAACTATGTGTCTAAATAGCATAGGTACTCTAAAGAGCAAAATTTAACTTCATAAAATTGTCCTTATGATGAAGTAATATTTGTTTGTAAGGATTAATACGCCGTGTCTACAAATAATGCTTATAAATCACTTTTTAATTTTCAACAAATCTTTGTCACAAAATACTTATTGTGGCTTTTGTATAAGAGATAGGAATATGCTTGCGCTGACTTGTTTTCCGTATGATCTATAATTACGTCAGCGCACGTGGTTAAAGCAATTCGGGAGGGCTTTGACTTCCGACTTATGTAACAAAAATCAATATTTAAAGCTATGTGAAAGTTGTAATCTAATTTTAAATAGCCTATACTATTCCTCGTGAGTCTGGTTATCATATACAAAAAGAATTCGACTGGTAGTTCCAGTTTAAACAAACAAATATAAAAACTTTTCCGCTTCATTATATTAGTATAGACAATCCACCGCACATATTATTTCCATTATAAAAAATTTAAAAGCAAAATAATTCTAACGCAATTAATTATACAATTATTACTTAAACGTAACCTCAAGCCTAAACTGACAGCGTCTTATTTTCCTAATAAAGAAAGGAAATATCTGTCATGTTCTAACAATATTATATTTTTTCACTTCCTTGATATTAGCGGCACTGAAGTCAGAATTTCTTTTTAACTTATTATACAGATACACATCCAAATAGCTTTATTCATTTTTTAGTTAATACACATTTAACTGAGCATTGAAAATTCGGCCTTTAAAGAAAATAAATATACAATTTGTCATCTGAAATAAGTTATTTTCTCGTTCATAATGTTTTCTAGTGAGCATATACAATATTTTTTATACTTTTTTGTTATAAGATACTAAACTGATATTGTACCGCGTAATTAAGAGAGAAAAACTAACATCATGGTCTATTACTTTATTCTGATTTTGTTGTATTTTTTAATGTAAGTTTATTTAAAGTTTTGTTGTAAGTCAATTAGACATTGTTTTGTACGTGGACCGAGGAGATTGTTCTTAAAAACATGACAATACCTACACTGCATTCATATTCATATTTGAAACAAATCATTCGAATATTTTTTTCTATGTGTAATTTAATTATCATCTTTCTAGCTTTAGGTTTTTACACGTAATTTTTTAAAATCTATATATTTTATATATATTAATACGCAAAAAGAAAACTTTACCCCCTTATAAGCATATTGTGGGCACGGAGGAGTGTGAGATTTGGCCAAAATATTACTAATAAATAATTACTAATAGACTGATATGATGAGTTCCGGGTTGTGAAATTTTGTGTGCTCTTTGACAAAAAAGTAATTACTTCGGTTGATCTTTAACCACGAGACGACCACTAGTTTGTTTCAATATATCATAAAACAAGAGAATAATATTAAAATTAAAATATATAAATAACTTTAAAAGAAATCTAGTACTTACTATCTACCTTATATTATTATTCACTAGAACTGCTAGTGCATTTCGACCGACTCTATTATCAAATTCGGTTAGTAGTATGATAAAGTAATGTATAGTCCATTCTGTATGGGTGTATTCTTTGTTAATTTCGGTTCAATTCGGCGTGCGTTTTAAATTAACACCGAAAGTTCGTGAGCCACCTATATTCTTTCATCTCCATACACATGTTGCACTAGAATTGATGCTGTAAGTGGTTTGATTGAAGTAATAGTATTAGTGTTGAAGTGTTAAGTACTACATTAAGTTACTAAAGTTAGCTTTCGGTACAAATGTGTTATGAGGAGATTTCATTTATTTTTGTTTTCTAGTTAGCGGACCAAGTTTAGTACTTTGTAGAAAACCTTTTAATCATTTACATTTAGTATAACACTTAATTTTTTTTGGCTTATTACAAATAGGCTTGTGTTTCTATACAACCATATATGATATTAAGTGTAATAAATGTAATGGTATTCTAGTGCAGAAACCGAAATACATTAGTAGGCCATAGGTTTTCAAATTGGGTGCCAGATAAATATTAAATATAACAAAAAAATTATCTTAGAATAGTTCACGTTATTGCTCGCCTGCTTACACCGTGAGAAGTATAGTTTATAGATATATAATTTGAGTTATTAGGACAGCTTAAATTTAAGCACTAGAACAAAGTGTATACTTAGATCAAAAGCGTAATCATTTTTGCATTTAAAAACAAAAGCTCTTGCCCTCAAAAGGCCTTGACACCGCCTCTAGACAGGTTTAGCGAATGTTTGCGGCGGATAGACTAGCATAGTATCAATTAACCACAGCACCTGTGTTTACTTATAATAGAATACAATTTAATAAGTATAACACTACAGTATAATTCAAAATCCCTTAAGAAAAAGGAGAAGTTAAAGAGAATTCGAAGAAAGAAGTTACCTATTTTAAAAACAGTAATTTCGAATACGGGATTCAAACACCCGATAAAGATACGTCATCGGCTGTTTTCATTCTCTGTTAAGAATCGTGTGAAGCCATGGATTCTATTTGTTGCACTGAGGGAAGGAACCAGCAAGAATTCTATCACAAAATCAAAGGGTAATGAAAGGGATGTGCGTCGGGAGAGCTTTTATGTTACAATGTTGAGGAATTTACTGCATTACTTTCTCTAAAATAACTCTTTTAACGATTATGCGAGATAAAAACATTTCTGTGAACTTTTCAGCTTATTTCTTATTAGTTTTAGCTGATTCCTGAATTACCACTTTTACCCCTATAACATAACGCACTTAGGCAACTGTCTATTTACCTATAACTTAATAAGTAAATACTCAAGATCAAAATAAAATAGACAGGATATTAAATCTCACGAAGCTATTTAAAAAACTAGTCAATACAAAGTTGACACTTTCTGAATTACTAAAGGTGAAGAACCTATCGTGTCTTTACTTTACACGTCTGAGGTCATTAATAGCTAGTTTGTTCTCAATAATGCCTTTTTGCTTCTGAGTTAAGATATTAACTTTGACTTCTCAATACATTAAAAGCTTGAAAAAATTTTTTACATTATTATATTTATTATGTTTTTTCATGAATTTCAATGTTGTTTACAAGATTTTGCGGTTAAAATAATATGAAGCAATGGCAAACATAAGCAAATGTTGTGTGGATTTGATACATTTTTATTCTCATCTGCGACTTTACCCCATGAAATGATTAATGGTGAATAATACTGAATAGGTGATATTGTATGGTTAGCGATGTCGCTGAACATGAAATTTTAGTTCAAAATATAAATAAACTTACGGCCATGGTAAATGCAAAAAACATATTAGGAAACTTTACAGAAATCTACGACATTACAGAGAAACAGAATAATACCTACTACAGGTTATAGAAATTGAGTAATGATACGAGTTTGTAAAAACAACTTAAATTCTAATAATTTTTGAAAGTAGATGAAAACTTAAAAATTAGTTCGCATTTTGGATTTAACGTGTCATCATATTTCACAATTATAATTCACTAAATGGCAATAAACAAATGCTGGTAAATAAGAAAATAGATAAAAAGGAAACAAAAAACCCGAAAGAAACAAAGAAACAAAAGCACTTGAGTAAAAAAAAACTTATCTATTTTTGATTTTTATCTGATTTCCAGACGTCGTACTTAAATTTTATGTGGTCTATGTCACTTCCATAATTAAGACTAATGTAACAACACCTCGTTTGCTAAAATCCATCAAGCCGTTTAGGCTATAGAACGTGTCAAAGTAATAGACATACATAAATACACTCCGAAAACATAATCCTCATTTTTCGCAGTCGGTTAAAAGTACCTACTTAAATTCGATTAAGAACAGTTACTTAAAGTAAACTGAAAGCTTAAAAGTTAGTTCGCGTATTGACGTTAACATTGCATTAATATCAAATGGCAATAAACAAATACTGGCAAATAAGAAATTAAAAAAAGGAAACATATTGTACGTTCACTTCGCTGTTCTTTTGTAAACGTTTTTTAAAAGCGGATCATAATTGATTACGCTACTGGGCGTAAAAGTAACAAAGACACTGTGACGAGGAGCAAATTGGGCGAGACACGCGAACACTAATTAAACAATTCGACTTGTCTTGAAGACCAATTGGCCCGTGTAGTTAAATTTGAAATTATGACTAGGCAGTGCATAATATTTGGTTATCTTTCGATTGCATCAATATAAAAATACACGGTTATCCAAGTTTGTACTAGGGTTGACAACTTGTCATTCTTAGATGACACAAAAAATGTTTTTTTTTTTTAAGTAGCTGTGCAAAGTTACGGCACTGTTCCTGACGGTAAACATAGAAAAACTTTAACAAGCTAAATTAATAAAAAGAAACCGAAAAACCCGACTGCAACGAACACACTTGACTAAAGAAATATTTTTATATTTTTGCCTCTTATTTGATTCCCATACACGAACTTAAATATTATATAAGCCATGTCACTCCCACAATTAAGACGAATCTAACAACATCTCGTATGCTAAATTCCATCAACCAGTTTAGTCTACAGAGCTTGCCATACAAATAGACATACATACATATCCTTGGAAAACATAACCCTCCTTTTACACAGTCGGGTAAAAATAATGCGACAACCATGAGATCGGCAGTCCACCGCTAGTACTCTGTGGTTGCCGCCGCGCTTGCATGCCTGTAAATCTCTCCGCTTGCTTATTATACAGTGCCTGCGTTGAAACGCGACAAATCAAAAGAGAGCCACTGACGGGCTTATAACCATGTGCATGGTAGTCACGCCACCTCGCTTGATTACTTGACATAAATCAGCTGATCCCGGAACGTGACACGCCTAAGGCCTTTCTCCCACGAGGCTATTTGCAAGCGACTCGCGTTTGATACGCATATCTTACTAGTTTCTCGAAGTAGCTGCCATACAATTTCGCTATGTTGCGTACAAGACACGACGCGACGCGTCGACTACGCGTTGGACTATCAAACGGAAACTTTGACATCAGTCGCACGTTACTATTTAGTTTGTGCTGGTCGCACGATACCTACGCGAGTAGGTAGGTAAAATGGCGGTTGAACGAGACGTAAACATAAGATTTGTACTTTACTTTATGAATTTAATAAATGCAATAAATATAAATAAGAATTTTTAGACATTATATAAAAAGTATTAAACTTTTTATCGTAATTTTCATGAAGTTCTCTGGCATCAACTAATACTCTACATTTAATATTTCTTTCAAGATACAGGTACACCTTTTTCTTCTATTCTTGTTCCTAAATATAAAGAAGACGGTCTTCATCGTTACAGTCATTTGTCATATACTTGTGTGCGGAACCGACTTCATAGAGTAATATACCAATATGCGACCCATGGTTCGCGTCTCAGGCACGTAGATTGTGAATAGCGTCGTGGGAGCAAGGCCTAAGCGTACCACTACAGCGGGTGTTCATCTGACGAATGAAGGTCGCAGTCCAGTTTGTGATAAAAACTTTGGGACTTTGATGCCGGTATAACAAAGACGATCGGCTATGAATTGCCTATCCCGTAGTGGTCGCCCTTTGTTTTGTGATTGTATACTACAATTTACCATTAACCACAGAGAGATTAGATTGTCGTGCTAGTATTAAAAAAAAACTATTAGAAAAACGTGTAGTTTGTTAGTATGTTTGAAGGAGGTAATCTTCGAAACTACTAATCCGATTCGGAAAATACTTTGTCTGATTATTTATCAGAGAGTTACGTTAAAACTAGTGATTTTATAGGCAATATTTTAATTGTTAGTAAGTTTATTTTATTTTATTTGAGCATACAAAATCGCCGGCCCTTGGTAGTTTAAAATATTTTACACTATGTTTAAAAAAAAAGTATTACTTAAATAATTTTATAAGTAACTAGCTGTTCCCGCGACTTCGTTCGCGTGGACTAAAGAATGCATTCGATAGGACATACGAGCGAATCATGCTACTTCCGTTCCCGGTTATTTGCTTATTGTGGGTGATCCTTATCCTGGTGGGTGATTCCTTATATCAATTTGGTATATCTCTTATGGTTTACTTACTCAGCGTAAGCCATTTAAGAGCCCGAATTGATTCACCATGACCAGTCTTTTTTAATTTGCGCGGAACCCTAATTATGTTTTACTAAAATAAAAGTAGCCTAAGTTACTCCTTATAGCATTAGCTAACTATCAGTGAAATTCCCGTCAAAAACGGTCGAACCGTTTCGGAGATTACCCGGAAAAACAGACAGACACACAAAAAATTTTAAAATTGGTGTTTTGTTAGATGTATCATTCAAACTTTCTTATGCATTTAGTAAAAAACTGTTATTTTACATTACAAACAGACACTTCAATTTTATTAATTTAATAGATAAGCGATAAATATTTCAAAGTAATGTTCAATTGTAAATAACACGTAAAATTGTACACCGTTAATTATTATAATTAGAATTAAAAGTAATTTCAACACAAACTTGTCTACCATGTGCAAGTCAATTAATTATTACTAGATGTCGCAGCACGGAACAGCGCGTCTAGAGTAACATAAATTAATTGTTTGCATATGTTTTTTGAGGTTAAAACATTCAAACCCAAAGTACGTTCTATACATTACAATATTTTCTAAGTATAAACAAGAATAACCACACAACAAGGCAATACGGCCAGCCTTCTGGTTACGTTTCCTTCTGGTAGGGAGTTCGATAGTATCCATTACTTGTAGTTTTTGATTATTTTGAATCGACTTCAAAAGAAGGAGATGTTTTTCAATGCAAATGTATTTTTTTATGTATGTTCAGCTTTTTTTTTTGTTTACGAACGTATTTAGGTGATTATTTTTTTGTTGTAAAAGGGATGCCTCAAATTTCTCAAAATCATTGGAGTTGGTTTTCCATTTTGTTAAAAATTGTTTAGTATTATGCAAGATAATTTTATATGTTAATTTATTTAGGTTCCTTATTATTCTTCGTCTTCTTTGTTTTGGGAATCAAAATCAAGATAGCGAGTCCCTTATTGAAACGTTCTAAGGAGTTTTTATGTCATCTCAGAATTAATGTTTCATGTTATTATTTCACTTCACTTGCGCTCAACAACCAAACGAAATTACTCAATATTCTGTAACCAATATTCATAATGTATGATGAAATAAAGCAAAATATAGAGTTAAATAACCCAAGGTTATGAATTAAAAATAAAAACTACTAGTTATATGACAGATTTACAAGTGAAATAATGCTAAAACGTCTTTGGTGGCTCGCTCATATTGTGAGAATGGGAGAGGTTCGACCGATCAAAAAGTCGTATCTAGGCCAAATAAGTAGAAGAAGACCCGTCGGGCATTCCAGATACAGATGGTTAGACGCACTAGAAAAATACTTAAAACAAGTACTTAAAGCGGATGATAGGCGGAAGACGCAACGCGACGGCGCAGTATAGACAGAGATGGCAACTTTTAGTATCGGAGGCCAAGATTCACTTTGGGTCGTCAAGAACAAAACCCCGCCAAAAACTCCTACATTCTTTGTTTTAATAACCATTTTATTTTTATTTGGTACGTAAATGAAAAAAAATTGTCACCCCTCATCTTACTACTGAATGTTAATATAACGGTAATCTGATCGACAAATAGTTTCTGGTTGAAATATCCACCAATATGAAAGCATAAGTAATTATTATATATTTTAATACTATAGTGATCTATTCTTAAAACAAAGCGGCTAGTGTGTCTAATTCAAAAGCGGTTGTAACGAATCGAGGTTAGTGCGTTGAAGGAATGGCGCGGGCGCTGCGTCGAAATGAAATAAACGCTAGAATAGACATTCAGAACAAATTCTTTATGCCACATACAAAAAGCGGCTTGAATGCAGGGACGCAATGCAATACGTACTAGTTTCTTGGTGTTTATATCCAAACCTGGTGAATCTGTGAAAGCCGTCTGAGGCTTCAGGGCCCTTATGGCTAACAGTATAGTTAGATCGAAAAAAAAACTACACTTACCAGTTTTCAGGGTATTGTACTAAGTATCAGGTAAATATTATGCTGGTACATAATAATTTTAACTTTCAATATCGATCACAGCCCTTCTCTCCTCCATATAAACTTTAACCATGCCAAATCTCACAGCCTTCCGTGCACGCAATACGCTTCAAAGGGTACCGAAAGCTTTTGCTTCACATATTGATATATAGATAAGATTCTATTTTGTGGTATTTTTTTATATGAGACTGAGTGATTCTCATTTGTCTTAGGTTTTTAGGTTATTTAATAAACACTTTCATTCATTAAAAAAGTATTATTCAAGTTGAAGGAAGCTACCCGGATGTATGATTTAATTGTTTCAACTACATATAAGTAGTTTCATGACTTGTGGCTTCGCAACCTCAATTAAACAAAACGTAGAAATTCTAATCGGCCAATCTAGTACATTAAATCATTGGTCTACATTAAGTTATTTATGTGAACACTAAAACTGCATTTACACGGTTGCCATGATACTTATGTTCAGGGTTTCGCAAAACTTCTGTTTAAGTTAATTTTAACTTAAGATCTGCTATGGATTTCACTGCTTTTCTGACGTCAGCGGCTGGAAGCTAGGACATTGTTAAGTGATGTGATGAAGAAAACATTGCAATAAAATCACAGTACGATAGCTTTTTTCCAGTTCTTGTCTAACTAGGCTAAAAACCTGAAGTCTTAAATAGAAGTGTACCTATTGGTTTTGCTTTATTTTCTCAGCATGCGGGAAATGAATTTTGAAAGATAGATATGTTAGCCACTCACCTCGAATTACCTGATGATGGTCTTTCGTTGCTTCTAGGAATTGCACATTAAGAACTGTTGATAGCACTATGGCACCCCAGGGGTTGTGAAGCCCTAGCTTGGAGAATGCTTTTTTTATTGTTAATTGTTGGTAACTTTCGTAGGAACGCGATATGAGAAGGTAACGTGTTTTTGTCTGTTAGTCACTCATCGCGCGTGAATTTTATTTTTAAGTTTATATATGGTGCTAAGTAAAGCCTGGGTAAGATATTTTATTTGGAAGAAATAAAGGCATTTGCGTGCTCTAATAAGTAGCACGGCAAAGTTACCGTATCTGATGGAAATAATAGCTCAGTTGGTAGTCTGTACGGACTCCGCATCGATCGACGTAAGTACGAATCACTGCAATGAGCCTGAACCTTCGGTGAAGGAAAACATCGTCATAAAATTATAGCATGATGGTAGAGCCTTTTCTAATGCTCGCCAGGCTAGCTATCATCACCCTTCGATATCTTTCGCCAAACACCAATAGGTGTGTTCCGGCAGCTGCACTTGAGAACCAGTCTTCCATTAGGCTTGGCGTGCTACCATCATGGACCATCAGGTGAGATTGTGGTCATAACAGTAAACCTATATATACCTATAAACGCTTGATTATATATCAATGGTCGCCTTATCAAGCATTGGCTGATCCCGAAACGTGATAAACAAAACAAGAGTCGCTGTGACGGGCTTATCAAATGGTAATAGTTACCCAGTCAGATACAAATTCCCCAATCCTATTGCTTGCACAAGCTTTATATGTGTCAGCGGGCATACTTGACTTTTCACTTTTACCGTGTTATACAAAGAGAGGTAGTGCACAGAGAATTTTTTTTAGATTTAGATTAGCATATAGCCTATAGATTATTGCAGCCAAATGACCTTCTGTTATTTCATGCGGTGGGGCTTCCAGAGCTTCTTGGGGAAACGGGTTTTCAAAGAGGGGTAGAGAGGGGTTTTCAAATTTCTTTGGGGATTTTTCTCTACTTGGGGCAGCCCAACTGCAATAAAAAAAATTAAAACACCGAAATTGATGTCTAATTCAGAAAAAAAATGTTTGGAATGATAGAGCTTTACCGTACAATGAGGACGCGGGGTATTTCATGCACCATCAGTACCATAGCCCCCATATGGCACAAAAGAACTATTGAAGCCCTCGAACAATGGTTAGGCAGTGTTTACACGGCGCGGCGTACTGTACACGTGCCGGCGACAGATTGCGCTCGTCGAAAATTCGACGACTTTTTTTTTGTTCATAAACGTACGGTACCATAGTTCATACAATGTTTACTGTAGAAATATTTGATTTTGGAAACTGGTTGACTGAGAAAATACTTCGTGAGGATTTTCCTCTCTGTTTTTACTATGTACATTTATTTGCTTAAATAAGGAATTTTATTTTTAACTATGAACTATGAGGTAGGGAGTACGCACTCGATTTTTTAGGCTTCATTTAAAATAAATCATACTAGTTTTGACGAGATACTTAAAAAAGATTCTGTATAGGATAGCGTTTAGCCACAATCGATGTGGTCCATGATGGATGTGGTCCAAGATATGCTAAACCTAGTGGAGGAGCTGGCTCTGAAGTGCTAGCTGCAAGTGGTCGCTTAGAAAATGGCCTACTACCATGCTATGGTTTCATCACGATGTTTTACTTCATCAAAGGGTTTTAGACTTTTTGCTTATTGCAGGAATAATAAAGTGTAATAAAATACTATAATACAGATATTAAATATCATCGAGAGATATTTTAAATTCACAATCAACGAATATAAATACCTGTGGTTGGAAAAAATATTTAAAAAAAAACCTTAAACAAGACCTAGGCTTATAATGCATATCGAGACGAATTCAATAAACCTAAACACGACGATGAGAATAATAACCTTATTTTTTTGAGGTGTTACTGTGACCAGCATCCCGGTCTATCATCAGATTATCTCATTAATATTATATTAGTGTATTGTCTTCTAAGTTTCATAAGTATTCCAAATTTCAGCTCATACTAACAGAACGAGTTAAATAAAAAATTGTAAAATGAACTTGCCAACCCAATATTTACTAAAATGGATAGTAAATATTTAATTATTGTATTATTAATAACAATAACATAAATAATATATTTCAAATGAACTCGCACGTGACGACCTTTACACGTCAATCACTGAGCGCTTTGCTAAAATGCTTGGCTAAGTGTATGTCTTGGCCCGTGGGAGTATAACAAAGCTAACCCCTCATAAAGTAAATAAAGAACTCCAAATTGCTTCTCGTTTGTTGACATATAAATCAAACTTTGAATTATTGATTAGTATTAGAAGTTTGAAGGGCGACTGACATGTAACGCAAGTTACGTAGCGCGTTGTAATCCGAACCGAGACGATCTTAGCATGCGTGGTAACGCTCGCTGAGCTTTCAACCTCGTGTTTGATTTTCGTGTAATCGTTTTGTTTGTTGTCTTTCGATATGAAACATCTAATGCGGCGGGTCAGACTGGTTGTTTGCTCCAATGTTGGCGGCTGTTGGAGTGGCGACGCTTTGGTCCCATCTTTTGCGTGAGTTTTTTTAATTGACATACTGGATTGTTTTAAAGTTTCATGTTAAAACATGGATAGATTAAAAGCAGTTCATAGGAATTGCGACCACCGTACACATAGTAATAAAATAAAAAGATTCACAGTGACTTTCTTTTGGTTTGTGGTGTTCCAGGATTACCCAGTATATATCTAGCAATCAAGTAGAGTTGTAAATTCACATCTACCGAATGTCGTATAATGGTCAACTTTTTTTAAATTTAATAATCAACAAACTGATATGCAATGTACTTGATATTAAGCAGTCACTATAGCTTTTAGCCTTACAATTAATGTACAACCAACCTCAAATCATAAGTCAATCATAATAGGTTTCTATTCCTAAAAACTGATTTAGAACACCACATGTGCAGTACGTGTTGCATACCACACAACCTTTAGATTGGAAAATTTCACTACATATAATGAGAATTATTTACCTTATTTTAAAGATGGTACGGACGTGCCTTGCGCTCGAATTGGCGGGGGAACTGCCGTGCCCCCAGATGTTTCTTTTACATATGCTTCTGTTTTCTCATCAATGATCGTTATCAAACAAGCGTGTGAAACGGTAGCAAGCCATTTAATAATTTTATAATACGATTAAACGGCAGAAGTCAATCGCCACATTTACAATGAACAAACACGAAAGTTGGCAAACACCACGTTGCCTATACTAAAGTTGTTATCGCTAACGCTAAACCTTTACAAAATGATTATTGTTTTCAGCGCTGTTCAGACCAACAACAACAATAAAATCTGATATGCATACTTAAATTACTCTTTGAACGCACTTTTTGCATCATATAGCTTAAGGTTTTAAGCTATATAGCATTATGCAATGCTACGACCCTAAAGAGCGGAACAGTAACCATGAAAATCAAGCGATCTGACAAGCTGTAGGCAAGTACGAGAACTGAGGATAATAATAGGCTACACGAGTGCGTAGGAGCAGTGCGGTGGAGAGCCGTTCCAATAAATTTAACACGGGTGAAACCGTGGGACACAGTTAGTAATGTGATAATTGATAAAAAAATTAACAAAACGAAAACAAACTTCAATGATTTTGTCGTCGAATGTTGAAGTCGAAAGTCCAATGCCAATGAAATTACCACCTTTAAGGTATCCCCTTTCCAACGAAAAAAGAATCATCTAAACAAAGCAGTAATGGCTGAACATCCGTAAAAAAAAAAAATCGAATTGACAAACCCTCTTTTTTGAAGTCGATTAATAAATGAAACTTTTTCTTAATACCTACATTACAATAAACTAAATAAGTAATTATGAACTCGCACGCCGGCTGAGGACGTGACCCGCGTGACGCTTCGACCTGTCAATCGTCGAAAGCGGCGCGAAGTTGCGAAGTGGGGTGGATTTAACAAAAATAAGCTCTACGGTAAACAAAAAGCTCCGCTTGCTGGCAAATAAACGGAGTTTTGAATTATTTCGTTAAACGTCATAGCAATGGGCACCTAAGCATTGTTGTGATAAGCTTATTTACATAAAACATTGGTGCATTTAAACTGCTTCAGAGCTTGATTGATTAACTCTTAAGGCATTAAACCCAAGTTGACTGTATGTTTCAAAATTCAAGTAAATTATTGAGTAATATTGGTCCTATAGATAAAAGCCTAAAACAATACAAATCTGGAAAAGTTAATTCTTTACATATAATATAATGTTCCCTTTGGATTTTTTTTGTCTGCGGGTCACGTAATTTGAAACGCCGATTTACCATTCAAGAATTATGAACGTTGGAGTATTGCGGAGTTGTCACAGTTGTCCCTGTTATCATACAAAATTACATATAAACTGAATGATGACGTGATGGGACCATAAGCAGCATTTTTGTGGCGTGTTTTTTATTTCAATGAAAAATATTTTTAAATCTCTTTTTAAGGTGTATTAATGAAAGAAGAAATATTCATAGGTATTATTTTCAACATATAAAGTGTTTAAAACAATTTAACAAAAGTTGTCAATTCGCGGATTATATTTAGTCTAAAATCAAAAAAAATCAACCAACTAAGTTGTCAAAAAAGCGTACGCCCAGCCTGATGGTAAGCGGTTACTGCAGCCTATGAACGCTTGTACCACTAGAGATATCACCAGCACTTTGCCGACTTCGAACCCCCTTTCTCAAGGAGCTCTGAAACCCTACTCACAATACAAGGTTATTTGGCTACGGTCTTCTGCATGGTATTCCACCAGTCGGCCTACTCTAAGTAGAAAGAAATTTCCAAAGAGATTCTTGAATCCCCTTTTTTCTAAACTGTCCATCGATATTTGGATGTATACTTATTACTCTGATTCCCGCAATGAAATCAAGTGAATTATAATAGGGTTTTTTCTGTGTGTGGTCAGTAGATACGATCGGGACTTAAATGTATGAATGTCTACATTTATGGGAAGGTTTTGTTAAATAAAATATTAAAGGACTATTATTATGTACAGGTTTATACATATACAAGAACTAGCGGTGCCTCGCGGCTTCCCACGCGTTTGTTATGTAGTAAATAATTAGTTTCAATTTATAACCTTAATAAAATAAAGACTGACAGAAACTTCTCATAGACATAAAATTTTAGAACTTGGAATGTTTTTTTTTTTTTCATATTTTATTTTACGATTTTTAAATGTATTATTGACTATACATATTAGTCTATAAATTATGTAATGATATACTATCCATGTACTAAATTTCAACTTTATCAAAATCGGTTAAGAATTATTAAATAATTTTTTTGTCATTTCTAAAAGTAATAATTAAGTAATTTTCATACCTTATGAACTATGTAATGGCATATGCTTCCAGTCTACTAAACTAAGCAAAATCAGTTGACGATTAGTTTAAAAAAAGGATTACTTTATTGTTATTTTTACGATCTGAAAGTAATATCCATAGTTCTTATAACTTATTAAGCCAGTAATAACATAAGTTTCCCGTGTTATTTTGTAACAAGCAAACTATTTTTGACTTAAATCTGGACTTACGAACAGACAGAATTTTTTTTTTCAAAGTTAAATTCGATATCTATGGCCTTTAAAATACTAATTATCTAGAACACATTTTGAAACTAGAAAACTAAACGTACATATCTTGCTACAGATTTATTAATAGGTAGATACATAATTTATGTATAAACTGTATTTTATATAAATAACGAAATTTCTTCTCATATAAATATTAGTTTTTGTTTTAAATGTGAAATTCGAATTTTTCTATTTAAAATTCGCTGGTCAAGTGGTAAAAAAACAGCTTAAGAGATTGTACGAAAGCCAAAAAAATATTTGTCGTGAGTGACTCGTGACACCGAGTTGGTTACAAAATTTACTAAATAATAAACTTCACCCTCTATTATTGATGCTAATAAAAAATGTGTAAATTGTTTAGCGCTGAAACACAAATTGAAAATTGGATTATTAGAATAAAGAATAATCATGTGAGGGTGGCAACATAAGGGCAAGGCAACATAAGGACAACATGTTCTCCTTTTATGAATATATATTTTTATACAATTAATAATAATGAAAAATAAATTGATCAAATATAACAAGACACGCTTTAATGATGTTAACAACATTAATCTTAGGAACGGAATCTGATTTACATAATTGCATTATAAGCTTAATAATTCGATGTAAAGATTATCAAAATGTTACCCATTTTATGACTAAAATATACTTTATTTTATTTTAAGAAATAGGAGTAAAATTATATTTTTCACATACACAAATTTTCTCACACGGTATATTTTCTCTACTAAATAACAAACGACAACCCATTTTGTAAAAAAAAGTGTAATAGTATCTCACCTTTTATGTTTTGGGAACAGCCTTCCTATACGTATTACTCATTGGTATTACGTATCAAGTGACTTACAACGCTATAACAGAACTATTATCGCGATATTTGGATTAACATTCCGACGATTACGAACCGACCGCGTAGCGTGATAATCCGGAGTTAACAACTTTTGGAAAATTGTTTTAAACACTATTTATTAGGTCCTTAAATATGAAATTGGCGTTTTGTACGGGATAAATATAAAGTAATTCTTTTTTTGTAAAATATATTTAAATCGAAGTATGCACCGTTGTTATCTATGCACTTTTGCCATCTCTTAGGTAGTTCATTGATCCCTTTACTAAAAAAAAAAAAACCATGAGGGCGAGAATCATTAAACTCTTTGAAGGCGGTTTGGACTGACAAAAAATATTTATTTTCCAAAGGGAAAATTAAATAAATAAATAATTACTTTTTCCAGATTTCTATTGTTTTAGGCTTTTTATCTATATACCAGTATTCCTCAATAAATTAATTTAATTTTTAAACTTCAGTCACCTCGCGTATTGTCGACAGATGTTCGTCTTTCTTTAATTGTCGATTACAGCGTACTTACCAACAGATATACTGCAGTATTTATATTAAGTATATATAATGTAAGTACTGTAAGCTGCAATTTTTTATCCTAACTGAAATTAAATAGAAGCAACCCCCTACGTTTTCTAACAAACAACTAACTTACGATGTTCTTTGAAACACTACCGGCTTTTTCCAAGTTCGGAACTAACTAACATCTGGAAAGATAAACTGTTTTATATAATGAATGAAGCATATTATGTAGGTACCTGCATATATGTATCAATAGGAGTTTATTATATTACGGATTAAAGTTTTCTTTTGTCTTTGTACAAAAAATATTGTCACGGGCAAGAGACACCGGCCGCCTTTCGTCTGTTACACGAATTAAATTTAAATGAAAATGGATTAATAGTGTATTTTCGAAGTTCATTTGCACTTAATATTAAGAAACGTCAATTTATAAATTTAGCAAATTTGTATATATATATACATAATATGCTGCCGAAAAAGTTTGGGTAATTCAGACATTCTTTATTATATAAGTACGTATATTTCTTCTATTACTATAAAATATAATTTATACAGGTTATGTGTTATGAAATATTTAACACATACTCAAATGTTTCCTATGGAAATAATTTGTATCCAACCCTAAAATACATCAATTATTATATAATTCCTAAAATTAAAGTGAAATATAACAAGTAACACTTTTGGTGCCCTCTACGGAATAGACTTTCGTTTGAAAACTGCTCTTTTTTTGTCAAATTTAGATTTATTTAAATTTTTTAATAATATAAATTATCAAAAAAATCAATGTAATCGATCTGCTGACACCAGATTTACATCGTAATATTGAAATTTATGTGACGTTATTTTAAAGTTACAGTTTTCAATTCAAATTCTTAAAAAATAGTTTTTTTGATTGTTAATATTCTTCCAATAGTCTTCCAATAAGTCTGAGCTTATATTAAAAAAGGGTTTAAGGGGTGGAACCGTATTTTGACGATAGATTATTTTCTAATACTCATATGAGCATATAGGGCATAGGCTTAGCTACCATCCTCAATATAAAAATCTGACACCAAATACCTATCGGTGTGTTCTGATAGCAGCACATTGGAGCCAGTTTCTCTGGGCTTAGCGTATTACCGTTTCAACCACATTGTCACCTAGCATCAAGTCAGATCAAATGCAACCTACAAATTGTTAATAATTTATAAATAATATAAAACTCAACGTCTCTCTTTCTGTCTGCCCGTTTATGTTTTTTCCACGCAAAAACCACTTATAGTAGCATACGAAATAATCAATGACGATAATGGAGAATGAATTCTAAAATAAAGCCGCTTTTGGGTCGTTTGAATGGCTTACGCTGAGTAAACCATATGAGATATGTAAAATTAATGTATCACATAATTATAGACCTTAAAAATACCTACAAATAAATCAGCAATAGTATACGTCTAGCTTCTAAGGATCACCCACAATAAACATTTTTATCTTTAAAATGATAGGCGGGCGACCGCCGCGGGAGAGAGCAGTGAGCGAAATTCGCACATGCTCTCGACGGATGGTGTTCTGAAGTCTATGAAAGCGGACCCGTGGGTACTGTTAGTCATATATAAGAAGAAGTAAATAGGCGTAAAACCAAACAAGCTACAATTGAATTACTCCCGTGTAACGTGAAGAAATCATCTCTTTATTGGAATTCGTCTGCTTTCGATCAATATCACCGGTCAATTCCGATGTGACTCGCTGTTTGTAGCCGCCGATCTCAATAAAGTTAACAGATTCGTACAAACCTGTAACGAACTATTTACAGTCGGTACCGAGGCCAAACATGCATCAGTAAGATCTTCGACTGCGGATCAATCAGAACATCGGCTGCGCTTTTACAGTATAAACAAACGCCTGCCAGCGCCTCTCATGTTTACATAGCCCAACTCTATCAAGGTGCAAGAATAACATAAGTCAATGAACCACAAGTAACTTTGTAGACGCCGCATGTTAAAAACATTCCGTTTGTTTTTATGTATCATAGATAAATTTTAAGAAACGGTGATTACGTCTTTTTTTAGATGCCATCTTTTTCCGGCGCAATGTTTATGCTTGTGTGAGACTGAGACAGATAGTGACTACTGGTGACTATTGTTATAAGTAAGAAGACAGGGTTAGAGGAACACCATGCTCACGGCGCGGTGGTGTGTAGCGTTGGAAGCTTCAAGTCATCTATTTACCTGTACTAAAAAAAAACATGGATACTGTTTAAACTGTTATCTATCATTTGACTATCGGCTAAATTTAATCTTTAACCTATCTTTATCTTGATAAAGTCGCCATCATAAAGAACTTTTATTATTTAGTTACATACATTACCTAATTCTCGAAGCTTCGATAATTTGTCTACAGTTATTGATTGCTAATAACTTTTTTTCTTAGCAACTTCTGAACAATTATGAAATAATGTGAGCTAATAATATGAATAATTACTTGACCAGCTAGAAATCAGTAATCGCATTCGATACTACTTATTGATTGTTACTTAGAAAAAACTAGTTTCCGATGAAGAGAGAAGATGAGATATAGGGGATTCACAAAAACTTGGAAGTCGAATAGAAAATAGCAGAGGATCAAGTGACCCATAAAGCATATCTCTGCTATTTACTTATACATAATTATATTACTTCTTCCAAATCACCGAAATAAGTCATGTTAGACTTTCAAGTACAAATGGTTCGATTATATAGAAAAAAAGATACGAGAACTCCAAGTAGATAAGTTTTTTAGTACTACTAATGTGACAAACAAACATACGACGCACTAGCACGTTGCCGAGCTTGAACCCTCTACCCTAAGGAAATCTCGAAACCCTACTCACTGCAGGAACACAACACAAGGTTATTTAGCTGCGATCTTCTGTTGGGTGGGGGGGTGTATTCCACCAGTCGGACTGCCCCGAGTAGAGAGAAGTTTCTCCGTACCTCTATTGGCGGGTAACGGCGCAGTGTAGAGATTAATGGTATTTTTTTACTGCTGGAGGCCAAGATCTACTCTGGGTTGTTGCGCCTTTGCAGTTCCTTCATCACCAGGAATCACAAAAAATAAAAAATACAAAATGAAGACCAATAAAATCGGACCACCCTATATAAAAGTGAGGCTTAAAATAAATCATTGTTTCAATATCAAAACACCGACATACAAACAAACAAGTCTAAGGATATCCTTTAGCTATCTCAAACAACGCCACATTGTAATAACTTAATAAGTGACCGACGCGGACCAACATTTCAACTTACGTTATCGTCAATTCTTTAAAGAACCGTGAGAAATATGTAAATATATAAAAGAGAAGGGTCATCAGATATTTGCAAATAAACGCCACAGGAAACCTTACAAAGTTGCGCTTCAGAGAAAATTCGATGCACATAAATACGGTTAAACATCCGTTGTAAGTGATTTTATTATTTGTACCGCGACATAACTATAGGTGGTGATATGCGATAAATATAATATCCCTAAGTTAGCAGATTGAAATATATTCAAATGACGTTTACATATTGTAATATTTGGGTTCGCGTCACTTCCTATTGGCGATTGGGAGGAGGTGAGGGGGGTGACGCTTCTCGCTTTGGACGGGCGAATTTTATATGTACCGTATGTATATTACATAATATGTTTAATAATATACGTAAATCTTATTCGTAATGTAGTCGCCAACATTACTAGTTGGTAGTTATAAAATATTATGACAAACCCGTAAATTATTTAGTCAAGACTGGTCAAGTTCAGTGAATCATCATAAAATTTTTCAATGAATTTTATTTTTAGAATCTAATCTAATCCTTCGGAAAAATCGAGCTATAAAATTATATAACCAAATGAAAATCTAAAATGATTTTCATTAAATTTGTTAACAATATAATCAACTTCTTAAAACATAATAAATTCATGAACAAAATAGATTACAAATAATATCCTGTGTTAAAACTTTCCGATATTATGTCGATAGCTTCAATAATACTCTACCAATCGGTTTAATTTGTAACATAAGTCTGTCTGTACATAGTTATATGTCATCGCAAATAAATCCCCCTCTATTTGTTTGGGCACGTTTATGAGTGCGCTATTCTCTATGGGTGTTTGTTTAAAAATCAACATAAAGAACACTCGTTCCTGTAAATACGCATATTTGTTTGTGCTCATTACATAATATTGTATTTATACTAGCTGTGCCCCCACGGTTTCACCCGTGTTCAATTTCCGTGTAGTCTGTCGTTCGATTGCCGATGGATTTAGATCTCTCGGTGGTCGCCGTTGTTTTTGGATTGTGCTGTGATTATCATCGGGGACAGTACCGTCAAAATGCCGAGCTATTTAATAAAAAAGTGAAATGTGTCGATACAATTCAAATACGCCTAAGTCACAGATAAACTACTTTTGAGAAAATGATGTTATTGATTTACGAGTCATTATTTTAACATAAACAGTTGATATTATTTCTAAACTTTCGTAATAGGTACCAAGGGCGAGACTACGTAAAAAAAAAGTTCAAAAACGCGAAGAATTTATGAAAAACCGGTATACATTTCGGACTTAGGCATGTTTGATGACAACTATCACGATTTAGGTTAGTTTGAAAAAATCATGTTGCAATATTTCTTACGATTTTCATTAGTTTTTATCATAATCTTTTCCTGCTATTTTTGAACTCGTAACACTTATTCTATCGTACATAATTCTATAAAAATTTGAGCTCAAAATTCAACCATCATGAGCTAGATACAGCATTGGCAGCCATGACACTGCACAGTACTGTTTGTGATTGGCTGGATTGGACTTTAGTGAATTTTATTTACACTAGCGTTGAGACTTAGACACTATTGGAATAAAATTGAAAATTCAGACCCATATTGCTACGTGAATTTATGTACATTTTTTTAATTTTATAAATACGAAGTTGTTGAATATGATAAACGTAATAAGACAGTACAAAAATATCAAAAATGTATTATAGTGGACTTTAGCTCGTTTGATATGTATCGACACAAAAATGACTGTTACTTCCAGATAGTGGCACGTTTAAACACACGATCTCTTGAGTTTTAAAATATTAAGTGCAAATACTAAGAGTGTTCTCTTCGTAGAAAGTCTGAAGTTCTAATCAGGTGGTTCATAATACAATGTAGTTGGGGTATGGCATATCAAATAGGGAATTAACTTTACCGGTAGCTTCCTACTATTTTCTACTTTATGATTAATTATAGATAAATAAAACCCTCCTCTGAACACCTCTAAATACTTTACAGACGATTTCCCGCAGGTGTCTGGTTATTTTGGTAATCAATTATATTTTACTTCGCATTGGTACAATTTACGAAGTGGTGTATTTTATGTTTAAAAAGTTAGATTACAGTTTATCGCCTTAATATTGATAGTTCATAAAATAATAGTTACAAAAAGTGTGCGTAGCTCGCGACACGTAATTTATCACAGGTGATTCTAAGAGCGATTTCTTTGATCGCGCATAATTTTGAATTCGTTACATGTTCTACGGTATGTCATTGAAATGGAAACTGTCATGGATAATTTTTATCTATATTAAAGGCCAAAGTTAACTAAAAACAATATTTTCATAAAGATTAATACTAAATTTGAAAGAATAGCTTCGCAAATAGAGTAATATTTTTAATTATTATGGTGAAGATAAAAATGATTACTGTGAGTCAATCTTAGGAGATATATACCACCGCAGAGTTTTCTTTAGGTTTTTTAAAGAGCTACAATTCTTTATGTCATTATTTTGATCTATCTTATAAGGTTTAGCCAGAGTGAGCTATGTAATCGCCCGAAAGTAATTTTTTAACGACTTGTTTAAAAAAACATTGAATTTTCTCTACTATACAAGAACTTAATTGGAATATATTGTATATACAAACATTCCGTAAAAAAACTTTAAAAGACAAAGAAAACCATATAAATATCCGTTGCCTGCTTTATAAAAAGTAAGCAGACATACAGACAGACGCGGACTTTACTTTGTACTATGAGGAAGGTAGAGTCCTTACAGTTTAAGTTTACATGCTTGATTGTTTTTATTATACAACTAAGGTTCCAAAGAAGTACGGCCCGGCTGGTGGTAAGTGGTTACCGTAGCCTACAGAGGCTTGTAATACCATATGTATCACTAGCGTGTTCCCAACTTTGAACCCCCTTCCCCCGAGGAGCTCCGAAAACCGTACTCACCACAGGGACGCGACACAAGGTTATTTGGCTGTGATCTTTGTAGGGTGGAGGTATTCCACCAATCGGATTGCAAGTAGAGAGAAAAGTCCAAAGAATAATTTATCTGTGATCTACCTCTCTTTAATTTTCAGACAATACCGTACATGAAACATATTAGATCCTATAAGTTTCTGTAATATAGAGTATCCTATTAGTTACATTATATTTTTTCATTATTCTCTATAAAAATTTTATATACTTCACTTAGTTCTTTGAAACGTGCGAGATTTAATTGGAGGCGACTTTTAGATCTCTCCAAGTGAAGTAATTCACCTTTTAATACATTCATTACCTCGGGATATCGGTCTCATTATTCATCCTTTTCTTTTGTTAGAAGCACAAAGGAGACAAAAGATTGAAAAGGAATCACTAGCAATTTCATTGACTGCGAGATGAGAATTCTGGCCTAACCCCAACCCGTTCGAGGAAGATATTGAAATTTTATTTAGAAAATATTTTACTGTAGGATTGTTTTATTTTAGGGAACAGTAGGTAGATATCATGTTTATAGTAAAACAGCGGGCAAATTCGATCAATCTACAACGTCAGACCTCGCGAATCACGAAGAAACAAGTTTAGGAATTTTATACCTTAACTTTGCCAAAATTGTACATTCTCGACAATTTAATATTTATGTTCGTAAAAACTTTGATAAGATAGATTTTTTATATGATATAGTTTTAATACAAGACATTAAAAAAATTAGTCATCCTATATTTTAGATTAGACTAAGTAAGACTGATAAAAGGTTTCTAAGAAGCAAAATACCGATTTGCCGGACAATAAGTTCGAGTAACATGCCAAGCCGGTTTTTCTTTCATTATATTATTATAGGATGTATTTTGTGGGTAAGTATATCATTAAAATGGTTGCGGTCGCTAATTGTGTTCGTAATTTTTAAAGCAAAGAAGTTTTTGATGGAATTATTGATATGACAGTCGTATCCAGCTAGATCACAGCTTCCATTGTGCGTGATAAAAAGTTCGACACAGTGACTAGCTTAGTCGGATTTCAATACGAATCAGCTAGTTACTCAGTGTCCACAGGATCGTTAAAATGGTACAAAGTTATTCAAATTGGAAACCTTCGAAATTATACAACCATGATTTCACTTTATTTAGATGTTATATTTTTTACAGATTGCGCAATCGGAACAACTTCGGCATCTCTGTTCCATTTACTTGAGGTCCCGAAATAAAATTTTTCAGAAATGGTTTCATGTAATTCAATAGTTTCTTTTAATTTTTATTTTAACACTATAGAACAATAGGTATCAATAGTGCGTTGCTTACCTTTAACCCCTCAACTCCAAGGAATTTTGGTGACCCTACTCACCACATAAACACAACACAAGGTAATATAGCTGCGATCTCCTGTAGGGTGGAGATATTAAGCCCCAAGTACATATAATTAAATCTCCTAAGTCATCTCTTTGCCCTATCTCTCTAATCCTTTAAACATTTCATTACAATAAAATAAGTCAATCGAACGTTACGTTGTTCAATTGACAGGTATTATCTCAATTGTTCAGATGAACTTCGCCTGCTCATTAGTCTTAAATGACGTAATTCCAGTGCGTGACGTCGCATCCCATACTCGCCGTGGGGCCTTTATTAATGTGCTGTAGCGTGCAGGGAACGACACTCGTGTTTATGATCCGACATAATTATCACCGGCTTCAAGTTAAGAGTTCATTTATATTTACGTATCCACTGAAGTATGTATAACGTTAGTGAAAATTAATTAAGATTTTTCTAAATTTATATAATTTACTGTAATTTTTTTTTAAATAAGTTTTAATTTATCACAGCTTATATATCTCTTGCTGATCTGAATAATATTAGCCAGGGAGAGTTCCAATTCTTGGCAAATTACCACGTCAGCCTACGGATATGTTGGCGATTTCAAATGCAGAAAAAGTTCTATATTTATCCCGTGTACAAAGGTATGACAAGAACATTTCTCAATCGTCCCGGTTTCCTCCCGATGTTTGCCTTCACCGCCAGCCGATAGTAAAAAATCCAATTGGAATTCAATGATATTATATAAGTATGTAGATTAGGCAATTACACTTACTTCACTTTTGACTTGATACCGGCGTGTGCGAAACGAAACTTATTCTTTTTTAACAACAGAGTTTCTGCCTTACGCTGTGAATCTCTATCTCTTTTGTTTCAACATGCTGATAACGGAATTTGTAACGTTTTCAAATTGCTTTTAGTGAGAGTATAACGCGTCTATTTATAAAACATCATTGTTTGAATTATTAATAAAAGTACATGAATTCCGAAAGTTTCGTTGGTACATGACGGGTAATCGAATTAATATTTGTCGGTAGTCTAAACCACTGGACCGTCACGAATCTTTATTTCAAGCTCAAGAGATTTTTTATTTGTTTGAATGCGCTAATCCCTGAAACTAGGAGTAAGATTTGAAAAATTCTTTTTGCATTTTGTAGCCTATATATTAAGGAAGGTTATAGACTATATAGCTTCACGCTACGACCTTAAGGAGCAGAGCAATAACTATGAAACGTCAAGCAATCTGACAAGCTGCAGGCAAGTACGGAAAGTGAGAACAACGATACTAGACGAGTGCGTTTGCAGCGCGCCGTCTCAGATAAGTACATTTAACACGGGTAATAACTATGGGGAAAACCCATTAAAATAATAATAATAATGTATTTATATAGTACATTTTACCTCAAACCAACTATTTTATTTAACAATCTAAAAAAAACACACATACAATATTTAAATTAAATTAAGAGATATAAATAACCATTTTAATTTCTTGCTGGTAGAGTCATTTTCCGACGTTTACACAAATAATGCTTTGTTAGGGTCTAAACTAGTATTTGATTTTAAGCTTCGTCAGCTTCTTTTAATAAGTATTAAAAAGTGATCGGAGTAATAGTCGATATCACATTTCAAATGCCGTATGGTGGATATACAATTATTAATACACTAATTATACGATGGTGAGATCCTTATCAGGGAGACTCGTTGCGCTTGCAGAACCCGCTATTCGAAAATATTATTTTTAAGAATGTAAAAAAATATGTAATTAAGTATAATTAGTAAAATCTACTATATTTGCACGAAGCGGGGCTATTTTTCATCATAGCACAGCAATATGAAGACTCTGTACCTGCTAGTGAGCACAATAAAACCCAGTAACATCAGCGACTATAGTAAAATCTACAATCCATCGCCAATCGTACTGTCATGCCGGCCTCCTTAAATGTCTCTTTACGTTACGTTTGTAGGACTCCATGTTGTAGGAAGGAAGGAATACACTCTCCGGGAGACAGTTCCACGGCTTCACAGTACGGCAAATATAAGACGTAGCAAATCCCACTGTTCGTGCCGAGGTTAAAAGTTACCGTAAAACTGAGGCTTCGGAGCCCAGCGATTTTCACTGTGTTGTTTTTAGGCCATCGATATAGTCGTAATCTCTCGGCAGTTACTGCTCTTTGTCAAATATTTATCATGTACTTCAGTAATTTTAGTGGCTCCAAAAGAAAACCAAGGAAAAATTCTTGAAACTGCAAGTCGGTCAGTGAGTCGTGGAGCAAACGCGACTAATAGATAAGATCTGCATCCAGTCTTTTCATTTTCCGCTGAATGCATCCGCAACTGCGTCTCTATTCAAATTTGCATCACTGAATGCAGCAATGCTTAGTCATTCATCACGGTTTCACTCTCTATAAAGTTAGCGAGTTTAATTAAGGGAACAAGATGTTTCGCTTAATTATGTCATGATTCTAAATTTATAATAACTTTTGACTATAAAAAGCTAATCCGTACGAATATTTCCCACATTATAATGAAAAAGGTTTTACTTTTAACACATAACATACCATCTCGCTTGTATCTCCGAAAGGTTAGGCAGAGGTGTATTAGTACACCCGCAGTTCGCTGGGAATGTTTTTAGGTCCCATGTAATAAGGGATAAGCTTATTACCATTAATTGGAAACAGAGCCAAACTCCGAGCTGCTATTGATAATTATAAAGAAAAATCCAATAACACTTTGCTCGACCTGGGAATCGAACCCAGGACCTCAAGCACAGAAGTCGCGCTTACGGCCACTAAGCGTAAATAGTGAGGAACGTTAACTTTAAAATGATTTTTGAATCATTAATTTTGACAGAGAAATAAGCTCCCTTAATGGCATTTCTCCATATGGCACTGCCACGAAAAATATTTTTTTTAGAAAGAAATAGAGATAATAGAATTTGTGCCGGGTTCGACTGCGAAAGTACTACCACTAGAAAAGCAGTGCTCGCGCTGATGTTCTGACCGGATCATTATCGGAAACATGCAGTGGCGTTTGAAGTATCTCAAACCAATCCTCAAAAGTTGCAACTTATCTGCCATTAGTTTGAGATAAGTATGCACTTAGGATTTCAGATGAACATTCATCCTGTAACCACGATGCATTAAACCATTAAAGCATAGAAAGGAATAAATTTCCCCTGTTTTTGCAATACTTTTCATTAATGGTCTGCTCCTATTGGTCGTAGCGTGATGTTCTATAGCCTATAGCCTTCCTCGATAAATGGGCTATCCAACACTAAAACAATTTTTCCATCCAAACCAGTAGTTCCTGAAATTAAAGTGTTCAAGCCATTTAAGTTAATAACTCAAAAATATTATAACTGAAATCATATTTTTAGAAGGAAAATATCTGACAATAACAACGAAGAACTTTTTTCCATAGACTAGGATTTTTTTCTGTGCTCGTTACTAGAAACAAATAACAGTGGTTCCATCGGAGGCGCTTTGAGAGCTGTCACAATGGCACTAGCGTCGCGTCACTTGCCTACTCTTCGATAGGTATATCCTGTATACAGGATGGTACTAGGATTTCCTATCAGGGAAGTTGTTGTGCGCCTAGGGTTGCCACCCGTACTTTATAATAAACTAATAAAATTTATGTGAACAATAAAGTAACGTAAAAATATTTTATGTACACTGTTTGATTTCTCAAGAAGACATTTTACTTAAATCATTAAAAAAATCCAATGATGATCGTAGTTTAAGACAAGAGTATAATATTCTTCTTTTTTTAAAACTCTGTAAAACGGCAACATGAGATTAATACTCTTGTTGTTGCCATATTTTTTACGTGACAGTGACCACTTACCACAAACTATTTGGTGCTTAAATTTTATACATTATTACTTACTAGAAATTATTAGAGCGTTGAAATTTCGTGTTAATAAGAACACACTCGCTAATTTTATATACATTTATGTTTAAATTCTCATGCATAAGCAAAAATATTGACATAGTGATTACACAAAAATCTAAATCTAGAAGAATATAACAAAGCGGAATTTTTTTTTATCTGATAGCCAGACTCACGTGGAATAGTAAAGGCTCTCTAATATTAGGTTACAACTCTCAGCTAGCCTTAAATATTGATTTTTGTTACGTAAGTCGAAAGTCGAGGTTCTCATGAACTGCTTTATCCGCGTGAGCTGGTGTTATCGTCAATGATACGAAAATACAATGTTCTACAAAAATATTGGTCCTTAGTATATCTAAAAAAATTCAGCGATAGCATAAGCCTATCTTTTATACATAAGCCACAATAACGTATTTTGTGACAAAGTTTTATAGAAAATTAAGAAGTGATATAAAAGCATTATTTTTGGACATGGCATATTAATCCTCACAAAAAAAAACTTATTTCATCACAAAGACAATTTTATTAAGTTAAATTTTGCTCTTTATAGTATGTTATTTGAATACATAGTTTAGGAAATAATGAAAAAAAGAAGAACAATTATGCACCCGACGTTGGCGGCGCGGTGTTTGTCGGATAAAATTAACAAGGATGAAACCGTGGAGCACAACTAGTCTAATATATATACTCAAAGTTGCTTAGGAATCGAGACATATCAATAAATGTATACTAAGATACATAGTAAGATGTACATAAAGTCAATAGTTATTACGTTCACAAACTCAATGCCTATAAGTATTCGATATAATATTTTCTTCAAGTACAACCCTGTTGAATATATACTTATAATACACAACTAATCATACAAAGGAAAGCAATCCTTGTACTTTGAAAATAAAGTTTACATTTTGTTGATTGTACAAAGGTCCTCCCTTGGTATTCATAGCGCTCTTAACAATTGTTCTTGAGAGTTCGCACGCGCGTGCGAGATATGATAATAGATCCTTCATGTTTGTGATATGAATGCTAGTTAATTATTTAGGTACATTGTGATATTATTATACATATTATCGGTGTACTAATCGATGTAGTGATAGATTGGTGTATTTCTGTTGATAGAGTATTAACATTGAACGGTTATCAAGAAAACTTTGCAAGGAAGCTGATAGAAATAAACAAACCAAATGTAAGATCTTATTGCTTAAGGATTGAGACCTAAGTTCATAATCATCAGCATCATTTATTAAATAAAAATTATGTTAATTTATTTGTAATATTTATTATAAGTATGATTGTATATAATATTACTGGCTTTTATTTTTTTTTATTGTGTAAAAATCATTTACGATGTGTTTTTACACAATAGATAAAAATTGAGTCAGTGAAATGATTAAATGGTTGCAGCTATTTTTATTTTGTTATGCCACAGAAGTATTTACATAAGTACACCAAATTTTTTTTAGTTTATTGCGTAGTGGTAATCTTGCTAATAATGGACGATGTGGCCGATGATGTTAACACGCTGGTGTTGTAATAAAGTTAACAGAATACACCTAAATTTTTATTTATTTATTCATCATTATAGGTTTTAGCGTTGTAGCCATAGTCTCACCTGATCTTAAGTGATGGTGACCCACGATGGTAGCACGCTAAGCCTTGTGGAAGACTGACTCTTAGGTGCAGCTCTCAGAACATACCTACTGATGCTTGGCGATAGATAATCAACTTGAGGGTGGTAGCTAGCCAGGCGGGCATTATAAAAATACCTACAACCATGCTATGGTTTCATCACGATGTTTTCCTTCATCGAAAGCTCAGGCTTATTGCAGGGATTCGAACTCACGCGATATCCGTACACGCTACTACTAATCCATCACTGTATGGTAAAAAAAAACAACTCAAAAAAAATTATTCAAAATTCTCTAACTACATTACTCGTATCGTATCAATATGTACTAGCAGTCGCCCAATGATCGAAATTCGACCAGCGACTTTTTAATCATAGACTATTTTCTGTTTCACATTTGCAGTACATCACTTGCTGTCACTTTTCATTGAGTGACAATGTGAATATTTTGGGGAGTCTAAGTTCAATGGCACTGGTCAGGTTAGGATTCGCAGTATTAATTTATTTTATTTAATATATTAGTAACAGATATTATAGAAGAATTTTAGCTTTATGCACTCCTTCATATAAACTTTAACCATGCCAAATCTCACAGACTTCCGTGCAAGCAATACGCTTAAAAAGGTGTTCGAAGTTTTCTTCTCGCGTATTAATATTACGATTCCTTAATTGGATTCTCCGCCCTGTTGTGTGATTTGACCCAAAGCGAAGCGACATCTTTGAAGCATTTCTCCGAACTTACTTACATGACCTTAATCATTTCTTTACTCACATTTTAAGTAATAATTTTATTTTCAGAAAAAACTATACCTATTAGTCGATAAGCGGTTTATTTCATTATTTCTAAAGCCCCAATTATCAATGCAATCATCTAATTAAAAGAAGGGAAAATATATGACTAAATAAACATTTACATAACCGTTTGTATCATGGTGAGTGTTCTGAAGAGCTGTTCAATCTAATACCCTCATCTCCTTTCCATAACAAAATCACAAGGGCTAGGCTTTGGAGTCACAGTTTTACGGTAACCTCCATCTCGGCACGAACTAAAAAGTTCTCTATGACTTATCTTTGTCATACCGTGAAGCTGTGGAACCTTCTCCCGGCCAGTGTGTTCCCTCCTTATTATGCATCGGATCTTTTAAGCGTAATATGAAGAGATATTAATTATGCAAGATTGCATGACAGCGGCGATCGCCGAAGGAGTTAGATCTCTCGATGGTTGCCGTTGTGTTTGGATTGTGCTGTGCTTAATATCAGATCGTCAATGTGCCGAACTATTAAAAAAAAAATTCTGCTTGTAAAAGTAGAAGGGAGCGCTACACCAATTAAATGATAGTATTTATAGAAGTGTTCAAGAATTTGTCCTTAAACTTAAAAATCATGAACCGGCAAGTGAATCTTTTAAATGCAATCTATCCGAGCGTCGTTTCCGACAGGTAAAGATGCATTTATGTATTCATCATCAAGCCCTGGTCTTACTGGGTCAGATATATATAGCACTAAATTCCTCTGTCTTTTCAAAACTCTTTCGCTTCTTTAAGATACATTAATAACTTCAAGCTTGAGCTACCATCTGTTCTGATTTCACCGGATTTATCCTAGTTTAAGGAGCATTCGGAATAGGTTTTTAAAAACCGTCTGGGTCAAACTAGGACACTTTTGTGACAATGAAAAATTGCAATAATTAATTAAGTTATGACATAAATGTTATGTAGCAATACTTAGTCTACATAGCCAATTTTTATTTTTATTAAATTAAGATTAAAAATTAACTAATTATCTACTTGTCTTAATTTATTCCAGTAGAAAATGTAGTTTAACAATAAATAATTAGGTATTTTGTTTATTTTGCTGTATTAAGGGTCGATGTTGTCAAACATTGCAAAATAAATCGGGAACAAGCTGTTTAAATGAAATAAAAAAGTAATTAAAGTTGATTTGTTTTTTTTTTTTGGTTAAAACAATTATTAAGAAGCCTGGGGAAAACTATATTTACCCCAAATATCTGGGGAAAACTCTATTTCCCCAAATGTCCGGGGATTCTCATTTTATTGTCTGGTGTCAAAAATTTAGGTGATGGCCTAATGGCTACTTCAAGCAACCGCGCTGGTACCTATTACCTATTTATTATCAGTCTATACTTTTTCTTTTTGATCCGCAAACATTTCTTTAGTAAGTGTTGACCGTGCCGAAGTTGTTTCGATATTCCATGATCCGCATAAATCAAGTTTGCTCGCTTTCGACGTCTACTTCTATATACTTTCGCAATGTATATAATTTTTGAAATTCTTTCGTCATCAGTCACTCCGTCGGCCGTTTTTGCATGACTGAGTAAAAACATCCAAACTTTCACATTTTTAGTATATTAGTTTTAATATATTAGTATTACTACACACTATTCCGTTGGCCTTAAAGTTTATCAGCGAAACAAATATGTGACGGGTGGGTAAAAACTTCTAATATTACAAAAGTAGCGTAAATTCTAAAGCTAATCCATGTAAATCCCATGGCTCATCCGTTAGAGTACCTACTGAAATGTTTATTTTTCGCAGTTCCGACTGGAGTACAATCGGCGAGGCCGCCAGGATGAGTGGCTCCGGAGTGACGGGAGGGCGGAGGATCCCCACTCCTATGCCTCCGCCCAAAGAAAACGTGCACTACTCAAGGTAATTATTTCATATTTTTATTCATAGACATTAATATTAATTTACTAGCTGTGCCCCTCGGTTTCACCCGTGTTTTTATCCGACAAATACCGCGCCGCCAACGCGACGCACCCGTGCTGTCTATCATAGTTGTTCTCATTTCCCGCAAGTACAAATTATTTTAATTTATCATTATCTCCTAAACCATATATCCAAATAACATACAATAAATAAATAAATGGCAAAATTTAACTTCATAAAATTGTCTTTTTGATGAAATAACTTTTGTTCGTAAGGTTTAATATGATAAGCCTAAAAATAAAGCTCATTAATCAATTTTTAATTTTCAACAAAAATAATCTCGCATTATACCTTATTGTGGCTTAAGCTATTAAGAAATAGGCATAAGTTATCGGGGACTTTTTCGTGATTTTTAAAATTGATATAACTTTTCTATTTATGACCTGATTCAAATAAAACAAAAACTAAATTTTAAGTTAAGCTTACCTCAATATATTAGTGAAAACCGCATTCAAATCGGTTAAGCCGTTTCTGAGATTAGAGCGCACAAACGTTGGCAAATAGACAAACAGACAAAAAATCTAACAATCATTGTTTTGGGTTCTACTGCGTTAATAAAGTCTCCCCAATAATAGTTTTTCTTATATATCTTCTATGTACAGACGTCGATCAGTTACGTTTTTATTATATGTATAGAAGAAGATAGAAGATAGATATATAGATATAGATAGAAGATATAGATGTATATAGTACAATAGATAGATTAATGTTACACCATGACTCCGCACGCGTAAGTATGTTATGCAGTAATTATTTTCGTCCCGCGATATAATTTTTACTCATATTATTGTCGATTCCTATAGCCTATCATTTGAAATATTATATATACATCCCGTGTACACAATATCATCAAAATCGATTAATAATTTACAACGCTTTTTTACGATTTCTAAAAGCGTTACTGAAATTTCTTATAGCCTATGTTTCCCGTCTACAAAATTACACCCGCCACGACCATCCTCTTCTGTGGCAACTTAAACCTAGGCCCTTTCCACCGGCAAAGCGCTCTTGACCCAGCAGCCGTTTGCGCGATACAGTGATAGTTAATTAGTCAAATCACGACTTAGGCAACAGCCCAAGCTGAGGTTCGGCTACTTTGGCACCCTTGAGCGCTAGTTGTCAAGCCTTCGCGACTGAGTGCCTTCAGCTGTTCGTTGTTCTATACATATAATAACTACTTTTACCTACTTTTGCTTGATTGGTTAACGTTATTGTTACGCTTCTAACGGTCGTGGCGTGATGTTAGATAGTATTGTAGCCTTCCGTAATAAAATAAAATTGTGTTTTATTTAATAGTTATAATAATTTAAATTTTTTTTTTTTTTTTTGTTTAATATTGATAAAATAATATTCGTCAATAAAATAGGCTATAAAATGTAAAAAGATTTTTTTAGTTGACTGGTAGTTACAGAGATTAGAACGTTCTAACAAACAAACAAACAATCTTTTCAGCTTTATAATATTGGTATAGATAAGTATAGATTAGCTAAGCCTGCAGATCCACACGCGTTATATAGAAGAAAAAAAAAATTTGCTATGAATTAAAATGCAATAATTTTCTTGAGTTTGTGAATGAAACAAGAGAACAATCGAAAAATAAATAAAAAATCATGCTAGCATTCATTTTTCCAACATTGAAGTTAAGTTTTGAAAAGCCATACACTGACAATTATTATAATACCTTACCCGAATTCTTTGGAATCTGACACTGCACTTATAAGATTTCTTTTGTTACGGATTCTCGGGGTCAGGGGTGCTCAAACTGTCGATTAAAGGAATTTTCCAAGTTGATTGTTACAATTTTCTAAAACTGAAATACCTTGAAAGTCTTATATTCAAACCATCTGCTCAAAATGAGGTATTGCAGATAATTACCGAAAACTAGAGAATCATATCCCAAATTTTGTTGTTAGTTCTATACCCTGCTCTAGGTGATCATTTGAGACAGTCTATGTTTCTATTATCTATGTTTATCTTTCCGATGTTCATTTTTCTTATCCGCCAATTGATTGTGATTGATCAATAATCCATCAGCCTTCAAGTCTATAGCGAATATTGCCACCTGAGGTTTGGTCAATATTCTCTGTTTATCTGTTAATATTGTATGACTGTCTATGAACTAAATAATAATAATATTTTTTTACAATAATCGATATTCATAATCAGTGGTCTCTCTATTTTATTTTTTATTTTCTCTTTCCCATTGTTAATTAAAACATGGTGGTCCTTTCAATGAATTATTTTAATATTACAATGTTAATTACATTAATTTTCTGTTATTTATATTTGTATTAATTTAAATTATTATTTTTTATTGTTAGTAGTTTTTCAAACAGTGTAATAACTTACTTGTACTTAACTTACTTTATTTAATTTTTTAAATTACATTTGCGTTATTTTATGTTGTCAATGTAGTGGGCGCCTATAATAGGTTCGCCAACAGCGCGCATATTATACCGGAGTTATTTTTAATTGTAAAAATAACTCCGGTATAATATGCGCGCTGTTGGTGCTTCTTTAATAAATAAATAAATGTGTACGGTGGTTGCGAACCAAACGAGTACCTACAGACACCGGTTTATCCTGGAACGCGATATGTCTGAGCCTGCAATTATCGACAGTGTTACCTATAATTTTTTTTTTTGTAGTTCGACACATATTGACTGTAGTATACCTGATGGTAATCACGGTACAATCCTAACACAACAGCGACCACCGAGAGATCGAAATCCATCGAGGCTTGCATCAATTTAACTGGATATGCATATACTGTTCCTGAACCGCGACACACAAAAGCGAGTCACTATGACGTACTTTTCACCGCATGCATGGTAGTCGTGATCCAGATCCATGGACCTCTGCGAGTTGAACACTAGTTATTGCGAATAAATGGCATACATAGGAGTTACAGATAAAATTCAAACAATGGCATAATTAATTTTCTCAGCATACGAAATCCCAAACCAAAGGGATATAAAATTTGAACGAGAAAAATATAAAAACTTTTTAAGTCCGTTTAAAGAAACCTATTGGGTGAAGAATGTGCTTTAAAAGATTAGGGTTGTCGACGACATACGATAGCCTTAACTTAAAGCGACAATACAAACGTATCGGTTACATATCGTAACTTTTTATATCAAGTAATAAATAAAACAATTCCTTTCAAGTAATAAAAGTCGCGGTATTTTTATGTGTGTTCCATAAAGGGTAATTTTATTTTACTTTTAATGAACATTTTTTTTTTTAAATAAACCATAGAAAAAGTGATGCATGGTAAAATATATAGTTTTTACGCTTGGAGAATCTTATGTATGAAAATCTTGTTACTAAAAGGAGATAAGTACAAAAATGTTGTTTTTTTTTGCTCGTTTAATACGATTTTAAATTAAAACTATTCAGTATATAATATTTAATAAAAAAAATTACAAATACATAATTGTTCTTTTCGAAATATCAATTTAGAGAGAAAAAAAATTGAGTGTGAGTTCACACGCAGTAGAAGTGAAATTCTCTCTCTCTCTCTCTCTCTTTTTCTTTGTATATATTTCGAGTACATTATGAGTAGACGAAGGATAGGGAAACTAAATAGAAACGCATTCTATCTCATTCTGTCACAGCCTAATACCTATATCTCGATCTCTCTTTCGACCTCTTCTCTCTTTCGACGATCTCTTTTTCGTTACACATTTTCGGTTCATAAAACCCAATTACTGACCCAAAAGAAGTTTCACTTCAATAAGTTTCCCTGAAATACATGTGGTATGAATACAACAATTTGTAAATATGTTTTTTTAAATGTTTACAGTAATAATATAAACCCGATCGAGTTTCTTACCGGTTCTTCTCGATGTCTCGGATATTTTCCGAACCGGCAGTAGTGTTTTGACGTTCATAAGTGCCTTTTTAGGGCCTAAATTGAATAAAGATTATTTTGATTTTTGAATCCATTTGTTTGTTATTCGTTGTACCGTGGCTTCCGGTAACATAATTGTTATGGGGACATTAATTAATTACAAGTGAGATGTTTTTATTTATTTGGACCTGCCTGTCTTCTTTCTCACGTACGATATACATATAGTTTTGAAACAATATATTTTTAAATATATTCAGACACATATATTGCTATATACCTATCATTAAATATTGACTCCCAACTTTCCTTTAAATGAAATTTGGTGATATTTTTCCGGACCTCCCATTTTGAGCCCACGCTATTGATGGGAGCTCTCTAATGTATAATAATCTGAAATTAAGTTATCACAACACATAAATGAACAAGACTTACACTTAAAATTAATACAACAAAATAACAATTTATAAAGATAAAAAAATTTAAAATGAACTTAACCGAGGTATGGATCGTTAATAATGGAAGAGTCATCTTCACGCCATATGCCAACTACCCCCATTCGAAACCTTTTTTAAACGTGTTCAGTCAAAAATAAATATTTTAACATCGACTGCCGGTAATGTTATATAAAAAATTAATGCGGCACGCACACAACGCTCGTGCATTTTCGATGACAGCGATATACAAACAAAAACACGTGTGGTGATCGGTGGTTTGGTATAAGCGAAGCGAGGTAAGCAAGCGGTTAGATAAAGAATTTTAATTGCTCAAAGCAGGGGATTCTTTAAGTGTTTCCGTGGGAAACGTACCAGGGTTCGACAAATCGGTTAGAGTAAGTTGAAATTGAATCGTTAAATTATTTTGAATGTTAAAATATTCCACCGTCACAAATATTATTTTGGAATACCACAGATTCTAATAAAAGTTATTTTACACTAATTTGAAATCGCACTGTCGTTCATTTAAAAAATATGAGATTATGATAATTTTATACACAAGTAAATAGATAGAAAGCAAATACGAGCGAGCCTTAAAGTAGTCGCATATGATGTGTAACATCTGTCTTAATATAGTTTACATATATAAATTAGTGTTATAAGACCTCACTTTATACACAACACTGTAGGTTAAGCGCTCAGCTGATGGATTCTCCTCCTCTATTTCTCTTTCTCTTTCTAGTCACAAACACGCACACACTGTTTGCTGACAGTACCAACCTCCTGGAAAATAGGTTGGTACCATCTGACGGCCAACTCTAACACCGTGCGCGCTCATTGGTCAAATAAAAAACAAATAACACGCGCTTTTTGTTACACACTTTTGTCCGTTTTGACGAAATCACTCCCACAGACTACATAAACGCGAGACAATGCAAGGCGTAGAAAAATATCTGTGGAGATTTATAGTTACTAGGGGCAGTTCGACTGGTGGAATACTTCCAACCTGCAGAAGATCGCAACAAAATAACTTTGTTTTTGTTCCTGCAGTGAGTAGGATTTTCAGAGCTCATTGAGGAAGGGGGGCTCAAGGTTGGCAAGGCGCTAGTAATACCTTGGTGATACAAGCGTCCACAAGCTACAGTAACCGTTTACCACCAAGCGTACACTTGTTTGCCTCTTTTTAACCAGGTTTAACAAAAGACGGGAGGTTACTCAATTCGAATGAATATATATATTTTATGGATGTTCATCCGTAACTTCTTTGTTTATGGACCGATTTTCATGATTCTTATTTTTAGGTAAGAGATACCAAAAGGATGGTCCCATTTTAATTTCATTAGCATTTAGACCTTCAACTTCGAAGATACACAAGGGATTTCTACAAAATCATTGAAGTTGGTTTTCTTTTTTGTTATAAATAGTCTTGATTTTTATTTAAAAAAAAACTTCTAACTGGAATGGTAGCTGGCCTCTCCATAGCCAAATACAACGAAACTATTATACTTATTATATCGTTAAAATCGCTTAGCTCTTCCATTTTAAGCCAACCTTAAGTACCGTCAGCCTATTAGCGGTAACCATATTATTATTGTGTACGTAAACATTAACATAACCTATAAATACATTATGATTTGTGTATTACACAGTTGTTGGGTTAGGTTAGTTGCTTTTCATTCAACAACTCACTCACGTGTAAAACATTTATAATACTGATTTATGTTTAAGAAGCTATGTATGTACATTATGTAGGATTTCATCTATACAATGTATAACATTGCATTGTCTGTTTGTAATGTCAAAATAACAGCTTTTTACTAATTGCACATGAAAGTATAGATATTATATGATACCTGTAGCACAAAAACCATTTGTAAAATTTTTGTCTGTGCGTCTGTTTTTTCCGGGTAATCCCCGAATCGGTTAGATCTATTTTAACGGACTTTTACTGGTGGATAGCTGATATTATGAATATAACAGCTACTTTTATTCTAGAAAAACAATTAAAGTTCCGCGCAAATAATAAAAAAAACTGGTCATGGTGAATCAATTTAGTCGCACAAATGGCTTACGCTGAGTAAATTATAAGAGATATATCAAATTAATATACTACATAATTAAATACTTACATTAAAAAGACCTACAAAAAAGTCGGCGAGAGTATATATTATCTATCTACTAGGGAACACCTACAATGAGTATTTTTGTCTTTAAAATAACCGGAAGTGGGGAACAAGAATCGCGCGTGTGTCTGATCGATGGTTTTCTTTAGTCCACGTGAGCGAAGCCGCAGGCACAGCTAGCTCTTAATAATTTTGGACTTTATTGAACTATCCGTATACAATCTTGATGGAGTACTTAAAATGCGATCGACGGATGTGACAAAAGATACAGTGAGAATCTTTCCTCGCTAACGAAGGCACCGCAACATATCATATCAGTCGGCTCGTGACCACGGCATGTTGCGTGTTTGAAGTAACAAGACAATTTTTAATGAAAAAAGACAACCAGCTTTAATGATTTGGAAGAGTTCCCTTGTGTATCTTCAAAGTTGAAGGATCAATGCCAATAAATTAAAATGGAACCACTGCTGAGATATCCCCTATCCAACAAAAAAAGAATCATCCAAATCGGTTCATAAACAAAGAAGTTATAGCTGAACATACATAAAAATAATTCATTCGTATTGAGTCTTTTGTTGAAGTCGGTTAAAAAGTAAAACGCGTTTTAACCGCTTTAAATAAATAGCCTTTATTATATGATGAGACTGAAAATTCGAACATAAATATTAATTGATATTTATGCTGGCCGGTATAACAGCGGTGACCGTCGATGGATTTCGATATCTCGGTGGATCTCATCAAGGAGAGTACCGTCAATTTGTTCTAAATATTAAAAAAAAAAACAGGTGAGATTGTGAACTACAGAATACCATTAGTCGAACGCATGTGCGAATTGCTCACACCGATGCGTATGCGGCGATCACCTGCCGCGGTTATTTTAAATACAAATATACTTATTGTGGATAATCCTTAGAAGAAAGTTATATGATATCGCTCATTTTTAAAAGGTCTTATATAGATCTACAATTATCTAAGTACCTTATATTAATATATCTTTTATGGTTTATATAGTGTAAGCTATTGAATTACCCCAAAAGCGCATTTTTGTCCAAATTGATCCAATATCGTCACTGCTTATTTTGTATGTTACTTTATGAAACAAAATATATCCTATAACTTGGTCAGATAACATAGCTATGAGTTAAAAAAAATACCATGTACATCAATCGGATTAGTGGTTCTCGCATGAAAAGAACGTAAACGGAAAAACAAATAGAGAGAAATCTTTTATGATATTTATAGATCAAAGCTTAAAAATACGAAAGACACGAAAATATTTTGCGTGATTTACTCCAAATGAAAATAGAAGTTTCCGAGTGCTATTTGAAAATAAATATAATGGTGAAAGTGAAAGAGAACCCACTCGTACGTACGTATTCAAGGGATGGGCTTTATTTTCTCGATGGCACCCAAAGTCGCCCGGGGTGGCAGTGAAGAGTCTATCACGCTGTATTGTGTTGGTCTCTTAAACAGCAGGCGCGGGAGATGCTCGAGTCACGTCATCGCTCATGCGGTAAGTCTATAAGAGTGTTCAGTGCACGTATATAAAAATACTAGATGAGAAATAACGTCAAAAATTGAGGTTTATATAGAAATTATGACCAGGGCACACCGACGGACGGCAGGACAGAGTATTTTAAATGTGCCAGCATAAATTCGTACGCATCTAATGTTAACAAGATATACATTCCAAAGTTCAGAGACAGACCATGCATCATCAAAGGGGATTTCTCTCTGCCATAATGAAAAATGCGATGAGAGGATAGTTTGGCAGTTGTTTGGCAGATAGTTTGTTTTGATGCGAAGGCATGCGGTGGGATGCGAAGAGATGCTACTGTATACGCTGAAGTTCGCCGATCGCGGGAGAGAGGCAGTGCAAGAGGGGGTCCATGCCACAGGATTCAGAAGTGCGTAAATCAAAGTTCATGTCAGCAGTGTGCGCTGGCCAATGGCAAATCCTGCTCGATGCTCTCCGTCGCCGTTCGTCGGTGTGCGCTGGCCATTATTCAGGCAGTCCAACTACTTACGGCATGTTAGGTTCTTAAAATACGCGACATAAATACCAAAGACGACACGTAAGCCAAAGTCTTCTTCTTTCGTACATTTCCATACAAAATGCAAGAGGGTTAGGTTTTATTAAAACTAATAAAAATATGCTTTAATACTCAAAACAAATTCATAAAATGCTTATTTATCGATTTTTTTTTTTTTGAGGAATTGCGTGAAATGTTTTTTGACGTAACTCGGAATGACTTATGCCGAAACGTCGTAAATCGATGAATGCCTGTGTTATAATCCTTTCATATAAGATTGGTATAACATTGCAAAATACTGACTGGAAATTTTTGGCCGGTTCGTAAAAATCGTAAATTCGGACCTGACTTGCACTATTTAATGTAGGTACATAACATTTTCTAGATCGTAATAGAATTATCATTAATAATTATACATACGCTGTAGCCACATCCAGTCTGGTCTATAGGCGTATCAGAGTACTCCATCTTACATTACCCATTGAAGCGCCATTACTGAGCCATTCTCTGGACAATAGTCTACGTTCTAGGGCGACGTGTACAGCTCCATTCATCGGGTAATATCTATACTTAATATTATAAAGCTGAAGAGATTCTTTGTTTGGTTGAATGCGCTTTATCTCAGAAACTACTAGTTCGAAAAAAAAATGCTTTAGAGTTGAATAGCACATTTATCGAGGAAGGCTATAGGGTATATAACACCACGCTAAGACCAATAGGAGCGGAGCATCAATGAAAAATGTTGCAAAAACGGGGAAATTTATTCCTTTTGAGAGCTTCCACTGCGTGCGCTGCGTGAATGGTTAAAGTTACGCAACAACCATATGTGACGGAATTGTTTCTCTTAAAAAGTTCTAAAAAAATCCACGATAGTTTATGTCTATCTTTTAATGTTTACTCAATATAACCTTTTTTATGGTAACAATTTTTTTTTGTAAAATAATTAATTATTAGCGAAGGTAATTTAATATACATAGTGTTAATCCTTATCGAAATAAATATGTTATTCATCACAAGTATTTAATTTTGTACAAAATTTCTTTTTACAGTAATTAATTTAAATGAATATCTCAGGAGATATCACAGTTTTAAAATAACTCTGCTGCAAAATAATGATCAAGTAGTTACCGCGAGCGCATTTTTATTATGCAGAATGTTGTGGAGGCGGGCGGCACCTATAATACGTTTGCCTACGAGCCAGTCTTTCTAACCCTTTCTCTCTCTCTTATATGACGCAGAAGAAGTTAGTCTAGAGATATAGCCAAACTATATAATAATCTCATCTATAAATATACGAATAACGAATGTTGTTGATTTATTCAATACAAGCCTTGAAGCAATGGTAGTGAATCCACTACTGAACCGGTACTGTTTGATTCCCGCACATTATTGTGTTGAGCATAATTTGTCAGTTGTGTGTGTGTGTGTGTGTTTGGGTTTTAAATATCGAATGTATAGTAACTATATCAGCTGTGTAGTTACCATAATATAAGCTTTGATTAGTTTGGAATTAAATTGTCGTGTGTGAAATTGTGGCACCCATATATTTTTATTAATTTATTTTATTTAAACTTGTTTATTTGTGAGATTGATAAACTTCAGAACTCCAGTTTTTTATTTTATCCCTGAATGCGAAACTGCCTTATTAGCCTAGTGGTCCTGGGTTCGATTCCCAGGTCGAGCAAATTGTTACTGGTTTTTTCTATGAAATTCTCAGTAGAAGCTAGGAGTTTGGCTTTGTGCCCGATTAATGACAATAGGTTCGCCCCCTATTACATGGAACCTAAAAACATACCCGGCAAACTGTGTGTGTACAATACTACACCTCTGCCTAACTTTTCGGGGATACAGGCGTGATGCTATGCATGTATGAGAATGCGATAGGTGGCACTGTGGTAAATACCTAGAACCCTACCCTACCACCTAATACATAAAAATATATTATTTTGTGTGGTGGAAAGAGTTTCTCGGTGCGAGATTCCGAATCGCATTTCACTGATTTTACTTTATTCCACAGGAAAAAAAAGAAACCAAAGTGTAAACTCAATTTTAAATTAATTATAGTCTGTATTATTGCAGAGCATGTCGGTGACGCGAAATCACAATATTTTACACATCCAAAAAGTCAAACACGTGATACCTACAGTCGAGTATATACAATGTATTACTGTTTATATGCGTGTACATAGTCCAATATACTACGCGTCGCTAGTCTGGCCCAAGCGCAATACGTCACGAACATGTCGAGGTCATCGGTGACGCGAATGTCACGCGAAAGCATAAGATTTTCCCTTAGGGGCCATCCATAAATTACGTCACACGTTTAGGAGGGGTTGGGGGGAGGGGGTCGACGAAGTGTGACATTGTGTGACAAGGAGTGGGGAGGGGTCCCAAATTTTGTGACATCACATTTTTTCAAAATATAATATTTTATATCTAAGTACATTAGAACTTCTTTAAGTCGAAAACCTCTCAAACTCGAAATAATGTGTTCCCTTCCATTCAAGTCCCAAAACCTCCGTTGCACTAAATCTCAACTCTCTAGTCAAAATAATAAGAGAAAAAATTAAATTGGATTTCTGTATCTCGAACATATCAATGTTTTATTGAACAACTCGATTATTTGAAACTTATTACCTTTATACCTTTGTTTGATTTGATGTCGATTTTATTGATAAATAATTTACTTAAATGGAAATTAAAATAATTTCCGAACACTGCTGTTTTAATTTCATAAATTTCTAATTATAAAATTGCAAAATATGTGACATCACACTAGGTGGGGGGGTCTCACAAATGTGAGCAGCTGTGACAAGGGCGGGAGAGAGGTCAAAAAATCATGAAATTCGTGTGACGTAATTTATGGATGACCTCTTATCAAAATCACTCAACGCGGCTAAAGAAGTTTTCACTTGTTATGTAACTATTTACATTTCTTTTCATTTTTCTACGATTTTTGCCAACGCTTGGCGAGTTAGAAAAGTGATGACAGTTTGGCGGAACTTTACCAAGTTTAATATTAGAGACATTAAAATTAATATCATGGCACTTACTAACAAATACACAATCAAATATTCTAGCTTTTCAATTAAAAAAAAAATACAGTCACAGTTGTTAGGCAAGGGGATGAAAGCTCATCAAGAAATATAGCATAGATAATTATGAAGACGAAGTCGCTGACAAAAGCTAGTGAATCTACATTATGTCAAAGTTCCGACGTCGAAATGTTTCGACCCAAATGGCCTTTCTCTAAAGCTAAATAAAATCAACGATTGATTCATTGCGTCTTCATTTAAGCACCATGAAAATAATGAATTCCTTAATGATAAAATTTATGTTTAATAAATTCCTACGAACAGATGCAACATTGAGTCGGACGAGTTCTACAATTAAAAAGATAACAACGTGAATGAAATACAAGCCCGATTATTATGTTCTGTACTAAATTTGAAACGGTTTCGTTTGATGCGATATATCTTACTTAAATATACTTTTTTTTTATCGGTACCTATGTATGTTTCTTTGTTTGTTTTAAACTTATTTTGTAAAGTTTTTTTTTTATTTTGTTTTTCAATAATCGTAATACATAAGGTTAAAAACAACAAGACCTCACTTTCCTATCGAAATCCTTTTTTATTATATTCACCATTTAATAAAAAATCATTTATAATGAAATTGTAGTATTACTTACGTGTTGAGAGTTAAAAAATTTATTTAAACAAAAAATTACATAGATATTTTTATAAACATAAAAAAGTATTTTATTATATAATGAAAGTACATTAAAAAAAAAATATATAAATTTTCATACAAAAAGAGACCTGTCAGAAGTGGGATTCGAACCCACGCCCACAGAAGTGGACTGCGACCTGAACGCAGCGCCTTAGACCGCTCGGCCATCCTGACTGATGATTAACACGTGAAATTACAAATATACTTCTTTTAGTAGTGCTATACTATTATTACTAAAATTTATTGCTTGTTTATAATAAAATCGAAACTATAAATTACCAGAACGAGACAAATGATAGATGACTAATTAATCAAATAAATCTGCCTGCTATAAAACGTAGTTGTACGAACTAACATCATTAGAAGTCATACGTATAGTATGACAAACTGTGGTATGACTTTACTATTTTGAAATAGACCAAACATTCCGTTTTTTTTGTTACTCATATTTTTGTTCCACTTTTCTGCTAGGAGATATACCAAAAGATGCCCGGAAGAAACGTACTTATTGTATGTATTACACGCCGCTCCTTTATACATCTATGAAATCTTCTCCCGATTACTATGTTCCTCTTTCAGTACTTTCTACATATTTTACCCCCAACCGCTCCTACTTTTGGAAAGGTTCTATTTTTATAATACAGAGCACTGCATCAGAACCCATATTAAAATATTTTTGTGTATTTATAAGATAGCACTAAAATTATAGTCTAAAATTGTAATTTCTTTTTTTATTCTTCATTTTTTTTTATGGCAACTGTTTTCGTCCACAGTTCTGCCAACGTCACGTTAATCTCATATCTTTCTAACTATCCCTGTAATCTTCCAATTATATAGTTCTAACAATATGGCCGCCCCCTTGTTAAAACTTCTCAGTAATAGGGGATTTAAAAACATTAAAACTGTCCAAAGAGTTTTTGTGGCATCTTAAATTCATGTTCCTAGTTATAATCCATTTCGCTTGTACACAATTACCAAATTATTTATGGAACAATTTTATCGTTATAGGTTTAGCGTAGTGGCCACAATTTCACCTGATCTTAAGTGACGTTGTGGAAGATCAGCTCCCAAGTGCAGCTACCGGAACACACTTATTGGTATTTGGCGACTGATTATCAACTTGAGGGTGGTAGCTAGCCAGGCGGGCAATAGAAAAAGCCCTACCATCATCCTTTTCGAGCTCAGCTCACGTTGTTCGACGCGGAGTCCGGACACGCTACCAACTGAACCATCATTGCATATTTGCGGGCGCTGATTAGTGTATTCGTGCCTATAGGACCTTGGTTCTGTGTCCTTCCTACGCCATCGAGTTTTAAAGAAGCCAAAACAAGAATTAAAACAAACCGATCATAATATCGTCTTATAATAATGACCCATGTTACTAAGTACTGAGAATGCTGACTATAATTCAGACAAATTATTTTGCTGAGTGAAAATAAAATGCAAATGAAACTGCATACCGACGGGCCTTTAGAAAACGACAGAATATTATGTATAGCGTCCGGTGCCGTTTGATGTGCCATGTGGTTCCGGTGCTTGGGGCAATTGCGCACGCGCCGCGCGTAAACCGCGCCGGTGTAGGTGCATTGCTATAATTCAAAATGAAAAAAGAAAATCTTTATTCGATTTAGGCCCCAAGTAAGCACTTATGAAGATTAAATACTGCAGCCTTTTCGGAAAATATTCCAGTCATCGAGAAAAACCGGTAGGAAAATCGATTTATCTTTTTATTTTTTCAACAGTAAAATAATTATATCATATTAATACAGTAATATATAAAATAATGCCATATTAGATCCATATTAATAATTTATAATTTCGTGAATGCACATAGAAACAGAGAGAGAATCACCTCCAGACACCACTGTCATTCACATAATGATCTACCCTTTAATAACACTCTCACAGTAGAACCTGCTTGACATGTTCCTTGAACTTGTAATAAATCAATAATCTTAAAATCGTATTTGCGTTGACATTACAGACACACTTCAATTTTCTTTATTTGTATTTATGTAATTATAACGAGATTTTGAGGTAAGTCATTCGCAATTCATGTTTTATTATTAGGTACCTATTTTTTTAATTAATAAATATTATTATTACCTCTGTTATACAAAACGCGGTATCATGATAATTGTATTAATTTACAAAACACAGTGGATCATAATGATTCACAATAAGTAAGAGAGCTCGAGCGTCCGGTGCTTTTGATCTAGAGCACGTGTCGTGGCGAGATCGTTTGCACGTGCTGAGAGGTATGTCAGACGCAGTGTTGCCAGATTGGACGAATTATTGCGAATCGAGTGATTTTCTTTTGGCGGTATAGTATGCTACTAAATTTCATTTTGGGCGACAAGTGGCAAATAAGGTTACTTTATGCTGTTGCATTGGTAAAAATCTAAAACATAAGAATTATTTACAAAATATTATTATAATTTCTTCATGACGTTAATTTGAAGTTTTTTAACTTTAAGATGATGTGATATAACTCTATAAAATGTCCTATATTTTCTTTTATTTAAAAAAAAATGTGAAATCTAAATAATTGAAACAAATAGTTTACAAATGATAAAAATTTATCATCTTGAAAACTGAATTTATTCTAGAAGTATCTTAAGACTTTATTCAATTAAAAAGGAAACATAAAACCTGACTGCAATAAAAATACTAGTAAAGAAATCATTCTTTTTGCTTTTTATTTGATTCCCAGACGTAGTACTTAAATATTATAAAGCCACACTATGTCACTTCAAAAATTAAGACGAATCAAACAACATCTCGTATGCTAAAATCCATCAAGCCGCTTAGGCTACAGAGCGTGCCAAACAAATAGACATACATACATATGTACGTTCATACATACATAAGCTCGAAAAACATAAAACTCTTTTTTCGAAGTCGGATAAAAAAAAATGTCACAAGTAATGATTATAATAACCTATATATTAATACGTGAAGCAAAAGCTTTCTACCCCTTTTTAAGCGTATTGCGTACATGGAAAACTGAGATTTGGCATGTTTAAAGTTTATATGGAGAAGTAGTGCAGAAAAATTAAATTTATTTATAATATATGTTACTAATATATTAAATTAAATAAATTAATACTGCGAATCTTAACAAGACGAGTGTCATTGAACTTAGACCCCTCAAAATATTGACATTGTCACTCAACGAAAAGTGACAGCAAGTGATGTAGATAATAGTGATTGTTTTTTTTTTATTAATAAAATCACAATACTGTAGACTCGTGGTCCACACCTTTTTTCAAAACGTGGGATGCTATTACTAGAGAAAAAATTGCCGTTAAAAACAGTTACATTTTTGACCTCACTGAACGCGTAGGCCACATCCATCGGGTTCCTGTGGGTGCAGGGAAGCTGTTTAATTATTTCGGCGACTGCAGTTGGTTGGCAATAGGACCTCTCGAAGAGATTCTTCCGGTCGATAAAGGGAAGCTGGTTGAATTCACTAATGAGGAGGATTTCGAGAGCACCCCCCAGCCAGCCAGGTGGCAGTCAGGATTGCCCCGAAATGGTTCATCAGAGCCTCGTCCACGATTAAACGTGGACGTTTCTCGGACTCCTTAAAACCATTTACGAGTATAGAGACCATAGTACGCGCTCTCTTCTCGGCTTTGCTGCCGTGCACCAGTTTTTCCTGAAAGTCTTTTGCCGCCTCGGTTTTAGTGGTTGCGACTGCATCTCTCTCCACATCAAAGTTCTTCACCAACCACGTTATCTTCCCGCAGCCTCGGACCTCGTTTGTCCACTCGATCGCAGGTATCGCTTCAGTGCTTTCTACCGCTGTAGGATTTGAGACCCTCGATACAGTTTTCACCTTCTCGATTATCTTGTCATCCAGCATGATCTTCGTGCACCGGGCTACCACGACGATGTGGCCATTCAGAAAATATTCATTGTTTAGGTTCTTCATGAATAATGCAAATTTCAAACAGAAAATAGTCTATGATCAAAAAGTCGCTGTTCGAATTTCGTCCTTAGGGCGATCGCTAGTTATATTAAAATACATTTTTACATTACAAAAAAGTACACATTATTATCATTGGTGTTTAACTTCACCATGTCATGTCGCAATATTGTTACATAATGTGCGTGCGCCGATCTCAATTTTACCCTCTACTAAACGCGATAAAAGATTTTCATTTAAATATTAAAAATATGATTTTAATTACGCGGTAAATATAAGTGCATCTTTATCGCTTGACAAATAGTGTACTGCATATATGAAGAATTTTGTCAAAGTTATGATTAGGCGACTTTTCAGAATATTTGCGACTTTTGATCATAGTTGGGGCGACTCCGACGAAAACTTTCTGGCAGCCCTGGTCAGACTCCGCACAGTGTTGCAACGCAGTCGTTGCCTTGTAGTAAGTTTCGCTGACCCCTTTTTATTGCTGTATAAAGTTATTTAAAGCGATTAACAATAACCTCTGTACAGGAGACTTTACGAGGATGGTTAACTTTTTAAAAAATCAGTTTTGACCGGCGTAATCAACGTTTCCTAAACATTTCAAACTACGCAACGCTTAAAACTAATATTACTTCATCTAACTACTTTTTTTTTTTTTTTGTTAACGCGGAGTAGGAAAACCCGTCATGGGTACGCACTCGAATGGGGGGTCGAGTGGTTATGTGAGACTCATACTCACTAAAAAACTCCGCGGTGTACCATCCGCCGCCATACTGGGGCGACGTGGGGACGGCGTTAGCATTCAGCCACGCCGCCCCGGCTAACCGGGCCCCGGCCTAATTAGGAGACAGCTATGATACACGATAGCCGTCTCCTCCGCCTGCCGAACCAGTGCAATGAGGAGACGGGCACCCCCATCCCGTCTACCTCTGGTTCGACTAGGGTGGCGGGAGTTGACGGTTAAACCGTCTCCTCCGGCCACCCCTTCGTCTTTGGCGGAGAGGGCCGCTCAGGGGATCCCCCTCGCGAACCCTCTCCGCAGCCTCCTTCTGCGAGATGACCTCCTCGCAGAAGGAGGCCATCCCTATCCATGCGGTCAGACAGACAGACAGAGTGTGCTGCGCCGTGTCTTCTGCAGCCCCGCACTCGTGGCACGTAGTGTTGGGCTCCCTTCTTGCTATCTTGTGCAGGTATCATCCGAAACAACCATGTCCGGATAGCACCTGCACAAGTCTAAACGTCAGGGAGCTCCGCTCCCTGACGCACCACCCCCGGAGGACCGGGCGGACGGCGTCTATGGTATAGCGTCCATAGCGCGCGTCCGCCAGGTCCTCCTCCCACTTCCTAATAATAACCTCCCGGGCCTCACGTCGGACCCTTCGTTAAGACAATAAAAGAAAGATAATGCATTGATTGAAATAAGACTAAAGAAATTGATCTGTGCGAATATTACCTACTAAAGTTAGTATAATACGTGCTAAGTTCGTTAAGTATGTGTAGTTGTTATCACATACTAGCACACAAGACATAAGAGACGTTTCAACTCAGTCCACAGAGTAGTAGCTTATCGGTGACTTTGGGAAGTAATAGTCTTTCAAATAAATGATTAAGTAACTAATTGCAACTTCCTTCAGAAAAAAATTGAGACATATACCTACACTACGACAATAATTAATAATACTCACTTATGTATAATACAATAAACCCGTTTGGTGAATTATGGCTCATTGTCAGAAAAAAATTCGTCGTGAGGTACACAACAATTAAAACACGTAGTACTTAGGTAGATACGAGAACTTTATAATCATATATATACCATAAATCATTATGCTAAACATATAATATATCTTAAAAAAGACAGGAAGTATCATATTATTATGGTTTCCTGTCTTTTCAGACAAGGTGACAAACCTTGACCCATTTATGGTCATCGTGGAAGTATAAAATTTATAAGTTTGAAGAATCAAGATGCATGTTTGTGCAGTGCTGCCATCTAGCGTTATAGTAATATATTATTTTGCTTCGTTGTAAAAATAACCACGATGTCTACCTCATACGTTCTTACAAGATTCCATAGGTGGCGCTGTGCTCAATTTTTTGTACAAACTAATTGTAGCAGTTTTAACTTGACAATCCATGTTTCTCAGACTTTATTATTTCTATACACTTTTTGAAGGAAGCGTAAATTTTTCAATCTACATTGTTAGGTATCAGATTACAAAATATTATTTCTATTCAAACCCGGCGAAGCTGTAAAAGCCGTTTGAGGCTTCAGGGCCATTATGGCTAAAAGCATAGTCAGATCGAATAATTATTTTTAATCAAACAGAAAAATTGAATTAACTCCACAAAAAAGATTTGACACCATATCATATTACCACAAAATAGAGAGGATATTACCTACATTTGTTTTCTACCTATTTTGTCATTCTTACTTTTTAAGTGAGCAATTCTTGTATATACATATACCTATATGTAATTGGTTTCTCGGAAACGGCTCCAACGATTTGGATGAAACTTTGCATTTAGATAATGTTTTACAAACCAAGTTTATCTAGATAGGTGTTTATCTTGACACCGAGCAAAGCTCGGTCGCCCAGATGTTTATATATTATTCTCTGTGATAAGTTAGGATTCGCTTGGCAAGCAACCGAAACCGACATAGATTTTTATTGGCAATGTCGGTAGTATGAAAACTATCGCAATTCAAATATATTTCATGCAATACAAATTTAAGTTATATTACAGTTTTTACCGGTTTGTTGGATATTTTCGTTATTATTTTATCTGATGGTTGTTGTCATTTATTGTTTTTAATTGTAATTTCGAAATTACTGTCTCTGATGGTAGTAAGTACAGTACAAGAGATGATGTCTTGCCGGCCTACATAAATATCTCTTCGTGTTGCTCTTGAAAGACCTGATGTCGTAAGAAGGAGGAAACACATTGGTGCAAGGATTGATTAAGTTCAATGACAAGTTCTTCCCTTCTCTTTTCTGTTTCTTCCCGACCGCATGAAGGCTTGCTGTAATAGCACCCATGAATGGTGCTTTCATCTGCACAGCAATGAGTATGGCGTAAAGGTAACATATTACATTATCATTGATATGCAGAATAAACAGAGTGATCGAAAGCACAGAGCTTCGAGAAACTTTAGCGTATAAGGACATGAACTGCGAATTACATTCGTCAACAAGGACACGAATTCTGCGTTTATGTAGAAAGCTGGAGGATCCAGTTGCAGAGGTTGTCGGGAGGTCTATATGCCGAAAGTTTGGGAAGAAGTCCACGGTGCCAGATCCTGTCAAAAGCGGTCGCTTTATCAAGACTGATCACCAGAGCGTTTAACGTCGTTCGGTCCTATATCGGTCTGAAAACTGAATGTAGATCAGTTACTAGTTTTCTAGTTATGCACACTCTTTCAGGGTAAATTTTCGATTTTAGTATACACATATATTATAGTATACTGAATACAGTTAAGTGATGTAATTATAATAAAGCACGGAATTATATACTAATGTATTTCAATTATGTTTTTTAATGTAAAATAATTAATTTAAAAAAATCTGGTTATTACAAATATTTTATTACTAACAATTATACAACAAAATTGTCCGCGACAATGACACGGTTGACAATTGACACTGTCCGCGATTTTCAGTTTGAAGATCGATTTCAAGATAGCAGTATGTGTATTGTTGTTCTAATATAAGAAATAAAAAAGAAGACGTCAACGAAAATTTCGTAAATATTGGGTTTAATAAATAAGCTTTCTTTAAACATACATCACTCTTCACGGCGATATGTAGAATACTGATCTAAAAACCGCCTACGGTTAACACGTACTACAGGGATGGCGAAATAGTCGATCGGGAGAGTTTTCGCTGGAATTTCCGAAAAGTATAAAATACCTTAAAAGTTTTGCAATGTCTTACTATATTCAAGCCACATACCCAAAATGAGGTATTATTATAGATCAAATTCGATATAGATCTCTAAACTATAGGATACTATAAAAAATAGCTTATAGCATTGGCTCATTAGCCTAGTGATCCTAAGCGCAACTGCTATGACCGAGGTACTTAATATTAAAAAAAATTGCTCTAGAAAAATACACCAAAGTTATTATAGCAAAAGAATGGAAAAAGCAATAAAGTTTTATAAATACACGCGTTATACTCTCACTAAATGCAATTTGAAAACGTTACAAATTTTGTCATCAGCATGTTGAAACAAAATAGATAGGGAATCACAGCGTAAGGCGGAAATTCTGTTGTCAAAAAAGGATAAAAGTTTATTCTCGCTCACGCCGGTATCAAGTCGAGAGTGAACTGAGGGCAATTGCCCATCATTCACGATGACATGTAAAGAGCGTCAATGCCGCAAAATATAATTAGAGTATAGATTATAAATATAGTAAGTAATTAATGACTGTTTTTTTTATGTAAACAAAATTTTAGTTTTAAATTAATATCAATATGTTGGTACTTCAGTACTCAGTGTACTATTTAGTACCTATGTACACACATTTAATCATTTTATACTTATACATATAAAATTAGGTAGGTACCTATATTAGATGTAGTACCTATTTTTTTTAATAATACATTTCAATCATCTGTTTTTTTTTGTGAAACACTAAGGCTGAAGTTCGTCTAGGTATATCCGTGATAATAAAAAAAATTGAACCGAAAATTATAAAAATTATTATTTTACATTTCGTATAGAAAATTATTGATTCAACATTGTTTATACAACAGCCTGTATATACCAAAGGGTATCCGTAACGGCGCCCTTTGAAAGCCGATCGCTACCGACACGGAATCCGTATAAAAATAAACACGCACCCCACAAGGTCACGGCTCATGTGAAACCGATACAAACGATGCGTTTTCCAACTAAACACACTGCGTTTTTGTATGACACTATATTTTTAACTTGGATATATCAAAATCAACACGGAAAAGGTATTTTTGGAATTTATTCGTTTCGGATTATTTGTGTCGCTGTGACTGTCAAAGAAGCTAAATAAACTTTTCATTTATGTTTTCTACTCATAATAATTCTTGATCACTTATTTTGACTTGTCACGTTTTTTAAATTAATATTTAATGCAACCGAGCTAAAGTTGAGAGATACCTAATTTCTCAAAGATTCTCCGGAATTTCGCGTCCGTGGTAGTGGATTCTAATTAGGTACATTATACAAGAAGCCTAAACTTTCGGAGAAGGAGAGATAATTTCTGCTTTCTATTTCATTTAATGCTCTAATTATAAAATTGAGGTATGTTAGGGTAGCTGCAGTTGAGACTGACTCCACAGGCTTTGTATTTCTGATTTCCGATCCAACATCAGAACACACTTCAAACACAATTTTTTTAGGGAAGCTTGTATAGGCGTGACTACGGGATGCATGGGTGACGTCATAGTGATGGAAGCGTAGCAACTACATTCCGTTTTCGCAGTGTCCGCTTTGATTCCTAAAAAAAGTTTCATAAATACATACTTACATAATAAAAAACATTTAATATTTTATTCGATTAATTTCGTCGCTGTAATCGATATTAAATTTTATAATTGGCTAACTTAGTTTAATAAACACACAGGTGTAAATGGTGGTCCACTACATAATAATTGCCATCTATTCGCTTTATAAACGACTGCGAAAAGGAGGGTTGTGTTTTTCGAGCGTATGTATGTATGTTCATTCCTTTGGCGCGCTCTGTAGCCTAAACGATTTGATGGATTTTAGCATACGAGGTGTCATTAAATTCGTCTTAATTGTGGAAGTGACATAGGCTATATAATAATTAATTACGACGTCAGAGATTCAAATAAAAGGCAAAAATAGAATCTTCTTAAAGATTGAAGTAGAATTTTTTACCTATTGTTAAAGTTAAAGAAGTTTCACTATAAGAATGCCTTAAGGTTACACGTAAAAATATTTTAACTTAATACACCGACATTTTTATTATTAAACAGTTGAAGAGTGTACTTCGTCCTTTATAGTATCTGTAGTACGTTACTTGACAGTGTGAAACTAGGTACCTTTAGCAATCTATACAATTAGTAAAATTGAAGTTTCTGTTTGTAATATCAAAATAACAGCTTTTTACTAAATGCATATGAAAGTATATACGATACCTATAACAAAAAACAAACTTTTCAAATTTTTGTCTGTCTGTCAGTCTTTGTGTTTGTTCCGGGTAATCACCGAAACGGTTGGACCGATTTTTACGGGACTTTCACTGATAGATAGGTAATTTTATAGGGAGTAACTTGGGTTACTTTTATTTCGGAAAAAAGAATTACAGTTCCGCACATATAAAAAAACTGGTCTTGGTGAATCAATTTGGGCGCTTAAATGGCTTACGCTGAGTAAACCATAAGAGATATAACAAATTAATGTGCAAAATAATTGTAGATATTAAAAAGCCCAACAAAAAAGTTCAGGAGAGTATACGTCTATCTTCTAAGGAACACCCACAATAAGCATTTTTGTCTTTAAAATAGCCGGGAGCAGGGTAGCAAAATCACGCGAGCATTCTGTAGTTCACGTGAGAAAAGCCGCGGGCACAGCTAGTATTTCATAAAAACAAACACCGTGTCCCACCAGTTATTATCTGTGTTCGCAACGGAACAGCCTACTTATGGAATAAGGTTAGGGCGGCTGGTAGCATATTTTGACAGATGCTTTGCTAAAACTGTTATTTTTGTCGTTTGCATCTGATAATTTATGTTTGTTTATTTAGAGTGAGCCGTCGATTCGTCAATTAGTGGGTTATTAGGGAGCGAGCAAGAATAATTTTAATATTTTGTTGTATTTCTTGGGGGTGACTGGGAAAATTTTGAATAATTTATTTAGATTTGCTGAATTGTATGTGGGTAGGTAGTACTTGCTCAAATCAATTGCGGTATTACAATTACAATTATGTTAAAGGTTATTTTATTTTTTTCATTATGATTGGAAAATGATTTGCTGGTGTTAATCTTAATTTATGTATGAATTGAAGTTGTAATATTTAATACAATTTTATTAAGATATTAATGTTAATTCGTGGTTATCTCCTTAAATTTCCAAGCTACCATGTAAATATATTCTATGTTTGAACTTTGAATATTCTAGTAAATCAATAGTGTAATGAATTTCATGCTATTATTTCCTTTAAGTACTAAAATTAAACTATATCATCTAATGAAAGTTATATTAATTAAAATAACGCAAGCTTAATAAGTAAAAAATCAAAACTCGAAATGACCGTAAAATTATATACACATGTAATAAAATTGAAATGTCTGTTTATAAAGTCAAAACAAAAACTTTTTACTATATGCATATGCAAATGCTTATTGTGGGTGTTTCTTAAAAGATAATAAATACTCTTGCTGACTTTTTCTAGGCCTTATTAATATCTACAACTATATAGTACATTAATTTGATATATTTCCCATAGTTTACTCAGCGTAAGCTATTTTGGCGCCCTAATTGATTAACCATGACCAGTTTTTTTTGCGCGGTACCATAATTCTTTTTCTAATATTGAAGTAGCCTAAGTTACTCCTTATAATATCGACTATCTACCAGTGAAAGTCCCGTCAAAATAGATCCAACCGTTTTGGAGATTACCCGAAACAAACTGCCGGACCGACTAACGGACAAAAATTTTAAAAATTGGTTTTTGTTATAGGTATCGTATTTACTTTCATGTGCATTCACCAAAAAGCTGTTATTTTGACATTACAGACAGACACTTCAATTTTATTAATTAAATATATTTATAACCTTTTTTTTTCGATCTGACTATACTAGTAACATTAATGACCCTGGAGCCAATAGAGGTTTTGACAGCTTCTTCGGACTTGAACGATTACCTTCTTGAACAATTATTACTATGGTAGCACACAAGGTCCCTGTGCCACTCCGGAGAACTTTGGTAAGAATGCTCTAAGAAGCTTAAGCTTATGTCGAAGGTGAAAATCACGGCTGTGGTTATAGACCATTGTTCACTTCATTAGCTTACCACATTCCTATGTAGGAATATTTTCCAGACACCAATAAAACGCACATTACAATAATCTTTGAAGGATAACTTTATCATAGCAGTATGTTTTTATTAAGCTATATAGTTTTTACGTAGAGGATTCGACAATCTGAAAAGTATATACATAGATTAAGAAGTGTTCCTATGAGAATAACGGTATAAATGTGCAGAACAATATTCCACGTGAGAAGTGTGTCGTAAGAAGCCATTAGTTCGATATGCCGCATGCCGTGACATGAACAGTTTTGTCGACAACGTGTAATAATCACGGTATTAAAACGATTTCTTCCTGTGACCATAAATACTATAATCTATGAAATTGTAATAATAATAATAATAAATATTTATTTTGGAACGCAAACAATTCATACAGTTAATAGTACAAAAAAATATTATTAATTAATAAAAGTATTTAAAAAAATATATTTCAAACTTCTCTCTTACTCTCTCTCCCTCTCTTTGTATATATTTCGAGTACATTAAGAATAGACGCAGGATAGGGAAATTATATAGAAATTCATTCTATCTCATTCCCTCACAGCCTAACCCTACATATACCTATAAAGTTATCTCTTTTTCGTTACATATTTTCGTTTCATAAAATCCAATTCACACCGTCCCAAAAGAAGTTTCACTTTAAAATAAAACTGAATACTAACTAATAATAATCTTACGCTACTAACTGGATCTGAACCTCACACTATCCTATCCACTATATCCACTATCCACTACATGTATGTGGTACGTATTTGTAGAATCGGTATAAAGTCCGATCAATGACGTAGTATTTGACAATCTCATCTTCTACCAAACAATGTGCTCAGGATGCTTTTAAAGCTGGCACGCATTTTGCAGGGGATCGAGGTGCACCTTTTTCGAACGGTGGCATGAGAACCGTCAATTCTCACACCAGAAAACATCCTGGACTCTCTACAAAAAGAACAAAAAAATATAGACATTTTCCTTTATTTTTATTTAACAGTTATCCTTATCAGTACCTATATCAGAGAAAGTATGAAAACACCACCAATCACAGAGAAGTCGAGGGGTATACTTTCACTTCTGTTCCAAGTCCAAGACATACAGGAAACTTGGTATCTTGAACAGAGTGCGACGCTTTTACACACTCGGCCAACTGTATCTTCTTTATAAGGCTTAAATTCGGTCGTGCATATTGTTGATGAATATTGTTTGCATTTCTGTGACGACTTCGCCATACACCTACTTGGTTCTTGGTGAGCTGTCTCGTTTACGCAAATAGGCCTCAGGTGAGTTTCAGTTGAGTGACGGGTGGGTTTTGTTATTCTAGCTAGCGTATGTCCTTCGGGTAAGCCAACAGCTCGCTCATTCCGGCTCTGGTCTCTTGAGCGTGCTTGGCGTCCCAAGAGTGTGCTCGTAGACACGCCACGCTACTGCACTCCAGGAGAACATGTGTGACAGTCTTCTCTGCAGTCATCCACCCTCTGCACATTGAGCTGTCTGTACCACCCAGTATATAAAGATGCTTATTAAGTGCGCCGTGTCCCGTGACAATATCGATTATTTGTTGGAGTTTGTCACGTTTCAGGCTGAGTAGTTTTCGGGAGTATCTCGGGTTTAAAACTAGGAAAGTCTCCTTAGACTGCCTACAGACTTACTTGCCCAGTAGTTTCATGTAGCTAATACCTTGTTGATGTCCTGAACAGGTAACAACTATGGGCGCATTACTAAGTATTTAGAACCGCTTCAGGTGCAAAGAGACATTGCCCCGCTAAGCGTCCTTAACTGTCTGCATCATGGTGAATGTTCTGAAGAATGGTTTGATCTTATCCTATTACCTCCCTTCCACCACAGAACCACGCAGTCTGGTCTATGGAGCCACAGCTAAACTGTAGAACCCACCATGGTTTGAACAAAGAAGTTCGGAAATTCTTACTTTTGCTGTACCGTGCAGAGGGCCTAGCCAAGTTGCCTTTCTATAATCGTTAAGGCTAACGAAAAGGGGAAAAAATGGAATTGACATAACTGATCACGTGATTTAGCGATTGTAGAAAGGCAACTTGGCTAAGCACCCAGATGTGCAATAGTTTCCCATCTAACTTGTTCCCTGCTTCCTATGATATTTCAGCAGGCAGGCCTCAAAAATATTCTCATAGACACCCTAACCCCTTCACGAGTGCAATAATGTCTGGTTTATAAATACGACATCACACGCTTTAGTTGCACGTACTCGTGATTCTCTCCATAAAATCAAACAATTTTGAACTCTATTGAACATACGTTTTAGTATCTCAAATCAATTTAACAATGTTCACAATAATATTTGGTACAGTTTGCTAACAAAGCATGATGTTCCTCTTTGTTGTTTTGGATTACGTTTTGCGCCTGCATTGTCTTTGAGTGGAGTTATATGGAAATATCAAACGTTAACATTTAAAAAGATATTTGTAATAGAAATTTCTAGATAAATTAAAATCGAACTGTTTATGTATATCTAAAGAAGCATACACATTGGTTATATCTCTTTCGCTATTTAGGTTATATTATTTATTTATATTAGGTCATTGTTTTTTTATAAAAAAATATTATTTATATTTTATAGTTATATTTAAAGGCACTACGCCAAAAGTTTCCTTTAGACTCTGCCAAATGAAAGTATATTGAAAAAGCGCGGCAAATTAAAAAAATATCAGTATAACAACCCCAAAATAAGTATGACATACTTGGAATAACCTAATTTGATACTGTATAATATAAAATAATTTGTTTTTGCTGAAAAACAGTATTATTTGTACACTGCTGCTTGACTGCATGTGGACAAGTCCAAAAATGGGAATAAGTCTATGAAATAAATCAATACTGCGGTAGTAGCAGCTACTTATCTACCTAGATAACCTCTTACCAAAAGAAACTTACCACTAAGTTTTGATAATTACGATTGCTATAAATTCAAGTACCCAGAAGGATTCGGGGGAGGCCTTTTTCCAGCAGTGGTTTAGGTTAGACTAAGTTAAAAATAATTATATTAAAATGGCTAGCGCTAACCGCGTATAGTCGAATTTCTATTCAGACAAAGTAAACTGAAGTTTTGAGATGTAAAATCACTACTTATATTAATCCAAATCAAAGAAACACGTGACGTTTCGAATAATCAGTTTACTACGTTTGAATCAAAAATAAGACTAGGTATTATGTAGGAATCTGATTTAAAAAAAAACAAGAATATTCTATAATAATTTTGGTTTATTCACTTTCATAATCAAAATCTGAGTCTAAAACTTCCATGTGAAAAGATTCATTAGAGTCACTAGAATCACTGTTTCCTATATTAATAATAAAACTTTCTAAGTTATTTTCTGTAATTCTGTCCCTTTCTTTATATTTATTTTCAACATGTATGACATGATCAGTCATTTTCTTCCACTCTTCTGGAGTTATGGTTTCAAATGATTCTTTTATAACTCCCTCTAACTCCACTGCAGCCAGGGCAATATTTTTACTTTCCACTTTACGTTTAGCCAAACTCCATACCAGCTCAATGGCGTTTAGATCGCAGTGGTAGGGGGGAGTCGTAATACCTCATGCCCATTCTGCTTCAGAAGTTCATCAGCTTCATATACTGATTCTGGTGTGTTTCGTTTTACAAAACATAGGAGCTCTGGTTTTTGTGATATTCTTCAAACGGAATATCATTCAAAGTAAGCCATTCTCTTATGTCATTTTTGCGATTTTGTGATGTAGGAGCTTTATTTACAATGATTGAATGGTAACTGGTGTAATCCATAACTATTACACTCGGCTCATTTAAATTGGGTACAAGCTTTTTCTTAGCCATTTATTAAAGCTTATAGCATTAATGTCGTGGTTGTAGTCCGCCATTTTGGATTTAGTGCTAAAGACTAACAATGAGTTTGGTACAAGGTCTTTCTCTGATCCAGCATGTACAATTATGTACCTATTCCCTGTCGAAACATTTTCAATTGCACCACTTGTAGATGGACCTTGCCAAGACTTCTTGGGCTTGCACTTTTTATGAACATAGGTATTGTCTAAATAAATTATTGACTTTCATCCTCTACGTTTCAAAGCCATGGTTCTTAAAAACTGATGTCTCCAAGCAGATATGTCATAACGTTCAATGAACAATGAACGCTCATTTTTATTTTTCTTAAATTCATGGCCATCGGACAATAATAAGTGGCGAAGAGTTTCCCTGCATCCATTAAATCCAATGCTTTCTCTTAATTCCACTAACAGAGTTCTCAACGTAGGAACTTGTTTTCTAACGATGCAAAATTCGTTAATTTTGTTTCGAATAACATCTATGTCGAAACTTACTAGGTCAGACACTGTGGGCTTATGTGGCCGTTTTTTTCCTGGGGTATTTCAGACACCTTCATTTACTGTACCTTCCTTTTTTATTCTTTTTAATGTTGTAACGCTCATTTCTGTAAAGAATGATGAAACTGATTGATTAGGTGCTGCATTTATAATAGCAAATCATTTATTAGATTATATCTTTATTAAACTTATGTACTTACGAAAAACTTACCAGTGATTGAAGCTGTTTTATCCAAGTATTGGTTCTGTGTTCTTATCCTGTCTTTTTGCTCCAAATCAGTCAGTTTTTCAATAGTTTTCACCATCTCATCAACCCCTGCTACATCCACCAGATTTTCTGTAAAAGAAAACAAGTGTTAAAATTACAATGTAACATTTATTAAGGTAGATAACCATAATGCATTATTATGAAACTATTTAACGTAATATAAACTGAATGTGGATCAAAATAGAGAAATAGTTTTGTAAAAATATAAATAATAATTACGATTTCAAACAAAGTATCAACTTCTAAGCGTCATACTAACAGAAGAAATTTAACACCATACGTAAACAATCTTGTTTCAGTTTGAATTCAGCGTCTTCCTCCTGTTGTTTTTCTTCAAATTTAGAAATCATGCGAAACAACATCTCCCTCACGCCACTTTTAATAGTTTTATTCATTTTTGAGTTAGAAAAATGCTCAACAAGGTCACAACAAATCATCAACAACACGCCATCTTGTTTTGACAAATTGAATTTGACATTTTGTCTAACATTGTCATATAAAAGTCTGCAAATAATTCGAGTGTCTAGTTTCGTTTGCCAGAATCTAGCAACGCGTGATGTTGGAATTTAAATGATTAAATCTACACAGGCGAATTCATGCGCATTGCGTAGTTTTGTAGTTATTATTAATTTAGCTCATTAGATAGGTAGGAATAAAAATTAACACCACCGGCGTTCGATTGATATAATTTTGTAAAAGTAGCCTTGAGATGTATTAAAAAAAACCTTTTGGAATTTGGCGTACCTTGGGGATTTGTCAGCGCGTGGATTGTAGATAAGCTTGTTAGTAGTGTTAAAAAGTGGATTTCAATATTATTATTTTCTGTTGATGACGTAGACGAAAAAGTGACGAGAGAAGTATTCTGGTCCAGAATAGTATGGAGAGTGGCGACGTGAACCTGCCCTCCTAGTTAGACTTCACACTTCCACTTTACACATAAAATTCACTTTACATGGTCTACGGAAATTGCGGCCTGGAAACCGCCGAGGCTTGAGGTAAACTTGGTAAGATTTGAGTTTGTAAAATTGTGCTGTGTATCCAATTTAATAAATAGATACGGTATTGATGCTCTTTACATGGCATCTTTTTTTATGCAATACAGGAATGCGCTTGGCCTCAATCTTACCTGATGGAAAGTAAAGATGAGGCCGACGATGTATCGCGCTTACCTACTAAATGCCTATTCACTCTTCGCTTGAAGATACCCAAGTTTTAGGTGGATGGGAAAACAGACGACGGGAGTGAATTCCACTCCTTTGGCGTTCGTATAAAGGTGGAATCCTTCTTTAGTTGTCCTATGGTGGAACGGATTGGGCGAAATTAAATCGTGCAACTCCTGGGCACACTCTCCAAAGTGCAACCTGAAAAATACTGAGAGGCAAGCTACCTTACGACGATGCTCTAGACTGAGCATTTTTGCCTTCATCAGTGCTTTATCGCCAACAAGTCAACGAGCTAGGCGCTCAATGGAATCGAGAACGGCCAACTGATATTTGGCTGATCCATCCCATAGGTGACAACAATATTCTACACAAGACCGTACCTGTGCTTGATACAAGCTTAGAAGCTGGTTCGATGTAAAATACCACCTAACCTTGAAGATGATCCCCAATTTCTTGGCAGCTGTTCTAGCCTTTATCTCGATCGAATGCCCAAAGTTGAGATCAGAAGTTAGTTGGACACCAAGGAGCTCAAGGTTGTCAACAACCTGAAGGGAAGCCCCCTGAAAAGTAGAAGTCAGGAGAAACGGACTCCGTGTAGCTGAGAACAGACACGCCTGAATTTTTTCAGCATTAAACCTGACCAAGTACGCATCACCACAGTCGGATACGAACTGACTGACTGATGAATGAGCCATGTCAAAATTTAGAAATAACTTAACCATTACATAGTAATCAAATTAAATCGTGTAAACTAACATATTTAAAGTAAGAATAAGTTTATGACTCAAAAGATAAAATACTACATCACCGATCAAATTGAATGATGAGAACCATACTTTAAAGTTTTTGGTAAGCGATATCATTGGTCAACTAATTATTGTTGATTAAACTCATCGGATGGAGGTGTAATAGGTAAAATTCATTATCTTGATCCTAGACGATTCACGCCCTTGGAATATTAACAGCGCAGACTCCCTCGGGCTGTAGACGTGGAAACCCCAAGTGGGCTTCTATTAATATACTATCTTAGAAAGCTTTAGTTATATTATGTTGTTTGTATAGAGTCAGTGCCAGCGCATTCTGATAGTGCTACTAAGGTGGGTTTGCAATTTATATTTCTTACAATGATACTGAATTTATCCGATCATTATAAAGACATCGGGAGCTAATTGCGCGGAGTAACAACATAAAGATTAATAAAACTAACATCAATAATAAGTCTTAATGCAAAAATAAAATAAAATACATTAAAATACGGAATTAGATATAAGGTTTTGCTTGTATGGATTCTATTTTCGAAGTTAGCGAAAAGACAACACTCAAAAAAGGCGTGATCCTAAAATATGCGATTAGATAATAAATAGGCTGAAGTAGACCCCAAGGATTAGAGTTCAAAAATATTAAAAGAAAATTGCTAAGTGCGTGGCGGGCCACACGCAATGTAGGGTTCGGTAGTTGCCCGTCACAAAATGCAGACTTAGAAGGGGGCTGGCTTTCAGTAACTTTCAATGGAATTTGTACGACATTACTTCTCCAAGTACATTTTATAAGTTGGTCAATTATTACTCGTTAACTTGTAATGCCTACGTAACTGTGATAGTTTTCCTTTTAACTTCGTTATATACAATATGTATTAAAAACCTCGTCGGATCCGTGAAGGTGTTATTAGGTATCGGGATTATATTCTGTTTATGTTATTTATCTCAGATTTTATGTAAAAAAATACCCCTAATAAAGTATAAAAAAATTTAGCTAAATGAGGAAATTTACATGGCAATACAGGCGGTGCGGCGCAGGGTACCGATACAATCAAACATAACGCTGCGCCGCGCCGCGCCAGGACTTGCGACGGTGTTATCACGTTTTAAAATTTGCAAAATTTTAGGGAAATAAACTGAAACAAAATATGTTAATTTTAAATCGGAATAACATTTATATTTTCATAATAAATAAAGTTTTGATATTTTTTGGTAATGTCATTGAGGTACCTACATACCATTTTCAGATTCAAGGGTTTTTTTTTAATACATATTGTATAGGTTCTACTACCATGAATTTTTTCATATATCCTTAGCTTAGCTGGGGGGAGAGGACACCTGACTCTAAAAGAATTTGCATATTTAAGCTTAATATTTCGCAAACGGATCCCTAAATCGAAAAATGGTTTTGTCACGCTCGTAATATTTTTTAATTATCTATCCAATGACACCCCAGACCACGGGACAGATTATGTAATGGTGAGGATTTTTTTTTTTTTAATTAGTTATTCAATTATACCCATACCAAATTACAGCTTACTAGTACTAAGAATATTTGAGTTTAGTAACGGACAGACAGAGGGACATGGCGTAACTAAGCGTTCCTGTTGACTTTGGAAACCTAAAAAAAGAGCTTTTATGGATTCATTCAAAAAATTTATAACTATTGTATAATATAAAGTACCTTTATAAATATAATATATTATATTCAAATTCAAGACTTGAACCAATTCAAAAACTAACCGATCGCCATTCCTTTATGCCCCTAGCTGGGTTTTATCAAACTTCTGAAAGGTAGCGAGTGACTATGTTACCAATGCTGTTGGTAAATACATTATTAGTTCAATTAGAACTTTATAGTATTAGCAATAAGAACTATAGCTTTGTTCATTAAAAGTTTACCCTCAATAATATGAAAACCTTTGCGCGGACATGAATTTTTGTACAGCACTTGTTTGTTCTGTTTCTTCCAATGTAGAACATTCTATCGAACTTTGGTTTGTTTATTATGAACATTTATAAGTTTTAAACACAAAATAAGAGTAGGTATATTTAATAAATTATTTTCGTTTGAATTTTTAAAATTAATCACAAAGTATGAATATATTATATCTCTTATTGTTAAATGCGTAAAATTCATGTTAAAATGCATATAAAGGATGTCTCAGAATGTTTTTCGTTTTTAGATGTTGAATAAAAAACAAAATATCAATTAAATCTCGTTTTATTTAATGTTAATTTAAAGATCAATTCTTAAAGTTTATTTATGAAAAACAACCGTTTGCAAATGCGCACCATTCATTTGTTCACACTCGTTTAACCTGGAGCTAAAATTTTCAATAACTCGCTGGAGCATCGCTCTTGGAATAGAGTTGATTTCTTCAGTGATTCTTTGCTTCAAAACATTCAGGTTGGGTGGCAATGGATTGTAAACTTTGCTTTTTAGGTAGCCCCATAGGAAGAAATTAGCAGGCGTTAAATCAGGGCTCCTCGGTGGTCAATTTATGTCTGTGATGATTGATGAGTACAAAAAAAGCTTATAACAATAATTCAAAAATTTAATTATTGTCAAATATTTTCGTCTATACGACGCAAAGATGGTAGGTATAATGAGCTACTGGAATCAAATTGGTTTTCATAACTTTATATCGTTTTTTCTAAGTTACTCAACTTAGATCTTTTTTTGGAGGGAAATATTGCTCAGTAAAATCTGTAGTCAAATTTGTTTCTATTTATATTTATTTAATAATTTTATTGATATCTACTAATTAAAATATATAAAAATGTACTTGTAATTTTTATGCGCATTCTAAGTACGTGTATGGTCTTATTGCAGATTATGGATTAATGATTGGTTTTATCTTCGTTTCAACCATAGCGGAGAAATTATACTAAAAACTTTATTTAACATATTTAATAATTTTCAAAAAATTATTAAATAAGTTATTTGTAATACTTGTTATAAGTATGACAGACAGTATTATATTTTCAATAAATACCATTAAATTGTAAAATTACCTATTTGGTTTTTAATATAATTAGAATATCTACTTAAAGGTCAAAGAAGTTTTATTAAAACAGGATGTATAATAAATTTTTAATTTGAAGTACTCCTACTAAACAGATTTTATTGACACACCTTTTAATATTTCTAATCAATGTTGACGGGCGTCCATAAAACACCGCGCGGCGTTAATAAAAAAAGGCATATATGGAATTTTATAATTAAAAAATGACAAAATAAATCTTTTTTTTCTGACATTAGTTAGTAGGGAGCGACATACTGCGTCGCCTTACGAAATTACGAAAAGAGCCTACCATTCGATCAATTCTTCTAAGTTATACGGTTCCGTGTCATTGAATTGTTTTATTGTAACGGATACCAGATTGTGAAACGATCCGTCAACGTGAATTATGGTAAAAAGTTGAATTTCTTACCGCATAAACGTAATAAATAAAAGGAAACGGCAAAGTTTCAACCGCTCCGGCCGTGAGGTCGCCGGACTCTTATTCTGATAGTTTTATAGGGTATTGAATCTCGAATTAGACATTAAAAAAAATTGTCTATCCATTTGTATACGAATAAAAACTGCTTGACTGATTTTAATAGAATTTTGTACATATTTTACATACCTTATGTAATTCACCAATCAATAGGTTTTTTTTTCGATAATACTACTTTTAGAAACGGTTAAAAATATTTTTTATTAAATAATTTTTTAGATTTTTAATTCTAAACCGATTTTCTTTAAGTTATGCATCAGGACTTATATCATTCTGAAATTGATAAGCAATATAAATAATCAATAATAATTTCAGATCCTATGAATAACTTGACACTGGCAGAATTCATATTTACGAGACGCCAGAAAAAAAGTTGAAATTGAATACATTCAGAAATCATAAAAATCTAAGTAATAATTACGAAATGAAAATAATTATTGCGTAACAAATGCGTGTAGAGTCACAGGCAGAGCTAGTAGTTAAGTAAATCTGAACACCTAAACATTAATGCTATTATTTTAAAGAACTCATAACTTAATATTTAAGCAAAACAGTATAATGAGTTTAATTTTTCAATTTCATATACTTAGGTGGATTCAAAAAAAATGATAAACCTAAAATTACGAATCTTGTTTCGCCCAACCTTTCGTTGAACACCTTGTATAGTATTTAAGATAAATTCACATAGTTAATTTAAAAATACATAATATATCAATGAAGCTTAAAACGAGAATCTTAACATTAAGCTTCAAAGATCCTAGTTATATTAATACTTTGTAGTTAAAATTAACTTCACGTTATGTGAATTGGCAGGAAGGCGTCGGAATATGGCCACTGGAAACAATTTGTCGGGGCAGAGACGTTCGGGCGCTCTCTCTGCAGGAAATGAGCGTATTTGTCTTACCTGGGCTGTAAGGGCATGGCTCGAGAGTCAGCGTTCATGAAAATAATTCATTCATATTACGGGTTTGTTTTTGATAAGAGAAAATATTTAGACAATAACATATATAGAGCGATGTAAACATTTTCATTTTCTTCCAATCTATGGACGACGTAAAGTAACTAATATATTTTATTTTTAAGTATTATAACTAATGGCATCAGACTGTCTAGAAAACCTATCGAAAATTCAGTTGTGTGCAAAGATGTGTATACTAACATCTGTGGTTGTGTGTAAATATAAAATCAAACTTTTCAAGGACAACATTTAGAAAAAAATAATTTTTAATCCGAGCGTGCAGACAATTTAATTCTTTAGATGATAGTGTTGATATATTTATTACAAGTGTGTCTTCCCTCAGGCGCAGTTTATGCAGCGACTTTTTCATTAATTTTTAAGAAAGAAAAAGTATCTTACCGCTAGTTGTATCACCACACATGGCCTACAGCAACACATACATAAATTCAATTACCAACATTTATGAATGTTAATAATTAAAGTATGTAGTTATATACGACAGGGACCTTTGCGCTAAATACAGTAACAATTTGAACTATCGCTGTTCATAATCCACATTGTCCACATACTCATCCTGTAATATATTATAGAAAATACATAATTTTCTTTGTAGGTATGTATTCTGCAAATGGATATTTTAGATAATTAACCATCGATGCAAAAAGGAAGGGTGTTCAACGTGTGTATTTGTGTGTCTATGTGGCATCGTAGCTCCCAAACGGAAAAACCGTTTTTGATCTGGTTTTCTTTGTTCGAAAGGTGACTTGATCGAGAGTGTTCTTAGCTATGATTTAAGAAAATTTGTTCCGGCATTTAAAGATTATTAGTTCTTTTCTAGGTGGTAAATTGATGTGACCATTTTCCACAGGTTTGATCGAGTCGAAATATGGTGTTCTGTAACTTTAATGATAAAAGATAGAACATCGCAATCTTGTCTTGATACTGCAGAATCATCTGGAATCTAACTCCACACCCATTTACAGCGGAGATATTGTATTTAGTCTCATTGGAATGGTTTCATTTTTTTTTGGCTTTCTGGAAAAGATTAATAAGTAATTTAAGTTATAAGTAATTATGAAGTAATCAATCGGGTTGGTAGGGATCTATATCCGATAATCAGCTGCTGAGAGGTTTACAGCCAGAATGACAGCTGTGACCGTCATTGGATTGCAGTTCTCTCGGTGGTCACTGTTACTTTTGAATTTTACTGTGCTCATTATCACGCAATTTGCCTTGTTACAAAAAAAACATGTGTGCATTTCACACGCGGCAGAAGTAAAATCTTCAGAAAACATAAAAATATCTTCCTTAAAAAACTCCTTTTGAGAATCCTAAATCAGCGGGACTCGAATAGATGTATGTTTTTGTCTATTTTTAGTGTCGCTTTTTCGTTTCATCGCATTTCAAATCGCAACGGTACTAAAGAAGGTTTCACTTCAAAAATTCTAATCTCGCATGAATTTATATTTTATATCTACACATTGGTCGTAACTTATAAAGTTATAAATTTTACCTACACCGGTGGTCTTGATGAGTCTTGAGATAACCGGTGGTGCTTCATCGTCCTGTTCGTGGGAACGAGCATTACGTAGAATTATTTACAGTCCCACTGGGTGGGCTAAATATTGGCTTCCTTAAAAAATAATACATCAATGCTATTAACCCAGTTTTTGCAAGCAATTGTAATTTTACTTAAGTCGTTTTTCTTTCAGGTCAACGCCACGGTTGATTTGTGCCGATGCATCTTACAAACTGAATCAGTGCGAAATGGAAGCGCTCAATGCGGTAAGCAACGCATGGATTTATTATGCCATTGAACTATGTGATTATATGCCACGACACTACTGACGTAATATGTGAGGCAAAGTTAACCAACGGAATAATACAATGTAACATTTTATTTAATATATGGACTCAATTTCACACGCGGCCATTTAATTCCAAACTAAGCAAAGCTTATGTTATGGTAACTAAAGAGCTGATATACATACATAATTATATAGATATTTAACACCCAACCAATTATTATGATTATCAAGCAAAAATCATGGGCAGGGATCGAGCTTGGGACCTTTTGACTCAATAGTAGGGCTTACTACTACTGCGCTACGAGGCCTATCAATTTGGTTTCTGGTTTGCCCTATTTTAAACGTTAAAACAAAAAAAATATCATTTTTTTATGCTTTTTACAATGGTACTTTCTAGTATTTATACTAATACCTATTTATACTACTTTGTATACTTCCATAGTATAATGTCTCACTGTATTTTGCTTTGGGGTTCAGCAGCTGAGGTAGATACCATATTCATATTACAAAAGCGGGGAATTCGAGCAATATACAACATGAGATCTCGCGAGTCACTAAAGAACAAATTCCACTAAAATGGTATATTAACTTTGCCCTCCCGATATACCCTGATAACTTATTGTATATTCGTAAAAACTTAGTCAAGTTAGATATTGTTAAAGATATCAGCACAATGTTTATTCTAGAAATAGAGATAAATTAGTCGTACCGTGTTTTAGACTTAGTAAGACTAATAAAAGTTTTTTTTAGGTAATAGTGTTATTTGCTGGACAACAAGTTCAAGGACCATGTCAAGCAGGTTTTATTGTCAAAAGGTTGTTATAGGGTGGATCATTATGTAAATGATGGTGATGCCTGGAAGTGACTCTCTCTATGTGCATTCACTAAATTATTATTAATGTTTTATATTAACACTTTTGTATAGTTGAAAAAAAAAACCAATCGAGTTTCTTACCAGTTCTTCTCGATTACTGGGATATTTTCCGAACCGGCAGTAATTTTTTAACGTTCATAAGTGCCTTCTTAGGGCCTAAATTGAATAAAGATTATTTTTATTTAATAATATAATAAAGTTCAATGATTGCTTATTACTATTACCAACCAGATTTTATAGTATATTTATTGAGGAAGACTACTTAACTTCACGCTATGATTTTAATTAGCAAAGCAGTAACAGCAACCATGATCGTCAAGTAATCTACCAAGCTGTCTACGTACGGGAATTGAGAACAATGATAAGCTGCACAAGTGAAGACGAGAAGACGAGAGAGAATTTGTTGAATAAATTTAACACGGTCGAAACTGTGGGATACAGTTAGTAGTTATATATGATGAAAAGTAAACATCGTTATCTCAGCCACGACGTTTACACAAACAAGAAGTATCCCCTACCACAGAATACCTACACCTTAATTTACTGCTTAACTACATATTAGTATAGAAAATACTTCGAAGATGTTCTAGAAACAATCAATTTTTTGGGGTTTAGTTTATTTTTAATATAAAAAAACATAAATAAATATTAATAAAAAAGAAACGAAAACCCCACTGCTGCAAAAACACGACTGAAACAATAAAATTATCTATTTTTGCTTTTTATTTACCCGGTTAAAGGCAATAGGGTCACTTCCTATTACAAGGTGTCCAGAAAGGGTATCGGGTATTTGTAAGTTCAATGACACAAAAATTATTTGTATGCAATAAAAAAGTTTATTGTTTATTATTAGCATATGAATTGGAGAATTATTTGGAAAAGATGATGTTATCCAAATGATGACCGTTACGTTGCTGGCACTCTTCTAAACGGAAACGAAGATTGGCGATAACACGTTGACACATAGCTATCGATATTGCTGCCATTTCTGACCTGATGTTTTGCTTTAACTGGGTTAGATTCGTCGGATTGTTTTGATAAACCTTACTTTTAAGGTATCCCCATGCAAAATAGTCAAGCGGGCTAAGGTCGGGGCTTCTGGGAGGCCAGTTGATGTTACCCCTTCGCGAAATGACTTTATTAGGGAATAATTCGGTAACAACTTCCATTGAGTCATTTGAGGTATGGCAAGTGGCCCCATCTTGCTGGAACCACGTTCTTGAGTTGAAACCTGCAAACTCCTGCAACTCTGGGACCAAAAAATTTCGCAACATATCGCAATAACGGTCACTATTCACATTAATTGCTCGGCCTCGTTGATCTTCATCAAAATAAGGACCAATTATGCCTTTAGCAGACATAGCGGCCCAAACAACGACCTTTGGGCTATGCAGGGGTCGTTCATGCTTTCGTCTCGGATTCTCCACTGCCCAGTACCGACAATTCTGCTTATTAACATGACCATTCAGGTGAAAATTTGCTTCGTCACTGAACAGTATGTTGTTAAAGTTGTTAAATCGCTGCAGCATTTCGTTCGCAAAATTCAGTCGATTAGCATAGTCCGTATCCTTCAATTCTTGAACCAATTGAATTTTATAGGCTTTAAGATGTAAGTCTTTCTTTAAAATCGAATGTAAAGACGATTTTTTGATGTTCAACGCTTGGCTTCGCTTTCGGATGGATAAAGACGGATTTTGACGAACCGACGCCTCAACTTCTTCAATTGTTTCTTCATCGCGAACTGAACGAGGACGACCAGAGTTTTGAATTTTAACTGTCGCTCCTGTATTCTCGAACATCCTGATCCATTTCCTAATGCTATCGTCACTTGGCGCGTGGCGTGTACGATATTCCGCACGATAGAGACGTTGAGCAGTCACTATTGAATCACCATTACGATAATATGCTCGTACGCAAAATGCGCGATGCGTCCCCGAGTACTGTTCCATCGTGACTAAAACTCCACAAATGGCGGACGCCACGAACCCCTCCCCGCACCCTTTAGACGCCCCGTTTCGAATATGGCGCGAAAACAAATACCCGATACCCTTTCTGGACACCTTGTACATGGGACCTAAAAACATACTCGGCGAACTGTGTGTGTACATTATTACACCTTTGCCTAACCCTTCGGGGAATACAGGCATGATGGTATGTTTATATAACGAAACCTCTTATGCTAAAATTCATTCAGCCGTTTAGGCTACAGAGCGTTTTAAAAAAATAGATATAACCCTCCTTTTTCCCAGTCAGGTTATAAATTTTATACATGAATACTATATTATGACTTAACCGTGCTAGTGCTAAAAAAGCATTGAGCAGTATAAAGAATACAGCAGGACATTATGACGTCTTAAAAAAAATGTATTAAAATAACGCGTGTAGTGTTCCAGAATCCAGAATAAATCCAGAAAACAAGCGATGTGGTAAGGTTTCTGAACTCGACTGATTTGCGACCATCATTCGCATGGTGATAAGCTCGTCACAATGACTTTCTTTTCTTTTAGATTACAGACCGATATGATAGCGACGAACGATGTCGAATTGCCGATCTTTCGGTGCTTATCAATAGTCACAGTGCCTTACTTCAATTAAAAAAAAAAACAACTTACTGGCCATTGTAATTTTAAAATTTGACCACGTTTACAAACACCAACCATTGCTTATCTTAGACGATCTCTGTGCAGACATTATTATAGGCCACGACCTTCTCAAGAATCATTCGTCTCTTGAACTCCAGTTTGGTGGTGACAAAGAACCACTGAAAATCTGCAATGTGCTTGAAGCTTCTGTTCCACCAGCGTCGGTTTTTACTAATTTATCGCCTAATATCAAACCAATCTCTATCCGATCTCGACGCCACTCCGAAGAAGTTCAGCTTTTTATATCAAATGAAATATCTAACCTTTTAAAAGACAATGTCATTGAGCCAAGTGTGTCACCCTGGAGAGCACAAGTTCTGGTTGCTGGAGGAGGCAGTCACAGGAAACGCCTTGTAATTGATTACTCACAGACCATAAATAAATATACAGAGTTAGATGGCTTTACCCAGCATCGATTCAATTGTCACTCAAGTCGCCAAATATAACTATTTTAGTCAGATAGACCTCAAGAGTGCTTACCATCAAGTGAAAATCCTTCCCAAAGAAAAAATCTAAACAGCATTTGAAGCTTGCGGAAATCTTAACCAATTTACTAGAATACCTTTTGGAATAACAAATGGAGTTGCCGCATTTCAAAGAACTCTTCAATTCATCATAAACGCTGAAAAGTTAAAAGGGACCTATGCTTACATTGATGATGTAACGATCTGTGGGAAGGACAGACAAGATCACGAAATTAATTTACGCAGATTCATGGCAGCTGCTGAAAAATATCAACTCACGTTGAATACGCAAAAATGTGCATTTGGAACGGAATCTATCAATCTTCTGGGCTACACTATTCACAAAAACATAATCAAACCGGATAAATCCAGATTGGATCCACTCATAAATCTACCTGTTCCATCAGATACAGCGTCCTTGAAAAGAGCGCTAGGATTGTTTGCTCACTATTCAAAGTGGATCGTCAATTTTTCCGCTAAGATCAGACCGTTAGTGGAAGCATCTTTTCCGCTATCAAAAGACTCAATAAACTGCTTCACGAAACTCAAGTATGACATCGTAGAATCAGCCCTCGCAGCTATTGATGATAAACAAGTATTCTCTGTTGAAACCGATGCTTCCGAGTATGCTATTGCTGCAACTCTGTCACAAGAGGGTCGTCCTGTCACATTCTTTTCAAGCTCACTGAATAATTCTGAACGTCGACAGCCCTCCATTGAAAAAGAGGCTAGTGCTATTGTAGAAGCATTGCGAAAATGGCGCCACTATTTAATCGGAAGACATTTTTTACTTGTTACAGATCAGCAATCGGTCTCATTCATGTTTGATCAGCAACATTCAAGCAAAATTAAAAAAAAAAATAGAAAGATGGCGCTTGGAACTTTCTTGTTATAAATATGACATTATTTATCGCCCAGGAAAACAAAATCAAGCTGCCGATGCACTGTCTAGAATTTGTCTTATAATGGATTCTACTTCCAACCAACTCACAGAACTTCATAACTCTTTATGTCATCCAGGCATCACAAGGATGATACACTGGATTAGAGCAAAGAACTTACCTTATTCTGTTAATGAAGTAAAAAGAATGACTGCGGCATGCCCAGTTTGCGCCGAAATAAAACCGCGATATGTAAAAAACGAAGGACAACTCATAAAAGCGACAGCACCTTTCGAACGCCTTAACTTGGATTTTAAAGGACCGCTTCCATCCAATACTTCTAACCGATACATTTTGACCATAATTGACGAGTATAGTCGGTTTCCCTTTGCCTTTGCTTGCAAAGATATGACATCTGAAACTGTGGAAAAATGTCTTCGAGAACTTTTCTCCTTATTCGGAACTCCGGCCTACATACACTCCGATAGAGGCTCATCGTTCTTATCTGATGAATTGAAGAAGTTTTTCACATCTCTAGGCATAGCCTGTAGTCGGACGACTCCTTATAATCCCCGTGGAAATGGCTTAGTAGAACGTCTTAACGGAACATTATGGCGGACTTTCCAGCTACATCTCCGCTCTACAAAACGAGATATCGCTGAATGGGAAAAGGCAATACCGATTGCACTTCACTCAATAAGATCTCTGTTGTCCACCGGAATAAATGTCACTCCAGATGAGAGGATGTTCAACCACCCCCGCCGATCTGGAAACGGCCAATCAATGCCAACTTGGCTACTATCTCCGGGACCTATATATATGAAGAAAAACGTAAGGAACTCAAAATATGACCCAGCTGTTGAAGAAGTAGAGCTTCTACAAAGCAACCCTCATTATTCTTACGTCAGATTACCGGAGGGGCGCGAGACAACCGTCTCTAACAGACGTCTAGCACCAATACCAGTGACTGAAGAGATTCCATCTGATGATGAGTACTTAACTCCAGACTCTGAGAGAACTCAGACCGCTGACGAAGATCCATCTCCTAATGTAATTGATGAGAATATTCAAGTACGCCGTTCGACTAGAGAACGTAGATCTCCTTCATACCTTCAAGACTACGTTACAACTTAGAAGGGAGGGTGAATGATGTGAACTTCTTAGTTTAACCATAGACTTATTTATGTATAACTGACAAACGTTGTCACTATATTTTATCTGTCATGTTTAGATTTTAATACGTGCCATTTTAATGTTGAATAAAGCTAAAGTTCTCAGTTATATCGTATTTATTATGCATCAGTGTGTACATTATTACACCTTTGCCTAACCTTACGGGGAATACAGGCGTGATGGTATGTTTATATAACGAAACCTTGTATACTAAAATTCATCCAGCCGTTTAGGCTACAGAGCGTGCTAAAAAAATAGATATAACCCTCCTTATTCCCAGTCTGGTTATAAATTTTATAAATGAATACTATATTATGACTTAACCGTGCTAGTGCTAAAAAAACATTGAGCAGTATAAAGAATAACCCAGGACATTATTACGTCATAAAAAAATGTATTAAAATAACGCGTGTAGTGTTCCAGAATCCAGAATAAATCCAGAAAACAAGCGATGTGGTAAGGTTTCTGAACTCGACTGATTTTCGATCACCATTCGCATGGTGATAAGCTCGTCACAATGACTTTCTTTTCTTTTAGCTTACAGACCGATATGATTGCGACGAACGACGTCGAATTGCCGATCTTTCGGTGCTTATCATTAGTCACAGTGCCTTGCTTCAGTTAAAAAAATTACTTACTGGCCAATAGCCGTGGGCGTTATCAGCTATTTCTGGCAACGGCTATCTAGCCGTCATTTGGTTTCAATACCGGTATTGATATCCGTTGCCAAATATCGACACCAAAGCAAGTTTTCAACTATCTAATACGCGCATTGTTTTCATTTGTAACCGATAATGTAATTAAGCTACCTGCCGTATTGATACTGTCAGTCTAACTAAACTACTAAAGTACCTCACGACCATACCATTATAGAAATTAGGTCGTCTTTGGTTTATATTAATATTAGTAAAATTTTACTGGATTTGAACCGCAAGCCAATATTCGCTCCTTTTTTGTTTTGCACGTAAGGAATCGCTTAGAAAGTGAGAGAAGGTATAATTATTTTGGTTATTATGGATATTATTGTTCGTTTGGTTACCAACATAGCGCAACGAGAATCGCTGAAATAACCAGGTATTGTAATAATGTAAGTGGGTTGACAGCGTCGCGTCATATTTAGTTGTTAGTACCTAGATATCTGATAGCCGTTGTTAGCCATATCAATACCGATACGGTACGTTAGAGGCATGTCAACTGTTTTCAGTTACGTTTGGCTATAGCGGACACATGCTTACTGGCCAATGCAATTTTGAAACATTCTATGAAGGGAGACTATTGCCAATTAGAGTCTCGTGTTTTAATTATTTCATATCGATAAGGTTACTTCTACTTCAAGCCAATAGGAATTACCAAATCTCTATAGCAACACTTAATTAACACAAAAGTGACTATGAATTACATCTGCTTCTGAATATTTGCTTAGTGATATTAATATTGTGTAAATTATAAATACGTAGTTTACTATGATTAGCTATGTAATCGAAAATTAAATTAAGTAATTAGATAAATTCCTTATGATTTTAATCGCGAATGTGTGTAGTGAGCCTTAATTTAGTCGTTTTAAAACCATATCCCGCAATCTAAAATGCATTAAAAAATATTCATTTAACTACAGAAGCTAACATGAGTTTTTGTCGAGATCTTGGTCTGTCATAATTTGTGATGTTTTATTTTTATTTTATATGTTATTTGATCCTATTTATGTAATTTTGGCGGCATCTTACCCGATGTACCTTAGTTTGGTTATTGTATACACAAGAAGTGGATTATAAGTAATAAAGGAACATACATTTTATGTTGGCCTAAAAACTCTCTGGGCAGTTTGAACAAGGGTGACACCATTTTTATTTGAAACAACAAGGATTTTGAAGATTACAAAGATAATTAGATAAATATTTTATTCACGTGACAGAACTCTGGATAAACACAGTTGCCACTAAATACAAGAAGACAATGTTTCAGAATAAAACAATCAATTTTAATAATTTTTAGAAGTTTCATGGTGTACCTGCGAAGTTGAAGGTTCCTCAAGGTTACTCAATTCGAATGTATATAATTTTACCCGACTGCGAAAAAGGAGGGTTATGTTTTTCGATCGTATCTATGTCTATATGTATCTATATATGTCTATTTCTTTAGCACGCTCTGTAGCCTAAACGGTTTGATGGATTTTAGCATACGAGGTGTCATTAGATTCTTCTTAATTGTGGAAGTGTAATAAGCTATATAATATTTAAGTACGACGTCTGGAATTCAAATAAAAAAAAGCACAAATAGAAGAAAAAAATGTGATATTGTTGCAGTCGGGTTTTTGTTTCTATTTTAATGATTAAGCTTGTATTAATTATTTTCACCCATAACTTCTTTGTTTATGAACCGATTTAGATTATTCTTTTTTCGTTGGAAAGGGGATACCTTAAGGGTACTCCCATTTTAATTTCATTGGCGTTGGGCCTTTGAATTCGAAAATACACCACAAAACTCCTCAAAATCATTGAAGTTGGTTTTCTTTATTAGTAAAAATTGTCTTGTAATATGTCATTTTGTGAACAAAGAAAAGAAAAAGCTGTTGTCGTATTTTATATTTGGTAAATTCATTACATTATTAGATACTTTCTTTATTTGATGGTTTATTGATAAAAGGTTTGAGATTGACGTTGACGATCATAACACCAATCATTACGCAATGTTTTGGTTTTGACTGGTTTCTAGGACTGGAAATAATCTGTGCTATAAAATTAGAAGCAATGAATGATATTTTATAAGTAGATACGGCATTGACGCTTTTTACATATCTTTGCGAATGGCGAGCAATTGCCTTCACTTTCGACTTGATACCGGCGTGAGCGAGAAGAAACTCTTATCCTTTTTTGACAACAGAGTTTCCGCCTTACGCTGTGGTTTCCTATCTCTTTTGTTTGAACATACTGATAACAGAATTTGTAACGGTTTCGAATTGTTTCTATGAGAGTTTAATGCGTCTATTTATAAAACGTTATTGGGAGCAATAAACAAAATTTCTCTTGTTTATATATATTTTATTCATCATGTACCTCATTAAGATGTTTGCCTTTGTCGTTATGCACGTAACTAGCTTTTACTAGTTTCAAAATCCAGTGATAACACTCAAATATTATTATATCATATCTAATTAAGGTGGAATTAATTATCGTTTTGCACAAGTAATTTTATTACTGAAAGAATATTATTAATTTAACGTACTGTTATTCTAATCCTGCACTGATTCTAAATTTTCTCATTTGCATAATTTGTAAGTAACTGTCTGGTTGCTAATGAAGAGAGTGTACTATTAGCACAACTCAGGCTGTTAGTTAACACACTCAGGCGACCAGCGTAATTTTATGCACGTAGATCAAATATCGTGGCAGATGGAAGTTCATTGAAAAACTTCAAAAAAAAAAAAAAACAATCGATTGCTGCAAATACATGTAGTAAGTTATTGCTTGGCAAGTATGGTAGACTAGGTCGATATTGGACATCTTCATACTACAACTGTTATGGTAATTATAATTTTTGAAGTGAAACTTCTTTAGAATCGTTGTGATTTCAAACCGGATGCAACGGAAAAAACGACAGGTAAGAGACACAAAAGCTAATATGAATGATATACTGTGTAAGGTAAGGGCTACATTCCCATACACTTTTTAGTGGCGCTTACGACCGTTTGGAACTGGGTGAAGTTTTTGTCGAATTACTGCAGTTTCACTTCGATCGTGTATGAATCGCACACACACCTTTTTTTTGTTTTCGTTTATACATTGTCAATTTAATAAATGTAAGCTCTTAGTTAGGTTAAATTTTTAATACTAGAAATTAAAAGAATATTCCGTTTTATAGGTTTTTTTTATTACAAATTTTGCAAGCGAGCATGCGGCCCGCAATTTGGTAAGCGGGTACCGTAGCCTGTGGACTCTTGTAATACCTTAGGTATTCACTAGCGCATCGCCGACCTTGAACCCCTCTTCCCCAACGAGCTCTGGGAATCTACTCACCGCATGAACACAACACTAGGTTATTTGGCTGCGATCTTGTGTAGAGTTGGAGGTATTCCACGAGTTGGACTGCAGCAAGTAGAGGGAAATCTCCAAAGAAGTTTCTCTGTGCCCACCTCTCTCAAGCATCAAGCAAATGTATCAAGCAGTTTTTACTTCCAAATGGTTTATACGGTGATTCGTTACGTGAATGACGTGAAGTTGCTTCCTTCTCTATGCATTCACTAAAGTAATATGATTATTATATACTTGTAAACATTATTAAATAGTTAAAAGAATAATAATTGATTAACTAAATCTAGTTTTTGCCGGCTCTTTTATCGATGGCCAATGGTTATCCGACCCGTTGCTAGTATTTTCGACGTTTGTTTAGTGCTTTCTTAGGGCCTACATTTGAATATAGTATTTTTAATTTTGTTAAGATGCAGCTTAATGAAAACATCGATTTGATAGTAAAAACGTTCGACGAACATCCGTTTATATCGTTTTTGGATCGACATTAGTTTTTTTTTTCTAAATCGCGAATCTGCAGACTCTTGATCCTACACGTTTTTTAAGTGAGTGCTTTTGTAATATTAAACATTCAAAATTGCTATGAAAAAAGATGCACTTGCAAATGCAACTATGTACTATAACTAAGTGAGCCTTATTTTAGTATAACAAATAACGATACTTATCACTAAATTACATATAATTTGTATCTATATATATAAATTACATATACACTAGTTGACCAATCGACATTAGTTGTATTACTTTGATGTGGTAACACCCTTACATGTAAAGGCGTAGTACAGAGTAAAGGCGTGTTAATATACATGACATCGTGTCAGCGGGTTGCATTTCCTGTGGATTTATCCATATGTCTGATTAAGCTCTTAACTAAATAAGATAAGCTTTTTTATTTTTTTTGTAGGTTTAATCGTTTGATCATAATTTCACCTGATTTTAAATGACGATGTGACCCGAAATGGTAATACGTTAAGCCTAGTGGAAGACTGGCTCTCAAGTGTAGCTTTCGGAATACACATATAAATGCTTGGCGACAGATTTTTAACTTGAAGATTGTAGCTAGCCAGGTAGATATTAGAAAATGCTCTAACATTATACTATGTCATGATCATGATGTTTCGTTCACCGAAAGCTCAGGCTTTTGCAAAGATTCGAACTCACGTCAATCGACGACACATTCGTTTACTGAATCATAATTGCATGAATAGAAACAATTTTGAAGCAGTTTATCTAATGATAACAATATAAATCTAGCCATTTTACATTATTCACTATTTCCTCGATTGTATAAATAAGAGTAATCGCAAAGGGAGAAAAAAAAAATCCCAAAGCTACCCATATAGGTAAGTTTCTTAACTATGGAGTCATTAAAGAAAATTTCAACTACACTACACGACGAAAATAGCTCTAAGTCTAAAAGCTTAATCCATTGTTATACAATTAGAGAAACACCCGAAGCACAACCATGTTCAGATGGCGTCACACCATACGTAGAACAGACGGGCTTCTTATGATAATAACATTACCTGGTTCATTCTAAATTAGAAAAGGTATAATAACACGCTGCTTACTTGGGTGCTATTCTGATTACACTGTTAAGTTTCACCTTTTGTGATATTGAAAGTACTGTAACAATTTCCAAGTTTGAGTCAGATGACTCAGATAATGAGAATGTTTAATTTAATTTATAACAGTTAAAAAAATTATTACTATAATGTAAATGAAATATAAAACTCGTAAAGTGTACTTTACGTTACTTTCAGTAACATCATTGAAATTATCGAAAACATAAACTATAACTATGATGTACACAAAGTTATTAAAATTTATTTAATAATATTATTTTATGCAACACTTATGTCATTACGTATCTTGTGAAAAAGCTTTTTATGTGCCTGGCAACTCTAACTGTTAAAAAAATGTGTTTGTAAAGTTTGTGAATTATAATAGTATAGATCAATTTGAACGTTTAATTTAATGAACCTAATAAAAGTGGTGAACACGAGTAGAGAAAGGTTTTCATCCATAAATTTTAACATAATTAGTACATTTTCGATGAAGTATATTATGTGGATTTTTTAAGTGATAACTTCTTATAGGAGGGTAAACCGCTTCGTAACGTAACGCGTTACGTCGCTATTAATAGTAGCATAGTTTCAGTCAATCTTAACAAAACGCTCGTAGCCTAGCGGTCGTAAGCGTGACTGCTATGGCCGAAATCCTAGGTTCGAATCCTTGCCAGCTTCCGTTTCTCTCTTTCGTTTGGTCTTTTTTTTTCTTTTTGATTAGTTTAAGTTATCACTTCTGTCGAGCGTCTCGAGACGCACAATTATTTTTTTCTGTGTACTGTAATTGTAAGTCATATTTACATTGTAATTTATTAAAGCCTATAGAGAAGTCACGGTTTAAAATATATTTTCTTAACCAGAACTTTATATTGAAAAAACCCGAATTTAATCGCATAATGATATCCTTAGGAAAAAAAATAACCCAAAACATATATCAATGTCGAAAACAATTTAAATATGAATAATACTTTCTGAAACATCGATAAAAACGTAGGAAACAATTTTATAACGAAAAGAGAACCTAAACTGTGAATGTTCCAAAACAAACAAAAAACATTTCACACGGTCTAAGGCATGCAGACTATTAGCTCATCAAGAAGCTTTTAGGAGTACGCCTAGCGGAAACACCGAAGGGATTTGATGAATAATCTGTCAGAATTCAGAAAACTCATTGGAAGTACCAAGAGCAGGGTTCATTTAAAAGTCGATAGTAATTCGAACCATATTTGATTTACTATCGACAATATAACGTAGATATACTATTGGTACATAAGTTTATTAAACTTTTTTATTAGTATTATAGATTTTTGAGTTGTACAAAATGTACTTAGATAATAAATTAAATAACACAAAAGTTATACACCCGTTAACAAATAAATTTGTCGTTTATCTGTACCAGTACGTCTTTTGTAAGTTTCGACAATTGTGAAATGTAAACAAATTCGAAAACTTAACGGCTTTTATTCGAGGCATCTCTTAGTAATATTTTAAGTTAAAAGATATAACTTCTGAACAATTTCTGGCAATAATAGTTGATTGTGGCTTGATTCAGTTAAGATTATGGCGCGACTGGGTCTTTTGTAGTAAATTTTCAGTAAATTATTAGTTGTCTACAAGTTTAAACTGACGGAATTTCTTAGACAATTACTTGTATTCAAAGCGGGTTAACGCACACATAACTGTAGGTATGTATCTGTGCGAAATTTTGTGCTTAATATGTAAATCATTCAATAGTTTAGAAGACGTCCACTGCTTGATATAGGCCTCCTCCAAGAATCGTCACAATGACTGATCATACAATACTCGCATCCAGCGGGTTCTCGCAATCTTCACCCGGTCGTCGGTTCACCTTGTAATGGGTCTGCCACACTGCATCTTCTGGTGCTTGGGCGTCACTCAAGAACTCTTCGGCCAAATCGGCCATCAGTTCTACAAGAATTTTACTTAATTCTAGTAATTCTGAGGATTATATCTGTGACTTTGGTTATCCTGTGGATTACCTGCCTAGTTTCTACTTCGATCATGTAGAGAATATCTGCACATAGTCATCTCCATTTGCGTGATTTTGAGATTTATTATGAAGCCCATCGTAGGTGATCACGTCTGAGCAGTGTGTATGTTGTCACTGGCAATACACTCTGGTCAACACTTACAGCCCACATACGTCTATCATTGACGATTCCTTATTGACAGCGATTAACGATACAATTGGAAGTATTCGTGATTTTTTACTTTTTGCAAGTATGTGAATACGGTCGTAGAAAGTTATGCCCAAATGAAGAAATGAAAACAAATCATGTCAAATTACAATTATGAAGAAATAACAATTCGTCGATATGCGAAATTAACCCTTACGTATTGAAACACTACTGTATCTTGGAAGAGAACATATCTTAATACAAAATCAATACTTCTTGACATAATAAAGCGAATTTTCACATCTGCCTATTGCACTGACAAGACAGCAAAATAAAGTTATAAGTTTTATTTAAGGACTAATAAATAATTTACTGTAAAGTAAAATCTCAGTCATTTATTATTTGATGAGATGATGAGATTTTTGACGAGAACCGTTTTTAATGCTGCAGTAAGCCTGAGGTTTTGATGATAGATAATAACGTTTTTTAATCGTATTGGAGTAGTAAGACATTGCTATTTCTCCAATTATATAATAAAATCATATTTTGTAACCATTATAGATAGTTAAATATTTATAATTTAAAACATTTTCTAAACGCTAACACTAAATAAATAAAAACATTAACGCTAAATAAAGAGAGCTGGCGGGGTTGGTGGATAAATAAATTTACACCCTATTACACCAGTGAATCAGCAAATGGTCGGTAATTTAGGGAGCGAGGGTACGCAGTCGCCGCGACGACGGTTCTCAGTAACAATCTTAGAAATTGTTATAAATTAGTTTAAAGCTTTAACTAAGACAGTTGGAACTTTAATAGTCTTCATAATGAAACAAAATTTAGTTCTTCAAAAATTTTCCTAAATTTAATAAACGTTTCACTTAAGCATAGAAAGATTTAAGGAATTTTATGCGTATATAATCATAAAAAGCATATGAGGGGATGAATAATATTTGAAGACACTCAAACTAGGCTCAATAGCGCGAGGTATACGCAAAAAAAACAGGAAATGACGGGAGAACCCTTTTACGTGACTGAAGTGGGATATGCCTAGTTTAAGGCCATCATAGCGACTTGCGTTCCTGCGTTGCATTTCGGAATATTACCTGTGGTTTTATAGGCCATTAGATTGACAGCAAAGTTGCTCATTTCTCTACATCCGCAACCCTTCTTTGATTCTGCTTTGCTCCCCTTCTGATAAATTACAGTAATTTTATGTGCTTGGATAAAAAAGTACATTGATAAGAAGAAGATAATGATTCGTTATTTTAAGTTCATATAGTAATAAATATACTAGAAAAAAAATATCCCACTGTTGGGCAAATGCCTTTTCCCGGGGGCATACACGTGATTGCTTACCACGCTGGCCTTTGATGTATTCTCGATGTCAAACTCCCAGAAATCTACACTTCTGTATTTTTTGTTCTGTATTCTGGTAAGTAATACGAGAAAATTTCTCATAATTTCAAGTTCCCTAACAATATTTTTCTGCATCGTCAACCAATGTTGCTGCTACTAATTCGAAGCAAATTAGTAAATGTAAGCGAATTGTGAAAAAAAATCTAATGCTGATCCAAATATCTTATCTGCCTGAAGATATTGGATCAATATTCCACTGGTCCAACCGTCCGGCGATCACGACAGTCCATCTAAATTCAAATAGAAAATCTGTCGTCAAGCATTTATCATCATGTTCCGACAGCTTCCTACTTAAAAACTATCCTTCCTATACTAAGCCTTCTACCATCTTCGGGCCCATAATCTATAACATCAAATGAGACTGTAGTAGAATGCAATTGTAGAAATGGCTCAATACAAGCAACTTTTTAAATCACATCAATTCTCCAATGCTCTATTAAACCATAATACATTTTTAACGCCGATTTGCGTTTACCTAAAAATATCAAAGGGGACACGTTAATGCATTGCTCGAGCAATCTCTAAATCGAGGGGTGCATAATTTATCATAAGGCAGTGCCTTATATCTGACGCTATTTTTATTACATCACACATAGGTAGGTACGCTGAAGAATGAATTTCAAATGGTGTCGGAAGTTGCTACTGGGGGAATAAATCCAATGCCTCTACTACTGGTTCGTAGTTTTCCATTGAAAATTCAAACGTATCGTGTTATCGAATGAAATTCGTAGTGCTTCAAAAATTGTACGATACTTGGTATTGGATATTTAGCTTATGAAAGATGGTATCGCTAAACCTAGAAATAAATATAGACCTAGCTTATATCTTTAAAGCGATCCTTACACCAATGCGGTTATATTACCTAAATGACTACTTCTATACATTGACGTCTATGATAAATACACATTGACTTCTGTTTGTGTATATAATATAAAGCACGACCAAATATGAATTAAGACGTAATTCTCTTTCAAAAAATAAATATTCCAAAGCCATTTTTCTTTATCCTTATTTTACACCCAACAAGAAGTTGTCAATGAACAAAAATTATCATACCCACGTCACCATCCTTTCGGGTGTAATTAATATCCTAAATTGTAGCTATTGATCGTTTCGATCCCTTGCAAGTTTTAAAAAGTGAATTAAATTCGAAAACTATTAGTAATGTCGATTTTTTTTATTCCAAGGTATTTTGAGTGCATCAATCTAAAAAGAAATATAGTTTTTGAATCGACGCAAAAAATGATAAATGATACTTGATCCATATATTCGTGAATATTCAATTTGATTTTGATTTTCTTCGCGGATAATGACGTACGTGTTTGAATTTTTATTTTTCGCACAAAGAACTGTTTTTTTTTCTACTAGTTTTAGTTACTAGAACTTACTAGTAAAAGAGGTAGGGTAAAGAGAAATCTCTTTTAAAATTTCTCTCTACATAGGACAGCTCGACTGTTGAAATACAGAAGATAGCAACCGAATAACCTTTGGTTATATTCCTATAATGGGAAAGGTTTCCAGAGCTCCTTGAGAGAAGGAGGGTTTAAAGTTGACAACGCGCTAATGATAGGCTCTAGGCGTTCAGAGGATACTGTGGATCCCTTCAGGAGGACCGAACGCTTATTTACAATGTTGCATTAAAAAAAAACTCAGTTACAGCAAGATTATGTACCGTCACCTATCTATTCGACACGGAGGGTCGTTAACGATGTTACTACTGATAAGTCTGTCGTGTAATAAAATCTATGTGTAAAGATGTAGTCGAAGCTTAGATTTAGGACTGACTCTCAAATGCAAGTGCCGGACTACACATATAGGTGGTTGAAGAAAGATTTTGATTTTGGTATTAAGCATAACTAGTTTTACATAAAGACTATCAACCACGCACTATCCTATAGTTTTATCACCATGTTATCGTTCACCGAAAGTCCTGACATTCAACCACTGTTACATCATAACTACAAATAAATATTTATAAAATATATAAAAATATTGCGAGGATGTCAAGTGACAATATTAATTCGTTCTACAACAATTTAAGGATTTTCCACTCCACCATTTAGAAACAAAGACTGAATAAATTTCATTTTAAAACTTGTAAATTTATAATAAACATCTAACAGTGTAATAAACTTTAAAGTTTGCGGGATAAGGTTGAGAATTCTTAAATATTTATACGTTACGAATTGTCACGAATCGTGGCATTATTTTTTATCATTTTCCAACCACCGATGGAGCATCAATCCGCCGGTAACCGGCTCGTACCGGTGCAAACCGGACGCAAACGGTGCGTGCCGAAATACCCGCGAGGGGAGCAGAAATTAATAAGAGGAAACGCGATTTTAACGACTTCCAGACAAATTGATGCGGAACGATCATTTGTTACGTTCGAATTTTACGGGATTATTCTGGTTTAATCAATCTAACGGTAACTAAAATAAATAGGCTGAGAACAGAAAATTAACTGATTCAAAAATTTCTTTGCTAGTTCCGCCTGGAACTGATTGGCAATTACATGACATCTGCAACATATATTTTTGAAATTATATTTATTTTATTTTTGAAATTATAATTTATGTTTTAAACTTTTTTATAATTTATTCCTTACATGTTAATAATGATTGGGTCTGAAAAATAATAACAATTTCTTGCTGCAGAAAGACGTAACAACTGCGAATACGTTCCAGGCAGAATTAGTATATAAATTTTTTGAATCAATTATTTACGATAGATTTCCGCCAAGTAACGTCTTCCTCAATCAAGTATCAAAATAATTTATAAAAAATAATAATAGAGCAGTTTTAAATAAGAAACAATATATCTCGATAAAAAACGATCAGCGTGTCCGATCTACACAACGATCAATATGAAATATTAGTTAATTATGCTCTTTGCCTATTCTCGTTTATCAAACGTAGTAGTAGAAAGTAGTTGAACCTCGAGCTTTCGGCGTGGGCTGGTACCATGCAAGGAATTCTTTCAATTGAGTCTAACTATCCATTCGATTTAACTCTTTTTGTTTAGATTATCTGATAATTGTTTTGCTAGGTGTAACTAAACAAAAAAAAAAGCTCTCTCACAGAACCTATTTAACTACTGTGTAAGTGAGGATGTGTGATGTGCAGTGTGATATTTATAAATTCTGCCTAAACTAACAACGGCTTTTAAATTCCCGTTCAGACCGATACGTTTATAACATATACATGACAAGTCTAACATTTATTTTGACTTTGAAGCATACATAGCTTAGTGGTAGCGTCTACGAACTTCGGTGACATCGGTAAAGTTTCGGTGAAGGAAAACATCGTGATGAAACCATAGCATGGTGGTAGGTCTTTTCTAATACACACCTGGCTACCTAGAACCCAAGTTGGAAGTCTGTCGCCAAACACCAATAGGTGTTTTCCGGCAGCTGCACGTGAAAGGCAGTCTTCCACTAGGCTTAGCGTGTTACCGTTTTGAACCACATCGTTACTTAAGATCAGGTAAGATTGTAGCCATAACGGTAAACTTATAACGATTGAAAAATAAAATTAAAATAAACCGATTTAAGGTAAGATTAATTTTGTTAATATTTATTTCAGAATACGACTTCAGTCCGCTAACCCTACAGAGATCGACCTTAACTTTGTAAACTAGAATTGACGTCTAAAACAATATCGTACACTTCACTTCTGGGTATGATATATAGCTAACAAAATATAACACGGTTATTATTTTTTGTGTTAGCCATACACGCCCTGATTTCACTATAATATGAATACATTGTCAAAGGCGTCAGATTTTGATATTTGAATGTTAAAATCATATACAAAATTATAAAAAATACTAAATACTCTAATTAAACCCAATAAAATAAAATAACGGAACAAAATCAAAAATAAAAACCAAATAAAATAATAAAGAATAAAAAATAAAGGTGAATGTAGTTAACGTCTACCAAAAACACTCATGAGTTACAAATCTGCTATTAGCAATCTCTGTTTCATCGTAACATAACCCACGCAACCACGTTAGGAGTTTTTTAACTATATAAGTGTTCAGATTTATATATTTCTAAAAGCTTATTTATTTTATTGTATAACCGGGTACTAACACATTTAAACTGTCGATAACAAAAAGCAGTGGTATTTTTAAGATAGCATATACCATTCCTTAATAATCTATACTAATATTAGAATGAAAGCTGAAGAGTTTATTTGTTTGGTTGAACGCGCTAACCTCAGGAATTACTGATTAAAATGGAAAAAATGTTATAGTGTTGGATAGCCCATTTATTGAGGAACGCTATAGGCTATATAACATCACACTACGTCGAATAGGAGCGGAACATCAATGAAAACTGTTGCAAAAAGGGGGAAATTTATTCCTTTTGAGAGCTTCCACTGCGTGCGCTCCGTCAATGGTTAAAGTTACGCAACAATTGTGTAATAAAATTGTTTCTATTAAAACGTTCTAAAAAAAAGTCTGCGATAGCGCGATCTTTTAAGATTTACTCAATATAACCTTTTTTATGGTAATAAAATTTGTTCTAAAATAATGAATTATTTGCGAAGGTGTTTTTATGTCGAAATAAATACGTTATTCATCACAAGTATTCAATTTTGAATAAAATTGCCCTTTACAGTAATTGATTTAAATGAATATCTTAGGAGATATCACAGTTTTAAAATACCTATCTCTGCAGTAAAACAATGACCAAGTGCCGCGAGCGCATTTTTATAATGCAGAATAATGTGGGAGGAGGGCGATACCTTTAATACAGTGCTCTCTCTAACCCCTTCTCTCTTTCTCTTATGTGACGCAGAAGAAGTTGCGCGGGCCTGTTGTAAGATTTAAAATGCAAAAATTACTACACAAATATTACTTCTACTTTCAGTTATTAACGCTATTAAACGAAAAGTCTCTTGAGCTTTATATATCAGTATTCGACTAGTATAGATTCTTTTTCTTTCTTACATTTACAATTCCTTGATAAATTCTTCATATCTTTAGGTCTTTCCGATGACTTCCCTGGCAAATTGTACTTGTTGCGGACGTCCAATACGCGTTCAAAATTCTTTATTGCCTTAATAAATTACTATAATTATTTATTCCAAATAAAGGATATTTCAATTGGACTTAAAAGTAATTTCGTGTTCATTGTACGTTCAAAAACTTGTGATTCAAATGAAAGATGTTAAAATGATAAATAAAAGTACAGTGAAAACAGACGTGAAAGGATATTTGCATGCAGCGAGATCTCATCGGGAATGCGAGTAACCTCGTGGTGTTACTAATTCTTTACGATTGTATTTCGATTTAATCAATACATTTTTACACAAAATTTTGGTTCTAATAAAGATTCAATAACAACAATAAAATATTATATAAAATTTTCGTGCCAAGCATGAATTTTTTATTTATATAACTTTGTTTTTTTATGGATAGGCTTGCGTTTAAACACTATCTCGCCTGATCGTATAAGTGATGATGTGATCTACGAAGGAGCACGCTTGCCAAGAAGGTACCTATTTACTCGAGACTTGAAGATGCACAGGTTATAATTATCGGGAGATTATTTTTAATTTTTTTTAATTTAATTTACCTTACGCTTCCTACGCCGTTCTTTAAGCCTTACTCATTTATTCACTTATTAGGCAACCCAGATACCAACTTCAAATCATTTTTATTCGAAAGTTTTAAAATTAATATCGATTGAAAGTCGTTGCCAAAGAGACTCGTGGTAGTGGTAGCTCAATGCTTAGTTCTGTCCTAAGTGATACGGATTCAGTATAGTGTTTGCACGCCGCGTCGAAACGCGCCGCGCCGACGAGACGTGTTTGCAAATCATATGTTACGGTTTGTTACTGAAATGATATGCCTCCTTTACGCTCACAGACCACTTATGACTGGGCATGAATTTTAAAATCGGGCATCCCGCTATACGTAGTACATATACGTAAATGTTACAATATGGTCATAGGTGAATGCAGCAATACCTGTTATCTCTGTGGGTTTTTTTTATAATAGCTCTGCACATGAACGGTACTGTCCCTGATGGTAAGCACAGTACAATCCAAATACAACGGCGACCATCGCGAGATCTAAATCCATCGGCGGCCGCTGCTTTCAGGCCAGTCTGCATAAATATCACTTCACGTTACGCTTAAAGGACCCAATATCGTAAGAAGGGGAACATACTGGTCGGGAGAAGGTTCCACAGCTTCACGGTATGATAAAGATAACTTTTTAGTTCGTGCCGAGATAGAGGTTATTGTAAAACTGTGACTCCGAAGCCCAACGCGTGTGGTTCTGTTTTGGAAGGGAGAGGAGGGAATTAGATTGAACAGCTATTCAGAACACTCACCATGATACAGATGGTTGAATACGGTCAGCAAGGCGATGTTCTTGCGCAGTTCAAAGCATTTGGTAACGTCTGCATCATTAACAATGCGATCAGCCCGTCTCTGCTATCTCTCCAGTACATCGAGGAGGTATTTTGCGGATCCATCTCAGAGATGCGAATAGTATTCCATACACGACTGAACTTGTGCCTTGTAAAGAAGATACAGTTGACCGGGCGTGAAAAACCGTCGCACCCTGTTCAGAATTCCGAGTCTCCGAGATGTAGTAGAGATAATACTCTCGATGTAATCCCTCGAGTTGAGGCCGCTGCGAATTTCCACACCTAGGATATTGAGGCTGTCGTGCATTGCTAGCGAGACTTTGTAAAGAATGGGGAGGGACGTAAACGGGGATTTCTTTGAAGAAAACGCGTACACCTGAGTTTTCTTGGAATTAAACTCAATCGAATTACTTACAAAAGCAAAAAAAAAGAAACTATCAATAGGTCATTTTTCTTTTCTATTTATTGAAGTTATACTGTGTCATGTGACGGAAGTGCGTCATGATAAAGTTAGCCTTCATAATGTGAATTCATTGACGGCTAACATCACTATGTTATTTACATACATATTAAAAATATTATAGTTGTTTTTGTTTTGTTAGGTCAATGAAGTATAACTTTTTAAGTGTGCACATAAGTACATACATATTTTTTAAGACACCTAGTTCGCAAGTTTTTATTTATATTATTTTATACTCGAGTGATTGTATTAGAACAATTTCGCATATACTTTACACCTAATGGTATCTGATAATACAAGTCTAGCCATGAGTAGTCTGTTTTATGTACTATATTTGTAGGTACTTCTGTTAATTGTAGCAGCATTATAGTATTGTAGGTATGTTCCATTAGGATTGCAAACATCACCTTATCTATTCAATATCAAAATAATATTAATATATTTTAAATAAAAACAATTTCATTATAATTATGTTTCAAGTAATACAGCCATAGAGATGATAGAGGTGAATATAAAAAACCTATATTAAATTAGTACCACGGAACTTTAGGGTGTCATATCGTTTCTTTTTTCACCAGTTCTTTAGCCGTATGATAGAACGAGCCAGATTGCTTAGTACTTTGTATATTCATTTTATTTTATAACTTTGCTGTACATAATATCTAAAATTGGAATTAGAGTGCTTAAATAAAAATGTCTAAAAAAAGTGTATATCTCGTGTTACAATTTATTAAATATAAAACTTATTATAGCAGACATAAAAAAGTATGTGTATCTAAATATACCATTTTATTAACTTCATTTGACTGTGACTTACAATGTTTATACAGGGTATTAGTAGACCGCTCCCGAAAATGAAGACAGACGATAGTACTAATGACACCTTTGATGATGGGATGGAAAAAAAATTGATCCTGATAAAAAAAAAAAGGATATTATTTAAACTTTTTATTAGCATTATTTACGCTCCATCGTGTTAGTACAGCTAAATGAAACGATAATTTCATAAAAAATACATTACTTTACTTAAAAAAAAAAACCAGCAATGAAACACAAAATCAAAAACAGCTGATGCTCGGATCAACGAACGCCCGGGCGCAGCGTCAATCTTGCGCTGCACGCAACTGACCTACTAGATGTGACGTACCTACCTGTTTTCAAATTAAAGTATTGGCCGGACTAAAAACAGAAAGTCTGTTAACATAAAGTACAAGAATTTTATTTTTAAATTCATTCTGATAGATTAATTAATTGTCGATCATAATTGCAAATAGTTTCTTCAACTATTACATTATTCTGTACCATTTCATTTTTAATTTCTTGTACAAAATTGTAATTTTTTTAATTGTGTACGTGATAATCCAATTAGGTTAATTTAATATTCTAATATCATTTTTGTAGTAGCGAGTTTCTTGTTACGTCAGGGTACAATTGATTGTATAAATATATAAAAAAAAATTGAATTATAACTTCTAAATTCCATATGAAGACTAGTCAGTAGGGATAACTAAACTTATGAAATAATAGTCGTGAATGTAGATATAACGGTTTATCGATCTGCGGAAAAGATCAAAGTGCCGCTTTCGACGCTAACGAGGGGCTACTGCAAGGAGGCGTCCCGCGGCGCTTTATTTCTTTTGGCGGGGTTGATTATTAAGTTTAGTATTTTTAGTTCTTGAGACAGTTACACTTTGACTTTCATTTCATGTGCGCGTGCGTGGGCGACAGATATTCGTTCAATCGTATTGTTAACTAAGTTCTTGTCATTATTTTATTGTTACGTTTTTTGTTTCTTTTTAAGATTGTGTTGATTTTATGAGAGTTTTGTTTTAATAATGCCTAACGCATACGTTTATTGTGTTCGTAAATACGGTAGCATGTTAATGAATAATGTGCCTTGGAGAAGCTTGCGGGAATGCTTCGCGTGCATTACAAATTTACCGAGAGAGATTCCCGACAGCTGGACATCCGACTGACTCTCGCCTGATAACAGCAGCTATTCAGCGAGTGTTGGAAAATCGGCCCACTGCCCCAGTAGCGACAGAAGGTGGAAGTCAAGTGGCTATTCAGTTCGAGGAGAGCATTTTTGATGTCGTTCGCTGAAATCCGAACTTAGTTAAACTAGGTATTGCTAAATTGTTAAGGCTTCGAGATGTAACAAGTGTGTTATACTGGACAGTTTCCAAGGTATTAAAGCGTAAACGAATGTGCCCATAAAAAGTGCACAAAGTGCAAGCTTGGTATCCGGTGAGAACGATCACTGGCGAGGTTTTTACCATTGGATAAGACCCGCAACAACGTGTGCCTGGTTTCATTGAACACGTGATCTGGACGGACGAGTAGACATTTACAGGAAACGGGCTGTGGAACCGAAGAAATACACACGTTTATTCCGAGGTGAACCCGCACGCTGTTCTACAAACCAGGCACCAAACCCGATGGTCGGTTAACGTATGGGCAGGTTTATTTAAGGATCGCATACTAGAATCAATGATTCTGCCACAGCAACTTGACGGACAGCGATATTTAAACCTCATAAATGAACAGTCGGAGGATATTTTAGACGATTTATCATTAGCTGAATATCGCCGAAAATGGTTTCAGCATGATGGTGCACCCCCACATCCTCAGATTCGTCCGTGAGCGCCTCACTGAGCTATTTGATGATCGCTGGATCGGCAGACTATGACCATACTCTTGGCCACCTCTGTCACCCGATCTGACCCCGTTAGTCTTCTTTCTGTAGGGGTATGTGAGAGAATGTGCTTTTAATCGTAAGTGTGTTAGTGCCAACGAAATGCACCAAAGGACCGTGGATGTTTTCGACAAACTACGTGCGGACTGGGTCGAGGACTCCACGATGATGCCTGCATGAGGATACGCAACGCCGAGCCCAAATCTGCCTCGAAATGAATGGGGCACAATTTGAGCCGCATCTCATAAGACCACGGAAGCTTTAGATCGGTAAGCTGTTTCATACCTACATTTTTTATAAATAACTTAGTACTGAACTGATATGAATAGGTACATAACTGAATACATCAGAATAATAAACATTCTTACACGATGGATTAAAAAACATGGCTCAATGCTTGTTAAAATTTTATTTAAGTATTTTTTTCATTCGCGGGGAATCGAACCCGTTACTTTTTTAATTCAACCGGAGAATTCGAATGAAAGTGGCCAGGTAGACACTAGCACAGTGGCAAAGTAGATAAGTTAGGTATTTAGACAATATTGTAAATAAGTATTTGTGCGATCGCCAGCTGCGGGCCGCGCGAGAATGGCACCACGCCGCGCTCGCGCTGGACTGGCGCCGCGACGCGCCGCGCCTGCGCTGGACTGGCGACGCAACGCGCCGCGCCTGCGCGTGATTTCACCCGAGCAATCAGCTGTATTTAATTTGGTGTTCATTGCTGTTTTTTTTTTAGTAAAGTATTGTATTTTTTTGTAAAATTCTCGTTTCATTAAGTTGTACTAACATGATGGAGCGTAAATAATGCTAATAAAAAGTTTAAATAATATGATTTTTTTTAATCAGGATCAATTTTTTTTCCATCCCATCATCAAAGGTGTCATTAATACTATCGTCTGTCTTCATTTTCGGGAGCGGTCTACTAATACCCTGTATAGTGTATAAAATCTTTAATATAATTAATTTAGATAAGGAGTGAGTGTAAAAAAGATCATAATAATTGTAACTCAAAATCGCGTAAAACTGAGTTAAAATGTTATTATAAAACAAAATGCGACACATAAATATCAGAATTAATGAAGCCTTTGGAATGATATTACGCGTAGGACTCGTCCTATTATAAAAGTTCGCCATCTATAATCTATTATAATAAACAGAGTTTGGTTTCTAAGTTGTATGTATAAGTACAGTGTAAACTCTTTATAACGTTTAACCTTTATAACGATAAACTCCCTATAACGTTGAAGTGAGCCCAACTTGGTTGGTTTGCGTTAAAACCCACATATTAAAAGACTCTTTATAGCGATACGCCATTCTCTATTACGAAGAAATGTGTAGGAAGACGATTCCACCACATATCTAGATATGAATAGAATACATAAAATAATACAAAACAAATACTGGCATAGCAAAAAACGTCAGACAAAGTTATCAGACTATATGTGTAAACAATAATTTATAAGCATTTATTATCTAAGACATACATATTATAAATTCTTGTTCATTTGGTTGTTTTATTGTTCACTCCATATAACGATAACTCTCTATAACGACAAAAAATGCTCAGTCCCTTGAGTTTCGTTATAAAGAGTTTACACTGTAGTTATGTACATAAACTACTTATTATTGTGTATGACTACTTTAGTATCAAATCAAGTAATATTTTTTGTATACATATGATGATCTTTTTTTTTTTTATTTACTCAATACCTGAGGTCCATTCGATATTTCAAGAATTTTCCAAAAATTAGTAGAGACGTTTTTGTCGTAATGTAGGTTACCTGCCTAAATAGAGGCGTTATTTTGTTTTTATTCACTTGATGGAACAAATATCTACAGAATTTTCTTCGGTTTTATGAAAAACGATATTTTCATTGGTTTAATTGTACTGTATAAGTCGGTATAACTCAGTGTCTTTTCGAGGTGGCCTCGGTATTTTCGATAAATAAAAAAAATAATATTTTCGATAATTTTTTTATCTGGTCTTGCAGTTCGCTCTCTCATTCCAGCACTCACGGAAAAACGAAAGAACAATGAGAGAGGTAGATAAACCCAAACCATGCACTGTCACTCCAAGCAGCAAGTTTGTTTATATTTTGTAAACCTTGTCTACCTTAGTTAATTGAGATCTTGTTGACTGAGTTGAGTGGTAAATAAAAATAGATGAATAAATGGACACTGAGTATGGACAAAGTACTTGACAACAATAGTTCTGGTAATGTTGTTCAATACCAAGCTATGAAAAAAGTGCAGTACTCATTTGACGTATAAAGAGGATAAAATTGCGGTTTTTACAATTATGAGAATGCGTTACTGAGCTCAAATCTAAAAAAACATTATTACGTTACGTTAAAATTAACAATTAAGTTAAATAAACATCAATTTTATCTAAAAATAATTAAGAAAGGGAAATAAATTGTGCGATACGGAGCGATAGAATTTTATTCTTACGAAGATTTACTTAAAGGAGTTGTTTGAATTGCGTTTCTATTTTTAGCATAAGTTAGTTTAAGTAATAAGTAGTAAAATATATGAAAAATATTAACATTCAGTAAATTATTCGTTGTGTATATAATATCTAATAAAAATACAAACATTTATAAATATTATGTTTTCATTGCTAACGGTACTATTTTGGCAAATAGTTATTGAAAATGACACGATAACGAATATATTCTCATTTGAAACCTAAATAGAAATTGTATCGTATTGTTTTGTATGTATTGCAATTGCAATTTCTATACCGTAATTTTATTGGTTTAATGTTGACTGTGATATATTAATATATATGTAAGTACGTATTATTTTGATGAGTTCTCGTTCGATTCTCGGCAAGTGAATGCACCACGGAACCCTCTTTGTACAGTAATGAAGGATGCGATGGCGCACACCGCACTTATTAGTGTATTGCGATCATATAATAGCCTAGATACGACATTTAAAAACAGCGTTTTTCATATTTTTAACAGACTTAGAAAAACGAGAGGAGATATTCAGCCTTTGTTTAACAACTGATTTGTATGATTTTTTCATTTCATTAGCATTGGACCTTTAACTTCCGAGATATACCGGGGAACTCTTCAAAATCGTTGAAATTGGTTTTCTTTTTTGTTAAAAGTTGTCTTGTTATAACATCTACTGTAACAAGTTACTAAGTTAATTGAGTCGCTACAATTTCGCAGGTACATTGCTTCTCTAAGCGTTTTCTACCATCTGTACCATGGCGAGTATTCTGAAAAGCGGTTCAACACAATACCCTCTTCTTCCTTTCATAACAGAATCACACGAGATGGGCTCCGGAGTCATAGCTTTACGGTAATCTCTATCTCGGCGCGAACAAAAAGTTTTCTACGTCATATCATCACCGTACTGTGAAGCTGGGGAACTGTCTCACGGGGAGTGTATTCCTTTCTTCCTACAACATGGAGTCCTACAAACATAAAATGAAGAGATTTTGAGTAGGCCGGCATGATAGTGACGGCTTACGATGTATTGAAGATATCTTAGTGGTCACCGTTGTTATTGGATTACATTGTGCTCACCATAAGTTACAGTCACTTTGCCGTGCTACGATAGAAGAAAACACAACAAGGATTTTTACATTAATAAAATTTGAGTCCATAAAAATGAAATAACGAACTATCAGGTATAGTTATGCCTGTATCAGGAGTACACCATGTTGAAGGTATATTCAAGGTTGACCAACATCACTGATGTTCATGATCATCATCCGTTGATTGGATTAATAAGACTTCAGTTAAATATTTGAAAGAAAGTTTTTAGTATTTTGAGCGGACTATACAAAAATACCGATTCTAGTGAATTTAGGTCGTTGTTACACAAAGTCACCTAGACAAATTCACCCCAGCCGCATTGTAGCGTTTGATCTCAAACGTCGCCGCATCGTGTTTTGGTTTCCACTCGTACCGGCTGAGAGGGATGTGTCGATGTCGGCTCCGATTTCAGACCTCTCCCACCGGCGATTAATTCCTAAACATACCTTTGTATACAGTAAGAAATAATGACAGTACGTATGTCTCAATTATCTTTGGAAAAGTGAAAAAATTATGCAACGTGTTTATCTTTCTCTTATCTTATACTAGCGACTCACTCCGGCTTTGCACGGGTGTAATTTAGTAATGTGGTGTCATTTATGTTCAAAAAATCATCTTTGGTCGATTTACAGTTAAATGCTTTAGTATTGTTATTTTCAATTTTACCAGAAGTGCGCTTAGCTCGCAACTCGCTATTGATTTAAAGGACGTAACGCGGGTAGCAACAGCATGCGCCCGCCAACCGTTTTGTCGCGAGTGATGTTCTTGGTTGCGCTTAATTTTTAATATGACGTGATATCTTCTGCGGTAGTCATTTCAATTATTTTATTTACTGGATAATTTTAATCTACATTAAATGTCCAAGTTAACTAATATATATATGTGGATAAGGATTAATACTGAATTGGAGAAAAGAGCTTCGCAAATAAATAATCTGATGTTTTTAATCAAAATATAAAAAATTAAAATAATACTTTGAGTCAATCTTCGAAGATAGACATATGCCATCGCGGACTTTTCTCTAGGTTTTTTGAAGGACTATAATTCTTTAATCATTGATTATTGAAATTTATTAATCAATGATAATAATTTATGATTAAATAGATTGATCAATAAAATTTAACTTAGATGTTAGATAACCTATTCCTCGTGAATCTGGCTATCATAATATACAAAAAGTTTTTTCCAAATCGAATGTTAGTTCCAGAGATTAGCGTGTTTAAACAACCAAACAAAAAACTTTTCCGCTTTACTATATTATTAGTACAGATTTCAAGTACTGTACTGTAATGAGCCTGAACTTTCGGTGATGGAAAACATTGTAATGAAGGATGGTGGTAGGAATTTTTCTAGCCTTCGCCTTCTCCTGGGTAGCTACCACCCTCAAGTTGAAAATTTGTCGCCAAGAAAATATAGGTGTATTTCGACAGCTGCACTTGTCCATCTTGGGCCACATCATCACTTATAATCAGGTGAGATTGTGACCATAAAGCTAAACATTTAAATACTATCACGCCTATTTCCCAACGGGGTAGGCAGAGACCACGTCCTTCCACCTGCTACGATCCTGGCATACATATTTCGCTTCTTCAACATTCATTAATCTTTTCATGCATGCTCGTCGGCTTAGAGTACTCTAAACCTTGACCTTTTTTCAGAAAGTCTCCGATTTGATAGATGAACGTTCGTCTAGGCCTTCCTCTTCCAACGATTCCTTTAACACTCGCATTATAAATTTGTTTAGTCATTCTTCTTTCATTTATCCTCTCAACATGCCCAAATCATTAAGCATCTCTTTCTCAATCCGTGTGACTATATCTTCTTTCACACCACAAAATACTCTTATCACGCTATTTCATTACCTGTCACTCAATTTCACTCCTAACTTATCATATCTAAGAAGCATTTATATTATAGATCTACGAGTATAATATACTTCATTTCCTAGTATAGAATTATTTGATAAAATACGTAATATAATTTTACGTATTGCATATAATATATTGTGGCCTCCCTCTCGTGTCTCGACATGATCATTTCCTAAAGTCATCAGTTGGTAACGGTTGGACGAGCGCACACGCTGCGGTGACTTCACGATATCTATCGTGTGTCAAGCCTCGCTTATATCCTACCCTGTGACTTTTGAAGAGCTCGAGTAAGTGTGCACTTGAGATTATGACATCCATTGAGTTATGTTAAAGAGCGGGAGAATTGGATACTTTTTTATTATCAAAACGTAGGTAAGAATATCATTCACACATTTTGATATTTTTTTCCTGCAGACATTTGGCCAGTCGAGGAGTGCGGTAGCATTTTAAAACCATTTTTTTAATTTTACTATTTTTGGTGCCACTATTTAAGGGCAAAATTGAGAGTTACGCGCAAATCATATCGACTCTTTCCACGTGGTGCACTCTGCTAAGTAACGAACGTGGAAACGGCGATAGTGGGGTGGTAGGGCGGTTTTGCCTGACTGGGTCGCGACCACCATGCATGTGGTAAAAAGTCCGTCATAGTGACTCGATTTTTCGGGATCATCGTGTGCATATCCAGTTAAATTAATGCAGGCTGACATGATGGCGGTGACCGTCGATGGATTGCGATCTCTCACTGGTGGCCGTTGTGTTAGGATTAAGCTGTGATTACCAACAGGGACAGTAACGTCAATACGCCGTGCTACTATTTAAAAAAAACTATCTTACATAAATGTTGTTATGAGCAAAACCACAACCACAGTAATCACAATGACCAAAAGCTATTTACGTGATATTTGTATGCAGAGATGGCAGCATGAATTTAATAACTTTTGGCATTGTGCTATTATAAAAGTAGATTTTTAGATTATGAATATGTTACTATAACTTCTCCTATAAACAAATGTACTCACTCTGTGACTATAACTGCGTTTTTTATACCCACGGAGTGAATTGACAATCACTAATGTGAAACTTCTTCTTCTTCTTGGTTTGGCGCCACAAAAAGCACTTGCCAGTATAAATGTTTTTAAGCCTTCGTAAAATTTTCCTTATACAAAGTGGGATCTTCTGACAATATGGTGGCTTCTCTTGTCAGAACTATCTAGGGAGTTTTTGTGACATTCCAAAAAGCCATGGTCACCTATAGAACACCAATAGAATATTTTTGTAACCTTCAGTGTTCTAATAATGTTTTAACAATACGTTAGTTCCTTTTTTAAACAATGCAGGGTATTTATGGCAATTTAAAATGCTGCTTCTATCACTGATATCAAATGGTCATAATACCAGGTCGATGTCTGCCGGTATGTATATTGTGCCTAGAGTAGTTAACTATTACGTCGATAGAACACTTAATAAGCGAGTACCCTACTTGCTAAATAACCTGCCGGCGGATATCCGAAAGGAATCAGATTTTAATATATTTAAAAAGAAAGTTAACAAATATTTGTTATGTTTATAATGTAAGACTTGGTAACTACCTCTAATATAGGTACATATAGTTTTTTTTTTTTTTGAACTGACTACACTGTTAGTCTTAGGGACCCTATCCTAAAACAGAGCCGCTGCGGCTTTTACAGCTTCACCGGACTTGGGGGCGAGCGCTTAGGGCACTCAGCCGCGAAAGTTTGTGACGACCCGCTCGAGGGTGCCAGAGTGGCCGAACCTCGGCTCGGGCGGTCGTCGCGAATGCGAAAAGGTTGCGATCTATCTAATTCCCTAATCTTAAGAAAATTCGAGCTAACTAACATATACTCATATGCACGTTCCACTCCTCCTGGGAGGAAGGAGGGAACCATGCGTATGTGTATTTAGTGATCGGAATGGTTTTTCTACACTAACTAGCGCATTATTCTAACTAGCGCAAAAAAAGAAAAAAAAAAAGGTCCCTTACAGAGGTACATATAGTACCTACTTGAAACATATTAAATACTTACGCGACTCGCCCACAGTCAAACCGCTAAACCGGTTTTGTGGGAAACTAGCCTTAAGATTAAATGTAATACATAATTGTGCAATTTGTTAAATAAATAATAATAATAATTTATGATTCATTTCACGTATGAACCTTAACCAAACTATGTGACGAAAAATACCACGAATATTAGTATACATATATACCAATAAAATTAATAGGAAAGATTTGTTTTTTTGTTTGTAATGGATAAACTCAAAAACTACTGGACCGATTGTTAAAAACTCATCCACCAATATAAAGCTACAGTATCATCGAGTAACATAGGCTATATTATAATTTCCAAAATTCATTTCTTCTTCATAAAAATGTCGATAGTTTTACACAAAGTATAAAAAATTGTCCGTGTAGGCGATGTTTGTCGTATAAAATTAACACAGGTGAAATCGCGGGGCACAGCTAGTATAATATATAATATAGTATGGTATAGTAAAGTATAATATAGGGCCAAATCAAATAAGTTTATAGATTTAAATATTAAAATTGAAACCTATAACATGATAGATCAAGATCTCACCAAAAATTCCGTATAGACAGATCTTTTCACCTGTAATATATGTAACCATAGATACATCATAATATAATTCGACACGAGCTCCCCCTGTCGGCGAGATGATTGCGAATGTTTTTTTATTTGATTTCGCATCCAATTTGCTCTCTCCCGCGCGCCAGAAGCGATCCGTGAGAATGACGAGAATTACTATTGTGCCAAATGTTTATAGTTATGAGTTTTTTATATATTAAAGATATTGGGATATATAGAAATAATTGTTTTTTTTTTGTTTTTCTTGTTAATTCAAAATTAGACTCGCAGTCTACAGCATCGACCTAAGGAAGCTTGTCTCTGTGGACTCTGTGTTTTACAGGTTACACTTCGAAGAGTGTAGACATGAATTGCACGATCTAATTCCAACCTTATTATTAATGGAAATTCCTCCAATTTTATGCTTCGTTTCCAAGATTATTTTTAGAACGAAGTAGCTAGACGCGGCTTGCGATAGGAGATGACTTGTAAAAATCGCCACGAAAAGAATAAAGGTTATGCCCAATCCCTGCGACTTTCTCTCTTCTTTTTCTCTCTCTCTGTTTCTTTCTATTATTCGAGATTCGAGTAGACGAGGATCCTTCGCAGCCGGTTGTATAATACCTCTTCAGGCGGTTCCCAAATAACAAAATATTATACTTTGGACGGGGCTCCTCAGAGTGGTCTCGCGAAGTAGCTCATTTCATTTTAATGTTTATTAGTTATTTTGTATGGTACATATTATATAAAACTTACATCGATGTGTTTTTTATGAATAGGCCTAACTAAACTATAATAATAAAAAAAAAAAAAACATTTTTTCATAAATTCGTACCTGACCTCATAACTTTTTTCGTACACACGTCCTTTGATGCGGTTTCCCAATGCACTGCCACTGAGCCTACATCGCTTCATGTATTTCAATAGATACATGACTCCTTTCTCAAAGATACTTAATTGCGGCCTCAGGTGCGTTCGCGTTCGTAATAAGAGGCTCGGAATTACACACTCGTTTCGTCCGTACGCTTGTGTGAACATAAAGTTTACCATCAACGTTCAGAACTTTATCTATCTACTTTTTTTATCAACTATCTGCAGAATAAACTTTAATCCTTAATTAGATATATCTCATAAACATTGGTATCTGGGTCAACCAATTAATATACCCACATATTGGAGAGGTTAGATAAGGTTTTTCGAAAAAACAAATGTTTACTTTCCTTTATACTGATCAAAGGCCTCTATCACAGCGCCCGTACGAATAGAGGCAAATACAATGGAAGCTACTTAAGGCAAAGAATACCATACCGTAAACTAACTACCCAAAGGGATGATATTAGGTCCTTACATATGTAATTAGTGTTTTATATGGAAATGTATGTGTTTTGTAAGAAAATTTCTGAAGTGGTAACTCAGTATACGCATTTTGTAAGAGACAAACATAAGTTTTTTTTTGTAAAAGGGTTTGCCTTATTGCTATTTTGTTGCTATACACTATCGTGTATGTATAACCATTATACATATATCACGCCGTCTTCTTTTATAATAATAATTAACCTTTAGTAACAAGTAAAAGTTATTTTATAATAAAAGTTCACAGGTTAATTATGTCTTCGAACAAAAATATATTATATGAAACGGATATTTCCGATATTTCCATAAAATTTCGAAAAAACTAAAAAATTAAAAACGTAATCTATTTACTCGTTGTGCCTAATAATCTTAGATACAATTGTGATATTAGTTTTGTGTATGACATATCTTATTATATTATGTATTAACTGAGCAATTCTTGTATATGTACATGTAATTAGTTTCTTGAAAACGGTTCCAATGATTTGGTTGAAATTTTGTATTTAGTTAATGTTTTGCATTAAAAGTTTATCTAGATATGTATTTTCTTTTTTTTTTAATACCGAGCTTAGCTCGGTCGCCCAGATATTTTATAATAATATTTCAGGAACAGCAAAGTCCGGGTAAAATAGTTGATTAACTCATTTTGAACAAGCTTAATCCTTTCCCTTCCACATTCAAATCTCCCGCTAATGAGCCGCGGACAGCGTCACGCGCGACCGCGCAACACAAGCTTCACTCGCACCCTCTAGCGTGAGGAAAAATTCATTAATATACTGGATGGCGGTTAAAAATCTACCGAACAACAAATGGGCTCGCGAGTGCTCCGGTCAATTCAATGTAGAAGATACAAAATTAACAATATTAAGTGAAAAAAGTGAGTGCTCATTTAGTGACGGTGCATGAATCAATTCCGTAAGTCCAAAATTAATACCAAACACCAATTTATCCTACCTTAAGCTGTAACACATTTTGTTTTAACTTGTCATGTGGGGTGGTATTTTTAACACATGCAAATAAACTTTTATTCTCGAGTCTCTCGCAACTGTGTTTGTTATACTGGTCACAATATAAAAATCAATGGATCAAAATTTGGATGCGAGTAACCGCACCAAATTTGGTCATGTAGAAACTCGAACATCAGCAAGCAATATCCGCAACAATCAGTGGATATGCGGATACTAATATTAGCAACAACGCTTTAAGTATAAACACACGCTGCTATTAACAAATAAAAAGAACGTTAACACGTTACTACCGGTTCGAAAAGCATTCCAGTTATCAAGAAAAGCCGGTAAGAAACTCGATAGGGTTTATCACCTTTTATTTTGTAATTAACTATTAATTGTAGATCTACTATATTCTGTTATCAATTATAGCGTTAGAAGTCGCAACTCCACAATTAGCCCGTATGCTGTATATGACAATCTGATAACTTATCTTGCCTGTCTGACCATGAATAGCATTCTTTATGTGCTTGCACCCCACATGTGGACCGGGATTAAAATATTGGGAGGGATAAAAAAATACTAGTGATATTATATTTTTATTTATTTCTATTTCAATTTATATCTTATTCAATTCGAATAAATAAATAAAAATAATAAATCGGTTTATTGAAGCAGTGAGCTGTACATACTTCTTCTGTCCATATCGAAATCTCAAGTTGGTTATCCAAAAACTTTGTCCATGTTAACCTTGACCCAGTCGGGTACCTACATAAAGATAGCCTACCTCCCCGATTGTTTACTGATCAGACAAACCTGCGATAATTCCACGTGATCGGATGTGAACATACACGAAACAATCGCATCGGTTCATTCCGATTTGCTGAAAGTAATGGTCGTGAGTTATCGACGAATTATTATGTTTTTCGGCTTTAGTATTACCAAATATATTGTTCTTATTTCTATTGTAATTATGTTAATTTTGTTTTAGTTTATTTTAATATTAATTCTATTTTAACATTTTACTCTTAGATAACGGACTTTAAAAAAAGGCGGAGTTTGTGTACTCAATTCGTGTGTATATATTTTTTTATGTTTGTCAGCCTTAACTTTTTGATTATGAAACGATTTGAATGATTTTTTTGTTGGACAGGGGATACCTCAATGGTGATCCTATTTTATGGGAATTGTACCTTCATACTTCGAATATACACCAAGGAACTTCTCAAAACCATTTAAGTTTGTTTTCTTTTTTGTTGAAAATTGTCTTGTATTATTATTATCAGTCTGTATAGAAATTAAAATAATAAATCATTCTTATTTGGTAGCATATTTATTGAAATACGTTATCATTAATTCGCATCTCGTTTTAAACCCGATCGATCAGTAAATAATGTGACGTTTAAAGTGAGTTTCATTGCAAGAAATAAAACAACGTAATGAATTATATTCTCAGAAATAAGAATGTTGTGAAATTTAAAAGTATAAATATGTTATTAATGATTGGCGTTGATACCGAGTTGATAACCGGATACATTTTATTTGTTACGAAATTTGCAATATGTATATATTTTTTAATATACAGGTAAGTTGGTAAATAACATACGGCCCGCCCGACGGTAAGTGGCTACCGTAGACTATGGACGCTTGTAATACCATAGGTGTCATTAGCGTTTTGCCGACTTTGAACCCCCTATCTACAAGGAGTTCTAGAAACCCTACTCACCGAAGGAATACAACACAAGGTTATTAGGCTGCAATCTTCCCTAGGGTGGAGGTATTCCATCCGTTGGACTGACCCAAATAGAGATAAATTTTTCCAAAGAAATTTCACTGTGCTCTATATCCCTTTAACAACTTTTCCATTAAAAACATAAAATTAGGCAACTAAGGTCTTTTTCCACGCTAATGGGTATAATATAGATGTTATGGGTTCAATGGTATGTTGATACACAAAGCTTCAAAGCTGGTGCGGTGGAATCTGTACGGTACTGTTAAATGCAAACGGTAGCTACTGTGAGGGGTCATACACAAGTCACTGTGGCGCGTCGCACTGACGGATTTCGAGTAAATTGGAAACGCGGGGCGTTTGAGTGTTGTAATTGTATTCGGAATACGTTGCTTTGATTTACCTGGTTGGGAAAAAAATATGCTAACAACTACATTCATTAAAACATCGTGAAATAGCAGATATTATGTACGTGGTATTAAAACTACCTTTTAATGTCACAACCAAGCATCTGCGTACGAACCTTTCTTTAGTGCTTCTTTTCGTTTCTACTAATTACCGGTAAAACTCTTTTCTATGGAGTTGGGAATTTCTTGAACTAGCGAGAATAGCAGTATTGATATTTATAACACCACTATATACAAGACGAGCACATTTTTAAGCACATATTTCTTTGGGCAGTATCGATTTCCAGTAATTTTTCAATTTGTGCCTGTTTTGTTTTATATCTGTTATAATCTATTTGGTATTTTACTATATAACGTAGTGTGATGCATCGTTTATATATTAGGAGTATTGGAACCTTGTAATGTGTTACTTTATAAGCTTGTAATTTTTTATATCTATCAACGAATGGCTGTTAAGTGTCTTGTAAAATAAATAAATAAATTATGCACATACAAAATTTTCCACGTGTTAATTTTTTGGATTTGAACACCCGTTTTATCCATTTAGGGATTGAAATGTCAAAAATCAGTTCTTAGCGGATGTCTACGTCGTAATTATTGTGCGCTAAGTTACAGCCCAATCTGTTCAGTGGTTTGAGCTCTGAGTTGATAGATCAGTCAATCAGTCACGGTTTCTTTTTATATAAATTTAGATATTGTTATACAAACTATTCCTCACGGTTTCGCCCGTGTTAAATTTATTCAACCAACTGTCCACCGCATCGCCACGCACTTCGTATGTACTCGCGTAGCTTATATATTCTATAGTATAGAACAACGTACCTAATTATCGTAATGTGTTGTTCTTAAATACGTTACTTGCATACAGCTTCCCAGATTACTTGACGTTTATGGTTATTGCCCCGCTCTTATGGAGTTGTAGCGTGAAGATAAATGGCCTATAACCTTCCTAAAGAATTTATCAAATCTGACTGGTAGTTCCAGTGATTACTGCAGTCAAACAGACAAACAAAAATCAATATCTTAAGTTTTATAATATTACTAGCGATGTGCCCGCGGCTCCGCATTCATTTGTACTACGCAATAATTATTTACATCCTGTAATTTTATTTTCACTCATATTGTTGACAATTCATATGCCGTCTCAACTTAGTAATGGCAGGTATTTCCCCGTGTACAATTTTCATCAAAATCAGTGATACATTATTATTCTATTGTATGAGTTCTAATGACGATTCTTATAAATTTTCATTAATTATGATATGATGTGTGCTTCCTGTCTACAAATTTCGATCAGAATTGATGAAAATTTGATTATTGAACTTTTTTAAACCATTGAAAATATTATAGCCCATCAATTATGTAATTACTTATACTTCCCGTGTACAAAATTTCATCAAAATCTATCAAGAATTAACGAACTCTTTTTTTTTACGTTTTGTAAAAGTAATATTAAAATTTAATAAACCCTATCAATTGACTAATGACATAAGCACCCTGTGTATAAAATTTTATAAGAATCGGTCAAGCCGTTTTAGAGATAAACCTGGACATAAAAACAGACAGAGAATTTTTTTAAGGCATAGTCGTGATCAATGTCATTAGTATAGTATGTCTACTGGGAAATTTGGAGAAAAATTAACAGTATACACATAACTATGTACAGATTTATTAATATAATTAACGAGTGTAAAAATATTTTTATTTATATAAGTTTAAAAATCCGACTCTATAAAAATTAAGTTTTCGTTAGTAATGAGAATAATTTTATAGTTTCTCAACTAACGTGTTTCATCCTTTTCTTGATACTGTGTTCTTCAAACGAGGCGTGAAGAGGCATTTCAGGAAGCCGGCATGACTTCGATAACTGCCTATGAAATCTCTTCACCAATGGTCGCCGTTTTTTATGGACTTTCTTACCATACTTATCGTCAGATACCGAACAGTCATTTTGCCGAACTAATGTAAAACGCAGCGAGATTGGCATAAGCCATATGGCATAAGATGTAAGATGAATATGAAAGATATGTTACTTCTCGGTGCCCAAGTACACGTTTATCCCTCTCTATGGTCTTTTGTATCTCTGTCTCTATCTAAAGAATTGTCGGTCGGACACTTTTTCCGTGAACTCCCAGCCGTTCAAAATCACTTGCGTCATATCTGGCGAGTATATAATTAGTGAAGAAAGAATTTATACAGGAGTAGGTGATAATTATTTTGATTACTTTCAAATATGCATTTTTTTCATATTAATTGCTTCCGTGTCACAAAGCTGACAGACAGTGACGTAGAGTCCGCAGCAGCCGGCGTGTCAGGTGCGACCGATTATGACGGTAGTCCTAAACGATGCGTACTGTTTGAAGTACAAACATTGTCTTAGTATGGACATGGTTTCATATTTATTATTTTAAATTACTATACATATCACATAAACTTTTGCTTGTACCGAGTTTGCTAAGTATTAAAAACAACAATATGTAATAATATTGCTAATATTAAATCATATTATACTTGTAATTGGCAAAAATGTCATCAGCAATGTAATCAGCCCTATTGCATACAGAATGACTTAATATAATTTTTAGAAGCGATGTTGATAAAAGGAATAGTGCAAAATTTTTGATGATTAATATAGTAGATATGTAAATTGTCTAATAATACATGAACAGGTAAAGCACCTAACTAATTTAATCTAAATGTAAACTAATGTAATTGAAAATGAGTCAAAATATTAAATTAAGTTTAAGTAATTTTTTTACTATCAGACGAATGTTTGGTTTATATATTTCTTAAACAATATGAGATATTGTTTTAGATACGAACGTAGCCATCAGTTATATCGGTAAAGATATGTTTTAAAGATAACTCATTGATTGTCCTGTTCCTGAATCACCTTTATTTGTAAGTCAATATACCTAGAGGTTTTTGGTCGCCATTGTCTTTGGGATACCCAGATTGCCGTTGTTCTGGGATTTTGTCGTTATGGAAGATCAAATGTATAAAAAAAAGTTTATAATATTTTTTTAAAGCTTTTTGTGAAACTAGAAACATGATCTCAGATAGAACTTTAAACAAATAATCTCCGATTTTAGTATAAACCATATCCTTGATAATATATCGTATAAAAAAAATAAAAACAAAAAATTTCATTGCGAGTCGTTTGGTTAACACGCACGCCTTTATTACCGTACCGTCTGTGAGAGGTGTCGCACGTCATTACATGACATCGGCTGGTGTAGCCGATGATCGAGTGGGGACTCCGTATCATGTACCAATTAGTCTAGGCTTATGACGTTTATAATGGCTTGCGGTATGCCGTATAGGGATCAATGCGAATGAGAATAAACCAAAAAGTGTGAAACTCGTAACCGTTCTTAGTAAGGCTTCATTCAATGAATTCGAATGTTTTTAACCGACTTCCAAAAAGGAGGAGGTTCGCAATTCAAATGCACATTTTTTTATGGATGTTTAGACATAATATCTTTGTCTATATTTCTTTTTTCGTTGAAAAGGGGATACCTCAATCTTGGCCCCACTTTAATTTGATTGGCATTGGACCTAGCGCAACTCGGACGCCCAGACATTTATTATTGATTAACTTCATTTTTTTAAATTTCTTTGTATTGTAAAAAGGGGGTAAACGGGCAGGTGGCGCACCTGATGGAAAGTGATCACCGCCGCACACCAGAGGCCTCGCAAATGTATTGCCGGTCTTTTAGGGAAGAATAACTTCATGTCGCATTTTCGTCATTCGATGAACATAGTTCTTAATTTTACCCCCCACTAACTCTATTAAACGTTGCAAAAGAAATATAACACTATACCGAAATATCTAAAATCAATTTAAATAACATAACACCATAACAGTATCTCAATAAATAATTGAATATGTACTCGATAGAAAATAAAAACCTTATACGCTAACCAAGCGTACACTGACTTATTCAAAAGTGTTGCCAATTAAAGCAGATTAGTTTTGTACTGAAATCACAAACAAACCAGTCCTCCTTTGGCAAACAACCCTATTTGCGTAATATATACGGGAACCTGCTTAATGCAACCGCATAGGAAGGATTTAATTTGCTTTATTATAATAAAAGCTGGTTTTAGTCCGTATAATTAATTCTCTAATTTTAAAAGAATACTTTGATTTTAATTGTGGTTGTATGCTTACATATAAAAAATATTGTATGTTTCTTAGCCAAGTGCATAGCATAGTTTAAAAAATACTTAATTGCACGTAAAAAAATATTATCTCAATATACGGACCTTACCTTACCGTACATTAAATCTCTCTAGATTTAATGGTTACTCATATTAAAGCATTTCCATAGAATTTAAAAATTATATCTCTTTTGATCATTAGAGTGACTTGCAAAAAAGAGATAAATTGAATACTAGATGGTTTTACCTTTTAAAATCTGTGTTTTGAAATAACAATCATAGTATGTTTTGTCTAGGAAAATCCAATGAAACTCATCGTAATAAAGAAGTCAATTAAGAGTTTATTAAACAATCGAGTTGATATTACAAATGATGTTAAAATAAGAAATTACACTTGTAAGAGTGAAAATTATTATAAAAAAACGTAAAGTTTCAGCTTTCCATATAAGATTTCTCGACAGTCACATAAACAAACAAACTGACAAAGGGGCATTCAAAACTGGTCATCAACTCGCCTCCAATCCAATTATATGCGTAATCCAAGGGTGCGTTTAAAATCAATTAATATTCCATTGATCCGTCCCCACGTTGAACGAACGTGTTATGAACACCTTCTGATCATTATTATTCATTGATCATAAAGCTGGAAAAACATTTTCATAGATAAAACAGATTTCACTCCCCAAAGATTTTAATTTTTAGACAAAATGCTTTTAAATTTAGATCATTCGGCGTAGATACATTTAGCCCGTATGCCACGCATATGGGACAAATTTTAATCCTTGATCGTATTCTGGGTTCTTGAAGCTATTTATAGACTTATTGCACATGTAAGTATATGATGAAAATTATCATAAATATTAAGGACAGTTATAATAACAAAACATATATAATTATAGTATCAAAATAAAATTAAGATTAATTCTCTTTTCACCATTTTATTTATGAAAGATGGAAATTCTTGGAATATGAATCTCCTTTAAACAGATATCGTTCATTCGTCTATTGGTGACGTCTAAAGTTTATTAAAAAAAACTGTTACACTGCAAATTATATCAACTTTTTACATTTGAATTTCATAACTTCAATGGATTTTTCTGGGTCGATTTATTTTCATTCAGTTTTTGTATCTTTTACATGGTAAATACAGATTGTAGGTACAAATGGCGATAAGTTGCACATCCTAGTTATCGAGAGGAGCCGACAAGAAACTAGATTGGGCTTATCAATTATTACTGTTAATTGAGCCATTTATTTTTTCTTGTCAGCGAAAGCAAGTTGCTTATAGATGTCACAAACACTGGTACTTACAAAGGAATCCTACGGACATTCACTCTAGTTTTATATAAAAAGTGTGGTATGATATAAAACAACGGGTTGAACATCTGGCGAGCATTATCATGATGCAATTGATGTCACATGAGCACTGTTGAACAATGAACAACATTGTCCATCAAAGGGTGTCCGGTGTTCAAGTGCAGTGTCTACACGCTGTCGACGAGCCGCGCCGTCGTCTATGACTTTGAAGGGTAGATTCCTCTCTATTGATTCTCTCATATTTATAAAACCACTGACCGAAGCACTGATAGATTTGGTATTTAAAAATGTAGTTATAATAGCTGGGTGGATTATGTGAGGGTTTTTGGATACAATGTATGTAGTTTTCTATCTGAGAAAAAATTTGATATATTGCTGATTTGGTAGAGGATAGTTTGATTATTATTATCAGTTATGCAGAAATTGCAAGACATAATCTTCTACGTCGTATACTTAATCTAATTTAGTTAGTTTGTTTGAACGCGCTAAACTCATAAAATACCAGTTAGATGTAACTCATTCCTTTTGAATTTTATAGTATATTTATTGGTAATGTTTATAGATTATATAACTTCATGCTACAATCCTAAGCAGTAGAGCAGTAACCATGTACTTGGAGCAATCTGACCAGCTGTAGGCAAGTAAGGATAGTGAGAACAATGATAGGCTACACGGGTGCGTTGGTGGCGGTGCGGTGGAGAGTTGATCGAACAAATTTAGCATAAGCAAAATAGTCAACCAACAGCAAGTAAAATTAAAAAGTCCATGACATCCTAGATTAGTAAGTTTGATGAAGTAAGTATCTGTTTTATAGATTTGTATTATTGCAGTTTGTAATAATGTGAAATTACAATTACTACAACCATAGCTTAGGTAATAATCAAGATAAAAAAATGACAATACACTAAGTTTGAAACAATGATGGAAGCACAGGCTCTTTGCTTTCGGTAAAGGAAAACATCGTGATAAAACGATAGCATGGTGGTAGAGATTTTTTTAATATCCGCCTGGCTAGCCACCACCTTCAAGTGGAAAATCTGTCGCCAAGCACCGATAAGTGTGTTCCGGTAGCTCTAGTTGAGAGCATTTGCATTTGGCATAGCATACTACCATCATGGACCATACCATTACTTAAAATAAGGTTAGATTTTGGCCATAACGCAAAACCTATAATAATTTTAAAAAACATCTAAAAAGGGAACTTTTTAGGGACATAAAAGTTTTCAACTCATGAATGGTAGTTGTTAACAAGTCTAGAACTGGAAACTGGCCTTCCACCACGCAATTATTAGTGAAAAGGTCTTGGAGATAATTGTTTCAGAGAAAGAATAAGAAATTATGCATCAACCATACCATACAGTTAATGCAACTATATTTTAAATATGTTGAGGTTATTATTTTTACTTGATCGTTTTAAGTAATATGTATTAAATGTTAATGGGAATTGTTACATACAAATACGTCAAGACGTCTCAGATCATGAATTTCTGTATATAGAGGGGATGCGTAGGAACGTTAACTCGATAACGTTCCCCAACCAACGCCCACCAGTGGGAGATTTATTAATCAATCCCCTAAACGCGTTTTAACTGGGTAAATTGAAAAATTATGTGCCGACGTCCACATCCAAACCCCTGTGTTTTATACAGATCGATGTTAGTTTAGGATAGACGGATTAGAAAAAAATATTTGAGGATTAAAGTTTGTATTAGAACATTCGTCTTTTTCGTTTCCTTATTTATTGCTCTGTTGAAAGTGTTATAGATTTAACATGTTGACATTTGAACAATGTTTTAAAATCTGTTGAATGACCAGTATTTAAATAATTAAATATCTTGATTTCATGCCTTTGCAAATGATAAAAGGAAATGGGTTTTAAGTTGATCATTAACGAGTGATTTTCAATTAATAGATGTTTTTATTATGTCACTTTAAGGCACTTTTCTCAGAAGATCATAAAGTGTTACAGAAAATAAAAACAGAGTTACTCATACTAAATCATTCTCGAAACTACTCTAACTCTTCATATAGCAAACTAAAAACTAATTTAAATACAAGAGCGACCATTGCAACAGAAAGTCAGACAGGTGATAACTTTCTTTAATTTAGGGCCGCATCATATTAAGAGTAGTTGTCAAATGTTGTAATTTGCATCATATCTTGTTGTGTTGATGCTAGAATCTAAATTTGAACACAACCAGCCCCAGGCAACGCCCGCATCCTCTGACGTTGCGCTGTGTCACCCTCGTTTATTCTTCATCCGCGGATGTTTAATCTGCGACAGTGTTTAATTAATCAGGGTTTGTCTTGTTGATTACTTTCGCGCCAATTATAAGTTCAAGCGTATGCCAGTGTGCTATTGACGTTGATTTGTGAGGTGACAGCTGGTATTCACTAAGAGAAATGCGTATGAAATTAAAACCATACATCGATATTTATATCCTTTTATAATACCTAATTATTAAAATGAATGTTGTTCCTTTTACATTGGCAAGCAAATATGGAACAAATGCTATGCTCCCGTTTCAGATGCCAAGAAGCTTCTTTTTTATCACCGAGCCAAAATAGTTAGTTAACTCTTTTAAAATATACCTACATATATGTATATAATGATTTTTCTTTTAATTTCTTCGTTCCAATATAAAGTTTTAAATACGGAAAGTAGTTTAGATTTCACATGAATTTAGACATCGTATGGGGAGTCCAATGCTTAAAGTTGACTCAAGGGTTCACAAAGTTGTGAAATTATAAAGAGATCTAGACTAGATATACTTTTAATAAAAGTAATGCATATTATTATATTCATTTACTAGTGGAATGGAATGAATAAAAACACATTCTTAATAATAACTATAACAAAGTAATAATTAATCATCTCTTAGTCACAGACGAAAATAAAGCTTATAGTGGATATTTTTCTTGCAGCGAAAGAAATTAGGCAGAACAAATATTAGAGGGGAGCGTTTGCAGAAAGTTTTTCGAAGAACTTCATAATAACTTAGAACATTTAATGTTAAGAAGCGACATATCATTTATTTAGCTGATTTCATAAGCATATTTGAATCATATTTAGATTAGTTGGTTCATTGGTAGACAATAAAAATGCCAGTTTGAAGGACGTTAACCGACAACAACGAAACCAACTTTTTGTTAAAGGAAAATATCGTAATGCAACCATAGCATGGAGGAAAGGCATATTTAGTGCTTTACTCGCTAGATACTACTGACGGGTTTTAAATCTGTTGTTAAATGGCAATGGGTGAAATACTACAGCAGCATTCGAGACACAATTTCTTTCTAGTTTTAGGATTTTACTTTCATAAGCTTCATCTGTTTGTCGAAAAATCTAACTTGTAACGTAATTTTAAACATTTGTTACATTGTGGCATGCATTTCTATTAAAAACATCAATGGAATTTATATAAAAGCTCCAATAAACACTACTCCGATAAAAACCTGTAAAAGTTTAGTAAACATTAAAAATCTTCAACTGTAAAACAATAATAATTGACATCACCAAACCGCAGCGTACATCCAGCACCCGAATTTCGTCCGGTCCACCGAAAACCAGTAGCGAGCCATTTAAATAAACCAACGTTATTTGTATTTTTATTGACAATTTCATGCACGCAGTTTGAATGAAACAGAGAGTACTGATGCAGAAATTTTGTGGTATTTGAAATTTTGGACGTTGCGTTGATCATTTGGTTTTTGATTGTATGTTTATTCATTCGCGGAATCTCCAGCACTTACAATATAGTGAATATACCCATTCTATCATCGATTTAGCTGCATGACACTTGTTTCTTACAGTAAATAAGCAGAGACATTATCGTAAAACGCTATAGAAGTAAATGAGGTAAAAACATAGACATATGATAAATTGATTGTTTCTTAATTTTATTTTAAATTTTGCCTTTCTACCTATGTAGGCACTTTTTCCAATGTCAAGTGCGACAAATACACGTTATAGAATTTAGTTGCCAAATTTCGGTGAGAATAATCCATAAAAAGGATACGTTGATACAACATAAAATACTTGTTATGGGAACTGCAGAGATAATGTAAAACTACATTTATGTTAAACATAGAAATAAAAAGCATAACTATAATCTAAATAGACATAGTAGAATTTTATATTATTACCATAAATAAATACACTAAATATTTCAATAAAAGTTGTTGGCGACAGAACAGTTGTTTTTCGTGTCTTAGGTTAGGGTATTTTGTGTTATTATTATATTGACGTGTTATATATTATGTGTTACAATAAAATAGATTAATATTGACAATATTATAGAAAAATGTAAGCGAATACGCTACATTACAAGTTGCATGTTGTATGTTAAGATGTATATAAACGATTATGTATTGTGTGTCACATATGTGAAAATATAGCTAATATAGAATAGATTAACATATAAAGTAAGCCAATAGATTAAGTATATCAAATGTTATAGAGATTTTACGAGCAGAAAATAGTGATGTCGCCCGTAAATTACATTGTTTTTGGCTTATGTACGGAATGTATACGTAATGTATATTATAAGTGAATATGTAATGGATAGATAATTCAAAGTGGAACATTTTGATATATAACATGTGTACATAGGATATATAATGAGAGAAATATAAAGAGTTTAACAGGGCAACCAAAGCGAAAAGTAAAGTTAAAACACGAAATAAACACGAAATAAAACGGGGCTCTCTTTACGGTCATTGCTCGAACCACTTAAGCTCGAAGAAGGGCTGTATTGGGCACGGTGTAATTCAACGAGTCTACAAGTACAAGCAACGAGTAACTACAAGAAGAAAGCTTTGGTCGTCCTGCGAACAATCAACAAGATATCGACTTTCATTGAAGACCCGGCACCTCAAGCGGTCGTGCATTATTGCACCCCCCGGACCCCCTCACCACTAACATCACGCCGCCCACTGGCATCCGTACGGTATCTACGAGACGGGCATCCGGCGCAACAAAACGCCCGTCCAAACCGGGGAAACGTCACACCCCCCCTCCCTCACGCAGAGGGGAAGTGACGCGTACCCAACAGTTGGTCCTTCGAGCCGGATCCTCGATACCGATACGGGATGCCAGTCACCAGGAGCCAGAGGGGCTCTCCGAGGGAGCAGCCGCTTGAGGTTGCACCACAAGAGAGCAGCACAGAGACCACAGAAGTTACTTCGTACGAGACCACCGTCACCGGCACGACGCGGGAAACAGCTTCAAGGGAAGACCAGGATGCACCAACGGTGAAGAAGAACCGTCCTGCATCCATCAGGTCTTCAAGAAGACGGAAGGAGCTAGAAGCCCGCGCCGAGCTGGCCGATAAGGAGCTGCGAGAAGTACAAGCAGCCACGACAGCTGCCAGGCTACGACTGGAACTCATCCAAGTGGACAACGAGGAAGAAGACTCAGTTATTGAAGAGCCAATAGACCGGGTGGACCAAGTCAGGGACTGGGTCCAGAAGGCTGCAGAGAGCGTCTCCAAGGAGGGACACGAGGGGGAGGCACCCAAGGAGGGGTGTATACGGACCCCCCCACCTTCCGCACGCGAACCCGATACTAAGGCCGATATGGAGAAGAGTCATCAGAGCCTTGCAAGAGTCCTCACTGAAGCATTGAGGGGAGTCCAGATCCAGAGCCAGGCGCCGCAGCCAGACTACGTGCACCAACTACCACTGTTCGATGGTGACACAAGAGAATGGATGGCCTTCAAAGCTGTATACGAAGACACCGCTCCGCTCTTCTCTGCCACACAGAACATGGCAAGATTAAGAAGAGCATTGAAGGGAGAAGCAAGAGAGGGAGTTCGCAGTCAACTGTACTCCGAGAGCACACCGGAGGAAGGGATGGAAGCCCTGAAGCGGAGTTATGGAAGAGCGGATGCACTGGTTCTGGCAGAACTGGACAGGATAAAGAAACTGCCACCGATCAGTGACAACGCCTATGACGTATGCTTGCTAGCAGGCAACGTCAACAACACCGTGGCGGCAATACGAGGACTGCGAAAACCACAATACCTGCAATCTCCAGAGATACTGAGGAGCATCGTCGACAAGATGACAGCAATATTGAGGTACCGCTGGTACGACCACGTAGCGGACAAGGCCGAAGGGGATCCTGACCTCAACATGATGGCGGTATTCCTGAACAGGATGGCGGATCGCTGTGGACCACACGCGATACCAGACACCACAACAAGGAGGCAGATGCCGAAGAGACAAGCTGCGCACACTACAACCGAACATATAGACCAAGAGAAGCCAAATAGAGAAAAGCGGGGGATTGAAAGAGAAGGAAGAGACAAAGCAGCATGCCCACATTGCCACGAGGGACATTACCTGCGGGAATGTCCAAAGTTCCGTCAAGCACCTGTAAAGAAACGATGGAGTATCGCGAAGGAATCGCGACTATGCTACAAGTGCCTGAGCGGAAGGCATAGGAAAGAGACCTGCCGTCAACCTTCATGTACAACCTGCAAACGATGGCATCACAACTTGCTTCATGAGGACAGAGAAGAGTCCAAGCAAGAAGATGGAAAAGAAGTAGCCAACAACGTGAGGCTACCAGTGAACTGCACTAGGTCTTCAAGAGCCTACTTAAAGATGCTTCCCGTCGAGATCTATGGACCAGCAGGAGCAGCTGAAGTCCTGGCACTGCTGGATGAGGGGTCAACAGTCACACTCCTGGACTCGACGGTGGCAGAACAGGTTGGCCTCAAAGGACCTAAGGAGACGCTTCATTTGGAGACTGTGGGTGGAAAATCCATGGTAAGCAAGGATTCAATGAAGCTCAACATGCAGATAAGGGGACTACACCAGTCCAAGAAGCGAACAGTCACCGGGGTGCGCACCATTGATGACATGCATCTGACACCTCAAAGACTGGAGAGGAGCACCATAGAGAACTGCGCACACCTAAGGAAGCTGGTGAATCAACTGCACCACGAAGAGGGTTCTCCCAAGTTGTTAATAGGGCAAGACAATTGGGAACTCATCATCTCAAGAGGAACGCGCAAAGGAAAGAAGAACCAACCAGTAGCATCCTTCACACAACTTGGATGGGTGCTGCATGGGTTCGATGGAGGCGCGTCAAAACCAGTCAACTTCACCACATGCGCACACGTATCAGCACGTGAAGAAGCATTGGAGAAGTTGATGAAGAACCATTTCGCGGTAGAATCATTGGGGGTTCTACCTAAGAGACCAAGCACAGACCAGGACCAGAGAGCAATGGACATATTGGAGAGAACCTGTCAACGTTTGGAAGATGGACGCTTCGAAGTCGGGCTTCTGTGGAAAAACGATGTTGAGGAGTTGCCAGACAACTTCAAAGCCGCAGAAGTAAGACTGAAAGGGATCATGAAGAAGCTACAGAAAGATCCAGAACTGAAGATCGAATACGAGAACCAAATGGAGAACCTATTGAAGAGTGGATACGCTGAAGAAGCCGAAGGAGAATCCACTTCAAGGAGGAAGTGGTACTTGCCACATTTCGCTGTCACGCATCCCACCAAGAAGAAGAAACGCCTGGTATTCGACGCTGCTGCCAAATCAGGAGGGAAGAGTCTGAACGACCTGCTCTTACCCGGCCCGGACCTGCTGCAGTCACTCTTTGGTGTCCTGCTGCGCTTCCGCCAGAAACCGATCGCAGTGGTAGCGGACATCAAAGAGATGTTTCTTCAAATACGGATACGAGAAGAGGACCGTGACAGCTTAAGGTTCTTATGGAAGGGGAATCAAGCAGAAGGACCCATCAAGGAATACAGAATGACATCAGTCATATTTGGGGCCGCCTGCTCTCCTAGTGCTGCAATCTTCGTGAAGAACAAGAATGCAGCAGAATATCAAGATCAGTTCCCGGAAGCTGCTAGCGCAATAGAACATAATCATTATATGGACGACTACTTACAGAGTTTCGACACAGAAGAGGAGGCAATCAAAGTAGCCAGTGATGTGGACACCATCCACCGGAAAGCCAAGTTTGAATTGAGAGGATGGGCATCCAACAATCACTCTGTGTTAAGAAGCCTCACCAAAGAGACCGGGCAGCAAGAGATCAGCATCGGACCAAGTGAAGAGAAGACCCTGGGCTTGCTATGGTGCACGGAAGATGATGAACTGGGTTTCAGAACGTGCCTTCGCAAACTCAAAGAGGACGTCGCGATAAGAAAAGGACCTACCAAGAGAGAAGTAACGAGTGCGGTCATGGCCACCTTCGATCCTATGGGAGTGGCATCACCGGTTCTCATACAAGGGAAGGTACTCATACAGAACATATGGAGAAGCGGCGTCGATTGGGATGAAGAAATCACTCCGAAAGATCAAGAAGCCTGGAAAGAATACCTCACCAGCGTACAGATCCTGGAGGGTCTACGTATCCCGAGATGCTTCACGGACTCGAGCGACGAGGGGGAGCTGCACGCGTTCACCGACGCCAGCGAGACAGCCTACGCTTGCGCAGTATACTACAGAGCGAGCAAAGGACAAGGAGGCTATCAAGTCGCACTACTAGCAGCCAAGGCAAGAGTGACTCCCCTCAAGCCAGTATCCATCCCGCGGCTAGAGTTGCAAGCTGCGCTATTAGGCACTCGGATGACACGAGCGGTGGAAGAAGAACTGGATCTGAAGATTAAGAGACGAGTCTACTGGATTGATTCAAGCACAGTCCTTTCGTGGATAAGATCAGATCCAAGGACGTTCAAACCGTTCGTGGCACATCGACTCGCGGAAATAGAGGACCTCTCAAAACCTCAAGAGTGGCGTTGGGTACCGACCAGTCAGAACCCAGCGGACGACGCAACAAGAGGGGTGCCGCGAGACTTCGGACAGAACCACCGTTGGTTTAATGGACCCGCGTTCCTGAGCCAAGAAGAGACCAGTTGGCCTGAACCTCGTTCATTCAAGTCGAAACCAACGGGAGAAGAGAAAGAGAAGCACACTGTTGCCACCGCAAGGATCTCAAAGGATCAGCCGCCTACACCAGAACCTGAACGATTCTCGAGCTGGATGAGGCTATGGAGAGCGACGGCAAGGGTGCTTCAATTTATTGACCTGTGTCGCAAGCGAAAGGAGCACACTCTTGTTTCCCGTAAGATGGAAAAGAAGGACCCGACTTGGAGAAGAACAAGGAAAAGGAAGCTCAAGAACGTGACGAAGGCAGCAACACCAAAAGAAGCAAAGAAGTTCCTTCTTCTGGATAAGGCTCACTTGGAAAAAGCGGAGAAACTGTTGCTGATGAAAAGTCAAGAAGAGAGTTTCGGGAAACCTACGGCATCAAGAGACGCCGATGGACACAACAAATTGAAGAAGCTTGACATCATCAATGAAGATGGACTGCTACGAGTCAAAGGAAGGATCGACGCGGCTACGTTCATGGAAAGAGCATATCGACGACCTGTAGTCTTGGATGGCAAGAACAAGATCACGAGGTTGCTCATACGACATTACCACGTAGCGTTCAACCACGGGAACCATGCAACCGTGATGAACGAGATAAGACAACGCTACTGGGTTTTGGGGCTGCGATCGACATTACGGACGGTGGCATACCAGTGCCAATGGTGCAAAGTATACAGAAGCGCACCATCTAGACCACCCACCGGAAACTTACCAAAAGAGCGGTTACGATTCGGCGAGCCGCCATTCACCTGCACCGCTGTGGACTACTTTGGGCCAATGACGATCGCGATAGGACGGCGCCACGAGAAAAGATGGGGAGCGCTGTTTACGTGTCTCTCCACGAGGGCAGTACACATAGAGTTGGCGGCGTCTCTATCGACGGATTCAATGATACTGGCACTTCGACGCATGGTTGCTAGGCGAGGAACACCTAGCACAATATACAGCGATAACGGAACCAACTTCGTCGGAGCCAGTAAAGAGCTAGAAGAAGCAGTCAAGAGCTTGCAGAAGGAGGATCTCACCACCGCAGCAGAGAAGATGGGCATCCGGTGGAAATTCATACCACCTGGGGCTCCAAATATGGGAGGTGCGTGGGAACGCCTAGTCCGTTCCATCAAAACGGCACTAGCGGCGACATTAAAGGAAAGGTGTCCGCAAGAAGAGACCTTACACACTCTTCTTTTGGAAGCGGAGCACATGGTAAACGCAAGACCGCTCGTCACCACGGAGGAAAATGAAGGTGAAGAGGCCCTGACTCCCAATCACTTCCTTATTGGGAGGTCCTGCGGGTCTCCACGGATTGGAACCTTCACAGATGAAGACCTCATCGGGCGACGGACCTGGAAGGTGGCGCAGCGCATGGCCGACCATTTCTGGAGCAGGTGGCTGAAAGAATACCTACCCACCCTGCTTACCAGGAAGGTCGATGGACGAAACACAAAGGACCTGCAGTGTGGAGACACTGTCCTAGTAATTGACTCCACACTGCCACGAAACACATGGCCCCGGGGCGTCATTACTCAAACGCACCCTGGACCAGATGGCCGCATCCGAGTGATAGAGGTGCGCACCGCCGGCGGAACATTGAAGAGGCCGAGCTCCAAAGTAGTGCTGCTGGTTCCTGCAACGAGCTACGAGCAACAGAACGACGGATCCAGGCAGACTACGACAGCGTCGCCATGACAGGAGATTGGTGCTGCGCACGAGGGGGAGGATGTTGGCGACAGAACAGTTGTTTTTCGTGTCTTAGGTTAGGGTATTTTGTGTTATTATTATATTGACGTGTTATATATTATGTGTTACAATAAAATAGATTAATATTGACAATATTATAGAAAAATGTAAGCGAATACGCTACATTACAAGTTGCATGTTGTATGTTAAGATGTATATAAACGATTATGTATTGTGTGTCACATATGTGAAAATATAGCTAATATAGAATAGATTAACATATAAAGTAAGCCAATAGATTAAGTATATCAAATGTTATAGAGATTTTACGAGCAGAAAATAGTGATGTCGCCCGTAAATTACATTGTATTTGGCTTATGTACGGAATGTATACGTAATGTATATTATAAGTGAATATGTAATGGATAGATAATTCAAAGAGGAACATTTTGATATATAACATGTGCACATAGGATATATAATGAGAGAAATATAAAGAGTTTAACAGGGCAACCAAAGCGAAAAGTAAAGTTAAAACACGAAATAAACACGAAATAAAACGGGGCTCTCTTTACGGTCATTGCTCGAACCACTTAAGCTCGAAGAAGGGCCGTATTGGGCACGGTGTAATTCAACGAGTCTACAAGTACAAGCAACGAGTAACTACAAGAAGAAAGCTTTGGTCGTCCTGCGAACAATCAACAAGATATCGACTTTCATTGAAGACCCGGCACCTCAAGCGGTCGTGCATTATTGCACCCCCCGGACCCCCTCACCACTAACATCACGCCGCCCACTGGCATCCGTACGGTATCTACGAGACGGGCATCCGGCGCAACAAAACGCCCGTCCAAACCGGGGAAACGTCACACCCCCCCCCCCCCCCCCCTCCCTCACGCAGAGGGGAAGTGACGCGTACCCAACAAAAGTAGAATACACATAAGTAAGTAATGTATTGACATTAGTAGGAGAAGGAATATTACAAGGAAGAAGTTCATTTAAGCAAAAAGATAGTTTGAGAGAATTAAAAAATAATATATAATCTAGGGATCCCTCGTCAAAACCGCACTCATACAGAGTGTAGTCACGGACATGTATTTTTTAGGAGTAAAACAGGACAGCGTACATGGCCTAAATGAAGGCGAATAATAGTAGAAGTAACCCACCTGTGGGCATCTTTAAATTAAAAAAAAACCAGGGCTTAGCAGGAATGGTATGTTGAATATTTTTTTAATATTTGGCCTTCAATGGCTCAGAATTCATCCAAAGATCTTGCCATGACTGAATAAGTTGTGGTTTCGCAAAAACATGCAAGTCTATAGAGAATGTCTTGGAATGAGTGTCACATCCATAAGATGCAGCATTTTGGCACAAATATCAGCAGTTTCGTTGCCTACAATCTCATAATGACCAGGAATCCAAGTTAAAACATTTAAACAATAGTTCTCTGGTTTTTAAGTTCAAGGGGAAATTTAATTTGGAGTGAATAGGAAATTTAGAGATATCTTGCAGACTTTCTAAACATAAAAGCACAATAAAAGATTTAATTTCTCTTTATCATCACAAATATTTTTCGCTTTTAATGTATCTACGTCGATTCCAAATAATATATTTTGTCAGTTTTACCCTAAACAGTATAGGCAGCCCCCATAACTACCATTGAGACGATCAGAGATTATTCAATTGCTATTGTCAAGTGTCTGTTGCGTGTTTAATCTTTGGCTCGTCGACATCTTGTGCTGAACAAAAACTATACTTCTTAATTGATTGACGACCATGAAATTAGTGATCGCAAGAGAGAATCACGATTATGTCCTGTTTACCGAATAACTCTAAACTTATTTTTGAATTAAATACTGCGATTTCGAGCAAATTCAAATAGTTATATCTAAATGAATATAAGAGTAATGTTTATTGGACATCATCATGAAATTAATTTTAATTAAACAGACAGTAAATTGAAACGAAGATAATATGTATAATACTGATACTGATAGAAATATATTTATATTATATTATTTTTTGTTAGTTATATTAAATAAAGCATTTGGTTACATACATTAAATATGCAATATAAGGAATAGGTAATGAAAATATTTAACTTATCGTGCTACCCAACGGAGTAATCCGACTCAATGGAGTTGTAGAAGAACTATAGTAAAGGGCGGATCCTCCGACCAGACGGGTGTTATGTCTGGCGGGCAGCTGCCCAACGTTTATAGTCGGGTTCTTGTATATCTACTCAATTGAAGAGTTAATTTCTATAGTGCGATGTAGGATGCGTCGTATGTGGCTCGATAGATGTCGCTGTGTGTCGCTACATCACTCCCCTCCGAGACCAGAGGTCGATAGCAGGTTGAGTCGTCCATGCATCATCTAGTGATGCTTGTCGGGTCAGTGGGATGTTCCAGTGAGTCGGAACCAGATGCCGCATAGTTCACGGTGAGTCGGAACTGTCTGCGGTGATGCCCCAGTGAGTCGGGGTGATTGCCCCCAGTGAGTCGGGGTGATGCCCCAGTGAGTCGGGGTGATGCTGCAAGAATGCTGCAGTGAGTCGGAGTGTTGCAGTGCTGCGTAGTGGCTGGCTGCTGCGTCGACCAGGAGAGAAGTGCGTCTCTGCTTGCTGACCGGCCGAAGTGCAGTGTGCTGTGCCAAGGTCGCTGAGAAGGCTGTGGGTGATGACCAGGAATGCGCGCGTCCGCTGCATGCTGGTGGTTAGGATACCCGTAGTAGCCGTGGATGCTGGCTGGCTGTATGACTCGCTGCTCGAAAACTTGTGGAAGTGATGATGACGTCACGATGTAGCTGTGCGAAGAAGGTTGCGCTGACGTTCATGCTCGGGGTCACCAGTGTAGAAGAACCATCGAAAAGGGAGGATCCTCCGACCAGACGGTTGTTATGTCTGGCGGGCAGCTGCCCAACGTTTATAGTCGGGTTCTTGTATATCTACTCAATTGAAGAGTTAATTTCTATAGTGCGATGTAGGATGCGTCGTATGTGGCTCGATAGATGTCGCTGTGTGTCGCTATGTAGATGTCGCTACAGAGTCAAATGGACCCAAAGACTTGAGTTTTTGGAAAGGGATATCTTTATCAGCTACGCTAACTAGTAAGTATAGGACTATTTACACTTCCATATACATGTGCCATAGAGTATTTTAAAATGGTTAAAAATGCGTTTTAGTTTTTGACTAAAATATATTTAATTTTATTTTGTAATTAAAAAGTATCTGATTTTAAAAAAAGCCTACATAATTATGTAGTTTTAAATTACCATTACGGAAATCGTACCTTGGACTTTTGGCATTGCTATTACTGAGTTCCATAAAGGATCCATCAGTGATGTTCTAAGCTTCAATATAATTAAGATATCGATCACACTACCATTAGTGGAACGTTTACGCATTTGATTTATGACAATACTGTTAGTTCATGCCGAGTCATCTTCCAAAGAAAAGCAATAATCGTTGTCTCCTTCTTTCATCTTTAGTCCTACAGAGATAAATAAATATAAAATAACTATGTTGTGCTTGAGACGTACTATTTAATTTTTTTTTTAATATGACATGTTTCAAAGCTTTAAGCATCTCGATATTGCGTCTACTTTTTTTTTTAATCTTTGTTATCATGTTTTAATTATTCAATCCTGAGTAGAAAAAGCGAAATTATATAAATCATTTATCACTCTAATTAACACAAGCTATTTACTTAAAGAAAAATTATTTGTTTTTACACAATGGGGGTTGAAAGTCTAAACATAATATGCTGACGTTATTTAAAAAATGTTTAACTGTTGTGCCGGAGAGATTTTGGTAGGTTTTATTCTATCAAGTGATGGTTTGTATTTTAATTTATAAGTTTTATGATATGTGATTCTGTATTAGGTAATATTGGTGACATTTTACATGATATAGTTTAGTTTTAGTTTAAGTACAAATGAATTGGATTAATTATTACAAATAATAACTAGAAACATGCATTCTGTAGTTGCCACAAAACTCTCTTGTCAGTTCTAACAAGGGTGCCACCATCTTGTTAAAACCTTATTTTAAATTTTAAAATCAGAAAAATATTCCGTTCATATGACAATGGCAGAATTGTGTAAGTACTCGTTGCTAAGAAAATGTGCGTTTTGCACTTTGCTGAATTATCGCAGACTAAGTATATTTTTTTATTAGATCATATTACTCAAAAATAAAATTTATCAGATTTAGTATCTGTAGCCTTAGAAAACGATTAAGATAAATTATTAGTACTAGTGTCATGTACTTCTAGATAGTCACTGAGTCTCTCCTCTATAATCCACTTTTGACCTCGGATAGCGTGACCGGCGGAAAGCATTAATGTTGTAATGATACTTTCATTGCTCTATAAAACTAAGCTCGTAAAAAAGCACTTTTCACTTGTTATGGATTTTTCATATTCGGTGTTTTTTATTTTTTCTTTTCTTTTTTGTGGCCGTGCTTGGTAATAAAAGAAATCACTTATTGGATGCAATTCGGACGGCGCGGCGCGGCGCGGTGCCGCGATGGGGCGATTTCTATATTGATACATACTGTTTAGAAGAACGTGTTTTTGTTTTTTAATATCAACTACAGCTAAGTGCAGAATATATTAAATGTAATTTATAAAACTTCTATGGTTAAAAATAAATATACTAAATGTGACTTACTTATTAACATCACCCTTCGAAGTTCAAAGAGGTATCTTCTAAATTACAAGCGAAATTATTAATAAAAAGAAAACAAAAACTCCGATTGAAAAAAAAAAACCACCATTTTTTAAAAATATTTTTGCTTTTTATTTGATTTCCAGACGTCATACTTAAATATTATATAGCCTATGACTCTCCCACAATTAAAACCAATTTAAAAACACTACGTATGTTAAAATCCATCAAGCCGTTTTGGCTACAGAGCGTGCTTAAGAAATATACATACATACATACATATTATTGAAAAACATAACCCTCCTTTTTAACAGTTGGGTAAAACCAAGAAGGGTTATCCGTTTTTACGCAAGAAAATCTTATAAATAAGTAAATATAAATATATAAGAAACTCGTCATCGCGGTCGGCGTAGGTGGACGAATGATGTCAGATTTCATCTCCATTTTTTGGGGTGGGGACTATAAATTTTTTACATATTACTACATATATATGGGACATTTGTATAGACTAATTGAAATTACTGGTCTCTTATAAAAGAAATGTGTTTTATTAGAAATAAATGTTAATTTCTTCTATGGCCTTCCTGCATATGGCCAGCAGCGTCTTTGCTTTTATATCTCTCCATTGTAACTTAATTAAATACTTGACATCTTATGTAAAATTATACTTATGATGGAATTTAAAACGGGCATAACATTATACTTGTTATTTTTTTCTCCCCATCATCATAATATGTGGGTATCATTTTTTCGCATTAAATAATTTAACCATACTAAATGGTAGTGTGTCTCGCAAGACCTATAACAACGGAGCTGCAAGGGAAGAGAAGCAGGATACAAACACCAGGGGGCACCGCGCCGCCGTTCTAATCCTCGCAGGTTGTCGAGCAATACAAGATTAATACTTCACTTTCTTTGTGATAGTATGATACAAATAATAGGGGGGCATGCACAATACTCCCTATAGAGGTATTAAATTTATTATTGTAAAATCTTTTCGTGTTAGGATTTTATTTTTACTATGTTGTTGATCAGCGTTTTATCATAATTAATCTTTTTTTTGCTATAGTAGTACGGTCAAGTGACGTCACAGTGTCTGATGGCAAGTACAGTAGAATAAAAAAAACAGTGACGACCATCAAGAGATCAATAATCCGTCGCCAGTCGCCACTGCTTGCCCAAATAGATACTGGATTTGAACTGCCCGAAATGCGACGCTCATAAAAAATTTATTTCGCCATATGCGCTATGGTCGCAGCTCAATTATGCTGTATAGCCCTACCGTCTATTAGCCCTACCAACCCGCTATCGCCATTTCCCTCAAACAGTACTCACAACGTGCATGCAGGTGATGTTAGCTTGGGTGTCTCAAATCTTAAGATTTTATTTTGAGTCTCTTACACACCAAAAGGAAGTAGCGAGAAAAGCAAGTGAATCTTGGTTTTTGTATGGATTCCCGATCTCTCGGTAGCCGTAATTGTTTTTGGATTGCTCTGTGGTTACCATCAGTCACAGCGACCTGAATTTGCCGTGCTACGATGGGGAAAAAAAAAATAAGCAGTCAGTTGGACTGCCTACAGAAATGAAAACTTAACTCTTTGGAATAATTGTTTTTTTTTTAATGATTAATTATATTACAAATAATTAAAATTTCATAATTTTAAAATGGATTTTTTGGGGGGATATTGAAGTGACATGTTGTGGTTTTTATTTTTAGTTCATTTACTTAGGTTTTTGACGCGTATGTTATGTAATATTGGTGGCGGTTTGCGTGATATAGTTTGGTTTTTGTGCATAAGTGAAGTAGATTATAAATATAAATTAAAAGTATGCATTCTTGGATCCCACAAAAACTCCCTAGAATGTTCTAATAAGGGAGCCACCATCTTGTTAGGATACCTGAGATCGTCATAAGATAGGACAATATATTTACTTGATAATGGCAGTAATGGTCTTCAAGGACTAGTTGCGAAGTTAGGAAGAAGAAGAAGAAGAAGAATTTGAAAATAGTCTAACATTAGTCTTATTTTAATATCTATTGGCACTCCGAGCAATAATTAACATACATCAGTTGGATAGTCCACGCATGCGATAAGCTGTCACGCTCTAATATACTGAAATAATGTTCTGTTTTATTCAAACTTTGACTCTCTGATACGATCGTGATCGAGCGATTTTATGAGTCCTTTAATTGTCAGCGTACATTGCTCGTTTGCAAGTTAATTAACTTTGAAACTTCTAAGTAAAAAGGTTATGTATAATTTAACAATCAATTCAACACGTCATACTTATTATTAAAGGTATATTATTACATGTCGGTATCAGTGACGCGAAATCATAAGATTTACCCCATATAAATCGCAGAACGTGCCCATAGAAGTGTTCAGTCCAAAAACACTTCTAGTTGATAACCAAAAACCTTCATTTTCGACACCGCGGAACTATTAAGGCAGTTAAGAGATGCTGATACTAATCATGACGTCATAAATACGTAATTTGTTCAAGATCCATTAATGTAGCCGAGTTGCTCTACACGAGACCGCGTATCTTAGTGAGTTACTTAACTCATTAGCATCACTTACATAACTGTAACTTGATATGTCGATAAAACCGCTTAATATAACCTTACGTCAAGATTGAAAGCATAGTAAGCTAGTAAATGTTAAGAGCTTTCTATATTATACTAGCGGCAACCACGCGGCTCCGTATGCGTTTGTTACGCACAAATTATTTCCATCACGTATTAAATTTTTACTCATATAGTTGAAAATTCATGTATCCAATCAATTGAGGAATGGAATAAATATACTTCCCGTGAGCAATTTCTTCAAAATCAGTTGAAAATTCTTTTTTTTTACGATTTGATGATTCTTATAACCTATCAAATAAGGAACGACATATACTTCCCGTGTTGTAATATTTCTTTAAAATCAGTTGACCTTTTTTACCATTTCTAAAAGTATTACTGATAATTTAGTAAAAAAAATTTTAGAAACTTCGGAAATGTCTCCTGGTATTCTAAGAAACGATCTATCTACCTATGAGTAGTTTTACAGCCAAATCTATTCAACTGTTTCGATATAATTGAGTAAGAATCACAACAAAAATCATGCGCCACAACCAAAAATTATTCTTGTTTCTTTTAGTCACGTCTTGTGTTGGCCACGTGATGGAACAAAGAGACGACTTGTTTACAAAGTACGAAGAAAATGTCTATTTTAAATGCATAAAAAATAAAATGAATTAAATTCAATCCCGTCTTTAAATAAAAAGTTTTTATTTAAATTTAAATTCAATTCAGTCTTTAAATAAAAAGTTTTTCAACACATTTGCCAGACATGGGTTCTGGAACTAGGTACACTTGAATGTGAGTAGCGCATTAATATGGTTGGTTATATTAATAAGATTAAATACCAAAGCTTATTTACGATATCATGTTTGTTGTTTTGAAAGAACTTGACACCGTTTGCTTCATCCGTTCATATTCAGTCATAACTTGTTTGTTTATGAACTAACCTTTTTCGTTGGAAAGGGGATACTTCAAGGGTGGTCGCGTTTTAATTTTATTGGCATAAGGCATTGGACTTTCGATTTCGAAGATAAACCAAGTAACTCCTCAAAATCATTGAAGGTGGTTTTCTTTTTTGTTAAAAATTGTCTTGATCTTTTTATTAATAAACTTTTTTTTCTGATTCGGAATTTGTACAATACTCGATACATATTATCTTTGCCATACCGTGAGACTGTGGAATCATCTCCCGGCGAGTCTCTTCTTCTTACGGGTCCTTTTAGCGTAAGTGATGAGATATTTATACAGACCGGCATCATAGAAGCTACTGCCCATGGATTGCTGATGTATAGGTAGTCACCGTTCTGTTCGGATTGTACTGAACTTGACAACAGGGACAGTACCGTGAAATTTGCTGAGCTAAAAAAATTATCCAATGAAAAATATAGCCTGTATTTCTATAATTTACCTGATTTCCCGAAGCAATCAAGGCCGAACGAAGATTGTGAATCTAATACATTTTTCATTTAACAAGAATATTACCGGTTTGCAAGTTCGTTTAACGTGTATTCTACATAATCACTCGACTGATTTATTACTTATAAACAGGGGTGTCACGTATCGACTAATCTCGTGAGGGATAAGGATTCTTTGCGTAAGTAAGATGTTTTTATTTATGGGGCACTAAGGTGTATTTGTTTTAACTCTTTAAAGGTTTAGTATTTGTTTGGCTTTAATATCACCCGATGCTAAGCGATGATGTGGCACAAGATGGTAATACGCTAAGCCTATTGGTACGATAGGCTCTCTACTGCAGCTGTCGGAGCACACCTATTTGGTGTTTGGCGATGGATTTTGTTATGATATTTAGTAGGTATATAGAAGATTTATAGAGCCAAAAGGGAATATGAAATGAAAGAAAAATAAAATCTAATATAAATATATTTCCCGGACATTTACAAATTTACGTAATATTATTTTCCTAAAGTTCGTTCAATAAGATTTTAAACAATAAAAATGTTACCTTAATAAATAATTTTATAAAACCTTATAGTCCAGTATTGAAGATCTCACATAAAATATTAACACCTCACGAGACAGCGTTTGATTTAAAGGATATAAACCAAGATCCAACGCCTTAGCTGCGACGTCAGGTATCAATCTGTGCAATCAACGCAATGTAGGTTGAGATCAGGAACAGCCGCCCTGGCCGCGCCTATTCTGGTGGTCGGCTTGGTGATGCGTCAGCCTGGATATTCAGCGTTGAGCAGGCTCGACGCAGGAACAATAATTCTCACAAGTTAGATTGATTCCATGAAAATAGAATTTAATAATGCATTTAATAAATAGCTCGGATTGAGACTTCCGACTCCTATATTCGTTTGGTACTTTTAAACTTTTTATTGTTGGTAATAACTTTACCAAATAAAATATATAAATATCAAAGATTATATTATTTTACCAATCTTTTAAAAATATCAGTTTTTACTATTCAATAGTCTATCGTATATTGATAATCGTTTTTCTGCCTAGCTTTCAAGTACCGTTCTACACTATTCAGTTTTTGAAATTATAAGAATGTTTTTGAATAGTAGAATCATAGGTTTTATGTAAATAAATGAAACTTATGATTAAGAAAACATTTTTATCTAATTGCGCATGTCCTAAAAGTAAACAAGTAATGTATTATAATTAAATATGATAAAATTATATCAAACATTCTATATTAAACTAAAGGGATCGTATTATAAATGATATCTGAACGGACGAATACATTAACCTAACCGATGCCCTGGAAATTAAACAATAAACAATTACATAATATACACGAAAATAATACAAGGTAATTAAGGGTATTAAGATAAGTAGAAGCGGACCACATAGACCTAATATAAAAATTTTCAATTTAAATGTAGTAGTTAGCTAACGGCCGTTTTCAATAATTTATCTATCCGTTGTTTTAATTACTAAAGATAGACAAATATAATCTTTTGTCCTTACATTTATTTTCAATAACCAATCAATGGATAGTTTTTCGTATATAAATAATTATATCCATATCCTATAGCTTGAATAGATACGAGGAAAGCCGATATTTTTTATAGGTTAAAGATAGTACTTAAACAAATGTGTACTAATCGGAGATAGTAAACTCAGATATGTTATTAAAATTGTCCATAGGTTGGCATTATAAAATAATATGGTTTAATCACAATGTTTTCTTTCACTGATAGCTCAGGCTCATTGCAAAGATTCGAACTCAAGTCGATCGACGCACTGCTCACATAAGCTACCACTGAGCCGTCATTGCTTCAAAATATAATACTACTAAATAATCTAGTGCCAATTGCAGCTTTTACTTGTTTTTTATGATCACAGGTGGTATCTGAGGAAAATCCATAATTGTTAATTTTTGTTATTGAGGACATTAATGAAAAGGTGCGATAACCCTAACTGTTAAACATAATGCTACTGGCAAGTTGAAGGCTCATTGCCCTCCTCTCGCGTCCGAGGGTTGGCGGGTAGGGAGAGGCATCACGCAAGAAATGCATTAACATATACCCAGCGCTTTGAGCGAATGCATTCATCTGCTTGTTAATTAAAGGTTGAGATGTGTTACTTAAATAATTATTTTGGCAAAACTTAAGTAATTTATTTCCAGTTATAATTTGCATATCAACATGTTATTTCAACATAATAAATATATTTGCATTTATTGGCTTTTTCCTTTCTAGACATACGCCAGTATGTCAGCGAATTTCAGAAAAGAAGAAGTCGACATATTGCTCAGTTTACGCGAACTATTTCGAAGTACTTTCGATGTAACTGAAAAATTATTCCACCTACAGACTTGAGTCTTTATATTTAATAAGCCTCCCTTGAACACCTAGAACCAGAAATTTCACATAAAATCCTACTATAATTCTTGAGTTATTAGGGTCTGAAGAGTTGCATTTTAATGACGTACTGACACACTTACTCATCAAAAACCTAGAACACCTCTAGGTGACTTAGAAACTTGATGATCTAACTTGTTGTGTCTAATTGATCTAACTTGGCATCAGATCATTAAGTATATACAAAGAAAAAAATTAAATAAGTACAAATTGTCTCTCAAATTATATTATTATAAAAAATTGTTGGACACGATAAATGCGTGGGATCTTTGATGTCGCTGAGGCGGTGGGGAGGATGAGTGGGTTGCGACCACCATACATTTCCTTTCGGGGTTTTATTTTATTTAATTGCATTTTGGGATCGAGATGCTAACAGGCTGTTATGACAGCGGTGACTGGCGATGGATTTCCAATTTCTCGGCGGTCGCCGTTGTGCAAGCTAGGTACATTTAGATGTACTACTATAAAAAACAATGACACCATATGTCAGTAAGAGTGCGTATTAGATAAACTTTTTTCGAGTTGCCACACTAATATCGTAACTGCTTATCGTTTATTATAACTAAAATAACAACATATAAATTTAAATATGTCTAGAGATTATATCTATCAAATTAAAAAGGAAAAATGTAAGTTAGATCAGTTATTCTCGAGTAAGCGTACTGACAGACAAAAATATGTCGCGGATTACGGTATGTAGATATATGTCGCAACTTAAAGGGAAGGAAGCGTAGATACGACTGTATACTTACCTACTTCCTAAATAAAGTAAACAGTACTCTAAAAACATCCGCGAGGGTGCACTGTGCGCTGTGAGGTGATTCTTTGTAGTGAGAATGGTTTTAAATGCAGCCACAGCTGTCTTTGCCAACATATCTTATCTTAGAAAGTTATATATTTCCTAACGACTTCATGTTTTTTTTTAATAGTAGTACAGGTAAGTGTTGGCACAGTGTCTCATAGTCAGCCGAGTACAATCTAGAATAAACAAGAGATCGGCGCAATCCATCGCTGGCCGTCGATGTCATGCTAACCTGCCTAATAAACTGGATATACATCGTGTCACTGTGTCGGTTTTATTACTATTGCATTGTAGTAGCAATCCAATCGAGAAATGCATTACGTATTGATGGAATGTATCAGGAACAAAACAGAGAGGGAAAGTCTCAGGCGTGATGGTTTGTTATGTAACTTTTTAGATACGCCTAGATCGCGATGCTCAATTCATCATAAGTGCGGAGTGCCAGCTAAACGACCGCGTAACCTCCGTTCTCTCCGCAGAAGACGAGCGGTCAACTTCGCTCCCGTACAACTCCCACGTCCACCCTCTTCAGCGGTAACCCAAGCCTAGATCCTTTCCTCGGCGTGAAGCCCTTGGGTCAGGCAACCGCCCGCGCGATACAAGTGACACTATACGTGCAACACTTAGTTACCCACATACAACATTACACACGTATGAACATACACACGTGCACACCACACAGGTACATGGGTTCTGTAAGGGACCTTTTTTCTTCTTTTTTGCACTATTTACTGTAGAAATACCTTCAAATCACTAAATACACATACACATGGTTCCTTCCTTCCTCCCAGGAGGAAGGGAACATGTCTATGCATATATATTAGATAGCTCGAATCGTAGTAGGGATTCAGTTAGATCGCGACCTATTTGCATGCGCGAATACCGCCCGAGCCGAGGTCCGGCCACTTTGGCACCCTCGTGCGAGTCGTCCAAACAACTTTCGCGGTTGAGTGCCTTCTGCGCTCGCCCCTAAGTTCGGTGAAGCTGTAAAAGCCGCAGCGGGCCCTAAGGCTAACAGTATAGTCAGACCAAAAAAAAAAAAAAAACTAACCGCGACCGTTTTACTGAGAAGGATTTCTTTGGTCGTGTGTAATTTTGATGTATTCTACGGTATTCATTTAAATGGAGAACTGTGAAGGTCAATTTCTACATTAAATGCCCGAGTTAAATTTATCTAGATAAAGATTAATACTGAATTGGAGAAAATAGCTTCGCAAATACCGTAATATTTTTAGTTATTATATTGAAGATAAAAATGGTTACTGTGAGTCAACCTTAGGAGATAGATATATACCACCGCGAACTTCTCTGTAGGCTTTTTGAAGAACTACAATTCTTTAGAACATTATTTTGACGTATAATGTTGTTTAGCCAGTATAAACTTTGTAAGCGTCCAAAAATCATTTTTTGACGACTTGATTACAAATCATTGAATTTTCTCTACTACACAAAAACGTAATTAAATGTATTGTATTAATAAACCTTCCGTAAAAAAAGTATCTTAATTGTACTGAAAACCGCACTAAAATCTGTTGCATATTTTAAAAGATCTAAGCATACAGAGGCACAGACGGCGGGAAACGATTTTACATTATATTATGTATTTAGACCTGACAGTAGTAATGCCTTTTTGGGGTATATAATACATGATTATAAATTTTTTGAAATAAAATCTGTGGAAGCAGCTACGCCGATATAACGATAAAAATGCCTTTTACTTACAAAAACATATCAAGAAAATAAGTACAAAAACCTATTGAATTAGTTTTATGTAATCCGCACTAGAGGACTTTACGATCGCTAGCTGGACCTCTCGAACGTCTCTCGCTCGACGGTCTTTCATATTTGTCAACTATTGAGGTCAAATAGTACAACAAAAACTTGAGTTTTTATTGAAATACGTTCATAAGTGATACAACTTTATTCGTATTATTTACACAGGACTCAAACAATAATGTAGATATTATAATAATAGGCCTTCAAAACCAATTATATGAGAAATTCATTTAATATGTTGGCTTTGATTGATTATGTAAGTACATACTATGAAAATTTATTGTAAGACTCAAAAATCTTTTTAAAAATAAATAACTATTTGGTTTTTGTTTTGCATGTATTATGAGGTTTTATTTAAAAATTAGTTATGCCCCACGGTTTTACCCGTGTTAAGTTTATTCGATTGACTCTCCATCACGTCGCCGCCAACGCACCCCTGTAATCTATATTTTCCTTACTTCTCGTACTTGCCTACAGCTTGTCAGAATGCTCGATGCTCATGCTTGCTGTACCGCCTCATAGGATTGTAGCGTGAAGTTATATAGCTTATAATCTGCCTCAATAAAATTGCTATAAAATATAAAAATACTTTTTCGTATTTAAATGCTAGATCCAGAGATTAGTGCGTTCAAACAAACAAACTTTTTAATTTTTTGACCGGCTTAATATCAGTACCTATACGCAGTATCATTAATTCTCTATGGTATTAATTTTTAATAGACTTTAAAAAAAGGAGGCGGAGTTTTTGGCGGGATCTTGAAGTGACATGTTGTGGTTGTTATTTTTAATTCATTTACTTAGGTTTTTGACCCTATATTATGTAATATTGGTGGAGTTTTGCGTGATATAGTTTGGTTTTGTGCATAAGTAAGGTGGGTTATAAATATAAGCTGAAAGCATTCATTCCGAGATCCCACAAAAATTCCCTAGAAACAAGGGAGCCACCATCTTGTTAGGCTACTGAGTCGTCATAACACTTTACAATATAATTCACTCGACAATGGCAGTAATGGTCTTCATTAAAGAGGACCGGTTGCCAAGTTAGGAAGAGGAAGAAGAAGAAAAGGAGGCGGTATGTTTTTTTCCACCCATAACTTCTTTGTTTAAGTACCGATTTGGATGATTCTTTTTTCGTTGGAAAAGGGATACTTTAATGGTGGTCCTATTTTAATTTCATTGATATTGAACCTTCTTCTTCGAAGATACCCCAGGGAATACCTCAAAATCAATGGTTTTTTTAAATTATAAATTGTCTTGTCAATATCTACGCTTTTGTATGTAATATCTAACGAGCTATTAGAAATTTCTAAAACGTTCTCCCTTCTCTCCGTTTAACTTCCAAAACTAATTGGCACGGACCCCATTTAAACACCAAACACCGACTACACTGTAATCTAAATCGCACAGAAAAATACCTGGAGGCAATGCCAGCTATCAAAGTGGGTGGAATAGTGTGCGCGGCACACAGATGTCGCAGATACGGCCTTTGCGAGCGGTGAGCGGGCAGTTAGCATTCAGAAAGACGCCGCGGGCGAGCGCGCGATAACATCATCGCAGTTGTGACAGGTGACACACAGACACGGCGGGTGAATAGCTTCAACTAGAATAATAATGTTCGTTTGTTTTAGCTGTTTTCTAAATAGGAAATTGGTAGACGGGGCTGAGTGGAGGTGGTGCTATAGGCAGGTTGAGCGATTTTTGTATAGATATAATCTTATAAGTTCATGTCATCGACACCAATAATGGTAACAGTGTATGTGTAGCGATAAGTATGACGTGTTGAATTGATAGTTAAATTATACATTACATTTTTACTTTGAAGTTGAAATTTAGTTCTATTGCAAACGGGCAATGTGTGATGAAAATTGAAGGACTAATAAAATCTCTTTTGGGAGATCGCGATCGTAACGGGGAGCTAAAGTTTGAATGAAATAGAATTTTATTTTAGCATAACAGAGCGGAACAGCATATAGCATGCGTGGACTACTCAACTGATCTATGTATATAATTATTGTTCGGAGTGCAGATAGATGTAAAAAGTAAAAACCAGTTTGATGTTAAAGATTTTAATTTACAAACTATGAAATTTTAATTTTTGATACCACAATTAATCTTAATATCCAAAAAACCACTGTTATTTCATAGTTTTCACCTTTATCAGTAGTCTTTAATGACTAACTTTTTCTATAAACATAAACGGGATGCAAGTCCATCTTAATTTGGTTTACATGCATTGAATTAAAACTATATTTGAAAGAGTATTATGAAAATGATTTCGATAAAAACGATTATTAACTCATTGGATCAAATATAATGTTCCAACACAATAATTGAAAATTAAAACACAATAACGCAAAAAAAATCTTTATGATTGAATTTTCTTTTTATAGTCATAGTCGGTTTTAAGCATAACAAGTATTTTCAGTTTGCAAGTTGTTGCAACTGCAAGGACGCGTTTTCCTTCACCAAAAGCACACAGGTATTTAATAATTTCAATTAACATATTTTAACACAACGCACATGTGCAATACCACCATAAACTTTAGATCTCATTTATTATCACTTTGCCTTAATTTCACTAACTTAAATCTCTAGCCATTTAGGGCCGATTATTCAATCGCCAGACAACTTTAACTGAAGAATAATTTTAACGTTTTGATAAATAATATATGGAAAACTTGTCCAAATTTAAAAACTATTCCTCAAATAAAGTATGTCTGTTGATTGAAAAATCGGCACTTACTTGACAATTTTGGCGGCAGTATATCACAATCGTACGTCTATTCAAATGACATTCTCATACAAAGGTGAATTGGCGGTAAAGCGCGTCGTTTCCATTGCGTTGTCAGTTCTCAGATTATAATGACCATTGTACATATGAAGAGCAATGTATCAATTTATTAAGCTTTCATAAGTTCAAACTTTAATAAAATTGTTATCGATGGTTTTGGCGGAATCTTAAAGTTTTATATTGTGATGGTTTTTTTTTTAATTTATAAACTTACGTTATTTGGCCTTACATTATGTAATTTTGGCTGTATTTAATGTGATGTAGTTTGGTTATTGTGCACAAATGAAGTGGATTATAAATAATTACATGTCCATGGGGACACCATGAAACCACGGGGTTTCACCCGTGTTAAAAACAAAACCATACAAATTTAAACCCTCGTTACACTACTTTTGGGATTGAATTTTAAAAACTCAGTTCTTAGCGGAACTATTTGCGTGCCAAGTTTCAGCCCAATCTTTTCAGTGGTTTCAGTTCCGTCTTGATAGATCAGTCAATAACTGGAACCATGCATTTTAAGTTGCCACAAAAACTCCGTAGAACGTTTTAAAAAGGGGCGGGGCTGCCATCTTTTTAAAGCTATGTTTGACGATTGTAAAATAATTTGAAAACCCTTCTTTAAAAGCTACATTAAATATACTATTATTAAATAACTAGCTGATACCCGCGACTTCGTCTGCGTATTATTGGATATACACAAATATATCTCGGAACACGACAAACCAAAAGTAAATCATATATGGGTTTTATTATATTTGTAGGATAAAACTAGTTAAACTATGGCTTTTACCGGGATAAAAAGTACCCTATGTGTTATTCCAGGTTATAGACTATCTGTCTGCCAAATTTCATACAAATCCATTCAGCCGTTTTAGTGCGATTGAGTAACAAACATCCAAACATCTAAACATAACTTTCACATTTATTATATTATAGTAGGATTGATTTTGGGGATGAGGGCGCGGGCGATTTAAGTGGACTGTATAATTCTGTTAAATTACGTTATCTAGGTTTATTACGTACTTATATACTTATTATTTATTCAGTAAATATATTTAGCCTAACTTATAGACTACAAATATATTTCTATTCCGGATGCTTGGTGTCAGGCAAATACGACGTGCTCATACAAGATACTTAAATAATAAATTTAACACTATACATATAACACAATGAACATTAAACATAAAGAATTAATATGAATAAAAATAATAAGATAAGATATGTAATGTTATATGATCTATGTATATAAACAGATGTATAATATGTATCTCATTTTAAGATTGTGTAGCTAGCTACCACTTTAATTTGAAAAACTGTCCCTAAGCAGTTATATACAGCAACTGTAACTTCTCTTGACAGACTTTGTTTTATCACCATTTTAACACTCCGTCAACACAAAATATATTTTTATATAACCCGTAAAATACGAAATCCCCAACTGCTTAAATTATTTTAAGCGCGACTAAAAAGGACGTAAACAAAAACAGCATTATCAGCATTTGCCGTCGAACGCTGACGTTCCAGCAGAATAAACGAAAAAAAAATCCTTTCCATTTACACCTTCGGGACGTCCGCGATAAATACGCGCTATTGTTTGATCCGCGTTCGGATTCTATCACAACTACGTGGACGTCGACTTTATGTTAACGTTAACTTTACGTTACGAGTTAAACTTTAAACGCTTATTGGTTTAACACTAAACTTGAGTTCAGCTTGTAATAATATCAGAATTAATGTTCTGCGAGGTAGCAAAGGCCACGTTACAATTGAGCAATCATCAGACCTTAAAATTTTAAGTCTTTACTAGCTTTTTTTTATTACCTTCAATCCCTAGTACCTACTATGCGTTCCAAATATGAAGATAATTGTAATTTCAGTAAAAATGTACTATCGAAAAATACTAACATGTGCAAATAATATTTTGTATGCCACGTGACTGACTATAAAAATGTATAAAATACAAAGACTTTTTTTAATGAAAAATAAATTTCTATTTTGTCAAAAAATCTCATAGTAAAAATACTTAGCGGCTAGGAAGCGTTTGAATTTAGAATTCGCAACACTTTTCATAAATTTATAACTAAATTTACTGACCATAATTCCTCGTAGTGTCGATATTCTGTTGGAAAATTGGAAACTCTAAATTTCTTCTTGCCTTAGCATATATTTTGTTCAACGTAGTCACTTAAAACAAATAAAAGTTATGTTTTTATTTTAATTAAATTATGTTTTTTTATAAAGTGCCAAACACGTATACGGCCCGCCAGATGGTAAGCGACTACGGTATCCTATGAACGGTTGTAATACTATGGGTTTCACTAGTGGTCAACCTTGAACTTCCCTACCACAAGAAGCTTTATAAACGCTACTCATCGCGGGAATACGAGACAAGGTTATTTGTCTGAGATCTTCTGTAGGGTGAAGGTATTACACCAGTCGGGCTGCGCCAATTAGAGAGACATCTCCAGAGATTTTTTTCAAAATGACTGTACCGTTAGCCTTAAGGGCTGTGGATCCATTAGCGAGCGCGAAAGGCACTCAGCCACGAATGTGAGGTAACAATCGTAAAGATACCAAAGTGGCTAACTTCGGCTTGGGAATAGCCGTACATGCAGATAAATCGCGATCTGACTAATTTCCTCTGCGTAAAATTCGATCTAACTAAACCACTAAACACTATCACCTTTTAATATTATTTCAATTTCTATTAAATAATAATTATTTTTTTCAATTTAGAATAAAATATTAGGTGACACGTCCACTAATTCGGCGACTACGTTACGTTACGTGAGGCTTGACATATGCGAATTTCATAAAAACCAAAAAATTTAAGAATAAAAAAACCCACATTCTTGTTGTAATTTTAGCAAATTAATTACTTAACTCATGTTTTTTTATTTGTGCCATTAATTGTTTCGCTTATATATTCACTGTATATTTTATAATGTAATACAATTTCTGGTCTTTCATGTGATGTCTTACTCGATACGAAAACATAATTGTTTTTCAAAAATCTCAGCTTTTTTTTATATAGCATCCGTCAAATTAGATTTTTTCCTATATAATGTGTCCTTGGTTACACAGATCATAATAACTAATTGATAGAAAACTCAGTCATCAAAATCGTTGTTGTTTCGAGTTGTTTAGGCGCTACGTTGGGACATACGTAATCATTTATAGTTTTTACAGTAATTAATTGAATAAATATATTTTCAAATAATTACACGGCGATGGCGTAATAATTAATTTATAAAGGAAATATGTTTTCACAAAAAGTATATTAATATTTATATAAAATATTAACTTTATAAATACACATTTGCTTATTTAAACATGAGCGAGTTCAAACAACGAAAACCTACATAACAAATGAAACGCTTCGTGTAGTAACTTTATATAAAATAACTCTCAGAGAAAATGTTAACAATTTTAATATTACTTATTAAAGTAAGCTATTCGAATAAGAATTTCTAAAATATTATTTTCTTTTCATAATATAATTGAAATATAAAGAAAATGATTAAATTTCACTTTCACTTAAGAAAATACTTATTTTATATTAATGGAATCAAAACTTAAAATAAATATAAACAAGCTAAATTATTTCAAAGGAAACAAAACAAAAAAATACCCGACTGCACTAAAAGCCCTTGACAATTTTTTATTCTATTTTTACTTTTTTTTTCGTTTCGTGACCTCGTACTTAAACATTATATATAGACTTTGTAATTGCCACAATTAAGACGAATCTAACGCCCCCTCGTACGATAAAATCCATCAAGTCGTTTATGCTACAGAGTGTGCCAAAGAAATAGACATATATACATACCTACATACATACATGCGCTCGAAAACATAACCCTCCTTTTTCGCAGTCGGGTAAAAATAACCAGAAGTAGAAGAAATGTAAAATTGTTAGTCGTTTCAACCACTTTTCAATAATGATATTGATTTTTCTAAAATCATAAAAAAGGGTATTTGATAAACTGAGAGACAAAGTAAAAACTTTCGTATCTCTTTTAGGAACTTTAGGAGCTCGTTTACACGTATCCTATCGTTAAAAGTTTCAAACTCATATCCTTCAACACAAATTTTGATCGAACTTCCATCGCATTTGCCTACTGAAACTGAATAATAATAAACTTATTAATTTGACTTCACATTTAGCATCTTATTTTTAAACAATATTGTTTGTACACAAAAAATACGAACCTATATATTATACAAGAGTAGGTAATGATGACAGTTACATTTAATGTGAGGTCTGGAGTCTGAAAAAGGTACAAAGACCTGAACCACAGATCTCCAGACCCTCGTTCTCTAATTTTACCTAAATTATCATTATTTTATGCACAACAATTTTGAATGAGCATAGGTCATTAGAAACAATAGACAATAAATTTTCTGTATTATTTTATGAAAGTGTTAATAACTAATTGTAAATAGTATAACTGTATAATTATGTGACCATTTTTTTTTACTATCACTATTTGTTCAAAATCTATGATATTATAGTTTTCATAGAGGTCACATGCTAAGCTGCCATATATTTTACTATTGAACTCATGAAGTGGGTTAGTGGTTAAGGTTCTTTTGTATCGTTTATAGGTTTAGCGTTATTACTACAGTGTTTGCCTGATATTTAATGACGGTGTAGCCTAAGTTGATAGTACGCAAAACTGGCTCTCAAGTGCAGCTGCCGGAACACACCCATTTGGGGCTTGGTGATAGATTTTGAGGGTGGTAGCTAGCCAGCGTTAGAAAATACCGTACGACCATGCTATGGGTCCATCACGATATTTTCCTTCACCGAAAGCTCGGCCTCATTGCAGGGATTTGAACTTACGTCGAACAACGTGATCTCGATACACGCTATCACTGATACATAATTGCTTTAAATGTATATGCTCAAATTATAAAACTCGTGTAGTAAGAGTAATTGTGTAATTGTGTAAGTTTAATTGCGAAAAAGAAACAATATTAATAAGAGCCCACTTTATGGGTTCCTGGACCCAGAAATGTGGTAAAAATGAGTCCACTAAGAAGGTCCACGGAGGAAGTAATCTATTTCAATTAAAAGTCTTAAAACTCAAAATTATTTTCAGGTGAAAGCGACCGCACCGAAAATGGACCGCAACGGTTATTTCTTCTACGTGTCATCGACGGCGAAAAAAAAGAAAATCAGCCTAATGCAACCGCGGCCGCCGCGTGTCGCGTTCCTCGAGGAAAAGCGTCGGCCAGGGGTAGTACAGAGGCTGTCAGTGCCAGCCAGTGTGGCTGGAAACGCCACGGGATACGGACGTGGGGATTCTATGACGCAGCGCGGGCCGTCACCAGCGCCACGCGCGCGCTTGTACTCGCAACTCGAAAGTTACCAACCGAGATATCATACGATACGTGACAATAATGTGAAAGAAAGTGATCTAAGAAAACGGAGGAAGGACCAGAGGATTGTTGTTTACCCTCAACCACCTGTTAGGTGAGTAATATTTCATTATATTACCTTTTACCCGCAGATAACAAAACTTTAAACACTGAGTTAATTTTTTTTTATTTGGAGCCTCAAATTAAATTGAAAATTAAAAACTACAGAACCGGATTTATTAAACCCGCAGATTTATAAATTATATTTTCATAACTAAATTAATTAAAATATCTACATGTTTTACACTTACTAAAATTTAGGTCAAGAGCAATCAATATCAACGCATAACGGCCATGTTTGTTTACATTTTTGTAAGTTCATCTTTAATTATATCAAAAATTTCCTGAAATACTTATTTGTTACTTGTTTTTTCATAAGAAGGTTTTACCGGTTCCGGGAATTACAGAATATCACAATTTTTGCTTATACCACAGACTATATTATTATATTAGTCTGTGGCCTCTACCTAAAAAAAAACCATATTATCATCTATAAACCGGAAAATTTTGTTCCGGTAGTTGTCTAGATATTAACCCTTTGTAAGTACTCTCTCGTGTAAGTAAACATAATTACTACGCTTAGCACATATATGGTAGTTTAAAAGTGCTCTAAGCGTTGAATTGGATCGCGGTGAAAAGCGAAAGTTTGATGTTTGAAGTATTCATAAACTTTGAAAGCCCTTGACGAACAGCGTACACAAAATGTTGGGTCGGATTCTATAGCCGGGTGTTTATATGTGGATTTTTTTTAAATTGTTATTTTATATCATATAGGTAATTTGTTACGTGATATTAGATTCTCCGACTTAATTTTTTTCCTAATTAAATATAATATTAATCCATTTATGAAGCGAATTTTTTTATGTCTAATTATAATTAGTCATTATCACTATACAGAATTATGATAATATTAAAATAATCTTTAATAAATATGGATATATACTTTTCTAAGAGTTTACACACCTTATTTGAATCTTGACCAAAAATATCCACCTAATATCAAGTAATCGATCAATCATTTATTAAAAAAACAATTTATAATATTTTAATTTAAGTATACATACATTTAATAAAAATAATAAACCTGTGTAAAACTTAGAAAATTAAAAAATCATCCGTGTCAATAATTATAAATTATGTGGTACTGGAACTATTTGTGCCCGCGGTTTCACCCGTGATAAATATATTCAATAAAATTTTCACCCTCGTCGCCGCTAACGCACCTTTGTAGACAGCCCATTATTATACTTATTCAAAACCCGTACTTGTCTACAGCTTGTTAGATTGAAGTTATATACCTTTCTCAATAAAATATACTATAAAAAGCAAATAAAACTGTCTAGTAGTAATTTCAGAAATTAGCACGTTCTACAGAAACAATCTCTTGAGTTTTATCATATAATATCTTGATATATTCATAATCTGTACAAATAATAACCAACATTTGTAATACATAGCCTCAAAGTCAAACAGGTATCCCACACGTGTGAGAGAAGACGTATTTAATTAATCCAAATATTGTTACGGATTATCCATCACTTCTAACCTGTAAATAAATATAGTACCGTGAAGATAAGCAAAACATTTTTGACAAAACAAAATGAACTTGTTGAACTATAATGCTCGCTCTACACAATCGTCCAACACTCGATCCGTAGATATGTAGAGCGGTGGTTCGGGCGTGTTGGCGGAAATTTGATAGGGTTGGCCTGAGATCGCTTCGGCACTCTGGCAGCGATCCCAAGCAGTAAATCGATCCCCAATCAAAGAAGTCCGAACGCGTTGGCAAACTCGCACAAACCGACCTTCCACACACCAGAGCGTGCGCGGCTATCAATCTTGTAATGGAATATATGTTTAATTGAATATTTTGTTCGATAATGGCAGAATCAGTCAAAATTGGAGTAATCACGGCTTGTTTACATAATTTAACCACTAGCGGTCGCCCAATGATCGAAATTCGACCAGCGACTTTTTAATCATAGACTATTTTCTGTTTAACTTTATATTGAGTGACAATGTCAATATTTTGGGGGTCTATATTCAATGGCACTTGTCAGGTTAGGATTCGCAGTATTAATTTATTTAAATTAATGTATTAGTAACAGATATTATAGATAAATTTTAGCTTTCTGCACTCCTACATATAAACTTTAACCGTGCCAAATCTCAAATCCTAAATCACAAATCTCCCAGTCTTCCGTGCACGCAATACGCTAGAAAAAGGGTAGAAAGCTTTTGCTTCACGCATTAATAAATATATATTATGCACTAATGCAATATAGCGATATCGCTGATATCTTTTCGACGTCTGTCTTCATTAAGAAGTTTAAAATTTGCTCTCGATATATGGAGGGCCGGTTCGGAAATTGGTCGAGTTCGCTCAAGTTCAGGTTTAAATTCGGAGTTCGGCGGTTTGACGATTGTATAGAACCAGCATAATATTAACATTACGAAAGAGAGCTCGACTGAAGTCAACGCTGATTAGATTTACCCGTGGAAGCTTTTCTATTTTTTCCTTTGCGTTTTCCTTTGATTGGAAAATTCGCATATTCATTTAACTTACCTAAGTTTGTCAGCAAACACTTTAATTTGTTTATATTTTTTACTAGCTTTGCCCGTGGCTTTGCTCACGTGGACTACAGAATACCCGTGCGAATCTTGCTCCCCCGCTCCCGACTACTTTAAAGACAAAAATGATTATTGTGGGTGTTCCTTAGAAGATAGATATATACTCTCCCAGACTTTTTTGTAGGTTTTTTAAAGCCTATAATTATGTAGTACATTAATTTGGTATATCTCTTATGGTTTACTCAGCGTTTAAGCCATTTAAGCGCCCGAATTGTTTCACCATGAACAGTTTTTTTCTATATGTGCGGAACCCTAACTATTTTTCTAAAATAAAAGTAGCCTAAGTTACTTCCTATATCATCAGCTATCTATCAGTAAAAATCCCGTCAAAATCGGTCCAACCGTTTCAGAGATTACATGGAACAAACAGACAGAACGACGGACAAAAAATTTAAAAATGGGCTTTTTGTTATAGGTATTATATATACTTTCATATGCATTTGTATAAAACTGTTATTTTGACATTACAAACAGACACTCCAATTTTATTAATTGTATAGATTTAATATTACTTTGTTACGTCCACGTGGGTGGGTTACATCTTTCTATGTAAGTGACTCACAATTTTTCACTTTAAAAAATTAATTACCGCAAGGTTTTAGAGTGCTTTTTCATACTCTCTTGGCTAACTATAATGGTCATGCTGTAAGCCTTTTGCTAACACTTCTCGGTGTGTTATGGCTGCTGCATTAAGAGCCGACCGAGTGTGTGTTATGGCTACAATCTTAGCTGACCTTGTGGCTCAAGATGATGAAGCTCAGTGAAAGACTGGCACTCAAGTGTAGCTGTCGGAACACACCGAACATAGCAGACATTCAACTTGTGCATAGTAGCTAGCCAGACAGGAATTAGAAAAAGTCCCACCCCATGCCATGGTTTGATCACGATGTTTCACGAGGCTCAACATCTCAATATCAAATGATATTTTTTGTATAAAAGCTAACAGTATAAAACAATTAAGTTTAACAAAAACGAAAACCAACTTGAATGATTTTGAAGAGTTCCCTGGTGTATCTCCAAAGTTGAAGGTCCAATGCCAATGAAATTAAAATGGGACCACCTTTGAAGTATTCCCTATCGAAGAAAAAAAAAAAACATCCAAAAAATATATTCGAATTCAGTAAGTTCCGTCTTTTTTTGAGGTCAGTAAAAAAGAACACAGCCCAGTAATCCGTACAGCATCAAATTTCAAATAAACATTCGAGTCCAACTGTGACAATGGTTTTCAGTTACTAATCAACGTTTTTGTTCTATATGCAAATGCAATTAACGTCCTAATTAAGGAGAACGTAATCACGTAAACCGTTTTGCACTGAACGACCGTAACATTTGATCATTTCAATGTATATTTAAAAGGATTTCATCTGTATGAAATATTGAATCACATAAAACTGATTATTAATAACTTTCAAATACGTATGTTTTGTATAATAAATGTATAACATTGATGTAGCGAAAACATTTTCGCTTTAGTATAATAAAGGCTATGAACTTTTATAAGTTTTGACAAAAAGAATATCCTAATACTATGGTGGCGAAACTGTATATGCATGCCAGTTATCACTATTAATACTTTAACAAAACAAAAACAATACAAATATATTTTTAACCCCCTTCAACAAAAGAAGGGAGGTTACTCAATTCAAATGTTTTTTTTTTTTTATGTTCAGCCATATCTTCTTTGTTTATGAACCGTTTTGAATGATTCAATTTAGTTGGGCAAGGAATAACCTCAACGGTGGGACCATCTTTTAGTTTCAAAGATACACAGGGGAACTTTTTAAAATAATAAAAGTTTTCTTTTATTTTTGTTAAAATTGTCTTTTATTAATTTAACTTGGGGACCTGATGGTTAATGGATACTGTCGCCTATAGACCACTGCAACACCAGGGCTATTACCCTCCCGCAGCCTGCCATAGCCCTGAGAAAAATCCGTGCTTTATTATTTAAATTCATATGAATTATATACGGTACCTATAACAAAAAAAAAATGTCTGTCTGTGTTTCATCCGAGTAATCTCCGAAATGGTTGTTCCGATTTTGACGGGACTTTCACTGGCAGGTAGCGGCGAGTGTAAGGAATAACTTACTTTTATTTTAGAAAAATAATTAAGGTTCCATGCAAAAAAGGAAACTGGTCATGTTGAATCATTTCGGGCACTTAAATGACTTACGCTGAGTAAAACATAAGAGATATATCAAATTAATGTACTACATAATTTTAGATATTAAAAAGACCATACAAAAAAATCAGCGAGAGTATATGTCTGTCTTCTAAGGATCATCCACAATAAGCATTTTTTGTCTTTCAAATAACTGGGAGCGGGGGTAGCACGATTCACGCTTGTGTTCGATCGAGAGCATTCTGTAGTTCACGCAAGCGCAGCCGCGGGCGCAGCTAGTCTTTAATAAGTAAATAATTCTAGGTTGCAAGACTACCTTTAATGGAACCAAACGTTGTCCTAATTTATCTGAGGTACCGGTTATATTGCATGAATTTGAAGCCCGTAGTAGCGACTTCCATAATCCTCTTAACTATACGAGAGTAGTGATTAATAATGCAGTGTATGTCTATATACGGACATCAACAAACTTTTAGATGTTAAGATTAAATTTGAAACTGTTTTAATAATTCAGAATTTATAAAATATGATTGATATTTTAACGAGAATTTAATATTACGTGATAAAATGGTTATAGGATATTGCCGTCTTTCATTTCCAGTACTCGATATTCATTTTTTCATACTAAAAAAATAGCAAACAAGTTTACGCTCACCTGTTGGTAGGAGGCTACTATAGCCTATCATCATCATCATCTCAGCCGAAAGACGTTCACTACTGGACATAGGCCTTCTCCAGTAATCACCACAATAAGCAGTCTCAGGTGAAAGTTTAGTTAACTTAGTTGGGGGTTGGCTCTCAAATGCAGCTGCTGGACCATACGAGTATCTATTGTTGCTTGTCGACAGATTTTCAACTTGAGGGTGGTAGCTAGCCAGGTGGCCATTAGAAAATGCTTTATCGTTACGCTTGTTTCTTCACGAAGTATTCCACCATCAATAGTTCAGACCCTTCACAGGGATACGAACTGATGTCGATTGATATGATTAATAAAAATAGCCTAGGTCACTCGAGGGGAAAGAACATTAGTAAAATAATTTTTAGAATCGAATTTAATAGTCACAGAGAATACCAGGCTTCATACAAACTCGACCTCTATAATACATAAGTATATGTTAGAAAATTGATGTAGGTATATGCAGGTATGTATGAGAAAAGATATAATATTGAGCACAAATTAATCAGCGAAATACTATATGAGTGATACAGGGATGAAGGAAAACAGCCCCCGGTTTCACATCTATCACTCAAACACTGTGTTTTCATTCCATTTTCCCGTCACAGTTCGATCGTAAATGGTCGCTCATTCGTCGAATAAATACGGGTCGACAGTGTTTGTTATGCTTTTTTATCTCAATGTCTTTACACATCCAACTGTCGATAGATTGTAAACGAACACTAAAATTTGCAAGTTAAAGATTACTTTTTCGTACATTTATAAACTAACTGGATGGATTAGGATAGATTGAAACTGTGATAACAAAGAAACGAATAAAATTAGCCTTTTAAAATTAACATTTTTCAAGACCAGTATTATTCATGATTTGACTTTTAATAGATATAACTTCAAATATTCTAAATTTTTAGTGTCCGTTCACAATATTATATCGACAGTTTACAATCCCACTAAATGGTTTATAAACTAACGATTCATACAATTATCCAGTAAACATAATTCATAATACTTGCTGTATGCATTTTGACAAGCATTTCACTTTTTGTTGAAAATGTTAACATAGAATTGTCAATCATTTCATTATACTTTTTTTTATCATTGCATATTTATTTGTATACTTAATTCCTTTACCTTGAGGGAACTTTTGATCATAATTACTGGATGATATGAGGATAATAACATTTTTTATTGAATAAGTAAAAATAGTAAATAATCATGACTTATTAAAACATTACATTTAAAACCTAAGTATGAATTCAAAATGAAGGTTTTAGATTTTATTCCAATTAATAATAAATTTAATAAGTACAAAATATAGAAAAACCTTAAGTGATTTTGAAAATTTACATTAGATTAACAGTAATACAAGTTATATAGTACGACCTCTATTTACAACCCATGAGAGTAGTAACTGAAACTTGTGTGAATATCGTGGTTAATTACAATTGAAGGGAAAAAAACTTGACATCTTTTACACTGGAGACTTTTAGTCACGAAGTGTTCCCGTGCGCTTAACTGATGCACTTTAATGTACAAAGTTAATGGTATAAACTTTTAACTTAAACCTTTTATCACTTGGATTCCTTTTACTGTAATTGTAATATACTATAGTTAAAATTAGAACACATTGTATGTACTTCTAATTAATCAAATACTATATTATGTGTACAATTCTTATATATATGTAATTGGTTTGCCAAAACAGCTTCAACGAATTGAATGAAATTTTGTGTTTAGATAATGTTTTACATACCGCCCAGATATTTATCTTTTATTGTAAAAATTGTTAAAGTAATTTTTACGCAGTCGTATCCGCGGGTTAAACTTGTTACGTATAATTTACGTTCAATAACTTTTAGTACGATGTCTCACAGAACAATAACCAATAGAGATTGTGTTGAAAAGACTTTTTAAATTAACGAGGAGGGAAGTCGGCTTACTCAAAGTGCAATGTTGGTTTATTTAACATAAAAGTTATAATGTATTAAATGACATATTTTATACACTTTAAAGTATGTTTTTTAAGGTAAAAATGTAAGGTTAATTTTGTTTAGTTTTTTTTAAACCTAGTTTAATGGCTAGACTATACCTATATCTAATTCAGAGTAAATCTATTCTAGTCTATAAGGAACATATTAATCTTATCGCAGTCGCTAAATTATGTTTTATTTTTGTTGACTTTATGCACATTTTATGAAAGAAGTTTAAAGCGAGAACTTGATTTGTTATATACATTACAGGACACGATAAAATAAACCATAATAAATAATAGTTTCATAATAATTAAACAAAGATACGAAAACAACGCTATAGTGACGTTAAATTAAATTTAATCTTTTATTTACATTGAAGAAAAAAAAGCTTTTATACTTCATCATGACCTGCGACTGTAGAATCCACTTATCATCAAATCACAAATCCACCAAATCTAAACATATCTTGTTTTATTGAGGCCTCGCTATGAACAGTATCAAGGACATCATCAGATCAGCTCGTTGTCATCGAAGTTACATAAGTATTCCAAATGTCAGCTCAAACGGTTTAGGGAAATAGAAAAAAATGTAATTGCTAAATTCGACCCACGCACGAAGAAAAAGAAGGCCTCCCAGACGTATCTATCCATGACGAAACCCTATCAATTTCTGCAGTTCTCATTGCCCCAAAATTTGCACGGGTGTGACTTACAAAACGGAATTTGGTTTTAAAAATCCGGTCGCATGAAGCGCAGTTTCGCAATCCGCTTAAATTATACGTGTATACGTAAAGGGCTTGGGTGGAATTTTGCAAGGAAAGTGTTTGGCGTCAAGGTCTGCAATTCGGGAACATTCATACATTTCTACACCCATATTGACTGCATTTCGCAATTCCGTATCCGAAATACAAGCTCCTCTCACACATCATTGGACAACCTGAAAGATATCAAATGACGTTTTAGCACATCCCTGTAGCGTAAATACAGTCATTCAGTCTTGTATTTACCTGAGCTGAGTTCTGAGCTGAAAACAGACTTTGACAATCTGGAGTATTCCATGCATACAAAAGTGTCCACACGAACTCAGTTAACCTTTCATCAGCAAGTTTTTCATACCAGACATTTTAGTCTGGCGGACAACATCCAAGTTGGAAACACAATCTTGCCATATCAACCAGAGTATAAATCGAAAGGTGAAAACATAACTTTAATGTCACCTCTATAAAAACACCAAGTCTCCAAACTGTAGAAAAGCAGAGGGAGTACAATGGCTCTGTACACGAGTTTCATGTGTAACTTGAGATCGTAGATTCCCGGACTCGATGGTTGAGCCTGTCTAGGGCAGCAGCGTGTTTAGCAATCCGGAAAGAAATCACAGACTTGAGACGACTGTTGCTCTGAACTAGATTCCTAAGGTAATGAAATAAACCTCGTCCAAAGGTTTACCCCTCATAGTGACTTCCTTCGCACCTTAATAATGATGTAATAAGTAATTAAATTTAAGTTTAGAATCATACAACTAATCGTACATAGCATTTAAATATACATTTCAGCGCTAAAATTAATTAAAATATCTAATGTTTACTCTAATTAAAATTTGGTCTGTGGCGACTTCAAAGCCTGCATTGGCCATGTATGTTATATGTACCTTTTAACACAGTATACATACTTATTTTACACTTTAATTTTAATATTTATATACTTCTTACCACATATAAAATCGTAAGTTGTCCATAAAGTATTGAAAAATAGCACGCAGCGTAAGTATGTCGTAAATTGATAGTAATCATGCCATCGCACGAATTATGAACGGCCTGTGGAGGTCATTTCACATAATTCTTTGCATTTTATAAGAAGACAATTTTGCCTTTAGCCGTTTTAAATTACCTTTAATAATATGCCTAAATTTCCATCTTTCTGTCTTCTTAAGGCACAGTAGAATGGTATGCAAAATCGTTTATATTTTTGTTAATGCTCATTATACACAGTTACTTATTTTTTCATGGATTTAGTACATACTTCAGTGCGCATCTGGCTACCTGCAGCGACTCCTTTCTTCTTCTTAAGTCGTCAAATCAATTGTCATTTTGAAGTTATTAAGAGTTAACTGTTAACTGTTTAGTAACTTAACGTATTAGTTTGTAGGAGTTAACTGTTTTTCTTCTGTATTTTATAATGGCAACTATGTTCATCCACAATTCTGAGATTCAAGATTCAAGACAAGATGGTTGCTCCCTTACTAAAATTGGCCATGGAGTTTTTGTGGAAATTTATAATGCATGTTCCTTGTTATTACTTATAATCCACTTCATTTGTACACAATAGTCAAACTACATTACGTAAAATATCATCAAAATTATATAATATAGGCTAAATAACATCAGCTTATGAATAACAAAACCACCTCAAAATCTGTCACGTCTCATCAAGATTCTACCAAAAACTCTTTTACACTGTTGCGCTTTCATAAGTCTAATAAAATAAGATTAATAAACACTGAAATACGTAAATTATACTTTAAAAACTAGTACCTGGTTTAATATTTAAAATTTTTAATTGAACCTCCTAGGAAAACATAAATATAATGTAATAGAATAACATTTAAAAATATACTTATGGTATTTATACAATACATAAATAATATCGCCTCATAATATACTTCATATAAAAGATTCATATTAAAAATAATTATACGTTATTTCCACTTAACAAAATGTGTGACTGATGTTAAGATGCCTCTCCTTATAAACGGTGTAATTTGGGCCGCAAGGTGCCCTTTTCTGAATTTATTGTGACAGTGATTGTCATATTATATTATTAGCAGAGTTAATGTAAGGGGGGGTGCTATGAAAATATACCTTTTATTTACAACCGTAGAAGGTACACTGTACATAAATATTTTAATTTATTTGAATACATGCATATATATAGTGTCACGTAGTGTAGAACATGTTATAATCAAAGTTAGAATTAACAATAACTTGTAGAGAACAGTCGGAGTGACTAGATGCGTAACTCCGGGTTTCCGAAAATGAACGAGTCTTGGAGGCCGGTGAAGCAGTCAAAGTCTATAATGGCTCCAGGGCTCTTAAGGCTAACAGTATAGTCAGTTAAAAAGGGAAGTCTTTGGAATCAACGATAGACTGTTGCAGGTTTCAAACCAACGAGTATTGATATTGTCTAGTACAACAAAATTTCTTTATTATGAGAATGAAATGCGCTAAAATTATACATTTTAAAACAGGCCTTAGTGCACTTTAATGTAATAAAATCGAATTACAGATTTGTACAAAATTTTATGTTCTGTAGTTTTCTATATCGTCCTATATGGTAGTCTTTTATTGTTTTTTATACTGCCTTCAAACAGTGTATACTATATTAATTTTTGTAGGAACTTTAGCAATCTCTTTACGTTATCGTTTATCGTCGCGATTTGGGGTTCAGCCTGTACATATCCAGTTAAATTAATGCAGGCCAGCATGACAGCAGTGACCGTCAATGGATTGCGATCTCTCACTGGTGGCCGTTTTGTTATAGATATACTTAGCTTACCATCAAGAACAGTACAGTAAATTTCCCGTGCTACTATAAAAAAAACGTCTGAAAACGAACGTAAGTCAATATAAATTCCAAGATTATTCTCAAATGCAAATTATTAAATTTAAATGTTAAATAAGTTGCAACAGCAGAGATAATAGACCTTAAAAGCAAAATTCAGCTTAAAGTTTTATACAAGTTACGGATTGTTAAATTAGAAATTTACTTAACTTGATATTAAATAGATAATCGCCCAAGGTCCATAAAGTAATTAAAAAGTTAAATTTAATGTAATCAAGAAACTTAGTCCGTACTCAATTAAATTCAACAAAATCGCTGCATCATTTGACTGCCTGTGATTACTGACCTTTTCAACTACTAACTTCGTGATAAAGTTTAGTTGAAATTAGCAACTAGTTTATATAGATTTTTAGGATAACATTTGTACAGAATCTCACTTGAAGATAAGAGATGCCATTGCAGGGTGTTCTAACTTGGTAAGCTAGCTCTGAGGTATCTAGACAAGACCAGATAACAACTCTAAGACCTTGTTATGGTTTAATTTTTATATTTTCCTTCACTGAAAGTTCTGAGTTTCTTAACCATCCAAAATTTGAAATGCGTAGTAATGCGTCTAAAGGAGACGTTCAAACAGCTTTCCAGTGAATTTGAACTTCATGTGGTTTACATACTGCCATTTGATTGCCTTTAAGGTGTATAGATAAGATTTGCCAAATTTCTTCTTAATACTTTCTTGACTGTACGAAACACTTTTGTTGTTTAATGAGTTTTGGCGGTGTATTTAGTGTTTAGAAGTAGATAGTTGTACGTTATCCAATAATTTCTAGACTAAACCTTTTATGTGTATGCAACATATATTATTAATTAGGATTAGTATCGTTCTGGATCGTATGTAATAACGATGGTATGATACTTTATGGTGCTCACTAATAAGCTATCATCAAACTGGCTAATGTCGGACATTCATCTGTATGATTCGGCAGCTGTATTTGCGAACCAGCATCCTTTTTATGAGTCTGAACATTTTCATCCTCATCATCAATGTCGTTCGATACTGAGCCAACTTTTTTTATGGTTTAGTGTGTGGCGCTTTGATCATCACTATTTGATTTGTACTTGTCGTTTATTAAGTAGAGACAATTAGAAATGTTCGAACAGAAAACATGTCAGAAAAAGACCTACTACTAAAAGATTTACTATTACGAATTACCTGGGTAATAATTTGGTGTACACCTATGTAACTTATTGCTTATAAATTAAAATAGACTATTACAATATTACAGTCATCCTGCTCCAACCTGTCGATTTATTTATTTAGTAGGCACCTCAACTTATGGTACATCTTAGCCGTATAATCGCACGACCTATGATCCCCAAAAATGTTTCCACAGTCTCCCCGGATATTAAGTTACGATGTGATCTAAGATGATGACACGTGGAGGACTAGCTCTCAGTGTACTGCCAAAAGACACCTAGAGATCCTCAATGACAAATTTTAAAACTTTAGTTGGTAACTACCCAGACGAGTATTATAAAATTCCATTCCATCAAGCAATGCAATCCTTGTGCAAAAGAGTATTTAGAAAGTAAAGTAATTTATTAGTATATGGGTTGTGTATCGAATGTATTTATTCAAGCCGTGTCTGAGATTACAGAGCGCGACCAAGTTTTATTGGAAGCGAACAACTTATACGAACCACTCCGGTAACTACACGCTCGAGTTCAAATAAGGTTTAGTAACATAAAATTACTTTCAACTACTTTTCCTTGATAATGTTTATATTAGTTATTTTAAATCATAGTTCAGAATTAACACTTTGATTTATTTTCTAGCATGATTTTTGATGATACGTCTAAATTTTTTAATGTTAACCGCAACAAAGAGTAGTGCAATCATAGCTGAGGCCAGTGATAAATAAATGTATAGTATAAATCCTTAAATACATGGTATAATTTCAGGTAAGCGGAGCCTAGAATTAAACGAAGTTGACTAATAATTTTCATGTTAAGGCACCCATCAAACTTCAAAGGTGCGTTTGTTTGTAACGAAAGTACTCCGACGCGGCTGTAGCGGTAAATTAAAAATATTCCCAAATTGCGAAACCGTACCGCACATTGTTTCAAGCGCTTTGAAGCGCGTACAGTATATTTTTTAATACACTTTCGAGTTGTAATTTAATGTGTTTTTGTACAAGTGTTTTGGATCATGGAATATGATGCCATTAAAATAATGTCAAATTATTTTCAGTTTTATTTAAATGAAGACAATAGTTGTTGAATCTATGCAAGGTACGATTGCGAAAGTACCACCGCTAAACAGACATATTTTTTGAGATTGGTTATCAATAAATTGCATTCACCACTTAACATCAGATGGACTGCATGCCTGTGTATAAAGAAAATACATTGCCTTGCTGAGCGTGTTGTATCGTTTGTATCATGGTGAGTGTTTTTATTCTAATTCCCTAATTGTAATCGAACTCCTATAATCTAATTCCCTCCTCTCAGTTCCACAACAGATCCACATACACTAGGGTTCGGAGTCACAGATTTACGATAACCTCCATCTCGGTAAGGACTAAAAATTCTCATTGACTTATCTTTGTCATACCGTGAAGCTGTGGAAACTTCTCTCGGTCGATGTGTTCCCTCCTTCTTACGAGCTCCGTTCCTTCAATCGTAACGTCAAGAAATATTTATGCAGTCTGTCATGACAGTAACGACCGCCCAAGGATTACGATCTCTCGGTGGTAACCGTTGTGTTTGGATTGTACTGTGCTTACTATCAGGTACAGTACCGTCAAATTGTCGAGATACTATATACATAAATATTACTTTGTTCACTACATTGCGATAAGAATAAATATTCAGCGAGGCGCTAATTTTAACAAGCTATGTTATTGAAAAGGGAAAAACCGACTGAAAGAAAGAACCACTGACTAAATAAAAATTCTATTTTTGCTTTTTATTTGAATCCTACACGTTCTTCTTATATAGTCTATATCACTCCCATAGTTAAGACGAATCTAACGACACCTCATATGCTAAAATCCATTAAATCGTTTAGGCTACAGAGCGTGACAAAGAAATTGACATACATACATGCATACATACATACATGTATAAAAAGTGCATAAGTGCATTCTTAAGGCCTAAACTGAATAAAATATTTTTTTTTTTTATTTTGTTTAAAAAAAATTGTAATTGCATACCATGTATTTCCGCCAATATTTAAAAAAATATGACATTAGAGCGACACTAACGCGCTTTAGTGGAGAAAGATCTGTCATCCAATTTCCAGACATTTAAACCCGTGACGATCACCTTATATCTAGGTTCCGTGGTAATAATATTTGAAGGAGTAAAATAATTATAAGATTTAAAAAATAATTTTAATTTTGAAGCAATGATGGCTCAGTTGGTAGCATGTACGAACTCCGCGTTGATGGATGTGAATTCGAGTCCCTGCATGAGCCTGAGCTTTCGGTGAAGGAAAACATCGTGATGAAACCATAGCATGGTGGTAGGGCTTTATTTTAATACACGCCTGGCTAGCTACCACCCTCAAGTTGAAAATCCGTCGCCAAAAACCAATAGGTGTATTTCGGCAGCAGCATTTGAGAGCCAGTCTTCCACTAGGTTTAGCATGCTATCATCTTAGGCCACATCGTCACTTAAATCAGGTGAGATTGTTACCATAATACTAAAACCTATAATAAAAAAAATAGTGTGGTAACTTTTAATATGGAGAATGATTTAATATATTACATCCCGATTCAAATTTAATTTAGATATAAAACAATTTTAATCACTTTAACTTATCAAACACATTATATTAATTGAAAGCCTTTCTCCCACCAGGCTATTTACAAGCGACTCGTGTTTGATACGCACATCCTACTAATTTCTCGTAAGTAGCCACCGTACAACTTCACTTTGTTCCGTAGACAACACGACACGACGCGACGCGTCGGTAACGCGTTTGACTGTCAAACGCAAAATTTGACATCAGTTTTATACAACCATAGATGTAGTATAATTACATCTATGTATACAACTATAATGTGCTGCTCGACCTATGGTTCACGTCTCAGTCATTAGCTTTCGAATAGCGTCGTTGGAGAACGGCCTAATATTTATCAAAAGCAACCGTTTAAAACACCATTTATAATATTTCGATACTATAAAAATACCTACATGGTAAAAATATACGATATTTTCTTAAAAGCGAAAACCCGTTGGGCCATATTCGACCTTTTTCTGATTTATCGTCAACTTTTCCCGTTACTTGTGTAGTTCATATAAGTTTTATTATGCGAACCCGAATCGAGGAAGTTCCGAAGTTTTTCACTCGAGTTCGGTTTATTGAGCGTGTTGACTCACATTGTGATTTTGTTTTTGTCATTTAATAATATTGTTAAAGTTTTAAATTATACTTATTTATTTATTCCGTAGTATTTTAATTGTATAAACTCTTTTAACATTTTCCTCCGTTTATTAACTCATGAGGGAATTTACGACACCAATTCCTTATATAATAAAATACAACGGTATGTATAAAACATCGGCGTGTTTATTGACTTAGAATTACCATGTTTTGGACTTAGTAAGACCAGCAAAAGTTTGTTTAGGTAACGGTGTTAGGTTCTATAATAAGTTATCGAAGCACATTACTGATTTGCCGAACAGTGAGTTCAAGGACCATGTCAAGCAGGTTTTACTGACAAATATTATAATAATAGGGTGAACCATTATGTGAATGATAGTGATGTGTGAAAATATGTTCTCGATGACAGGAATGTTTTTTGAACCGGTAGTAGTGTTTTGACATTCATAAGTACATTCTTAGAACCTAAATTCATCTGTTATTTCTTAGGGCCTATTGACTTATTGGCCTAGTGTTCAAACTATTTACCTAGCGTCTGTGCTATTAACTGGACGCTCTTGAAAGGCGGTCGAGGACTCTGGCAAGGAAATTGTTGCTTGAATCGTCGGACTGTTCACATTGATATAGATGTTCCTCATTGTCAACCCAGCCATGATTAATAAAGACAACGCCAACCTTGTGTCACGCGGTCAACATATTTCATCATCCATACCCCGTCCTATGTGATGTCGTTGATGGATCTTTACGTACCAATAATCACCCCTACTGTTAAGTGAAATACAAACAACTTAAATTAGCTCAATATAAAAGAAATAAAATATTTTGTTCGTACAGAAATAAACGCCAGACTACTATGTTTTTTAAAAATAGAATATGAGGTTTCAATCAACCAAATTGCACTATTTTATAATCTAGAATTAATTTTTATAAACGTATGCTATTAGGTTTACTAGCGGTCGCCCAATAATCAAAATGCGACTTAGGGGGGTTAGGGGGTCTAAATTCAATGGCACTGGTCGGGTTAGAATTCGCAGTATTAATTTATTTAATTTAATATATTAGTAAACAGATATTATAGATAAAATTTTAGCTTTCTGCACTTGTTCTTCATATAAACTATAACCATGCCAAATCTCATAGTCTTCCTTGCACGCAATACGCTTAAAAAGGGGTAGAAAGTTTTTGCTCCACATATTAATATAATAATAATTTGTTCACCGCAAATTACGGGTAATCACTAAACAGTTAAACAGTTATAGCGTTTTTATTCCTGTACAAACGACAGATGTTTTCGAGAGTTAGCATTAATAAATCTATAAATTGGACCCTCGGTGTTCGAATCTTTTTGTCCCATAAGCGATACATCACGGCACACATTTCGTTTATGACGCGGTTTGATTAATACTTACGTCTGCGCTTTTGGGCGTAATTGTTTACGATTATTTTGATAAATATTTTTAAAAACACTGCAGCCACAGAACCCGTCTAAAAACCTGAAAAGGATTGATTACATACTTCTGTCCCTGTAATTTGAATTGTGAAATTAGTTTGATGAAAAGATACAAAGCTATTAAAACTTGTGTAGCTTTAATTGATTTTTATATCGGTCATAGTGTGTTGAAACGGTGTTTGTAAAGAATTATGTACGGTTAGCATTTCAGTTATTTAATAGTAGCAAAGCGATTGAATCAGTACTTGAGATCAACATTCCATCGCCAGTTGATGCTGTCACGCCGACCTTATTTTAAATAGAAACTGGATATGCACCGAATGATCCAGAAATGCGACACGTAAAAGCGAATCATAATGGATGTCTTTTCACCAAATTCGTGATGCTTGTAACCCAGTTGGGGTGTACAGCCTAACCACCCCGCAATCGCTATGTCTTTGGAAGACAAAATAAGGTTTAACAAAATGATTTTAACAAAAACACCTCTGGGTCCCTAACCAAGCTGTATTTCTACAATCGTTAACGATAATAAATAAAGAACATAAGACAATTTGTAACAAAAACAAAACCGACTTCAAAGATTTTGAGGAGTGTATCTTTAAGGTTTTATGTCCAATGCCAATGAAATTAAATGGAACTAACCTTAAAGTTTTCCCTATCGAACAAAAAAAGAATCATATAAATCGGTTCATAAACAATAAAGTTATGGCTGAACATGAGAGCCTCCTCCTTTTTTAAAGTCAGTTTAAAATGTATGGCACTGACATATCTAACCACGTGATTTAACGTTGAGATATTTCAATCCATACATTATATCATCTTCTGTTAGCGTTAAAAATTGTAGAAAGGTATCTTGGCTAGGGTCTCAGATGACCATAGAAGATTACATTTATTCTAACTCGAAACTCTACTTTTTAGTTATAATAATTTAAAAAAAAACTATCCCCAATATTTTGCCCACCTTACGCACGTACCATTGACGTCGACGTAGGTACACTTATAAATAAATACAGTTAAATACTTTATAATCTAGATTCTAGACCAAAGCAATTTATTCATATAACATATGTAACTAATTTCATTCAATTAATCGTGATCAATACTTCGATTATTTCTACTTACATTTTTATTTATACTAATGGTAAAGTGAATATTTAATAATATTGATATTAAGAATGACAGAAACTGCTACAATTTAAAAGTGAGTAGAATTAATTAAAAATCGGAATTTTCACACCGACACACTAATACAATTGTGAAAATTACTAAATAGCTTTTGTTAGGCATCTGGTTGGTGATAAATACAATGCCTTATACCTCCATAAATTCTTCAATGCTTTCTTTCATGCAAATCTCTCAAAAATAATTTACGTTGCGAAGAATAAATGTACAAAGAATATCACGAATTAAAAAATAGGCAGTAATTGATGACTGCCGGCAGAGGCGAAATTGAAAACTATGAAGCAACAGTATTTTTTTAGATGTTCAAATGAAACGTTGTATTAAACAATAAAAGTTTCATAACTACTTAATATAAATACATTAAATGTAAACCTTTCTTCTGGATTCTCTATATCTCTTTCGCTTAGTAGCTCTATTCCCACTTCTTCTATTTATCACGAACGGCGTCAAAAAAATGATTTTCGGGCTCTTACATGGTTTACATTGGCTAAACCTTATGAGATACATCAAAATAACGTCATTACTTATATCATTTATTATTGCCACAGATATATAGGTAATTTTAGCTTGTCGCTGTTAATGACTTGAACTCATAAAATTTTACCCATCCAAATATCCTTAAATTTTCACTTCAATAACATAGTAACCAATCAACCACGGGCAAAATCTTTTTAAAAGTTTAATACCCAATGCAAGATATGTTTAATATAACATAATATAATATTTATTGGAGCTAAGGTCAGTTTATATCCTTCAGACCGCGATGTTTCATTTCTGACGTATCGTATACATTATTCTATGAGAGTAATTTGTCTGAGAACAACGAAAGATTTTTCGCTACGAGCATAAGGGCAATGACGGTAAGACCAGCGAGTCAAGACTCAAGCCGTTTTTGTTGTATGGTACAAGTCATCAGCTATAAGCGAGTTTTGTATTCAAATGGATTGCGAATAAAATTAAAACAACATATTGATGTCCTTTAGACGCTGGGTAGTTGGACATGATAATTGTACCTGACAGGATTGTGACCACCAAATACCAGGTATAATAACATCCTCTATATGCGCACGCTTAGGCGTGTCGCGTTTCGAGATCAGCCGTTGTCTCATATCGTGTAATGAAGTGGTAGGAGAGAGGGAAGTAGTAGTAAGGTCTGTAATCATTGGGTTATAACTACCATACATATAATGATTTAGATTCACGGCAATGTATCAACCAAGTTCGTCACGGGCAATACCAGCCAGTGTGTATATTTGCACGAATCATTTCGAGGTACTTTTGACCCCTACTTAAATCAAAAACTATTCAAACTATACACTTGAAATTTTCTATGTATAATAAAACTCTTTTGAACACCTAGAATTATAAATTTCACGAATAAATCCTAATATAGTTCTGAGTTTAAGTTTTAACTGTGAATAGATATTACATTAATTTATTATTTATTGAGTTATTATATTTATTATTTCAATAAATGTTTTCGTTAATTTTTCCTCCTTTAGACTCAAATTATTTTGTCGTAATTTTTTTAAACATAAAACTTGTCAAGTTATAAATCCCATTTCAAAGAATGTAACAATTTTTTTTGTAAAATATTGTAAGAATGTACATTTCTACAGCTATAATTAAAAGAACAACTATGGAACTTGGCACGCTTTAGATCACAGCTCTTTAGTGTATGACGTGGTAAATTAGTTAAGTTAGAGAAATAACAAATTGAAGCTATATAAAGTCTGCTCGCTGTCGTTTACTTTTTGTACCAAAGGTAAAGTGAAGAGCTTACATGAACCGTGTGGCGATAGTATCGCATCGCATGCTATCGCTTCTAATCGCCTATTGTGCGATACTTATCAGCCACCACAATAGGTTCCCGTATGAGAGATCGGCCAGTCATGCTCTTTAATGATGTCAATTTGTTCCGTTTATTTTTAATGTCAACGAAGATTTCGCAAGTTTCGTATCTTAAAAATGAGACCGATGTTGGTGAATACCTAACAAGTACCAATAACAACTAACTTAAAAGTAAGTTCCGCTTTCTTCGAGTGGATGGTGTTGGCCTATCAATTGACCAATGTTGCAAGCTTCCCGTCTACCAAAATTTCATAAGAATCGGTCAAGCGCAAAAGCGGAAAAAAATATGACATGTGTAAAGAAAGAAAGAAGTACAGATATATTAAAATGAAAATGAAAAAGGTCACTGAGGACATGGTGTCACGATAGATTATTACTTTTCTGTATATTATATTCATATTTCCCTTTATATCTCCTATTTACATTATGGTTTTAGTAATAACCGAAATAATCCGGATGAAAAAAGAATCATTAGGGACGTGCCAACGAGGCCACACGGCTTCCGAGATAATACGACCGACTCGAAAAACAATCTGCAATTATAATGTAAGCGTAATGACAACTTGCATATTGCATTACCCATTGGATTAGCTCGGCGGGGTGGCAATGGGGTGGGGGCGTGTGACGTTTTTCTTCGTTTTACTAGATATACACAAAAGTGGTAAAAACTTTAGAAGCAATTTTCTCCTTAAAATTTACTTTTATGATTTTTATAGCGAGGTAGGGCATACAGAAAATTCTTTGGAGATGTGAAATCCGGCTGGTGAAATACATTCATCTTACAGAAGATCGTAAGGGACCTCCCCTTACCCTTGAACTCCCTGTTCAAGGTCGGTAATGCAATAGTGATCCTTAGGGTCTTATAAGCGTCCATAAGTTACGGTAGCAGTTTACCATCATGGTTTTTTTTTTAGGACTACACTGTTACACTGAATGCTACGACGCTTTGTGAGTTAAATGGATTGAAAGTCTTATCGCTTTGTCCTAGTGTGCTGTTGAAAGCAGTTACGCTTTGCAGAAATGTGTACTGAGTTTGATGAAAGCTTCCACGCTTTGTTTTGATGTATTATTGAGTTATAGATAAGGTTGCAAGCTATTAGAGACGCTAAGCCTGTACAGCTACCAGCGGCCTGAAATATGGAAATCAACGCGAGAACGCACTGACTTGCAGAATGGCCGTGTTAGGGATTACAAAATATGCGTGGTTATTTTATTTATTTATCTGCAACACATAATAACATCATAGACAGCCGATCTATGGATAGACTGACACCACATCTAAGTTGTCAGTTTTAAAAATGATGAAAGCTGTCAGTAGTGCGTTTCGATTGAGTTTGACTCACTTAATTTCGAGACAGCGCCCGCGCCAGGTGTGCGCACTGACTAAATGAAAACGAAGTGGCGGATGCCTCCCGCGAACACATAGAAGCCAATATTTTCATATCCGCGACATACATATTTCTGCCTCCTGGGAGGAAGGAAGAAACATGTGTATATTTATTTAGTGATCTGTTAATTTTATTCAGGATGCCTGTACGCTTGTCCTGCCACCTTAGTTGTATAACGGCCGTTTTCAATGACTTATCTATCCGGTTATCTGTTACTTAAAGATAGAAAAATATAACCTTTTGTCTTTACTTTTTTTAATAACCTATCAATGGATATTTTTTCGTATCTACATAATATATATCCAGATCCTATAGTTTGGGTAGATAAGAGGCAAGCCGATATCTGTATTAAGTTAAAGATAGTACTTATTACAAATTTATACTAATCGCGGATAGTAAACTAAGATATTTTATTGAAAACGGCCGTTAAAAAACACTTTGTTTTATTTTTATTGTAACGAGATTACATAACGCGAGATGGGAGTTTAATTGCAGAAAGAGTCCCACCCGACAGAAACAAAAAACACATATTATACATAACTATGTATTAAAAATGAAATCGAATGTACTGAATAAATTTATAATTTGTTTATAATACATTTGTAATAACTAATAGATAATAAAATATTTGATTTCATAACTATGTATACCTATAAATATGTTGCGGGTGTTGACAGTTGATACCTTTACCTAGTGTATGGTGATCTCGCGATCAGTATTACTACATAATTGGCGTCCAGCACCCCGCAAATTGCACGCAAGAAACTGAAGAATGATTATAACTATATCAAAGTCGATAACGTATTTAAAAACTTAGCTATGCAATTATTTTGTAATTACCAACTACACTCTAATATCTAGATGGGTGAATTTTGCATTTTATATATTATATGAAAACATTATTTTAATATTTTAAGCATTATCAATTTTGCATAATTCTTTCCTATATTTGCAATATAAATATTTAGTTGAAGATAGTGTTAGTGTTAAAGTGTTTAAGTGTGATAGTTTGTGAATTGGCTTTGAAGAACAACTGCTGAAAATCCGGGGATTTTTTTTACTATGAAGGAAACTTGGGAAAAAGCTAATTACATAATTCACTGAATGCAACATTTTTGTTAATGTTCGTTCTTCATTTTAATTTTCGCATACAAGAATGTTCCATCTCAAAGTTATTGATACGTTCGCCAAACTGTGACAAATACAAAAAAAAAATACGGGCCGAATGAGATCCATCTTCTTATGATAGTCTAAGGCTAAGCCATAAATTGCCATGAACATTCTCTAAATAGATAAATAAAAACCTTACAGTAATTTTAAGTATGAATATTTTACATTTAAATATTCAAAATATTATTCTCATAATTAGACGCTCGTGTTTGTTTATGCCCCTCAGTTTTATTATTATGATCTAGGCCAGTAGTTATGTTAGGCTAAGCCGTTTAACTAGTTACTAAGTGTTAGAAATATACAGCTAATATCAAGGTACAATTTAAATACCAAAATAAATTTACAATTTTATGAAGTTAAATTTTGTTCTTTATATTACCTTTGTTATTTGAACACATAGTTTAGGAGATAAAATAATTTGTACTTGTCATATAAGTATACAGAAATAAGGTTTATAATAAAGTTTGTATGTTTGTACGAGGTAATATCTCTGGAACCGATTGTCAGATTCTTTCTTGTACGCCACTTATCCCGTCTATACCCTTACGTGGGTACGCCGTCAACGCTTAAGTCCACCTGCCGTCCCTCTGCCTGGAAACATGTCCTGCACAATTCCATTTCCAAGGGAGGTAGGGCACAAAGAAATTATTTTCTAAATCTCTTTCTAGTTGGGTCAGCCCGAATTGTGAAATACCCCCCACCGCCACCAACAGAAGATCGCAGCCAAATAAACTTTGTTCCTGCGGTGGGTAGGGCTTACAGAGCTCCTTGGGATAGGATAAGGGTCAAGGTCGGCAATGCGTTAGTATGGTGACAAGTATCCATAGACTAGTCCGTATACTCGTTTCGTGGACCTTAGTGTAACGTGTGTAGCATGGCGCGGAAGTATTTCACTAATACGAAGCTACATTATACCTGAATGATATAGATAATTTTGTAGACTTATCAAATTAATTAACGCTAATGAAATTGCGAACGGTTGCTAGCTAAAGATACAACCTAAATATACCAAGAGCCTAGTCGAAGCGTGAAAAAATAAGAAACGTGTATTTACTATCTCCAGGGACATTATACCTATATTTACGATGATAATATCCTATCTCAACACTTGATGTCGGTTTATCTCGCAAAACCTTTTTCATCCCGACTTTACGCTCTGAATTATGTAGCGATGGTATGTATTCTATGTACTCTAACTCTTGTACAAAGCATAATTTAATTTAATTTGCAGCGAGCACGTCGCTCAAAGTATAATATCATGGGAATGTACTAACTAGAAATTCTTCTTATATCATATTAAACAATTTTGATAGTAACGGTATTTTAGAATCAAGTTTAGCATATTTCATATATGGCCTGTTTCTTCTTGCATTTGGATTGACGGTTGTGACCGTCGTTGACTATAGATTGCAAATGTTTTTGCGTTTGTAGTAGTAGTTTGTATTAATACACCAGTTTGCGCTAGCTAATATCTATCACGTGCCTCGCACTCTATTACATCTACACTATATACCACCTACACGTATACTCTATCGTATACTCCTATAAACGCAAAAACGTCTCCAAGTATTTTAGCTGTAGTATTGTTTTGTCGGAAATATTATTCTTTATTCCAGCTTGCAGTGATCATTGCTGTCTCTTGAGCTTTTGCGCCTTCTACAGTTTTGTCATTAGTTCTGTTGTATTCATCCTTCGGAAGAATTAGTGACTTTAGAGTTCCTTTACTACTCGTTTGCTACTATGAGACTTATTATTGTCAGTGATGAGTATTATGAGTCTTATTCTTTATTATTGTCTTATTATTATTTCAGGGCGCTGCTTTTCTGAGTATTAAAAAATAGTATTATTACACAATATATAAATGTTTTTAATATTTTTGAACCCCCATACCATTAACCTTTTTATGATTTTGTAACTGTTTGGTTGACTGTGGATGCTATGGATTGTTTGTTGGATGGCTTGTTTAGGTTATTTATTTTTGTTCTATTGTTTTAACCGCTGTGTTCATCATCGAAAAGGATCGACTAATTGATTATGAAATCAACTGTAAAGTTTACTGATTTTACTAATAAAGGGGGTTTATACAGTGTTCTAGAATTCCCTTGTCGTAAACTCTATCTTCTACGCAAAACATTTGTTTTTTTTTTTTTAATTTTGAGTAGTTGTATCAGTTCTTTTTTATTTATAGTACCTACTTTACTTACTAATTGAATTAAATTAGTAATGCATAAGACTTTTATTTTATGTAATAAGTTCACTGTGGATTGTTTACATTTATTGAACAAATGAACGGATTTGTTTTTGACGAGTAGAAAATAGATATAATGTTTTGCTATTTAATTTTACAACATTAGATAAAGTCGTTTACTTAATAATTAAAGCTTGAGTTTCGAGGTCGACGTCCCGTCGGTGTCGTTGATTTCAATCTTGGAGTTCTTTTCATGGGTGTCATTCCTTTTAGTTTCTGGCTCTGGAACGACTTACTAATGTCTACCAATTTATTTAAATTCAGTATTTATTTATTCAATCTCTTTTCAGTTTCTGTAAATTCTAAATTATTATTTATGATACCTACTTTATTAATTTATAAGATGTTTTGATGAAATTTGACTTGTATTTTTTTTTAGTCACAAAGTAGCTAAAAATTCCCAAGCTTTTAGTAAATACGTGACCTCATGCGGAGACATGAAATATTATGAAGTACCACTTGCTGCTGTAAACAACCACAAAAAAATCGTAGTCCTGGGTAAGGTCATAATAGGTTGCTTCTCGTGAGGACGGAGCTGGAACATCTAGTTCATATTGGCAACAACATCATTCAGAGTGGAACACACCAGCATAGTTACCTCTGCTTTGCGGGAAAAATAAATGTGGCGGTGTTGCTCCAACAGTCGATTCTTGCAGTGGATTTCCTTTATTCAAGTTTATTATGTGATAAAAAATAAAAGTTTCCGATAAATACATTTCTTCGAAGTGTCAGGGCGTAAATAACACTATTTGTAACTCCAGCGTTAACATAAGAAGCAAACGAATGTAAGTGCGAATTAGCTAGTTCCATACAGCTGTGTTTATATGCAAAAGATATGTAAAATAATAATTAATATTAATTTGTATGAAAACGTCGCCAGGCTTGCATTTCAAAATGTAGTGTAGACCCAATGTACAAATTGCGAGTACATTTACTGACAAGCTTGTTTCTGTGAGAGCTAATCTCGGGAATACCTCGAGGCACCTCTCCACTCCGTTTAGCTATTAATGTTCCTCCTAGTTGAATGGAGTACCTTCATCTTGCTTCTCCCGTACGTTGTAATATTGTATATGTAGTAAGAAGTTTGACTACCAAGTTCAAAATAGTATTTACTCTTTGTTTTGTGTTACTTAACAAAAATCTGCACCTTAGATCTATAAAGGCGTAAGTGAGAACTAATATCTTCCGACTTACGTCTTTATACTTATAAGGTGCAGAATTGGCTGATTATGTCTGACTGTAAATACATACCGTTTTGTTCTGACAGCTATGCTTTGTAGCGAATTAAAATTATTATCTTAATTTTTATTACTATAACTAGTTTTCTCGTAAAAGATCAAGTGAAATTGTAGCCAAACGTATTTATTACCAATTATTAGTACAGGTCCTTCTGCGAAACGAACTTTTGATTCAGTATTACGCAGTAGTGTTGCTTCATATAGTGCGTAAAATAGCTCACGTGAGAATACGAGTACAAAGGAAAAATTTGCCTTAACTTAAAAGGTAATGGTTTTCACTAAATAATCATAATTATATTATTATTTTTCTCCCTTTCAAAGAATATGACTAGGTTTGCACTGTAATTAAATTTAGCACGAGTTCGTTTATACCGAATATTGTAGTGGTAAACTGTACGATTTAATGAATGTCTTAAAAAGGAACATAACTTTCCTTATAAGTACTGCATTAGTTCAAGTATAGATTTTTTATGAGCTATGTATTATTTCTAAATGTTTCGCCAAATTCTTGCAGTCTAAAAACAGCATTGTTCATGGAAAGCCGCAGTAGCTGAGACTAGCTGAACCAAGCAAAATAATTTACAAACACAATACTAGTTATGCAATTAAAATATTGTATATTCAATGGAATGATCGCAGTAGAATTGTCATCATTGTGGGAATACCTAGACACTTCTCATCTGTCAGTCGTCTCTACTTCAAGACACAACTAGTTGTTACAAATAAAAATCCCGTGTATTTTGTCTAAATTAAATTTATTACAATCTGCCGCAAAGTCTGGTGCCTATTACATGGTTTCATAAATGTAGAGGTGAATGTGTCCTATGATGGATCCAGGAGGAGATCAGAGTGGACCGTAAGTAGTTTCTATGAAAATTCAAAATTAAAACGGAACTCTGTTATCATAGAGAATTAGGTGAAGTAAAATAGAACACTTTCTATGCGGTACGTTGGTATTGAAATACTCCATGGGATTTCGCGTTTTGTTTTTAGCGACTTTAATCTAGTTGTGAGCTTAATCTTGACTCCGCCACTGTGCCTGACAGATCTTCATTCTGTGCAGTGACATCTAAAACTTCGCCTCGCGCAAATGTGATTGTTCATTACTAAAGACTGACTTAAAGGTACATTACTATGGTTTCTTTATACCAAATTGATCAAAATGGTATTTCGTATACTTTTTTTTTGTTTGAATGCTATAATGTGCTGTTTCGTTCATTGAAAATTCATGATTAAACTACATCATAATTGGAAAGGTATTTCCTATTGCTCACATTAGTAGCTTAAACTTTGAAGTTTGAATTGTCAAGTAAATTGTAAATTGGCGTATTTATGGTACGGAAAGCTATATAGTTACTGTTCTTTAGTTTTTTTTTTTTAATAGCTCGGTAGATGACGATACTGTCCCTGATAGTAAGCAGAGCACAATCCAAACACTATGGTGACCACCGAAAGATCTAAATCCATGGGACGCTGTCATGCTGACCAATATTATCATTTTCTCTTACATCGACCTGTAGAATCTTACTAGGATTGTGACGTGAATAATAGTGGTGTCTGGGAATGAAACCCTATTGTTAAGATGCAATAAAAATATAATTATCAACTGTAAACAATATTTAGACATTAAAAAATGTATAATAATAATAATAATCATTTATTGCCAATGAACTGACTACACTGTTAGCCTTAGGGGCCCTATCCAAAAACAGAGCCGCTGCGGCTTTTACAGCTTCACCGGACTTGGGGGCGAGCGCTTAGGGCACTCAGCCGCGAAAGTTTGTGACGACCCGCTCGAGGGTGCCAGAGTGGCCGAACCTCGGCTCGGGCGGTCGTCGCGAATGCGAAAAGGTCGCGATCTATCTAATTCCCTAATCTTAAGAAAATTCGAGCTAACTAACATATACTCATATGCACGTCCCCCTCCTCCTGGGAGGAAGGAGGGGACCATGCGTATGTGTATTTAGTAATCGGAATGGTTTTTCTACACTAACTAGCGCAAAAAAAGAAAAAAAAGGTCCCATACAGATCTTATGTACCTGTGTGGTGTGCACGTGTGTGTGTTCATACGTGTGTAATGTTGTATGTGGGTAGCTAAGTGTTGCACGTATAGTGTCACTTGTATCGCGCGGGCGGCTGCCTGACCCAAGGACTTCACACCGAGGAACGGACCTAGGCTTGGGTTGCCGCTAGAGAGGGTCCCGGGTGTGCGGGAGCGAAGTTGACCGCCCGTCCTCTGCGGAGAGAACGGTGGTTACGCGGGCGTGGGCGGTGGCACGCTCTGTTTGGAGAGGCGGTGGAATAGAACGCGTTTGCTGTTTGAAATGTTTGACATATCAATGTTTACGAACTATTCGTTCTTCGTTAACTTAAGTTGAGCGAAAACGTTTAAAGTCAGTCGCCACACCACTCCAAGATAACTTATGACCTTCCATATGTAGAACGCTCGAAGCTAGTTCATGAGTTACTTATGCCTTTGCAGACATAGCAACAAGTCTATGTAATATGTATAAGCGAATATTTTCTATACTTTTGACAGTTCATTGTAATTTATTTATCCGGTTTCTATGTATTCTACCGCATGTACAATGGCAAGTGCTAACAGGAACTTTTTAATACAGTGCCTTTATCACCGTTTCAAGCTTATCCCCAGGTCCTAAAACCTAAACGAATCGTGACAACAGTAAGGTTTCTAGAACCTTTTAGCTCTGTTAACCTTTGGAATGGGTTACCCAGCACAGTTTACCCCAGGGTTACGAGTTGAGGATCTATAAAAAAGGACCGAAATACGCTCTCCAAGGCCGTCAACATAACGATCCCTTGTGTTGCACTATGGACAACAGGAAAACAATTATCATTAAGCCGTCTTCCAGGTTGCTGCTCTGTGGTTATAAAAAAAAAACAATTTTATTACTATGAATTAAAGTATTATGTAGATTATCAATTCGTTTTTCGTAGTTATGGTAAGTAATAAATTACTTGACTCCTTTTATTGTACTTTTTTTTCTACTAGCTGTGCCCGCGGCTTCGCTCACTTCGACTACAGAATGCCATCGATCAAGCACACCCGCGAATCTTGCTCCCCCGCACCCGGCTATTTTAAAGACAAAAAGGCTTATTGTGAGTGTTCTTTATTAGATGGACATATACTTTGGCTGACTTTTTTGTAGGTTTTTTAATGTCTACAAGTATATAGTACATTAATTTGCTATATCTTTTATGGTTTACTCAGTGTAAGCCATTTAAGTGCCCGAATTGATTCAACATGACCAATTTTTAATTGTGCGGAACCCTAATTGTTTTTCTAAAATAAAAGTAGCCTAAGTTACTCCCCATAACATCAGCTATCTAACAGTGAAAGTCCCGTCAAAATCGGTCTAATCTTTTCGGAGATTGCCCGGTACAAACAGATAGACCGACAAACAAAAATTAAATTATGGGTTTTTTACAGGTATCGTATATACTTTCATATGCATTTAATTTAGTAAAAAGCTGTTTTTTTGACGTTACAAACGGACACTTCAATTTTATTATTTGTATTTGTGTGGTGTTTTAATTGTGTTTGTGTGGTCTTATCTAAAGTGAATTTAACCGGCCTGTTGTATAATATGGCTTAATTTGCATTTAGACTGGTCTACAATGGAATGATTTTCAATTTCTCATTCCTATCAACTATTATATATATTAGGGATCATTTGACTACAAATGTACAGCTTACTCCGACTGATTTTCCAATCAGTACAATCCATTGGTGATAATTCTTAATCACGATTATACACTTCGTTATATTTGCTGACAAATTTACTAATAAAAAGGGGTTATTATTGTCACTGGGTAATAGTACTAATCGTTTGTTTATAAACAATCCAGTCGGACTGTGAATAGTAATATAGAGGTTTTGTCCATTAAATTATCAAAATCATAATAATAGGATTTCAAATTATGAATTTTCAGCGGCTAATTTGTTTATGGCAGGCTTCGATGAAGAGATCAGTCGCTCGGTTCGTACGTTATGATAACAGTTTCAACGTAACTTAACCAATTCAGTTATATTACAAATTATAATGTCAGTTTAAAATCGGTCGATAGTTTAAAATTTCACTAGATTAATTACAAGACAATTTTAACAAACAAAAAAACCAACATCAATGATTTTGAAGAGTTCCCCGGTGTATCTTCAAAGTTGAAGTTCCAATATCAATGAAATTAAAATAGGCCTACCCTTGAGGTATCCTCTATCCAATAAAAAAAGAATTATCCAAATCGGTTCATTAAACAACAAAGTTATAGCTGAACACTTATCTGAACATCCATAAAATTAATACATTCGAATTGATTAACCTCCATCTTTTATTAAAGTGGGTTAAATAATATACTCGTTCCGGTGACGATTTCTACGATATCCGGTGATAGGTACAACGATTTCGTAAATTTAAAATCATTTAAGCTTTAATTCTCTTCGGTGATACACTGTCAGTGTCATTCGGTCGGTTTTACAACTCGATGTGATTAAAACGTTTGATGTCGGACAGTAAATGCAACGTAAAAACGAATGGTACTGTTGTAAAGACATTCTTGGTAACGACTCTTCGCTGATGATCAAATAGCAATCAATTGGCGATTACCTTACAGTATAAATTGGATTGTCGGGTCGTGTGAACTAAAGTTTTCTTTTAAACTTGTTTATTATAATTCCTCTTCTCTCGTGTCTGCACAAGCAATTATCTATCTATAAAAAAATATTATAAAACTGAAGAGATTGATTTTTGTTTTTTTTAAAAGAGCTTATCTCTGGAACTTCCAGTCAGATTTGAAAAAGTATTATTGCATTTTATAGCTTATTTAATTATCGGAGAAGGTTATATGCTTTTGCTTTAATGTCATTCTAAGGCGCTAAGTAACGGAGGAGTGACCATGAATGGCTATCTGGAAGCTATAGGCAAGTACGGGAAGTGAGAATAGCGATACACTAAACGGGTGTGATAGCTATGTTATTACAATAATAAGCACAAAAATATTCCGTTTACATGTTGTTGGCAGATTTTTGGTTCAACATAGTTACCATTAAATACTAATAAAAAATCAGACAGATATAAAAATAACAAAAAATACTGAGTATTTTGATATGTAATTCAGATTCAACTGAAATATATGTTTACCCTAGTCCCGGATAGAAGGCTACTTATTCAGCCAGACTCGCTAGGAATTAGTCAAATACGAGAACTTAAGTTTACCCACATGTCCCGTTCCCTACTACGTATGCTTAAGTAACTAAAGTTGCATTTTTCTCAAGAAAAATAAACTGTATTTAAATTCTACATTGCAAAGAGTATCTCGATAAGATCCGCTGATCTGTTCAATTTTATCTACATCACTTAGTCATCAAAATTTTAATTGAAACATGAATTTTAACTTCTAAATTTCCAGAATATATGGAATCGTAGATTCTTTATCAGGTACGAGTTAGAATTGAGTCAACCGTTACCCAGAATCTTTCTGGTTATTAAATTATTTTAAACTATGACGCAATATTAATGTTACTTTGTCAGCCAAATGTTGAAGTTACTCGCTGCGTCAATTCTTAGTAGCTTAATTGCCATTTTTTGTTTTAATTTCGAAGTTTCAATCTCAGTTTTTAACACTAGTTGTGCCCGTGGCTTCGCTCACGTGGACTTGCGAATGCCCATGTGAATCTTCCTTAGAAGATAGATATATACTCTCCCTGAATTTTTGTTGTCTTTTTAATGCGTATAATTATATAGTACATTAATTTGCTATTTATGTTATAGTTTACTCAGCGTAAGCCATTTAAGCGCCCGAATTGATTCACCATAACCAGTTTTTTTTATTTGTACGGAACCCTAATTCTTTTTCTAAAATAATAGTAGCCAAGCTCCTCCCTATAAAATCAGCTTTCCACCAGTGAAAGTCCCATCAAAATCGGTCCAACCGTTTCGGGGATTACCCGGAAAAACAGACAGACAGACAGACAAAAATTTAAAAAATTGTTTTTTTGTTATAGGTATCGTATATGCTTTCATATGCATTTAGTAAAAAGCTGTTATTTTGACATTACAAAAAGACAGTTCAATTTTATTAACTATATAGATTTAGGAGAGGTTGGTCACAGAGAAGTTTCTCTACTTGGGTCAGTCCGACTGGTGGAACACCTCCACCCTACAGAAGATGGCAGCGAAATAACCTTGTGTTGTATTCCTGCGGTGAATATGGTTTCTAGAGTTCCTTGGGTAGGGGGGGAGTGGCAACGCGCTCGTAATACTTATTGTATTACAAGCGTCCATAGGTTACGGTAGCCGCTTATCATCAGGCGGGCTGTATACTTGTATAAAAAAATATACCACTTAATATTTCTAATTCAAGATTATTTGAACATCCTTTGTAGTGGAATATAGCAATGCACACCATTTTCTTTTTTTTCATTTCAGGAATTTAGATGAGGTTGTATGTAATCCATTGCAATTTTCAATGGACACTGATATTTCCATTAGTAGGGCCTGCCATGTGTTCTAGCCAAACACTGTCTAGTTAGACGCAGTTCTATATCAGTCCGGAGCAGACGTATATCACGAAAGTTTATACTTTATAATAAATATATTGAATTAGGTACTGTTTAAACGTTACATTAAGTCCACTTCTTATGTGCAAACTTCTTTAGCACCTTTTTAGTTTGAAACTCAATGAAACGAAAAAGCGATACTAAAAAGAGGCAAACACATACATATACTGGATTTAACCTGCAAAAGAATGAGATAGAATAATTTATAGTGTTTCCTATTAGCTTGGTCTCCTTTTTGAACGTCTGCGCCTGTGTATTACAAAGCCTTGGGAAAAGGCGTCATAGCCAGCGTGGTTTATTGTTTACATGTATCGTTTATACGAATATTTTCATGTTTTCTGAAGGTTTCACTTTACCGCGTGTGAACTGCAAACACGTTTTTGATTTTCTTTCCTCTCGTTTTCCTGCTCTGTGCATCTGTGGTAGTGATTTCGTGAAAAGGGACGGAAGTGTGTAACAGGAAGCCGGGGAAGCACGCGCTGTTTGATTTGACCAGTGAACGAAAATGTTCTGTATTAATACAACCAGTTTACAATAGGTTGCGGATGAGTCGTTTCATTTCGAAAATCAACAAGAACGAACTCGCGTTTAAAAGCTAATAAATAATAAAATGCAACATGCTGGAAGCTGAATAACTAATTTATAAAATAAATGTGTCACCTATGTAAAAAATATATTGAAAAAAAAATTGTGTGCAATTCACACGTGATAGAAGTGAAATATCCATAGTAAACTAACACAATATCAATCAGTAACATAACGTCATAAGTGTTGTCTAAAAAGCTTTTGTTTCGTGTCTTTTTGGTGTGGTTATTAAATTCATTATTGCGTAGCAACAAACCTCTTTTGTACCGTTTTACCAGTTCCTAAAACTTTCCTATTCATTCAAGTGTCTGTCTCTTTTTACTGTCGCTTTCGCTTTTTCGTTTCATCGACTTTCAAATCACAACGATGCTAAAGAATTTTTTACTTCAATAATAATTTCTAAAAGGACAGATACGCCCACCGTGCCAGAATTACATCATAACTCATACAGAAAGAAAAGATCACATAAAAAGAGCGAAATCCCGCTCGTCTTTTCAGTTTTAATAAGTCGGATCTCGTTTCTTAAGTACTGAAATAAAGACGGTAACGCGCTCCGAGCTCTCACCATAGTCTAATTTGTTCGTTTCATCAATTTAAATGTGAGACAAAATGTAAAAGTACTTTCCTTTTTCTTGACAATTTTGATACACATTTCGAAGATACAATTAAATCTTATTTCGTTAGCTGTGTATACATAAAGTAAAGAACGTAATAGAAAAGAGACTTTGTTACTTTAATAAGCTATTTATTTGTGTTCATTGGCAGAGAAATGTTTAACAGGATTTGGCAGAGACATTACATTGTACAGCTTATGTAAAAGTTAATAAAAAAGTGAACTCAACCAATATTAATTTTATCTTCTAATACAGACTAATTGAATTTGAAAGTTCAACAACATTCCGTTTTACATGGGGTTTAAACATTTTCACGACAACTCTTTTTAAAGTTTAGGCACTTCTTATACTATTTCCATTTCATTATTTTCTCGAAGACAGTTCTAATTTTATAGTTGTAGTGTTGTTACCAAATAAGTAATGATATCGATCTGAATGAATATCGATATGAAATAAGTAGTGACGATTCATCAGATTTTGATTAAAATAAATAAATAAAGATTACCTGTCGTTATAATTTTTTCGTTTCATTGTCGAGTACCTACCTATACCTACTTATTTTACAACAGCTTCGAAAATTTTGAAGAAGTTGGCATTATTAATCAAAAATTAATACGTGTAACATCTTTTAATTAAATATAATATTAGTTAATAAATTTGTACAAAAGTATCCGGCAGTAGTTTAATTTCTTACATTTTTAAAAAAAATATCGGGTCTGTTATCTTGTTACGTTTATCGATATAGCTCCATCCCAATCAGTTACTCCGACTCTGGTATAACCTTGTAAGTGTGTAAACGTCATATTTTTATAAAATAGTGCATACATAATGTAAAAAAGACGCTCATTCAAGTTTTCACAGGAGCTGTCATCGAGAAAATAAAGAAATGGAAATGGTATAACAATCGATAAGGAGACATTAAAATGCAACATATTCCCACATCTTATACTAAACATGTGTATTTACATATATTCAACATAATTGCATATGGAAGTAATAATATACGTAATAAAATGAATAATTTAATTTTGCCTATGCTTTATCTAAGACGATTCACTCTTAAAGATTACTCCAGTTGCAACTCGGAGCTAACTCACACTATTTTTTATTTATTTATTGTAGCTAGATAAAATGACTTCATATTACCTGATGGATTATACGGTGGAATCCAGAAACAACGGCCAACGCTGGTGACAAATTCCATAGACAGTCGTCACCGTCATATGTTGGGTTGCAGAAAGACCTTTTTACATCTCGTTCGAAAGACCTGAAATTGTAGAGGGGGGAAGGGGGCGGGGAGTTAGCGATCACGCTGGCCGGGAGTCGCTCCCACATCTTTAAAGTACAGTAAACATAAGGTTTAACAAACTTTTTTATTCTTTCGAATGGACGCTACTGTGTAACTTTTCCTCTGTTATATTATATACGAGCCCGCATAGTTCTGTAGTGGAAAGCTGATGAAGGGATAACGTCAAACAACACTTCCCATGATTTAGACGAAAAAAATTGCCGCAGTGAGGCAATGCCCCTTCAGAACTGAAGAGGTTCTATGTTCTTAGTGACTGATGTCTATATCATTAACAAGACAAAAAAAAAAAAAAAAAAAAAATACATATTTTCTAAACTTTTGTGATACTTTTATTCTGTTAACAAGGCAATTTTTGACAAAAAAGGAATCCATCTTTAATTTTGTTCAGGAGTTCCTTGATGTATCTTCGAAGTCGAAGGTTCAAAGCCAATGAAATTAAAATGAGACCTTACAACAAAAAAGAATCATTCGGTTCATAAACAAACAATTTATGGCTGAACATACTTTCGAATTGATAACCTCAAAATGTGGTTTTCTTTAATCTTCTCAACAAGAGATATTAGGTATATTATCAATAATCCGCAACCACAGTATAACATAAAGCCTCTTTGTGTATTTTATTTATTTTAATGCCGAAACAGAAATTGTAAAGGAACAATTATCTAACTACTGCGAGGCCTTTGGGCGTATTAAATAAATAATGCCGATGCCTGAGGCCGGGTCGACTCGTGTTTCGATGCCAGACCGCTACTGCAGGTGCTTTTCGTACAAAATAAACAAAACTCGAATGAAAATCGGTTTTTGAGATTGTGCTGTAGTACCTTTTTACGTACCTACATAAAATATTTTACAATAAATTATAGTTTATTATATTAAGTAGTTGTTATTCATAGCAGTCTATTGGTAGATGGAGTAGATTGTGTATAAACATCTGTATTAATAAATCAATATTTGCTTAGAAACATTTGATGATTCCGAAGTAAATACATAACTACATCAAGTGATTATGAAATTTTTCTTATTTTAATATATGTATTTATTGTAGTTGCATTTTCTAATTAATTCTAATAAATTATATTTTTATATTACTATCTAGCTGTGCCCCACGGATTTACCCGTGTTATGATTTCTCCATACAAATTTAGCGGAAACTAAAAACGGATTTCTGTAAATTCAACATCCGCTACATCATAATATCTATCTGTGTGCCAAATTTCAGTCCAATCCGTTCAGTGGTATGAGATACGTGTTGATAGATCAGTCATTCAGTCACGATCTCCTTTTATATAATATATTTACATAAATAATATCTACTTAGTGGTATCTTTAATTTTATCGTATTTCCTTCGAGTTTATAAAATTTATTAGAATTAAATCGAGATCCCGTAGTACCTATTCAGTTTATTTAGGCCACGATCTAACTCGCATTTCTTTGTCAGCCTCTTTACCTTTCTGAATAAAATATTCGGGATATCTTCGCTTCAGGAACAACCCTGCAATATTAAAGGGTTCCAGATACCAGGTTATTGATAAAGCGAAGGTAAAAGGGCGCCAGTTATCGGTTACCGAATCGTTTATTAATATTAGACTGGTCTGTATTTTTTTTTTCTATCAAATATTTTTCGTACATAATTTTTTGTGACTTTTGAAACTGCTTTAGGACAAATACTGGACAGTATTCAATTGGCATCTCAGATGGACGAATACCAGTCTAAGGGCGCTATCGTAATACAGGTCAAAAAATCAACGAAAGCCGCTAGGTGACTGAGTATGCGTGAGTCACTATTACATGTTTTCACTATGTATACGGTGTTTAGGACACAGTCGTATATAAATTAAGGCTCTATTACACGGATAATGAGATTTCTCGGTTTTCCCTGTTTTCTATAGATTTTACCGCGTATTCGATGAATTTGGTTTGTGTGACTTACACAGCTAGAAAGTAATAAATTGCTTACATAATTTTCTTTTGTTTATATTAGAAAAGTTTTATTATTAACACGTAGGTGATCAGTTTGAAGTATGATTTTTTTTGAAATAATAACTGATACATTAGCTATAGAAATATTTTCAAAGGAAAACCTATGGCCAATATTTATAACATATTACATTATTGCTTTGCAGATGTTATCTAAAGTGAGAAACAAAATCTTAAAGGAATTCTTAGGAGGAAAACTACATCAAATACGTTTCTTTTTACCTTAAATCTTAAATAGTGGTAGGCTCAGATGTGTAGTTTTTCGAGATCGGCCAATGTATGTACATATATCCATTTACGATGAAATACCGATCGATCGACGGTCGCCGTATATATTTTCTCATAAAATTATCGATTTATCGCTGATATTGTATTGATATTGTACAATGTATCGATATTAACATAACTCATGTGTCATATTTAATGTTACTAAGTAAATAAAAAAAAATCTAGAATTTTTTAGGAATGTGAATGAATTATCATGCAACAAGACAATTTTTAACAAAAAAGAAAACTAACTCCAATGATTTTGAAAAGTTTCGTGGTGTATCTTCAAATTCGAAGGTTCGATAGCATTGAAATTCAAACGTCCCCTATCCAACAAAAGAAGAATCGTCCAAATCGTTTCATTCAAATGAACAGCCATAAAAAAATAAACATTCGAATCGATTACATCCGTCTTTTTTGATAATTATCGATAAGATAAATATCGATATATTTTTGTTTATTTACCCATTCATACTGTCAAAAACTACCCGTAGCTTACTATTATTGAAAAAAAAAAAAAAATTATATGTTATGTAAATATGATGTAAACATGTGGTCACCCAACCTGCCAAGTAACTAATTATATCAATTTTAATAAACTCACATCGCGTGCTTACATACATTAATTCTTTAAAAATGATATATGGTTCTCGATAAAATACCGAGTTTTCACTAAATATGCAGTATACTGTTCCGTACAAATATTTATTTGGAAATTGTTAAATTTCATACTAGACCCCTTTGCGACCAAATCACTAATCCGTTACCATACCAGACCGACTATGTACAACCGCGAGTCCGGTATTATTTACTAACCAATAAATCGGACGTGATTGTCAAATTAATAGGTCTTTACCTATGAAATTGCCGTTCTGTAGTACTGGCCATTTCAAATCAAAATAGTTTTTGTTGGCTAAGAATTCTAATTTCAAATTAATTTTATTATAAAAACATGGAATTCTTTTTCCAAATGTAGTCATTTGTTTATTGATTAGTGTTACATTTTCATCGCATTTCAATCTTTTTTATCATCATGGATACGTTAAAAGATCGAGTAACTATGGAATATGAGTACCGTCGTGGCAGCAACGCGGCACAAGCGGCACGCAACATCAACGACGTACGTTTACGGAGCTAACCCTACAAACCAACGCACCACCTGTTATTGGTTTGCTCGCTTCCGTTCTGGGAATTTCGACCTGAAAAATGAACCTCGCGGTCGTCCGAAGACTTTGGTCGACAATGACGAATTAAAGGCGATTGTGAAAGCTGATGATACAAAATCTATGGCTGAATTAGCAGCAGCTTTCGACGTTAGCGTCAAAACAATATTGATCCATTTGCGTCAAATTGGCAAGGTAAAAAAGCTTGACAAATGGGTGCCCCACGAACTCAATGATCGCCAGCGCGAAGTACGCGTCGAGACGTGCCTTGCACTGCTCAACAGACACACAAATGAAGGAATTTTGAACCGCATTGTTACCTGCGATGAAAAATGGATTCTGTTTGATAACCGCAAGCGCTCAGCAAGTTGGTTGGATCCTGGTTCAGCACCTAAACAATGCCCTAAACGAAAACTTACCCCCAGAAAAGTGATGGTCATTGTTTGGTGGTCTAGCGCCGGTGTGATTCATCACAGCTTCTTACCAAACGGAGTGAGCATTACTGCAGATGTGTACTGTGAAGAACTGAACACAATGATGGAGAAGCTGGCACATCTCCAACCAGCATTGGTCAATCGCTCGTCTCCGCTGCTCCTGCACGACAACGCGCGACCTCATACTGCACAGCAGACGGTCTCCAAGTTGCAAGAACTGGGGTTGGAAGTTCTCCGTCATCCGCCCTACTCACCAGACCTTGCGCCTACAGACTACTACTTTTTCCAGAATTTGGATAACTCCTTGGCGAGAAAAAAATTCAATGCCCGAGAGGCAGTACAAAATGCGTATGAAGAATTTGTTGCCTCCCGTCCAGCTGATTTCTTTAAGAAGGGCATCAATAAACTGCCACTGCGCTGGCAAAGATGCATTGATTGCATGGGTGATCACTTCGATTAATACAAATAAAAAATACATTAAAAAAATTCGTTTAAATTTTTTAATACAAAACGGCAATTTCATAGGTAAAGGCCTAATAGTATACATGATATTATGTAAAATTCCAAAAGCAGTGATTACCTTGTTATATGGTTTTTTATATTAAGTACAATTATGCGCTCGGCATCGATCTTACCAGATGGTAAGTAAAGATGAGGCTGACAATATATGGCGCTTACTTGTTAAATGCCTATTCACTCTTCGCTTGAAGACTCTCAAGTTATAGGTGGATGGGAAAACAGACGACGGGAGTGAACTCCACTCCTTTTGCCGTTCGCATAATTGCGACTGGTTGTCCTATGATGGAACGGATTGGGTGGAACTGAATCGTGCAATTCTTGTGCACGATCTCCAAAGTGTGACCTATAAAACACTGAGAGGTAAACTACCTTACGTCTATGCTCTGGACAAGCATTTTTGCCATCATTAGTGCTTCAAAGCCAACAAGTCGACGAGTTCGGCGCTCAATGGAGTCAAGAGCGGCCAACTGATATTTGGGTGATCCATCCCAAAGGTCGCAGCAGTATTCCATATATGATATTTACAACTGTGGTAGTAATGCTGATTTCTAAATCCATCAAGACATAAAATAAATATACACTAGCTGATGTAGGAACAAAATTTACCAAAGTGAGGAACTGTGATTATGAAAGAGTATTATAGGGTGGATTACGTGTGTTATAGTCTGATGTCTGGAAGTGACTGGTTCTCTTTACATCCACCAAAAATGACACATTAAATGAAAATAATACATATGGTGTAAATAAATTATAAAAAAGTTGTGTGTACATACATACCTACGCACGCAAGAATTTAAATTCCTTTGAATCACAAAGAGTGACCAAATTTTTTGCATTTTTAACATGTGTATATACTTGTTATATTACAAGTATGTATGTGTTATGTTTTTGTATGAATTTATAATTATTTAATTTTGTATATTATTATATTTTTTGTAATTAAATTTTATTTATTTATTTATTAAACGTTTGTTTTATTTTTAAATTTCATTTTTAATTACACTACCGGCAATAATTTCTTCCACATTACCGACGGTGAGCTGGTAGAAACTGCTTTAAAGCATTAAGCTCGCTAGTTTACAAACTAAAAGTGCAATAAAGTATTCATTAATTCATTCAAGTAAACAAAAATAACGCCGGAAATTTTATCACGTATGCCATCAACGTGACGAAGTTAGCCATCAATAATACTGTAAATTCATTTTACTGATATTTTTTTAGTAGTAAAAATAACGTTTATTTATACAAAGTTAAATTATTTTTACACAATAAAAAAGTCAGTAAAATGTATTCGCATTATTATTATTTTTCGCTAACTACATCATGTCGTATTTCCGTCACATAATGCGCGCGCAGCTCTCAATGTAACCCTCTACAAAATGCGACAAAAGAACTATAACTTTCAAAACATTATAAACTCGATCGAATTTCTTGCCGGCTCTTGTCGATGGTGGGAATGTAATTTGAACCGGTAGTAGGGTTATAAAATATATAAGTGCCTAAATTGTGAACATTTGACAACTAAATTCTGAAACGCGTATTTGTCACACTCAACATTGGTGAAATTGTCTACTCGAACTATCGACCACTCATATTATACATACAACACTTCGTACAAGTCTGGTCGCCACACCACTTGGCCAATTCAACGAAGATCATAGTCGTGATTGCACTAACCGTGTACATTACAGCGTATAATGTGTTCCATCTCATTCTCTCGTAGATTAAACCCTATAGATCCGATGTATTTGTCTCTTTTTAGCGTCGCATTTTCGTTTTATAGCGTTTTAAATCACAACGTCGCCGCGTCGTACGAAGCTTCCACTTAAAAAGTGTACTCAACAGAATGTTATGTCGGTGAATCCAGTCTGGCCCACTGACATTTTTTTCCTTTTTCAACAGCAACTGAAGGCTCTAACCAAGTTCCCTTTCTTTGAATGGGACGTTTTCTATATCTCACAACAGAACTCTAAAATAGTTACACGTCTACATTACAAGTTACGACGCCCCCTTTAAACTGTCATTATGGTTCGCATGAAAAGATAAGGACTTTATTGTAAATGAGCCGTTTCACTGTGACCCGACCGCGACAGTCCGCCCGTTTATGATGCAGCAACAATGTCCGTTTGTATTATGACTTATGACAGTTATGACATAACGAACAATAAAACGTTTTGAAAATGGGAATTAATTCTTTCAGCTTTCTTATAAATCGTCTATGTGCGTTCAATATCCCCTACGAGTAAATCTTACTTTTGAAGAAAGTCACAAAACTGTTTTTTATACTGATTGTAATATAATTTACAAAAAGGGGGAATTTTGTACGCTCATAAGTTATACTTCATTGATGTCAGAAATGTTATCACCGGTACTTACAGCATGATGAAGTTAGCTGTCAATGAATTAGTTTATATAAGAATGATCGATAGTCTATACTAATATAATAAAGCGGAAAAGTTTTTTTTGTTAGTTTGTTTAAACACGTTAATTTCTGGAACTACCGGTCGGATTCCAAAAATTATTTTTTTATATGATAGACAGACTTATGAAAAATAGTATAGGTTATATAAAATTAGGCTACAGTTTCCAGCTAGCCTTAAATATTGAGTTTTCTTACGTAATTCCGAAGTCTTAGCCCTCGCGAACTGATTTATCCGCGTGCGCTGGCTTAATGTTTAATGATACGTAAATAGAATGTTCTATGAAAATATTAACCATTACTATATCTAAAAAAGACAGCGATCGCATATATCTATCTCTAATACATAAACCACAATAAGGTATTTTGTGACAAAAATTTTGTTGAAAATTGACAAGTGATTTATGAGCATTATTAATTCTTAATATTAATTCTTACGAACATAAGTGACTTTTCACCATAAAGACAATTTTATGAAATGAAACTTTCCCTTTATAACATGTTATTTGGACACATAGTTTAGCAGATAATGCAAAATTAAAGTAATTCTTACTTGCGCGAAGTGAGAACACACAAGGTTTCGTTGGCGGCGCGGTTTTTGTCGGATAAAATGAACACGGGTGAAATAGGCTATATAATAACATCACGCTATAACCGTTAGGAAGTTAAACAACTACCATACAAAGAGTGGGTTAGAATTAAAAAATTAAACGCGAGTGAAACGGCGGGCACAGCTAGTCATAGAAATATTTTTGGAGACCTCTCTACTTAGGGCGGTCCGACTGGTGTTCACCCCACAGAAGATCGCAGCACCTAGTATTGTGTTCCTGCGATGAGTAGGGTTTTCAGAGCTCCTTGGGTTAGGGGAGTTCAAGATCAGTAACGCGGTAATGATACCTACCTATGGCACTACAAACGTCCATAGGTTACGGTAGCCGTTTACCATCAGGCGGGCAATACGCTTGTTTGCCACCTTTGTAGTATAAATAAAACTAAATTTAATATAAATTGTGTAACTTAGGTATTATTATTTCAATCCAAGAAAATAAAGAATTGGCATTCATAATCATCTATTTTAACCTTTTATATTATTTTTATGAACTAATTTAGAGAACTAAGTATTATTTTATTGTCCGTGCTGTAATATTAATATAATTACTAATATCATAGTATAGTGATGTTTGATTCTAATTATTTCGTGTTGTATGTATGTGGCGAGAGCATGTAATTGGTTCGCATATATAAGTATTAGATTTTACTTCAAATAATTTATCGCCATATTAATAAACGTTATTTTAATTTGATCAAATGTCAGTCCAAGTCTGTAAAACTAATTCATTCATTCATAAAAGAATCGTAGAATTTTTGACGGAAACTTGGAAACACATTACTATAATTTTTTTTGGGTTTCATTTCGCAATACGTTTTGGACTAATATATGCTAATTAAACTCAAAACTTGTAACGTGTTACTCAGCATTGCTTTCCTCTCGGGCTTTTTAAAAGAGAACTGAAAATACATCCTAGAAATATATAACCTTGGTGTTGTAGGATACCCGACGGTAACCATTTACCATCAGGTGGCTCGTGTGTCTGTTTGCCCGGTATAAGAAAAAGAGTTGTCTCAAAAAAGGCTTTTCTCAGCAGTGTGATATTATTGTATAATATATACCTACCAGTTTTAACTATAGGCAAGTGCCCAAGGCGAAAGATAGGGAGTTGCGGGTAAATTCAGAAAATAATTTAATATAGTTGACGTACGTCAGTTACCCGGGAACCTACGGTCGTTATACCAAAGTTGTACAATCACTCCGGTGCTATATATATCGTACTGATTGTTATCTGAATGTCAGTATATATTAGAATGTATGTGTGTACTGTATTTCGAATTATTTGAAAAACTTCTTTAAAGCACCTTGCGGTAAGAGTTGCCTTGTAGAAGTCGTCACGTAAGGTAAAAGCGTTTTGCCCCCTCCATGCGACTCTCTCTTTCTCTTTCTATTATATACGAGTGTGTGTGTGCGTTCGAGTATCGAGGTTCGAACAAACGAGGCAGCCGCCAAATTGCAAAACATTGAATTTAGGGGAGGCCCTTCAGGGTGGTCTCGCGAAATAGGCACGCGTTCAATGGTTTATCAGTTATATCTTAGATATATATATAAAGTTACATCGACTTGTTCTTTATTATTTGGTCTGACTTATTTTTACCATCTTTAATAATAATTTTTATGTTACAGGATGAAAAATAGTACATTGTAGACTAGTTTTTTTAAATAATACCTGAAAACAAAGATCGATGTGACGTAAAACCTTGTACAAGCCAAAAGGGTGAATATAAACGAGACCTTAATGAATTTTCCCAAATATTTTATCTTTTTTTTTAATTCCTTGGTTCGCGTGTTCGCGTTATCACACTATATCTCGAGTGTTGACGACAAACAATTATTAATTAGTCCTTTTTTTTTTTAAGAAAGCGCGACTACATAAATATTTTTTTGTTTGTTTTGGGGACTTATATTTCATCGAATATTATATCAGAACCATTGCACGCCATTCTTCCTAGAATTAAATGATATGAGTCGCTGGTAAAATAGCACCACTAGGTCTAGGTCATAAATATCATCAGTTCCATAACTGCCCATTAACTGAACTTGATTGGAACTGTCATGTTCCACTGAGCCCATGCTCAATGACGGTGAGTTAGAAGATTGCATCGTATAATGTGAGTTTTACAATAACTCTAAATTTATATTGAACAATAGTAATTTATTAATGACTGTAATATTGTACCGATATTTAAGAAATATTTTAATATGAATTTTAGTTTTTTTACTACAAATTACTACAATTTACTACTATTTAGAAATTCGACCAGCGACTTTTTGATCATAGACTATTTTCTGTTTGACATTTGCAGTATTCATGAGCCTAAACAATGAGTATTATCTGCATCACTTGCTCTCACTTTTCGTTGAGTGACAGTGTCAATATTTAGACTAAGTTCAATGGCACTAGTCGGGTTCGGATTCGTAGTATTAATTTATTTAATTGAATATATTAGTAACAGATATTATAGATAAATTTTAGCTTTCTGCACTCCTTCTCCATATAACTTTTAACATGCTAAATCTCACAGTCTTCCGTACACGCAATACGCTTAAAAAGGGATAGAAAGCTTTTGCTTCACGTATTATAATATATAATAGATATTTAAACACAACGTACAATTGAAACCTGAATAAATTTATTATGAATGGTTATAATTAGTTTTATTCTATTTTACATATGATATATTATAAACTGACTGACTAACCAGACAACGGTTCTCTTTGATGTCGATAATAAATAACTATAAACTATCTAGACCACTTAACATCAAATGAACTGTATAGCTATTTGCTACTACTTTCCATGATTATATTATCTGAGCTCCTATAATTGTCATACTCGTAGACTATATAATACATGTTGTTACGATTTGGGTAAAAATAGAAAAAAATCACTATTTTCTAAATATCTGGAAACCTCTAGAATCTATTAGAAACATCGAGTATGTATTCGTGAAGGACAAAAAGACATTGCATTTAGTGAGTAAATTTAGAAATAGTACACTTCCCCTTTTAAAACGATATCGTAAAGTTCAAGACCTTTCTAGTGATTTCAAACCTCCTTCTAATTTGGTACATAAGCGAGCCACTGCTCCGAGCCAGGACAGTTCCGCTTTCAACAACCAAGTAGAAACAACAAAGAGAGATAATGTAAGTATAATGAACATAAGTATAGTGAGTTTTTTGTTTCACTGAGTACGAAAAAATTATTTACGTAAAATGTTACAGCATTTTAACTACCAACGGATATAAAAGTATTTACATTTTAATGAACAGTATCTAAATAATAAAATTCGAGGACTAGTTACATTGTCAAATCTATCTAGCAAAAGTTAGTGTCACATTAAGTCAATCCGTGAGGCTTTTGGACGCAATTATTCAGAACTTTCTATTAAATTAGATTTTCGTGTACCACAATGCCACGTCGGCTTTGTCCTGATGAAAACGCCCCGCCCCGTGCCCCGGTGTATCCCGGAATGAGACTAATCATTATATCCATTGTCTTATGGCCCCTACTGGGGACAATTAGAAATCACTGGGGTGACGTGTAGTTTAGGGTATTATATGGTTTTTATTAGACTTCGATAGTGCTGTTCGATATGATACGATCCGTATTTGTTAATGCGATCAGACAAGACAATTTTTAACAAATATTAATAACACAATACTACAAATAATGTTGAAGTTCTCTGGTGTATCTTTGAAGTCGAAGGTCCAATGCCAATGAAATTAAAATGGCACTACCCTTGAGGTACACCCTATCCGATAAAAAAAGAATCATCATGTACATCGAATGATAACATAAAATGAGATAAATTTCAAATATAAAGAAACTCATTTTAGATAAAGATCACAATTTTTATATTCATCCTTTTCACGGCAGTCTGATATGTCTTCTCCGGAAGAAAAGTTATATAGGTGTTTGAGTGGTGTCAAATATTTAACCACTTCGAAGTATTTCATAGAAACGAAATTTAATGATAGAATAAACAACACAAAATATGATTTGAATAATAAAATAACAAAGCCGTTGAATAAGAATTATTCCAATACTTTCATTGACTTTGACGGTGCAAAGGGAATTCGTAAATGCAGCGAAATAATTAGTTGGGAAGCGAGAGCGTAACCCTTCTTACATACTGTCATATCGTTAAGCAAACTTTATCTTTTATACCTGATGATAAGTACGGTAAAGTCCTCATCAGTAATCGTCGATGTCATCGGCTTCTGTTATATCTTCATGCCTTGTTTGAAAGACCCAATATCATAAAGAGGGAATACGGTGGCTGAAATATTATTACATATCTGCACGGTCCGGCAAAGGTAAGAAATTGCCAAGTTCTTTATTCGTGCCGTAATGGCCGCTACCGAGTAGCTGTGTTTCCGTAGACTAGACCACGTGGTTCTGTAGTGGAAGGGAGATGATGGAATAATGATAAACAACTCTTCAGAACATTTACCATGATACATATAATAAAACAAGGAAAAATATTATTACTGCCTGTTGTATATGATATAGTCTGTGATTACTTGTTATAATGTAGGTACTTGAAAATAAATCAGTTGTATCTAAGAGATCATACGGTGTAGTTTGATTTACATTATATAAACACAACATGGTGTCAGGTGTGGGGTTTGTAAAGTAATTTTCATTGAAGGAGGGATATTATACCGTGATAATGCCGAATAGTGCAAATAAAACAAACGTAAGTGCTACAACAAGCCAAACAACTATGTACTCGGCGCTGCAACAACCGCCGCCATTGAGCGGGGATGGTAATCTAAATCAGTTGTATCTAAGAGATAACACGGTGTAGTTTGATTTACATTATATAAACACAACATGGTGTCAGGTGTCGGGTTTGTAAAGTAATTTTCATTGAAGGAGGGATATTATACCGTGATAATGCCGAATAGTGCAAATAAAACAAACGTAAGTGCTACAACAAGCCAAACAACTATGTACTCGGCGCTGCAACAACCGCCGCCATTGAGCGGGGATGGTAATCTAAATCAGTTGTATCTAAGAGATCACACGGTGTAGTTTGATTTACATTATATAAACACAACATGGTGTCAGGTGTGGGGTTTGTAAAGTAATTTTCATTGAAGGAGGGATATTATACCGTGATAATGCCGAATAGTACAAATAAAACAAACGTAAGTGCTACAACAAGCCAAACAACTATGTACTCGGCGCTGCAACAACCGCCGCCATTGAGCGGGGATGGTAATCTAAATCAGTTGTATCTAAGAGATCACACGGTGTAGTTTGATTTACATTATATAAACACAACACTGCCTATTCGCAGTTGAAGCGGTTTTAAATTCTTAGTAACGTCTGCATCATTACCATGCCTAATAATTAATAAAATTGAAGAGTCTGTTTGTAATGCCAAATGCAAAAATAAAAGCTTTTTACTAAACGCATATGAAAGTATATACGGTACCTATAACAATAAAACATTTTTTTTGTCTGTCTGTGTGTTTATTCCCGCTAATCACCGGAACAGTTGGACTGATTTTAACGGAATTTTCATTCGCAGATAACTGATTTTATAAGGAATAACTTAGGCTACTTTTTTTCAAAAAAAATGAGGTTTTCGCGCAAATAAATAAAAAACTGATCACGGTGAATTGACTCGGGCACTTAAATGGCTTCCGCTGAGTAAACTATAAGAGATATATCAAATTAATGTACTACATAATTATAGACATTAAAAAGGCTTAAAGAAAAGTCACAAACAGTATACGCGTATTTTTTAAGGATCACCCACAACAAGCATTTTTATGTTTAAAATCACTGGTAGTGGGATTAGTACTATTCGCGCGTGTAACCGCTTGACGGCATTATGTAGCCGCGGGCACAGCTAGTATTAGTATAAAATTAAATAAACAAAAGTTCGTTGTTGTAACCGGCAATATGTCACTATACTAAGGGATGCATTAATAATGCAGTGACGCGACTCCAGCCGAGACGGGGGATGGCGGATGGTGCCCGCGCCAATCACATTAAAATAACCCCACTCCAGCGCAGCTTAGCTCAGACCTATTGTTGCGTATACTCTCCGGCTGTATGTATAATATATTTTTATGAAATATCTTGGTGAATGAGGAATTTCTAGCGGGGTCTCAATCTATAATGTGGTGGTAATTATTTTAATACGAAAACTTTATATTCTGTAAATATTGGTGGCATTTTACATGATGTAATTTGGTTTATTACACACAAGTGAAATAGATTATAATAAATAATTGGAGATTTTCATTTTGAGTTACTACAACAGCTTCGTTCTAACAAGGAAGTTACCATCTTCTTAGAGCGTTGTTTGAACTTTGAATTAAAAAAAATATTTACGTGACATTGGGAGAATTGTGTATAAACACATATTTCCATTAAACACGAAGAAGTTAATGTTCGTGAATATATATATATATATCATGCTTCATGATTACCTCCTTCGTTTAATTGATATTTCATATAGATTTATCAGACAATCAAAGGGTTTTAAATATATAGCTGGGCTATGAGTAACATTTTCGTATAAAAATGTTCATGTAACAACTTTTTAATAAATTACATTCTTGGTGATTTCTATATTTTTTTTGTTTTAAAGTATGATGTAGCAAATAGGCATGCAGTCTACCTGATGTTAAGAAATCACTGCAGCCTTTGGCTTTTATCCCTGGCTAATGACACAGAATCAAATAATTTTTGTACTATACTTGTGCCAATTTTTAGATTTGTTCTGTAAATTAATTATAAAAAAAAAACAAAGTCGTTAATACTTATACTATTCTTGTAAAAAAAATATTGAAATAGGTTCAGTTTTTAAGGAGGAAACAGAGGAAAATGAAATGATGGATTCATTTATTGTACATAAATATAATCAGTCCGTATCACAGTTGTCTCTCTCAGGCGATATTCGGTCGTTGGGCACAACGCGACAGCAATAGATTTCTAGAAAATATCTATCGTTATACGAATATATATCGTTCTACCTTGATCAAGGGCTAGAGCCGGCACTTTATAGCACGTCCTTACGACCACCGCCGCTGTATACCGTTCATTTTCATTCAACATGCGCAGTCGCCAGTCATCAAATGTACATATTCGTGAGTCGGCGTTGACTTGTGGGCACGTGTCAACAATGATACCTACCTCTTTGACATACCCGACGTGGTCACGACTTGAAAATGTTAATAAGTTTCCAGAAAACGTGGTAATTTAACTATAATTCGATCTACATGATAACAATTTTTTAAATTAACTGACAGACAACGTACATCCTAAACCGGCGGATCTAGAAACATGAAATTTTGTGCACGAGTTCCTCATATAACGCAAGTAAGAAATAAGAAAAAAATATTTAAAAAATCCTGATCCTGAAAGAAAATACTGATGGAATGGTATCATTTTAATGCAATGCAAGACAGATGTCGAACGCTGCCGAACGCGGAGGCCGATTGTGCCTCTTTGTCGCTCGTTCCGCGCTCTCGCTTGCACTTCAAGCCTTAAATGGAACGCCTCAGAGCGAGGTAACGCCCCATGAGTCATGTTTTTTCGAGCTTGCAGCCGGCTCCATCGAATTATAAGACGTTGTCACGCCAAAAATCATCTACTAAAGGGGTTAAAAATAGGATAATTCCTGCGACGTTATGCCATTTCGCCATTCCACAGTCACATTGCATGTCTGCACTCTTGATTTTATATACCTTAAAGAGTGATTTGATCGTTTTTTTTTTTCAATTAAACTTCCTATAATATTTTCAATGTTAACAAGCAGTTGACATTTGATTATAAAATAGATAAATAAATACATATTATATATAAAATCTGTTCAAAAAATAAATACATTTTTCAATAATCATGTAGGTAAAGTTTACTTTATATTTTAGGTACTTATATTTATTATTCATATATATATATATATATTATATTTAGAACTGACTACACTGTTAGTCTTAGGGGCCCTACCCAAAAAACAGCCGTTGCGGCTTTTACAGCTTCACTGAACTTGGGGGCGAGCGCTTAGGGCACTCAGCCGCGAAAGTTTTTGACGACCCGCACGAGGGTGCCAGAGTGGCCGAACCTCGGCTCGGGCGGTCGTCGCGAATGCGAAAAGATCGCGATCTAGCAAAATTCCTACTCCTACAATTTCAAGCTAACTAACATATACCCATATGCACGTTCACCTCCTCCTGGGAGGAAGGAGGGAGCCATGCGTAGGTGTATTTAGTGATCGGAATGGTAAATATGACGTTTACACACGTAAAAGGTTATACCAGAGTTGGAGAAACTGATAGGGATGGAGCTATATCGATAAACGTAACACGATAACTGACCCGATATTTTTTTTACAAAATATAAGAAAATAAAGTACTGCCGCATACTTTTGTACAAATTTATTAACTAATATTATATTTCATTACAAGATGTTACACGTATTAATTCTTGATTGATAATGGCAACTTCTTCAAAATTTTCGAAGCTGTTGTAAAATAAGTAGGTATAGGTAGGTACTCGACAATGAAACGAAATAATTATAACGACAGGTAATCTTTATTTATTTATTTTAATCAAAATCTGATGAATCGTCACTACTTATTTCATATCGATATTTATTCAAATAGATATCGTTACTTATTTGGTCACAACACTTCCAACTATCAAATTAGAACTGTCTTCGAGAAAATAAAGAAATGAAATTAGTATAATAAAACCATACTGAATACTAAAAATCAGAACTATGTTAAAATATAAGTATAGGATGAAATACGTTTATATTTTCTATATATTTTTATTTAACAAGCTTAATTTAGGCACATGTTTGAATACACATTGGCTATATTAACAATCTACTCACGTTTTCCATGATTAGGGTTGTCATCTTAACAAAAGAGTTGGAATATCTCGTTTCTAGCTGTCTGGAAGTCCCACAAAACGTGCGTCCTATGTGTATGTGTGAAAGGATACTGTCCCATTTTAATAAGTCATGTTAAGGCTCGCGCACATTACGGCCGCGGCGGGCCGCAGCACTTCGGATTGCAAAATTGCACCAAAGCACACTAGGAGACGCGCCGGCCGCACCGCAACGCAATAATTGAGTCAGTCAGCTCTTGGCATTGATCATATCCAGTCGAATGTAATTGATAGTTCCCACGAAGAGCTGTATTAATTCAATCTTCTGTTTGAAGAAGATTTAGTGTTATGGCCATAATCTCTCCTGAGGTTAAGTGATGATGTGGCCCAAGTTGGTAACACCTTAAGCCTAGTGGTAAAACTGGGTCTCAAGTGCAGCTGCCGGAACATACCTATAAGTGTTGGCGATTTATTTTCAACTTAGCGAGGCGGACTTTAGAAAATGCCGTACCACTGTGCTATGGTTTCATCACGAAATTTTCCTGCAGCCAAAACTTAGACTTATTGTAAAGATTTGAATTCGCATCGATCACTCAAATAATACTTTGTCGGTATACAGACCAACACTGAGCCATCATTGCTTTAAAATAAGGAAGATAAGGCAAATATAGTAGTAGAGGAGACGTGGAAGATCGACTTTCACCTATCTGATAACCTATCTATCTGATTTGATTTTATCAAATAATAAATTATTTTTATTACAACTTAAATTTTAACAATGGCCCCAAACTAGGCATGCCTGTGTCTTGGGAACCTTACATACGAGTTACCATATTATACTTACTCATAATAACATCTCAAATCATTACATTACACATTACTTATTCATTATACTACATACCATAGTATTATATAGTATGCAATACAAACACATATTTTATACTACATTAACATAATTACATACAACATACATATTATCATAAATAAAATAACACACAATATAAATGCAACAGCCAAATCATCATGGAAAATTACTTATAGTTTTAGTAATCAGAGAAGAAGTAAAATGTAAAATTATTTTTGAATTGTAAGTGCATCCTCAGTTGTGTTATATGTCAGGGTACTTAGCCAGCCGATAATTTTCCTTCTTGCTTCGTAATACATTTTATGATCAAATATGCCTATAATTACTTGCCTATCCAAAAGTGCTCAAGGCTATTTTTATTTAAATTAACTTTAATCGATTTTTTTCCATCACTTTCACTCTATTGATAACCAAATGAATTTTATTTTACTGATAGTTTTTAACACACAGAATATGCCTAGGTAGGCTTGCCTACTCATTACTGTGTATGGCTACCTGGCAAACAGATCTGAACAGGTAAGTCAATATAGGTGACTCCATCGATCTGCTAACATCGAAAGTTATATCAAATTTTAGATTATTTTATTACAAAATCAGTCACATATACTGGCTTGCAAAAAATATGCAAATTTGCCTCTTCATATATTTTGCGCATAATATAATTTTTAACTAGCGACTGCATGATAATTCAGGTCTATTCATGAGTGGCCTACGCCTATACCAATGTCGAAAACATACTAATCCATGATAACTCCTGTTAACATTTCCACGTAGATTTCGTGACATTTTTCTGAGATGAATCTCGGCCGAGTTCTAAGCAAATCCCACGGATTAACAGGGATTGTTCCGTCACGACGCACTAAGTGTTGACGAAATTCGACCTACTTTTGTGACGGATTATGGTGTTCTATTTAACGAAATATTACTGACGAATAATAGAGAAAAAAGTCCTTTTTACTATTCTCTGTTTTTTTTTTTGTTAGAAAATTTAACCGGCTTTTATGTTCATATTGATGAAGTAGTAAATAAGAACTGATCTCTAAATACTAGAAATAAAAAAAAGCAAAGAATTTTTGATTGAATGTAAATAGGTATATCTTGTGCAAAAAATATATTCCTTTAGCAAAAAGGTGAGTATTCATTTTTTTATTTATAATGAAAAATATATTAGGTACTGCAAAATTATAGAGAACAAAAATATTACATCGAACGTAAATCGTGTTCACTTAATTTAAAAACAGATATGGAATAGATATATTTCCTTTGTTCATACGTTCAAGCCGCGGTGTGAACAAGTAATATTATCGATTAACGGTAAAGAAAAACAATTATCGTGATGAAACCCGAGCTTTTTAGAAATATTCTTAAATTACAACTGTCTAGAAAAAAAAAATGAAAAACTATACATTTTAAGGTGGTGGAAATGGATTATATTAATAATATCTCCTAGTAGGAATTAAGTCGACAAAAGTAAAAAATATCTGTTTCCTAAAAACGTACTAATTAAATACAAAGACAATTTTTTACTTATTTTTATGCGACCGCAGCGCTGCCTTGTAGGAAGAATAGAAACTTAGACGTCCCTTCGGGAGGAAAGGGTTCTTAGATAATAATACTTCCCCTAGTTGAATATAGATGGCGATAGTAGTAAAAATGTAATAACTACGTCTACATTTCAACTTTTTAAATTATAAGGTTGTGTTTGAAGCTTATTTCATTATTATTATTATTACTTTGAATTAATTGAATTTTAGAATCGAAAGTCTGCAATAGACTGAAGCTACTTATATTGCTTCTGAGTATGAACGTGCCAGATTTAAAATATTTCTTTAAAAATATTTTTAAAAACTATTCTTAGAACGTACCTTTGTATTATGATATTTTTGAAATTGTATGGCACCTGTAAATACCCATGATATAGTTACTCCACAAGCAACGGTAACTATCTGTAATTTTATCGGTAGTCCTCGATATTAGTTGGCCTGCTGAAGTGTCCGTTCAAGCCCCGTTTGAAAGCAACACAGGAATATGCGAACACTTTAGCTTGAAAAAGAAAAACATAAAAAAAACATTCCTATTCAAAGAACATTTTCTAAAACGCATTTCAGAACGAATATCTGTTCACCTTTGAATCGCCTTATGGAATTGTATAGCGATTTTAATAAAAATAATGTTGATATTGACGTCTTCAATTATTGCTCTTTCTGGAATTTTCGCTCAAAGTTGTATGAATCATTTGCTATTTCATTTGATTTGTAGCTTTCTTCATATTTGTAATTTGTATTTGTTGGAGTTGTGCTGCGGCTTAATTTAATAAGATATGCATATCTGTAAAGATACTTCACACAGTCCTTAAGTTGTGGTGTATTTGTTATTGTAATATTCTGTGACTGTGTCGTCGATGTAACAATAAATAAATAAAATTAAAACGATAAAGTTGGCAGACAGCGTGTCATATTATGTCTTGAACATTTTTCTCACTAAATCCTCATTAATGGCCGTTTTCAATAACATATCTGAGTTTACTATTTCCGATTAGTACATATTTGTAATGAGTAGGTACTATCTTTAAGAGAGATATCGGTTTTCCTGTTATCTATTAAAATTATTGGATATGGGTTATATATTATATTATGTAGATACGAAAAACTATCCGTTGATATGTTATTGAAAACGAACGTAAGTGATCAAGTAAGTCTTCATTTAACATAGTTCCGTAGTGGTCTCGAACAGGACTACACTTGGTCCCAGACAGTGCTGTTCGAGTGGCCAGTAAACTAGTTAATTAAGAGCACAAGACCGAGTCAAGTAGCGCACCCTCGTGGCCGTTACTCTCTCTTACATTTACGCTAACAAAGTTTACATCAACGAAATTTAAATCTATAACTCTATACAATTAAAAAAAACTGAAGTGTCTGTTTGTAATGTCAAAAAACAGCTTTTTGCCAAATGCATATCAAAGTATATACGACACCTATAACAAAAAAAAAAAAACAATTTTTAATTTTTTTGTCTATCTGTCTCTCTGATAGTTCCGTGTAATCTCTGAAACGGTTGGACTGATTTTGACGGAATTTTCACTAATTTATAGTTAGCAACTTAGGCTACTTTTATCTTAGAAAAAGAATCAGGGTTCCGCAGATACAAAAAAAAACTGGCCACGGTGAATCAATTCGTAAATGGCTTACGCTGAGTAAACCATAGGAAATATAGCAAATGAATGTACTACATAACTGTAGACATTAAGAAGACCTATAAAAAAGTCAGCAAGAGTATATGCCTGTCTTCTAAGGAACACCCACAATAAGCATTTTTGTCTTTAAAATAGCCGGGTGCGGGAAACAAGATTTGCGCGGGCATTCTGTACTCCACGTGAGCGAACCCGCAGGCACAGCTAGTTTCTAATATGTATGTATATCTATACTAATATATCTGCAGTTCTGTCTCTACATATATTTTGTTTAATTTCCTGGCAGATGTTTAATATATCTTTAGATGTTTAATATACGTATTGACATTAAAACTTTTTTGTCTGACTGTCTGTTTGTATATCCAGATTTAAGCCAAAAACATCTTCATCGGTTTTTATGAAATTTTGAGCTTGTGAACGTTATGTCATTCTTCAATTAATAGGCAATTTTTGTAGGGGCTTTCTGTCTGTGTAGACAATTTCATCGATGTTAAGTGTGACAAGTAAGTACAGCTTTTAGAATTTAGTTGCCAAATGTTCGGTGCTACAAGCTCTATCAATTTTGATGAAATTTTGTATACGGGAAGTATATATTATTTTTCATTTCATAGGTTATAAGAACGGATTAATATGAATAAAAGTAAATCTATATAGAAGGAGAAACTGATAACTGTGTAATAAAAGCGTGCGGAACCGTAGGGCACTGCTAGTTGTTTTATAAAGCTCTAAATATTATAAAGTTGTTTATAAATTACATCAATAACATAAGATTTGTATATCTGACGACCCTGAAATGGTTTGTTTACCTACATTAAATTATATTCTTTACCAAATATGGCTTAATTAAAGTAAGTAATAATTTTATTTGTAAGTAATATTTTATGATAAAAGGTTACCCGAAAATGACAAAGGTTAAAATTCTTACAATCTCGTTTTTAGACTTTTTTTTATTACGGTAAAAAAGGGATAAAGTTGGGGTTTCTTACATTATTAAAAGAGTTCCATAAGGCCGTTCGCTAGAAATAAAATATCCGTAAATTAAAAAGTTCCGATCCTCTCAGAATTCATTAGAATGAATAATGAAAATTCTAAATATATCATAAAGGACTGTACTACGGAAACACGAACAAGTCTCGCCAACGAAGCAATTTGTAAATTATTTCTGGCGTACGATACGCCTATTAGGACGCCTTGATAGCTGTCTGTCGACTTCTTTCACCATCTATTTAAAAGCTACTGAAAACTTGTCACAATACTTCTTCAAACACGTTCGTATGTAAACGATATTCAATTTTAATCCTTTTTAATAAAGTTTAGAGTGTAATTTTACTATCGGCAAATGTTACATTGTCGACGTTTACTCAACTATTTATGGTAACATGTAAGACCAGTATAAATTGATCTTTCCCTTTATGATTAATTCCCATCCTTTAATAAATTATGAGAGCGTTATTCTAGTCTTCTGAATATATAAAACTAGCTGTGCCCGTGGCTTCGCTCACGTGGACTACAGAATGTCCGCGCGAATCTTGCTCCCGCTCCCGGCTATTTTAAAGACAAAAATGCTCATAGTGGGGTTTCCTTAGAAGATAGATGTATACTCTCCAGGACTTTTTTGTAGATCTTATTAATGCCTATAATTATTTAGTACATTAATTTGCTATATATCTTATGGTTTACTCAGCATAAGCCATTTAAGCGACCGAATTGATTCACCATGACCAGTTTTTTTATTTGTGCGGAACCCTAATTATTTTTGTAAAATAAAAGTAGTCTAAGTTACTCCCTATATCATCAGATATCTATCAGTGAAAGTCCCATCAAAATCGGTCCAACCGTTTCGGAGATTGTTATATATATTGTACATAATTTCATATGCATTTAGTAAAAAACTGTTATTTTGACATTACAAACAGACACTTCAATTTTATTAAATGTATAGATTTCTCTTTTAGTATTTAATATAATTACTTTATTTTTATATTACATTTAACCCTTTGGTTACATACGACACAAAAATGTATAGGAAAATTGGCATATAATGCCGGGAGCAGTTATTAAGGAGTTATTAGTATTACTTACATAGTTATATGCATTCTACTTTTATTAAAATATTTAGTGTTTTTATTTATTGTAAAAATATAAAATTGTAATGTGTCCTTTGTTCATGTTTATATAGATAACAGTTTTGCTTTTTTTTTATATATGTTTAACATAAATGTAGTTTTATATTACCTCGGAAGTTCCCATATCAAGTATTATGTATAAATTTGGACTGTTCTATGTTGTGTCAATGTATCCTTTTTATGGACTATTCTCAGTACTAAAAATGAAAAACAAAATAAAGTAAGAATGCAGAAAAATTAAAATATAATAAAATACGTGTCATGAAAATTTAAAAGCCGATTTCATAAGAAGCGAACACGGCTGAAGTTCATTTAACACTGGCTTATTTCAATAACTTTATGATGCTTTTCAAACTTATACGAGTGTATTACAAATGTTCGTTTATTTTTAAATCCCCTGATATATGGCGGTTATTCGTGGATTTATCGGGAACTGAGCGCCATCTACAGCCCATATGTGATTTATGACGGAGAAATTATGGTAAGGGATATTATAATGATTTTGTTTATTTATTTTTTCTTATTTCGGGCATCGTGAAATAGATTGTGTTTCAATAATAACATGATTCTGTTATGACCAATTAATTGGTCGAATATAGAAATTGTCTGGAACTATCTAGAAGATGTAGGGGAAATTTAGAGTAATTTTATTATATCGTACTGCTATCCTGTTTGATGATATTGTATGGGCATAAACTGCAATTACCATTTCATAATATACTAGCGATGCCCCTCGGCTGCGCTCGTGTTTATTACGCACATATTAATTTCGTCTCTACATTTTATTTTTACTCATTGACAATTTATATAGCCTATAAACTGAGGAACAACATACGTTTACAAAATTGAATAAAAATCGATCAAGCTGCTTTTAAGTCCAGACATACAAACAGACAGCCAGACAATTTTTATGCATTTTTTATATATGTAGGTATATCATTAAATTTTTTTAAATACATGAACAGACAGAATTATAGATTAAATATAGATAGATAACTTTGTAATTAGCTTATTAAACTATTTGGTGTTTTTGTTTATCGTAAATAGTGCAGCATAAAAACAATTCTTATGATTTCTTTCTTAAATCTACTGAGTGGCCATCTAGCGGATACTAGGAAAATTAAAATTCGCAGTACAGAAAACAACACCGGAATTCGTTGTGTTAAAATTCATTAATTTATTAATTAAGAAAAAAAATGTAATAGCTTGAAATATATTAATTTATTTTGATGATTTTTATTACAAACTTTAGTACTTACACGATCGAGAGTAGGTGCTCATAGATTATTGTTATTACAGACTAGACTATCAGATGAAATCAGTATAGTGCATAGAACAATACATCTATTAATGTATTGTAATTATCCTGTCAAATTCACAATGAAACGAGGATATGGTCGTTATCGACTGATTAATATAATAGTAAATGTCTCTCCCATTCGGACGCAGAATTCTGATTGCTACACGTGTATCTAGGTTTATGTCTTATGTATTTGACTAAATTATGAATTGGATATAGAATATAAATTAGCACAATAAATTGACTGAACTGTCGCTGATGGTAATCACAGTACAATCCTAACGCAACGGCGACCACAGAGAGATCGTAATCCATCGACGTTCACCGCTGTCATACTGGCCTGCATTAATTTAACTGTATATGCATAGGCTGATCTCGAAACGCGACACGCAATATCGAGTCACTATGACGGACTTTCACCACATGCATGGTGGGCAAAACTGTCCTACCATCCCGAAGATTAAAATAATCATCATCATCATCATTTCAGCCGCAGGACGTCCACTGCTGAACATAGGCCTCCCCCATAGATCTCCAGAGCGACCGATCTTGTGCGGCCTGCACATATAATATCCAAATAAAAAAATATATTGCCATAAAATTATATCGAAAATATTGTTCAGAACGACGAAAAAAAAAATACTGTGAAAGTTTGTGAAGTCTTAATGTTAACCTTAAGGGGTGCAATATCGCAATTTTCCATTTATCATATTTTCATGCGTAATCTTCTTTTTAAACCTTGGAATTTTATAGTTCACCAACAGATATTTTGAATGTTTAATATTAATGAGATGGCTCGGTTGTTCTCCGCTTTCCGATAGTCGACTGGCTTAATTAACTACACCGCCACCTATGCCATTTTTTTTTTCTGAAAACTTTCCCATGATCATGACGGACCAAACGAAATAAACTACACAACCACCGTCCGAATTAGTGAGTTATATCCGAGTTCAAACAAAAATCCGAAAGAAACGGTTTCAGGGAAACGTTACGGGTTTTTCTTTCCATAAAAACCTAATTCAGAACATTTACAATCAATATAGCCAAATTGGTTTAGCCATTCTCAAGTGATACCTTTACCAACGAACAGCATTTCATTTTTATATATAGAGATCTATAAAAATTAGAGTTGTGCCGATTATGACTTTGGCCGACTAGCCGACTAGCCGATTAGTCGGTTAAGCCTATTACGGTTTCGGAGATTTCCGTGACGCTTCGTTTACAGCTGAATCGCGCGTAAGTTGCAACTGCATACCGCCTGAGAGAGTGTCGGAACCTGTTTTGTTTACTTCGCATCGTTTCTTGGTCTTTGCTTTTGTACGGATCAGAGCGGTGTTTTTGCGTAAACAAAATATTTTTGTGTAAAGATAATACTGTTATTGTTCATTAAAGTGAAAAAATTTAGTTTAAATTTAAGAATGTCAAAAGAAAGTTTATAGTTTTTTTTTTTACAATTGGACAATGATTCCTGTAACATCAAGTGTAACCAATGTCAAATGATAATTTCTCGTGGTGGTCAGGAAAAAACAGCAAATACTACAAGTATGAACAACCATATTAAATACCAACATCCAAGCATGATACCTCAGTTAGGTTCTGCGATGAAATGTTCGGCCACAGACGATTCATTCAGGTCGCAAATCTAAGCTGAACTACCTACAACAGTACCTACTCCGTCAACTTTCGTATCATCAGAAGTTAGTTTATGTCAGACAATCCAACGAAATATTGAAGATAGTTTTGCTGTATAATGGTCACGTGAAGACTCAAGATCAAGAGACATCAGTATTGCCATAGGTTGAAAATACTAGCTTTAGAAACTTGATGAGAAAAGTTAAACCAAAATATAACATACCGGGCAGAAAGTATTTCACAGAGAACATTATTCCTCAACTTTACGAAGAGACTATATCTGAAATACGAAGAGGAGTGATGAGTGCAGCTGCAAATTCAGTCACTACTGACATGTAGACAAACGTAGATAACAAAGAAAGTTTTTTTGAGTTTACAGCTTACTGGTTTGACGATAGTTTCAAATATTATCACGCAGTATTGGAAATGAAACATTTCTCCGAAACATACAAACCGCCAATAACATAAACAATTGTTTAGAAGAAATTCCAACTTTGTGGGAAATTGTGATCAAAATTCACGCCGTTGTACGAGACAACGGCAGAAATATGAGTAAAGCAATCGAAAATTAAGCAAGTAATTTTAGAAATTCATTACCAAAGGACAGGTTGCTTTGCTTTACATTTCTAAATATGTAAAACTGATTTATAAAATAAAAATATTAAAAAAAAAAACAATCTAGGTTTATATTTAATGTAATTCCTCCTACATACATTATGTTGAGAAATACATACAAAGTAAGAAACCGGATAGTCGGCGCTGTTTGCCGAATAGTCGTCGACTACGATAGCGGCCGGATAGTCGGCTTTACCGACTAGTGATGACTAGTGATGATCCTAATGAGCGAAGCAGTAATTATGAACGTCAAACAACCTGGCACTCCTCACTACCTCACTTCCCGTACTAACTAACGTAGGTTAGTCCAATAAATGTAACATGAGTGAACCCGGGTGACACAACCAGTCAAAAATATAGGCAAAGGCAGAATCGCTCTGTACATAGAAGTAATTCAAAACAAATGCTGCGCCGAGAACAATAAATCAAATCGAAGAGTATAACAGCGGAGTGCGAAATAAACGGAACCGAGTGAAACTTTCATTTCGTTCTCTCTACCGCGCCGTGTACACTCCTACCACAGACCATTTGTCACTAGACATCAACTATATGGCACAGGCCGCGGGAACCGCAAAAATGTTCTGATACGATCATTTTAATCATAAGAATTATTATCATTCAAGGACGTTTCTTTCTTGTTTATTCGTATATTACGGTCTATCAGTTTTGTAATTGCTATAATAATAACAAATTGCATAAAACATATCGATTGATGTTTGTTGATATTCTATTGATCGTGTATCGTGTATCGTGTATTGATCTATTACATTTTGCGGCGGCGCGGCGGATGCCTTTGCTAAAGATGGACAAACAAACTAAGTTTTTTATATCGATTTACTAGAACAGAGTCAACAACAGTGTAATACTATAATACTTATCGTTATTTTTTTGTCTGATTCTTTACACTATTTATTACTAGCAGTGCTCCTGCGTCCCGGAATGCGTTTATTATGCAGTAGTTATTTTATTTTTATACATATTATTAAAATTACTAATCTACCAAGTGAGGAACGATATATTATAAGTATCCCATGTACAAAATTTCATAAAAACCTATTGAGAATATTTTTATGTCTTTTGAAAATATTATTGACAATTTTTATAACCAATAAAATTCCACTTTAAAAAAATATAATGTCATTATAGTGCTGATCACAGTGTTCTTTATAAAAGAAGTCTATTAGGAAATTAGTAAAAAAAATGTATGTACAGACATAACTATTGATTTTTATATAAAATTTATCATATAATTTGCGCAAATGATTAAACCGGTTCTCTATAATTCACGTCTAGTCATGAGTGGTCTGTGAATTCACCCGACATATACTTCAACTGTATTATTGGATTGCAAAATCGAAACTAGTTTTATCGTCTAAGTAAAGTAGGCTTGTGGTTGTTACAAATATATTGTATTACAGTGAGGGGATGTTTTGAAACGATTATTTATTTCCTAGTAGTTTTGTAGACAAGGTAAATTGAAAAAAGGTAACCTATTCATTCAGACCATTTCAATGAGCCCAAAAACGATATCTCTGTTGTAAGTTGTTGAGGAGTCAGGTACCCTGCGGATTCTAGATGACGCTGCAGCATCACGTCAAGGTTTTTCTGATACCATTGAAGTACAGAATACCAAATCTCGACTCAATTAGACATGTGAAAGATGCTTACATTTATTTATCAACTAGAAAAGAGCTGATAATCTTCAAACGGCTGAACAAATTTTCTTGAATCATAGCGAAGAACACTCTCAAACAGGTCACCCTGCAAACAAAACAATTACATCAAAATCGGTTCAACACACAGATACATATGTTAAACTTATAACTCCCCTCTTTTTACGTCGGGGGTTAAAATTGGAAATCATAATTTTATATGATAGGTTGAATTAATTTCTAAACTTTTTTTTTGGTGGTTGGTACTGCCCTGAGGGTAAGCACGGTACAAACAACAAAACAGTTTTTCACAAAAAAGAAAACCAACTTCAATTACTTCAAACACCTCAAGGTGGTCCCTGGTGTATCTTCAAAGTCCGAGGTCCAATGCCAATGAGATTAAAATGACACCACCCTAGACGTATCACCTTTCCAACAAAAAAAAAATCATCTACATCGGTTCATAAACAAAGAAGTTATGTATCCATAAAAAAATACAATCGAATTGAGAACTCGCCTCCTTTTTTGCAGTTAGTTAAAACGTTCAATTATTAAAAAGGGAACAAAAAACCCGACTGCAATAAAAACACGACAATTTTTTGAAGTGAAAACTTCTTTAGCATCGTTGTGATTGAAATGTCGATGAAACGAAAAAGCGAAAGAGACAGACACATAAATTCATAAGATTTAACGCGGTAGAAAATGAGATAGGAAAGTTTTAGGCAATGGTAAAATGGTACAAAAGAGGTTTGGTGCCAGGCAATAATGAATTTTATTACCATGCCAAAAAGACACGAAACCAAAACTTTTTAGACAACAGTTATGACATTCTGTTACTGATTGATATTGTGTTAGGTTACCATGGATATTTCAAATGTGCATTAATTGAAAACGATATTGTGAATAATGATTCTGAGTAGTTGTATGTATATTTCCATAAACTTTAAAATAGTGTGTATTTGATAATTTTCTGAATTAAAAAAAAAAACATAAATGTGAAGGTTTCACTTCTACCACGTGTGAATTGCTCACATAATTTTTTTCTATTTTTGTTTTTTATTTGATTTCCAGGCATCGCACTTAAATATTATATAGCCTATGTCACTGCCACAATTAACACGAATCTAACGACACCTCGTATGCAAAAATCCATGAAGCCGTTTGGACTACAGAGCGTGCCAAAGAAATAGACATACATACATACGCTCGAAAAACATAACCCTCCTTTTTCGGAGTCGGGTAATAAACAACGGCGAATATTCAGCAATCGGTAATTAAACCCATCGCCGATCGCCGCTGTCATGCAAACTTCTCGGTAGCTGAACATTCACTAGCTGTTCCCGAACCGTGATAAAGCAGAAGGGAGTCATTCTGACGGGTTTACTACCATGTGTATGGTGGCCGCGACCCATTCGGTTACAGATACCTACCACCCCAATTACAATGCATACCATCACGCCTGTATCCCCGAAGGGTTAGGTAGAAGTTTACTAACATATACCCACAGTTCGACGTGTATGTTTTAGGTCCCATGTAAGTAGGGATCGTGCACAAAGTCAAACTCCGAGCTTCCGGCTGATCTGGAATCGATATGCCTAAGCGTGCCGCTATGGCGGAAACTACACCTGATGTATGGTGGTCATCGAAAACATAATTGAAAACATGGTGATGAACCATAGCATTATGTTAAAGCTTTTTCTCATACACGCCTGGCTAGCTACCTTCAAGTTGAAAATCTGTCGCTAAGCACCTATTCATAAGTGTTCCGGCAGCCGTACTTGAGAACCAGTTTTTACTCTGCTTAGCGTGTTACAATTTTGGGCCATATCATCACATAAGGTCAGATGAGATTGTGAACTGAATGAACTGAACTGAATTGAACGATAAACCTATAATGATAAAAAAATCTTCAAAACTAAGACACCCAAGTCAACCCTACCTGCGCGTGGTGTACCCTGTTGAGCAACGAACGAGGAAATTGAGAAAGCGAGGTGGTAGAGCTGTTATGCCCGACTGGCTCGCGACTACCATACATGTAAAAAGTCCTTCATAGTGACTCGCTTTTGCGTGTCGCGTATCAGGAACAGTATAAGCATATCCAGTTAAATTGATGCAGGCCGGCATAATAGCAGTTAGAACGTCGATAGATTACGATCCTTCGGTGGTCGCCGTTGTGTTAGGATTGTACAGTGCTTACAATCAGGGACAGTACTGTCAATTTGCGATGCTACTATAAAAAAAGTACTTCTGAAAATGTACGTAAACATCCTAAAAATGTGGACACCATACTCAGCATTAACCTCGGGCACTCGTGTCCGGGATTGTTTTTAACACTCTAAATGGGCTCCGATGAAGTTGTCAACACTTTTATCTCAACAATGGAACGTTTTAAAAACTTTCATCTTAAGACGGTATCTACCATTTTTGAGAAATTTTTATTCAACAGTAACTCAGCTAACAGCTACTCTTGCATTTAGCATTACATTTAGTGCTAAATCATTAAGTAGCAATAATATAAAATAAAATATTTAATTTTAATCAGTTACAGATTTTTTATTTTGTTTTCAAGCTTGCGATGTCACAAAAATTTACGTAGAAATTTGGTATATATACCATTCCCGGGAGCCAATTTATTAAGCGGAAAGGGTATTTTACCTAACAGTATACTAATAGTAACCAGGATCGTGTTGAATATTTGAATACTCCAAGCATTAATATTAATTTGCTCCTTAAATGCGGCTGTTGGAACACATCAAAAGGTCCTTGGAGACAGATTATCAACTTCAAAGTTTCTCAACGGTATCAAGTTAGAACTACTTGTCAAAAATTATTGTTTTGTCATACAAACTACATATACATACTTACTTAGTTTCATTTCGATACGACAATCAGAAATAGGTTAAATTTGACTTATAAGTTTTGATTACATAGCTTTTTAGTTACAAGTGAAGTTAATAAAAGCGTGTTAAGACTACTCGAATACAAACACCCTGTGAGCCATTGTTGTATAATTATTTGTCACCTCGAAGGCCTTAGATACAATTCCGTTGACCTGAATTAGTATTATCAGGCAAGTGTTTATTTTTTGAACAACAGAGAAATGTAAGCGATAGGAAATTCAAAATTTTCGAATTCATTAGCTTGCATATCAAACTCGAAATTCTATTTTTTTTTTAAATGTGCGTGCGTACAAGGTGCACATGTCAGAAGTGAAACTTCTTTGGCAAACTAATTTTTAAATCTTGTTTATATTTATACTAATCTAAAGCTTTAGATTTCCGAGACTTTGACGGAAGGAAAAAGGAAGATTTGTTAGGACTGTAATGAGTTTAATTGCCATTAAAATATTAAAAGTGTCGAAAATTAATACAAATTATAAATTTAATTTTAGTTTATTTCATCGATATGTACATTATTTGATGCGATTTCTATTGACATTGTTGTGACTAAAGCATTATGATAAGTAAAATAAGTAATATGAGTTCGTGTTTCAACATTACTTATCTAAATATCTTGTAAAAATAGCATCTATTGTCGTTGCTTAATTTGTAGTTGGTGTGTTTGAATTATTATTTAACTGTAGAGTAAATATTACAAATGATTAATTAAATTTTTTTTTTTAAATTAAAATTTAGAAAAGATAGTTTATGATATATTTTTATTTTATGAAAAATAGTATATTAAATTCTTAAATTACGAGTGGCAAATTAAAATGCCACATGTTATTTGTAAATATTAAGACTTCCTAACCTCTAAACGAATTAACATAAAAAATTGTATATAGAAAAAGATAACAAATATATTACTTTATCTGAACGACTGCTTAGTATAGAAAGATTTACAAATTTATCACAAAATGTATATTTATAAATTCAACTCACTGTTTATACATTGTCTCCATGACTACGTGCTTCATGTACTCAATCGTTCCCTCCCTCTCTCTCTCAAAACGTTTCACATCTTCGTGACGCGTGTCATCCGTAAAAATTTTACCCTCATGCGCGCAAAGAAGTTTTACATAAAAAAAAAAAATTTATAGGTTGGTGTTGGCTACAATATCACCTGATGTTTAGTGGTGATTTGTCCCAAGATGGTAACACGCTAGATCCAGTGGAGGACTGGCTGTTAAATGCAGCTGCCGGGATTCACCTATAGATACTTGGTGACATTTTCTCAACTTAATGGTGGTAGGTAGGAAATTCCCTAACACCATGCCAAGGTTTCATCACGAGGTTTTCCTTCATCGAAAGGCAGGCATTCGAACTCACGTCGATCGTTGCGATGTCCGTACACGCTAGCACTGAGACATCAATAAAAAATCTAAACCTTTACACAAACTACCCGATAATTACCTACAACAGGCCAAATTGAAATGATAAAGTAATTACCGTAAACCACTGACAATCAATCGCAAAATTGATGAAAAGGATGTTTTGCCTCGTTTGCATTACGACGAGAACCCTATTGGCTTTCACCGGCTGAAATTGATATGGAGACTAAATAAATATTACATCACAATCTATTATGACAGGCTAGTGACACACGGCCATTATGTGAGTAGAGCTTGTCAACGAATTTGTTGTAGACTGCATACGGATCATTTTTCAGCTTGCATTTGAACGTAACTTCAACAAAGAATATTTTTAACTCATAAATACTGAATTTCTCAGATTAAATAAACCTACCAATGTATTTTTATAATAAATTGACACATATACAACACAATTATTCAAACTTGCTTTTATAAAGATATTTTATGAAGTACTTTTTTTTTCAATAAAAAAATTGTTAATGTAGAATTAGTCAAGTTCGTATTAGAAGTATCAAATAACATGGAAGTTGTAGGTTACGCGAACACAAAGATGATTTATCGAGTTAACTTGATTAAGTTATTTAGTTAAATCAACACAAAATCATTAATGAATTTATTTCTTGCAAAAATATACTACAAAGGTAATTATTACATTTAAACCAGAAACTTGATTACAGAATAATTTGATTTACAGAAATTACATGATTTAATTTACTTATATCATACACAGTAAATGAAGATCCTTCTCACAATAAGGCATGGAAATTATAGCAATTTTAACCGACTTAAAAAAAAGGTTACTTAATTCGGACGTTTTTTTTATAGGTGTGCCAGCCATAACTTCTTTTTTTATAAACTAGTTTGGATGATTCTCTTTTTATTAGAAAGGGTATAAATGGTGGTCCATTTAAATGTAATTGACACTGGACCTTCGATTTCAAACCGATACCAGGAAATTCTTCAAAATCATTGAAGTTGGTTTTCTTGTTTTATTAAAAATTGTCTTGTTTAAAATAGCTGTTATGTATGAAATATTCCTTCCCTACTGATGATAAAAAAAGCAATGAACGATTTTAAAAAAATGCAGATATATGTCTTGTGTAAACCAGTGAAGGCTTGTCTTTGAGCTTTTGAGATGGTATATATATAGTAAAATAAAAAGTTGTCAAAACAATAAGGCCGTATTTCATTCAACTGTGTCCCCAAACTCGGCAGTTGATTTGCATATGAAAGCCATAACTCTGTGACACGGAAAATTTAATCTTTTTGGTAATTAAATGAAGACCCTGCGCCTCTCCGACCTAATTAATGAATGACAGGTATTCAGTAGGTACATGACAATTTTTCATTATGTTTTTGTATTTTTTTTTTCAGGTATGTTACGACTGTTTTGCCGGACTGTGAGTATAAATATTATATAAAAAATAATATCTCATAAATAGGTACTGCGACTGTATTTTTTTTAGTTATACTTCTTTTAACGTCTTTAAAGTGTACAATTGAGAGCTAACATGTTACGGAAGTGCGACATGATAAAATTAATAAACGATATTTAACGTTTTATACATAAACATTATTTTTATTTTATTAAACGTTAATTTATTTTTACAGAATTAAAAAAGTGGGTAAAATAACTAAGACGTGGGATAAAAATTTTGGAGTGTTTTTTGTTTTATTACCTACTCTAAAGAAGTATAACTTCTTACGTGTGTATATTATAAATATATAAATTTTTTTAAAACTATAGATGCGTGTTGGTAAACTAAATTTTAAATAAAAAGTTAACTAGCTCTTTTTCCACGGTTGCTCGCGCTGCGACCCCAATGCATCCGTGCTGAATAACAAAATTGTTCACACTTTCCGCAAGTACAATTTATTTTAATGTGTCTGTATATAAAGTCAAAATAACAGATTTTTACTAAATGCATATGAAAGTATATACGATACATATAACAAAACACCCATTTTTTTATTTTTTTATCTGTCTGTCTTTTTGTTCCGGATAGTCTACCTGATGATATAGGGAGTAACTTAAGCTACTTTTATTTTAGAAAAAGAATTAGGGTTCCCCATAAATATGAAAAACTGATCATGGTGAATAAATTCCGGTGCTTAAATGGCTTATGCTGAGTAAACCTTAAGAGATGTAGCAAATTAATGTACTAGATAACTATAGGCATTAAAAAGACCTACAAAAAAGTCTGAGATAGTATATATCTATCTTCTAAGGAACACTCACAATAAGCATTTTTGTCTTTAACATAGCCGGGAGCAAGATTCGTGCGGGCATTCTGTAGTCCACGTGAGCGAAGCCATAGGCACAGCTACTTATCTCCTAAACTATGAGTTGAAATAACATGCTATATAGCCAAGTTTAACTTCATTAAATTTTCTTTATTTCCAAGTAACTTTTGTCCGTAATTATTAACATGCCATGCCAAAAATAATGCATATAAATCACTTTTTAATATTCAACAATTATTTGTCACGAAACACCTTATTGTAACTTATGTATAAGAGATAGGTATAAGCTATTCCGAACTTTTTTTAAATATACTAAGGGTCAATATTTTTGTACAACATTGTATTTACGTATCATTAACCATTACGACAGCTCACGTGGATAAAATCGTTCAGGAACACTTCCACTTCCGACTTACATAACAAAAATCAATATTTAAGGTTAACTGTGAGTTATAGTCTAAATGATAGTTCCAGAGGTTAGCGTTGTTAAACAAACAAAAAAACTCTTCCACTGTTAGTATAGATATGTATTATTGATATTTCTTTAATAACATTTTATTTAAATTTAGGTATTTTTATAAGTTCCTTTGGCGATATTTTCGACGGGAACTTTCCATAAAGTATACCGGAATGTGTACTAGAAAAGCATTTTACTGGGAAGCATTAAGAAGCTTCGAACCATCTTCACAGAGACATAAAGCTTGCAAGGACAGCCCAGCACTCAGGACTCCTTCTACAAAACTAGCTTCAAGTACTGCTTTCAAATACCGTTTATTTTCAATAGCGACCTTATTTTCAAAAGCATAAGACCGCTTGTCAAAAGTTACGACGTTTTTGATCTGTAAATTGGATTGTTTTATTGTCACATGAGCTGAGACCTTTTTCTGAGTTTATATCATGATTTTCAACTCTATTCTTAAGTGCTTAGAGTATATTTAAATTAATCGTCACTACGCCCAGTTATGGTTTATGGGATATTAAAATCCTACTGGTATCTATTAGTTGTATCTAGAAAATGTGGATGTAAAAATTGCGTCGTCAACGTCTAGTCTAGGCAGGTTATAAAATTTCCTTTTAAAGTTTTTGAATATTCTCGTTAAATTTGCTGTAAAAAATGTGTTATGGCATCATAAAATATCTTTTTACACACAATTAATTACTTGTCAAAGTAATATACATTCATCAAATAGGGCTCTGATGTATTATTATTGTTAATAATAACCTTTTTTTATACATTTCGAAACTAAACTAAATACGTAATTACGTATAAATATATAAATCTATATTCATCACCATTTAGGTGGATTGAAGCAATGCTCTCAACTCGTACAGTTAAACTGTCATTACATGATACTAATCATAAGGTGGTTACCACTAGAGACTGTCCACAAGACGGCGTTCTATCGCCCCTACTGTGGACCCTTACGGTTGACTAGTTTTTGCATGAGATGGAGGAACTGAGGATTGACGCCCAGGGCTATGCTCATGACTTGTGAGAGTTGTTCGAGGTTTCTGTCATAGTACCATTTCGTACCTTATGCAGAAAGCGTTATATGCCATTGAGAACTGGTGCAAGAATAATGAGTTGAGGGTTAATTCAGATAAAACTGATATAGTACCATTTACAAAAAAGGCGTCTTGACAAGATTAGTACAGCCCTCACTAAATGCCAAGACAATTTCCTTTTCATCAGAGGTCCAGTACTTGGAGGTAATCGTGGACCAAAAATTGACCTGGAATAGACAGACTGATGCTTCAATTCTTAAATCAAAAATAGCAATGGGTATCTGTGGACGACTGGCAGGTAAGCACTGGGATTTAAATCCTAAGCTAATCATGTGGTTCTACACCGCCGTGGTTAGATCCATAATAACATACGCCTGTGTGGCTCTGAATGTAGGAAGGCAAACCAGTCGACTGTCAGGGCCCATTTAGCTATAGTACAAAGAATGGCGTCTATCTTAGCGACGGGAGCCATGTCGACCTCCCCTGGAGCGGCTCTGGAAGCTGTGTTAAATCTCACACCCCTACACCTATACGTAGAGAAATTGGCGATGTTAACAATGCACAGAATGTATGCCCAGTGAAGGATGCACTGGCTATCCCTGTCCTTGAGATCCCTACTAGACTCAGTGATAGAAACACCAGTTTTTGGAATGATATCAGACATGATGACTCCTAAAACTATTTTAGTAAAAATTTATACTATAGAGATCCCTCCACGGAACTCTTGGATTAATGCCGAGATAACGTGAAAACAATGGTAGTCTATCTACTATGGTATACTGATGGGCCCATATCTAGACATAACGTAGGCTGTGGAAATATATGGAGAGTGACCTAATCTTAAGAAACACATTAGGCTTGGCAGTTTCACCTCCATTTTCCAAGCGGAAGTGTATGGTATACTTGAGTGTGCCAATATCAATCTGCAAAAGGCGTATGTTAATCACACGATTTTTTATTCAGTCGGATAGCCAGTTCTCTCTCTTGGCACTGGCTTTACATTCAACAGAATCGAAGCTTGTGGCCAACTATTTCACAGTGCTGAACAGTCTGGGTAAAAATAACAGACTAATCCTGCGATGGTCCCGGGGCATGCAGGAGTTCCAGGCAACGAGTCTGCGAACGAACTTGCAAGAGCTGGAGCTGCGGAAAAACAGATTGGTCCTGAATCTATTCTGTGGTATCCCAAAAAGCCTTGTTCGATTGACCTTAAGAAACCATTACAACCAAGAGGCTATATATAATGTTCTGGTAAAATTTGCCAGGACAAAATCATTCCAAAGAGCTTATTGGCGCGTTTAACCAGCGTAGAGCTGGAGAAGCTCTGATGCTCAACAGGAATCAGCTATGAATCTTAGTGAGGACACTTACTAGGACACTGTTGTCTAAATAAACATATGTACAACATTGGTGTCCAGGGCACAAGAGATTGCAGATTCTGCAAAAGTGCGTACGAAACTCTAAAGCATCCTCTTGTGTGATTGTAACCCACTAATACCTAAACGTAACCGGATTCTGGATAAGCAGGTGCTGGTCCCAGAAGAGGTTCAGTTGCTCTTTGCCAAAAAAGTCATGCAGTATATTAAAGTTTATATGGAGAAGGAGCGCAGAAAGCTAAAATGTATCTATAATATCTGTTACTAATATTTGATTAAATAAATCGATACTGGGAATCCTTACCCGACCCGTGCCATTGAACTTAGACCTCCAAAATATTGACATTGTCATGCAATGAAAAGTGACAGCAAGTGATATAATATTAAATTGTTTAGGTTCATATTGTCAATTGTCAAACAGAAAATAGTGTATGATTAAAAAGTCACGGGTCGAATTTCGATCACTGGGCGATCGCTAGTAGAGATAAGTATTTAATGACAAATTTGACGTTAGCTATTTAGTTCTGGCGAGTATTAAAAAAATTAAACTTACTTTGCTCTCCTGTAACTATTTCTGACTGAAATAGAAAAATAATTTGGCAAGTTTTAATCAAAGTTTAGTGACTCTTACATTTCTTAACAAAAGCTACTGATGGATGATATCGCTTTATATTTATGTTAGGGAACCTAGACTTTGTTCGGTCTTATCGGGATTTTTCTGTTTAGTGAGATCGAAGTTCTGTTTGGAACAATAGTTTCCGACATTAGTAATGAGATTGAGTTCTAAAAGCACTCGTGGGTGTCTATCGATAAGGCATGCCTACGTGGTTGAAGCTATGCCAATACATTGATAAAATCTTTCAACTGTATACCTTTTACACCATATGTATCGATGCTGTAAGTAAGTACTGAGTCAATTAAGCTAATTACGAATTTATTATAGTATTTACAAATTTAAGTATATGCATAAATCCAACCATCATTTATATTGCATAGTAACTCGTTGATAAAAACTTGGGTAAGCAATAAAATGTAATTAACAATTACATTATTTTTCATAAAGTAGATTATTATAAATTCCACTATATTAGACTAACTTGTAGCAATGATGGCTAAGTTGTAGCGTGTATGGACATCGAGTCGGTAGACGTGAGTTTGAATCCTTGCAATGAACCTGAGCTTATGGTGTAGGGAAATATCGTGATGAAACCATAGCACAGTGGTAGGCATTTTCTGAAGCCCGCCTAACTAGCCTGAGAAACTGGCCCTCAAACTGGAAATCTGTCGCCAAGCGCTTATAGGTGTGATCCGGCAACTGCACCTGAGAGCTAGTTTTCCCATTAGTTTAGCGTGTCACCATTTTGAGCCACATCGTAACTTAACGTCACGTGAGATTGTGTAGGTACATAACTCTAAAACTATGAACTATTAAAAAAAAAATCGTAAAGTTGAATAGTTGTTATGTGGCAATATATTCCTAGTGCTGACATTCCAAGTTATTCGATCATATATTTTTCGACATAAACATCATAACTTAAGATAATAAACAAAATTTTTAAAGAAGTCTTTTTAACCTTGAATAAAAGACAAGAGGTTACTCAAGTCAAATGTTTTTTTATGTCATAACTTCTGTGTTTATGAACCGATTTGGATGATCCTTCTTTTTTTCCTTATGGGTGGATCACTTTTTTGGCATTGTACTTTGAACTTCGAAGATACACAAGGGAACTCTTCAAAATCAATGAAGTTGTTTTTCTTTTTTGTTAAAAATTGTCCTGTTAATAAATTCTTTAAAGAACTCTCGAGTCGAATAGTCGACGCATCTCGCGACCAGAGGGCTGGCCAATAAATACCTCGGTCAACGAATAAGTATTCATATACAACGAGGTAATGCGGCCAGCCTTCTTGGTACCTTTCCTTCTGGCGACGAGTTGGATGCTATCCAATACAAATTATTCCGTAATTTTTTTTTAAATACCTTTATTCAGTTTATTTTATTTCATTTCTTAATAAAATAATAACAAAACTGCAGTGTGGAAATTTAAAACTTCTAAAATTAGTAACCGGAAAATTTGCACTTATATCCTTTTTCCGGTCAAGAGAGTAAGTTAGATAGAAGTTTTATTTTTAAATTATAAATTTAAGTTCTTTTAAAAATCCTAAATAGAAATATCAGGTAGGTATTTAAAAAACGATTTTTACCAACATTAATAAAAAGTAAAAAAAATATATATTATTTCACGTAGGCCATTAATTCAGTTACGTATATTACAAAAATGCTCCCTAACAAAAGAATTAAATATTATTATAATGATAATCACTTGCATGTCAAGTAACCCTTCAGACTGTAACATTCTGTTTGAATTGTTACGATTATAACGTTTGTTAGGTATAAGAGGATGGCGAGCGTTACTTTTATTGTTATTATTTCAATAATCATTTAGAAATGTGTAATATTAAACAATAAGTAATAATTTTAGGGGTTTTATTGTCGAATACGTTAATAAAGGAGCTAAAGTGTAATCCTTCAGGACGTTACATGAGGCTATTGGTATGAAGTATTTCATTGGCGAAAGGTGTAACAAATGTCGACGGTCTTCTCATATTTGTAGGTTAGAAGTTTAAATAAAACCTGCCTTTGAAATTCGGCGTATTGATTTAAGAAAAAATCATCGCTGCCACTAAAGATAATTTTATTAAGAGAGCTAAAAGTACCAAAATAGATCAATAAAAAAGCGCATGATATTTAATACTTAATAACATGAACAACTGACAAATTAGAGTGCGGCCTAATGCCGCCAATATTTTTTGTCTGTGAGTCACGTGAATTAAAACGTCGATTAGAAAACGTGACGTCACCATTCAGGAAATATGAACGTTAGACTCTTGCGTAAGTTGTCAAACTTAACACTGTTATCATACTAAATTACATATAAAATGAGTGATGACGTCACGGGACCTTAATGCATCGTTTTTGTGGCGTACTTTTTATTTAGAATAAACAATATTTTTAAATTACTTTGTATGCTTTATTTTAAATTATTTTCAACATAAAAGATTGTAAACTTCCGGATTGTCTACATTTCTCTATCAAAAGTTAAATTTTAAATTGTATTTAAAAACATATGAAACCGGTTGGATTAATATCACCAGTTAGCAGTACAATATATGCAGGTAGAGTCGGTAAAAAAAGTAAAACAGTGGTATACGATCCGTGACAGTATCAGCAAATTAATTAAACGCCGACAAGTGCGGTTCGTCGCGGTCTTCTGTTCGCTTCTATCAGAGGACTATAAATTAATCAAGCGGACAGCCTGCAAGTTGGCCTGTTTGTTTAAACACGCTGATCGCTTATATCAATTTTGTTAACTTTTATCTATATACAAATTAATAAAACTGAAATTTCTATTTGCAATGTCAAAATAAAAAAAAACTTTTTACTGAATACATATGAAAATAAATTCGGTACATAAAAGAGTAAGGTAATTATTAAAAAAATTGTCTGTCTGTTTGTTCCGGGAAATATCTGAAACGGTAGGGTTGATTTCGACAGTACTTTTTCTAACAAATAGCGGTTAATATAAGCAGTAACTTAGGCTACTTTTAAGAGTTCCGCGTTAATAAATAAAAACTGATCATGGTGAATCGATTCGGGCGCTTAAATAGCTTACACCGAGTAAACCATAATATACTATTTCCATTTCTTTATTTTCTCGATGACAGTTCTAATTTCATAGTTGTAGTGTTGTGGCCAAATAAGTAATGATATCGATCGCATATATCGTGACAGTGACGATTCATCAGATTTCATTAAAATAAATAAATAAAGATTACCTGTCGTTATAATTATTTCGTTTCATTGTCGAGTACCAACCTATACCTACTTATTTTACAACAGCTTCGAAAATTTTGAAGAAGTAGGCATTATCAATCAAGAATTAATACGTGTAACATCTTGTAATGAAATATAATATTAGTTAATAAATTTGTACAAAAGTATCCGGCAGTAGTTTAGTTTCTTACATTTTGTAAAAAAATATCGGGTCTGTTATCTTGTTACGTTTATCGATATAGCTGCATCCCTATCAGTTTCTCCGACTCTGGTATAACCTCATCGAGAAAATAAAGAAATGGAAATGGTATAAGAGATCTGATTCGCGCATGTGTCCGATCGACGGCATTCTGTAGTTCATGCGAGCGCACCCGCAGGCACAGCTAGTTATTTATTCAAATAAATGTTAACACTTTAGCGTTACGAGACGCTGTAGGCATTGCAATGATAATACATGAGTAACGGAATATGTGGGATTAGGTACTTGTTTTTGTCCACATAAATGTTTACATGACTTAATATTATAGTTTTACATAATATTTTCATATCGAATACTAAATCTTTCACAATATTAAGGGCAGTATACACCAGTGAAATTCATTCAAAATCCATTGAAATAATTTTATAAAATAATGCCAATTCTTAGACACACAAATTTACTCATATGATATTAAGATATAGAAACCATTTTGTGTTTAATTAAAATGTATAAATTAAATACATTAACATTGTATATTGACGAACATAATATTTTATATTCAGTGCATACTTAACTTTATACGGCTTTATTTTCATGTGATTTTTAACTGCTTATAATGCACAAATGCGTGCAGTAGTTTAGTTAAATACATAAAACAATTATAAAATTTTTCTGTAATACACAGCGTGTAAACCTCAAAATAATTGTCAATATTTTTGAAGTGGAAACTTCTTTAGTCACAATGAGCAATTTTCGGCAGAGGAAAAACTTATGGGTTCGCATGACTTTCGCGTCATCGATGACCTCGACATGCTCGTGACGTATTGCGCTTGCGTCAGACTAGCGACACGTAGTATAGGCGCCTGTGTACATGCATACGCATATATACACTAATACATTGTATAGACTCGATTGTATCATATGCGTGTTTGACTTTTTGTACGGGTAAAACCTTGTGTTTTCGCGTTACCGACATGCTCTGCAATAATTTAGAATATAATTGATTTCAAAATTCAAAATTGAGTTTTCACTTATGTCGGCAGTCCTTATGACTACCTCTGTTTTTAAGGGGCAATATTATATCATGTAAAATATTAAATTGTCGGTTCGTGTGTGTCGTCGGGTATCCGCGTATCTCTTCACCGACACGTACTTAACCAATAAAGCAGCTTGTCCGTTTGTCCGTCTAGCCATGTATTTTCGGTTTTTTTATTAACGAAAATATTAATTTCAAACTATTTGTCTACTTTTCGTCGATAGCGGGAAACATACGATTTAAAATGAAGTTTTAATCATTTATTTTGATGAAGAATTAAAGGCGTTGCCACAAGAACACTTATGATAAGTACTATGTAAAGATTCTGAATATGTAGCGATTCAAGAAAAAAAATACAATAAGTAAAGAAAAAAAAAACAAGTCGTAGCTTCTTTGTAAGCTAGAAGCTCTGAACTCTTTCTGAGTTTAAAATCGTTTTTATTTTTACAGCGAGAATTGATTTTGGAGATTTTTTAGGACACAGTTCATTGAGTCCTTCATGACTTTTAGATATAATATGTATACACTTTAGACATAGTTTTATAGATCTTTAGATGCATTCCTGTCATACCGCACAAAAAATTCTCCATGGAAATGTGAAGGATTTTTCTTAAATGGCATACGTGACAGTAAATATTTGTAATTATGCTAAGAGAAAAATAAATGGCAGTGATATCGACTCATACGTAATTGAACTATCGATAAAAATGTTGGCAAGAATAATTCAGTAAGAAATACACAGTTATTGATAATTAGAGGTGACAGTATTATTAAATTTAAAGCTAATAAATAGAATAATATATTAGAACCTAGATACATTAGATACCTAGAAAAAGCACCTGATGGAAAGTGATCATAGCCGCACCCCACAAACATCCGCAAGACAAGAAGGCTCGCAGATGCGTTGCCGGCCTTTTAGGGAAGAATAAGCTCTCTTCTTGAAGGTCACCAGGTCATAACGGAAAGACCTCAGCCGACAGATGGTTAAATAATAGATAATAAAAAATACAAAGTACATAGCCGGATAAGGAAGCCGAATCTGTCCCCGGTACTTTTTCTATCCGTTCTTCTTATGCTATCAATCAGATACCATAGAAAAAAAACAGGCCAAGTTCAGCTCTTAATCTAAAACAGTTATTCAGGTTTTTTTTTGGAAAAACCTATTTTTGGTTTTTATTTTTTTAAATTAGTAATTACTATACTTGTTTTGTATTATTTTATGTATTCTATTCATATCTAGATATGTGGTGGAATCGTCTTCCTACACATTTCTTCGTAATAGAGAATGGCGTATCGCTATAAAGAGTGTTTAAATATGTGGGTTTTAACGCAAACCAACCAAGTTGGGCTCACTTCAACGTTATAGGGAGTTTATCGTTATAAAGGATAACGTTATAAAGAGTTTACACTGTACTTACAAGTAGGTTCTCAGATTAAGAACAAATTTTAAAAAAACATGCAATCACCAAACATTTAAAAATTATCATATTAAAGAAATAATTATATATAGTTAAATGAGAGTTCGCACGAGTACAATTTACAAAGTTTTTAATTTTATGTTTAAAGAATCCTTATTTAGAGTTTATTTTTATTTATTTTTTATTAATAGGTTTACAACAATTGTTACATTGGCACATGCTAAATATTACAAAGATTGTTACATAAGTTATGATTACAATATACAATTTATCAGTAAACACAGTTTGCTTATTTATAAATCGAAGTAACTAATAAAACAGTAAATATAATTTAAAATACTTTCAAAATAACACATAAATTAGGCTTAAAATTAAGAATAAAGTATATCTTATACACGTAATTATTCTACACTAAAGTGTAAGTAACCTGGTTAAAAGTTTAAATTAAATTAAATTAACACTAAATAATTCGAGGTTATTGAATTTATTCGCTTTATTATTGATAGAACTTCATAAATACCTCATTAGCCTAGTGGTCCCAAACATGACTGCTATACTCAAGGTCCTAAGTTCGATTCCCAGAACGAACAATGTCTTATTGAGTTTTTCTTGGAAATTCTCATTAGCAGCCCGGAGTTTGGCTTTGTGGCCGATTAATGGCAATAGGCTCGCCCCCTATTATATGGGACCTAAAATATACTCTGCGAACACCTCTGCCTAACATTTCAGGAATACAGGCGTGATAGATGCTATGTAACTTCATAGTTACGAATAGTGTGCTTAGCTCGCGATGCGCAGTTCATCATAGGTGCGGAGTGCCGGCAACCAACCGCGACCCTTTTGCTGAGAGGTATTTCTTTTGTCGCGCGTAATTTTGAATTTGTGATAATTTTCTTCTACGGTATTCATTTAAATGGCAAACTGTTAATGACAATTATAATCTACATCAAATGCCCAAGTTAATTAATGAATTTATCTGGATAGAGATTAGTACTGAATTGAAGAAAATAGCTTTATAAATAATGTAATATTTTAAATTATTATATAGAAGATAAAAATGCTAACTGTGAATCAACCTTAGGACATAGACATATACCATCGCAAAATTTTCTCTAGGCTTTTTGATGATCTACAATTCTTTAATACATTATTTTGAGGTGTCTCATAAGGTTTAGCCGACATACGAAACGCCCGAAAATCTTCTTTATTGAAGACCATTTAATTACTGCCATTATCATGTGAACATAGTGTCCTATCTTATGACGATTTCAGTATCCTAACAAGGCGGTGGCTCTCTTATCAGAACATTATAGGGAGTTTTTGATACCTTAAAATGTATGCTTTCAGTTTTTTTTTTTTTTTATAATCCACTTCACTTATCAATATTCAAACTATATCACGCAAAACGCTACCAATATCTCATAAAGGTTTAAAAACCTAAGTTAATGATTTAAAAATAAAAACACAACATGTCTCTTCAAGACCCCGGTAAAAACTCTTAAATTACCTTATGATATTTTGTAGTAGTTTTTTTTAAATCGTTTGACAATTAATTAATACGCTCTGTCAACAGATATGAAAGTGAACATTTTTTTTACACATAATATTGTCTGATAAACCAGTAATAAAAGTATAGATAAGACTATAATAATAGTGGCTATTGTTATGCATAAAAATTTTATGGCTTATTTCGTTAAAAATAACCGTATATCATTTACCCTTACCATACGTTCTCGATGGCACTCCCGCGAGTAAACACAGACGATGTGGTCACGCGATGTCGCGACTATAGCATCCCGAGTACTGTGACAGCGGCCGGTGATAATTTTTTCTATTTTACTAGTGAGCTATATTTTAAATTCAATTCAATTTTCTTCATTACTGCGAATACATTTTATTTTAGAAAACCTTTTAAAGTTAATTATTCTGAGTAATAAAATTTATCTTTTAGCGACATATTGTTTACGTTTATTCATCGAATGTTAAATGTGTGTGAAAAGTTTAACAACGGAATAATTTATTTCATTATGAGCATCAAGTGGTTGGATCTTGTGAGCAGCATTGATGTTTTACGGCGTGTGAGGCAGGGACTTTAAAAGGAGTTATCATCTTCTTGAACTAATAGATGTCAATAAATTGGATTTAAATATGTTCTGAGAAGAAATGTGAAGTGATGCAACATGGAATCCTCCGTTGGGAAGAACTGTAAAGTGAATCAATCGATCTGTAAAATAATAACGCCTGGTAAAACAAAACTTTCCCTCATTTAAAAGTTCAAAAATAGACAATTTATTACGAAAAAAAAACAGATTTGCGACAGATCACTTTTTAACCTACAATTATTGTTATTATCTATATTTATTTTTCTTCCTACCCCTTATCCCACTTAAGTAGGGTCGGCACAACATGTTTTCTTCGTCTACTCTACTCTATCAAATATCATCTCAGTATTCACACCTTTTATACGCATATCATTCTTCACATAATCCATTCATACATTCTTCGGTCGTGCTCTACTGCTAAATATATCCCCACCTTCATACTTAACTTTCTTCTAGTTGTATAACTTTCATTCCTCCTCAAGACATGCCCATACCACACTAGCCTATAATCCATTACAGATTCAATTTTAAAAAAATATTTCAATGATGAAAAGCTACGTTCAGGCAAATAGCTATGTTATGGTTATGTTTTATTTTTTATTAAGTTTTTTTATTGTAATTAACTCGTAGTAAGAAGCCGCGGTCGGTTAAGCAGTTCGGGAAAACTTCCACTTCCGACTTACTCAACAAAAATCAATATTTAAGGCTAGTTGAGAGTTGTAACCTAATTATAGATAGCTGGTACTATTCCTCGAGAATCTGGCTATCATACACAAAAAAAAATGTTTCCAATCCGACTGGTAGTTCTAGAGATTAGCGTGTTTAAACAAACAAACAAAAAATCTCTTCCGCTCTGTTATATTATTAGTATATTAGTATTAATATAAAAATAAAAAATATCCTAACATGTAACAATTATGAACCCACATTCTCATCAAAAAAAAAAATCTATACGCGCCATCAAAGCCGTGTAATAAACACTTTCAGTAGCGAATTTCGAAAAAGTAGGGAAGTGTTATTAGCTCATTAATTAGCGATATAGTTTCGAGGTGAATTCGTGTTACAATGGTTCCAAATATCCCATTTTTTTAACTGGACTTTATTTATGCGCCATTTCCGCGGAGGACTTTGACAAATGCCCGCAATTTTTGCTTCCGTTTCTTTTCTACCTTCATATTGCATTCAGTATGAGCATGAAACACAGAAAATGCCTTATTGAGGATGGACACGATCTATTCGCCTAGTAAATTATCCGTGTTATATCAGATGAAGGTACGCAGTATTTTCTATAATGGTTTGCATCAGCGGCTACGTTCCAGTGAAAATGGTGGTTTAAGCTATTGCTGCATCGGACCGGACCGGATCGGACATACTCATTTCAACATTTTAGGAACGGATAAGAATTTTCATCCATGTTTTCAGATAAAATAATAATAATAGCAGCCCGTAAATATTCCAAAGGCCTCATGATGGAAGGAACAGACTAAATAATCACGTTATCTCTTAACGAAATTGATTTTTCTCTATTTTACAAGAACATTTCTCTAATGTTCGAATTCCCTTACAATATTTTCTTCACCATCAACTAATAGTGTTTTAAAAGTGCATCTATTTATAATAAACCTAATTATCTATATAAAAATATTAATCACACTTTAAAGTTTGTTTTAGTATAACTTGTGATATGTTCTATATGAGTTTAACGTCTAAATTTTGTAATAATTTCAGCTCCACTTTGATCTGTCGTTAGTAAGGCATATTATTGTAAATACATAATAGATTGCATTGTACATAGGTATTGATGTAGGAATATAACAGTCCCTGACAACCAGCACGATGGGGTTGGGAGTACTAGACGTAGATAACGCGTCGAGCCGGTCGCGGTACAGGGACGCGCGGCGGCACGGTGCGAACAAAACACGAAAACTCAATAAATTTTTAAGTGTTCCACCCTTCTCGCCTCCAGCTATTACGTACCGTACTCAAAAACTTAATACACGCATGGTGTTTTTGAGTTTATATGTATCTATTATATCTTTGGTAATTTTGAGCAAAAGAACAGAACTACAAGTTGCATCTTGCATTGCTTTAACATTTTAATTTTCTGTCAGAATTTAAAATAAATGATAATTGTAACAAATCTATAGAACATTAAAAGAGTGCCTGATTAACAGTCCCAAGCACTTAAAGCATTTCGTTTACATCATTTATTTTACTCGTCATTTTAAACAGTACATCATAAGACATTTATTTAAAGACGTTAATTTAGGTGACGGAAGTCCAAATATTGAAAGTCTTGCAATGTAACTCATTACTGAAACTAATTATATTTGGGGCCAGTTTTTACAGTCTCCATCTGTTTCAAATCAAAACGCGATAAATTCACGGGAACATTACGGTTTTGTAACTTATTTAGAATGATTTATTCGATCGTAAAATCGTCTATTTTTTTGTCATTGTACAACATGACATTGTAACCTTTTGTTTAGTACCGCGTAATGGCTCAGCTAATACAAGTCTCTTTAGTTCATTTGTCGCAGTAAAGTATGATTTGTGACGTCTTTTATGATTCTTGTGTGTGACATTTAGTTTATTCACAGGAAATATGATGCAATATTTGTGATCTAATATTTTTGTTATTATAACGTGTTTTGAAACAGATTCGTGTTTTTTTTTGTGTTCAGTAACAGATATAATTTACTTAATTTATACTCCATTTTTTAACTTCAAATCTATTTAATAAACACTCAACTTCGGAACCCTAAAAATAATATAAAGGGTTTTTTAAATTTAATTTTTTTTTAATAACTTTTCGAGTACTTTTTAACATATTGAAATAAAATAAAAAAAAACGAAACTATTGTACCTAGCAACATATAAACACTCAGACTGGCAAATTCTTCTACGCCGGCAAATGAAGAAAACAAACTGATATCTGTATCACTTCAAAGTATGTTTAGTCTTATCTGTGTGAAGACACCTTGCAACGAAATTAACAGCTTGCAAATGAATCTTGAATTTTAATTAAAACTGGGCAAGCGTCTAAAGCGACCGTTAACTTTGTACCTCATTTCAACTGCACTCCATAAATTATTCGTGTTTTGATTTCATTACTTTTTATCATAACATTGTCTTCATCTATATATTAATACGTGAAGCAAAAGCTTTCTACACCATTTTAAAGCGTATTGCGTGCACGGAAGACTGTGGGATTTGGCATGGTTAAAGTTTATATGGAGAAGGAGTGCAGAAAGCTGAAATTTATCTATAATATCCGTTACTAATATATTAAATAAAATAAATTAATACTGCGAATCCTAACAGGACCAGTGCCATTGAACTTAGCCCCCCAAAATCTTGACATTGTCACTCAACGAAAAGTTATGTAGATGATACTCATTGTTTAGGTTTATGAATACTGCAAATGTCAAACAGAAAATAGTTTATGATCAAAAAGTCGCTGGTCGAATTTCCTCCTTAGGGCGATCGCTAGTTATTTATAATTTTTTAATAACATATGTATGTACTTACTAATTTCTACATGTTTTTTTTTCCAATTAGTTTGATTTTGATATTTTCGTGGTATGTAGTAGCTATTCAAATCAAATTAATGATATTTGTAACATACCTAGGGTAAACTGAAAACTGATGAAACTCCCGACACAAGTAACATATTATTCATTGAGGCCATTCCAATGAGTCCAAACACGATGTCACTGCCGTAAGTTGGTGAGGAGTTACGTAGCCTACAGATTCCAGATGACGCTGCAGCATCAGGTCAAGGTTTTTATAATGTAATTGAAGTACCAGAATACAAAATCTCGACTCAATCCGACCTGTTGAAGATGCTCAACTAGAAAAGAGCTGATGATCTTCAAACGGCTGAACAAATTTTCTTGAATTATAGTTAAGAACACTCTTGATTAAGTCACCTTTCATACAAAAAAAAACTATTATTACGTCGGGGCTTAAAAATAAGAAGAAGAAGAGTTTTTGCCGGGATCTTAGACTGTCATGTAATGTTTTTTGAAATTCATAAATTTGACCCTATATTGTTGATATCTCTAAAATAACAACAATCAAGCACATACTATCACTTAGTATTTTTATTCTCCGTAAAGATAATATTACATAATAATATGTGCCAGTAGTTTGTGAGTGGACAGTACGTGTAAAAAGTGTGGGCTTGCAACGCGTTACGGCCAGACAGACAAATAAAGATTTATTCAGAACAATGTCGATTAATTGAGCGCCGAGTCAGCTGGACGAATGGGTCTTTTTAAACCCTTTCGTCCGAAAATATTACACAGGTAAAATCGACGTCGTATTCCATTTATACTATGTTTTTATTTAGCTACTTAAAATCGTTTCAAACTTTAAATAAGAATAAAGCATAGCCTATAACCATCAGCCAGAACGTGGCTTTCTGTCAGTGGTTTTTAGAATAGGATCAGGAGTTCCAGTATAAATCCTCTTTTTACCCAAGTGCGAAAAAGAAGGGTTATGTTTTGTTTCAGTTTGCATGTCCATTGAAGCAGAGCGAGGAAGCAGTGTATTTCAACCAATAGAATTGGACCAAAGATGCAATTTTATTGATCAAAAACTCAGCTCTATGGCACGCTCTGTAGCCTAAACGGCTTGGTACATTTTAGCGTACACAGTATCGATAGATTCGTCTTAATTGTGGGAGTGCCATAGGCTAGATAATATTTAAGTACACTGGCCTGGGAATTAAATAAAAAGCAAAAATAGAAAAACATATTTTTTTACTTTGATGCAGTCTGGTTTCTTGTTTCCCTTTTAATAATTTATAAATAAATAGCATAAATGTCAGTTGTGTGTGTCTGGGTGTTAAATATCTATATATGTATGTTTATCAGCTGTTTAGTTACCATATTACAAGCTTTGCTTAGTTTGGAATTCAATGGCCGTGGTGAAATTCTGTCCTCACATTTATTATTATTAATTTATAACAGTTATGTTGTTAATTCTAAAGTTTTATTTGCTTGATATTATAAAATATTGTCAACCACCCATGAATTCATTTTAATTACAATTTAAAATTTAAACTTGTAAGCACTCCGGGATGATGTATCTTCCAATTAGTGTAAGAATTTTCTCAATCAGATTATTACTTCGGGAGATTGCTTCTTACACACATATTATAAACTTTACTTCTTTGTAGTACTAGCGCTTTTCTCGTGGCTTCGCTCGCGTTATACTTGTATTTTGTCTCATTATACGTTTTTAGGTCACATTATAACTGAATTGCTAAATACCGATCTTTAAAAATGTCGGATTTTCATATAAACTTTAATGCTCTTTTCTACCACCTTAAGGGTTTACTCCAAAAATCCTTCCTTACTGCTCATCTATAGTGTAAAAGTAACCGACATGCAAATTTTCACTGCACTAGCCCCAATATTTTGGACTATGCGTTGATATGTTAGTCAATCAATTATCCTTTTAGAAATAAATATCTGGGCGACTGAGCTATGCTCATCGCCTTATAAACAAAAAAAGAAAAACACCTATCTAGGTAAACTTGAAATATGTAAAACATTATCTAAATACAAAGTTTCATCGAAATCTTTGAAGCCGTTTCCGAGACACCAATTACATATATTTATATACACTAATTGCTCACTTAATATAATAAGATACAAGAATTGCTCACTTAACATAATACGATTAATAAGTTAAAATGTTGAAATGGAAATTATCTCGTATTTTTAACAAATTAGATATTTGTCACTATGCTTGTTGAGTTCGTACTAATACACTACTTTTCGTATGGTTGACTAACGACAGCTACTATTGACTGGGCACGATGGCATTAGGTATGCTCTATGACCGCACGCACTGTTTAAGCAGGCAACGAAAGACTTGGAAAGACATTCTCGCTAGAGCTATCAGACGATTCGTAGCCCTTGATGCGTGGCAAGGTCGGTATTCGTCTAGCAATATCTACCTTATTAGTAATATAATCAATATAAAAATTTTACGCAAACATTTACGACGCACGTTTGTTCTTGTTAATAATGTTCATCATTAAACCTATTACATAATCTATACATTCATAAACGAACCAAAAGCTTTCGCTACCTTTTACCTTACGGCTTTCGGTACGGTTTACCTTTTTATGTGACTTTTTTTAACATGATTAAAGTTTATATGGGGAAGAAGTACAGAAAGCTAAAATTTATCTATTGTATCTTTTACTAATATATTAAATTAAATAAACTAATACTGCGAATACTAACTCGACCAATGCCATTGAACTTAAACCCCCCAAAATATTGACATTGTCACTCAACGAAAACTGACATCAAGTGATGTAGATAATACTCATTTTTTATGAATACTGTAAATGTCAAACAGAAAATAGTCTATGATCAAAAAGTCGCAGGTCAAATTTCGAGCTTAGGGCGATCGCTAGTAATATTAATTTTACAAGACCATTTAAAAAAAAAAAAGAAAACCTACTTCAATTATTTTGAAGAGTTCCCTGGTGTATCTTCGAAGTTGAAGGTTCAATATCAATAAAATTAAAATAAAACCAACCTTGAGGTACCCCCTATCTAACAAAAAAAGAATCATATAAATTGGTTCATAAACAATGAAGTTATGGATGACCACCCATAAAAAAATGTACATTCGAATTGAGTAAACTGAGTTCCCGTGTTTTGTTGAAGTCTGTTAAAAATGTTTTTCTCATCGATAGACTGATGTTACGGAATGCCAATTAAGAGTACTGAGCATCAAATACAGCCGCCGGAAAGTAACAGTACCTTGACAGTGATTTTCAACTTGAGAACTATGCAGCTCATAGACATGCAATAGCCTGGAGGAATCGTACCAAAATGAATGGTCCTATAAAATCTGATTACAAAACTGTCCGTCCATATAGTCACAGTCTATTAATGTACACAAACGTTAGACAAGTTCGTCTCGGCAGGTAATCGAATTTGTTTGCTGTGCGCTAACGAGCGACGTTACGGTCTGGCCGGGCGCTGTACCGTCGCGCGTCGCGTCGCCAGACTCAAACGTGTTTTGTTTGACAATTCACCCAGTAGACTGCTTGGAATTAATATTATGATTATTCTATAGCCTTTGATCGGCCATTGGGTAAAAAAAGATTATTGGAATGAAAAAACTTAACATAACTTCATGCCACTTTACTAGAAACTTACATCGATGTGTTTTTCATGAATGGATCTTTAAATATATTTTAATTTTATGACGTGGGTGCTCTGACCGCACAAGTTTCTTTTCTCCTTAAAATAGTGCCGCAGAAGCAAATCAAATCAAATCAAAATATTTTTTATTCGATTTAGGCCCTGAGACTGAATATGCCCCTCATGAATATCAAAACACTACCACCGGTTTTTTAAACATCCCAGTAATCGAAAAGAACCGACAAGAAACTAGATCGGGTTTATCAACATGTTATTTTTTTTTTAATAGTTATTTTAGTATTTAATTATATTCAGTTATTATAATTTTCCGTAGACTTTTCGACAATAAAACTTGCTTAACATGATTCTTGAACTTATTATCTAGCAAATCGGTAATATAAGCATTTCCCAATGTCAATGCGCTCTCCGTCCTATGGAAAATACTGCCAAATGCCTTGTCGCCACTGATAGGTTGGTTTTTAGCTTTAACAACGATATACACAATATAGAAGTCATGAGAAATCAGAAATTAGCAATAAATATAATCAACTTCACTTCTTGTGTTACACTAATATGTAAAGGTCTTCCTATAACAGCAATAAGGAAATGTTCATAAGGATATTCGAATCGATATGATTTTCAATACGTAGTTAAAATTTACGACCATATCGAATAACTATGTAAATATCAGTGGAACTTCCTTGCATATGTTGTTCTGAAAACTCACGATGTATTTAAAGCGTCTCTAATTTACTAAATCCGCTCCGTTATATTTCGTTTAATATAGTGACGGATGATTTACCTAAGTTAGACCTTGCAATTTATACAACTTGACAATACTAATAATACGATATATTTAAAGTGCGCACAAAGGCAAAAAAATCTTATTAGTGAATTGATTATTAAACACTCCTTTGCAAAAAAAAACCTTGAAACACTGTTTCGAGCAAACTGAATTCGAACAACCGGTGCTAAGAGAGTAATTTAGGGCCACAGGCCAGGTAGTAGCTGCTGATATTGGCAGCCAAAAGCCTCTTCCCAACCGTCCACAAGCTAACTTCTACTCCTTTTACTTCTTCAAGGCTCTTGTTTAGGTCCACACTTGAGCCTTTAGAATTCCGCAATGCCTGGCTTACCAAAAAGCGGTCGTCTCGTGGTTCTGTGCATCGTTTGCTTCCCAAACCTATTCTTCTTTTGACCGAACCGGTCTCTTATTGCCGTTGCCAAGTCCTCTGGACAGTTGAACGACTCACAGTTAGCCGCTGAGATACATGAGTTTGCGAACAACTTTCTTGAAGTAGGACTATAATTTTACCGGCCCTTATCGCTAAGTGGTATTTAATGTAAAAAGAAAGATTAAATTTCTTTATTTGCAGAAAATATCCAAAAACGTTTAAAATTGAAGTAATCAACAAACAACAGTTTCAGCAATTCGCGACATAAGTAAAACAATTTTACAATAATCATTATTGTTCTTTTGTTATTTTAAAATTTTAGATTTGGAACGTATGGAATCATGCCAGAATGCTTCAAATAACCTGCCAATTCACCGTCAAATTATAAAAAATCCTCTTTCTTGTAATATTCATTGAAATTGTGAAAAAAATCTAAAATGCCCGTTTTTTTTGTTGCAAAAGAGCTTATTATAATAATATAAGATAAAGCATTTTATTTTTTATTTATGTCGTAAATAAATAACCTATTAATTGTGACCATTCCAATAAGCAGGCTGCCTCGCCTCTACTGTAAATCGGTGAGAAGTTGAGCACATCAAGATGATCTGTAGCATCAGGTCAGGGTTACAACCTTCTTTTGATGCTTACATCCATTTTTTTTTTATCGTGGGGAAATCCTGCATTGGATCTGCCTCCCGAGCTAGGCAGCTCAAGGGAGGGGTATGTAGGACTCTTACCGACTAAAACCCCACGGTGTCCTTCTCGCTCCTGTTGTTGGCCGGGGAGCGGGAACTGCTTGCGCATGCCATCCGCTCGACCCGGCAGATGTGGCCCTACCCCAGGGCCCCGTCACGGTCGAAGGCAATCTGCACCTCCAACGAGCCTCGGAGGGCGCACGAACACCATTGCGCCTCCTTCATCTCGGGCCTACATTTACGCGGTGACGGACATGCCCAAGTTCACCACCTGCAGATCCATTTAAGGCGGCCGGAGATCATCACACGGCCTCCGGCGCCTGGCTCGTTGACCGCGAGAGGGAAGCAAGGTGTTACGCTCCCTCTCCCTCTCTGCCTCCTCTTTCACAAGCATGACTTGCTCGCAAAACGAGGAGACGGAGTTCCACCCGCTCTCGCTCTTGACCATGGATAGAACCACGGCCGGAAGCGAGAGACCGGTGCCGATTATCGCGACAACGTCGCGACGCGGCGAGTCCCATGCGGGACAAACGGCTAGTGTGTGCTGCGCGGTATCCTCGGCGCAGCCACAATGATGGCACCCAGGATCGATCTCCCGGCCTATGCGACACAGGTAACTGGTCTGATGGCTTCTACTGTCGCCACGCCTGAGCTGGGGTGGCGAAGTCGCAAGTCCCACGCTTCCACCATGGGTATTTGGCGGAGCTCTGACCTACACGCCGCGATTTTTCGCGGCGTTGGTCTTTCGCCCCGCCTCAGCGCTTCCTCGCACCACCTAAATAACAGCGCGAGGGCTCTCGCTTCTAGATCCCATGGTGGGGATCCGGCCAATAGGGAGGCTGCCTCAAATGAGACCGTACGGTACCCTCGGACAGCTCTGACGGCCATCGCTCTCTGCCGTTTTCGCAGGAATGCAAAGTGTCGTGCCATCAGGCTGTCCGCCCACACTGGAGCCCCATATAGGGCCATCGACCGTACGATCCCCAGGTAGAGATTCTGGCAAGCGGAATCGGCCCCCCCGAGGTTTGGCATAAGCCGAGCGAGCGCGCCCGTTGTGCCCATGAGTCGGGGGGTCAGCTGCCGGAGTTGCTTACATCCATTCTTTAACTAGAAATTACTTGATAACCTTTTTACACACAGACTGAACAGATTTACTTAAATCATAGCTACAAATACTCCCAGTCGTCACCTTTCAAATATAAAAAACTAAATCAAAATCAGTTTACACGTTTGGTAGTTACAATGCCAAAGACAGACATACAGGTACATACGATACACATTAAACTTATAATATCCCGCTGTCCATAAAAATTGTATAATATGTTAAATAAAACAAATTGTACAACATTTTTATATTACAAAACTTGTTGTTAATAAAATTGGTAATGTTTATGTACTCTCACAAAATTTTTATTTGATATTGCAACAGATTTAGGACGCTTGTTACGATAAAATATTCATTTTCTTTCACTTAGTAATACAAATGTTTGAATAATAATTAATTAAATTATGAATGTACTTCAAAACTAGTTAATAAAAACGAAATAATAAACTATAATGGTACTGTTTTATCACAGTTAAATAAACAAAAAAAAATATTTAAAGACTTTAAAATAACCGTTAATTTTAACTAAAAGGCAGCAATTTGTATACCCCACTAACTAACATCCGTTCACACACATGAAAATTAATACGAGACAAATTAAACGGGAAAACAAAAAGTGTTTAAAAGTCAATGACACAATGACGGTCCATTGTCGACCACTTGTGCCTCATTAGGAAAAGATAAAAAACAAAACAATTAAACCACGCTCACCTGAACCGCAATATTAACATGCTTGAAAGAAACCACAAAACGTCCTTACCTTCGTTAAATTAGAGTTTAATTTTAATTGTCTTAAACGCATAAAGGTTAAAGTTTCCCCTTACAGTGGTACACACATCGCTTCCAGTACTGCCGTTCCTTTATGAGCATTGTGAACTGTAATCCGGCCGTGAATGGCATTGTTTAAACCACCTACGAATGCCTACGGGTCGAAGGATCTCGCTGCATTGTTCGAGTATTGTGCGATACGTGCATTTAAGGGAATCATCATAACAGTTCCGTGATAAGTAGCGTCATCTATATTAAAAAAGGATTTGTGGGCTGAATTTAGTCAATACAAACTTATTCTTCGGTTTTTTTTTTTAATTTAAAATACTACTCGACGCTTAGCCTCAGTCACACCTGATGGGAAGTAAAACGAGGGCGAGGATGGTACGCGATCGCTCAGTAAAAACTAATTCACTCTTCTTCTGAAGACCATTAAGTAAAATGAATCAGGAAAAATAGACGACCGAAGATGCAAAGTGTTTTGTGCGAATAAATGTAACATCAACTAAATACATACTAATAAACAACGCAGATACCATAAAACAACAAAAAATTGCAATCTACTTATGTACGCATATAAGAAGTTACACTTTTTTGGAATAACAAAACAAAAATAACTCCAAAAATTGTATCCCGCCAATAACATATGAAGTTAGTCATCGATATTAATTTTGTTTAATTTTAAATATAAATTAAAATTATGTTTATTTATATCCCTTTTTAAGAGTAAGTATTGCGTGCACGGAAGACTGAGATTTGGCATGGTTAAAGTTTATATGGAGAAGAAGTGCAGAAAGCTAAAATTTACCTATAATATCTGCTATTAATATATTCAATTAATTAATATTGCACATCCTAAGCCGACCAGTGCCATTGAACTTAGACCCCCCAAAATCTTGACATTGTCACTCAACGAAAAGTGACAGCAAGTGATGTAGATAATACTCATTGTTTAGGTTTATGAATACTGCAAATGTCAAACACAAAACAGTCTATAATCAAAAAGTCGCAGGTCGAATTTCCAGCTTAGGGCGATCGCTAGTTATCATTAGATTAGTTTTTGGCTAACTTCCGTCACACTCCAACACAACCCATAACTTAGGGCGATCGCTAGTTATCATTAATGGCCAACTTCCGTCACACTCCAACACAACCCATAACTTTACCTTCTACTATACACCCCAAAAGAGGTATAACTTAAGAAAAAGCAAATTCAAACATTCCTAAAATAATTAAATCGGTTATTATTGTCGACACAATGGTTTTATTTGATTAAACACCGTAACCATGTATATCGATATGGGAGGAAACATGTTAATATGTGACCGGACTCTACGCGCGTCGCGTCGGCCTGGCTACCGAGCAATTTGTAATCTCCGCAATCCATCGGCGTCCGCAATTAACTCGGCCTGGCCAATGTCGATCGAGATAACAATGTTGATTTTTGGTTAATAACTTAATGCTTTATTATGATATATAAGGGCACCGCATGTGTTATTTGTATTTTATTAATGACTAGCTGTGTCCCACGGTTTCATCCGTGTAGCATATCGTTGTTCTCGGTTCCCGTACTTGTCTACATCGCCAGATTGCGTTACTGCTCCGCTCCTTAGGAACGTAGCGTGAAGTTATATAGGCTATAAATTTCTTCAATAAAAAAGCTATAAAGTGCAAAAAAGAATTTTTCAAATCAGACTGGCATTTCCAGAGAATATAGCGCGTTCAAACAAACAAACAATCTGTTGAACGTTATAATATTAAAATAATATAATATATATCTATAATTAATACGAGAAGAGAATACGAGTAAACTCCAGTCCAGCACCTTATTTTTCCTGTAACGTTTATAAGTTAAGCTCGAAAAACTTCTTCAAGTAAAACTCATCTGTACACTTTTACTTTTCGTTTATTTTTAACATCAGGAGTGTATCCGTAAGTTACTAACACTGTATGCTCTTTAGAATCGATCGTAAATATCGCTGAACGGTTTTTTCAACGCATAAATTATCGGTCGCTTGCCTATCGTTAATCTTCATAATAGAATTCATTTTCACGTTTTATTTTCAGTGTTACATGTGTGTGTTCTGGACTATTATGGCGTGTAATATGTCGTGGTTAATAAGTTTATTTTACAGGAGCTGGACTCACGGCTTTGCGCGTCTATTATGCAATTATTAATTTCTTCTCGTATTTTTTAAACCATATTAATTGTGAAATTGCATATATTTCTCATGTGCAACATATAATTTATGAGTTAATTCTAGACATACAAATGGAAGGGCAGACAGAAGAACAGACGGACAAATGTTTAAAAAATATAATATTCGTTATCAGCCCTTTATAATATGTGTAGATGTTGCTTAAATTCAAGTACAAGCAGAACCACTTAGTCATTAAAGTAGATTATAAATCCTTTAATTTCACTTCTTTTTTATGTTTTGATTTATACAATAAACACTTATAAACAGTAACAGTACAAATTGTAGTTTTTATAACTAAAAATACATATATAATAACAGAGAATAAAATTGTATTTATTATAAGTTCAGGCTACATACAAATAAATGCTCTAGGAAAAACATCATTTCTTTCTCGCAAATATTGATTAAGTGTAGGGTTTAAAATTTTGAAAATATTGGACAGGGGTGCTCAAATAGTTGATTGCAGTCGATTGGTCGATCTTATAAGCTTTTTCGAGACGAACTCGAGAAATAATGATGAACAATGAAATTGGAAAAAAAAAACAATGTAATGTAAATATCGCAATCGGCTAACTTTTAGCTTTTAGTTAGCACATAGTAATAATGTGTCGTTCTAGGAAAAGTACGTAAATAATAGCAAGTGATTCAATAGTCCAGACAAAAGTTGTGGTTAGCGAGTTCGTACCTTTACTTTGTACCCTTTTAATTTTATAGTATTGCTAAAGCCACTTCATACACATTATACATACTTATATGTTTTTCTGCCGTGGTAGTAATTCGAAATATTCTGTTATAGATCGCCGTCAATATACATTGTATATTAGTTAGAACGCACATGACATATAACGTTACTCTTGCACACAATTCGAAACATAGTTCAAGTCTTACGTTGCGTCGCGGCGATGTCAAAAACGTACAGTTGCATTTCAGTATAAAATTCATGCTAATTGCGGGAGGGCGGGCGCCGGTCCATTGACGGTGTCACGCGGTAATGGCTTTTAAGAAACGTAATAAATTATTCTGCGCCCGACGCCGCCAGGTGACGCGGGGGTCTATTGAGGTATGGCACAAAATATAATCGCAACCGTGATGATAAAATATCAGGTAAATATTACGTTTTTTGAAGTGAAAACTTCTTTAGGCACGTTGGGCATTTTCGAATGGATTAAATCTTATGTGCACGTCACCGACATGATAATGTTAACAGTAGGTATCTCTGTAGCTGTAAGTATAAATTATTGTGCGTAGCCGATGGAATTAAAAATCAGGCTGATGTTAAGACTATTATTTAAAATAGCCTTGCCCGTGGTTTCGATAACGTGGACTACAGAATGCTCGCGACGAATCTTGCTTCCCCACGCTCCCGGCTATTTAAAATACTTATTGTGGGTGTCCCTTAGAAGATAGATGTAATCTCTCCCGGACTTTTTTGTGGGATTTTTAGTCCTATAATTATGTATATATTAATTTGCTATTTCTCTTATGGTTTACTCAGCATAAGCCATTTAAGCGCCTAAATTGATTCACCATGACCAGTTTTTTTTTCATTTGTGCGGAACGATAATACGTTTTCTAAAATAAAAGTAGCCTAAGTTACTTCTGCATTATCAGCTATCTATCAGTGGAATTCCCGTCAAAATTGGTCCAATCGTTTCGGAGATTACCCGGAACAAACAGACAGACAGACAAACATTTTAAAAATGGGCTTTTTGAAGTGAAACTTCTTTATCGACGTATGGAAGAAATTTTGTAGCAGTGTGAAAAAAATCGTCACGTTTTTCGGTTACGTGCCATGTTGCTTTTTTCTTCTTAAGGCTTAAGTCTTATCTACCCCATTTTCGTGAAGTTGCAAATAGTAGAAAAATGATATGTCGTAAAGAAGTTTCACTTCTTACCTGTGTACTCTGGTACACACACACACATTTTTTTTTTGTTATAGGTGTCGTACATACTTTCATATGAATTTAGTAAAAAAACTGTTATTTTGACATTATAAACAGACACTTCAATTTTATTAATTGAATAGATTAAAATCTTTGTTTCTACAATTATTAATTTGAGTATCCAAACAAAAAAGTCTATTATTTCATAGATTCAAGTTTTCACGCATGTTGGCATTTGTTCTGAATAATTGATTTTTTTGTAGTACGGGAAAATGACTGCACTGTGCCTAATGGCAAACCAGATAAATCTAAAAAATATCAGCGACTAACGAGAGATGGACGATCTTTTGAGGGTCACTGTTATCATGCCAGTTTGCAAGCCTCTCCGAAGTTGGATATATTCACTGATTGATCCCGAAACGCAACAAATCTAAAGGGAAAGTGAATTCTCATAGTGATGAAGGGTTTATCACGTCTGTGTGGTGTTCGCGATCAAGTACGAAATTTCAAAAATTACATCCAGAAAAAGCACCCAAAGTCCGAATTTTGATTTCTTTTTTTGTTCTGTGTAGTAAAAAAACCTGATTCGAATCAAGTATACAAAATATGTTACGCAAGTTATTTACATGCAAAATTGCAAAAAAAATATATTTTGACTTGTATTTCTTATGGAATGTTCTGAAGTTTGATCGGATTCATTTTTATCATTAGATTTATTTAGTTGCCTAACAATATTTATTCTGAGAAAAGTAGAATAAATATTTAAAGAAAAGTAGTAAATAAGTTTTTACAAAAAACCTGTTTTTTTTTTGTCAAAACTGTTTTACTAAGATATCTAAAATGTATACAAGAAGACATTATTATGTGCTCTAAACACAAATAGATGTGTACAACCATCTGCCGCCGAGCAAGCTTATTAGGATTAAAAAAAAATGTGTGTGTGTACCAGAGTACTCAGGTAAGAAGTGAAACTTCTTTACGACATATCATTTTTCTACTATTTGCAACTTCACGAAAATGGGGTAGATAAGGCTTAAGCCTTAAGAATAAAAAAAGCAACATGGCGCGTAACCGAAAAACGTGACGATTTTTTTTTACACTGCTACAAAATTTCTCCCATACGTCGATAAAGAAGTTTCACTTCAAAAAGATAATTGTGTTTATTTTGACATGTATCACAAAGTATTAAAGGGAATTTTGTTCTAATTTTTATTATAGGGACTACATAGCTTCAACATAACAACTTTAAACTAATTCTCAATCTTAATTTGTACTAAACTTACTGTATTGTAATTTTATTTTTATTTCGTACCCTTATGACTTGTACCAGCCCCTGACATCAGACGTACGACGCGCTCTCTTATCGTTCCCGGAATTCGTCTTTTACTAAGTAATATATACAAAAAAAGAAAGATATCTGTTTTCGAGGGTGACATTGTTTACTTTAATCAGAATGAGCGATTTACTATATACGTATGTACACTTCGTAGAAAAACAAATATGTATGTATTTGGTACTTCCACTTTTATCCTATACCATTTCCATTTCTTTATTTTCTCGATGACAGCTCCTGTGAAAACTTGAACGAGCGTCTTTTTTTACATTATGTATGCATTATTTTATAAAAATATGAGGTTTACACACGTACACGGTTATATACCAGAGTCGGAGAAACTGCTAGGAATAGAGCTATATCGTTAAACGTAACACGATAACAGACCCGATATTTTTTTACAAAATGTAAGAAACTGAACTACTGCCGGATACTGTTGTACAAATTTATTAACTAATATTATATTTTATTACAAGATCTTACACGTATTAATTCTTGATTGATAATGCCAACTTCTTCAAAATAAGTAGGTATAGGTAGGTACTCGACAATGAAACGTAATAATTATAACGACAGGTAATCTTTATTTATTTATTTTAATCAAAATCTGATGAATCGTCACTACTTATTTCATATCGATATTCATTCAGATCGATATCATTACTTATTTGGTAACAACACTACAACTATCAAATTAGAACTGTCATCGAGAAAATAAAGAAATGGAAATAGTATAACAAGTAATTAATCTGTGCTTATTACCTACACGTATCTATCTAATTAATTTATTTCCCTACTTCTAAGCGTAGGCTTTTTCGCATTTACATTGTTTCAAACTTGGGCCATTTTATTTGAGAAATTTGTCATTATCCTCGATACTTCACAATATTCTTTGATGTGGTAATTATTGGAATAAGTGTGCTTATCACTCCGATGTCTCTACTTGTGTTATCATGTTAACCTTGTATCATCAGAACAACACCATGATTGGTATGACCCAGGATATAAACTTCGATCTTCTTTCTATTCTGTTGAATCTCCGTCTTTGAGGTCATCATATGATTTGCTGACAATTTTGCAATAGTTTAATGTAAAATTAGTAGAAAATTTGTCAATTTTAATCCATATTCTGATTAACTTGAATAAAATATTAGGGATTATAAAAATCAAGACGAGTTAACTAGATTGTGATATTTAGTCAAAGCCCTTGGGATAGCTCATCCTCTGCTTTTGTTTGAATGAAAACATAATATTATTCATCATTTATGGGATCATTGGTTGTATTCTTGTAGGCATTATATAGTTAGTCTTTAATACCATCTTTAACCACACGGATATTTAAGTACAGTGTTTGGTTAAACCACGAAGTATTCAATCTCCGATAGCTCAGGTTAATTGTTGATTGTTGGTTGATTGTGAAATAGCAAATCAAAAGTTATCATTTTCATCGTCGCCTTTTTTTATTTAAGCTCACCGTAATAGCTACATTTTATCTGATGGGAATGAAATGTAATCATAGGAAATTAGGACTGCTGAGATTTTAACATATACCGACAGTCATTGCCATTACATAATTTCACCATGGCGAAAGCTACTAGGCAACAAACCGGATAATTATGACTGAGTTTACACCATGTTTAACAGTCAAATATTTACCACTGAATAAAATTAAAAATAACATTTTGTAGAATCCTTACATCCTTGTCACAATTGTTTCCCTGTTCTCAAAAAGACGTAACACATCCACCCCCTACCCAGGAGTCCCGTGGGACTCCATCAATCCTCGTTAATAATTAAAATTGTCAGGCAACATGCATCAAACCGGGAACACGTGGATAAACTTTGCCAGACCTTTGTCACTGAGTTAATTATTTGTTACTCTCCGTTAATATCGTAGTTTTAGAAGTTCCTAACTTCATTGTTTCTATATGAATTACACAGTGATAAGGGTGGTGTTGTCTCGACCTTTTACCCCGATTCAAAGTTGTACTGTCGACTGTAACATATATTGTATCATGGAATGACAAAAGTAACGAAGGCCAACTAAAAAGACAAACATTTGTCAAATGTTGATAAGGGTTTTACAGATAATTTTTATTTTTCGCTTCGCAGATTAGTAGTCGAGTAGTACAATAAGTATGGACTTTCGGTGAAAGAAAATATCATCTTGCCGCCATAGCATTCAGGTAGTGATCTTCTGGCCAGCTAATCTGTATTTGGCAGTCAGTCCTTTACATAGGCATGCTAAATTTTCGATTACACTGACACTTAAAGATAATTATGCTTGTGATCAAAATTTAACTTTAGCTCTTAAAGTTAAATAAAATTTATATAATACTCTATTTTATCGTTTTCTTACGTATGTACACTTTCTTTAACTATTTATTTAACCCATTGTATGTAGGGTCCATTAAACTCGAAAGTCGCGATTCCAACTCATTTTTTATTTGACAAAATATCAAATCACAACCCTCGACTTGCCAAAATGACTGTTCTAATATTTAACCTTAAAACAATAATATATTTAGTGTATATTAAATTCATCACTCTACTTTAATTCGTATAAAATGTCTTAATCCATTGAATATAACGTTCATTAAACTTAAAATACCCATTTCCAACTCGAAAAAATGCTTTTAAAGAATCAAGTCTCAACCCTCGATTTTCCAAAACGACTGTTTCCCTTCACAGAGGGGACGGAAGCTTGAGGAACGTGAAAAATCGACATTTAATAGGTGGCCCGGCCATTTCGCAAATGGAATAAGGCCAAAGGGTGATGATTTACCACAGTCTCGAAGCACGGTCAATAAGACCGAGGGTGTCGAACAATTGATGATTTTTCAATGTGTGAATGTTTGAAAATGTTTTGACGGGTTTGAGTTCAGTCTTATTTTTCTTCAGATTCTTTGATTTCTTATATTATATGAATACGTGAAAAGAAAACTTTGTACTCCTTTTTAAAAATATATTGTGTCTACAGTAGAAGTATCTATGAATTTTAGTCAATTTATATGTAGAAGTAATACTTTAGGCTACAGATTAAAGCTAGTATCGTCAGTAATAAATAAAAAATAAGTTAAAATGCTAAACACAATTCTTGTATCGCACGATTTGTTCTCGGACAAGTCGTAAACAGTGTGTGCAGAGCGTATAGAAGAGGACACGTGTCGAACAACGGGCTGTGAAGACTCCAGGAAGCGGTACGCAGGAAGTCAACGGATACGTACACTACACTATAGTTCAATCCATAAGTGATTGCGTCTTTTGTAAAACACTTTTTATCTATACACCAATACGCGAGGAGAAAATATGAATTTATTATTAAACATATTACGCGCACTGAGTGCTGTAAGATTTGGCATGGTTAAAGTTTATATATAATATGTGTTCCTAAATTACATAAAATAATACTGCGAATACTACACTGATCAATAGCATTAAACTTAGATACCTTCAAACATTGACAATAACATTCAGTGAAAAGTTGAAAGTGATATAATATGTATTGGTGCATTGTTCAAACTGCAAATATAAAATAATCTATAATCAAAAAGCTACCGGTTGAATCTAGACCATTGAGTGACCGCTAGTTCCTATAAATGCATGGAAGGTATTTCATGTTATATATGCGTGACAATAAAACTAAAAATTGAAGAAATGATGGTGACGTCGATCGACGTGAGTTCGAATCCTTGCAATGAGCTTGATCTTTCAGTCAAATAATACATCGTAATGAACCCATATCATGGTGGTAGGGCTTTTTCTAATAATGTCCGCTTGGCTAGCCTAGCATCCTCAAGTCGAAAATCTGTCACTAAGTATAAGTATATTTATATAGTTGTATTCCGGCAGCAGTACTTGAGAGCCTGTTCTCCCATAAGACATCATCTTAGACTACATCGTCACTAAAAATCATGTGAGATTCTGGTCATAAAGCTAAACCAACAAAAAATTAATAAAGTTGTCCTTCTTTGAAGATAAACTCCAATCTTTTGGTATTCGAAGGTACCCAGAAAATTAGCAATTGTTGACACTGCAAGAGTGCACTATGAAAATGCCGAGCTTTTAATAAACCGAGTAGACTACCTACTGTGAAATATTTAAACTTCCTTAAGACTACTGAATTACGCAGTGGCCTTCAATAGTTTTTACCGATCAAAGTAAAGTACACACATAATCCGGCGCATAATACTGGATTTGCAAGGCCTGTGATATCACACTGTAAGGGATTAAGTACTCTTTAAAAAGTTTGCACAAGGCAGACTTATTCTACAATAAACTAATCAGCAATTGTTTTGTATACTATAATATACTCTATAGTTTTTTGTTTCATGTAATGCGAAATCACTATACAATTCACGCACTTGCGATGGTTTATTTGAATGAGAAGATTTTACATAATTCACAAAAATAGAGTTGATATTTTTGACAAGATTGTAATGAAACAGAATGGTTCATAAACTTGATGTGGGTACTACTTGTATTTCATAGCTTTCATTACACGTTTTGCTTAACTAGATGACGCAGTCCTTTCCAGTAAAGGACAAAATTTACTACAATCTATGATTTCACTTCAAAAGCGACGGCAAATCTCTCTTCGCTACTCATTTAAACCTATAAAGAGGCATAAGTATAACGTTAGCCGCCATTTTGAGATTCCCAACAAACTGTGAGGCATGTCTTAATTTATTACCAACAAAAGTGTTTGAATTGTTAATGTTTAGTCGTACTTAGCAGAAAGGCGGAAGTTTGCGGCTTAGTGCTCTCTTCCTATAGATATCTGCTTGATTTATTTATTAGTATTTTTAATATTATGCTTTAAATGAATCCATTTACGCATATTTAAGATCTGTCTGCTCGTTAACATGCATTTAACTTTAGAACCACGCATTAAAAGTACGATATTTCCTTTAAATTACTTAGATATTACTTCAATCTTTTTAGTAGTACGTAAAGTGTAACGGACTTCCGTTTAAGCTTACTTTTCAAGGCTAAGCTTTTTTATTTTTATTATACAACAAAGTTGATAAACAAGTGTACAACCCTCCTAATGGTATGTACTTCCCGTAGTCTATGAATGCTTGTAACACCAAAGTATCACTAACGTGTTGACAAACTTAAACCTCTTTTCCCCATGAGCTCTGGAAACTCTACTAACTGCAAGAACATAAAATAAGGTACTATGGCTACGATCTTCGGTAGGGTCGAGGTATTTCACCTGTCGGTCTGCACCAAGTACTGAGAAACCGTCAAATATATTCTCTGTGCTTTATTTCTCTTGTGAAACCCTACTCACCGCATGAATACAACAGAATGTTTTTGGCTTTAATCTTCTGTAGAGAGAAATCTCCTCTACCAACATGGCTTCTTTCCTATTTTATGGCTAACTAACTTACCCCATGGTTTCACCCGTGTTTTTAATCACTCCATCATAATTGTTCTAATTATCCGCAAGTATAAATTATTTTAATTTTCTATTATCTTCTGTTAATCAATGCTGCAGATAGCTATTTTATATTTAAGTATTCTTGAATTAGACTTTTTTTTTGAAGTGATATCTTCTTATGGGAGAGTAAATCGCTTGGTAACGTAACGCGTTACGGTGCCACGCTGTCTTGCTTCCCTTTCTCTCACGCATACGGCAGCAGTAAGCAGGCTTCTCCTCTCTCACTTTAACCCACAACCACATTTTTCTTATTTATTTCATATTTATGTTTTCACTTCTGCCGAGCGTCCCGAGACGCACACGTTTTTTTTGTCTCTGTCTTATTGTGTATTTGGATTTAACTCAATGTTGGCTTGATCGATTTTAATGAAATTTTCCGTACAGTGAGTATATGTCATTGTAAAATAAAATAAAAGGACTATAAAATTATAAGCTCCTAAACATCATAAAATGTGAGTAAAAATAAAATTATGGACGTAATTCATTACTGCGTATTAAACGTGTGCTGAGCCGCGGGCAAATCTAGTATATGTATAACATTTATATAATATATAGTAATAAATGAGGTATTCTGTATAAAAATACAATATGCTCAATGACACATTATATATCTGAATTATATTTTAACATAACAACAATATTGCTTGACGATACAAAGTTATGTCCATAAGTATTCCAATGACTACCTAAAACTTAGGTAAACTTTCCCACAGTAGGGATATATATTGCCATGTTGCTTTTAATTTAGTAATGGAGTTCTCTGGAGATTACCTTTTTTATAAAAGATCGAACTAGGGTTTGCACGTGGTTTTATTTACATTTATCCTGTAAAAGACTTTGTTTATCGTTTAAAGGTTTATACGTTATGGCCACCAATCTCACTTAACTCACAAAACTGGTTCTCAAAAGTAGCTGTCGGAAGACACCTATAAGTGCTTGGCGTCAGATTTTCAACTTGAAGTGACAACTAGCCAGTCGGATATTAGAAAAAGCCTTACCACCATTCTATGGTTTCATCATGATGTTTTCCTTCCCCGAAAGCTTATGCTCAATTCACATAATCGAACTCACGTCGATTGACACGGTATCCATACAGGCCATCCACTCAGCCATCGATGATTTAATATCTGACTAAATGGAAAAGCTTTATTTTTATTTTTATATGTGATTTTTATGGCGCTCAATTTTACAATATTAGATAAACGAATTTTGTGTACTATTTTATTACTAAGCAATAGGGTTTAACTAAATAAATATCTATAGATTGAAAAATCGGACCATACACAATAAAAAGAATAAAAATCAGTAAAACGATTTCAAATAATTATATTTTTGATTTGCAACCTCAATTAAGTAAAATTTAGTTGCGTTTCTTTGTAGATTTCTCTCTACTTGGGACAGTCCGACTAGTGGAATACCCTACAGAAGATCGCAGTCAAATAACCTAGTGTTCCTGGGGTGAGTAGAATTGTGGTAATGGTTTTAGACAAATTAACTACTACAACAACAAATTTACCAAAAACTCCAACTTGGAACACACTGACATTTACGATTTCGATTTTATATAGGTTAAGATAGAAAAATGTTAGACAACATTTGACGCAGTCCCTCGGGATCATGTCAATCAAAAAGCACTTTATGTTTATTGTAGGGAATAATAAAGATGTTCTTCGGTATAAGTTTCAGAAAGGTTTCTTTAAAAGTTGAAATAATTAAGAAGACAAATAAATAGTTCAGTCTGGGTTCAATAATAAAATTTATACTAAAAGAAAAAGTCCAAGAAATTGTTTGTTTCAATGCGCTAATCTTAGAAACTAACAGTCAGATTTGAAACAGTATTTTTGAACTTTATATCCTATTTATTGAGGCAAATTATAGAGTATATAACTTTAAGCTAGGACTGTAAGGGGAGAAGTAGTAATCATGAACTTCAAGATATCTGTCTAGTTATCGTCAAGTACGGGAAGTGAGAAAAACGTTAGGCTACAGGAGGGCGTTGGCGGCAGCGCACTGAAGGATTTTTCCTATACATTTAACACGGATGAAACCGTGAAGCACAGTTAGTGATGGCATAAAATAGAGATAAACCTACGTTTCTATTATAATCAAACATGTTGAAATTCCAATAAATAATTTAACATACGATACCATAACGCCTGTATCCCCGAAGAATTAGGCACAGGTGTACTAATATACATTCACAGTTCGCCGGGTATAGGGGCGAGCCTATTACTAATAATAGGACATAAATTCAAACTCCGAACTTGCTACTGAGAATTTCGTAGAAAACCCTAATAAAACTTTACTCGACCTGGGAATCGAAGCCAGGGCCACGAGCATTGCAATCGCGCTTAGGACCGTTAAATAATTCGCCAACAAAATTACGAACATTGTATTCAGCTACGAAGACATAGAAAAGAAAGAACGAAATCATTGAAGCCGTATTTATAATCAACGAATAAATTATCTTTTATCGACTTTCCCAATGATAGTGATATATAGTGTTATATTATCTGGTAAGCTATTCTACGTGTTTTTATTTTATATTAGGATAGCAAAGTGTCTGCGTTGTACCTAACAGTAAGCACTAGAAAATCAATGACGTCCACCAATAGAGATCAGCAATACATCGCCGGTCATCATTCTCATGCCAAGCTAGAAGCCTCTCTGTAGCTGGATAATCATTGGCTGATATGGAAACGTGACAATCCAAAAAGGGTAACTGTAACAAGTTTATCATTAAGTGCATGGTGGTTGCGATCTTGTGAGGTACAGGACTTTGATATCTATTTATTTAATTTTTTTTATGCAAAAGTTTTATATACCCAGAAATTGTAATACATTGGTAATATCATTACATAAATACGTGAAGCAAAAAATTTTATAAGGATCACTTAATAGTTCTAAGACTGCCTCGTTAGATTAGCGGTCGCAAGCGCGACTGCTATGATCGAGGTCCTGGGCTCGAATCCCACTTCAAGCAAAGTGTTATTGGGTTTTCCTATGACATTCTCAGTAGCAGCTCGGACTTTGGCTTTGTGCCCGATTAATGGCAATAGGCTTGCCCCCTATTACATGAACACTAAAAACATATTCGGCGAACTGTGGGTGTACATTAGTACACCTCTGTCTAATCCTTCGGGGAATACAGGCGTGATGGTATGTTATGTTCTAAGTTAATAACAAATAAAATACAATAAAACCAGACAAACAAACTCATTCAAAAAATTCTTTACAAGGCTGTGGTATACGCACACGCAATTAAACAATGAAGATACAGTGAATAAATAGGTTGTGAAGTTTTTGCACCTAAATCTTCTTGGTCTTGCCCCGTCTATGTAAGATGGTAAGTAACGTGTTTTCTTCCTTTATTTTCTGAACTTTTAGTTTTTCAATATTCAAAATACAATGAACATTTTATAAATGAATCTCCCACTTAAAAAATATTGCGATCATACCCAATAGTTCAAAAATTGGTTTTGATACACGCCGTATTTTGCTTAAAAAGCAACTTTTGTCGATGTTGGCTAAATTTTTATATCGTGTGTCCCCAACGGACTTAGTAAAGGTAATTGGGGCACAGAAAATTGATCGGCATCCGTCGTCCCATCGGAATGCGGGCGATCGCCTGTTGATGCAGCGACGTACGATTATCCGTCTTTATTGAGATCGCTCCTTCTCTTTAGTAGTTAATTAATCTTGCCTAGTAACATCATAATAGGTACATCTAAACCAATTATTATTTATTTACTATCTACTATAATATATTTTGTATCTTAATTCAAGATTCGGCTTGCGGTAGGAGTTGGCTTATAGATATTGTTACATAAGGAAAATTCGTTATGCCTCTCCAGTCTCCATGCGACTTTCTCTATCTCTCTCTTTCTATTAAATACGAGTATGTGTGTGCGTGCGACTATCTAGATTCGAGCAGCCAAGTATCGTGTCCGGCTAGTTGTAGTAGTAACGTTGCACTTTAGGCGGGGCCCACAAGTGGTCTCGCAATATAGGCACTTACAGTAATTCAATGGTATATCAGCTATTTTTGCATATTACATTATAAAACTTACATATAATTTTTAAACAATATTTTACTTATTTTATTTTTGTGTTTTTAAGTTAAATCCGGACATACGAATAGACAGACAAAAAATGGTTTAAGTGCATATTCGTGATCATTGTCTTTTATATAGTATGCCTATAGGAGACATATGACAAAAATATTACATGTACAGACATGACTACAGATTTATTAATATAGATGTCTTGATCCATGACATTGAGGTTAAATTAAGTTATTATATAGTATATATATATATATATATAGTATATCTAAAAAATCACAATTTATCTTATCTCTATTAAACATTAACTATTTATATGCAAATGAAGTAGTTAACAGCTCGAATGGATCGTTATATTATACTGTTTAAAACAATACCAAATAACTTACGGATCAGTTTCATAATCACGCTATACAACAATTACGCTTGTTTGCGGCAAAGCCGAATTAATAGCGGAAACAGTAGCTCGAAATAATGGTACCGATTGTTTACCTTTTGATAATGTTATCATCGCTAGATTGATCTGCATATTGCTTACAATCCTTTATGGTATTCTTTTCTTTATAAACTGGCTTGGTTAATAGTTTCTTTTTTATCGTAGCACTTTACGATCACTTATCGACGTCACTTTACCTGATGGCGAGCACAGTGCAGATTGATCTACAATCCATAGTCAGTCGTAGCTGTCATGCCGGCCTGCTCAAATATATCTCTTCATGCTATATTTAAAGGATTCCATGTTGTAGGAAAGAGGAGAAACCACTTTCCGGGTGAAAGTTCCACAACTTCACAGTACGGCATAGATATGACGTAGCAAAGTTCTTTGTCCGTACCGTATACCTCATAGATTTTTTTTCATTTACCATTTATTTTTTCAATTTAGCAATGTGAAATTACTAATATTTATTCCTTTAAAATTATAACTTACAAATGTTACGACGTAGTTATGACGTGCATACATAAATCACGTCTCTTTCAAAAGGGACGTCAGAGACCACGTCCTTCCACTTCCTACGATATATATTATTTAAAAAGCCTATATGTCCTGATTTAAGTCTAAAGGTTATGAACAAAAAGTGTATAACTTATTGATTTGCTTGAATTTAGATATGTTTCATTTCCGTGTTTAGCGGTTTAGTATTTATACAGCATATTGAACTAATGCGCTGGCAGTAAACATTTTTGTGACTCGATTTATTATTAACATTGCTTATTTCTTACGTAATAAAATATAATATATACCTGTTTTATAACCCGAGTAATCAAAATATCTGTGCCTGGTGTCAAAGTATTAAACCCCTCGACACCGCCAGCAATAGTTAATACAATAAGCATTTTTTCTCGATTGTTAACTTCTCATAGACTGAAAGAGCAAATATCTATTGTAAAAAACTATATTTTTATATATATCACCATAACAATATTTTTAGGCTGGGTACTGATATTTATTAATTTAATATTTACATAACCACACTTACAAATAAATAGTCATTACGTTTACTATATAAATGAGTAATAAATAAGCTTTACAATATTGTACAACTGATTTAGATTAATTCAAAACTGCAAAATTATTATAGTGAGACAGAGCTCACAGTGCTTGGAGAATTTTTCAATTGCCATCAATTTTTAGAATAGTGCAGAAAGATGCACTTGTTTTTTGTCGTTTGTTGGTTTGGCATTATGACTACAATCTCACTTGATGTTAATGCCCAACGAACGTGACGAAGCCTAGTGGGAGGACTGGCTATCAAGTGCAGCACCTATAGGTTCTTGGCGACAGCTAGTAGTGAGGCGGGCATTAGAAGAAACCCTACCGCCATGCTATGGTTTCATCACAATGTTTTCGTTCACCGAAAGTTCAGGCTCATTCTTCGTATTCGAACTTACTTCAATCGACGTGGTGTCCGTATAAGCTACCACTAAGCCATCATCGCTTGCAAGCATTGAACTTCTTTATAATTTTATTTTAAGTTATAAAAGAATAATGAACCGTTTAATCTCTGCATAAAGTCTGCTAACAAAGTCATCCCACGGTTTTCATCTGAAGCTTGCTTTCATAAAATATTTTCATTTCAAACTTAAAAGATGACAACAGCTCCAGCATCTGTTAATGACGGCTTTTATTAATCGTAAATTTTCCATTCGCACCTTAATAGTCCGAGATGCCTCCGTAACGCTTTGAGACCTAAAAGATTTATTAGCATTAAAAAAGCATATTTGAGGCCGAAAGAAGCGGTGATAAAGACATAAAAGTTATAGCCTATTAAATGTTTGATTACTTTTTAAAATGTTTACCTGTAAACCGCGAAATATTGCCAGATTATAAGCTGTTCTGTTGTTCTTTTTGGACAAGAGTTGATTACTTTTTATATCTATAAATAACATTAATCTAAGTGTACTTCTAAAAAGGTTATACCTAAGTACTTCCAAAAGTGTACAGTGTACGTTAAGGCTTGAAAATTTATCTACCTCAGCAGCTGCTCATAAAGGTAAGTGTTTATTATCATCCACTAAATAAAATTTATTGCTCATTGCAGTATATATAAGTAATATTAAAAGTTATTTAACACTTTGGCTATCGACGTCACAAAAATGTACGTAAAATTAGCATATATGCCATCTACGGGAATAAAGTTATCAAGGATTCAAATTAGGCCTTAATACAACACTTATCTATAAAAGTGAAATCAAAATGTTTTGATCACAAGGAGTAATGTGGGTTAGAGATACGTACACTACTTTATTACAGGCATGAAAATAGAAACGCCTCACTCCTTCATGTACAAATTGAACTGTCGTAGCTTCCAAAAACTAGGTATTGAGTTGCGAACTTAAACTAAATTTTTAGTTAACATTCAATTTTAAGCTTATGGTTCGAAATCGGAACAATTTGTATACAATAGATGCCAGAGAGAAACAAGAAATGGATGCGAATATTGACAATCTCGAGAAACAGAATTTTGCTGTTAATTATTTACATAGATTATTTTACATTAATCACTGAAATTCATAGTTGAATACGGTACTCTAATAAACCCGTTGGATAAAAGTGAATATTACTACTTTCATATTGCTAGAAGCATAAAGGCATAGGTTACAACAAATTAATTCTAAGTTACATTTTTATACTAATTGTATAGTTCATAATCGTTGTTTATTTGATAAAATACGACTGCAATTTATAAAATTAATTCTTTTATGCGAATACATAAACAATTTTTAATTCAACCAATATAAAAGCTGATCTTGTGTAAACAATTTTCCATCGGTCTCATCCAAGTGCAGTTGCACATCTGACCGAAAATAAGGAAACGTTTACATTTGTTTATACCATCAGCCGTTACATTTCGCCTCTTTGGAAGATGAAAGCGTCATGTTTGTTTTAGCTTACAAACAACTTCTTTGAAGAGTAATGTGATCACTTAGTAATGTTTTTGTATAATAGTTGCTGCGAGGAAAGATGCTGGGTTTAAGGAAAATAGCAATGATAGGTAGAATCTGATTATCTTCTTTTAATACCTTGTAGTACCAAAGTCACAGAGCCCGAGGAGTTGGTAGACTTAAGTAGCAGTGGTCGATAGGTTATCAAGTATCGACCACGTACTGGAAAATGTAGTGTTGGCAGACCCACTCTAAGGTGGATCGTAAAGATCGCAGGAAAACACTGGATACGACCAGGATTGGTCGTTGTGACTATCTTTGGTGGAGGTTTAAGTCAAACAGTGGACGTGTTTCGGCTAAATGTATGAATGAATGGAGTACCTCTCGAGCTACTAGAAATCTGGGTGACAATCAACTTTCCATGTTAAGTCTTTACCATGATTCTATGTAGTTGAGGTTGAACAAGCAAGTTAATTCAATGGTTCCCGGTAATTTTAAGTTTCCTGTTAAGTTTGAGTTTAAAAATCTTATCAGCCTGAAACTACTTCTTTAGTATCTATTTTAGACAACACTGTGATATGGATGAATCCCGGAGGATTGTCACCGAAAGTAGTCCCTTCTACAAAGTTATCATAATTATTATCTTTTCTTTTAAAATGTGATACGCGTTTGTTGCAATTATTTATTAATACTATCTAATATTTTACAGACTTGAACGTTTCTCGGTGTTAGATAAGGGTATATAAGTGGCTATAATGAGCTGGTTGAAATAAAAATATTTCATAGTCAATGCAACTGATTAATTTACAATATGTCTTAAATTGCTGATAATATAATTGTCATTCATTTATGGAGTGTTATAAAGACCAAGCATTGGCATATACACTATGAATTGAACGTTAGTATAGCTCAACCAAAATGAGGATATTGTTATTCAACATATGAATCAATGTGAATTGCTAAAAAAATAAAATAAAAAACGCCACCAATAATGGTGCGAAATAAAACTAACTTTATTATTACTACATACACTGAAGATAACAAATTTATTTAGAGCTTATTAGATTATGTTGTATTTTTAATATTATATTATTAACTCATGTCTTTATACAATCATACATTATTATTGATATAGGTATATAAACATTTTCTTCTGCTAGAACTTTACCAAAATATAATAAGTACACACCTAAAGTTTAGTGCCGAGGGGCGTCGGGGCACGGAGCGGAACCGTCACGGTCGGATACTTTGGAAAAATGTCAAGTTCCGTCGAAGCTTCATTGTTTTCCGATTCACGATACAAACTTACTTGTAATGCTCGCGCCAAGCGCGTATCAATAAGTCGCATGATATCAGCAATATAAATTATCTATGTATAGTAGTACAATGTCGACGTATTACCGAGTACTTTATATAAAATGTTTTCACCCGTATAAAATACCAAAAACTTATAAAGAATTAAAATTAAACTTATTTAGAAAGCATTCAAAGGATTTACTGAATTGTAAGTGCTATTACAAAATTAATAACTTTTTAAATTATACTTTTATATAATCCATAGTAATATAACATTTCTTAATTTAATAATTGTGTGATAAACGTGTTTTTCGATAATAATAACTAGTTTAGAAATTTAATTATTTTTGTAGGTATTATATTATACTATAACTTTGTAAAGAGTATGTATGTAGCTTATTTTTAAAATTATTAGTTTGCACGCCAGTAATGGCTGAATATGATGCAACTATTTTTCTAAATTTAAGAGCTGTATTGACCATATTCAGACAAATAAAGATATTGTATTGTATTGTATGGCCGCCGCCAACTTATCCATGTAACCTATTGTTTTTTTCAGTTGCCATAATTGCTTACAACTTGACGTTCATAATTGCTGCTCCGCTCTGACGAGTCGTAGCGTGAAGTTAATTTACCATTCCTCAGTAAATAAATTATAAAATACATGAAGAATTTTTCAAATGTAACTGTATTGATATAATATTATAGTATGGATTATTCTTTGTAACATCAAAAAAATCATAAAACTTGATTTTAATTCGTGTGAAAATATTATGTCCTGAATACATCTTCGCTGGATTTTAATGATGAAAATGTATATAGACGTCAGTCGTGCCTTCAAATTCAATGAGTGTTTTAACTTAATTACTAACAAAGAAATATAATAATTTTGGACTTCTTTAGATTTGTAAAAACTGAAATAAAGGAAAGATGCGGTGACGAATGCTTGCACTAACAAACTTATTTTTTGGCTACGTTTGCGGTTTCGAATATGAATTTCTTTCGGATATCCGATAGTTTCGGTTACAGATATAGAGTTCCATAACACCCCTGGTATTTATAAATATAGTGATTACAATATCGACAAGAAATTTCTTTCTTTTATACAGCTAAGGTGGTAAACAAGCATACGGCCGGCCTGACAGTAGGCGCCTACCGTAGTCTTGTAATACATAGATATCACTAGTATATACTACATCGCCGACCTTGAACCCTCTTTCCAAGCATCTCTAGAGATTATCTGTAGGGTGGAGGTAAACCATCAGCCGGACTGTCGCGGGTAGAGAGAAATTTCCAAATTTTATCTGTACTTTACCTCTCTCTATTTATTCTGACCTCAATTTAAACATTAAAACATTAACACCTTTGGATGACCGTGGAAAAAATCTGGTAATAGAAAGTACGTTGGTACATTGATTAACGAAAAGTCATTATATTTTTCGGTTGTTCAAATTTCCAACGCTTCGTGTTGTACAAAATGCTTTTGTTAACTAACAAATGATCGGAACTTATGTTACAGATGTATATTAATATATTCTATTGTTTCCATCAATTATAATTATTAGTGCTCCTACACGATTATGTACCTTAACGAAATATATCAAAACTTAGTTTCCAATGACAAAGTGAATGAAACATCGATCCGACAATATAATTATGTTGTTTAATCAGCTGTTTTTTTTTTTCGTCTCACAGTGATGTTGAATTGACATTGTTGGTATGTCGCTTCGTCAACATTTAAATTCACTTTAATTGTAACTTAATGACTTTTTAACCGACTGCAACAAAAGACGGGGAGGATACTCGAATAGAATATATCTATTTTTTTATGGATTTTCAACCATAACTTCTTTGTTTATGAACTGATTTGGATGATTCTTTTTTTGTTGTATAGAGGATGGCTTAAGGGTGGTTTCATTTTAATTTAATTACCATTGGACTATAACTTCGAAGATACACAAAAGAACTCTTCAAAATCTTTATGGTTGCTTTTTTTTTGTTAAAAATTGTCTTGTACATTGTTGTGTAGGCATTACAAATAAGTGATTTGAAATTGATTTCATAAGGTAATATTTTGATGTCTACTTCATTACAGTTTAATCCTTTAAGTGAAAACCATACGGATGATTTAAGTTATAACTATTTTCTATTTATAGGGTCAAATTAACTAAGAACGTATATTACTGAGTAAAGATTAGCCATACGTCACAAAAGTTGAACATATTATAAAATAGCCAAAGGTACAACATAAATAAAATCATAGATTTAATGTACTATATGGATATCTAACTCGAAAGAGAAAGAGTATAGTATCTATATACGATTGTGTTACAACGGGATAGAGATATGAGACAATTTTCGGATGTTTTATCAGCCTGTATTAGTTTATAATCCTTATCAAATAAATCCCGCTTATTTTAGCAAAATCTAAAGTTTTAATGTATAATTTAATATTTAGTAGACGTTTTTAATTGTGAAAGGATATGTTCTACAGAAATATGAAACTATTTAACTTAAATTCAAAAATAAAAAGATAACTTGTATTATATGCATGTATGTAAAAATAATACTATTAAAATGGGTCTTATCTTATTTCAACTAACAATAAAAGTCAAATTAAGTTAAGTTACAGGGAAATCAACGATTTGCATAGAGAGTAGCTTAGTCTGGCCCCTTGTAGACAAAAGGCTAGAAAACGCTAACTCGAAACATATATCTAATTGAGATGAAAAGTTTGAGATAAATAGTACAAATCACGTTGAACAAAAACGACAATACATGGCTCCTTTCAGATGCAAATAGCTGTATTAAATTTGCAATTTAGACCTCGATAGCGTAGCATTTATAGTCTAAGTGAGGAGAGGTATACATACTTGCAATTTGAAATTTAACTTTGGACAAATAAAACATATTGCAAATAAATATATCAATTCTATAACTGAGTATTTTTTATACCATCTTAAAGTTACCAGTTATTTACAATACAATATAATGTTTGGGATATTGCATATTTATTTTATTCAACTGATTAATTCACAATTTAATTGATCATCTCAATCTGACAGGGAATTAAACTAAACATAAATTACTACTTAAGATTAGTTAAGATAATGTGGGGTAGGTTTTTATACAGTTCTTGCTTACTATTATAAAGTTAGAATACAAAATAATAGGATTTTTTTTTCATTTTCTTTTTATATGTTTTTGTGTATGTTAAAGAACAGTATTGTGGAGACATAATGGCATATGCAACCAGCCCCAATATACTGCTTTTCCTTTAAAGAAGGAGAAACACTCTTACCTCACTAAACTTTCTTGTGATAGTTGTGATGTCTTTCCTCCTGGGAGGAAGGAGGAAAACCTGCGTATGTGTATTAAGTGATGGGAAAGTTTTTCTACACTGACTAGCGCAAAAAAGAAAAAAAATGTTTCTTATAGAACCCATGTACCTGTGAGGTGTGCACGTATGTAACATATGTGTGTGATGTTTGTGTGTGGGGTCTTGTCTTATTTGTTTGTTTGTCTCTTATACTTGGGACAGTCCAACTGGAGGAATACTTCCACTCTACAGAAGATCGCAGCCAAATTACCTGGTGTTGTGTTCCTGCGGTCAGTGGGTTCTCCAGAACTCTTTGGGGGTAGGGGGGTTAAAGGTCGGAAACGTGGAATAGGGTATGTTTTTATACATTTTTACTTTAAACATAAATGTATATATTTCGTAAATTGTATCAGGGCTAAATATAACAAAAAGAGTTTTTCCTGTATGCATAATTAACGAATAACATCCGCTTCTGTTCACAACATGGACCATTAAAATCTGTTGGCAACGCATACAGCCCTCACAGACTTCAGACAATGAAGACATCCCTATTGTTATGGTCAGATAGATTTTACCCGATGAAATATCTTCTACCTATGCTAGACAGCCTGATATATTGATGACGGAAGCATTGTCTCTATTTATAACAGGTGAAAGATGAAGCGATTTGATTTTTTTTTTTTTATTGAAATTTAAATCTATCTTTCACAGGCCACCTGTTATTAAGTACCGATTTACTGTAAGCATATAGTTACCTATTTATCAATATAAAAACTTAACATCCCCTAAGTCTTTTAAATGATGAGGACTGAATTAGAACGCCTCATGTGCCTATGTGTATTGCTTCCACAGATTCGCAGTGAAACACAGCAGTGCGAGCATTACTGCTTTCAAAATTAAAAAAAAAAACGTTATTTAATATAGCTAAAACATTACTACCGGTTCAGAAAACATCCCAGTCATCGAAAGGAGCCAGCAAGAAACTCGATCCGGCTTATCTACTTTTTTTTAAACTGTACAAAGTATATTTTACATTTAATAATCATATTAAACATTTAGCAGATGCACAGAAAGGGAATCACAGACACCACTATCATTCACATAATGATCCAGCTTATAAATACATTTTGACATTAAAACCTACTTGACTTGGGTCTTGGAACTTATAACCGTTTTTGTCCGGCAAATAAGTAATGTGCATCGAGATCCTATCATGGTAGATTTTGCTATTACACAAAAAAAAGTCTTCTATTGGACCCTCTAATTCTATAACCAGGTAAGACTAATTTAAGTCTATTTCCAGTATTAAAACTGTGCAAATCTTCGTGGAAGAAATTTATGGGAGTGGTGCTTTCACAATTATACCTTTTACACAAACTACCAGTCTATTTAACTTGGATATAATCATTATGACTTTGTACACAATACTAACATTTATATACAACTAAATATTTATGAAATTAAATTAAATAAATGAATACTTTATTGCGTTTTATATTTCGTACACTGGCGTTTTTTATGCCGTAAAGTATTTTCTTCCAACGAACCAGCGGTATTGTGCAAAAATAAATTCAATGTCGGCAGTGCTAATAGAAAAATTAATAAAAATAAAAACACAAAAGCTTAAATTTAGAAAGTTAATGAAAATTGAATACATAAATAGTCTACGAAATGAATAATATAAAAACATATATTTATTTAAGTAAAAATAATAACATTAATGCCAGTATTAATCAAAAATTATAAACACAGCATAAGGTATAAATACAAATTCTATATAGATCACGACCACTCTATCTCTTCTTTAATAAATTTATAGTTACCCACCTATATGTAAAATAAATCATGTTCCTAAGTAAGAAATAAACTCAGGAACATTGTTAACAGGAAATAGGAGAAAAACGCAGCAATAAGGATAATCTACGTAAGATAATTTCCACTCAAGCGGACCGATGTCTTCGCTTAAAGGTCTGTGAGTAACGCCGCGGGGCGCGCTAACTGATGGGGACTTAGCAGGAATCTCTTAATTTATAGCCTTGTACTAAGTGTAGACACAAATGCATAAGCGTCAGCGGTAAGAGGACATTAGAAAATTGTGGTCCGCAACCTGATTTAATTTGAAAATAATCTAATAATTACCATAATACGTAATTAATTATTGCTTACATAAATATGGTTTAACGGATTTAATTTCTATAGACGTTGTAAAAATTTAACTATTGCAACATAACACTACAAATTATTTGGAATATTGTTAAGTAATAATTCTATTATGAAAATTATTACAATTCTAAACATAATTTTAATTTATTTAGAGATAAAATGTGGTCTTACAGCTAACAGAATAAAATAAAGGATGACATTTAAAAAATCACACAGATGTTCATATTGTATATAAATATAATCATATAAGTAGGGTTGGTGGATATAATAATTTTTCAAAAAAAAATATCGGGTAAAAGACTTTCTTAAGTTTGAGAAAAATGGTTTATAGGAACCTGGTTAGCGTAAAAGAAAACACAGAATAGATTGAGTCGAAATGATTCAAATGGTGTAAATTAACTTTATTTTAATCTTTGAAATAATTTAATTTTTAATTTAACAAAATAAATCCATTAATGTAATTAACATACCGACCAATTAAGTTCAAAACTGTAGTATAATCTGAAATGTAGACTTTTGAGTTTTACTTTTAAAATTTCGACAACTCGAAGTTATTATTAATGAAAGAAATAGTATATGGTTATTAGGGATATTAAAATGGATTTTTTATAACTTTGAACAAAGTGTAACTAATTTGGATCTATTCCAGGTGTATTAGTAATCCAGTTTTATTTTGCAATCCTCATTATTTATCAGTCCTGTCTGACAATCTGGTATTTTAAAGAAAATGTAACATAACATAAATAACATACACAGTTCGCTGGATAAATTTTTAGGTCGCATGGAATAGGAGGCGAGATTATTGCCATTAATCGGGTACAAAGCCAAACTGCGAGCGCTACGGAGCATTTCATATAAAAACCCAATAACACTTTGCTCGACATGGGAATCGAACTAAGGACCTCGAGCATAGCAGTAGCGCTTAGAACCATTAGGCTAATGAGTAGTAGTAGTGGACAGTTAGCTTAAAACTCGCTACATCTTATAAATCGGGCCAATGTAAAGGTTATCTACAGACTCATACTGGGTGAAATAATCTGATTTGTCCATTTGCCGGTCGTGGGACGGTAACAAACGGCCTGGCTTCGATTAACAGGATTGCCTTTTGTACTTTTATTGTGATTATTGCATTATTTAATTGACGGAAAAATGTAAGGGAATTTTTTTTATATCCACTTTTTATCCCCCAAGATAGCGATTCCGGGAAATTTACATTGAGGGGTAATTTGGTAAAGTGCAAAAAATATAAATATACGGAATAATATATATGATATTCGCTCAGAAATTTACTTTGTTCGAGTCGTTTAACCGTTTTTAATTTAATTCATTTTTTTTTTGTTAATATATCAAATTATTTAGGAATTTATCAGATATTAGTAAAAATGAATAACATTAAAAATTAAAAAGTGTAGTTGTTAAAAATATTTTATTTAATATAGGTAATTTTAAACAAATGCATGTTTAAACTAAATTTAATAGAAAACTCTATATTATTGAATTTTCTCGTATAAATATTATCTTACCCCAGTGTGTAGCGAGTCCCAGGATTTGCCCGCAGCCGGCAGTCCCCGGATTATCGGCTAGCCTACGGCAAAAACAGTAGAGACCGCGCCATCTGAGGCGCACTCGTTCCCGAACATAAATTAACACCAATGATTCATGATTGCGAGATTATAAAATAATTATAACAGAATGTATACTACATATTAATTTTATGTGTGCTATTATTGATTACAGATCATAAACTATTACAAAGTATAAATTGAAAAATTTACATTGTTTTTGACTCATTCATCATCCAAATACAGCTTCATCATCCAAGCTCAGCTGTTGTAGTAATTTGACAAAACATAGCTAGTATATAATCTATACTTAAGATTATACAGCTCATGGTTTTGTTTGTGTGAACGCACTAGTGACTAGAGTACTCAGGATATAGTTCAAGTTTATATAAATCTTACATTTTTTTTAGTGTAGAAGAACCATTGCAAAGGGAGGATCCTCCGACCAGACGGGTGTTATGTCTAGCGGGCAGCTGCCCCAAGGTAGTATTTTTTTTTTTTTTTTTTTTTTTTTTTTTTTTTTTAGAACTGACTACACTGTTAGCCTTAGGGGCCCTAAAGCCGCTGCGGCTTTTACAGCTTCACCGGACTTGGGGGCGAGCGCAGAGGGCACTCAGCCGCGAAAGTTTTGTGGACGACTCGCACGAGGGTGCCAAAGTGGCCGGACCTCTGCTCGGGCGGTCGTCGCGTTCGCAAATAGGTCGCGTTCTATTCGAATCCCTACACCTACGATTCGAGCTAACTAAATATACACATAGGCACGTTCCCTTCCTCCTGGGAGGAAGGAAGGAACCGTGCGTATATGTATTCAATAATCGGAATGTTTCTACACTAACTAGCGCTAACTAACTAGCGTAAAAAAAGAAAAAAAAAGGTCCTTCACAGAACCTATGTACCTGTGTGGTGTGCACGTGTGTATGTTCATACGTGTGTAGTGTTGTATGTAGGTAGCTAAGTGATGCACGTACAGTGTCACTTGTATCGCGCGGGCGGTTGCCTGACCCAAGGGTTTCACACCGAGGAACGGACCTAGGCTTGGGTTACCGCTAGAGAGGGTGGACGTGACGGGTGTGCTGGAGCGAAATTGACCGCCCGCCCTCTGCGGAGAGAACGGTGGTTACGCGGGCGTGGGCGCTGGCACGCTCTGTTTGGAGAGACGGATGTGTAATATTTATTCGAATTTTCGATGTGATCGTCGGGATCAATAAAAATATTGCGCGGCCGGCGTTTGCACCGGATGTCCGTGGGTGCCGGAACATAAGTGGCGGCTGTTTTTATTAACGGATTCGCGTGGTTCGACGCGGTGTCGAAATACGAACGGGAGAGCTGTTTAACGTAGGCATGTATCGAAGGAAGCGCCATATCTCTATGGAGATCTACGCTTCGAACATACCACGGGGCCCCGGTGAGACGATAGAGGAACCTATTCTGTATCGATTGTAACCGTTTGAAACTCGACTCGGACATATGTGCGAACACGGCGCAACTGTATGTCAAAATTGGTCGAATACACGTCTTGTAGAGCGTGAGCTTATGTCGCGTGGACATTTTACTCACCGAACACAACAGAGGATGCAACCGGCCCAGGACCCACGCGGCCCTGTTCCTAACCTTACGGATGTGGGGTCTAAAAGAGAGCCTACTATCTAGGGTTACCCCTAGATATTTGGTCTCTCTTACATACGGAATCGGATTATCGTAGAGCTTAACAGGTTTAAGCTTCCACGGTATCTGTGACGAATCCGCATCGAAGAGCATCGCGGCGCTCTTCGAGGGATTAACGGCTATACGCCACTCGTTAAACCACTTCCCGAGAGTGGTCACGGAGCGTTGGACTTTGTGTCTGAGGTGGGATCTATTCCTATCTGAGGCATATAAGACTGTATCGTCAGCGTATAGCCCTACCTCGACCTCCGGGAGTCGAGGTAGGTCACTGACGTACAGGTTAAATAGGCTAGGAGCCAGGATCGAACCTTGGGGAACGCCTGAGCGTATTGGACGGGGCGTGGACAATTCACCTTCCACTCTATAGCGAAAGGTGCGATCTGTTAGATAGTCGCGAATTATTTTAATTAGCCTATCGGGGACTTCAAAGTGATACAACTTGTAGATCAATCCCTCGTGCCAGACCTTATCGAAGGCCTTGGCAACGTCGAAAAAGACCGCAAGTGTACGGCGGGGTTTATATAATTCAGCAAAATTAAATGCAACGTGCTCCGTGAGGCGGTGCACTTGATGAGTGCAAGAATATCTAGCACGGAAACCGAATTGCTCAGGCGGATAGAGGTCTTTCTTCTCTATTACTGACTTGAGATGGTTCAGAAGGATCCGCTCGTACATTTTCCCTAAAGTATTTAGGAGACTGATCGGGCGATAGCTGTCGGGAAGCGACGCGCTCTTGCCGGGCTTACGGATACCTATGACTATGGCCTTTTTCCAGGCGGCTGGAAAATGGCAGTGGGCTATGGCTACATTGAAGATGCAGACCAAAAGAGCTATGAGGCGATCGGGAAGAAGTCTAAGTACTTCATTCCTGATCCCGTCGGGACCTGGTGCTTTTCTAAGCTTAAGGCTTTTTATAATGGAAAGAACCTCCTCAGACGTGACTGGGGACAGGGAGTCTGTCGCGGGGAGCTTATCCAGCTCCCGCACGCATCCATCGATACCCTCGACCCGGTCGGTATTTGCATCGACACTGTTCGGAGAGCACTGGCTCTCCAAACAAGTGGCGAGGCACTCCGCCTTGTCGCTGCTATCGAAGGCGAGCGGTATACCGGGACCCCTCTCGAGGGGGGGCATAAGATAAGAAGCCTCTATTTTGAGGCTGTGAGCTAATTTCCAGTAAGCCAGATGCGACGGCCTTAGCCCTTCGACGAGGGCGTCCCATCTGTGACTTCTGAGTTCTAATATACGGGCTCTAACCGATCTTTGAAGTGCGCGTAAACGTGCGCGGTTTTCCTCGGTCGGATAGTGGTCGTGCGCACGAGTCGCCGCGTTCTTTTCCGTCAACAACGCCCGCACGTCGGCAGGGAGTACGAAGCGGCGATCGCTCGCCTCTTCGACCTCTCTCGAGGCCTCTCCGATGCCGGCCTGCAGGTGGTCGACCAGGGAATCGATCGCGAGATCTACGTCCGCAACGGACCCCAATACGTCCGGGATCCTATCTAAGCTGGACGAGGACGGCCTGTCCGCAAGATAATGTTTTAGCTTGGCATAGTCAACCACTTGGACCGAAGGAGGGCTAGAGTCGTCTGGTTGACCTAGCTGCATGATGACCGGACGGTGGTCGGAGTCGAGCTCGTGTACGACCCGAATGAGTCGTAACCGAAGCGCGATACCTTTAATGAGAGCTACATCAAGCACTGTCGGCATACAGTTGTCTTGAAAGTGGGTGGGAGTGGGTGGCGCTATGACATCAAAGTTTAGCACGTTCGTTAGCTCTTCGAGTTTAACCCCATTACTGGAGTCTCTCCAATTGCCAAACGAAGTGTGTCCACAATTGAGGTCACCCGCTATAATGACCGATTCACCGAGCGAAAGTAGCTTTTCTAGGTCAGACCTGAGAGGCTCTTTCCTCGGCGAGAGATAAACTGAGACTAACGTTATGGACGGGTGGTCGGTCATTCCTAGTCTACACACGGATACTTCCATATTGGTAAGTATCGGAGGATCTACCGGCGTACAATATAACGATCGTTTGTAATAAATGAGAGTGCCGCCCCCGCGGCCGGCCCGGTCATTTCTTACAATATTGTAGTTCGCGATTTTTGGATCACGTTTAGCACGCTTTAAGAGCGTCTCCTGCACTAAAAGAACATCTACTTGGTGATCTTTAAGAAAGGTCGCGACGAGATCACGCTGCGAAAGTAGGCTTCGCGCGTTAAAAAATGAAAGATTTAACGCTTTCGGTTTAAACTTAGCCATTGAAAGGCCCTAATTTTTATTACTACTCGCCTCGCGATCGAGACGTTGTAGTGTCTCTACGAGGCGGGGGAACGCGCAAGCGGTCTTGATGAGACCGAAGCGCTCCAAATGGTCGTTGTATTCGATGAGCTCGCGGATATCGTGCTCGCGGGTGAGCAGTATCATTAGGTCGTTACTATTGACGACAGTGTTAGCGGGCGCGCGGGGCGCAGGAGCGCGGGGCGCGGGAATATCCATAGCCATAAGGGGCTGTGGATTGGGGCGGCGGGGGCCCCATGCGTTCTGCGATGAACGCACGGGTTGCGGTTGCACCACGCGGGGTGCGGAGGGGCCGGCGGCGGCCGGGAGCTGGCGCGGGACCGGCAGCGCGGGAAATTCCCCTGACGCCAGCAGGGGTTGCGCTTTGATGGCTGAGGCGGGGGGCGCCGCCCGGGGGGCCGCCTGCCTCTGTGTACGTGGCCGCGTGGTACGCGGGGCCTTGGGGCAACCGCGATAATTCGCGGGATGCCCCTCCTCCCCGCATAACACGCAGCTCGGGGGGACGACGGAGTCACGCTCGCGCGTGCACTCCCGTGTGGGGTGGTCCTCTCGGCACTTTACGCACCGCGGACGAGAATGACAGTTACGGGCAGCGTGCCCGTACAGCTGGCAGTTGTGGCACTGCGCAGGCTGGTGGTTTTTGTGTGGGGGCTCCACGTTAATCCCGGAGAGCCCGCACACCGTCTCTAGCTGGAAGATGGCCTTTCCCTCGGGGGAAAGGTCCAATATGGCCACTACCATTTGTAGTGGCCGCTTATCTTTACTGTACATCCGGTGTACTTCCCGGATGGGATAACTTTGCTCCTTGAGCGAGGAGCACACCTCCGACGGGTCGAGCTCCACCGGAATGCGGCGGATGACCACTCGGAGGACGCGCTCCTCCGCGAGCGAATACGTATAAAATTGCAGACCTTTCTGCCGGAGGAGGGTGGTTAGTTTACGGTGAGTTTCCGAAGAACTCACCGAAATAGAAATCCCGTTGACTATGTTTCTAGCCTTGTGGTAGTCGAGTTTGAGTCTGCACATCTCATTGCAGACTCCCATCCAGGCTGCCTTGTCCCGGATTATGATTGGAGGTGGGGCACGCTCTTTTTTCCCGCCGGCGGGCGCGGGGAGCTGGGAGGACGCGGGGGCGGCGGCGCCCCTGACTACTGCCTTAGCTATTACCTTAGGCGCCGGTTGAGCAGTCGGACTGCTACGCGCCGTTCGCTTACGCGACGCCACGACGGTGAAGCCGTCGTTCTCGGTATCCATCTCCGGAGATGGATCCGGATTCGCGGGCGAGTCTTGTTCGACCGGAAGGGCCGAAAACGAATTTTTCGTCTTTAACGCGGTTTCCGTGGATCGCGCGGGACGGACGTACGGACTATTTTTGGTAACCCTAGATTGTGACCGCGAATTTCGCGGCCCTCGCTTGACGGAGGCGGGGCTTGACCCGCGCGATTGGCTAGTCGGGACAGGGGGCGTGGCCGTAGACGTGGCCACGGCCCCGGATGACGCGGCGGACGGACGCGCAGCGCTGCGCGTGAGACGTTTGGGCGCGGCGCCGACTGGCGCGGCGCCAGTCGGTATAACGGTCGCGGCCGTGACGTCATCGGCCGCCTTGCTACCTGAAGCGGCCGCCTCGCTACCTGAAACGGCCTCATGACGGGTCGCGGTCGCAGCGGTGCGACGCACGCAGGCGTTCTCAGGTAGATTACGGTATTCCTCGTCTAGAGAGGGACACCGTAATACGACGAAATTTTGATAGCGCTGGTATTGAAATTCCAGCGCTTTCATCCTGGCTTGCAACTTGCCTATGCAAGTGGCCAGGTCGGTAACGTTATTTGCCATGACGGCAGAAGAGGGAGGACAATGGGACATTTTTATTTTATTTTAAATTAAAGGCCTCCCTGCCTTAGGGGCAGGGGGGTGCGCCAAAAACTTAAAAAGACTATCGGAGTCGGCAAGAGACCTGTGGTCAAGGTGCAATGACACACAGGAAGGACCTATCAACCCTAAGGAGCCCTAACAAGCCCGGGGCCGAGGACGCAGACCGGTAATTAAACCGGGCTAGGCCCAAACAGGTTCCCGGGGATGGAGTGTGCAGGATCGGAAGGTTTGGCAGGAGACACCTGGGGCAAGACTATGCGATAACCGCAAAGGCCTAGATTCCCAGGCCCGTCCGAGTCTGGCTGTTTGCCTCTGAAGGAGACAACCAGCGGGCTGCTCGGGTCACGCCCCGCTCACTTTAGTTAGCACCGTCAGGTATCCAGTGAGCGACCACAAAACCGTGGATTTATAAAAAACAAGCAAGTCGCACCGAAAAGTGCGGTTTACCACGCGAGCGTTAGACACCAGTTGGTTTACGTCGTTATTGCAACAATATATTCGAATAAATTCCAAATATAAGATCGCAACAATTAAGTCACGTGATGGTCTAGAGCACAAACGGAGCGACACGTCCGTTCGCGATCAAGACCAAATCGGAACTCCCCCACGGTAGTAGTTGGGTTCTTGTATATATACTCAATTGAAGAGTTAATTTCTATAGCGCGATGTAGGTTGCGTCGTATGTGGCTCGATAGATGTCGCTATGTGTCGCTATGTAGATGTCGCTACATTAACTTGATTTTGCAGCTTCACCGTGGCTTGGGGGCGGGCGCCTAAGGTACTCAGCCGCAAAAGCGTGGGCAACATGCGCACAAGGGTGCCCAAGTGGCCGGGCCTCGGCTTGAGCTTACATAGAATTAGGAGACTTAAAGCATATAGATGATGAAACAAAACTCTTACTAAGAAACACTCGATGAGATGGTAGGGAACAGAGAAACCTCTTTGAAAGTTTCTTTCTACTTGGAGTAGCCCGGCTGATGTAATACGCTCCACCCTAAAGAGGATCGATTTAAATAACCTTTTCTTATGTTCTTGCTGCCTATATCCAGAGTTTTTTTTTTAAAGAGTTTAAGGAGTGCCTATGGGCTACGTTAACCGCTTACCATCAGTTACCTTACCTTACCTTAGTTGCATAAAAAAGCCGACCCTTCTGCAACTGTTAATCTTGTGGTTTATACTAAAGTTTTCGACATTTTTGCCACTTCGATTAATAGCGAAGACATTTGGGCCAACATGAGTAATATAGTTTTAATTATACCGCTCCGAGCTGCCTTTCGTAAGAGAAATATTGTTCAATCGACCGGCACTTACAAAAGTAGCACCATATATTATGTAAAAGGCATACTTACTATTCTTTCGATGATGTACTTATAGTATAGTTTATGTAAGGATATAAAACATATTTGAAGTTATCTTTTATGAAAAATCACGCAATTATAAAGTTACTTCGCAGGGGTAGCAGAGCATATATGGCTACATTTTTTTAGTCGCAAATCGTATCTACATGTTGCGCTGACCATGCGGTTTAAATTATAATTAACTGATGTTCATTATTGTGTGTTAATCTTGGAAGATATACATATAGCGTTGCTACAAGTAAATAGATCTTATTAATATAATAAATCCGTAATTCATAAATAACTCTATTGTTTTTTTTTTCCAAAATCTTAGACAACCATCATCATAATTTAGCCAATTTCCACAAAATACTAATGAACTTCCTCATGTATCACTCCTGTCTATGAAAACTATATGAAAATCTGTTCTGTAATTTTTGAGTTTATCACGTTCAGATAGACAGACTACCATGTGATTTTGTTGGACGACATATGAAGGACAATTGTCGGTTGTTTGACCGCCGCCGTTGTTCGTACGATTACTTGTTCATTTGATGCAAGTAGTACTTGATAAACGTAACGAAATAAGAATAACTCCAAAGATTTTTTATCCTGCGTTTCTACAACATGAATAATTATTAATTACCAATCAATGATAAAACATTTTATGTATAAAAATAATTTAACAATTTATAAACAAAGATTATTGTTAATTTTTTTAAAGATTTTAAATAAACATTATTCTATTTTGAATAAAATAATGTTCGCTTCATGATAATAAATATCATACTTTAAAAATTTCTAATTTGGATCTTAGACATTCAAAAATTAAAACAAAGAATAGAAAAGGGCCGACTGTCGACGCAGAGAGAAAAGGAAAAAAGTTCAAAGAAACCGTAACCGGATACGATAAATGTTTTCCTTTTAGTTTCGAGTAAAACTAACAAAATAAGAATCGATCCGGTCAATTGAATTCAAAGTATAAGAAAGTACACTTACAATGAATTGTTATTGGAGTCTAATTTCATTTATTAACTTAGTTTTCGGCCATACCATACCATCACGCCTGTATCCCCGAAGGGTTAAGGAGATGTGTACTAATATACACCCACAGTTCGCCGAGTATGTTCTTTTTAGGTCCCATGTAATACGGGGCGAGCCTATTGCCATTAATCGGGCACAAAGCCAAACTCCGAGCTGCTACTGAGAACTTTCATAGAAAAACCCAAAAACCTTTGCTCGACCTGGGAATCGAACCCAGGACCTCGATCATAGCATTCGCGATTACGACCACTAGGCTAATGAGGCAGTGAGGCTTAGTTTGCGTTTATACAATATATAACCTTTTCTATAAAAAAAATCGGGCGTCTAACCTTTACTCGCGCTTGAATAGCAGCTTTTTTGCATGAATGTGGTATATATTTTGGTAATATAATTTAATCAAAATGTGTCTTAGAAATATTTTTTTTATTTCATAAGAAACTTTAAGAGCTTGACTTAAGACGTAGTGCATAATTCCCATTCATTTAATATGCTACAAAATTACTGTGTTAAAGTTATTAGCAGTGCGTGCTAACGCTTACATCAAACCAAGAATATTTTATTGATGAAGTCATGATAATTAAATACGAAATCGATCAAAAATAAATAAATATTTAGAGTAAATTAAATGTACTTTTCGGTTAAATTAAAAGTTAGTATTAAATTAAAAACACAACCTCGCATTTTATTTCGCTAACGAAACCGTTGAAAATGGGTCGTTTCTTCGCACCATTTGACTGTGTTATTTATCCGTCAGTTTGCGTAGCATTATGCGACCGGTATGAATAGCGCCGCCAGCGTGAGGCGTGAGGCGAGGCCCGAGGCGTGCCTCGAATCTCGGCTAGGTACGCACGAGGCGCGAGCCCTTTTGTCCCATGCTCAAGTGCAAATAGCCTCGCGGACTAATTTCAAAATGCCCGCCCTTGAATGGAGTGTGCCTGTTTCAGATTTCCAGTTTAGATTGTCTAGTTTTCGTGCCTGTTTTTATTAAAGCTCTTGTTTACAAAAGTATCAATTGGTATAAAAAGTGTTTTATGTAAGATTATTAAAAAAATAAGATTAAGAAAAATATTCAATAAAAATAAACTTTTTAAAAACTATCTTTTATTTAATATTGCAATAATTTTAAAGACTTGTAACGTGTAAGAATTTTTTTAATTTTAAATTCCCCTTTTTTACTCATTTATTTTCGCTACAAGCTTTTAACATTATAGAAATTTTGAATAAAAGCTTGTTTTATGAATGTCTTTTTCGTATTCTTCTCAGCCTACCCTTTCATTTGATACTTATATCATAGGAGTACATAAAAGTAACTGGTTAGCTATATTTGGGAGTCAGCCATATTTTATTTAGAATAACGTCCCTTAGCTAACCATGCATTATCATCTAAACTAAACGTGTATGCAAAATTTCAGCTCAATCGATTGGGGATAACTGTTTTAAAATTCAGTAAAATTTACGAAATACGAAATATATTCATAAACGTCTAGATGTTTTTTTTTTTAAACAGCATACATTCATTCGAATTATAATCACATCTTTCGAAGAATCCCCTTGATCGTATAACAGAGAGAGATTATTTGAAAACATTAAATAAACGAATTTCATCTGAAATTGGAACCGCTCGGTATACATAATAACATCGCCGACCGCGAAGCATTCAAAATCAATAGAGCGTCCCCATCAGTTTTTATGCTTCTGTCTATCTGTCGCTCACAGGGGCAATTTTATATTACACCGAATGTCAAAACACTGCGATACTGCGAACGTAGCTCGTGACGTGAGTATGTAATATATGGGAGAGCTCATGGGTATACGGAACCGTATGAAAAACTTCATACTGATAACATCATTCAAAATACCGACATGTGAAAATATTTCGTAAAAATAAAATAATTGAGGTTTGCCGTAGTGTGCTTATCACGCAAAAACGACTTATTAGATTTTTATTAAAAAAATATTATTTTACTTGTTAGATAATTTGGTCTTTATCAAAAAGAAAAATTATCACGAGATCTTCATTCGATAAAAAGTTATTAAAGTTTTATGACACTACGATTTTTATAAGCAATACACGTACGTCTGTCGTCCACGCGAGCAGAGCCGCGGGCACATCTAATTATAAATAAAATGATCGAGGTTTGCAGTTGCGCGCGCGTTACGTAAAAGCTATTTCATAGATTTTGATCCATTTTTTTTACTGCTTACATATTTGGTCTAAAGAAAAATTATCTTCATCTACAAGGTGTCCAGAAAGGGTATCGGGTATTTGTAAGTTCAATGAAACAAAAATTTTTTGTATGCAATAAAAAAGTTTATTGTTTATTATTAGCATATGAATTGGAGAATTATTTGGAAAAGATGATGTTATCCAAATGATGACCGTTACGTTGCTGGCACTCTTCTAAACGGAAATGAAGATTGGCGATAACACGTTGACACATAGCTATCGATATTGCTGCCATTTCTGACCTGATGTTTTGCTTTAACTGGGTTAGATTCGTCGGATTGTTTTGATAAACCTTCCTTTTAAGGTATCCCCATGCAAAATAGTCAAGCGGGCTAAGGTCGGGGCTTCTGGGAGGCCAGTTGACGTTACCCCTTCGCGAAATGACTTTATTAGGGAATAATTCGTTAACAACTTCCATTGAGTCATTAGAGGTATGGCAAGTGGCCCCATCTTGCTGGAACCACGTTCTTGAGCTGAAACCTGCAAACTCCTGCAACTCTGGGACCAAAAAATTTCGTAACATATCGCAATAACGGTCACTATTCACATTAATTGCTCGGCCTCGTTGATCTTCATGAAAATAAGGACCAATTATGTCTTTAGCAGACATAGCGGCCCAAACAACGACCTTTGGGCTATGCAGGGGTCGTTCATGCTTTCGTCTCGGATTCTCCACTGCCCAGTACCACCGACAATTCTGCTTATTAACATGACCATTCAGGTGAAAATTTGCTTCGTCACTGAACAGTATGTTGTTAAAGTTGTTAAATCGCTGCAGCATTTCGTTCGCAAAATTCAGTCGATTAGCATAGTCCGTATCCTTCAATTCTTGAACCAATTGAATTTTATAGGCTTTTAGATGTATGTCTTTCTTTAAAATCGAATATAAAGACGATTTTTTGATGTTCAACGCTTGGCTTCGCTTTCGGATGGATAAAGACGGATTTTGACGAACCGACGCCTCAACTTCTTCAATTATTTCTTCATCGCGAACTGAACGAGGACGACCAGAGTTTTGAATTTTAACTGTCGCACTTGTATTCTCGAACATCCTGATCCATTTCCTAATGCTATCGTCACTTGGCGCGTGGCGTGTACGATATTCCGCACGATAGAGACGTTGAGCAGTCACTATTGAATCACCATTACGATAATACGCTCGTACGCAAAATGCGCGATGCGTTCCCGAGTACTGTTCCATCGTGACTAAAACTCCACAAAATGGCGGCCGCCACGAACCCCTCCCCGCACCCTTTAGACGCCCCGTTTCGAATATGGCGCGAAAACAAATACCCGATACCCTTTCTGGACACCTTGTATAATATCAATATTATAAAGGGAAAGATTTGATTTTTTGTTTGTAATGGATAAACTCAAAAGCTACTTAACCGATTTTAAAAATTCTTTCACCAATATAAAGCTACGGTATCAGCGAGTAACATAGCATATATTATTATTAGAAAAATTAATTTAACATTTTTATAAGTTTCGATAGCTATACACAAAATATAAGTATAAAATTAACACGGGTGAAACCGTGGGGCACAGCTAGTAACTAATAATTCTGTAGTTCACACGAGCGTAGCCGCGAGCACAGCTAGTTTTATAGAATGTCAACAATCTAACAGCTGGCATATAAGTACACACATTGATTTTTTAAATATTTATTACTATTTTAAATTAACTAACAATCAAATAAAAACGAAATCATTTAAACCCTACATGTAACACGCCTCATAGAATGGTAGCGTGATAAAAACGTTCCTATAAATAAGGTTTACTTCTAAAAGCTAACTAAAATATACATTCGCTCTTATATTTGAAATAAAATAAGATCGAGAATCATTTGGCAATTGGTTATAAGTACAAATATAATGTAACTCGTTCGAGTTATTTATTTTCGCTGCGTTAAGTGATTGACATTCCTTGCTTTTAGTTCAAGATGGAGTACATGTCGGTGCATAAGTTTTTATTAAAACACCAAATATTGATTACACTCACGCGTAACCCTGACTTTAATAAAAAACATTTCAGTCATATAAAAAAATGTTTATTGATGCAAGTAGTACTTTATAAGCGTAATGAAATAAGAATAACTCCAAAAAATTTTTATCCTGCGTTTCTACAACATGAATAATTATTAATTAGCAATCAATGATAAAAAATGTAATGTATAAAAGTAATTTAACAATTTATAAACAAAGATTATTGTTATTTTAAATAAACATTATTCAATTATGAATAAAATAACGTTCGCTTCATGATAATAAAAAAGTCTATCAATATATCATAATTTAAAAAATTCTAATTGAAACCTTAGACATTCACAAATTAAGATAAATAATAGAAAAGTGGTAATATGTATAGCGTAACAGTACAGAATAAAAAAGGGCCGATTGTCGACGCAGAGAGAAAAGGAAAAAGTTCAAAGAAACCGTAACCGGATACGATAAATGTTTTCCTTTTAGTTTCGAGTAAAACTAACAAAATAAGAATCGATCCGGTCAATTGAATTCAAAGTATAAGAAAGTACACTTACAATGAATTGTTATTGGAGTCTAATTTAGTTTATTAACTTAGTTTTCGGCCATACCATACCATCACGCCTGTATCCCTGAAGGGTTAGGGAGATGTGTAACTAATATACACCCACAGTTATTTATTTATTTATTTGAGAAATTGCACAATAATGTATTACATTTAAACTTAAAGCTAGTTTCCCACAAAACCGGTTTAGCGGTTTGACTGTGGGCGATTCGCGTAAGTAATAAACAAGTTATGCCAAGTATTACATTATAAACCTAATAAATATTTTTTAATTTTCTTTTTAAATCTATTAAAATCTAATTCCTTCCGGATATCCGCCGGCAGGCTATTTAGCAAGTAGGGTACGCGTTTATTAAGTGTTCTATCGCCGTAGTAGTTACCTACTCTCGGCACAATATACCTACCGTCAGACATCGACCGGGTATTATGACTATTTGTTATCAGTGATAAGTCATGGTCCCGCCTGGTATGCTGGTTAATAAGCAAAAGATATTTATGTTTTAGGTTGACAGGCAAGACACCACATATTTTAAATAGTTTTCTATAATCACCCTTACAACTGGCTTTAGTCTTTTTTGTTACCATTAGCTTTAAAAATCTTATTTGCAAAGATTCCAATTTATCCAAATATATTTTAAATGTTAATCCATAACTGTCAAGACCATAACCTATCACTGACTCGACTAGTGTGAAATAAAGACATCTCAAAATATTAATAGGAACTCTGAAACTTAGGTGATAGAATTTACCAAGTAATATTCTTAATTTAGCACAAATATAATCTATATGTTGAGACCACGAGAAGCTATTATCTATTTTAACACCGAGGTAAGTAACTGAATTTACATTTTCTATAGGTTTACATTTACAGCTTATTTTATTGTTATGTATACACGAGTATTCGTGAGCAAACAAGTCTAGAGGTGAGATAAAAAGTTGTGTATAAGGTGAGCGGATAACCAAAAGTTTAGTTTTTTCGGAGTTTAAAACGATTCCATTATCATGCGACCATTTGACTACTGCATCGATATCATTTTGAATTAGCTGGTAGGTTTCCGTGATGTCCGTGCCAGCCCGCAGCACACACAGGTCGTCGGCATGCATGTATGCGGTGCAATGCTGCAGCACGCTGCATAGGCTGTTGACATGCATGAGGTAGCAGACCGGACCACACCCGGAGCCTTGCGGCACCCTATCACTGAGCGTGTCGCCCAGCTTAACGCGATAAGAGCGGTCAGTAAGGTAATCACGGAACCACTGGTTCAATGGTTCTTCCACTCCGCACTCCTCCATGGCATTTAAAAGTGTTGTTTTTTGTAATGTATCGAATGCTTTCTTGTAATCGAAAAATATAGCTATTACAATTTTTTTTACTCTCCAGGTGATTATTAATTTTATCAGTAAACTGAAATAACAATGTACTTGTACTTTTACCTCTTAAAAACCCGTGTTGGCAACTATCAATTATATTGTATTGTTGTAGGTACTTATCCAGCTGATTGACGATACATTTTTCCATTATTTTATCTAAACTTGAAAGTATAGCTATAGGTCTATAATTGGATATATTTGTGTAATCACCTTTTTTATATATTGGTCGCACGATTGCTTCCTTCAATTTATCAGGAAACATGTGTTTGCTAACAGATAAATTAACAAGCTTAGCCAAAATAGGACTCACCCTATCCACAACTGTTTTTAAGTCTGACATGCGGATGCGATCGCAACCCGGTGACTTCTTACTACTCATATTTTTTATTACTAGTTTCACATTACTCGCTGTTACGGGTTGCCACCTCATACACACGTTAACAGGTTTAACATATTGTTTTCTATCTAGCCATGTTTCATTACAATTATGTTTTATTTTATCTATTTCTACAGAAAAAGTTTCAGCAAAATTCGCTGAGTATGTTCTTTTTAGGTCCCATGTAATAGGGGGCGAGCCTATTGCCATTAATCGGGCACAAAGCCAAACTCCGAGCTGCTACTGAGAACTTTCATAGAAAAACCCAAAAACCTTTGCTCGACCTGGGAATCGAACCCAGGACCTCGATCATAGCATTCGCGATTACGACCACTAGGCTAATGAGGCAGTGAGGCTTAGTTTGCGTTTATATAATATATAACCTTTTCTATAAAAAAAATCGGACGTCTAACCTTTACTCGCGCTTGAATAGCAGCTTTTTTGCATGAATGTGGTATATATTTTGTTAATATAATTTAATCAAAATGTGTCTTAGAAATATTTTTTTTATTTCATAAGAAACTTTAAGAGCTTGACTTAAGACGTAGTGCATAATTCCCATTCATTTAATATGCTACAAAATTACTGTGTTAAAGTTATTAGCAGTGCGTGCTAACGCTTACATCAAACCAAGAATATTTTATTGATGAAGACATGATAATTAAATACGAAATCGATCAAAAATAAATAAATATTTAGAGTAAATTAAATTTACTTTTCGGTTAAATTAAAAGTTAGTATTAAATTAAAAACACAACCTCGCATTTTATTTCGCTAACGAAACCGTTGAAAATGGGTCGTTTCTTCGCACCATTTGACTGTGTTATTTATCCGTCAGTTTGCGTAGCATTATGCGACCGGTATGAATAGCGCCGCCAGCGTGAGGCGTGAGGCGAGGCCCGAGGCGTGCCTCGAATCTCGGCTAGGTACGCACGAGGCGCGAGCCCTTTTGTCCCATGCTCAAGTGCAAATAGCCTCGCGGACTAATTTCAAAGTGCCCGCCCTTGAATGGAGTGTGCCTATTTCAGATTTCCAGTTTAGATTGTCTAGTTTTCGTGCCTGTTTTTATTAAAGCTCTTGTTTACAAAAGTATCAATTGGTATAAAAAGTGTTTTATGTAAGATTATTAAAAAAATAAGATTAAGAAAAATATTCAATAAAAATAAACTTTTTAAAAACTATCTTTTATTTAATATTACAATAATTTTAAAGACTTGTAACGTGTAAGAATTTTTTTAATTTTAAATTCCCCTTTTTTACTCATTTATTTTCGCTACAAGCTTTTAACATTATAGAAATTTTGAATAAAAGCTTGTTTTATGAATGTCTTTTTCGTATTCTTCTCAGCCTACCCTTTCATTTGATACTTATATCATAGGAGTACATAAAAGTAACTGGTTAGCTATATTTGGGAGTCAGCCATATTTTATTTAGAATAACGTCCCTTAGCTAACCATGCATTATCATCTAAACTAAACGTGTATGCAAAATTTCAGCTCAATCGATTGGGGATAACTGTTTTAAAAAAACAGAGAAACAAAATAAACGTCTAGATGATTTTTTTTTTTAAACAGCATACATTCATTCGAATTATAATCACATCTTTCGAAGAATCCCCTTGATCGTATAACAGAGAGAGATTATTTGAAAACATTAAATAAACGAATTTCATCTGAAATTGGAACCGCTCGGTATACATAATAACATCGCCGACCGCGAAGCATTCAAAATCAATAGAGCGTCCCCATCAGTTTTTATGCTTCTGTCTATCTGTCGCTCACAGGGGCAATTTTATATTACACCGAATGTCAAAACACTGCGATACTGCGAACGTAGCTCGTGACGTGAGTATGTAATATATGGGAGAGCTCATGGGTATACGGAACCGTATGAAAAACTTCATACTGATAACATCATTCAAAATACCGACATGTGAAAATATTTCGTAAAAATAAAATAATTGAGGTTTGCCGTAGTGTGCTTATCACGCAAAAACGACTTATTAGATTTTTATTAAAAAAATACTATTGTACTTCTTAGATAATTTGGTCTTTATCAAAAAGAAAAATTATCACGAGATCTTCATTTGATAAAAAGTTATTAAAGTTTTAAGACACTACGATTTTTATAAGCAATACGCGTACGTCTGTCGTCCACGCGAACAGAGCCGCGGGCACATCTAGTTATAAATAAAATGATAGAGGTTTGCAGTTGCGCGCGCGTTACGTAAAAGCTATTTCATAGATTTTGATCCAATTTTTTTACTGCTTACATATTTGGTCTTTATCTAAAAAGTTATCACGATATCTTCATCTATAATATCAATATTATAAAGGGGAAAGATTTGATTTTTTGTTTGTAATGGATTAACTCAAAAGCTACTTAACCGATTTTAAAAATTCTTTCACCAATATATAGCTACGGCATCAGCGAGTAACATAGGATATATTATTATTGGTAAAATTAATTTAACATTTTTATAAGTTTCGATAGCTTTACACAAAATATAAGTATAAAGTTAACACGGGTAAAACCGTGGGGCACAGCTAGTAAATAATAATTCTGTAGTTAACGCGAGCGTAGCCGCGAGCACAGCTAGTTTTATAGAATGTCAACAATCTAACAGCTGGCATGTTAGTACATCAGAATGCGAATAGAGGTCGCCCCCTACACGTTAATTGCATAGATGTAGTATATTAAGAATTAAGAGAAGTATTTTTCTCTATTTAGGGGGCTTTTACAGCTGGTGTATGCCAGCCTCATTGGAACATACTCAGGTTTCTACATAAAATAAAATAATACTAAACTATTAACTAAATATAAGGACTATATACTTCACTAAGCCACGTTGAAGCTGTAAAAGCCGTCTGAGTATATTTTGGAATATACCTACAACTAAAAACAAAACTCTAAACTTAAAATTAAATGACTTCTGCTCATTTCATTCCTGACGCATTCCACCAATAAGTGTTAAACATCTATTAAAAAGAAATACATTTGAGTAATCACATATAGTGACTGGTTGTGCCCGCATGAACTAAAGAATGCCGTCGAATCGTGCTACCCCCGCTCCCTGTTATTTTAAAGACAATAATGCTTATTGTTGGTAATCTTTAGAAGATAGAGGTAAATATACTGTGACCTTTTGTGGGTCTTTTTAACATCTTCAATTATGGTCTACACTAATTTGATATATCCCTTGGTTTACTCATTATATGCCATTTAAGCGCCCCAAAATCATCGTTTTTTCAAATCGATTTTTATTTTCGCTGAACCCTTATTCTTTTTCTAAAATGAAAGAAGCCTTAAGTTACTCCTTATAACATCGGCTATCTGTCAATGAAAATCCCGTTAAAATCGGTCCTACCATTTCGGAGATTACTCGGGAGAAACAGACAATCATTCAATTTTTTTTAATTTTTTTTTTTTTGTTTTTAGTAAGGTATATACTTTGACATGCATTTACTGAAAAGCTGTTTTCCTTTTCTGCATTGCATTGTCTGTATGAGATTGTCTACATGTCCCTTATCATAACTCAAGGCCTTTCCTTTAAAAATTGTATGTAAAATTGACGTGAAAAAATGAGCATTTTTATTCTCACTGTATCTACATAGTAGGGCTAAGTTTTGAGTATAACCCTGTCACTAATACATTGAGGTAATTTCAAATTACTTTCGCTTCAGTTGGCAGTACCCTCGCTCGGCGCGGCTCGGTGGCGCTCAGCTGACATGAGATTTAGCCGCCATTATGACTTGTCGGAAAGTTTTTCTCATCGCCTTCCTCTAATATAATATATATTTTTAGAAATTCTTCAGGCTACTTGTTAGAAATATAAATTATATACAATATTACATGTATAATTAAGCATTTAACACACTTTATATGTATGTAACTTACGCTTTGTTTTATTTGTACAGTTGTTATTATTTATCGATATTTCCTTTTTTCTATTAATCCATTCGGTATAACATTAAAGTTTTTTTTTTAAATAGTAGTACGGTGAAGTGACTGCATTGTGCCTGAAAGTAAGCAAAGAATAATGGAAAAATTAAGACTAAACCAACAATACAAATACCATTCACCGCTGTCATTCTGGACTGCAAACCACTCGGCAGTTGGATATTCACTAGCTGATCTCGAAACGCATCAAACCAAAGGAGAACCAAGACGGATTTATCACTACATGCATGGTGGTTGCGACCCAGTCTACTACAGATCTCTGCCACCACGGTGTGCGGCTTACTGTGATGTTATTGAATTCAAGAACTATGAACTAAGAACTCGGTCTTTTTGATGTGAAACATCTAATCAGTGGGTCAGACCGATTGTTGGACCCAATGTTGACGTGGAGAGGTTTTGGCTAACGTTGGCGGTGTGAAACCTATTTTTTTTAATGTACATAGGCAGACTGGATCATTTCAAAGTTTCATGTTAAAACATGGATAGATTAAAAGCAGTTAGTTGAGATCGCGACCACATAGTAATAAAATAAACATCTTCACAGTGACCTTCTTTTTGGTACTGGTAACGGTACAGTTAGTCCGTCACACACACAAAGGTTTTTTTATATATTTACCAAGATGATTCACATATGCCGGGTGTCCCGTGTTGGGCAACATTTTTCTTTAAAGGTTTAGCCATTGACCACAATCTCACCTGATCTTAATAGACGATGTGGCCCAAGTTGGTGGTAACACGCTAAGCCTAATGGAAAGGTTGACTCTCAATTACAGCTGTTGGAACATAACTGTATAGACAGATTTTCAACTTGAAGGGGTGAGCTAGACATGCGTGTAATAGTAAAAACTCTAACCACCATGGTTTCATCACGCTGTTTTCCTTCACCGAAAACTCAAGCTCAGTGTAGGAGTTCGAATTCACGTCGATCGATGCGGCGTCCATACACACAACTAAGCCATCATTGCTTTTTAGGTTTAGCGTTACAGAATCTTTGAGGACCAATCGTCTTCCTAAATGTACTATTACAAAATCTTGAACCGCATTGTTATTTAATTATCCTGTAAGATTGTGATTGTGGTCAAGGGTAATTGCACACAAAAAAAAAAGTTACAGTATTCAATTTCCCCTTTTACAATGTAAATATCAATGGCGTATTAAACCGAACGGAATTTGTTTGCATAATAATATTTACATGATCGCTGACCCGTTTAATTCTGGGCGTCGTCCCTCAGCCCTCAGGGACGAAGTCACCTCCCCAGCGATGCAGCACGTCATTTCAAACACACTTGAAACTGATTTTTATGACCGCGCAAACTTTTTATTTTCTATTTCGTATATCCTCCTTGTTTCCTATTGCATAAAGAATAAGGTTCATTTTCAATTTTATTCGATTTTACTGAAGGTAGATATAAAGTTGTCACGTTTATTGCGGGGGGTGAATGCTAGGATGCATCCACGTAAGTAATACGGTACTGTTTGATCCGTGAGAATGTTATATTTATTATTTTAATATCGGAAAAATAGAAAAGAAAATAATGAAGAAAGAGACGTACAAATTTGTCGATTCGACATCTTTTTTAGCGTTAATAGGAATCGCGGGCGTCAAGAATTAAGAAGATAACGTTTTAACAGAAAACCTATTTCTGTTTCACGGTGTATTTATTATTTCGTGTTTTCCTGTTTCCTCTACCTGTTTTTTTTTTCTTTAAAAAATAACATAAAAAGTATTTTAGAGCCCACTTTATATTTTTCTTTCATGTTTTATGCTAGTTAAATTTATTGTCTCTTGATATCTGATTCCAACAGTTTAACTGGGCGATTTTATTAATTTCAAAAAGCTCCCACACCCTATAATAAATTAATTTATGAAAAAATCAAAACAGGAACATGGCAATGGTGGATATAGATTGTACGGTAAAAAAATATTATTCTAGTATCATTATCAAGAATAAAACAAAAAAATACGTTTGTATGGACTAAACACAACACGCATTCGTTCTGTAAATTAGTTCAAACTTTAATTATGAAATAAAATATTTCTCAACAATACCCGTATTTGATTGAAACTGGTTATGAAACATCTGGAAATCTTGACTATTATTATTATTAAAACGACTGAAAGCGAACTTAGCTTTATTCATACGTTTTATTTATGACTAGCTGACTCTCGCAACTTCGTTTGCGTCATATAATAAAGAGAGTAAGGGTTAGAGAGAGTGTGTAGAGTAGTCACTATATTATAGGTAACGCCCACCTCCCACATTATTCTGCATAATAAAAATACGCTCGCGATACTTGATCATTATTTTGCTGCCGAGATATTTTAAAACTGTTAGAACAAATTTTATTACCTTAAAAAGGTTATATTGAGTAAACCTTAAAAGATAACCATATGTTGTCGCGAACTTTTTTTTATAACTTTTTAAGAGAAACAATTTCGTCACACATGATTGTTATATTACTTTAACCATTCACGTAGCGCACGCAGTGGAAGCTCTCAAAAGGAATAAATTTTCCCCGTTTTTGCTTTTTTTTCATTGATGCTCCGCTCCTATTGGTCGTAGCTTGATGTTATATAGCTATAGGCTTCCTCGATAAATGGGTTATCAAACACTAAAATACTTTTTCCATTCGACCCAATAGTTCTTGAGATTAGCTTGTTAACCAAAAAACTTTAGATTTATAATATTAGTCTAGATTAAATGCAACAATAAATTGATTTTTATGAAACTTTTAGGATTCTGCTATCGTATCAAATCTATGTGTGATAATTTATCAGTGTTACTATGTATAATAGAATCTCTTTACTTTACTCATTACAAAATCATTCACCAGCTCGAATTTAAAACTGGAACATGTCATGATATTAGTGAAACATCTCCAATGGCTTCCAAACAAATTTCCTTTACCAAATCCCATACCACGTCTAATTAGAGAGCGTTGCGCCTCAGAGCCTCGGCGATGGTTTTGTTACGTCACTTACCTGCCAAAGGGCTTCCACTCGTCGTCTTGAAATTTATCATATATATTCTAATTCTAGAGTTTATGCAATAATGTTTATAAATAGAGTTAATTTAGGTAAATCAAAATTAGTTCATATTTCGAAGCAATGATGAATGTCGGACATGACATCGATCGAAGTGAGTTCGAATTCGAGCAATGAGCCTGAGTTTTCGTTAAAGGAAAACATCGTGATAAAACCATAGCACGGTGGTAGGGCGTTTTCTAATTCCCGCCTGGCTCTATACCATCCTCAAGTTGAAAATTTGTCGCCAAGAAAATATAGGTGTGTTCCGGCAGCTCGGATCGGGTAAAATTGTGACCAACCTACTAGGAATTTAAAAATAAATAATCGGGAGTTAAAAAAGACTTGATTGTCACTTTACCGTGCTTTTATAAAAAGACAAAAGAAATTCGAGCCAGTTGCGAGTCCGAACTGATTATATTACTTACCGTACGTTATTGTAGGTACAGTTTTTTACATAAATATTGTTTATATACTATCCTTATATATATATTCAGTCTATCCGTCTTGTTGTTGGGCTTATAACTTAAAAACAACACGTAGAATATTTATTATCATTTTATAGATGTCGCGAAATTTTTTAACTGGTTTTCATGATTCTACAAATCTGTCTTTTTGTATTACTAACTAAACCCAACCACGCTTCGCTGAGGGCTCAGTCTATTTACTTGCTAAATAACAAATGTCATAGATCTATTTCCAAAAGTACGGATTTTCATACAAACTTTCATCCCCTTTTTCACCATCTTAAGAGTTGAATTTCCTAAAATCCTTTCTTAATGCTCACCAACAGTGTAAAAGGAAACTGCATGAAAATTTTCACGGTCCTAGCCACAGTAGTTTGGGTTGTGCGTTGATTTGTCAGTCGGTCAGTCAGTTATTGTATAAGCTGTTAGTTTATAAGCAATCTAGTCAGATTGTAAAATGTCTGTACATTGTGAATGGAAACTAAAATTTGCAATTTATCGATTAAATAAATAATGTAAGACCGATCGATTCTTGGCTATATTTTAATTATTTGAGCTACCTTCATCTTTACTGAACTTTTTAACATGGAAAAGGAGTAAGCCGTAGCCCGTAAAGCTTGCAAATGAGTCCGCCCCCGCAGCCTCTCGCCCTTTCATTATAAAGAAAATTACTCGTCCGAATTCCTACGATCTCACGGCACTAATTACTACGCCCTCTAAAATCTCAGATCAAATTGCGCAATTAGATTTCTTTTTCCTTAATTGAGTCGACTTAATGTCCTAATGCTATGTTGGTTTGATTACTTAAATTTCGACTGTATACTGTCGACTACTTCATTTATTTGTTTTTTAGGGAAACATACAGATTTGACCATCACATTTGGCGATGACTATTTTTTTATAAGAATTATTGAACAGATCAATGTCATTGAAATGTTAAGTAATCAAATTACATGTGCTATATAGGAAAGTGTTAGCAACATAATTCGTTTTGCATAAAGGAACATCAAATAAATATTGTTTTCTGGCATTGGATCTAGGGTATCTAAATCCGAGTTCACCAAGAAAATAATACTTACTTACTTAAACTACTACTACTTATACTTTCTTTAATATTTGCTGTGCCTTACGGTTTTATCAGTGGTTTTGCGACCAACTTTCCACTGGGTCGCCAACACGTCTGTGTGGTATCGCTAATCTCACTTCCAGTACTTGCCTACAATTTTCCAGATTGCTTGACTGACCTCCACGGGTACTAGTCTGCTTCTTAAGGTTGTAGCGTGAAGTTATATAACCTACTAGCTGTGGCTGTGGCGTCGCTCACGTGGACTACAGAATGCCCGCAAGAATCTTGCTCCCCCGTTTCCGGCTATTTTAAAAACAAAAATGCTTATTGTGATTGTTCCTTGAAAGTTGACGTATAATCTCGCTGACTTTTTTGGAGTTCTTTTTAATGCCTACAATTGTGTAGTACATTATTTTGCAATATCTCTTATGGTTTACTCAGCGTAAGTTATTTAAGAGCCTAAATTGATTCACCATGACCAGTTTTTTTTTATTTGTGCGGAATCCTAATTATTTTACTAAAATAAAAATAGCCTAAATTACTCTTTATAACATCAGCTATCTCTATCAGTGAAATTCCCGTCATAATCAATCCAACTGTTTTGGAGATTATCCGGAACAACAGACAGGCAAAAATGTTAAAAATTGGTTTTTTGTTATAGGTAAATTATGCATTTAGTAAAAAGCTGTTATTGACATTACAAACAGACACTTTAATTTTATTAATTGTATATAGATAATCTTCCTCAATAAATAGGCTATACAATGCAAAAAAAGTGTTACGAATATGACTGATAGTTCCAAAGATTAACGCGTTGAAATATATAATATCTTAATAATTATAATATTAGTATAGATTCTCTATGCATATATAAAATTCAGTGTAAAAATGTCAGGAAAAATCAGTTCAAGTTTATGTTTATTTCCATTTCAATCTTAATGTTTTCTAATTAAGCAAAGCCGTGGCGTCATGAATGCATTTGCTGGGAATTTTAAACCTTCCTTTTCTACTACTTGGTTAATTAAATGTCTTGCGTTCCCAAGAGAATTCCACTATAAACCTCAATCTGAATCTAAACCTATTTATTTCATATTATATCGACGTAGGTAGGGCGCTTTCTAACAATAAAAATTTTTTTATTCTATAATAAAGTGAAAAGTAATTTGGCAATACTTTTTTAACACTCTTTTTATCCCAACGAGAAGTAAGATAATTAAATACATATCGGGTTTTGCAAGCGCAACAAATATCAACTTCTTTCCGTAAGAAACCAAGTATTTTCATTTATTGTGACGGACAACATAGCAAATATTTTCATCAGATCCGCAAAACAGATATTTTTTCACCAAAACCGCTTTCACAGTACCAGGCGCCCAGTAAAATGTGGAGTCGTTTTCTAGGCACGCGAGATGCAATGTGCTACTGAAAGTCTGAACTTCAGTATCACGCTGGCTGCGAACGGCGTTGCACGTTTCCGATTGTGGCTGTTTTCGTTTCGCTTAGATACAATTTCACGTGTGTTTATAGTGACGGAGTTATTTTTATTAAATAGTTTTTTTTTTCTCTTTTTTTTGTGTACTACGCACATGCTCTAAGGTTGGTGATGTTTTAATACAAAAATTGGTATAAACATTTTTATCCATAGTATTTCATACAGGAATATATTTATGTAAATATAATACTTTACATATCAATTTTAATATTATATTATATTTGCCAATTATTGTAGTATGTTTGCCACCTTATTTAAAAAATATAAATAATTATTTTTGTGAAATATTAATCTCAGTTTAATGAATTTGTGTAAAAATTCATAAAAACATAAAAAAGTAACACTATTGTTTTGCATATAATATTAATTATGATTTAATCGTATAATTCATCTTTCTTTAAATTTATAATCCAATATTTTATAGATATTATCAAAATTTTGAAAAATTATACTTTGTTTTTATTTTTTAATTCAAAACAGTAAATTACAACCAAATTAAAACTAAATGTAAACCCTTACGTGTCTTATTACTATTGTTATTATGATCTGAAAAAAAAAACAACGTTCCGGTGAAGGCTAAACGAATAAGGTTAACGAAATCGCAATTGTCAATAATTAGTCAGCTGAAGCATTCTTTTTTTGTGTGAGTAATTCGCTATGTGTACATATTTCAGTTTGCAAAATTGTGTTGTAATAACAATAGTTAATTATCAAGAATGTTGAATAATACAAAATATTTCTTTCAATCTTTAAACAAGATATCTCATTTCAATATTTATTTAATAAGCGGTTCAAATAATCGGAAATTAATATAAACGATAGGAAAACACTAGGAAAATTAATGTGACAACATTGTTTTCAACTTTGTCAATATACTTTACTAGATTTAAAAAACCAAACGGTGTACCCTAAAGCAGAATTAAAATTACACAACTTTTATGTTTATTCAATTATTTCCATTAAAAATATGAATATCTTTAGAGAGAAGTAGTAGAGTATTGACATTCATATATGACTTCGTCGGTCCTAAATTGAATAAAATGTTTTTGTTTTTGATTTGTAAAACGTGAAATTACAAGTTACGTCATACAGATCGCTACAAAATGATTCATGAATGTTTTTTACGAGGCCCGCTTTTACTTATTGATTCTATTTAATTTAAAATCGATAAGGATGGTGGCGCAGTATTAATAAGTTTTATTATTCAGCCGTGAAATAGCGGATTCAATCTCCGCAAAAGCGGACTTTTGTGATGAGCATCATGATCGGTTCTGGATGTTAACTAACTATGTTTGTAAATATATTAGATGTTTGGTTACTATAGTTCAAAATAAACATAATTTAGATTCAAATGCCGGTGTGAGACTGTCCATAAAATATATTAGATAGTAAATAATAACATATGTGTTTTTTAATATCCATATTATTTATAAACTCTTATCGAAAAGGATATGTCAGTCCCATCGTTAGGTAAGTATCCGAAGTAAATTATAATATACTTAGATAAGAAGCGAAACTAAAAGCATACTATCAATATCAATAATTAATAAACAGAATAAATTAAAATCACTACCCGTCGTATGTGTCCCTCTGTACGCTTAAATCTTTTAATCTCCGCAACGGATTTTAATGCAGTTTTCACTATAATTTAGAGTTTTTTATGGAAGGTTTATGTATACAATACATTGCAGTTAAGTTATAGTTTAGTAGAGAAAATTCAATGATTTGTAATCAAGTCTTGAAAAAATGTTATTCGGTCGCTGACATGGCTTACGCTAGCTAAACCTTTTGAGATACTTCAAAATAATTTATTAAAGAATTGTAGTTCTTCAAAACGCATAGAGAAAAGTTCACGATCGCATATATCTATCTCTTAACGTTGACTCACAGTAACAATTTTTATCTTCAACATAATAATTAAAAATATTACGTTATTTTCTAATCTATTTTCTCCAATTCAGTATCAATCCTAATCCAGATATTGTTTTTATTAAACTTGGATATTCAATGTAGATTAAAATAGTTCTTTACAGTTTTCCATTTAAATGAATACAGTAGAAGATATCTCGAATTGAAAATTACGCGCAACCTAAAAATCCCTTCATCAAAACGGTCGCGGTCGATTAACCGGCACTCCGCACCTATAATGAATTACGCGTCGCAAGTTTAGCGCAGTTTTCGTAACTATGGAAGTTACATGTTATGTAACTTGTATGGTATGTTACCATCACGCGTGTATTCCCGAAGGGTTAGGCAGAGGTGTACAGCTAATGTACACCCACAGTTCGTCGGGTATGTTTTTAGATCCCATGTAATAGAGGGCTAGCCTATTGCCATTAATCTGGCACAAAACCAAACTCCGAGCTGCTGCTGAGTATTTCATAGAAAACCCCAATAACACTTTGCTTGACCTGGGAATCGAACCTAGGACCGAAATAGTGAAAACCGCATTAAAATCCGTTGCGGAGTTCAAAAAGATGGACAGATACCGGGAAGCGACTTTATACTATGTACATTGATTGATTCATTGATTGGTGTCGGAAAAATCATGCCGACAGGGATGTTTAGTGGCGTGCGCCGCGTAAACCAATAGAGTTATAAGTATCTATTAATCTGCTACACGTACGAAGGCCAGGGCGGATTCCTAGTACACAAGTAGAGAATATCAAGTTCTCGGCAAAAAGTCTTAATTAATTAGAAAGAGAACTTAAAAGAACTACACAACCGAGATCTATTCTTCTGATCTGATCGTCGGCATTCGATCAATTATGGTACATTAATTTTATACTTAATGGTTAATACTATCCTATTATGATTTCTGTAAATATGTTTTCACGTCTGTGTCTATTCCTGAAAAGTATCCAACAAGAAAAATCCTTTCAAAAGTATCTACTCTAAACAGATTAAAATTCAATAAACCCAGAAAGACTGGATTTGTACAAAAAAATTTTTCGTCCTTTTTAACGAAGTTCTCCATATTTTGCAACTTAGCAAACTGACTGCCTAAAGCCATATATAGTGAAAATATTATTCTAATAATCAAAATCTTCAGTATGTTATATTTCGAAACCGATTAGTATACATTCAGGAAACTAATAACAGCGATTAAACCGTACTTTTTTAATACGACTAAGGTGGTAAACAAGCATACGGTCTACCTGATGGTAAGCGGCTACCATAGCCTATGGACGCTTATAACATCATAGGGATCACTAGCGCGACGCCGACCTTGAACCCCCTAACCCAAGGAGCTCTGGAAACCCAGCGCACCGCAGGAATACAACACAAGGTTATTTGGCTATGATGTTCTGTAGGGTGGTGGTATTCCACCAGTAGGGCTGCTCCAATTAGAGAGAAATCTTCAAATAAATTTCTTAGTGCCCTACCTCTTTTACCTTTTGAGTACTACTATCATCCGAAGGGTTATAATTCAAGTAGAAAATAATCTATATATTAAATACGTGAAACAAAATCTTTCTACCCTTTTTAAGCTTATTGTGTACACGGAAGACTCTGAGATTTGGCACTGTTAAAGTTTATATGGAGAAAAAATGTAGAAAGCTAAAATTTGTCTATAATATCTGTTACTAATATATTAAAATAAATAAATTAATACTGCGAATCCTAACCCGACCAGGCCATTGAACTTAGACCCCCTAAAATATTGACATTGTCACTCAACGAAAAGTGACAGCAAGTGATTGTAAATAATACTCATTGTATAAGTTCATGAATACTGCAAATGTCAAACACAAAATAGTCTATGATCAAAAAGTCGCTGGTCGAATTTCTAGCTTAGGGCTACCGCTAGTATAAATAAATATGCTAACACGATTGTATCACAATGTACACACATCTTGAGTCACCTGTGAATATTTAGCTCCGTAAAAGCCAATGTTAACATTCTCTTACTTTTCGTCAACATGATCTCGACAAATATGTCCACCTTTCAAAACCGTATAATCAACTCCAGCCACTTATTATAATGTATTCTCGCTTTCATCAAATTTAATCATACTAAAACGTCCTGTAAACAAAAGAACATAATAATATGATCAATCATTTGAAAGTAGGTACGTAACACTTAAACGTGGAGTAACTCTTCACGCGCCTATTTTATCACTTGTAGCTTTTTATTTCAACGAGATGCAGCGGAAACTTGTACAGGGATGGGCGTTTTGATTTCGCCTTTTAAGATTTCGTTAAAACGAGATTTTTTTAAAACCTTTTTTGTTATGTCACCCCTTGTGTAATAACAGTATTAGATTTCATAATGTATTTGTTAATAACTATTATTGATTATTGGTGTATTAGTTTTAGATTTTGACGAATAATTGTATTAATATATAACTATTATAATTTATTTATTAACTAAAAATTATGCTAAGCTGAAAATCTAAATTATCTTATTAACCTACTCTTGAATTTTAAAAATATTTTCCGTAAGAAAGTTTTTGCAATATAAAATCACCTGGTTGTTCGTATTATCGGGATTCAGCGAGTACCGTAAGCACAACAATTATAGTGAGTGCTGAAGTTTCTTGGAAACGGCAGCAGTGAGTCAATAAAACGTGTACAGAATAATGGTACAACGGAAAACTGAGGTATTGTGGATTCACCGTTTTACCCTCTTGGGTTTTATTGTCTAAAAATTCTTCACTGTGTTGAAAAACAGCGTATTAAATTATGTATTTTTCTAGCTAGAGCATTATTTAAACATTTCCTCGAAGTGATTACTTATTTTTTATAATTACCAAAAGAAATATAGAAACGAAATATAATTCAATATTTTTTATGTTTTTTTTTTAATTTATGTTGGTATTATTTAGCCGAATAATAATCGACTTGACGATTTTTTTAATTTTATTATAACATGACCTCTCTATATAGGTAATTTCGCCAACGTCAAGTGTGACAACTACATGTTTTAGCATTATCTACGATTTAATGCCAATGCCAAAATTTATGGCAACTGGAAATGTCATCATATTAAATAAATCATAGGTATATAAATTAGATTTATCTATTATAATCCCTAGAAAAGTAACGTAACGCACATAATACTATATTTTTAAAATAGATACGAACGTCTATAAACTTTTATATATAAAATTAATTATTTACACTTATTGAGAATCGTATGGACTCTTTTTTAAGTAGAACAATGGCGAAGTATTATTTACTTTATGAGAAATAAATATGTACTCTTTTTTTCATTTTGTCACTTGTCTATTTAGATGCGATATGTTTCAAATACAAATGTAAAAATAAAATACAAAAGGAGATGGGTATTTCTGGGCCCAGAATGTAATTAGTATAAATATGGATTATAAAATCGAATATATTTTTGTTTTTAAAATCGTGCAATATCATTAAAATTCACAATCAACAAAATAAGTAAACTAATAACTTTAAAAAATAATAAACATAACCTTTTTTAATATTAACCCTACTTCAAAAATAGTTTAATTGAAGTAATTACATGACTTCGCTTTTACGAAATATCATAAATCTCAGCTTTTAGATTGCAAAACATCCTCTTTTTTTCAGTGATTGTTTGATAATGCATTAGCGATTAATTTAAACCGTTTTCATATCTCTTTTTTTTACCCAGACCCGTGTCTGTATGAAAGAGTATCCGTCTCCTTTTGAGGCACATATTGAAAATATTAAAATAAGATTGAAATAAAAAATAAGTCTAAATAAATAATATATAAGATTAACCTGATTAAAAAAAACAGATCGTAATTTTAATGTTAACTAAATATACAAAGTGAATTATAGTGACAAATAATTATAATTTTTACATAACATAAAGTTTATAATCATTACTTTCACTTCGTGTAAAAAAATATTAAATGGATCGCGATTGCATAAGAGTTTATCTAAACAATCATTAATTATTCAAATTTTAATAGTTTTTATGAAGCGGAAGTAAATATCCGGGTTTAAACAGTACAAACAAACCTTTTCAACATCGTTTAAAGCAACAAAGCAGAAAACAGCAAGATTAATTAATTATTATACAAGCCGAGTTACTATGTAAATAGTGGTAATAAACCACCCGGCTTGTATTAGAGAACTCACGATATCGCTATACATTGACGTTCTGTTCGACGAACACGATTAATATCTGTTGTCGAACAGTCAATTTTTATAAATTTATTAGGTTAATAATAATTAGTTATTTTTATAACAGTTTTGTTTTTATAGATGTTTAAATCACAAATTTGGCTTTTGGTTTTGATTTTGGTTTGGCTTAAATTTATCACGGGTGAAACCGTGGGGCACGGCTAGAGGTTTATAGAATTAGCTCTGGGATTATAAAAAGTATTCTAAAATCGAGTTCCTTGGTTTCGTATTCATTTAATTGCTGCGCTAACATCGTGACTGCGTGTCGCAGAAGCAATAAACGCGATCGTCCGACAACATGCACTAATGAAATTTATAATCCATAAACTGGGGAGCGTGAATGTTGTTTTATAAACTGTAATAATAATAAAACCCGTGGCGCGGCCCGCGCTGTCACAACGCACACTCTCACACACTGGGACACGACGGATCCCGGGATTTCGACACACGACACGTCACTCCGTATCATCCGAATGCCAATATCATGCCAGTATTTTTTAATAAATAAAAATAAAGATCGATGATATCAAATAGTAAAATGTGTATTAACACAGAATCAAAGCAAATAAATTGAGAATTCAAAAATCCTCGACATAAGTAACCTATTCATTAAGACGATTTCCTTGAGCTCAAATACTATATATCTGGTGTAAGTTGGTGAGGAGTTGGTATACTACTGATTCCAGATGACATTGCATCGTCAGATTAAGGTTTTACTAATGTCGTTGAGGTAACATACATACATACATACACATCATGCGTGTATCCCCGAGGGGTTAGGTAAATTTTGCCGTGCATGTTCTTTAGGTCCCATGTAATAGGGGAGCAAGCCTATTTCCATTAATCAGGCACAAAGCCAAACTGGAGTTTAGCCAACTGCTACTGATAATGATATTATCAGTATTATTGATAATAATAATGATATTATTTTGTATGAACAAAACCCCAATAATACTTTGCTCGACCTGGGAATTCGAACCCAGGATCTCGATCATAGCAGTAGCGCTTACGACCACTAGGCTAATGAAGCAATGAATACCAAATTTCGACTTAATCAGATCTTTGGAAGATGCTTACATCTATTTATCAACTAGAATAGCTCAGAATACTCTCGATCAGGTAATCATTCAAAAAAAAAAACTAGACCAAAATCGGTTCAACCGTTTGTGAGCTACGATGCCACAGACAGACTCACAGATACACACGTTACACTTATAACAGCCCTCTTGTTGCGTTGGAGGTTCAATGAGATTGCTTAAGAATATCCTTAACATATTGGTTATTGGTGCTGATTACAGTACACTCTAAAATCAACGTCGATAGCCGGGAGATCAGCAAAACATCGGCGGTCATTGCTCTCAAGCTTTTCGGCAGCTAGATATAGACTGGATAATCTCGAAACGCTATAAACTAAAACAGGGTCACTGTGATGGGATAATCACCAAGACATAGTGAATGCGACACAGTCTGGTAGATCAATACTACGTTGTTTGATCGACTGATCAGGAAATTTGACATGCCTAAGCGTGATATTATGGCGTTATTTTCACAGGTTTACTTATACAATGTAATTATAGCACGTTGATCAAGTAATTGCAAAAACTTCTTTAGCGACGTTGTGATTTCAAAGTCGAAGAAACGAAAAAGCGAAAGTGATAGTAAAAAAATTGCCACGCAAAAATTAATTTTATTACCTCACTAAAAAGGAACGAAACAAACACTTTTTAGACAGCACTTATGACATTCTGTTACTGACTGATATTGTGTTAGGTTAGGTTACCATGGATATTTCAAATGTGCATTAATTAAAAATGATATTGTGAATAATGATTGTGAGTACTTGTATGTACCTTTTCATAAACTTTAAATTAGTTTGTATTTGATCATTTTGAGAATTAAAAAAACATCTACCACGTGTGAATTGCACTCATAATTTTTTTTTTTTTTTGTTTAAAATAATGGCAAATATTTTCACTGTTCCATAAATTAATGTGAAACTTGAAATAAATTGAAAACTTAGTCGATCGATAATGAAATAAGTAAGATGAATCTAAGGTGACCCATTCGTTAGAGCCGGGGCATAGGGTCGGCCGAGGGCTAATGACCGGCCGCTTGTCATTCCGGGTGACGGCCGAGTTTGCTTAGCCGTATCGACTTAAATTAATTTATGAATTAAAGACGTCCAGCTCACGATCTAACAAAATTTTCCCTCCGTATCTGATTCGATTCAAGTTAGTTATTTAATTAATTATATTGTGCGTAAAGGAATAATTTAATTACTTTTCTGTATATAAAAAAAAATGTATGTGTATTTCTTACAACCTCTTTAAGATACGGTGATTATAACTTACACATAGTTATTATAACATTAAATTAAAAATGTGTAGTAAAATCTTAATATAACTATATAGGTATATTTTTAGATATCGCAATAAGAATAAAAAAATAATGCAGGAAAATACTAAATAACAAAGCGGAATCTAGTTAATCAATAAAATATTAGGTCTTTACCTATGAAATTGTCGTTTTGTATGAAAAAGTTTAAACGAATTTTTTTCGTGTATTTTTTATTTGTATTAATCGAAGTGATCACCCATGCAGTCAATGCATCTTTGCCAGCGCAGTGGCAATTTATTGATGCCCTTCTTAAAGAAATCAGCTGGACGGGAGGCAACAAATTCTTCAAAGGCATTTTGTACTGCCTCTCGGGTATTGAATTTTTTTCCCGCCAAGGAGTTATCCAAATTTTGGAAAAAATAGTAGTCTGTAGGCACAGGGTCTGGCGAGTAGGGCGGATGGCGGGAACTTACAACCCCAGATCTTGAAACTTGGAGACCGTCTGCTGTGCAGTATGAGGTCGCGCGTTGTCGTGCAAGAGCAGTGGAGACGAGCGATTGACCAATGCTGGTTGGAGATGTGCTAGCTTCTCCATCATTGTGTTCAGTTCTTCACAGTACACATCTGCAGTAATGCTCACCCCGTTTGGTAATAAGCTGTGATGAATCACACCGGCGCTAGACCACCAAACAGTGACCATCACTTTTTTAGGGGTAAGTTTTCGTTTAGGGCATTGTTTAGGTGCTGAACCAGGATCCAACCAACTTGCTGAATGCTTGCGGTTATCAAACAGAATCCATTTTTCTCGCAGGTAATAATGCGGTTCAAAATTCCTTCATTTGTGTAACTGTTGAGCAGTGCAAGGCACGTCTCGACGCGTACTTCGCGCTGGCGATCATTGAGTTCGTGGGGCACCCATTTGTCGAGCTTTTCATTTTGCCAATTTGACGCAAATGGACCAATATTGTTTTGACGCTAGCTCCGTAAACGTACGTCGTTGATGTTGCGTGCCGCTTGTGCCGCGTTGCTGCCACGACGGTACTCATATTCCATAATTACTCGAATTTTTAACGTATCCATGATGACAAAATAGATTGAAATACGATAAAAATGTAACACTAACAATAAACAAATGACCACATTTGGAAAAAGAATTCCATGTTTTTATAATAAAATTAATTTGAAATTAGAATTCTTAGCCAACAAAAATTATTTTGATTTGAAATGGCCAGTACTACAGAACGGCAATTTCATAGGTAAAGACCTATTATTTAAATCCTTTAACTGCTTACCGACTAAAATCATTCCTAACTTAGAGCAAAATATGACAGATTTAAATGTTTGTATGTTTTTATAGTTTCATTGTAATTTAAAAAGTGAAATATTTATTGTTTTAATTTTTCAGAATTTAAGAAAATTATTAATTATCACAGTCATTCATTATAGCACTTGTACATAGAGTGTTTCTGCTTTTTCTTTCCTCTATCAGTTTTCATCTCAGTATTCAAGCCTTTTACACAAAAAAATTATTATTTCTGACACAATTTGTTTTCGGTCACCTCTACTCCTATTGCGATTTCAAATACGGAAAAATTAACAGTTCTATATTTTTCCCACGTACAGTAGTACTATAAAAACATCTCTCACATTCAGATTTCCTCACGACATTACTCAATAGTTTTGCCAATTTGAATTAATAAATGTAAAGAAATTCCGAAAAAATCTTAGATTACAACCTACTACAATAATATAGGTATAAGAAAATTATTTAATTTGGTTTTGTTAAAGATTTTAGTTTGTTTAGTTGTTTTTTTTTTTTAGTTTTGTTTAGTCGTATTATTTCTAAAGTAATTCCTAAATAAAAGTATCTTTCATATTGTTTAGTGGTATTAGGTTTAAAACGGAAATTACTTGAAAATGCTATAATGATCCAAAATCCTGCTATTATCATCGGCAAAGCGAATACAAAAATAACATCATTCAGTAGTCAGTCAAGTTGTGAACTTTAATTATAACGAGGCATCAGAGTGAAGGCGCGGCGCGGCGCGGCGTCGACAATAAAAACACAAAGCGAGACGGTGGCTATAAATTTTTAACGTCTTCACGAAACACTGTTATTTAGTCCCTTTGTGACTATATTATGGGAACGAGGAGCGCACTGTTACGCCTCTCGTAGCGGAGCGTAGCGCTCGGCGACGGAGCGTAGCACGCCGTAACCATATGTCGCGTACGGCGCGGCGCGCAGCGTACCATCACAAGTTTATGCTGCACTCCGACGAAGTTACGTTCCTACCAAATTGAAAGGCTCCAGGTTTATATTAAATCTGAACAGAATATTTATTACACATACCTGAAAATATAACTTACCTGTTTATATAAAACGATAATTTCAATTAATTAAAATAAAATTGAAATTAATACTGCCTCATTAGCCTAGTGGTCGTAAGCACGACTGCTATGATCGAGATCCTGGGTTCGATTCCCAGGTCGAGCAAAGTGTTATTGGGTTTTTCTATGAAATTCTCAGTAGGTTGCTTGTCGGAGTTTTAGCTTTGTGCCCGACTATTGGCAATAGGCTCGCCCCCTATATTACATGTGACCTAAAAACATACACGGCGAACTGTGGGTGTACATTAGTACACCTCTGCTTAACCCTTCATGGATACAGGCGTGATGGTATGTATGTATGTTCATAATTTAAATTCGGAATTTATATTATGTTAATAACCAGGTGACTTGTGCGAATTTTTTGCACAGTATGCAATGTAAACAATCTAACAGAGTGTCATATTAGTTAATTAGTTAGTTAATAGATAACGCTTCCTACATGTTTTTATATTATATTTTTTATTAATAAAAATCTTTATTTAAGAAGAAGAATTAATTAAGATATGGCGTTGCTACAAAAACACCTTTATGTCATAAATAATATATAAAGATTTTCATAATAAGCGCATACAAATGGAAACGAAAGTAGTGTATAATATTGTTTGTTTGTAGATAATTTAACTATAACTTCACATAAATTGCGCCGTGTAGAAAAATAGAAAATAAAGAAAATACATACTAGGTTGTAACTTCCATTAATCGCAAATAAAATTGTATGTAACTTTATTATAAAACAATTGAAAATTCAAATTTGATTACTCAATCCGTACTTTACGTCCTCTATATAAACTGTCAAATAAATCTGCTGCCAATCGCTAAATTTAACGACTTCCAATGTTTGCGTTTTATTAGTCGTCAAACGCGTTAGTAGCTCCAGCGCGTGTGCCTCTTTTAATAATGTTAATTTTATTGTAGGATAGCTTTAATATAACCCTTTCCATGATTTAGTATAAGCCTATGAAGAATTAAAGATGTATACGGAATTATACCAAAGAAGCAGTATTTTTTAATGGTAACGTATTATACTTACACAGTTATGCCAATTTCTCGTGGACAGAATATTTCTCTTATCTTCAGAGTTCAAACAATGCTTTAACAAGATGGTGGCTCTCTTGTTAAAACAGTACAGGGAGTTTTGGTGGCAATTAAAAATTCACGTTTCCAGGTATTAATATCTTCACTTCACCTAAGCACAATATCCAAACGATATCAGCAAAATACCACCACTACTATATAATTTAAAAAATGACAGAAGATCTCGCCAAAAACTCAACGGCAGCTTTATTCTAGAATACGTACAGTATTCCGTATTGTTTCCTTAACTTTGTAAATTTGTACTTACTTACTATTGAGTATCCACCTCTTAAATAAATTGCAGATGGACTAATCACGCCTTGCCAAAAGCAAGAAAAAATTAATAAATAATATAGCATTAACCAACATTCATTTACATATGTCATATAACAGTCATTTACATATATATGTATAATAACTATAGCAACCAATCACAATACACACAACACAACACAACAAATACACACAAATATAAACTAAACTATCTTCTGCCGCTTCTGCATGGAAATACACCCGTGATCTCGCGACTCTAAAGCAAGGTTACCACGAATATGCAGAATAAAACATGTAATGATTTATATTACATACCATACATTTTACGTTTAATTACAATAGAATATCATCAATATCGAAACAAAAACTATCAATTCATTACAAACAAAAAATAATTAATACGGGCAAGAAAAACGAACTTTACAAAAATACCAGTCGATAAACAAAGCAACGAAACTAAACCGCATGCCAATAAAAACACCCGAATTTTAAATTTATTCTCATAATATACCGACAGTGCGTTCGCCATGAGCTGTCAAATAAACCCGCAGCCAATCGCTGAGTTTAACGAGTAACAATACTCTCGTTTTATTGGTCGTCAAACTTTGTACGGTAGCTAACTTCACGTCGCGTCATGTATGGATTTATTAACAATTATTATTTTAATGTCCGTAAAATCGTAATTACGTTTATTAGGCAGTTTGTAGTATGTTATGAGCTTAATTTAAATTCACTAAATTTATTATTAACCAGCGTAGGGCTGATAACTTCGTTTGCATTGAACATTCAATATATTTTGAAGATATTATAATATGATTTTAAAAATACTTTATATTTTATTTATCATAGTAACGAAATATGTATCACATCTTTTGTTTTAGGAACGAAGTTCTTTAACCTAGCTTGCGGTATAAGCTAAAAAGAAAGACGTTAGAAAAACATTTGCCCCTTCCATGCTATTACTCTCTGTCTGCTTCTTTATATTATATACGAGTGTAGATGAGCGTGCGAGTACCAAGATTCGACTCAACTGCATAATATTGCACTTCAGTCGGGGCCCCTCAGGGTGTTCTCGCGATATAGGCACGCGTTCACTAATTAGTAATTAGTTCATGGTTTATCAGTTATCTTTTAAGGTACATTTATATAAAGCTTACATCGACGTGCTCTTTACCAATTGGACTATCTGTTTTTTTAACTAATATTTTACTTATATTATTATCTAATGCGTGGGCATCGAGCTTTGCTCGGTGTTTTAAAAACAAACACCGATCTACGTATACTTGGAATGTAAAATATTATCTAAATACAAAGTTTCATCCAAATCGTTGGAGCCGTTTCCGAGAAACCAATTACATATATATACATATACAAGAATTGCTCACTTAATATAATAAGATTAGTAACTTCATTCCTAACGTGAGTCCCCCAAATCATACAAGTTTTTTTTGTTTATTCTTGTTTTATATCAAACTGCTAAAGAAATTCCTGTTTACACACATTGCTTTCTTATCCAGAAAAATACTAAAAAAGGTAACTTTTGTTTGAAAGAATTAAAAAAAAGTGTTAGAGATTATAATGCGTACTATAGAAAATAATTATTTAATAAAAGTGGACAAATGTGTTTAATTAGAATATATGAGTGGACAAGTTATTGAGTGACTGTCGAACATGGCCTCGTACAATCATCAGGAGACGCAGTCTAGTCCTGCCAAAGAAGCACCCAAGTAAGTATACATTTGTAAAGATCTACAAAGATCAAAGACATTATTATTTAAAGTTATAGACATAACAAAGAAGACATAATCGTAAATGGTATTTATTTGCCAATTGTCAACTGTTAGTGTACACCGTTGATTTCTTCAAGGCTTGCTTTATTGCGTTGACTAAATTATGATAATATGAAAGAAAAAGCTGGCTCGCGTATTAAGATATTGAAATGAAGACTCAGTTGGTAGCGTGTACAGACTCAGCAGAATCCCTGAAATGAGCCTGAGATTTCGGTGAAGGAAAACATCGTTTTTAAACCTTAGCGTGGTGGTAGGGCTTTTTCTATTGCCCGCCTGGCTAGTTACTACCCTCATGTTGAAAATCTGTCGCCAAATACCAATAAGTTTGTTCCGGCAGCTTCACTTGACACCCAGTCTTCTACAAGGCTTAGCGTGCTTACCATCTTGGTCCACATCATCACTTAAGATCAGGTGAGATTGTGACTACAACGCTAAACCAATAACGATAAAAAAACATGAATCTCGGTCTACTATAAACAAATATAACATTTTATTATTATTTCGTTATATGCAAATCAGATATTATTATGTAATTGTAATATGTATATCTATAATACTGGGTAATCTACTGGGTTTTACCTTGGTAGTTTCTGTGATTTACACAAATTTAAGACTTTATTTTTGATTAACTCTTATTTATTTCTGATTAATTATAATCAAGTGCTTATATCCAAGAGCTCAAAGTCTAAGAAATAGCAGAAGCAGAAATAACTAAAAATCGACTGCATAATGGCAAATTCTGCCATTTCTGCTATAAGCCATTTCTGGATAAATAAATAATTAAGAGGCAAACTGTGTGCAGTAGCCGCCGATACATCACATACTTCTCGCTGTAACATAAACCGTTGACACTACATCTCCTTCATGCTTACACTGTAATACGTTCTAAAATAGAATATGAAAATTTTATTGATAACCATTATTATATATACTTTAATGTCTGTAAAAAATGGGCGACAACTAAAGATGGTGGTGTTATTTTTAACAAAAAGCCAATTTAAAAGACTACGATGCAATAGTTTCTATTAGAGTTAGTCTAAAAATAAAGTCATAAAAAACATTCTGTAAGTACTTCATGCATACTATAACTAACATACTAATAACTAATAACATACTATATGCAATATACAATATTTTTCAATCAACTTTCAAACTCGAGTTCCAAACTAAAAATTATCAACATTACTGGACGTTATAATATCTATCCGAGCAGTATGACTTTATCAGTCTTTCACTGATATAGAGTATCATTAATGATTTTTTTGACACATGATTGACTTGGGTGTTTTGTTTATCTTTATTTTCATAACTAGTCTTCATTGCGTACAATCATGTCTGTGTTATTTAAATATGTATATTATACTGTAGGTGAGCGGTAAGGTGGTGAAAAAGCCTGAAAGATTATATGATTATCCGTCATTTTTGAAGATATATGAATTTGTATATTAGCAATCCAGTTACCAAAGTAAAAAAGATGTGACTTAATCAACTAGGACGCGAGCGAAGTCCCGGGCAAAGCGCTGGTAAAGTTATATTTTGTGTCCATAGAAAAGCAATTATTATTCATACGTCAATTCAAAAATAGTCCATTACTGGAAACATGTAAAATCGTTCCCGGAACGCGCAATGTACTCAAAACAACGAATATTTTTCCGTGATTGTCGACGTAAATGCAGCAATTGAGAGTTACCTATGCGAACTGGTGGACGTTCAGCCGTACGGTCAATTTTCTACCACTACTATTGATTTCTATTGTCAATCAAGTTAACTTCATGGTCATTAATTTTAGTGTATTTCGAGAAGAATATAATTAATAACTCAGTATATTGAGTTTTTGGCGGGACCATAAAGTCTTGTTTTTGTTTCAATTCATAAACTTATGTTATTTGGGTCTATATTACGTAATTTTGAAAGCATTTTACGTGATATAGTTTGGTTATTGTGCACAAGTAAAGTGAAATAAATAATAACTAGGAACATGCATTTTAAGTTGGCACAAAAACTCCTGGAAAGGTTTAATATTGGAGCCGCCATCTTGTTGAAGCTATGTTTGAAAATTACGAGATAAAAATATAATTTGATAAATATTCTATATACGTGCCTTTGGCAGAACTGTGTGAAAACACAGTTGCCATTAAATAAAAGAAAGAAGAGAACTGAAGTTAAATGCTCAACACTTACGTCTTGTGCTTGTAAACAATATTTCAGCGGTGTATCTTTGTAAGCACTCGAGAGAAAAAATTCGCGTTTACCATCGCACACGTGATAGAAGTGAAACTTTTAAAAAAGTCTAGTAATAGCCCAAGCTATGTTTTAGATATACAATGTATAGATTTCTTTCTTCTTCTTTCAGTGTTATAGGTACCTTTCTTCTTTCTCATATAACGATATATGCCTAAACGTGGCACATTCTTGAACATTAACCTCAAAAGATTTCACTACAAAAATACCTGCTTGACGTGAACGACCACGTACTTTTTAGGACAGCATTTTGAAGACTTATCTATGTTTATAAATCTAGGTATATATGTATATAACAACTAAGTTTCCAAATAAAATGCCCTAAAATTCATCATGATTTTTTTTTTGGCTAATAGAATAAAACTCATCATGGTAACATGAAAGTGTCATCGCCGTTCAAGCATCGATTTTTTTTGTAAAATATCGACTTATTGATTTTTATATACCACCCTGCACGAAAAGTATCATAATTTGTTTTATACTAATAAGTTGGAAACTATACTCAAATTATAAATGGTATTCGTTTTATATTTTCAAACAGTTAGACACTCGTTTTTTGGTGAGTTCTTACAAAATTAATACACTACTATTATAGTCAACCTACCATCTGGATGGGAACAGTCTAAGAAGAGACATGACGATAATGGGATTATACGTGGAAATGACTTCGAACCTGGAATCGAATTAATAAAAAATATGTGACTAAATAAAATTATTAACTTTAATATATAAATATAAAACTATAGAGACGTCTCACTATATCTATTATAATATCTCATGTACTCATGAGAGAAGTTCCGCTGATTGCTCTGAATTATGAATCAACAATCACTTTAAATTTTTGTTCCAAACGAGTAGTCCAATGAATTAATCATAATTAGCGGTGGGCCAAAGATCGAAATTCGACCAGCGACTTTTAATCATAGTCATTCTGTTTGACATTTGCAGTATGAACCTTAACAATGAATATTATATCACTTACTGTCACTTTTCTTTGAGTGACAATGTCAATATTTTGGGGGTCTAAGTTCAATGGAAATGTTTGGGTTAGGATTCGCTTTATTAATTTATTTAATTTAATATATTAGTAATAAAATTATAGATAAATTTTAGCTTTCTGCACTCCTTCTCCATATAAACTTTAACCATGCCAAATCTCACAGTCTTCCGTGCACGCAATACGCTTAAAAAGGTGTCCGAAGTTTTCTTCTCACTTATTAATATAATGATAAAAAAGATGATGGCATAAATAATTATTATTAAAAAATATTATTGAAATATTAACAAATAATCAACCGCTGATAACACAAGTAGGGGCCATCCGTTTTCGTCCACAGCCGGATGTAAAATCGATACAATGCACTGAAAGATCACAGACAGTTGGCACATTGAATAAAAATGTTTATTTTTATATTCCACACGGTATGTTTTCGTATTCACTCGTCGTTTATATTTTTGACCGGAGCGGTACTTTACAAGTTTCCCGGATTTGTTTGTATAATTTTAGAAATAAACAGCGCCTGTCAAAATGTGAAGTAACAATGCGGCGCTTGTGTTTTTTCAACGGCGCCTTTGGTTAACTGTTGTAGGATCATCGTACATGTTTATTTTTTTTATCGAAGAATCTGAGAAATATCACAGCTATAAGAAAAAATAAAACAAAGAAAAATAGAATATTTATTCACACATGCCAATGACGTGCTCTTAAGCTATAGTCGTACAAGTTCGTACGTGACCGTCCTGTTTCCAACAGACGTTGGCGGGGACGAAGTACGATAGACGACAACGGAAGCGAGTAATGTAGAGGGGAAGGGAGGCGCGTGCAATTGAGCAAAGTAGGCGCCCAAGTCACAGACCTCTGAAGTAAGCAGTATTGCAGTCTTCATACAAACGGCCGATACGAAATCTAAGTAAACTTCAGTACACAATAGTCGCGATTACACAATTTATAACTAATGACGAAATATTATATTACTTACATTATAGAATTTAACATTGTCTTTAAATTACTAAACTTTAAGCAAAATGTTATATTTTTATTTTTTTAAATGTGCATTCTCTTCTTTTACTACCTCACCAATCTCTTTTGAAACTAGAAATATAACCCAAGTAGAAATAATTTCAATTAAAATTTACAAAATTTCTAGTAGATAGTATAAATATTAGGTCCTTACATATGAAATTGCCGTTTTGTTGAACTGGTCACTTTGATCTCAAATATCTGGCGTCTGGTTTGTGGATTGTGTATTTGTGTTTTGAATTTAGTGATTCATTTGTTTTCGCACCATTTTACTATTCTTTGACATCGTTCTTTTCATAAAATAGAAAATTTAAAATATCGCTTTATTTACGAATATAAGTTCCATTGTGGCATCAACGCTGCAGAATCAGCTCGAAGGATTAATGATGTGTATGGGAAAGCTACTGTAAAAGAAAACACGGTTTTTGGTTCCAACGTTTTTGTTCTGGAAATTTTAACCTACGAAACAAACCTCGTGGACGGCCGGAAACCCTAGTTGAAAATGAAGAATCAAAGGTGATCGTTGCAGCGAATCATTCGCAAACCACATCAGAGTTAACGACAGGCTTCGGTGTGAGTGTTAAAAAAAATTAATTCACTTGAAACCAACAGGAAAAGTGAAAAAGCTCGAGAAATGGGTACTGCATGAATTGACTGAAGCACACCAACAAACACCTATTGAGTTCTGCATTACATTACTCAACCGTCATAATAACGAGGGAATTTTGAATCGTATTGTTACTTGTGTCAAAAAATGGATTCTTTACGACAATCGGAAATGCTCATCACAGTGATGAACCCAGGAGAACCGGCCAAATCCTGTCCCAAGCCAAAATCGTCTCAGAAAAAGGTACTGGTGAGTGTTTGGTGGATCAGTGCTGGTGTCATATATTACAGCTTCGTAAGATCTGTCTAGACGATAATCGAGTGGCCTTGATTTGACAGTTTTTTTTTAATTGTGCCTTAGAAATTGTAGCATTTAAAAATATTTAACGATCTCTAACAATCGTCTATTGTCTTCAATTTTTAATCGCAAGACAAAATAAGAAGATACAATTTCGTTGAGGTCGTCGCTTTCGGTCCGCTGGTCCGGACTGTCCGGAGTAAAGCCGCAAGCAATATCCTCGCTTAGTATTCGTGTCCGGCCGGCCGCGGCTTCCGCTACCATTGGAACATTTGGAACAGAATCACGTTCGATATTGTATTATTGAACATCAAATTAATACACCGTTATAAACTGATTTTATGTCGAACTGTATCTTGAATACATTGTTCAAATGGACCTGAATATATAACTTTTTTTATTATTTTAATTCATTGAAAGATTTATTCCCCAAGATTATGCCAGTTTCATTATAACTTACATATACCTACATACTCACCAACAAGAAGTATAAACTAATATAATCATATAAATAAGAGTGTATCAAATTGTCTTGTTACTAATACCATTTCTCTGACTCTGGTATAACCTTGTACGTGCGTAAACGTCATATTTTTATAAAATAATGCATACATAATGTAAAAAAGACGCTCGTTCAAGTTTTCACAGAAGCTGTCATCGAAGAAAATAAAGAAATGGAAATAGTATAGTTATGTCTTTTATAAAAAAAGATACCTGGTGTATCTTAAAGTTAAACATCCAATGACAATTAAATTAAAATGGGACCATCCTGAAGGTATTCACTTTTCAAAGAAAAAAGAATTATCCAAATTAGTACATAAAAAAAGAAGTTATGGCTGAACATCCATAAAAAAATTCATTCAAATTGATAAACTCCTCCTTTTTTTGAAGTCAGTTAAAAAGAGAATCTAAAAGAACTAAACAACATTCTAGAATCATCTATCCTGAAGAGAAAAAAAGAGGAAAGCAAAATGTTTATTTTTAAACGGGTAGACGGAAGAAATTACGTAGTCCTACCAGACCTTCATTTTATTCATAACTAGCTGATTTCATCCATGTTAAATTGATTCCGACCAACTCTCTAACGCACCGCCGCCAACGCATTCGTCTAGTATCGTTGCTTTCAGTTCCCGTACTAGCATAATAGATTATTAGATTACTAGACGTTCATAATACTTATTAAGATAACGTATTTCATTTCGATGAGGATTAATACCATGTTTATAAAAACACCTTCGGAAATAATGCATTATTTTAGAACAAATTTTATTACCTCAAAAAATGTTATATTGAGTTAACCTTAAAAGACAGACATGTGCTATCGCAGACTTTTCTTAGAGCTTTTTTAGGGGAAACAACTCCGTCACACTTGATTGTTGCGTAACTTTAATCCTTTGCGCAGATCACGCAATAGATGCTTTCAAAAGGAATAAAGTTTCAGATTTCCAGATGAATATTTTTTTATTATATTTTATTAATAAATCTTGTACTTACCTAACTACTTGTGTATTTCATATGTTACTTATATGTAAAAACATGTAAATTAAATAGTTCATTTTATTAATATGTGTTATATGCAGAAAAACTCAAGACATACTATGTAAATTTTATTAGCAGTTGAATTGTTTAAAATAATATTGAATACAATAGCATTATCTCTATAAGTTAGAAAACAATGGTGTCATAACGCGGTATCGGTTTCATTAGCAGCATATGGCCCTCAATTTATATGCTTGCAGTGGCCAATACATGCCTAATTAATGAAATATTCCAAGCTAAACAGATACATGACTAAATAACACATTATCTGTGCGTCGTGGAAACAATATTCATTTCTAATAACTTAGTACTTTTTGACGTGACATCGTCTTATAATTCGATGGAGCCGGCTGCACGCAAGAAAAAACATGACTCATGCGGCGTTACCTCGCTTTGAGGCGTTCCATTTAAGGCTATCAAACAAATAAAATTAAAATTTTCTTTTGAAAAATGATACCATTCCATCAGTATTTTCTTATGACGTTGTCACGTTCAACTATCGTCAGTAAACCGACTTTACAGACAACCGATTTTTTTATTAATCTTTATAGATTTTATTTATTAACATTCCTCATCTGATGTTTCAGTTACGATATGGCCATAGATGGTATCATGGCGAACCTAGAAAGATTTGCTCTCAAGTGCAGCTGCCGAAGCATTGCTATAGGTAACCAAGCGATCATTAGATGCAATGGTTACAACACGATGTTTTCTTTCACCTTAAGCGTGGACACTTTAAGCACCAAACACCGCGCCAATGTTTTTTAAACCCTAATGGTAATGATATCCAATAGAACAATGAGACTGAACTTTTTGTGAAAAGAATATATCGTGATGCAATTGCTACTCTCTGAAGTCAATGATCTGTTTACAAGTATCCGTCTGCGTGTCTCAGCTGTATCGAGAAGTCAGGCTAATCCCAGTTTAGAAGTTTAATTCAATCAAAACCTGTCAAGTGCAATAAAAGAAAATTGTAAGAAAAACCCTTGGCCTTAAACTAACAGATTAAATAGATAGCCTAAATCATATAAATGCAACTTATGCAGCATATAAGATTTAAATAAATGTTATATCTGAAACAATTATAAATTAATTGATACAAAAGCAGATAGTTTGGTATTTCATCCACCGGAAAATGTATGCAAAATATGACTTCTTTTGTTAGTGCTCTTCTGATCTCATCGCAAAACATAAAAATATATTTAAAAGACAAAATATTGTAATGTAACTCTTGTAACTCTACACAAATGGCTGCGTCGTTTTTCCTTGAATTTCCAAAAAAATTCACATATTTTACACGTAAGCCGAATGATGGGAGCGACGAGACAACTGCGTGATATGAATTTGTATGAGTCAAATTTTCAGAAAAGAAGCCACGAAGATTCACGAAGCCCGCCGGCTTTATATCAGACTTTGACGGGATCTGTTATGAAATGAGATTATGCTAATTTTGAGTTTATTACGTGGCCAAATGATACAGGTGTCACGATAATTTTACATGTAAATGTTGCCAAAAATGTATAAGACTATTCTTATTTTTTTCACTAAGCAAATTATTCGGCAATTTTTGCATTTTAATAATTTTTTAATATTTTTTGATATAGTAGATTGTTTAACACTAGCAACCACCTGCGATATCGTTCGCGTTAGTTACACTATGAAATAATAATAGAATAATAAATAATGTAGCTATTTCTCATTGAAAGAATTTTTAGAATAGGATCAGTAGTTGCAGCGATTAATTACCTCCTAAAAAATACTAACTTTAACTCCCAAATAAACGTTCAATGCTCGACATAGGCCTAACCTCACACATATATTAATAAAATTAAAGTGTGTTTGTAATGTTAACAGCTTTCTACCGAATGCATATGAAAGTATATACGATACATATAACGAAAAAAAAAACATTTTTAATTTTTTTAATAATTGTAGACATTAAAAAAAATTACAAACCCTCAGCGAGAGTTTTAAGGAACATCCACAATAAGCATTTTTTAACCGGGAGCGGGGGAAACGATTCGATCGTGTGTGCCCGATCGATGGCATTCTGTAGTTCACGTGAGCGAAGCCGCGGGCACAGCTAGTATTACAATATAGGTCGTAAATCCAACATTTTTTTTAAATCTATAGTAACTTAATCTTATAACATGAATATAAATTTAAATGAATAGTTGTGGTTTTAATTAAAAATAATGTTTATTTGAAAACTACACGATAAAAAAGGTGAAAAACAGAAAGAAAAAATATTTGATTTTTTAATATCTAGTTATTATAATAATATGTTAAAAATTGTGTTTACGAGTGTACTGCTGCAGAATGCTATTCTCTAGTCGAACGAGTCAAAAGTAGCAACTTTAACCAGCGGTGCCCTGCAAATTCGCACGCGTTTATTTTATAGTGATTAATATCTGGGCGACCGAGCTTAGCTCGGAGTCTCAAAAATGAAAGAAAAGAAATCCCCTATCTAGGTAAACTTGGAATGTAAGACATTATCCATATATGTACAACATTTCATCCAAATCGTTTTAGCCGTTTCCGAGAAACTAACTATGTATAATACAAAAATTGCTCACTTAATATTATTAGATTTTTGTTTTGTAGTTTTAGTTTTTTTTTTAAATGACAATCCTTATAAACTATTATAGGAATATTGAATATTTGTAATACAATTTTTACTATTTTGTTGAAGTAAATCGACTGCGGAATGAAATGTAGTCGTATTTTATATAAATAAGATTGTTCTTATCCGTTGTTCCCGAAATTGGACGGGCAGGTGTTGCGAGCAACGGAGTCAACAAATGAGCGTACGTGATCCGAATCAACCGGAGTGGCCTAAATACGACTTCCTTGGATATCGAGGATTCTTCGCGGTCATAAGAGTTTACTACTAAACACGGGAAAACCATTACATTCAGTAAATCGATGTGTACACTGTATAAGGGTAGAACACTCGAGATTTATTGCTCAATTGGTTCACTTAGTTCCAAAATATAGTTTAAACAATGAACATAATTTTAGTGATAATGAACTCAGATATCACGTCGATTGCCATAGGTTTTAATCCACAACGTGTCTGAGTATTTATTTAAAAAAAAATCGACTCGTGGAATGCCTCCCCCCTATAGAAGACCGCAACCAAATAACCTTGTGTTGTCTTCCTGCGGTGATTAAGGATTCCAGAAGTGTTTGAATTAGGAGGGATTCGGGGTCGGCAACTTACTATGAAAAGTGTCCATAAGCTACGGTAGTCGCTTATCATCAGGCGGGCTGCCAGCTTTTTTGCCACCTTAATTGTACTTTAAAAAAAATTAACTACTACTTTCAAGTTAAAAATCTGTCGCCAAGTATCTATCAAATTGTTCCGGCAGTTGCAATTAAAATTCAGCTCATTTTGCAGGTTCTGTTATAATTTTTCATAATAAATATTATGATAGTCAAAACCAAATACAAAGTACAGTTGAACCTTCGAAGCTCGACGAAATGAGAATTTTGAGAGACGAATTTTGTCAGTACAGTTATAAACAAGCTAAATTATTAAAAAAGAAACAAAAATATTATTATTTGTTTGGTTTTTATTTAATTCTCAGACATAACACTTAAGTGTTATATAGCCTATGTTACTTCCGCAATTAAGACGAATCTAACGACACCTCGTATGCTAAAATCCATCAAGCCGTTTAGGTTACAGAGCGTGCCAAAGAAATAGACATACATACGCTCGAAAACATAGCCCTCCTTTTTCGCAGTCGAGTAAAAAGCACAACTACCGACAGAAAAGAATCCTACTAATATAATAAATGTGAAAGTGTGTATGTTTGGATATTTGTTACTCAATCACGCTAAAACAGCTGAACAGATCTCAATAAAATTTGGCATACAGATAGTCTATGACCTGGAATAACATATAAGGTACTTTTTATCCCGGTAAAAGTCATAGTTTAACCAGTGTTATCCTACAGTTATAATAAATGGAAAGTTTCTATATTTGTTACTCAATCACGCAAAAACGGCGATTTTTTTGGTTTGTTGTGGTTCGAGATCAGTCTGTGTATATCCAATAATACGCAGTCGAAGTAGCGGGTACCAGCTAGTCTATCAATAATCATCGCTATTCTGCGGAACTACAAACTTGTTACGTCAAAAGCCACACAAGGCACTTGTTTCCATCGGTTCATACCAAAATTATGGTTCACTACATAGTGACTACATAACTGGGCACGTTTATTTCACAACACAAAACCATACGGTTTTACGTCTAGGGGTAAAAGGGTAAAGGGGGGTAGGGGTAAGGGGGGGTCTAGGGGGGGTATGGGTCGACCATAATCGTTCTTGATATAGACGCATTAAATCAAATGCAATAAAGTTTTCTCATTCAAAACTCCCCAACTCGCCATTACTCATTGCATTGCCGATAATACGGCAATAATTCACACTAGTGCACCTCGACGCTGCCCCCCGTTCATATTAAAGTGGGATAATGTTCCGCGATCAGTTTTAAAACACAAATTTATGTTCACCAGAGCCGGTGGGTCTGGATTTATGCTGATTGGAATTTAGAATATTTCGATATTATTTTCTATCGCATAATATTTTAAACTTACGCGTTTTCTTAAATACCTTTAAAAATGCTCAACTATTAGCTCTAAAATTATAGATTTTCTGAGCTGTGTCTTTGTGTATATCGTAGAGTTAGTGATGTATCCAAAACGTACCTCGTACGTACAAAATGCAAAGACATTTGTTAACATACAACGTGTGAAATTAACTTCTCCTGATGTCAATTATGGCGGGCTAAAAACATCCTGTACTATGTTAAACAAACCTACACATGTACTCTTTCAAATGTTATATAAAAGGTAACATCTTACTACATATCTTGTCAATAGTTAATTTTCTGTGGTCCACGTTTTATGGCACATTAAAGGAACTAATTTGCGAAGTCTTAAATAAACCAGATCAACTATAAAATTTGGCTCTAGCGAGTATCAAATGTCCGGGTTCCCATGAGTGAGCCGCGGGCCAAATTAAATAAATAGCCTCATAACAGTTGGCTATAATACAACATCAATTAACTGTTACTTTAGCCACATATTTCTGAGATGAACTCGTTCATTTCATATAAACAGTGGCCCTTCATCCGTCCCTTACCATGGTTTTTACGCATATATGTTTTTTTTTTGTCTGAGTATTTTTGGTATTCCTACTCCTATTCACCACTGCTTTGTGGTTTTATGAGTTGCACATACAAATTTAGCCTAGTGAGGGTATTATTTAGTAGAGGGTATAATTGAGATCTGCGTGCGCACTATGTAATGGAAATATGACATGATGAAGTTAGCCATAAATGATAGTAATATAAATTCATTATAGTGACTTTTTTATTGTGTATAAATAACTAAAAGGTCTATAATTAATCATCAATTTAATCAAATAAAATAATTAAAATATGTAATAAAATATAATAATAAAATAAATAGAATTAATATTCAGTTATACAGCGTCAAATTATTTTTACAAAATTAAAATAACTAGCGATCGCCCTAAGCTCGAAATTCGACCAGCGACTTTTTAATCATAGACTATTTTCTGTTTGATATTTGCAGTATTCATAGACCTAAACAATGAGTATTATCTACATCACTTGCTGTTACTTTTCGTCGAGTGTCAGTGTCAGTATTTTAGTGGGTCTAAGTTCAATGGAACTTGTCGTTTAAGATTCGCAGTATTAATTAATTTAATATATTAGTAACAGATATTATAGATAAATTTTAACTTTCTGCACTCTTTCTCTATATAAACATATAACTATGCCAAATCTCACAGTCTTCCGTGCACGCAATACGCCTAAAAAGGTACTGAAATCTATTGCTTTACGTATAATAAAAGTCTATAAAATGAATTTATATCATTATCAGTGATGGCCAACTTCGTCATGTTGTTAGAACGAGGCATAAATTTTTTGGAAGTTATTTTGATTTCGTTTTTCCAAAGAAGTTTATCCTTTTTACGTGCATACATAAATACACAGATTAAAAAAAAAATTAAACATCACCTACGTTCGCTTGATAAATCGATCAAACATAAAAACTTAACTTACATGCGTCATATTTGTATAATAATTTAATGTCTCGATTTGAATTTTAACGTATTCCAAACTATAGCGTCACGCCCAATTGGTTAACACTCGATAATTGACTAGCATATTTCGCGTAACCAATCACACGTGCGTAGTTGACATTACGCCATAACGTGTTGACCAATAGGAGCCAACAATTAGCGTCCTTTGAGAGGTCACTGTTAGTTAGTTTGGTAACTTTCTAGTTCATGACTGTTAATAATATTATGATATAGGTATTTAGTAGTATAAATTATATCAATATATGAAATAAAGAAATGGTAAACTAGCAAATGACAAGCAAATCTTCACAGTGTCTATGATTCTATTTTTCAATAGAATTTTGCTGGTAAGACAAATTAAATTCAATTCCAATATATGATTGACTATCTGTCCGTATAATTTAAAAGACACCTTCAAAAAACCTAAAAAATATAATAGCTTATGTGTTAATCAAGGTTGTCATTTACCTTCATACCAAATTTAATCGAAATTGGTCCAGCCGTTTGAGCGTGAAGAAGTAACAAACATAAACACACTCACAAACTTTCGTCCTTTATAATATTTGTAGGAAAGATGTACGGCATTTTACGTACATGTCTCTTCGATGTTTGCTAATAAACCTTATTTTATATGCAGGGTTCCTTACTTTTTACTCATGAACCTTGGTATTGCATTATTTTCTAAAGTTTACATTTTATTCAAAAAAAGTTTACAACTTTGATTAGACGACTCTCATAGTCTTTTCGTTTAAAATTCTTAAAGAAGGTTTTACTTATTTATCGAGTACCCATAGTAAGGATTCAAACGTGATCCAATCTCAGTGCATGATTGATACACGGACCCCGTTGGCGGACGTTGCAGACATACGCCATTTTTTACCCTCGACGTTGCGACAGTCAACGTTTCTGCGAATCGTGATGTATTTCACTTTATGCGGTAGGTATTTTCCGCTAGCGAGGTTTTGTTATTGTTTATTTGATTAATGTTTCTTTTATACATTATAACTATATTTAATTTGACTATGAATTTGGAATGGTCATAGATTTTAGATACTCTTTACTTCATCTTTCGTATCTAATCTCGTTATATGGGGTCGGGTTTACCAAACTTTCGTTTGTCAATTCTGGGAATTAGGCTTTCTTGAAGTCCACTATAGTAGTACGATTAAGCGTATTAGGTATATACAGTTGTCTTTTTTTTCAACTGACTATTCTGTTAGCTTTAAGGTCCCTAGAGCTATCAAGGGCTTTGACAATTTCACGGGGCCTGGGGACGAGCTCGGAAGATACTTAGCTGCAAAAGCGAGGTAACAAGCTCAAGGCTACCAATGTGGCCGAACCTCGGCTTGGGCTTTTGCCGTACATGAAAATAAATCCCGATTTAACTAATTCCCTATCCATAAAATTTTATCTAACTAACTATACATATAAATTAAACTCTCGAAATTCCTTCAAGTATTCGCTACGTAGGTTTTACTTGGAGCAATTGAATACTTCTTAATAATATATAATCTTAATAATCGTTATAATCTTTTTTTTTACTTAACATTATGCACACCTTGCATATACCTTTCCCTTGCTCCCTTGGAAGACTGGCAGAGAATGCTTTATAGCATTAAGTCCTCCATTTGTACTTTTTTTTTTGTGCAATAAAGAATATAATATATACAGGTTCCTGCCTTCTGGGAGGAAGGGAATTTGGTCTAAGTCTAATTAGCCAAAAAAGAAAAAAAGGTCCATTACAGAACCTATGAACCTGTGTGGTGTGCACGTATGTGGTGGTGCAATGTAATGATGTCTGTTGGTAGGTAGTGATGGCATGTGCAGTGTCACATTTATCGCGCAAGCAGCTACAAGATTCAAGGGCTCCACACTGAGGGAACGGACTTAGGCCTGAGTTGCCGCTGGAGAGGCTGATTGTGGTGGGCTTGCGGGAGCGAAGTTAACCGCTCGTCCCCATATCTATACAGTAATCAAACGGTGCAATAGAGATCAGTAACAATAATGAACCCTGCATAGTGACTTTACTGGTTTATCGAATTTATCGAATAGGTTTTTATTAGGTAGGTCACTAGGTAGAAGTAAATTAGTTTGTCAAACCTTACCTCGTTCAGGATTAAGCTACTAAGTTCGAAAGTTGGAAGTTAACATTCATGAATGCAAGCCAATACCATCTCGTCACGTTTGCAATATACAGACAGACTTGCAGCATTTCGTTGCAATGTTTACGAAGAACATGATCACAAATTACGTTCTAATTATTATTTACCATAAAACAAGCTGTCAATCAAATCAAGTTAATCAAAGTCCAATCAAGATCAAGACCTTCATCACTTCTGTAAATATCCTTTTACTATGATATTTTTTCTTACGTTAATGTTTAACTGCACACTATACGCGCGAATTGTATTATGTACATAATTATAAAAATATTGTGGAAGAGAATTTAATGAGCATTAAAACAAAAAATCATCTTAGTAAATAAATAAAAAAAAAAACATTTTATAATAGTTCGTTACATAGTCGTTCACCTCCTTTAAACTATTTTGTTTATGAAGGATAAAGTTTTATAAATGTAATCATGCAAAATCTTTAGCAAGCAACTTTATAGTATAGAAATATTGTTACAATGTGCGCGCCCGTCGTAAAAATTCATGCTCATTATTTTTTATAACACACCCTAACGATGTATAACTTGAATATTCACAAAAACGACACTGTAAAAGATAATTGTTACAATAAAATAAAATATACATATTTGAAGCAAAATATTTTCTTTATCACTATACTTTTACGACCTACAATATGACACCGACTCCCTAACGCAAGAGAGACACATATTGAATATTGACCATAGACTATAATAACCAAAGACTATGTAGCGACAGGATAGAAAAAAATGTGCTGTTAGCACTGACCACCGGCACGGCACAATTTGTAATGTTCCTGCGGTGTAATGTAATCAGATTATATAACTTTTGATGTAACAATATACTCAGTGAAATATTCATGGACTTTATATTTTACAAAACCCTTTAAGTAACGTTAGCTTAATTGTATCATATACGATTAAGTGATCTTTACAATTACATACACATATCTTTATTAGGGATGTAATTACATTGCTATAATACAATTATTTTAACAATAGTGTCATACTAGAATTACATACTTTAAAATGTTTTCACTTTGCTGTAAGTTTGAAAATAATATAGATAGAATAGTGTATACTGTGAAGTGTTTGTAAAGAAATGTCTGTAGTCAATCGGCCCAAGAGATCGTTAAAAGGAGCCCGAGGCGAAGCTCTGCTAAGTTCGCTCGTTCGGACTACTTTTTAACAAATTCCTAAAGTTGGGAACTGAAACGAATGCTGATTTCAGGGGTTTTTAATAAATACAATAAAGGAAAGGTATTATGATGAGTATATATTCGTAACAACAGTAGTAACATCTGTACTTTTTTGTAATTATTAATAATAATGGCGCAAGTAAGTAAAATAAAGATAAAAAATCTTAATACGCAGTACTTATATTTAGTTAAATATAATAGTATTATATTTGCCTCTATTACAAATTATCTCTCCATATAATAATTTTTTTTATATACATGGTGAAAGCTAAAATAATTAGTCGTAATAAAAGTAACTTAATTATCTATACTAACTAATATTTGTATTAAGTTCAAGATATTATTTTTTTTTCTTTGTTCGAACATGATAATTTCTGGAACTACCATTTTAATCTTGAAACATTGTTTTCGTATAGCCTATATATTTAGGAAGTTTAAGGGATATATAACTTCATGCTACAACTCTAAGAAAAGGAACAGAATCAATGAACGTCAAATGATCGTGAACAAAAAGTGTTTTTTTTTTTTTAATAACTGACTGTGCTGTTTGCCATAAGTGCCTTGGAGCGGCTGGAGCTGTTTTCACCAAAAAACTTCATCATACATCTAAGACAATTTATCGGGCTTTTGAGTTTGACTCCTTTTAAATAATTTAATTTTATATCTTCTTATATCTTTTCATTCTATACCTACTTATAATGGTCAAGTTTGTCAATCTATCTTGAGTCTTGGACCCATGTTTGACCATAAATATGGTATGCTCGCAGCTCTGCTATTGTGGACTACAGTGTTTTTTAGTGTTGTTGTGGTAGGCTAGTAATTATACTTGCCAATTATTTACTAATTATTTTAAAGGTATCAAGACTTATTGCTGTCAGCTTACGCCACCTAGGGATCTACGCCCGGGTTCCACGCAACCCTTGAACCCTCGAGTAAAGAGAGCCCTGTGTGTTGTCAGCAGCGCGTTGGAGAGTAGGTCGAACAAACTTTACACGGGTGAAACCGTATTAGTTAGCTAGTCCGATATAAAGACAAATGAGAGTTGCAAAAGAGTAACAAAACAAGAAATAATTTCTATAAAAAGTGGTAAAACCTAACAAGAAAACTTCCACAACTACAAATCAACGCAAAAGTAGTATATACGATAAAAACCCAGCGTTTAAATGCACAAAGTAAAATCGATATCCCTATCTGTAGTGAGGTTATCTGCTGTCAAACGCAGCTGCGGGATCTGGTACAGCGAGACGTAAACGAAATGGATATTTTAAATAGAACAATAGTTAATCATGGTAATCACGCTTTGATACAGTTCATAGCTTTGGAACGCTTCACGATTATGTCTCTTTCAAACGAAATGGTAAAGAAATACAGTATTTCTAGAACCGGTAACGTAGGAGGATAGAAATTATAGCTATCTCTATGTTTAAAAAAAATTGTTTATAGGTTTAGCGTTTGGCTAAAATCTCACCATCAGTGACAACGTGACCCAAGATGGTAGCACGCTAAGCTAAGTGGAGCTTTTAAATTATTTTTTAAAATACCCTCCCACCATGCTATAGTTTCATCACGATGTTTTCCTTCACCGAACAAAACCAACCGAAGTGTTCCAACCATCAAATCACTGTTCTTGATATGAAATTATTTTACTGTTTGTGTGATTGTTTTAGTTACTGAGCCTTTTCTTCACTTTATCAATATTTTCTCAAGGAATTGTGGGAGATATAAACAAGAATAAAATGTTTCTACCAGCTTGTAAATATTCCTTTTATCAAGCATATTTTATGCGACCACATTTTAGCAAAATAATTTGTAATTCCACATAGAACCACGTAAGCAGCATTAAAAAAAACACTTTGGTTTTACTGAAACAACAATAAAATAATTCTTCAGGCTTTAGCGGAAGTGAGGAACAGGGTGTAAAGTTCCTCATCCGCATTAGAAAAGGGAGGATCCTCCGACCACACGGGTGTTATGTCTGGTGGGCAGCTGCCCAACGGTTGTTGTCGAGTTCTTGTATATATACTCAATTGTTCGGTTAATTTCTATATCGCGATGTAGGATGTCAGTTGTGCCGGAGATGTCGCTATGTGTAGGATGCGTCACTTGTGGCGAGAGTTGTCGCTACAAGGCTTTTCAATATTTCTTAAAATAAGCATATTTTATGGGACCATATTGGAGTAAAATAATTTGTATTTCTCAAAAAACAGCTTTAGCCTTATATAAAGTATATTTACAATGTCACGTCTCTTATTTTTATACCCGTGTAACGTATAGATGACAAGGAAGAAGGGAGAACTGTAATTTACATAATCTAATCATCCGGGAGCGAACCGATGATTTCATCTCCCGACCTACTGGCACTCGTAGAGTTACTTCAGGTATTTTAATTTAGTTAACAAATCCTACTTCTCAGTAAATGTACCGCGACCTTTACGACGGTTACGGTCGTATAGATCTTCTATCTATTAAATTGGGACTGAAATATTTCAACCATAATTAGATTATATTGACGTAATCGAACCTTTAATTTTATAATACATAGTTGGTACATCTAGTGGAATCGACTAAAAGTCAGAATATCTTCTAGGTACAGTCTTTAGTAAGGAAAATGGATAACAACATTACTTCTGGACAAAATTAACCAACAAATAAGTTAAACTTTAGGCTTGCAGTGCTGTATAGTAAAATAATGGGCACCAAATAACATACAATTTTCTAAAATACAAATAGTCCCTTGAGATTGTACACAGCAAGTGATTTTAGAGTTTCGATAATATTACAATGCTGACGTCTCAATAATGAAAAAAAAAATCTTATTTTACTTTGATTAATTATATATTTTCATCAATTTAATTTCAATTTAAAGTCACACATTTTGCACGACTGGATATTCAACCTACATACATGAAAATTGTAACAAAGTTTTACCTGCAAATTGCTTATCAAGGAATTAATAAACACAAACTTGTTGTAGACACAATATATATAAAAGTTCTAGTTTTAAAAAAACCTAAACATATTAATGATGAAAAAGATCATTTAATGATTATAGAGAGATACGAACTATGTCCTCTTTAAGCAATCGCACAATGGACAACATCTTATTTAACTCTTAAATTATCAAACTCTTTTCTCTCTCAGTTTTTGTCTTTCGGATCGTACTGATAGTGAATTTCAAAACAATCCGGTTATAATTCATTTTACATGTGTATTGTCATTCTTTTATGTTCTCAGCACTCAGTGAACCTACCACAAATACGTTTAAATGGTTTCCAAATATTTACGAATCCTACACGTAACTAATTTAGCGATAACCAGACGGTATTTTGTATTCATCGGACAAAAGGGAATTATTCGTTTCGAACGGACCGGGCTTCTTCAAGTCCCTCTTAAAAATTTGGAGTATTTTTAAATTGCTTGCTGCCTATCGGTTTGGGCCATAAAATATCTTACTGGAATGTTATTTTTCCTGGTACTTTTTGCACTTTTTATTTGCGTAGTCAGTACCATAGATTTCAGTTTTGACCCAATATTATTCAGTGTTCAAATTTATCACAATTATCTTATTAAGTAAATATAAAGAATGTGTTTTACAACCAGGTAAACTACCGGGAGGCCGAAACCCAATACTTTTCATAGGTTCAAATTTTGCTGATTAGAGTTTACTTTCAGTTTTTGCTTTCTTGGCTTTGAGTTTCACAGCCAGGTAGATAAGGTATATTTTTTATTATTCGGCATGCAGTAATATATACCTACCGGGAGGCTGAAAGCCAAGACTTGTCATAGGTTCGAACTTTACTGATTTGAGTTTAATTTCTGTTTATGCATTGAGTTCCGAATGAAAACTGAAAATATTGTGTAGTATCAAGCGTTTAGTTACTAAACATAAATCTAAATCATCGATGCCAAAAATGAACACCTTTGAAAAGATTAATAATTCCGCTCCCGCTTATTCTTATAAATAATCGTTTTTAATGGCAACATTGTGTTTTCTTGTTCATTTTACCTTATACTTTTAGTAGAAAGGTTTAATGTCTCCATCTTTGTATAGCTTTGTTATTAATCTTTGAAAATGGCTCACCAATGAAAATGCCTTCCTAACGAGAAACGTTACTTGTGCTTTATGAAATGTTTTTAATTATGTTTTTCAAAGGCGGTCTAGGTAAACTTATAATTGAAATCCAGTAAAATACAGTACCTAATTAATATTATTATGAATGTATTATTTCATTAATAACCTATTTGATGGTATAATAAGTCACATAATGTTTTTATTAAACATAAGTAGGTAATAATCAGATGAGCAAATGAACGTTTAAAACGTGTTAATGTTTTAAGTGTTATGTTTAAAAACTCCAACGTAGAACATTTATTTTAAACGCTACATTGAAAATGATTATCATAAAAATAATTGCAGAGTTGAAAATCTAGATAGCCTCTGACTATGTGGCAAAAAAAAACACAAATCAATCTATACCAATATCATAAAGTGGAAAGATTTGATTTTTTGTCTGTAATGGATAAACTTAAAACTACTGGACCGATTTTAAAAATTATTTCACCAATATAAAGCTACAGTATCGGCGAGTAACATACACTATATTAATATTTGAAAAATTAATTTAGTCGTCATAAAAATGTCGAAAGTTTTACACAAAGTATAAAAAGTTACCTACACGGGTACGTTGGCGATATTTGTCGTATAAAATTAACACGGGTGAAACTGTGGGGCACAGCTAGTAATTTTATAAAAATTCAGTCTAAAGTGCTTGCCTAACATTATCCGTATGGGTCCAAGTGCCTGTGCCTATCACTATTCCTTTTTACGAACACAAAGGTAATGCTTTTTTTTTTTTTTTTTTTTTTTTAGAACTGACTACACTGTTAGCCTTAGGGGCCCTAAAGCCGCTGCGGCTTTTACAGCTTCACCGGACTTGGGGGCGAGCGCAGAGGGCACTCAGCCGCGAAAGTTTTGTTGACGACTCGCACGAGGGTGCCAAAGTGGCCGGACCTCGGCTCGGGCGGTCGTCGCGTTCGCAAATAGGTCGCGATCTATTCGAATCCCTACACCTACGATTCGAGCTAACTAAATATACACATAGGCACGTTCCCTTCCTCCTGGGAGGAAGGAAGGAACCGTGCGTATGTGTATTCAGTAATCGGAATGTTTCTACACTAACTAGCGCTAACTAACTAGCGTAAAAAAAAAAAAAAAAAGGTCCCTCACAGAACCTATGTACCTGTGTGGTGTGCACGTGTGTATGTTCATACGTGTGTAGTGTTGTATGTAGGTAGCTAAGTGATGCACGTACAGTGTCACTTGTATCGCGCGGGCGGTTGCCTGACCCAAGGGTTTCACACCGAGGAACGGACCTAGGCTTGGGTTACCGCTAGAGAGGGTGGACGTGACGGGTGTGCTGGAGCGAAATTGACCGCCCGCCCTCTGCGGACAGAACGGTGGTTACGCGGGCGTGGGCGCTGGCACGCTCTGTTTGGAGAGACGGATGTGTAATATTTATTCGAATTTTCGATGTGATCGTCGGGGTCAATAAAAATATTGCGCGGCCGGCGTTTGCACCGGATGTCCGTGGGTGCCGGAACATAAGTGGCGGCTGTTTTTATTAACGGATTCGCGTGGTTCGACGCGGTGTCGAAATACGAACGGGAGAGCTGTTTAACGTAGGCATGTATCGAAGGAAGCTCCATATCTCTATGGAGATCTACGCTTCGAACATACCACGGGGCCCCGGTGAGACGATAGAGGAACCTATTCTGTATCGATTGTAACCGTTTGAAACTCGACTCGGACATATGTGCGAACACGGCGCAACTGTATGTCAAAATTGGTCGAATACACGTCTTGTAGAGCGTGAGCTTATGTCGCGTGGACATTTTACTCACCGAACACAACAGAGGATGCAACCGGCCCAGGACCCACGCGGCCCTGTTCCTAACCTTACGGATGTGGGGTCTAAAGGAGAGCCTACTATCTAGGGTTACCCCTAGATATTTGGTCTCTCTTACATACGGAATCGGATTATCGTAGAGCTTAACAGGTTTAAGCTTCCACGGTATCTGTGACGAATCCGCATCGAAGAGCATCGCGGCGCTCTTCGAGGGATTAACGGCTATACGCCACTCGTTAAACCACTTCCCGAGAGTGGTCACGGAGCGTTGGACTTTATGTCTGAGGTGGGATCTATTCCTATCTGAGGCATATAAGACTGTATCGTCAGCGTATAGCCCTACCTCGACCTCCGGGAGTCGAGGTAGGTCACTGACGTACAGGTTAAATAGGCTAGGAGCCAGGATCGAACCTTGGGGAACGCCTGAGCGTATTGGACGGGGCGTGGACAATTCACCTTCCACTCTATAGCGGAAGGTGCGATCTGTTAAATAGTCGCGAATTATTTTAATTAGCCTATCGGGGACTTCAAAGCGGTACAACTTGTAAATCAATCCCTCGTGCCAGACCTTATCAAAGGCCTTGGCCACGTCGAAAAAGACCGCAAGTGTACGGCGGGGTTTATAAAGTTCAGCAAAATTAAATGCAACGTGCTCCGTGAGGCGGTGCACTTGATGAGTGCAAGAATATCTAGCACGGAAACCGAATTGCTCAGGCGGATAGAGGTCTTTCTCCTCTATTATTGGCTTGAGACGGTTCAGAAGGATCCGCTCGTAAATTTTCCCTAACGTATTTAGGAGACTGATCGGGCGATAGCTGTCGGGAAGCGACGCGCTCTTGCCGGGCTTACGGATACCTATGACTATTGCCTTTTTCCAGGCGGCTGGAAAATGGCAGTGGACTATGGCTACATTGAAGATGCAGACCAATAGAGCTATGAGGCGATCAGGAAGAAGCCTAAGTACTTCATTCCTGATCCCGTCGGGACCTGGTGCTTTTCTGAGCTTAAGGCTTTTTATAATGGAAAGAACCTCCTCAGACGTGACTGGGGACAGGGAGGCTGTCGCGGGGAGCTTATCCAGCTCCCGCACGCATCCATCGATACAAAGGTAATGCAGACATGCGGTCTAAGTGTACTTGCATTTCAAAACGGGCAGAGCGTGTGTACGTGTGGAAAGTTCATGAGTGGCGACCATGTATCAGAAAACGCAGCGTAGACAGAACCTGCACAAATGGACGGAGGACCTGATGAAGGTTACAGGAATCTGCTAGATACGAGGAACGGTAGTTCTGGCCATATTTGGGGAAGACCTATGTCGAGCAATGGGCATCTATCAGCTGAATCATTTGGGTGTTGATAATCGGTGATCATTTAAATGTATTTTGATTTTGATTATGTAGTTAACACTGTAGATTGTCAATCATTTACACAAATAAAATACTATTGTATTATTACATCTCATAGCTTAATAAAAAATCGTTGCAATAAATTATTACACCAATGATGATATTATGTCAAATTACATATACAATAATGCAAATTGTACAAACAAACAAACGTAAACAACAATTTGTGTAATTTATGTATTTAATTTTTGTGTTCATTGTAACCGTGGGACATACGCGTACGCGTATATGAGTACAGTTGCAAACAAAAGCAATAACTGTTGTCGAAACAGAATACATTGAATATAATTATACAATTCATAGCATAATAAAAACTTTTTTACTCAGTTACTTCGTTCATAGTCCTAATCAAAATAGTATTATACTTATAGTGAATTTAAGAGATTTTATTTCAAACAAAGCCAAAAGAAAACATTCGCGGACTTCACATAATGTACATATAAAAAAACTACCTATAATATAGTACTGAAAGTGAGTCTAATGCCCGTTTTCACCAACGTCCCCTAATTTTAAGGAACACTTAAAGTACATTTAAGTGACCACTTAGGCAGATTTCGTTTTAACCAACGTCTAAGGGACACCTAAGACCTTAAGGGTTACCTAAATTTTAAGGAACAGAATTTCGACTCCTTAGCGCTAAGTGACGTTTATTTTACACACAATTCTGGTTATTTTTGTTTTAAGCGTATTAAAATTTTTGTTCTTGGTAGCTTTAGAAGAAGAAAGAAACTGGGAAATTAATAGAAGTAACCCATTTACTGACAAAGGCCTGGCTATTTTTTTTAATATGACAACAAAGATTTTTTGCTAGATATAAATTATCAAAATGCAGACTTTAAAAATATTTACCTTTTTTGAACTATTTTATCATATAAGGTTTTATTTATTATTTTTGACAGGGCAAATCCGTGTTATCTATAAAACAGCTCTATATGTACATAGAGATATTTTGTCACAGTGGTAGATATGGGTGGTATCAGTGTAGTAGCCACTTGCAGCAAGTATTTTAGAACATATTTTTACTGGACTATTATTCAAACATGTTCTGATGCCATTTCCAGCTCTCAATAACTCGCCCACACGCCACCTATCCCTTTTTTCAGAAATAATAAAGTATTACGCATATCCATAATGAGTTATGGTCTTGAGTTAAAAAAAATCAAATAGAAAAAAAATTAATTTCAGTTTATTTATTTTAATAGTTAATTTATATTGCTATAAACTTTATTTTATTTATAATTTTTTTCCTAAAAATCTTATTTGGATTATTAATACCATTTAAAAAAGCCATAACGCTCCGGCTGTTCGCAAGTGCTCCGCTAACCAAGGAAGGAATAGGCATTTAATTTTTGTTTATTTAAATAATAATAACATAATTTAATCACTTAAGAATGATAATTAATTCATAAAAGTTTTTATTGCTAAATTATGGGCGTCAACGTTGGCTTGACAAAAAAACTGACAATAACACTGGCTTGACATAAAAACTGACACTTAACTAAGTGTTTCCTTATAGTAACTCTTAGCTTGGTGAAAACGAAATAAGTTAGGTAGCCGATTTAGGAAACACTTTAGCTTAAGGATCCCTTAGTTAGGGGTATGTTAAGGGTACGTTAGTGAAAACGGGCATGAGAATATTTTTCAAATTATTTTTCCTATTATGGTCAACTTTTAGTACTTAGTCAATTCAAGTCATTCGCCAAACGCTACACTCAATAATTTCAGGAAGCATGTGATGTGTAATTTTTTTAATCACTATACATTTTAAGATTACATTGATAAAGTTTATTAATTTTATGTCGCGGCGTGTTGAAGTAAAAACGGTTCCAAATGTTGATCCCTAATCAAAGGAGATTAAACAACAATTTGATACATAAATAACTTTTTAAATGCTTAGTACTCATTATAATATTAGTTATCATGGTAATTACGGTTATGTTTTTAGACTAATACAATCCTATAGACAGTATTAAATATTTGCATACTAATTAATAGTTAGCACTTCTGTGATCGTCAGTATCATACCAACTTTGTTCTACCGAACTTGTAACTCAACGAAACAGAGCGCTTGTCTCCGTCGTATAAGTAATGGAATAAAATAGTGTCTGCCGAGTTATTAATTACGGCATAACACGACATTAACGCAAAAGGGTGGGAGAAGTAGCTCGGCATGTAATTGTATGAGATTAACTTTGTTTGCTTATTGGATTCGTGAATTAGTGGGGTTGAGTTGGATGACACTGCGTAATAGTTGTGAAACCATAATTGGAATTTGAGACTTCTAATTAGAGATTTATTATGAACTTTATGAAGCTCCGAGTCCCTGACTTGACAGCCACACTCGAAGTAACTCCCGGTGCGACGTATGAGCTAGTCGACTCCAAACCCGCCGCCGTCGCGTCTACCTCCGCCGTCGTCGCGTCTACATCCGCCGTCGCTGCGTCTACATCCGCCGCCGCGTCTACATCCACCGTCGCGTCCATATCCGCCGTCGCGCCCACCGACAACGTACCCACCGCCGCTGCACCCATCGTCGCCGCGCCATACAGAAATCCCGCCGTGCCTACACCTGAGGACATTATGCCCAAAGGCCATGGTGCGCGCCGCCCCTCCCGCCCTAACTCGCGAAACTCTATTCCCCGCGGAAGGCGCTCCGATACGCCTGCAGGCAACGCACTTCCCGTGCATAACTCCTTCGCAGCTCTCCCTGTAGAGTCTCCCGTATCCACTGATCCGAATCAGATGGATCAAACAATCCCCAACATCCGGCCCGCTGCCAACGATGACGACGGTTTTACCACCGTCGTATCTAGGAAAACTAAACGCGCCGCTAACAGCGACGAAGACAGGGCCCCAAAATTGTCGAGACCGGATCTCGACACGCGCACCCCCATTCCCACGTCTCCCACGCGCCCCGGGTCCGCGCCCTCGCCCGCGGCAGGCCCTCCCGAGAGGAAAGCCCGCCCCCCGCCCGTTATTGTCCAGGACAAAGCCGCCTGGACAAAGTTAGAGTCCAATATTAGACTCTCAAAAATCCCCTACACGAAAGCCCGTAGTATCGCCACGGGCATACAAGTCTCGGTGAGCACGTCGCACGCCCACCGAGACCTCACTAGGCTCCTCACGGAGAAAAAACTAGCGTACTATACGTACACACTAAATGAAGACCGGAAACTCCGCGTCGTAATCCGCAGAATCCCCTTCGAGATCGCCCCTGAGGAAGTACTTGAATCCCTCCGCTCCCAAAACTATCCGGTGCACGAAGTACACCGGATGTACGGCCCAGACAGAAAACCATTCCCTATGGTAGTGGTTATTCTAGATAGAACCCCCGAGGGTAAAGCTATCTATAACGTAGCTACTGTGTGCGGCCTCTCAGGCATCACAGTAAAAAACCCATATGAAAATAGAATCCCGACGCAGTGTCACAACTGCCAATTGTACGGGCACTCCTCCCGCCACTGTCATCTCACTCCAAGGTGCGTCAAGTGCCCCGAGAATCACTCACCTAGGGAGTGTCCCCGCACGCGCGACTCACCCGGTGAGCCGAGCTGCGTACTTTGCGGTCAAGCAGGGCACCCCGCGAACTATCGCGGGTGCCCAAAAGCCCCGCGCGCAACGCGCCCCCGACGGATGAGGCCTCCCGCCCATCAGAGGGCACCTCACGCCCCCGTCGACCATGCCCCTCGCCCCCAACCACAGCCCCTGCTGTCAATGGAGGCTTTTCCTAACCTCCCGAACGCTGCCCGCGCTCCTGCGGCCGTTGTCCCCGCACCTAGAGTGCCCCCGCAGCCCATACTGGGCCCTCGGGTCCCGTGGGCCCCCGCTCGCCACAATCCCCAGCCCCTTATGGACTTGGAATTGGCCCCTAAACCACGCTCCACGGCCTCTTATGGCTGCTCAAACCTCCGCTCCACGCGGTTCTCCTCCTCCATCGGACGTTGTCCTTATTGCCCTGTTGCTCCGAGAGCACAGCGTCACGGAAGTCGGCGCATACGTCGACTATCTCAACGAACACGGTTGCATAATGACCGTGTGGAAATTCCCCCGGCTATCGGAGACGATACACCGTCTAGACCTCGATGCCGCAAACCGAAAGCCTTCCAATGGATAAGTTAAAACCGAAAGGAATTAACATCTCCTTCTTTAACGCTAGGAACCTTGCTTCTCAGCGTGATCTCGTGGCTAACTTCCTAGTTGAGCGTCAGTTAGATGTGTTTCTCGTACAAGAAACACTTCTAAAACCTAGTAGACGCAACCCTAAGGTCGCTAACTATAACATTATTAGAAATGACCGTGTTACCCAAGGAGGCGGCACTCTCATTTACTACAAACGTTCACTATACTGTATGCGAATTGACCCTCCCGAACTTACCAATTTGGAAGTTTCTATATGTAGACTAGGTATGACGGACCACCCGTCAATCATAATCGTATCCGCATATCTATCACCATCGAAAATACTCCTCCGGTCCGATCTGGAGGCACTCTTTTCACTCGGTCCCTCCGTAATCATAGCAGGCGACCTCAACAGCGGTCACACTTGCTTTAACAGTTCGAGAGACTCTCGTAACGGGAGTATACTCGATCAGTTATGCAATGACATGAACTTTGACGTGTTAGCTCCCTCCGAACCCACCCACTTTCAAGATCACTGTCGTCCGACAGTCCTTGATGTGGCTCTATTGAAAGGTATCGAGCTTCGGTTACAACTTTTAGAAGTCGTACACGAACTCAACTCCGATCACCGCCCGGTCATCCTCCGACTAGGACATCCCTCCGACCATAGTCCTCCGTCCGTCCAGGTAGTTGACTACGCGAAACTCAAACATTTACTCGCGGACAAGCCGTCCTCGGACAGCCTAGATAGGGTCCCTGTCGTACTTTAGTCGGCCGCAGACGCCGACTTAGCGATCGATTCCCTCGTTGACCACCTCCAGGTCAGCATCAGAGAGGCCTCGAGAGAGGTCAAAACGGTGAGCGATCGCCGCTTTATACTCCCTGCCGACCTGCGAGCGTTAAAGAACGGAAAAGAACGCCGCGACACGCGCTCACGACTCATTCCCGTCCAGGGAAAACTGCGCACGGTTACGCGCATTACAAAGAGAGTTCAAAGCTCGCATCACTGAATACAGAGGTCACAGCTGGGACAACCTCGTAGAGGGTCTCAGACCGTCCCATCTCACATACTGGAAGTTAGCCAGATCTTTAAAAATAGAACACTCCTCCCAACTACCACCCCTCGAAAGAGGCCCGGGCCTCCCACTCGCGTTCGATAGCGAAGACAAAGCGGAGTGTCTTGCCGCAAGCTTGGAGAGCCAGTGCTCTCCAAACTGCGACAACATAGACGCCGTACATGTCAACACAATCGAATCCTCGGTACAGGAACTCAGTTCGGTCCCACCCGCGGATACCCTAACTACGGCCACATCTGACGAAGTCTTTTCCGTCATTAAGGGCCTTAAGCTAAAAAATCTCCCGGTCCTGACGGGATCCGGAACGAAGTACTCAAACTTCTTCCTGATCACCTCATAGCACTCTTGGTTTGCATATTCAATGTAAACATCGCCCACTGCCATTTCCCAGCCGCCTGGAAAACGGCCATAGTCATAGGGATACATAAACCCGGCAAAAAAGCATCGCTTCCCGACAGCTATCGCCCGATCAGTCTCTTGAATACCTTAGGTAAAATCTACGAGCGGCTTCTTCTGAACCGTCTCAAAACCGTGATAGACGAGAAAAATCTATATCCACCGGAACAGTTCGGGTTCCGCACTCGACACTCGTGTACGCACCAGGTGCAACGCCTCACGGAGCACATAGCGACTAACTTCGCGAAAGATCCTCCATACCGTACGCTCGCGGTCTTCTTCGACGTCGCCAAGGCCTTCGACAAGGTCTGGCACGCCGGACTAGTCCACAAGCTACACCAGTTACAAGTCCCAAATAGGTTAGTTCACATTATCCGCGACTACCTCACCGACCGCACCTTCCGCTACCGAGCGGAAAGTGTACTCTCTACAGCCCACCCCATACGCTCGGACTTCCCGCAAGGCTCCATTCTGGCGCCTTGTCTCTTCAATCTGTATGTCAGTGACATACCTCGTCCTCCTAGGGTCCAGGTAGGTCTATACGCTGACGACACAGTCATCTACGCGTCGAATAGGAACAGACTTAGGCTCAGACACAGAGTCCAACGCGCAGTCACCACTCTCGGTGACTGGTACACCAAATGGCGCATAGCCGTCAACCCCTCGAAGAGCGCCGCGATTATCTTTGATCCTAATCGAAAAGTGCACCCTGAGAGTGTCAAAACTCTCAAACTCTTCAAAGACAATATCCCCTGGGCCACCAAGACTAAATATCTCGGTGTGACCCTCGATAGAAAACTTACCTTTGATTCTCATGTCCGTGCCGTCTGTAAAACAGCCGCAATGGCCATAAGTCGATTACAGCCCCTGATCATAAGCAAAACGTCCCTGAGACATTAGCGTACTCTCTACAAAATGTGCATCCGTCCGATTATGACATATAGCTGCGCCGCATTCGCACATATGTCAAAATTGAACATACACAAATTCCAAGTCCTTCAAACTCGAGTACTACGTAAAATCAATAACGCCCCCTGGTTCGTTCGACAGGTAGACCTTCATAGAGATATGAAATTCCCCTCGATCGAGTCTTACATCAAATACCTCTCACGATCTTACTTTGACACCGCGTCAAATCACGCGAATCCTTTGATCAAAGCCGCCGCGAATTACGTTCCAGTCCCAAACGCCACCCGCTTACAGCGCCGACCGCGTAATATGTTTACCGATCCCGATGACGAAATCGAGAAACAAATCCCATATTACTCAGCCGTCTCTCTAAACAGAGCGTGTTTTCGCCCACGCCCGCGTAACCACCGTTCCCTCCGCAGGGGACGGGCGGCTAATTTCGCTCCCGCACACCCACCGCCGCGACCTCCCTCTCCCGCGGCAACTCAAGCCTAGGTCCGTTCCTCGGGGTGAAACCCTTGAGTCTGGCAGCCGCCCGCGCGATACAAGTGACACTTTACGTGCAACACTTAGCTACCCACATACAAGCATCACGTACACACGTATGTACATACGTGCACACCTCACAGGTACATAGGTTCTGTAAGGAACCTTTTTTTTTTCTTTTTTTGCACTAGTTAGTGTAGAACATATTTCAGATCACTAAATACACGTACACATGTTCCTTCCTTCCTCCCAGGAGGAAGGAACATGTATATCTGTATATGTTAGTTTAGCTCGATTTTACGGATAGGGTATTAGACAGATCGCGACTTCATTGCAATCGCGGCAACAGCCCAAGCCGAGGTCCGGCCACTTTGGCACCCTTGCGCGCTGGTTGCCCACGCTTTCGCGGCTGAGTGCCTTAAGCGCTCGCCCCCAAGCCCGGTAAAGTTGTAAAAGCCGCAGCGGCTCTGTTTTCGGATAGGGCCCCTAAGGCTAACAGCAAGGTCAGACAAAAAAAAAAAATTATTATGACCCAAGTCCGGTGAAGCTGTAAAAGCCGCAGCGGCTCTGTTTTAGGATAGGGCTAAGGATAGGGATAAGGCTAACAGTGTAGTCAGTTGAAAAAAAAAAAAAGATTTATTATGTTATTAATTATTATCATAGTTGATAGAATAATGAGCAGTTATGAACTTAAATTTGTATGCCTTGTCTTTTGGAGTTTCTTACGTAGAACATTAGGCATTAAAATGTGCATGATATATCACATAGACCTAATATAATATGATGCATATTCTTCTTCTTCTTCTTGTTTAATACCAAAGTGTACTTATAACCAGCTTTACCAATGTCATGTGGATATAACATTTTTCTATTCTTCAATTTACAAAATAGTGATATCCTTGCAAGAACTTTTCAAGGAGTTTTTACGTCAACACAAAATTCATATTCTCCAATTCATTTCATTCACGAATTAATTCATATTCCCATAATTCACTTCACCAAATTGTTTTGCAAAATACAACCAATATTACAAAATACAGGAACAAATAAAACAAATTTATGAAATAAAACAAAAACCAATACATGACATTAAAAAACACGCCAAAAACCAAATGAAGAATATTATTTTTTAAATTCAAGCTAATCAAATGTGCTCTAGATAATATCCTAACACTTTGTTTTGTTATTTATGTTGTAAACTTTACAGCATCTAGTGGACGTCTATACATGGCAACACTAGCTACATCCTGTTCATTATAATCGTAATGATAAAGAGGGTAGACAGAGGGAGCTGGACGGTCGAGTCGCACCAACTCGAGCGAATCTTTACGACTTTATAAAAATAGTTAATGAACTTAAAGTTGCGAGTGTGGTATTTAAGACGCTCGCTAATGGACCAAATCGGGCGTGTCGTCAGATCTCTGGCAGATGTTCGTGTAATTTATGTCACTTAGTCACGGTAAATGATAACTCCTTGTGGGACTCCTTGGATACATACGAGAGCGAGTATGTTATATATAACTATTTGTTTTATTACATTTGACCACAATTCATGACGTTAAGTGAAGATGTAGATAAACACACTAAAGTTACGATGGCGATTAGCTTTTATATTAGAGCCAATTTAATAAATCACATTTGACATCTGTCATACTTAGAAATATGTCTATCAAATTTCAATTTTAAAAGAATTATGCTTGAATTTCAACCACGACGCGACCTCTAACTACAATAAATATGAATTTTTAACTGATACAAGATAAACAATTGTGCAGTTCTAATTTTGAAAAAATTAATAATATTGTGTGCCTTCTGTTACAAGGTTACGTTGTTGAATTTTGATGAAGTGTCAAATTTATAGTTTAAAAAGGCCCTACTATAAATATAATTACATTTCCAACAACTGCCAGAATACATTACAACACGAGGATTATAACAACATTAGTATTGCTGTGGTTGTATCGTGACATTTTCTGCTATCGAAAACTTAGGTTTATTGTAGGATCCGTAAACTCTTTCTACAATTATTATCACTATCAACGATTGAATAGAAAATGGAAGATTTGATTTGAGTGTCGATTAAGAGTACTGGACTTGATAATAATAGGTACTCTAAAACTGTATGTAGTAGATGTTATATTTTATGAAATCTTTCTTGAACTGAATTGTTTAATGCAGTGTAAAAAACACGAACTCCTGTTGAAACTGTATAAATATAATTCAAGAACTGATCAGATGAAATAAATTTGAAATATTCTGTAGACATCTAATAAAGCATTCGCAATAGCATCCAGCGTTTCGAGCCGATTGGAGACAAATGAAAATCTTCTTGAAATTTACCCGTTGGTGTAAGTAGAAAGAAGTTCTTACAATACAGCTATATTATTGAATACACTTTTTAGTTACAAATGCGTATTCATCAAATCTATAATGTCGTCTAATGTTTCATCGTCGTAGCTGTTGAATCATACTCCATTTATAGTTTAGTTGATAATGAATTCTGCACAATTGAAAAAATGTGAATACTTCAATATAATGAAGATATTCTTGAAATAAATAAATAATATATAGATGCTTTAATTAACCATACATGACTTATAGCAAAAGCATGACTATGATATGACGTACGTGTGTTGACATAAATGCGTTGGAATTGCAAATTGTATTAAATGTATTTTTCTCACACTAATACATTTAGAATTTACAATATGTTGAGAAAGAGAGGTGTCTACAAATCGATAGAAGTTACTTCCCTTCCCGTTAACGCATCGCATGATAAAATTCCAATAATGCCACATAATGATGAAATGTAGGATAATTTATAAATGAACCACAGATTTAATTGATATAGACATAAATAATTGTAAGTCATAGTAACTTCAAAGCCCGTCGAATGTCTTGACATTTAACACAGAGGATTGAATGACTGACCCCTTGCTTAAGGAGTCCAAAAGGTCTAAGGGAGAAAGTTTTCGCAAAGCATCAGCCACAAATGATAGCTTGAATTATTATTCTCAACAGATTGCCCGTACACTGTTACTGCTGTTAACTTGCACCACCGTCTGTAGCGTAACAAGGCATGAGAGAAATGAGCTTCAATGTACAGAGACTGTCTCATAATGCGGGTGTTGGCAGCTTTGGCTTTAATATGAACATTGTTTACACAGCTGAGTTTAAATATTGTGTTCATTTATTAAACTCGTGTCTACGTTCTTTGTCTGTACCTACTTATTAAAAGGTGTGAATTAAAACATCTTATTTTACTTCAAACTGAGGCCCTACATTTTTTTACAATGCTACAAACTGAAAAAACTTTTATCTTCTTTTTACTATGTAAACTTCCATGTCACCACACCACGATGTTTCCTTCAACATCAGCTGATAGTACTATGACTCAAAGCTTCCGAAAAATATTGTGATCCGTGTTGAAGTCTACAACTAAAAAAACATGGCATCAATTCTCCACTAGCCATTAAATTAGTTATTTTGTCTATAACATTAGTATTAGTAGTCGATAAAACGGACATTTGTCGTACATTTTCCTGTTAAAAGGCTAAGCAGAATGCAAATGTTGTGCATATCGTTAACCAATTTCCGATAGTACAAATTTATGACGGAGTAAATACATAAACAGCGATTTATTGAAACACTGAATTTTAGCTATATTTGCAAAAAAGCAAAACACTGTTAGCTCAGAATCTGAAAATAAACAATTCGATTTAAACATTTAACAAGTATCTGGCAAAAAAGCGCGCTCTTGACTACCGATAAGTAGATCTGTTTAGCGTTAAATCGACAACAGACATAATAACATTTGCAAACAAAAATAAACTTGCATAAACATTTTGCTAACATAACTCAAAAAACATATGTAACTGACTAGCAATGTTATTGCGAATACCTAGGTCTAAATGTTGATTCAGTGCCAAATTTAGATGATTGCAGACTTTAAGCATGAGTCTTCGGTTTTTAATTTCATCAATGGTCTCGACAATTCTAACCCTATGGGTACTCTTATTTACGCGGTTGGTAAGTCGGAGATATTATTTATCAATAGAAATTATAGTGTCACTTGAACAACCATCCTTCGTGAATAACTTTCATTGGAAACATGATTTTCTAGTACCAAGCGATTTACCAAAAGCTTGCAGGCTTTAATATTAGGTATTATAAATAATTAAGTATTAATTTTTTTTATTTAATTACAACTTTCCAACTTTAAAAGATAAAACTTTTGCAAAGTATATTGATAAGCGTAAAAGCTATGAGAAAACTTTCATGGTCTTAAGAGATCGCTTAGTATTATCCTAACTAGCTTTTCTGCTGTAATTTCTATTTCCAAGTATATATATCCATGAGCTATGATAGTTGGAACTGAGAGCCAATTTTGATCACATCGTTAATAAAAACCAAATAAGACAACTACATTCAACAATACCAAATGCAATATACAACAGTATAGTTATCGCAGAAAGATTAACCCTTACAATTGTGTTAAATCCAGTTCTATTTGAACTGTACCTACACAAGTGAACGACAAACAGAATGCTTACATTCATCCACATCACATAACATTGTTGATGGAACGTCCGCGACATGTTCAATACGATCGGTTTTAACGTGTGACAAACTACGGCAACTGGGCGTGTGAATGGATAGGCGACCAACACGCTCGATAAAGGTACAGCACATTTACATTAAGTCTATGCACGCGACACTTTATTCAGACTCAACGACGAACTCTTGTCCTGAGTTTCGACGTTCCCTAGACGGAAGACTACACTTCACCATAATGGCATTTGTTTTATCGTAGCACTGAATAGTTATGCAGCTGTACTTTATGATAAACACAGTACTTGCAGTTCAATAACTATGGCGACTGCTGAGACTTGCAGAGGGAGTCAGTTCCAGACATCGCATAATTGAAGCCTATAATATAATGCTTGATCATTATCATTATCTCAGCCGAAAGACCTGCATTATTGGACATAAGCCTCCCCCAACAATCCCAACAATGACTCTTCCTCCGCTCTTTGTATCCAGATGTTCCCGCAACCTTCACCAGATCATCGGTCCATCTTGTGGCATGTCTACCTACGTTGCGTCTTCGGTTACGTGGCCGCCACTCGAAAAGTCTTCGACTACACCAGCCGTGTCTTCTAAGAGCAATGTAATTAGAAATATAATGCTTGATGAAAGATTTGTCATAGTAACAGAGGAACTTGCTTGGCAGAAAATATCGATGGACTTACTGTAACATACTCGTAAATAGGTGACGTGTAGACTACACTAGAGAGCCATACGTGGCGACATCGCGCCAACGTATTTGCATTAGCTTCCAACACGCGACTCGGTGTGCCATTTGTAAACACCACACCATAGTACCAGGTCGTCATAATCCCAACTGTTTATTGCATCTTAATCATTCTACTTGTTCTTTTTACCGAGTATATATCTTATCAATTATTTTAATGAATAGAGAGCCAACCATCTTAGCATTCCATGGATTCACCGTGCGGGTGCCGGGTCCATCATGTGGCAGGCAGAGGAAACACCAGCTGCCCCCGGGACTAGCGACCCAGGTGTAGGTTTAAGAGGCTCCATTATGATGCACATTAGGGCTCACCTTGACTGCCCGCGATACCCTCCCTGCCAAGCCATATTTGGTAGGAGCCTTATAATGCTGCTTTAGATACCCGTTCTAGAATAGAACTTACTGCAGTTATCGACAGACCGAGGTCGTTTAGTAAGTTATAGAGAAATTTTGCTGGAATACCACTCGCTCCCACTTCCACTGCATACAAGGTAATCGCATAACCGTTTTTGTTTAGTTTATTACATAGATCGTAATATTTATTCATTTCTATGAACACTTTCTCTAAAAAGAACATGTCCACGGCTGCTGTTGAAAAATTGACTTAAAGTACCATCAGAGGTGTAAACTGAGTATAAAAGAAACAAAACATTTTAACCTTAAACAAAAGGTAATAATATATATTAAATGTAACAAAAACCTGATAAACAGTTACATATAAATTGTACATATACAAATAGGTACTTATAATCAAAATTCAGTCAACCGACAACCCCAACAATTATAAACACAAGCTTTCACAGATCAAATTGAATAAAAATCAGTTAAAAATGTAGTGGCTACAAAATTACATAGTGTGATTCTAAATCGTGGACAACTAAATCTAGACATAAATCGATATTCGCTGCTTTATTTCTGTCTAGTCTAGACTCTAAACGTTAAATAAAACCGCGTTGTCTCTAAACGCAAGTACAGGTGTATGAGGTGCAAAGAAATTAGTACCTTCTATAATAATTTATTTTAAATAAAATATATTTTTTTTAATTTTACTTAAACATTTTAAATTCCTCATTTTCATATAAGTGGCGTCGTGGAAACAATTTCCAATGTCAATGTTTTATTTTCATGAAGGCAATAATTCGAAGTCGTACTTATCTTTTTAATGTTTACCTTTCATTTCTCTTAGGCTATATAGGTATTATACTCTAAACATTATAGAAACATATTCAATGTAGCTAAACACTTTATAGTAAAGTGGTGGTTATCTTACTAAACATTTTACGGAGATGTAGTATTACAGATCAAAATGCTAAAAATTTACATATTGTGAAAAAAATAAATGTGAAAAAGGGGCCATGTTCCGTAGATAACGACGTTCAGGGTAATCATAGATTTAACGGGTTACAAGTTTCATAACTGTTCTTTTAATTATAGATATAGTAATGTTCGTTCTACAAATAATTTTAAAAACAGTTTGATACTTTCTTTTATATGGGATTAATAACTTGGCAACTCTTAATAAAATTACCGTAATTAATATAACAGCATAATAAATAATAAATTATCGTAAATATTAATTGAGAATTAAAACTTAACAAGTTAGAAATCCTATATATTAGAAGGCATCCACTCTTTGTAGCTTTTTATTAAAATTATTATTATTATTATGTATTTGATTACTATTTTTAGGGCAAAATAAGACACGCTTTATGAACTGAGGGAATTTTTGTGGCAATTCAAAACTTATGTTTTCAGTTTATATAATCCATTTCACGTATGCACAATAACCAAACTATATTCTAAGTTAATGAAAAAAATAAAGCACAATATGGCAGCTTAAGATCCCGCCAAAAACTCAACACGAGTGCCTTAACACTATATTTAAAATTAAAAAGCAAATTCAAATTCATCACCATAACAAATACAAACAGAAGTTGACGTTTATATAAACAAAGCTACCGACTATTTCGAGCACGATTTGTCGCGATTATCTGACTAGTTAATCAAGATTAACGCGCTCCCCGGTTTCAACCAACGTTAAATAAATTAATACGTACCATTTGTACACAAGCAATACCGTTTCTTAGGGCATTTTTGATTAAATATGAAAATGCAATTGAAGAAAGTATATAATTACTAAAATAAATTTAAACGAAGTAAACTGAAGACTTCATAAACTCCCGAAACAAGTAACCTATACACTAAGACCATTCCAACGAGCTCAAATACGATATCTTTGCTGTAAGTTGGCGAGGAGTTAGGTATCCTACGGTTTCCAGATGACGCTGCAGCATCAGGTCAAAGTTTTTCTTATATCATGGAAATAACAGAACACCAAGTATCGACTCAATCAGACCTGTGGAAGTGCTCACATATATTTATCTACTGGAAAAGAGCTGATAATCTTCAAACGGCAGAACAGATTTTATTGAATCGTAGCTAAGAACAAAAAAAAACTAGATCAATTCGGTTCAACCGTTTGTGAGCTGAGATGCTTCAGACAGACACACAGATTACACATGTTAAATTTATAAGACGCCTCTTATTAGGTTATTGGTTAAAAATAGCCTATAATGACGTGATCTGACAAGATTTCCTTTTCTTGTATTGTATGAAGTAGCATCAAGTATGAAGTCCACCTGATATTAAGTGATCGCTGTTATGAGGCAATTCTTACCTGATTCATAAGCCGGTACGCGTAACACCACTTGCTAGTACTGCTCCCTTGAGGCAGAAATTGGTGTGGTGGTGTTGCTTCCACTGTTAAACCTTGCACCGGTCCTGCCACTATTAAATTATTATTATCTGCCTGACATTTCGAAACAATAAAAATAGTTTATATACAATACGCTGTGCCCCAAACTAAATTTATTCACACCCTCCACCGTGTCGCCACCAGCGCACCCGTGTAGCCATACCACAGTTCTTACATTCCGTACTTGCCTATAGCTTGCCAAATTGCTTGACGTTAATGTTTACTGCTCCATTCCCTAAGGTCGTAGCGTGAAATTATGTTGCCTATGACCTTCCTCAATAAATAGGCTATCATATTCAATAAAAGTTTTTCAAATCAGATCGGTAGTATTAGAGATTAACGTGCTCAAACAATAAAAAAAAAAAACAATTTATTGAACTTTACTATAGTGTAGACAATGATATATTTATGCAGATACGGCATTGATGCTTTTTACATGCAATCGTAATAGGTGGGCAATTGCCTTCAGTTTATAACTTTTATCCTTTTCTGACAACAAAGTTTCCGCCTTACGCTATGATTTCCTTTCTCTTTTGTTTCAACATCAAGAATAGTTTCATAAAAGTATAAACATATTTATTTATTTTACAAATATTACTTCAACTGTCATAAAGCGACTATAACAAGATATATGATATATTTGTGTTGAATACATATATATAATATTATCTCCCGCGAACGTTCATTCGTTTTTAATTGCATCAGAAATATTTACGACCGACACAAACAATACTGGCCGCCAGTGTATACCCGCGTCATCGCAACCAGGTCTCATTTTAATCACTACCTCGCAAAATAATGTTTTCACAGTCGGCTTCAACTATATCGCTTTATGTCGACTTTCGACTCGATAACAACAGAATATATTCCACATTAAGTATGTAAAAAACAGATAAATATTTTTACAGTATTCTTTTAATACTGTTTTTTGTCATTTTTTTTTTACCCGACTTCAAAAAAAGACGGAGGTTACTCAATTCGAATGTATATTTTTATTATGGACTTCTATGTTTATGAACTGATTTTATTGACCCCTTTTTTGTTTGATAGGGTATATACCTCAAGGATAGCCTTATTTTAATTTCATTGGAATTGGACCTTCAGTTTTTTTTTTTACGTTAAAGTTTGTGTTGTTATTTTTAGATACATTGTCTTTAGACTTTAATAACTCGGCGACAGAGATTCGTTGGATGATGAGAAAAAAAATGCATTGATTTATTAAAAGCAATTTAAGCGATATAAATCTTTCATGTATCAGAACAACATTTTTATCCCACGTGACAACAACATGATGATATTAGTCGATAATGATAAACATTTTAATGAAATAAAAATAATGTTTATATGTACGTTAAATTATTTTTACATTAATTTTAAATTATTTTTACACAATTAAAAAGTCAAAATTAAAAGGCAGTAATATGAATTTAAATAAAAAATAGAGGCATAAATTGATCACTAAAAAAATACAACAATGTGATTGACGCCTTCATCTCTAACTTTAGAATGGCTGACGCCTGTCATTTGATTTATTGGATTCATGTGATGACAGGAACTGTCATCTTTTATTACTTGCCTTTATGAACTTATAAGTCATTGATGTTGCTACTACAGTAATATAATATATTAAGTGAAAAATTCTTGTATAAATGTATAGGGACACACACACATGCTCATCTATAAAGTGCACGTTATGGATGGGTAGGTGTCAAGTGTCACTCATCATTTTCCCGTTCCACATTAGCGTAAGACAGGACAGTCTGGTTAGAGATGTCCATGTAGACATACCTAAGTTTGTTGATATTTAATGTAATAATTATATAATTTTTAATTGAGGAGTTATTGAACAAGAACAATAATCGGTCTCAACCCTAAATATGTAATTGGTTTCTCGGAAACGGCTCCAACGATTTGGATGAAATTTTGCATTTAGATAATGTTTTACATTTCCTGTATACCTAGGTAGGTGTTTTTTTTTTGTAAGACACCGAGCAAAGCTCGGTCGCCCAGATATTATAATATTATACAATCAACAATCCACGTCTTCGTTCGCATTAATTGCAGTATAATTGTAATAATAATAACAAAATATAGCATATAGCAATAACATAGCATATTATTATAAGTGATATAATTTTTACAATCTGAATAATAATTTTGGAGATTTTATTTTTTATTTTTGCAATTAGTAGTAAGCTCTGCTATAAAGTGATGAGCATGATCTTTATTAGTGTCCCGGTATATCTTATACACGAGACTTTTATAAAAATAAAGTTGTGTTATTTGAACACAATAACTGATAGTGTAAGTTGTAAGGAACAAAAGTTGCTAGGAAACTCTATGCTTAGTTTTAAATTAGTGTGCCTGTGTAAAATTGGGTCCTCATATTTACTATTACCTTATACAAATACAATATTTCCAAACATTATTTCTTTAACTTATTAAACCAGTTGAATCTTAATTACGTGACGTTTTAAACGAAGTTTGGCCACATATTAAGATTTTGTTTTTTTTTTTATTCGTTAGTCGGTTATTAATTTTAATTTTAAAGTTTACACAAAATATTTCCCGACAATATGACATCGAAATGAATTTTTGCGTCGACGCTACTACGCAAGTTTATTACATACAATTATACACACGAACGGGAATCGTATTTGGGCTTTTGGGAAATGATTTTACGTAACGTACGGGAAAAATGTTCCGTTCAATTTGCTATCCGGTGTTGTGTTCCGTACTTCCGTAGGTAGTTTCAGCGAATTTTAAAGTTTAATCGAAAATAAAGTGGCTAGTGTTGTTGGAAAGTTCTAGAATGCGGTTAGTTTTAGAAGTTGTGCCGTAAGATAGAATTTTGTCATTATTTATTTAACTATTATATTATGAATAAAGTTTTTTGTTTTTTTATTTTTTTATTTTGTCAAACAAGTTTTATTGTGGAAAGGATTATTATAGTGTGGATCATTACGTATAGTATTGTGTTTGGAAGTGATTTCTCTCTATACATCTACTGAAAAAGATAATAATGGTAAAAAAGATAAACTCGATCGAGTTTCTCTCCAGTTCTTCTCGATGACTTGGATGTTTTCCCAACCAAATCTAACTTGAATTAAATACCCTATGATTTGCAAGAAAATATAAAAGAGTTAACTGCCTCTTTAGCTTAGTGGTCCTAAGCGTGACTGCTATGCTCGAGGTCCTGGGTTCGATTCCCAAGTCGAGCAAAGTGTTATTGGGGTCTTCTATGAAATTACTGTGTAGCAGATCATTGTTTGGTTTTTTCCGATTAATTGCAATAGACTCGCCCCCTATTACATGAGACTTAAAAACAACCGAAAAAACTGTGGATGTACTAGTACATCTCTGCCTAACCCTTCCAGGATACAGGCGTGATGGTATGTTATGTTATAAAAGAGTTATTGGATTATATTTTTATATTTCGGTTAATTTTTAATCTTAATTCGCCTAATAAATAAGAGTCATCCTAAAATGAGCTATGTTTTTCAAATATTATATTTTACTAGCTGAACCATGCAACTTCGTCTGCGTCATATAAACAATGGAAACTCTCAAAAGGAATTAATTTTCCTCGTTTTTACAATATTTTTATTAATGCTTCGCTCCTATTGGTCGTAGCGTGATGATATATAACCTGCCTCGATGAATGGGCTAACTGACGCTAAAATAATTTTTCCATTCGAACCAGAGTAGTTCTTGAGATTCGTTCAAACAAACAAAAAGCAAACTCTTCAGCTTTTTATAATACTAGTATAGATAGCACAGTAAAGTGAAGGCACTATGACTGATGGTAAACACTTAACTATAAAAAAGCTATTAATTTATTATCAGCAATCCATCAACGATCGCTGTTGTCCTGCCGGGTTGCAAGCCTTTTTTGCAACTGGATATGTACTGGCTGACTCCAAAACGCTGAACCAAAAGACAGTCACTGCAACGGGTTTATCACTATGGTGCTTGCGATGGAGTCGGATTACATATCCCGATCAATTTATCTATACTAATATAATAAAGCGTAAAAGTTTTTGTTTGTTTAAACACGCTAATCTCTGGAACTACCAGTCGGATTTTAAAAATTCTTTTTGTAAATTATAGCCAAACTCTTGAGGAATAGTATAAGCTATTTAAGGCTTTCAGAGTGCCTTAAAAATTGATTTTTGTTACGTAAGTCGGAAGTCGAGGCCCTCCCGAATGATTTAACCGCGTGCGCTGGCGTAATCGTTGATGATACGGAAATACAATGTTCTCCAATAATACTGGTTCTTAGTATATCTAAAAAAAGTCAGTGATAACATATGCCTATCTTTTATAAATAAGCCACAATAAGGTATTTTGTGACAAAGATTTGTTGAAAACTAAAAAGTGATTTATAAGCATTATTTTTAGACATGGCACATTAATCCTTACAAACAAAAGTTACTTCATCATAAAGACAATTTTATGAAGTTAAATTTTGCACTTTAAAGACACGTAGTTTAGGAGATAATGAATAATTAAAATAATTTGTACTTGCGGGAAGAACAATTATGAGACTATTTGGGTGCGTTGGCGGCGCGGTGTTTGTTGGATAATACTAACACGGGTGAAACCGTGGGGCACAGCTAGTAGATTATAAAACATAATGTTATTGTTAAATTTGAACCCTCATACTTCTACGCGATGTGGTTGAACACTACAACTACTATCGCTTACTCTGAACGACAAAGGGTATTCAAACTGAGCTATACGAATAAAAAAACGCTTTTTTTTCTCTCAATAATTTACTCTATAAATCTAACGCACCCCTATTCCCAAAGCGTGGAAAACATCCACTTCCGTTCCTACCCGATTCTAGCTTTTCCATGCCCCCGCGAGGTGGCACCACTCGACCGCAAGTTGCGCGACAAAAATATCATTATGCAAATTTGCATCGAAATAAAAAAAAAAGATTCGAAGAAACCGAGTTCGGGGTGCATACCGTTTGCCACTTTTGTGAGGTTTTGTTGTTCGCGTTTCACAATACTTTGAAAGAAATAAGTCGAAGTTCACAACACGGGATACCCGTTCATTTATTAGCATGGTCATATTTCATTTAAATGCAAATACATGCGACTAACTTTGTTGTTCAAGTATTTTTTGAATGGAGTTTATTAAATATCCTTATTATTATTAATTTTTCTAATATTCTTCTATTTCCATATATAATACATGGATCCAAAGATAAATAAACAATTTTAAATTTCAATTGACACATATGACGGTGTAATAGAAAATTTAGTTTTGAATGTTTATGAATGGATGGACATGATCTCGAGTCGAAAATTGGTATTCTAGTTCTGCAATAATATCAGAAGAACATGATAACATTGATCGGATACTGCAGCATTTTCTGAAAGCTGCCCAACTCCTCAGCAACTTGCAGACAAGATATTGTGTTTGGGTTAATAGGTTACTTTAGTAAAAAAAATGTCTTCTTATTAGTACAGGAAATATCTTTGAAATAAATTTTATTTAATTCCGTGGTTGAAGAACACATCAATATTTTTTAAATCTCTTAAATCAATATTCCAAAACAGTCACTTAAAAATGCACAGTACCTATAGTTGGTTATTTTTATCCGGATCTTATCAAAAGAATACCATAAAAGTAACTGACTGAATATTTCAAATTCCCTCCTCTCTTTTACACAACAGAACAACTGGGCTTCGAGGTCACAGTTTTACAGTAACCTCCATCTCTTCACGAATTAAAAATTTCTCCATGTCTTATCTTTTTCGTACGGTGAAACTGTTGAACCACCTCTCGGCCAATGTGTTCCTTCCTTCCTTCTTAAGAGATTGGATCCTTCGAGTGCAACATGAAGAAGTATTTTTGTAGGCATGACAGCGGCAACCACCAATGAAGTATCGATCTTTGGGTGGTCGCTGCTGTGTTTTAATTGTACTGTGCTTATCATCAGCTCACCACAGCACCGAAAATTTGAGGAGTTGCTATAAAAAAGTTATAGAGATACTATAAGAAGATGAATAATGTAAAACGTTATAAAATATAGCATCATTGTAACCTTTAACATGATATAATACGTAACTAAGATTGACATGGCATAGCTCCGAGCAAAATGTAAAATATCTAAATCGTGCAAAATTAGATTTCATTTCTCTGAACCATTTCTTGGCGTTTCCGTGCAGCAACAAAGCCTTCAGTTGAGTGTTTCTAATATGAATATAATGTGTCAGTTTGGCGAGGATTAATATTAGTTAAGGAATTTGTAATAAACTCAATAGGTAATGCTTACATTTATAATCTGTAAATCTGTGAGAGTTTGTTATTATGTTTTTAATGAATTATTTGTACTTATAATATAATTCATTTTACATTTCAAAAAGAACTATTTCATTATAATATGTCTGTTATAATAAGGCAATATAAAAATGTGAGGACTTGTAATGTAAGGACTGCATGTATTACTATTTATAGTATAGTAAAAACTGATGTTTGTATGTATGTTTCCTATAGACTCCAAAACGGCTGGAGCTGTTTTGATGACATTTTCAGACAATCTTCATATTAGCCTGCGTGTAATCCTGTAAAGTTTGGTAGCGATCGGATCAATATTCTTTATGGACTCCAAAACGGCACAGCAAAGCTTGGCAGGGGTTATATATATATATATTATCTATACCTAGATTAATCTCGAAATCACTATAATAATTGTTTCGTTACGTGTTTATTGGAGAAAACCCAGAATCTACAATTCCTATACAATCCCTTGACGTTACTATAATTCCTACAAAGTGTTTCTTATAAAACAACCAACAAAGCTTATTAAAAGAGATTTTCCATTTATGCTTATACATAATTATAATATGATAATTTCCACTGCCTAGAATGCAAAAAAAAAACCTATTTCAATTTATCGATATTTTTTATAGTCAAATAATAATTCAAAAGCTATAAAATTATTAGTTATTTTGTAGTTTAACAAAAATCAATTATAACGTTACAGAAAGATTGTTATTAATTGGAATTCCAATTAGATTTAGAGAAAATCAGGTTTTTCTACACCTATACCCTAAAAATACCTTGTCTGTGTAAAGTCCGGTCACGGGACTCCACAGACATGAATATTTTACATTTTAACATGTCACTGGCGAGAGGTTATATATAAAAATGTATAATTTTGTTTGTTCGTTTGTCCCTATGTTGTCCTAAACTATTCATCTGATTACGATGAAACTTTGGTGAGTTATTGGGTGTACACTATCTAAGGTTCTGTATTAGTACAAACAGTTTACAACAAGTGGCGTGCGAGTCGTTTCATTTTAAACACAACAAGAACAAAAATGCGGTCATATGCTAGTAATATTAAGTACACTTAAAGACAAGTACGTTAGATTACATTTAAAAATTACACGTAATTTAGTATACGAAATGAAGGTACATCCGATTAGATTCGGAAAAGGTTTCCTAGTACAGTCGACGCCACAATCTGACATGAGGCAGTGCCCGGTAACGTACGCTTTAACCCCACTCCCCTACTGCAAGTCTGTAATTCACCCTTGCCACAAAATAATAAATTCTATTTTCGCTGTTGGATACTAAGCAGATTATTCGAACGAGTATCTGCAGATACAGTAATTTGATACATACCTACATAGGATATGAAATCGATCTACAAATACATTCTAACTTCTTCTTGCAAATCGTCTTCCATACAAGTACAATAAATTCGAATGTGTGTATGGCTATTCGGACTTCTGAACGCATTGTTATAAAATTGAAAAAGAAATTGTTTAATCTATACCATAATATAATAACAGAGTTTTTGTTTGTTTGTTTAAACCCGCTAATTTCTGGAACTAGGATAGCTATGAACTATCATAATAGCCAGATTCATGTGGAATAGTATAAAAATAAACTAGAATTATGCTACACCTCTCAGCTAGCTTTTAATATTGATTTTTGTTATGTTTAGAAGAGAGCGTACTCTCGATCTGCTTTGTCTGCCTGTACTGGTGTAATTATTTACACGTGAATACAATATTGTACAAAAATATTAGTCCTTAGTACATAAATAAAAGTTCGCAATACTATATGACTATCTCTTTAAGCGACAATCAGGCTTTTTGTGATAAAAATTTATTAAAAATTAAAAAGTGATATAATTCAAGCATTATTATTATAAGGCATAGCAATTATTAATCCTTACGAACGAAAGTTCCTATATAATTAAGACAATTTCATGAAGATAAACTATTTGGACGCATAGTTTAGGAGATAATGGAAAATTAAAATAGTTCAATAATCGGCTCGGTAGAACAGGGTGCGGTGAAAACCAATATATTTTAATACCAGAAGAAAACGTCACTGAAAAAAATATTGTCTACAGTGAAGTATTACGAATTATCAGTTCTTTTAAATTATACGCGAGTGAAACCTTTTTGTTTGAACGTGCTAATCTTGAGAACTGTTTATTAAAAACTGAAACATCATGACGACATTTATGCCAATTTTACGTACATTTTATCTGACTTTGAGAGCCAAAGGAAAAAAAATTTACCATGAAAACTCACTGAAATGATTATAGCTGTGATAATATTGAATCGAGTCGGATTTTTACATGATCAATGGTACGTCGGTCGTAGCAACCCTATCTGCGAATTGGGATTCAACAGGAATATGGTATTTCTCATTTCCTCGCACTCCCGGAATTCCTACTACGCATTTATTTTTATTCTTATTTTGTATTCGTTTCGTATGGAATCGTATTTTTTCCAGGACGTTTCTATTCCCCCGTTGGTTCGTGTTTACGCGTTGTGGTTTATCTCGAAACTGTTAACGATGCCGCGATGTATTGCTTGCAGGTGGAAGGCTTTCCTCACAAATGTTTGTTTTAAATTTCTTTCTTTTGGTGCGTTTAGTAGAGTGTATAATTGAGTGCTGCGTGCGCATCATGTGACGAAAGGAAGTATGATATGATGAAGTTATCCATCATTTTTATTAATTTCATTAACTTAGATCTTTGACCCTATATTATGTAATATTGGTGGCATTTTGCTTCATATAGTTTGAGTTTTTGTAAATAAGATGTGTGGATTACAAATATAAACTTGAAGCATACATTCTGAAATGCCACAAAAACTCCTTAAAACGTTTTAACAAAGACGCCAATGTGTTGTTAGGATACTGAAATCGTCATTAGATAGGGCACTATATTCACTTGATAATGGCAGTAATAGTATTTAATAAAGAGACTAGTTACCAAGTTAGGAAGAAGAAGAAGAAGTAGTATAGATATATATAAGATTTTAAATAATTCAAATATTTGTTCTACCTATATGCTAAATTAGATTCATACCTTAATAAAAGACAACGTCCATATCCCCAAACTCCGAACTATAGAAAGTTCAAAGGCCGCCTTTACGAATGTACCGAAAACAAAAATACAACTTAAGATTTATTCAATATTTATAATAAAAATACAATATTAAAACACATAATAAACTCATATTTCACTAACGAAAAATACACGCACGTGTAAATCACACGCACGTGTCGCCCACTAAATCTGTCCCACATAAAAAGGCAGGGGAGTGAGAACAGTAACTTTTACTAACAGTAAGCCATGTTGGAAATCTGCTTTATAGCGTACAAGGGCATCTGGGACCCGCGGCATTACTCTATGTATTTTATAAATGTCAAAGTAAAGTTGAGAGGAAAAAGATTGTGCCGTATAAATTATCACCCCTGACGGCAGGCGGAGGGTTAAAAGTTTATATGACTGTAAATTTTAGTACCAGTAATGGGTGCGTAATGCGTTCTTTGAATCTGTAATAGCAGGTAAAATTTAGTCATATATTTGGTCTTATGAATTATTATTCGTACTAGCGATCGCCCTAAGCTTGAAATTCAACCAGCGATTTTTTGATCATAGACTATTTTCTGTTTGACATTTGTAGTATTCATAAACCTAAACAATGAGTATTATCTACATCACTTGCTGTCACTTTTCGTTGAGTGACAATGTTAATATTTTGGGGGGTCTAAGTTCAATAGCACTGGTCGAGTTAGGATTCGCAGTATTAATTTATTTTATTTAATATAATTAGTAATAGATATTATAGATAAATTTTAGCTTTCTGCACTCCTTCTCCATATAAACTTTAACCATGCCAAATCTGACAATCTTCCGTGCACGCAATACGCTTAAAAAGGTACCGAAAGCTTTTGCTTCGTGTATTAATATATAAATTTATACAAGAAAGATGTTATTTTATATATATATATATGTGGGACGTAGACAAAGAAAAACACTAAATAACTGGAAAACGTCTTTACTACAGGAATACACAAACAATTAGTCTTAAAATCACAATCTTACAACAGTTACAAAACACACCGTCCTCACCCAAACGTCATTCCTCCATCTCCCTGTCGCCACCTATCTCATTATCGACGCAAGTTTCTTTTTTTTTTTAATTCGGCATCTAAACTTTTGCCATCATCCCACATATATATGATACCCATACAAAAATATACAAATACACGTAACTAGAATCTAGAATATTCCATTCGAAGCCAATAAATGTAATAAAAACTAAATATGGACGAAAAAGACTTAATTTACAATATCTTACTTGCCTGGCAAAATGTCGGGTGCTCTATTGGCTAAACATTTTATATGAAGCTGTTCACATCTATCTGATACCGATTTTTTGTGGGACAAGTTTTTTTTATGTAACAAAGGTGGCAAGCAAGCATACGGTCTGCCCGAAAGTAAGCGGCTACCGTAGCCCATGGACGCTTGTAAAAGACCATAGGCATCACTAGAGCGCTGCCGACCTTTAACCCCTCTACCCCAACGAGGCAAATTCTTTCAAACTGTAATAGGTGTATTTGTCGATAAACTAAGGCAAACTTTTTCCTTGACGTAATTAATAGATTTTATAAACTAGGTATCTTTGACTTCATATCGTAGTTTATTTTGTATTTGTTTAGTTAGATGTCAAATATAGAAAAACTCTATGCTTTTTTGGTAAATCATTTTAAAAAGGTTCCTGGCTTTTTGAAATAAAAAAGTAGTATTAGAAATAAAGTCTAGGAAATATTTGCGACTTACACTACTAACACGAGAAGAAGGGATATTGTTACAATCACGCATCTCAATTCACGCTCGTAATTAACGTGTCACAGGCAAAGAAACGTAAACCAAATGATATCCCCCTACATTTTCCAGATGCAAAACTTTGTCGAATATCCGCATTTATATTATTAGGCTCAACTACAAATATTCCAGTGAGGGTAGTTTTCCGGTAATAAATGGCACGCGAGTTTCAAACCCTTTACCGAAACTTCACCGTCTGGGAGACAATGCAAACATCATACGCACAATGTTTAGGGAGATATCTCATCTGCGGTTGCTGTAAGTGAAAGGCGATCGTCAGTTTCTAATTTGCTTTTTCTATATGCTTCATTTTATACTACCTAATCAATATTCTTTAACCTTCATAACCGCTAATCTAATAATTTTTTACTCATGCACCAACATTGTAAAGCACCCTTCATGCAAAAGATTATTAGATGAGAAAAGGGTAAAATATAACACTTTCGTAAATTGATATCTTCTGGTCCGTTCTTCGGTGTGAAACTCTTGAGTCTGGCACTCGCCAATACAGACAATATGTTCATACATACGTGCACTCCACACAGGTACATAGGTTCTGTAAGGAACCTTTTTTCTTTTATTACTTTAATTAGTTTAGACAATATTTCAGATCACCAAATACATATACACATGTTCCTTCCTTCCCCCCATTAGTTTAGCTTGAATCTTAGGGCTATGGAATTAATCAGATCGCGACTTCTTTGCAATCGCGGCAACAGCCCAAGCTGAGGTCAGGCCACTTTGGCACCCTTGCGCGCTTATTGCCCGCGCTTTCGCGATTGAGTACCTTAAGGGCTCGTCCCCAAGCACGGTAAAGCTGTAAAAGCCATCGGCGGCTCTGTTTTTAGATAAGGCTCCTCAGGCTAAAGCTCAGACTAAGATAAAAAAAGCCTGAGATTTGCAGAAAACAGAGACTGTCACCCCTTTGGATGATGCACAGAAAATCTCCAGTTTATTACAACTGGAAAAAACATTTTCAAAATGTATTCATTGTTCTTTCGGATGAGCAGAGAAAATCGCACTTCGCTTACACCTCACAGCCTCGTAACTAAAGTTGAAAAAAAAATCCGGGTGATCCGCGCACAAAAGGAGTATCGTCCCTCACGCAACAACGCTATGATCTCTCTAATGAAGAGTTTTGTACACAAAGGGATGGACTCTTTTATTAATACCACACGTTATGGCCTCCATATACCCGACTTTGTCCATGATAATGTTGGGATAATCCCTCCGGATTTACTTCGAAAAATCAGCTGTGTCCTTCGCGTGATGTCTGACATTTTTAAACCTTGTTTGTTGGTTCGTTTGTGATAATTTTGCGGATTATTTTCAAAACCCACTTCTTATAAATGAGGTTACATCATTAAAGAAAATACCGATATACCACGACTGTATCACTAAAACATCAGCTCATCTTGAAACAGATTAGTACTACTTAGCTTACAATATAATAAAAAAAATTAGCAACACCCAGTGGACAGATTTCAATAAAAAATAACAGCTAAGGTAACTATCCACTGGAACCTTTAAAAGGCACCACGAATCTGGTGAAGAGTGATAGAAAACACAATTTTCAAGTAATTAAATAATTGGTAAATTATGGTGCGTTTTATTTTGTCAATATACCTACACTCAAGACTAGAGTATGGTGCTAATACCTAATAGTATTTGGAAATAGAAAACGTCAAAATATTTTAAAGGTAAAATTTAGACTATACTACTTTAGAAACAATGGAACATGGATATATCATTGTATAAATAGAATTATTTTCAATACAAACTATGAAATATAACGCACCTAACTATGTCTCAAGGTCTGAAGGACAAAATGTCAATAACATTTCTGTTAACGCGAACAAAGCACAACAATCACTACTCAACACGCTCTCTGAACATTCGATGGGGATGAGCAAACTTATTTTAGTTCCACTGCACAAGTTGAAAGCCTGAAACGCTATTGGGTAATCCTAAAACCTTCTGTTATATTTATTACCATCATTTGACCAAACAATAGTAACTAAATCAACATAGTATTTACAACGTATATATTCAATCATGGTCTTATTTTAATGCAGTAAGGTTTAAAATAGGTTGAGCTGGATTTGAACGAGTGAAAATAAATTTTGCATGTATTTGGCTGCCAGCCACAGTGCTTGGTAGTAAAAAAACATTCAAATGCAACCAATAATAAAAAGGTATAAAAAAGTTGACTTATTTAAATGTGATAAGTTTGAAATGTGTTTTATTTTAGAATTTAAAGTAATGCGCGTTTTTTGTTTCGGCCTATATTGTAAAATTTAAAAATATATATATTTGCGATTGACGAAGTAGTCGAAGTAGGCTCGTGTTTGACTTGTCGTTTTCAGATAGATGACAGGTTCCGCATATCTGAATCCACCAGTAGATGTCCAGCTGCCTACAAGCTTTTCTCGTAGTATATTTGTACACGGGCATCTTGACCATTGATCGACCCTTGACTTTCGGCGTTCTTCAAAGTATTTTAAACCTACCTTATTTTCCGATATCTATCAAAAGCAATGAAAGTTCATATAGTTCATAATCTCACCATGAGATAGGTAGAATTGTAATTAAAATAATGAGATTTTCAGTGTCTCTATAATAATCTATATCCTTAAATCCTATGTGTCCACAGTGTCAACTCCGTTTAAGGCGTCCTCTACTCTGCATATCCTATTCCTGACTGTTAAGGGTCAAGAAAATACCTCCTTTCCTCTTACCTACGGTTCTAGTTTTATTACGATGATTTCCTTCACCGAAAGCTCAGCCTCTATCAAGATTTGAAACCACGTCAAACTAACTACCGTTAACGCTCCAAATTTGATCGGGCCATCTTGATGTGATCCGACGTCGAAATCTTTTTAGTGTTTGCTCCTTGATCCAAAAATAATTTCTGCTTGTAATCTGATCCAAACCCTGACGATAAAGATAACAAGCTATCAATCACGTGATTCTACCAAAACAAAGAACGATAATTTTATGTGCCCGATGCAATCAAATTCTGCAAGAATTTTCTACTAAATTGTTCTATCAACAGTAAAATCTTAAAAACATTTATTCTAGAAGTACTTTTGTAATTGTTTACCGCTACTAAAGTTTAACAAGAATTTACTAGGACTTAACGGAATATGAGTGCATTCATTATCTTAATTACATTTACTGAAACAACGTGAAAAGGAAAAATGCGCTCAAAACAAATCAAGAAACGTTTTAAAGAGAAACTTATTTATTTTTATTTAAGTGTACGTCAAATTAAAGTGCCCTAGCCTCTCACTTTTTTGTATCTTTTCGCTCATTTCTCTTGAGAGTTTTTGTATGGACGCCTGAAAAGTATTTTAAAGGTTTAGAAAAAATATTTCAATTAATTTAAAACTTATATAGATAGTATTTTTAATTTCAGAATAATTAAATTATCTTTCTTTCTTCTCTTACAATATTTTTATGGGGTCGTATGTATGATTAAGAAACTATCAAATATATTTTGAATGTCGTCGACGAGTGGTTTACTCCACTGGTTTTAAAAGGTTAAATGTATTGAACAATATTTTTCGAGATGGAACTAGTAAAATATATCCACTTGATTAGAAATACTGCAAACTGGCGCTGTCTATAATCAAACTGAAACAGAACTTTAACACTAACTTAGGGTACTGATAGGTTCGGGGCATTGAGTTGGAATTTCTCGTAACGGTGTTGCCAACGATTACCTTTAAATCGGTACGTTACTGCTTGGAAGCAGAAATATATATTGTAGTATTGCTACCGATATCGAACTTCGCATAGATCATAACATAAACATATTGAAACGCAGGCCTAATTGTGGCATCGATATACCAATAATGATAACTGATGTATCTATTGAAACATAGCGAAACTTAATGCAAAAAAAATCAAGAATAAATTATTCAATTTAAGCATTAAGAATGCAAGTATGAACGTCAAAACACTACTACCGGTTAGTAAAAAATCCCAGTCACCTAGAAGAACAGGAAAGAAACTCAGTCGAGTATATTAAATTTACCGTACATATTATATTTACCGTTAATAATCATATGAATAACGTGGCGTTCAAGTAATTTACTATATTGGTTTTTATTTCCTTCCCATAACTACGAAACTACAGGAATGAATTTTCGGTCACCCGTAAGCAATAAAATATAAATTTCCATTAGTAACTCTCAAAGGCATCGTAGTAGTTTCAACGTGAAAGGAAAATGATATATTACATTTAACATAAAACACACCTATTCATTAAAAATTCGTAAACACATGATAGCGGTAAGTTTTCATCGCGTAAAATAGTCACGCATAAGATTTTATCACAAGTAAAATATGTACAGTGGCCCATAACATAAAGTATTTCGTAATTCATAGCGAGGACAACCCTTGAAAATAATTACCATCAACAGTGCGATTCGAATCACGAACGTAAATAAAAGTGTTTACGCCACCATTTGACGCCATTATGGCGTAATGAATATAAAACTCAATAAAATGTTTTACGAGGATTAATTGCGAATGGTTGCACTCTGAAGTATATTTGTCACGCCATTTGTTTGTAATGCACGTATGGAATCGGATAAAAATCAAGATTCCCGAATCACACGACGGAGTAACTTTGTGGTGACTATTTTTCACATTGTGAACCGCACGGACCAAATGTTTTAACAAGACAAGACAATTTTTAACAATAAATAAAACAAACTTCGATAATTTTGAAGAGTTCTCTAGTGTATCTTCGAAGTTAAAAGTCCAATAACAATTAAATTAAAGTAGGGACACCCATGAGGTATCCCCTTTCCAACGAAAAAAGAATCATCCAAATCGGTTCATAAAAAAAGAAGTTATGGCTGAACATTCATAAAAAAAATATACATTCGAATTGATAGCCTCCGTCTTTTTTTGAAATCGGTTAAAAATACTTATTTTATATTGATTTTTTATTTTTGGTCCTAGCGGCATTCAATCCCGTACTTTTTTAAACCAGCACTGTATTCCTTAAAAATGAAAGAAGCCCAGTTTTATATATGAGTATATATACAGTGCAATAATAAAACCAAACAGCTACTCAAAATAGAGCATCAACAAATAAGAGAATTCTTGTAAAAATTGAAAAAGAAAATAATAAAATACATGACGAACAAAGTATAATACCTTAGGCTTATTCATGCTCCGGGGAACATTCTATCAAATGTCAAGAATAGACCTTTCCGGGTTGTTTTCAGTGTGACCATCGTCCCGTGAAATCAGGGTTAGACTGATTCAACGTTATACAATACGATATTTATATCGGATGACGATAAATTATACATGGTACCGATATTAAGCATCCGGCTTTATCTCCGAGTCCAGATTAAAAATAAGTGTAAACGTAAGAATATTCTATTTCGATTCACTATATAGACTCTACCAGTCCCCGATGTATCGAATATGGTATTAGAAAAACACTGAAAACAATAATAATCGGGGAATTCACTCGTACAGTTACTTCGTTGCAAATTAACTAAATATATGATGAAACTCACAATTATGCCTATCACAATATTTCTATGCTATCCACTTCTCTTCGCTTAACAATAGGGCTAGATTTAGCTTATGAAACCTGTTGCGAATCATAAAGTCTATATTGAGTTCCACGTTACACGTACTACGATGTCGGACCCTCTTTCGAAAATAATATCGTATCGGATGATGTGGTAACGCTCTAAGTACAATCTAAATGACAACCCCAAATAACAGCAATACGTAAAATCTCACGATGTATGTTGTTTTTCGATAACAATACAGCATATTTGCATATTTCTTAAGAGTTGTCGACTCGTTGATAAATTCAGAAAAATATCTTATCTCTAAGTTATAAAGTATTCTTAGTTTCGACTTTCAATTATAATTATATTAATTAGGGTTATTATTAAACCTATTGATAAAATATAGTTAATTTCAACTTACAAGTCGAATAGTTTTAATTATTAACATAATTGGTTGACGCTGAATGAAAATATGATGGCGAAAGCGAAACCTGAGATTATACCACCGTATAGTAGTGGTGGTCGAGTGGTTAAACCAAGACAGAATATCGATTCGACGTCCACATGTTGGACCTCCGGCAAGTGCCAAAGAATTTCGTTTCCATTAAATAAATATTAAAATTAGAACTCCATTATCTAACTAATATGTATTATAAATACGAAAGTAAATCTCTCTGTCTGTCTGTTTGTTACATTTTCACGCATATACCGCTGAACCAAATTCGATTAATTTTGGGTATAGAGATTATTTGAACCTTGGAGGAAGTATATAGGCTAATATTACGAAAATAAAACTTAAAGAGGTGAGATAGGGAATGAAATTTTGTATGGAGAACCCACCATTTCTCAAATTAGGGATATGTCAATTCATACTCATACTTTTGTTAAAAATTAGTATTTTGCTTTTTAGAAAAATCATCCCTGAAGCCGGTACAATAAAGAATTAATTCAATTAGGTACCTATTTTTGTATCTATAGTCTATACTAAACCGTTGTCAGCTTTACGGTTTTTCTTGGTGAGGTTTTCTAATATATTATTACTAGCTGTGCTCCACGGTTTCACCCGTGTTAATTTTATCCGACAGACACCGCGCCGCCAACGCACCCATGTAGTCTATCATAATTGTTCTCCTCGCAAGTACAAATTATTTTAATTTTTCATTATCTCCTAAACTATGTGTCGAAATAGTATACATACTCTATAAGTAAAATTTAACTTCTTAAAAATGTCTTTATGATGAAGTAACTTTTGTTCCTAAGGATTAATATGCAATGTCTAAAAATTGTGCTTATAGATCACTTTTTAATTTTCAACAAATGTTTGTCACAAAATACCTTATTATGGCTTATGTATAAAGAGTTAGGCATATACTATCGCTGATAATTTTTTTTTATGTTGTAAAGACCAATATTATTGTAGAACTTTGTATTTCCTTATCTTTAACGATTACGGCAGCGCACACGGATAAAGCATTTCGGGAGAGCCTTGACTTTGGACTTACGTATCAAAAATAAAAATTTAAGGCCATGTGACACTTGTAGCCTAATCTTAAATAGCCTATAATATGCCTCGAGAGCCTGGCTATCATATACAAAAGAACTCTTCGAATCCAACTGGTAGTTCCAGAGATTAGCGTGTTTAAAGAAATAAACAAAAAAAAATCCGCTTTATTATGTTAGTATAGATAAGTGAAATTTGTATGTTTTTTTTTCAATCTCGCATAAACGGCCAAATGGATTTCGATGAAATTTAGCATATATATTAATTTATAATCTTGGTTAACAAATAGGATACTTTTATCCCGGCAAAGACTCAATTCTGAAGTCTACACAGAAAGTAGTAAAACTAATGTTTAAAAAATCAAAAAGTCACTTAAATAAAAAAATTATAGAAATTTTTATTCCCGTTACCAGAAGCAACAACAACTTAATCAATAGCCGATTCCCCCGAAACCGTTCAATATGTAATCTCCAGCCAATGTGTCAGTCCCCTCTGATAACGTTATCACAAACGCCTCGGTGGAAGTCGAAACATTTATCTAAACAAACCCGTATAGGAATGTTAATAGTTCTTATGGTATTAATAATGTAGGGTGACACGCGAACGTGGCACGCTATGCGACCTCTATCTACACTCTGTTCCGATAAAGTTATACTTTTCAATGTGAAATTACATGAATATTTTCACGAATTAAAATAGTTTGTTTTAAATTTTACGAACAGGTTAAGAACAATAATACTTAGGTTAGCTTGTTTTTTTATTTATTGTAATATAATAAATTAATGATTTTTTATGTATCTCATAGTAAATATAGTACTGTCAGCAGCCAAAATTCAAAAGGCTTTCCAAGAATTTCAACTTTTAATATCACATTCTCTTACAACACTGTTCAGTTATTTAGGTTTACATTTGCGTCGTTGCGTGAATTACATAACGTGTGTCCTTTTTTCCGGTAGTGGCTTGTTCCTTTATCGATCGCCATTGTTGATTGTTGAGCGCGTTCTCAGCCTTACGTTGCGGCGGAAGTGCATCAAAATACAAACTGCAAGGAAATAATTCAGAAATATATACATTTATACATCTTAAATATTTGTAAATTGTAAAGACTACGATTTATTAATTATCACGCTATTTCTAATTTTATTCAATCGATAATAATTATGTTTAAATCAAAACAACTAGTTGAAAATTAGTCGCCAAGCATCTATATGTGTGTTCCGGTAGCTACACTGAAGTTTTAGACTAAGCTTAGCGTGCTACCATCTTGAGATTGTGGTCATAACGTTAAACCTATAACAATAAAAAAAGCAGCTACCGTAACCTATGGACTGACCTTGAATCCAAGAGGATTCTTGGGGAAGACCCAAGAAGCTCTGGTAACTCTACTCACCGCAGGAATACAACACAAGGTTATTTCGCTGCGATCTTCTGTAGGGCCGAGGTGTTCCACCATCCGAACTGCTTCAAGTAGAGAGAAATGTCCAAAGAAATTTTCTCTGCCCTACCTCTCTTAAATGAAGCAAATACCAATTTTTGTTGTTTTAGTTGGCCAAACTTTAAAGTAATATATTAATAAGCAACATGACTTATTCATACTTAATTTCATTATCGTAAACGAGCAGGACAGACAGTTCTTTGGTTCGACATAGTCAACAGATTATACAAATTATTGATAAATTCGGAAATTGGTAGATGGAGGTGAATTCCATTTTTACCTTGCTACGAAACAGGATGATTATGTTATTCGAACGTATGTATGTCTATGTCTTTGGTACGCTCTGTAGCCTAAACGGCGTCATGGATTTTAGCGTACGAGGTGTCTTTAGATTCCTCTTAATTGTGGAAGTGACATAGGTTAGTGACGAGGTATGGAAATTAAATAAAAATCAAAAATAGAAAAAAAAATTGGCAAGTGTTTTTGTTGCCGTCGGGCTTTTTGTTTCCTTTTTAATAATTTAGCTTGTTAACATCTATATCGCATCTATCTCCGTTGAAATTCTTTGCAAGATGATAATGAAACTACACGACATGAATATAAGCGAGTCATCAAGTGAAAATTAAAGTATGCAAATACGTACAGCGCACACATTTTTCCAATATCAAGTGCGAGAGAATTTTCAATTTTAAGCCTCTCCGGAGGGGCTCCGCCGATGGCATTAAAATAAAATACGACCGGTTTCGTCACTCGACACGTAAACGCTATCCATCACGTGTCCGTGTGCACTCCCCCTTTACGTACAGTGTAGACGAGCTGACAAAATGATATATGCCAAAAAACACTTTTATTGAACTGGATGGATTTTTCGTACAATAAATTAAATTCACTCAGATCGATTGATATCTTTGTCACGACATTGACGTAAAAATTTTAAAAGTTTCTCACCATTTGAAATAAGACTTAAAATTAACCATCACAAGATTTGAAATTGTATGACACATTTAATACTAAAATATTTGCCAACAGCATAAAGTTAGCCATCATTGATAATAATGTAAATTAATTCTGAACGACTTTTAAGAAATAGTGTAAACATACTTTTACATTGTATAAATGAACATTAACCAATATAGCATAACACAACAATAATTTATTATTAAAAAGGAAAAATAACCGACTGCAATAAAACGCGACTAAAATCTTTTTTTTTTCTATTTTTGCTTTTTATTTGATTTCCAGACCTTTACTTTAAATATCTTATATAGCCTATGTCACTCCCACAATTAAGATGAAACTAACGACACCTTGTATGCTAAAATTTATCAAGCCATTTAGGCTACCTAGCGTGTCAAAATAAATATACATACATACATACGCTCGAAAAACTTAACCCTTCTTTTTCGCAGTAGAGTAAATAGACAATTAAAAGAATTTACATTCATATCATTGATGGCTAAATTCATCATGTCACTCTTCCGTACTACTGACACGCACTCTCAATTTTACACTAAAGATTTATAGCTTCAAAAATATATATTACCGCAAGTGATATTAACAATCGCTCGTCTGCATCGACTCCCGCGAGTACAGTATTGACGCGAGGTGAATTTTTGAAAAATGTAAAAAGGTCACTCGGCGCCTCACGTAGTGCTCATTTATTTCCGGTTCGACTTCTTTCAGTTTGGGTGTTCACTAAAATGGTAGAGTTGAGGCAAAAGATTTTTTGTTCTTTCAATTTACAACGAACCAAAATCCGGAGAAAAATTCAAAGTAACACACACTAGACTAATATTATTCTTTCGATGACCATCGACTGGCACTAAACACATACTTTTTTTGGACATACAAACATACACTTGGACGTAAATTAAAACTTTACTAAGGTTCCTGAACGCTTGGGAAATATCGTCATAGTAACACCATCTAGTGATGAAAACTGAACTAAAAGTTAGCAAACCATTATCATTGGGATTATTAAGAACATAGTTGAATGAAACTGGTTTGGTCTCCGGTTTTTTACTGACATGTTTGACATGTTGGATAAAGGATGCCAATTCGACTTATGTTACCTTAAAATTTTCCATATTAAACTACCAGTTTTTTTTTTCAAAATATCAGTAAGGCAATTAGCGACAAATGTACCTAAACTGTTAAATTTATTTCCTAAGTTTGATCTTTGTCCGGACATGCCGTGATCACCTTTAAATATAACATCATTTTAATTACAGTATAAGAATGCATTTCGTTAAAATATATAAAGTTTTGTTATGTCAGTGACCTATATAATATATTATATATAAATACAACACAAATAAAAAGGATTCTCGATTGTCAGAATCATCAATGTATCGTACCTTCCCTCGGAAAGACATTATTTTTTATCGGTATAGGTTTTAGCATTGTGGGCACAACCTCACCTGATCTTAAGTGATGATATTTCCCAAGATAGTAGCATGCTAAGCCTAGTGGAAAACTTCCACTGGTGCTTGGCGACAAATTTTCAGATTTTTCAAACATCTAGTTATTTAGTGATCGTTATAAAATTTTGTTTACAGGGCATCAACAACTAAATGCAGCAGTGGATCACCACACCGAGAGCGGCGACGTAGAGATGAAGATGTCGCTTCTTGCGGGTTTAGTGCCGCGCTACATCGCACTCCGCCCCATCCGCCGCCGGCCTTGCTGCGTCGGCTGGGGGTCAAGGAACCGACTGGAGTCGGAAAGGTGAGTCTGCAACAAAAAGGGGGGGTTTATTAGTAACTACTTTTTTAGTTTTTGAAGTGATAGCTTCTTTACCACCGTTTTGATTTGAAACTCGATGAATATCGTGGAAGGTTACTACGTAACGATAAAGATAATAAGACAATTTTAAAAAAAAAAGAAAACAATCTTTAATGATTTCAAAGAGTTCCCTGTTGTATCTCCGAATTTGAAGGTTCAATGCTAATGGATAATTAAAATCAGACCACCCTTGAGGTATCTCCTATTCAACAAAAAAAGAATCATCCAAATCGGTTCATAAACAAGGTAGTTATTTAAGGCTGAACATCCATACATTGGAATTAAGGAACCTGCTTTTTTTTAAATCTGTTAAAAAAGATAATTGTTTGAAGGCGACTCGAGTATTGATTAAATATTAAACCATTCTCAAATTTAAGAAATAAAGACCGATCATCTTTATTAATGTCGGGAAATAAATTAACAATTTAACAAGCCTTCGTAACAGTGTCTTCGTGTTTGTTCCTCTGGTATCATAATTCTATCACAATTAACATGACTCGAGTGAACTCTCTCGATCTATTATTTTGTGTCGAGACACTTAAAGCCGGACTTCGCTAATTGGTTGCGCTTCTAATGAGACAAGTGATGATCTCGCACTAATGAGCTCCTGAAAGATGGGAATCGCTTTAAAGCGATAACAGCGGCTGAACGGTCTTCGAACTCGTTCTGTGCAAAAGGATCGATTGAACGGATAATGATTTCCATTCTCGACTTAATTCTTTTCAGTTATTCTTTCTTCCAGTACAAGTATCTACGTTGTTGTCATGTAAATTCTAATATCGTCAATTAAGCAATTAATTATCGTCGTTAATTATTGAAAATATATGTAATATTCATATTTAAAATTTTGATAATTATAATGCATTTTTTCTTTACAATGATTTCATTTTTGTAAGCGAATGTTAGCTACGTCATATCATAAATTAATAATAATATTTATGATTTTAAAAATCAATGTCCATTCAATGTCCACAAGATCAAGCTGCGGTAAATACCAACAAATTTTCGAGAATTTGCGTACATTTACTAATTTCATATTAGTAACTCTATCGGATAGAAATGAAAGAAAACATCGTGAGGAAACTTAAGTAATTGAGGTTAGCTCTTGTAGTACCACTATAATTATGTGGGAACAATATAGAACTACGGATTTCTCTGCTTTTGAAGTCACCAATAAGTTGCGGGCTAGCGCTACGTGCCTTCGCTTGGGACGAAGACTCATTTCCCAGCAGAAGTATTGTTGTTGTTTTAAAATGGTTGGTACGTAACGTAAATATTCAGCTAATAAATTAATTGTGGAACATGTAAGTACTTAATTATTTTTTACTCGTTTACTAATAATTAATTTTTAACCCTCGACACCAACAGAGGTGTTACGTATCTGTATATTAGTGTATCTTGTCTGAACCTATTTTGATAAACTTTTTGTTTTGTGAAAGGTGACTTGATAGAAAGAGTTCTTAAACCGAGAATGATTCAAGTAAATCTGTACAGTTTGTTTAAAGATTATCAGTTCTTTTTAAATTGATAAATGGATGTTACAACCTTCCACAGGTCTGATCGAGTTGAAATTAATTATTCTCTTATTTCAATAATATTAATAGAACATAGCAGCCTTGACCTAAGGCTGCAGTTTCATTTAGAATCTGCCCAACTCCTCACCAACTTACATTAAAGTTATACTCGTAATGAATAGGTTACTTGTTTGTTTTTTTGTTTATTTTCAAATTATCTCGTATTCTAATGTTATTAACTGACAACAAGGATTTTTTGATATTAGCCCATTTAAAAAATTATGCCGAGGAAGTAATTGCCTATTTTGCAATACATTTAATCGTTTCCATCTTGTATATGGGTGGAAAAATAATCGATAATTAAACTAACAGTGGATAGAGAGAAAACCCTAAGTCCGGCTGGTGGCGGCACGTGCTCGACCAAAGAACCGCTAATGTCGTGAGACAGCCGACTAACGAACCGCACTGCAGTAAGGCAACGGAATTCCACGAAACACGCCAGACAGTATCGAAGTACATAAATTGATAATAATCTATTATAGCATAAAAACATTACCAATGAAATCAATACCAAATAGTTTTATAGCAAGACTCATTTTGTTCTTTATCGAAAAGTCTGCATCGAGTTACAAACAGCTGTCTAAAACTTGAATAGTCGCGGGCGAGTACGCTACAAGAAAGTTTTCCGCGTTATGACAATGCAAATACCGCGTCGTAAACATGAACATAATATAATCTAACACATTTTTAATTTGTTCATTCAATTATTTTTTCTTATTTTACATTATTTAAGAATGGTCGATTGCTAACACGCTTTATCCAGAAATATGGGGATATGTTCTGAAAAGTGGTTTCCGAAACACACTAATAGATACTTAATGATAGATATATCAGCTTGGAGACGTTTTTGCGTTTGTAGTAACGTAATACATACAATGAGTAAAACTGAAATAAACCAGTTTGCACTAGCAAATACCAACCACGTGCCTCGCACTCTACTAACAAACGAACGCTATACACTACGTACACGTATATCGTATCTTACACTAATACAAACCCAAAAACATCTCCGAGCAGATTTGGCTGTCTGAGTATTATAAAATACCCAATGATTATGTTATATATGATTTTGTCGCCAACTTTAGTTCTGACACCGAAGAATTTTAATATATATTCGCCATATGCCACGCCATATTCGCTATATGTCACTTTAACCGAAAATAACACTTTTATTACATAAAAGGAGAAGAGAAAATCTGTTTACTCCTCCGCAGCTTATTAACGCCCGCGTCCAATTACCGCGGCGGCGACAGGGTTAACGTGATAAGTGATTCTCCAACAACGTGCAGGTGCAGTCGAGGGTTAACTTTAATTTAACATCCCAAGGTTAAGTCGCACAGACGCGACGCGACGGTCTTAAGACGTCACCGTTTAAGAATAAACTATGACTCTCTGATATACTCATTCTCATATATTTTACTTAACTTGATCCAGTTACACTCTTTTTTTGTTGCTAATTGCTTTATATGTTTCAAATAATACACGCTTAGTAGTGGTCCTAATATTATATATACAAGATTATTTAATCTTGTTTCACTTTGAAAATAAAAATGAACATTAATATGTGTTTTTCTGTAATTAAGTTTAACGTTTATTAACGTATGCACTCATACAATAATTCTTAAAACAACTTTAGACTGACCTCACTTGTAATTAAAGAAACGACCTTAAAGTTTATTGACTTACTTACTACATATAAATGTGAAGTTTTTTTAGTCAATCACGCAAAAACGGCCGAACAAATTTGGATAAAGTTAGGCACGCAGATAGTTTATAGACTGATTTAACTTATATGATACTTTTTATTCCGATAAATAACATATTTTTCATTTCTCTCTGGAACGCAGTCAAATAATCTTATGTTGTGTTTTCAGAGCTTCTTCAGGTAGACGGGTTCAAGGTCGGCAAGTGATATCTACGGTATTAAAAGCGTGTATAGTCTACAGAAGTCGCATACCATTAGGCAGGTCGCTTGCGGTATGCTAATTTGCTACCTTGATTGTATAAAAAAAAAAACCACGCAGACAAAGTCGCCGACAGAAGCTAGCGTATAATAAAGATTCCCACAGCAGTCGTTTTCTAAATTTAGTTATAGCGATATATTTTTATAATAATGCTATTTAAACTGCTATCAATGACACGTTATTTCCATTTCATCCAGAACTGTTTACGACAAAAATATCATTAAGTTTGATATTATTTCACTAATTCGTTATAATTATCATTATACCTAATGAACACGTATATAACTTCATAATAAAATAATACTATCATTATACGCTGCTAAATAAACCTAAGCCGATCGTAAATAATGATATCAGGAACAAATCTCCCATATATGGTTTCACAGAATACCCAAAGCCCCAAGGCAATAACATTAAGCGCCAATAATGCGGGATATTGTTTTGAAATATAAGCTATTTTCTTACTGTGTCTTAGAAGTGGCTCGGCTATTTTTTTTTCCAAAAAATTCATAATGTGCTCTCGAATAATAAAAAAGTTCAAAAAATCGTGTGCATGTGTACACCTACTCTCTAATAATATTTTCGAAAGTAAAAAGAAATATGTGTACTGTTTGTACGCATGTAAGAAGTTATGTATGCTTTATTGGCATAACGAAAAAAAACTGCAAAAATGTTATCCCGCTTACCAATAATAATAAAGTAAATCCATTTTACGGAGTTATTTTTTTTTAATTTGAATAAAATTGACACTTCCATAACACACTGCGCGCGAATTTCTCGATTTTACCCTCTGATTTAATTTGATTAAAATAATGTCCGTTTATTATATCACACCATTAAATTATTTATACAAAATTAAAACAAAATAAAGTCAGTGTAATGAATTTGCATTACTAGTTTTCATTGTAGGCTAAAAGTTATACCGTCTACTAAACGCGTCAGAAGAAGTATAACTTACAATTTTTTTTATGTGTAAACCAATATTTAATTTGATTTTGCTTTTTCAGAAAATTGAAAGTGAAATTTCCTTAATTTATCAAAACACGTGACTAAATTTTAATTTTAATATAATAAGGTCGGCAGTCTATTGTTAATCTTATCCAGTACGTCCAAATTATTTAGAATTATATAGGCTCGTATAGTAGAAAACTATCATATCTTGAACGGACACAAACACCCGAGGGACCGTGGCTGGTGGCTGGTGGCCGACGCAATAACATTAAGGCCTAATAACCCGAGATATTGTTTTGACACGTGACAGGAGATTTTCCAACGCGTTTACCTTGTCAGATTTATGAACCTGGACCCTTCAAGTCTGATATGATGTATGATGATTACAATTATTAGTGGTCGCCCAATGATCGAAACTCGACCAGCGACCTTTTAATCATAAACTATTTTCTGTTTGACATTTGCAGTATGAACCTAAACAATGAATAATATATCACTTGCTGTCACTTTTCATTGAGTGAAATTGACAATATTTTGGGGGGTCTAAGTTCAGTGGGGCTTATCGGGTTAGGATTCGCAGTATTAATTTAATATATTAGTAAAAGATATTATAGGTACATTTTAGCTTTTTGCACTCCATATAAACTTTAACCATGCCAAATTTCACAGTTTCCGTACACAAAATATGCTTAAAAAGGGGTCGAAAGCTTTTGCTTCACGTATTAATATATAGATATCGTTCACGCTGTAAACTAGTTTATTCAATCAATTCGAAATATCGGTTATTATTCTAATTTTTATGCTTATTTTAAAAAGCAAGCTGCATCTCATTTTTCCACTCATGTTAAAACCAGCTCTCCGCCGCGCTGTGGCCAATGCACTCGCGTTTTCGTCCGTGTTCTCACTTCCAGTACTTGGCTACAACTTGCTAGAGTTCTTAATCTTCATGGTTACTGTTCCGCTGCTTAGGGTTATAGCGTGAAGTTTTTTAGCCTATACCTTTCCTCAATATATAATCTACAAAATGCAAATAGATTTTTTTTTTATATGGCCGGTTGTTCCAGAAATTAGCGCGTCCAAACAAAAAGAGAGTTAATTAGGTCAGCCATTGTAGACTTCTCTCTACTCGGGGCAGTCCGACTAGTGGAATACCTTTTACATTACAGAAAATCGCAGCCAAATAACTTCTTGAGCTTCTTGGGCTAGGTGGATCCAATGTCGAAAACGCGATGGTGATACCTATGGTATTACAAGCGTTCATAGGCTCCGGTAGTCGTTTACCGTCAGGCGGGCCGTATGCTTGTTTATCACCATAATTCTATATAAGACAATCGGCGGCGTAGCGAAGAGTTGGTTAAGTAAATTTAGCACGGGTAAAACCGCGAGGCAAAGCTAATTAATAAGACACCTCGCAGTTTCATAGTACCGAGGAAAAGCTATAATAGGTCTGTATAGAATAGTCGACAGAGGGGCTTGTTCCGTAAGCGATAATACGTGGAGCTGGCGCTGAGCCAAGTTGTGGAGATAATTTGATAAAAACCAAGTCCGGTGGTGGAGTTTAAGCTATTCTATTGCCTCTATTATATGTCTTGTTGACAATCCGACGCCTCTACACGTTTATGTGTTCCTAGTACCGTTTACAGTGAAACTTTTGAAAATTATCTTTGACATTGAACTTTGATTGGCCATCATAAAATTATGCAATATGATGTGTCTCCTCTCTCAGAATTACTAGACACGCCCTACGATTGACGTGGGTTTGACACTGTCGACTTTAGAAAAATTTTTTAGCATAATAATATAATATAATTTAATATAAATATATAAATAAGTACTATAATATTCGCTCGTAGCTTACTAGTTGCTAAAGTTATTTAGTTTAATACTAAAACACTAACTAAAACATCCATTCAATAAGTACAGAGTAAAACTTCAGACAGGAAAAATAAAATGTTAAATATAATCTGTCTAGCTTCTCTAATTACTAAGACTAACCACTAAACAAAATTCTACTTGGTTTACCTGCGCGCACAAAGGCGGATTATAACTTATCAAAAAGAAAAACAGTACGGAAACATACGAGATCTTATTGCATTCGATACGCCGCTAGATTTTATTTTGCTAAAGTTATAACTTATTTATTATTATAGTCATTATTTTCATTTTATCTTTTTTTTTTTTATTCTCATTGAAGTGTAGTCCAAAGATAATTTTATTCATATTAATTTTAAGATATTAGGGTTTTATAAAAAAAATCTTCCAATTATTTTGTCAACTTATAATATTATTTTGTCTTGTTACTGTTGTTAGTTTTTTATTATTGCTACTATAATTTAATTTTAAATTTGCTTTGAATTGATTAATATATTTATATGTTTCCACGTACGGAGCTATGGGAAATGCAGTATAATCCTTTAAGTAACATACGCATCGAGTATACTACTTATACTTAATTATAATAATACTGTTTAATGTGTAATGTCGTTGAAGTATCCATTAAAATAAATAAATAGCTTAGTAAAGTTGTTAATTTGTTTGAACATATTTTCTATTTCCAAATAGATTTTATTAACAAATTAAAATACTTATAATTGGATTTATTTTTATAATATTTTATTATTATTATTATTAATAAAACGAAGTCAATATCAAATTTAATATGCAACCCTTTTTATGAATACTAAATAAGAAAGCATCTATATCATGAAATATATTATTATGAAAATAAACATACAACTACTACATACATAAACTTATAAATTTGTTATTAGCTACTTTTACGTTCAACTAATTATAACGAATTTATATACTCGTATATTACTTATTCGTATGATCGCGTGAGTGTATGTCATCGTTGCCTGCAGTTAGGGTCACATTTTATAAAATATATCGAACTGTACAAATTCTTTTGATAATAAATGTTTATTGTGACTCTGTTAATAACCTAAATAAATAAAAGTTGCGTTTAAAAAAAAGCGCGGGTTGTGGCGTTTTAAAGATACGTGTATTCCGAGTAAATTCGATAAAAACCCGGTTTACCTAAACTCCGCAGCCGCGGCCGTACATTGGATTTTAACCATATTAAGCGTTCGCTTTGTACCCGAGAAGCCTCTTTTTGGCCATAATAGTTCCACAATTCCCCCGTTCAGGCCGCTAGTGAGATGATTGTGTGAAACTGAATTAAGTCGTTCAACGTCCATTACCTTTGTTGTGAACTTTATTTGTGGAATTGAATTTTAATTCTACAGTACTTTGTTATTGAAATACTGAGCGTAAAGCCACGCTATATTTTAGTAGTTTGTAGTTAGTGTTTTAGATAGGACGTAATTAATTTATTTATTTCAAGTCATAACTTGATTAGAGCTTCGCAAAAGTACTCCATTCATCAACATACAGGAGAAATCAAACGACTGTCGAAATACTAATTGACTAACATACACACTGCAAACTTTACACGTTAGTCAATTAGCTTTTGCACCGTCAAAAGTATCCATGACAGCAGAGAAGTTTATAACCCGCAATTTGTCTCAATACGAGAAACGCCGTGTTCAAAAGCGACGTTATAAAATGCATTGGTTATTTTAAATTGTTCAATTTAAAGTCTGTCAAACTACAATAGACATGATTTTGAATTTTGAAGCGACGCAGGCTCAGTGGAACTTGTTCTGAAAACGCATCGATGAACGTTGATTCGAATAGTACAATAAACCCAATCTTTCGCTGAAAAAAATCATGATTTTTATTTTACAAGTAGCACGGGATAGAGACCGGCCTCACGGTAAGCACAGTATTTAAAAACAGTGGCAACCATCAAAAGATCAACAACAACTTGTCGCCAGACGCCGCTTCACGCCGGCCCAGCGGAAACCGAAACTGAAACATGTACCCGATGATCTCATTATTACAGACTGTTCACCATATATATATATATATGGTGGTAATTACCAGTCGGGCCGTACAGCACTAGAACCTTCTCGTGGTAGAGATTTTTGTTATACCCGTCTGGTTAGCTACCACTCCATGATGAAAATCTATCGCCAAGCACCTATAGCTTTATTCCAGCAGTTGGATTTGAGAGCTGGTGGTTCCCTTCTAGGGTTATCCTGCTACCATCTGAAGACACATTGTCACTTAACATCAGGTATGATTGTGGTCTTCCTATTCTTATTGTATTGGTGCCGCAAAAAGCACTAGCCAGAATCAATGATTTTAAGTTTGCGTAAAATTTTCCTGTATACAAAATCGTGTCTACTGACAAGATGATTGCTTCCTTGTCAGAACTATCCAGGGAGTTTTTTTGACATCTCCAAATGCATAGTTATAATCCACTGTACTTATGCACAATAACCAAACTATATCACGCAAAACGCTGCCAATATTACATAATATAGAGTCAAAAAATCTAAGTTAATGAATGAAAAATAAAAACCACAGCATGTCGCTTCAAGATCCCGTCAAAAACTCTCGTGATTGTGTTAAAAAAATAAAGTTATAATGTTTTTCTTCTTATAAAGTATTTTTAAAGAAAACTAGAGTTTAGAAGGTTACTTGCCAAAAGATTTCTTCATTTAATGAATGATTAATTTATTGTATTTTTGCTTTGTGGAGACCTTAATGCTACAGGGCATTGTCTTCTATATAAACAACGGTAAAAAAAAACATTATAGGTTATGCAAATGGAAGATTGTTTGATAACAATATAACGATATATCATTGTTATTATAAATAATTATGTATTCGTGTATATGACATACAAAAACACTCAACTCAAATAACAAACAAATTGTCTTTAATATTTTATCAGTCCCGGTGTTATTTTTCACTCCGAGTAAAAACATTTTCCTTATAAAAAATAAAACAACTACAATCCGCAAATTGATATGTTTTCCCCGCATCACGGGAACATCAAAGAAAAAGAAGTAGGTCTGTAGTCCGTACCAATAACGGGTGCCCTCTATCTCAAATCATGTACCTCTACACTTGAGGGACGTTCGACTGTGTGGTCCAAATGTAAGGGTTTATAATAATTTATAATATTTTGCTGTTCAAAGGTGTTTGTATGTCTTAGTTACACAAAAGTGTGAACAGTGGGACATCACTTTTGAAGTCTCGTAAAATGGCACCTCACTCTAGGATTATTCCTTATTACTTATGTAATTCGCAAGGATTTTGACGTGAATTTGCGTCCATATTGTGAAGTGATTCAAAAAATTGATAGATGAACAAAATCGGGGGATACAGTTTAGCATTGCAACTAGATATAACCAGATTATCGATCGCATATACAAAACATTAGTGGGGAACACTTATTATGAATATATATGGTGTTGAACTTAAAATTAAAAAAACATAATACAATGTCGGTCTAAACTCGTATAACCAATTTTTTTCAACATCAATCTATTAATACACATATTATAGTGTAAAGTGTTGCTGGGAACGCAAAAACTGAAAGTATCCTACACGTACTCACGTAATATAGACGGTCGTTTTCCAAATACAAGCACACCTCGATTTCTTTGCTTACTCTGTTGGTGTCCCTTTATTGATTAAAGGGCTTTTTCTCGAATCCTCATATCTCTCTATTAAAGTTTTATCTAATACTATAAGTGAATATTTCTTGTATATATGTATATGTGAACTTGGTTTCTCAGAAACGGCTCCAATGATTTAAATGTAAATTTGTATTTAGATACCGTTTTACATTCCATGTTTACCCACATTTTTTTCCTGTAAGACACCGAGCGCAGCTCAATCGCCCTAATAATATATAGTAATCGTTATAGATATAACTTTAATAGAGAGATCTCTATTAAAGTTTTATATAATCGCTAACGCTTATTACTTGCGAGTAGACTTATATAAAAAAGGGTCCAATAATCAATAAGAGGTTTAATCCCGCGGGCAAATGCGGCGACCTCATTGGCCGTCACAAATTGTCGAAACTCTTCACACAAGGTAAACTGATATAGGTACGTGAATATTAATTCTGCACTTAGCTATTTCTTGATTTATATAATTATTACATTATATAAATCTGATATAATATTCAAACTTAAACTAATATATGTAGTTAAAAACTATATATAAAAGATAGAATCATATAATCTGTTGATTGCATAGCGTAAACTTTTTTCCTTCCTCCCTTCCTTACCATGATCAGGGAAATTATTATTGCATTATTTGATCTAAATCAACCAATTCCATTTTTGGACGGCAGTTAAAGCGGTCTTACAGGACGTCGCTACGTTCCATTCGATTAGCGTCGTGTATGGTCGGCTCTTTCCGACTCAAAGTTCCTTTCTCAACATTTATCCTGAATGTTTCTGTCTTTACTACACACACTCCCTACTTTATATGTGTGTCAGTGTATTATGTTATGAATTACTTTGTAAATAATTTCATTTAAAAAAGGAACAATGATATCCACTTTTACAAATAACTACCTGAATATTTGTTCGTTTTTTATATTTACTTATATTTTTCTAAATATGATTTACACCAGGATCTCACGATGCCTCAATTTTTTTGGACTGAAATCTTCTTCAGTATCATTGTGATACGAAACTCGATGAAACGAAAAAGCAACATAAGAGACAAACACATATATCTATAGGGAAATACTGCGAGATAATGAGCTAGATAGAGTATAATAAACACTGTTATTGCAAGTCCTGATTTTCACAACTATGATCGTTGACGAATTGGCCTAGCAGTGTGACAACCAGACTTTAGGACTCCGACTATCGACCACTCAAACTATACATATAACGCTACCTACAAAACTAAATTCAAATATCATGATTTATATAAATGAAAATGTTATTAATAACTCCTAAGCACAGTACACTACACGTTGCGACTAATCAAAGTACACCGTATATACAATATACATAGTATGACCTAACGGTAAAATATTCGTACAATCGGCAACCAACTAATGTAAGCTATTACACGGCTTGTTTCGGCATGTTTTAGTACGTTTAAACTGAAAGTAAAGGCTGTAACATACCGCCGCGCAGCGCACGGCACGTGCTAGTTTTTATAAAATATACACTTTTATTTGCACTAAGGACCATACGTTTGATATAAATAAATAATTTTACATTCCAAGCACACAATAAACTTTTGCGATATTTTTTACTTGTACTAGTGATTTCAAAAAATAAAATAAACTTTTAGTTTCAGAAAAGCTTTCTGTATAACTATAATCGACTAGCTAGAAACGTTATCAGATAATTTAAAGATAAACATCATTACCAAAAAAAGGCATAAAAAATACTATTCTGGTTGGTTAGAGATTTTAATTAATTTTCATAATAATTATCAGGGCATTACCGTCTCAACACAGTACATTAGTCACGGATTTGTAGGCCGTGCACCGTGGGCTGTCATCTGCAATAGCCTTTAAACGTAAACAACGTCCGCGACCGTTTACCCACGAGGGTAGTTTATCACTCGCCTCCTATCCGCTCGTTGTTTTTGCGTCTGCCATTTTTTTACGTGCTTTTTAGCGTTTCAGCGTTTGATATCGCCATTGTCCATAACCTTTGTACGTTATTTAACAAAACGAGTCAAACGTTAATTCACTTTAAATGAAATGAGAAAATTCTGTACGTTTTCGTTTATACCGTAACATAGTAAAAGTACAATAAATATTTATCGACTATTTAATTAAGAATTCGCGGAGGATATATTTTCAATTAACCACATGTAGTTACTAGAGCTGTACCCGCGGCTTCGCTCGTATCATAGTTGAGTTAATGATAGTATTCGTTAGTAATAGATGTTGTTTGTTGTATTTTTTTACATCCTTATACTGATTTTTTTTTTAACTATGAAAATGTCTTTTTTACTTTCTAACTGAAGTGCTAAATACCAATTTTCATTAAACTATCTTCAAAAATGACGTATTAACGTATAAACTTAACGTATCAGTATGGAAAATATTGTACCTAGTGTATGATAGTTGTGATACAGTCTGACTTGCCTTATCTCATCATCTAGGACAGTTTAAATAATTGTCAATCAATCAGGCTCAAACGGCTGGAAGGATTTTAATTAAAGGAATAAAAGTCGATTGTGCAATAGAACATTGTCTACCAATAAATTTCTTACTGCCAGTTTATACCAGCTGGTATAAACAAATGAAATGTCAAACATTGATGATTTTGTATTGGACGATGGATTAAGTAATTAGGTTAAGTGTAATTCGTTTGTAATATATATGACTAGCTGACCCGCGCAACTTCGTCTGCGTCACATAACAGAGAGAGTGGGACGTAGACGGAGACAAATAACAATTGTCGTAGGCACCTACAATACAATTTATAGGTGCCGCCCGCCTGCCACAACATTCCGCTAAAATGCACGCGTATTTTTTGATTATTATTTTGCTGCGGAGTTATTTTAAAACTGTGATATCTCCTAAGATATTCATTGAAATCAAATTATTTAAAGGGTAATTTTATCCAAAATTAAATACTTATGATGAATAACGTATTTATTTCGATAAGGATTAATACAATGTATATAAAAACACCTTCGCAAATAATTCATTATTTTAGAACAAATTTTATTACCATAAAAAAGTTATATTGAGTAAACCTTAAAAGATAGCCTTATGCTATCCCGGATTTTTTTTAGAACTATTGAAGAGAAACAATTCCATCATACATCATTGTTGCGTAACTTTAATCATTTACGCAGCGCACGCAATGGAACTTTCAAAAGGAATAAATTTTCCCCGTTTTTGCAACATTTTTCATTGATGCTCCACTCCTATTGGTCGTAGCCTGATGTTATATAGTCTATAGCCTTCCTCGATAAATGGGCTATCCAAGACTAAAATATTTTTTCCATTCTAACCAGTACTTTCTGAGATTAGCGTGTTCAACCAAACAAACAAACTCTTCAGCTTTATTATATTAGTATAGCTTCTGGATGCAAAACATATTATGCCTGTTTATTGAAGAAGGGTATAGGCAATTCAACTTCACGCTAACGACTTTAAGGCGCAGAGCAGTAAACATGAAAGTCAAGTAATCTGGAAAACTGTAGGCACTTACGGTAGGGAGAACAATTGTTATTATAATAGGCTACACGGGTACTTTTGCGGCGCGATGTTTATCGGATAAAATTAACACGGATGAAACCGTGGATCACAGCTAGTATAAAACATGATGTTGAACCAATAATAAATTCTGTTGGGACGGAATATAAGAGATCTCAGTATTATTGTATTATTACCATCACGCCTGTATTCTTAAAGGCCTAGGCAGAGGTGTATGCTAATCTACTTGTACCCACAGTTTCCCGGATATGTTTTTCAGGTCTCATATAGTATAGGGTACGTGTCTATTGCCATTAATCGGGCACAAAGTCAAACCCCGAGCTGCTACTGAGAATTTCATAGAAATTGCCAATAACACTTTATTCGACCTGGGAATCGAACCCAGCACCTCGATCATAGCCGTCGTGCTTACAACTGCTAGGCTAATGAAAGATTAAATGTATATAAACTGGGTATATTACGCAATATATTATAATTTCAACATTTGCTGAAATTTAAACTGTTTCGTAACAAGCCTTGCGGCATTCATACAACAAAATAACAATTAAACCAACTATACACACATTAGTATTGTTATGCCCTTTACTAACGTACGCGCAATTTAATTTAAATATTAACTGATTACTTCTGATTTAATTTAGTCTTTCTGTGAATATTTGCTTGGAAATGCTTTTTTTTAATCCCTTACGCAAAAAGAGGGGTGTTATAAGTTTAACGTGTGTATCTCTGTGTCCGTCGCATTGTAGCTTACAGACGGCTGAACCGATTTTGATCTAGAGTTTTCTCAGCTATGATTCAAGAAAATCTGTTCAGCCGTTAAAGATTTTATGAGTTCTTTGCTAGTTCATAAATATATTGTGAGCATCTTCCACAGGTCTGATTGAGTCGAGATTTGGTATTCTGTTACCTCAATGATATTACAAAACCTTGACCTGATGCTGCAATGTCATCTGGAATCTGGAGGATGCCTAACTCCTCATCAACTTCGGTTCATCGGAATGCTCACAATGAATAAGTTAGGTACTTGAATTGGGAGTTTACTAAATTTTCAACTCTCATAACGAACCTAATGAAGTATTAAATAAAAAAGGCAAATCACTAGAACAATAATTTCAAACAAAAAATATTAAACATGATGCACAGAGTTATATTCAACAGCGTTGTGACATATAAAATATAGTCTAAACAGTGCTTAACATAAAATTTCCTTAAAAATAAGAAATAATTCTCGTCACTCTGGAGAAGCCTAACTAAATCAATAACACAATTTCCCTAAGAAACAAAATTAATAGTGGAGCGTTTTCCAATCTCTTGGAGCGTTTCAAGTAAAAATTATTACCTACTTTGTTCTTTTTTAAAATTCCATTACCTACGATATTGATATTGATCGAATCTGTTCATTGGTTTGCAAAACCGGTAACCTTGAGGATCTGGTTTCAAAAGCAATCGAGTAAAAATTGAACAGAGACGAGGCAAGGTCGCTCGCTGACGTAGCCGGCACAGTGCCGCGCGGCGGTGGACGGTTAATCAATTACTCGCTTGTTTTCACTCAAATTATCGTTCGTTCCTTTCCAACACCGTCACGTGGAGCCATAGAAAAGGTTTGATAAATTTACAAATATTTATTTAAATTAATCTGCCAAATATTATTTAGTTTCATTTACTTTAACAAATCAATGTTTTTTTTAAGGTTTTTATCTGTTGACATAGAATCTATCAAGCAACATTAATGAATTACATTAAAAAACACTGAAGCGGTATATTTATGTTGTTTGGTTCAGGTTTATGTTTCAAGCACGTCGGACGGATAAAGTACCTGCGTATATTTGGTCAGTGTTATTTTAAAAGAAATGGAAAAAGTACCCAAGAATAAAATACATAGCTATATTTGATGTAGTATAGAATATAAGATGCTTGTAGTGACAACCTACCCCTACGAGCTACTTGAGAAAATGGCGATAGCGAAGTAGTGATTACCGCGCTTGCCTCTCACCGCTGACTCGTACTGCAATGGTACAAATTACTCGCGAAACCAAAGCTTTTAGGCTTTTGTAGTGATTCGAACTCACGTCGATCGACACGGTGTACGCTACCGCTACCATTATTGCTTCAAAATTGTAATCGAATATAATTGTAATAAATACGATCAGTTCATTTGCAGTATATTTTATAAGAACAGTGAAAATGTGGTCCGTGGATTGTATGGCCACACTTCAGTTTCAATAGGCCAACGTTCCGGATCACAGCCGCTTAATTGGCCAATCGGCACTTCGTTTCCTTTTTTTTATTTATTGTTCAACATTCAACAATTCTATTAACACATTTTTCCATTCACGACATTTACATAACCCGTTTTATGATTGTGAATTATTTTATTTTGGTCTATTTGTCTCTTGAAAAGTTATCCCTCTGAAGAAACCATGACAAGTTTGTTCCTTGTGGAAGCATAAAAAATTGTAAATTCTATATATTGTAGTTATATAGAGGGCTTCGGATTTCTTTTAATCTAAATTAAATATAAATAAAAGGACACCGTGACAGACTGAGTGACTGATCTATCAATACGTAGCTCAAACCATTGAACCGATTGGCCTGAAATTTGGCACACAGATAGTTGTTATGATGTAGACATCCGCTAAGAACAGTTTTTTTAAAAAAAAATCACCCCTTTAGGAGTGTAACGGGGATTCTTATCCAAAATGTTAACACGGGTAAAACCATGGGGCACAGCCAATAATTAATCAAATTGACTGATTGACAAATAAACCAAAGTTATTAGCTTCATAAACAAATCTATATCTATATATTAGTGGTATGCCCGCGGCTCTGCACGCCTTTCTTTCTACGCAGTATTTATTTTCTGAGAAAGTTTGTATGTTTGTATGTTTGTACTCAATCACACAAAAACGGTTGAACGGATTAGTATGAAATTTGGAATACTGATAGATTATTACGTGGATTAACACATACGATACTAAATACTGTTGTTTTCTGCAAACGAAGTCGCAGGTACAGCTAGTTTACTAATAAAAGTAACAGTTTATTAGATTAGCTTGATAATATAATATTTAATCATGAGTTGAACAATGAGGAATGTTACTGTTACTCTCGTTTATTTACAGTATATATGTGCCGTTTTGTTCGATGACTTTCTGCAATGTTGTAGGTAGAGACATGATCCCGTTGCTATAGAAACTTTGGGACTTCTGGTCAAAAAAACGTGACAAATAGTTTTAGCATTCCTCTCTTGATGTTAACCTTACATAACCTAAAGAATTCTGAAGAGACCGAAACAGGTGAAAATCTGAAAGTGCAAGGTAAGGGCTATATGGTAGATGTGTAGAAGAACTATTGCAAAGGGAGGACCTCCGACCAGACGGGTGTTATGTCTGGCGAGCAGCTGCCCAACGTTTGTAGTCGGGTTCTTGTATATATACTCAATTGAAGAGTTAATTTCTATAGCGCGATGTAGGATGCGTCATATGTGGCTCGATAGATGTCGCTATGTGTCGCTATGTAGATGACGCTACATCACCCCCCTCCGAGACCGGAGGTCGATAGCAGGTTGAAACGTCCATACATCTTGTGATGCTTGCCGGGCCAGTGGAATGTTCCAGTGAGTCGGAACCAGATGCCGCATAGTTCACGGTGAGTCGAAACTGTCTGCCGTGATGCCCCAGTGAGTCGGGGTGATGCTGCAAGAATGCTCCAGTGAGTCGGAGTGTTGCAGTGCTGCGTAGTGGCTGGTTGCTGCGTCGACCAGGAGAGAAGTGCGTCTCTGCTTGCTAACCGGCCGAAGTGCAGTGTGCTGTGCCAAGGTCGCTGAGAAAGCTGTGGGTGATGACCAGGAATGCGCGTCCGCTGCATGCTGGTGGTCAGGATACCCGAAGTAGCCGTGTGGATGCTGGCTGGCTGTATGACTCGCTGCTCGAAAGCTTGTGGAAGTGATGATGACGTCACGATGTAGCTGTGCGAAGAAGGTTGCGCTGACGTTCATGCTCGGGGTCACCAGTGTAGAAGACATATATGGCAAAGGGAGGATCCTCCGACCAGACGGGCGTTATGTCTGGCGGGCAGCTGCCCAACGTTTGTAGTTTTTTTTTTATTATTATTTTTTGTGTTGTAGAACTGACTACACTGTTAGCCTTAGGGGCCCTATCGTCAAACACGAGCCAGCTGCGGCTTTTAGCAAGCTTCACCGGAACTTTAAATGGGGGCGATGCGCTTAGGGCACTCATTTTGCCGACGAAAAAAGTTAATAGTGAACGACCTTTTTCGCATTCGAGGGTGCCTTTTAGAGTGGCCGAACCTCGGCTCAAGGGCAAGAATTTGTACAGTTTCGCGTAATGCGAAAAATTGTCGCGATCTATTACTAATTTTACCAACTTTATAATCTTAGGAGAATTCGAGCTAACAATTTAATATAATACCTCATATGCAACGCTATACCCCTCCTCAACTGGGAGAAGGAGTGAAGACCATGCGTAATGTGTATTTAATAATCGCGAAATGCGAATATTTTCGGTAAAACCGCACTAAGCTAGCGGCAATAGTCTAACTAGCGCATTAATAAAAAATTGAAAAAAAAAAGGTCCCTTACAGAACACTAATAAGAATACCTAGAATTTGTCGGTGTGCACGTGTGTGTAGTTCACTACGTGTGTAATGTTGTGTGTGGGTATTACTAAGTGTTGCACGTATAGTGTAAACACTTTGTATCGCGCGGGCGGCTGCCTGACCCAAGGGCTTTTCACACCGAGGAACGGACCTATGGCTTGGTTTGTTAAAGCCGCTAGAGAGGGTGGACGTGACGGGTGTGCGGGAGCGAAGTTGACCGCCCGTCCTCTAGCGGATGAGAATTTCGGTGGTTACAGCGGGAGTAAGGAAAAGCGGTGGCACGCTCTGTTTGGAGAGACGGTGTCGGCAAAAGTAAGAAACGCGTTACGCTTTTTCGAGTTTTGGTCGGGCGGGTAACAGGTTAGAATAATTATTACGCGGCCGGCGTTTTCTCCGGCAGGCGTAATGGGGTCGGGAACATAAGTAAGCTGCCTTGTTCTTTTATTTAAGGTTTCGCGTGGGTTCGACGCGGTTGTCGAAATACGAAGCGAGAAAGGTGTTTGTGTAACATATGCATGTATACTTGAGGGAAGGTCCATATCTCTATGGAGATCCTCCATACGAACAAACCAGCGGGGCACCGGTAAGGCGGTGAAGGAAATTTGTTCATGAGATAGCTTGTAAGCGTTCCCAGTTATAACTTGGCATAAATGTGCGAACGCAAAATTACAGCAGCTATATGTCAAAAAAATGATAACGCCGACTGTTTGATACACATCTTGAATAGAGCAGTAAGCGTAATGTGTCTCGTGGACATTTTGCTTAAGCAGCACATAAACAGAGGTATGTCAGTACGGGCGAGGAAACGTCCAGGAGATGCTTTCCTTTTCCTAAACCAGATTGATGTGGCGTATAAAGGAGAGTTCTACTGTCTAGGGAAATTTATTTCACCTATTGATATTTCTGGTCGACACTTTTCCCAGGGGATCGGATTACCGAAGAGTTCAAGGGGATTGTCCTTGAGTTTTTGCGGTATCTGTGTGGCGGTTTTGTCGAAGAGCACCGCTGCGCTCTTCGTGGGGTTTATGGCTATTCGCCAGTCGTTAAACCACTTCCCGAGAGTGGTCACGGCTCTTTGGATTCTACATTTGAGGTTTCTCGTTTGCCTTTGAGAGGAGTATATGACTGTATCGTCAGCGTATAAGCCTACTTCAACTTTCTCTTCAAGTTTTGGTAGGTCACTGACGTACAGATTGAAGAGGCTAGGTGCCAGAATGGAACCTTGGGGGACGCCTGAGCGTATGGGATGGGGTGTGGATAGTTCACCTTCCACTCTGTAGCGAAAGGTGCGGTCTTTGAGGTAATCGCGGATGATTTTAACTAATCTATCGGGGACTTCGCGGGAGTACAGCTTGTAGACTAATCCTTCGTGCCAGACCTTATCGAAGGCCTTGGCTACGTCGAAGAAGACTGCCAGTGTGCGACGGGGTATAGATAACTCGGAAAAGTTAAACAAAATGTGCTCCGTGAGGCGGTGCACTTGATGAGTGCACGTTTGTAGTCAGGTTCTTGTATATATACTCAATTGAAGAGTTAATTTCTATAGCGCGATGTAGGATGCGTCGTATGTGGCTCGATAGATGTCGCTATGTGTCGCTATGTAGATGTCGCTACAGATGCACTAACATCTCCCAGCCAAACTCTCTACATTTTTGCAGAGTGGCTAAAGCTGTGTGTGATTATCGTGATGAAACATATTTTAAAATGTATCGAATTTCTTCATTAGATTCACTCATTTTTACAGAAAGAAAATCAAATGTTAAATAACGGGAAACAACTCTTTTTATTTTTTATTTTTTAGTGTAACCTTTTTAATGTTACCAAAACCAGGCAGATACAAATAGTACAAACAAAGAAATTTTATAACAAGTTTATACCTACGTTATGCGAAAACACTTTTTCCCCGATCTTATGTTTATTAATCATTTTCAACAGCAAACATTTTAATCACATCGTTATACAACGTATGAGATACAGTGACCCTAACAAATTTTCAATCGTAATTACCCCCATTTAGCGTATAAACGATACCATAATAACCCTTTCGTACAAAGCTGGGGTACATTATGATCGAAACGTAACCATTGTCCGTTCAAATCTACGTTTGATAAGCTCACTGCTGCCGCAAATGTCCACGAAATTAATTAGTCTCGGGTCAAAACGACCCGCGGCGACCTATTGAAGGTTAACGCTCGTGGGACAAGTTAAATGATATTAGCGGCAATAGTTTAAATTATAACTAAATTTGAAATCTAAAAAATATATCATATTTCACAGTAACTAACATAAGATAAAGAAATATCTTAAGAAATTTACATGTCCCATGTCCACCAGTTTTAAGATCGACCTAATATGTCGAATCGAGACTCTTAGATGTTCATTTTCTCAGCAGTATCTTCATTAATGTAAAATACTGAGTTGTATATATTTGACTGCGGTAGCTCCACAGCCATACCTTTTTCAACCATAAAAGTGCAGTAATTGGTCTGCTGAGTTTTGTTATAAAAGTTCTATAGTAAAGTGCTAAACTATAGTACTATTGCTTCTATGTACATAATTCCTACCTTCAATTAAAATTATTAAAATATTTTATATAGGTACAAGACATTATAAAGAGAAAAATTTGTAAAACTCATCGTGATTTATAGATCTGAGTGCTGGACAAAGAAAGTAATGAAAAAGGATTACACCTGACAGAGATTCGAATTTTAGAATCGATGTGTATTGTGACTAGAATAAATAGGATTAAAAATAATTATATCACAGGATGTAGGACAGTACCACCAGTGACAGATAAATTGAGGAGATAGTTATATAGCACATTTAGTTTTTATTATTATATATGGTTATTAGCACAGTATGGAGATGTCATGGGGATTGATAAAAAAGGAACCGATAAAGTCATGTATTGATTGTTAAAGATAAGTATGATATAACTTTAAAGGATGTGAATTCTGAGATGACAGCTGATAGATGAACACACATGCCGTGCCGACCCTGTTTAACGTGGGATAAGGGCAAAAAAGAACAAAGCAAGACATACATCGTTGTATCTTTAAGTACAAGCTTAGGCTGCATAAAATGAAGCAACTGCAAAAATTTACTAACCACGTCTAACAAAAAAACGATAAACGCCCGCTCTTGTCTTTTGTACTATATGTGAAATATAAGCTAACTACCGCAGGTAAATGTATCCGTAATTATTTCGGTCCTTAAATCAATGTGTTACTGATAAAAAACCATGGTTTTGTTCGTAGTTAACGGTCGTGAGGCACGAAAACCTGTATTCACAAGGAAGAATTGTACTTTTCATGTTTCCTGTAAAAACAAACGTTAAGCGCAAAAGTGTGGAATGTTTGTATGTCGTGGAGAAAATTTATTCTTTCACATATTTAATATTTTCCTGTAGTGTAATACAAAATTTTGTTTTATCGCGTTTCTAACTAATTAGAAAATATTACTTTGTAAGTTATATCTGATTTTTTTGGTCTAATTGTAAACATAATTATTCCTATTTTTTTTTCTATCTGTAATAAAATCCATATCCAAATCTTTGAATTTAATCACGCTATTAGCGTTGGTCTAATTAATTTCTGTACTATATAATATTTATATGTACATCAATCAAATACGTTGTAGTTATTTCATATTAGAATATTGTTTTCGTTGTGATTGTGCCCGACAGTGGAAGAAAAATAAAGTATTGCTATATTCATTATTTCTATACCCATATAAATGGTAATACAGAGAATACGTGTACTTATAAACGAGCGTTAAAAGTGATACTTCTCTTTATAGTCACACTCAGTGCTATATGACGCATATAATAAATAGGCTTAGCAAGCAACGTCATAGTTTAGAGGCTTTGTAGCGCGTTTAAAGAAATTGAACTCCAAAATTTATGATTACTTTGTAAAAACCTTTACATATTATGTATCGTTATCGTTGCAAATAATTGCAATATACGTACCTAATAAATGACACTGATTATAAAAAAATCAAGCCAAAAAGAATTATAAAATTAATTCTCAGTGGCAGTTTAAATAAATAGGGATTGCCAATTATATTCAGTATGAATTATTTACCCAATAAAATCGAAATGATTTGGTATATTGTAAACAGTAATTCTAAAAACACGAAATAAAAACTCTTTTTCGAAAGAAAAGGAAAAAACTCCTTCGAAGCGTGTTTATACCCAGTAAAGTAACATTAAGGTATGATAGTTTCGCGTTAAAAAATATTGTATATCACATAACGTACGATTACTGTGATGCTTATTACAACTAACGGTGACTTCCGAATAGTTTATTGGGCTAATTGAATTAATAGAGTACAGTCACGGAACTGAACCCCGTCAACCACTTGCGGTAATGCACCGATGGGGTATAAATATGGTGTAATGGGTCATGGGGTTGTTTGTGGATATAATGCGGTTTTAACCGTATTACTTGGATTATAAATGAGTTGACTAACCGAATACATTTTTATGTTCGAATACATTTTTATGTTCAATTTCTCTCGAAATTCCTTCAAGTATTCGCTACGTAGGTTTTACTTGGAGCAATTGAATACTTCTTAATAATCTTTTTTTTTTACTTAACTTTATGCAGACCTTGCATATACCTTTCCCTTGCTCCCTTGGAAGACTGGCAGATAATGCTTTTTAGCATTAAGTCCTCCATTTGTACTTTTTATTTTGTGCAATAAAGAATATATAATAACAACCACTTTAAAGATTTTTATTAGAAATACGTAGTTTACAAGAAAAATTAAATAAACACACTATTATTACGAACTAAAAATTATAAAACATTTCCTTTCTCCATCACCAGACCCTCGATACCAAGCCCAATCTATTGGACTCGTCAAAACAAGTCATATGAGTTTATTTATATTTAGCTTAATGCTTTAACCATATGAGCTTTATTATTCATATGAACTTAAATACTAGAAGTTATTATAAAATACTCATTGCATCTTTTAAACTTAGTAAAACAAATAAAAGTTTTTTAGGTAATTTTGTTAGGTTCTATAATAAACTTCCTAAGCACATTAGCGATAATTCAAGAATCATGTTAAGCAGGTTTTATTTTCGAAGGGGTATTATAGGGTGGCTGATTACGTGAATGATGGTGATGTCTGGATGTGATTCCTTCTCTGTACATCTACTGAAAATGATAATAACTGTATGTAATTTTGTACTGTAAAAACTAAATAAAAAAAGAAAATAAGTTGTTGATAAACCCGATCGAATTTCTTGTCGGTTCTTCTCAATGGCTGGGATGTTTTCCGAACCGGTGGTAGTGTTTTGACATTAATGAGTGCCTTCTTAGGGCCTACATTGAATTAAAAATATTTTAATTTGATTTGATTCAACTCGAGGGGTTTTCTAGTAGCCACAGAAGAGTTCCTCTATCCACCTCCTAGCTCCATCATCAGATTAGCTCCAAGATATCAAATTATAGATTCGTCATCCGAACTACATTTGCATAGGTACAAATTTCATTTCGATACGACAAACAGAGGTAGGTTAAAATTGACTTCTAAGATTTGATTGCATTCTTTGTTAGTTACAAGTGAAGTTACTATAAAAGCGTGTTAAAAACATTCCAATAAGTTTATTAATTAAAGTAGCTATGCTGAACTGCCTCATTAGCCCAGTGGTCGAAAGCGCGACTGCTATGCTCGAGGTCCTAGGTTCGATTACCAGGTCGAGTAAAGTGTTATTGAGATTTTCTATGAAATTCTTAGTATTAGTTTGGAGTTTGGCTTTGTGCCCGATTAATGGGAGTAGGCTCGCCCCCTATTACATGGGACCTAAAAACATACCCGGCGAGCTGTGGGTGTACTTTATTACACCTCTGCTGCATAACCCTTGGGGGATACAGGCGTGATGTATGTTTACGTTTTATATTTTTCTATTGAAATTATACGTCATACCATTTTCGCTTTGCGAGGTGTGTTGATGTATATGTTTTATGCTTCAATTTTGAATGCTATAACATGAAGATATATAGCCTATATTCGACCTTAATAATCCGGCTATTTAAGGTGAAAAAAGTTTTTCAAATCGGACTGGTAGTTATTGAGATTTACGCCTTCAGATATAAAAACTCTTCATATTTGTAATATAAGTGGGAACTATAAAAAACGGATGCTAATTACGCACTGACCTTTTAAAATAACCACAAAAATTATATCCATTTAATAGATTACATTGTGGTTGATTAGTTGAAATACCGCTGTTACATTTTGTCAGTCGTTTTTATTTATCGTTTCACAGTTTTTAATTAAGCACTGTTTATGGTGCTACGCGGTAGCGTTTAAATTTTATATTGTAGTTACACAGTGAAATAATGTGTTTTTCGTGATGGCCCTGTACTGTTTAATGGATATTTATGTAACTTGTATATAAATTTTAATACTGGCTACATTATATATAATTTTTTTTTATATAATAAAAGATACATGAAATAAAGAACGAGCAAATGGCAATAGCGGGGTGGTAGGGCTATTTTGCCTGACTGGGTCGCAACCACCATGCATGTGGTGAATTGTCCGTCATAGTGACTCGTTTTTGCGTGTCGCGTTTCAGGATCAGCCTGTGGATATCCAGTTAAATTATTGCAGGCCGACATGACAGAGCCTACCGTCGATAAATTATGATCTCTCTTGGTAGTCTCCGCTGTGATAGGATTATACTCAAAAACAAAATCAAAATGTTCAAGAAGGTTCATCAAATATGTGCTAGGCCCTTATTTTTAATCTATCGCGAATCAATCCCTCTCGAACCACTACGAAACACCACCGTAAATTACATATATCTCAGCGCTAGCCGAACGTCCGAAATAACGTAGCGCATACAAACAAAAAAAACGCGAGCTCACTGCCAAAGCACAAGCAGACACGAGTTCACGGCCAGAGCATGAAGTAGAGTGCACCTACGTACGAGCAGAGTCGTCGGACGAATCCGGCGGGGGGGGAGTCGCAGCGACTGCACAGAACGATTGCCTCCGCGCATACAATTTGCCAAGCACAGCGATCGCGGCATCGTACGGTGCGACTAATGAACTTATTCCAAACAAAACATATTTAAATATTTTTTATTCAATTTAGACCCTAAGAAAGCACTTATGAATGTCAAAACACTACCACTGGTTCGGAAAACATCCCAGTCCGACCGACAAGAACCGACAAGAAACTCGATCGGGTTTATCAGCATCTTATTATCTTTTTTAAATAACTTTTACTGTGGTTATCAGTTATAACATAACTTTTACTATAATAATAATAATAATACCAGTCTGTAAGTGTCTCATTGCGGGCAATGAGATCTCTTCCCAAGGGAAAGGCACTGGCTTAACCACCACGCCAGCCTACAGCGTATTGGCGATTTGAAACGATGAGATCAACAGTTCTATATTTTTCCCACATACTATGGTACCACAAGAACAAGCGTTCACACCTAACGATGTGTTCCTACACCGTCAACCGATAGGATATAATAATTCGGTCTGTAATCCGTCACGACTCGATACTATCATGCTGGCCTGCAAGCCTCTTTGCAGTTAGATATACACTGGTTGATTCCGAAATGCGATAAAACAAAACAGACGCACTGCACCAGGCTTATCACCACACATTTATATTTATCTATAATGTACTGTAAATCTTATTATATTATGTAAGCAAATATATGTAATTGGTTTCTCGGAAACGGCTCCAACGATTTCCATGAATCTTTGCATTTAGATAATGTTTTACATTCCAAGTTTACATAGATAGTTGTTTTTTTTTTTTTTTTTCTTTATAAGACACCGAGCACAGCTTGGTTGCCCAGATTTTAGTTTTAATTTGTCACTTGCTTACTTATTGAATAGATGTCATTCCGTACAGTTTACTTTCACCCAAGTCCTGTGAAGCTGAAAAAACTGTCTGACGCTTCAGGGACCTTATGGATAACAGTATGTAGTCAGTTCTAAAAAAAAGTTGACTTTCCTTGTTCTCCATGGAAATAAACTTTTTTGAAATATTTACTAAAAAAGTACAAGCCGATTTCAACCATCACTAACCTCTACCCTAATAAGGAAATGACTTGAGGACAGAATATTATTATTATTTTGAAGCAATGATGGTTCAGTATTAGATAGCATGTACGGACGCCGCGTCGATCGACGTGAGTTCGAATCCCTGCAATGAGCCTATGCTTTCGGTGAAGAAAAAAATCGTGATGAAATCCTAGCATGGTGGTAGGGCATTTCCTAATACCCGTCTGGCTAGATACTACTCTCAAGTTAAAAACTCGTCGCCAAGCACCTATAGGTGTGTTCCGACAGCTACATTTGAGAAACAGTTCTCCGAATAGGTATATCGTGTTACCATCTTAGGCCACATGCCACATCTTCACTTAAAATTAGGCAAAGTTATGGCCAAAGGCTAAACCTACAATGAATTATTCTTAATATATAAGAATGTTCATTTGTAAAAAAAATCTGGTGCCACACATTTGGTTTACAATAAATCGCTATTACTAATACCACACGGACGAAACTCTGAGAGCGATATCGATTACGTAACCCAGAAGTTATTGCCTGCCCTTTCTTATTATTGACAGTCACCGAGCAGAATCATCTCGGAACATTTCCCTAAGAAGATTACTTCAATATTCAGTTAGTAATATTATGTAAAAGATGGAGCCTTTGTAATATAATTTAAACCCAGTCCGTTAATTTCTTTTAGAATGATTACATTAATTTATCCTACTTATTTTGCTCTAATATATACATTGATATTTACACAATTACATATGGAGTATAATGTAGTTCACTGCGTATAAAAAAAAAATTTCATATATTTATGTTAATACACTATCAATTCGAACACAAGACAATTTTTAACAAAGAAGAAACAAATATAAATGATTCGGGAGAGTTCCCTGGTGTATCTTCGAATGTTGAAGGTGCAATGCTAATGAAATTAAAATAGGACTACCCTTGAGGTAATCCGCTATCCAACAAAAAAATAATCATCGAAATCGGTACATAAACAAAGAGTTATGGCTGACATCCAAAAAAAAAACTTATACATCCGAATTGAGGCTTTTGTTGAAGTCGGTAAAAAAATACAATACATTGGAAATAGTAAAATAAGTAATGGTCAGTAAAATAGAAAACTATAAGAAATATAATCTAGAAAGATTAAAAGAATTAATGTACTTGGTTTTAAAATAATAAAAAACGTACACACCAGTAAGAAATAGGTATAATGTAAAAAAATATTAAAACGAATAGAAATTATAAACGTTATAAGTTATAACAGTATAAGCTGTTATAACCACATGCCACTGTAACAGCACGTATAAGAATAGAAAAGAGCAATGTTAGTAGAGATTCCTCGCATTTATTAGTTTCGGGCAAGTGATAACTCCGGCCGCGGGCGCGAGCGTGCGGTTCAACGGACTCCCGAGGGTCGGAAGATAGACCCAAGCTTATTAAAGCGTGGAACAATAAATTTGAAATAAAGGATAGTTATGCAGTTTTCGTGTTTGCCACTCTATTAATAATACTTCATTAAAGTAACATTTCATTTGTGTAGAATAAATAAAACCTTATTTTGTACGTATAAAGTAAAAAGAACTTCACTTGGAGTTTTTGGCGGGATCATCAGCTGAAATGTTATGCTTTTTATTTATATTCAGTAACTTAGGTTTTTGCGTGATATAGTTTGGTTATTATGCACAATTAAAGTGGATTATAAAAATAAACTGGAAACATGCATTTTGAGATGCCACAAAAATTTCCTAGATAGCTCTAACAAGGGAGCCACCATCTTGTTGGACTCACATTGAATATTAGAAAGTACTACGAAGACTTAAACACATTGACACTGGCAAGTGCTTTTCGCCGCGCCAAATCAAGAAGAACAAGAAGGACTTCACTTTACTGAGCTCTTAATTTTTTTGCGATCTTACTGCACTGGTAACCTTAAGGGCCCTGAAGTCGCAGAAGATGTTCACAGTTTCTCTGGGCTTGGGAGACCTCTTAATATATCATATTGTTTGTTTGAACACGCAAATTTCTGGAAGTACAAAATAATGTAAATTAAATTCTCACAATACGCTGATAAAGTATATAAATATAAAATCAACACTGTGCACAATTTGTGCGAAAAATGATCACACCTCAAAATCAAAATTTTTATATTTTATAAAGTAGCTCAGCAAATTTACGGTACTGTCTGCAATGGTAAACACAGTACAATCCAAATACAAAGGCGACCACTCAAATAACTGGTAATGCACAGACTCATCCCGAAACGCGTCACGCAAAAGCTATTCACTATAACCGAGTTTTCCAGTCCAGTCGGGCAAAACAACCCAATACAACCTGCATATATTTAATGGAATGAAACTTCACGATTATAACATGACAAACTTTTTTTAAAAATTATATATTGTTTAGACGCGTTAATAAAAAAAATTGTGTGAAAGTATCATTGCTCGCACACAAGATATTGTAACAAAATTTCTATACTATAAAATTGTTTACTAAACCTCGTTTTATAGTGCTAAAGATGATTACCTAGAGGTCATGCAAAATATCGAGAACTGCAATAAGTTCTATTTGATATCGGATATCTAAAGCAGCATTAACAGGCTCTTACCAAAACTGGCTTGGCAGGAAGGATATCGCGGGCAGTCAAGGTTAGCGCTGATGTGCATCATAAGGGGACCCCCCAAACCTACACCTGGGTCGCAAGTCCCGGGAGCTACTCGTGTTTCCCTCTCCTTGCCACACAATGGACCCGGCTACCGCGCGGTGAATCCATGGAATGCTAAAATGTCTGTCATATGGAAGTGAAATTATTTAATTAACTTTTTAACACAATGTTGCTTATAAGTATACGAAACGATGACAGACGTAAGTCAGTTGTGGTGTTCGACCGTTCTGACATTTGCGATTTGATACATCATCATCATCGTTATATTAGGTCCTTACATATGAAATTGGTGTTTTGTTGAACTGATCACTTTGATCTCAAATATCTGACGTCTGGTTAGATATTCCAAATTTAGTCTTGTGTATTTGTGTTTCGAATTTCGTGATTCATTTGTTTTCGCACCATTTTATTTTTCTTTGGCATCGTTCTTTTCACAAAATAGAAAATTTAAAATATCGCCTTATTTACGAATATAAGTTCCATTGTGGTATCAGCGCTGCAGGATCAGCTCGAATGATTAATTATGTGTATGGGAAAGCTACTGTAAAAGAAAACACGGTACGTTTTTGGTTCCGACGTTTTCGTTCTGGAAATATTGACCTACGAAACAAACCCCGTGGACGGCCGAAAACCCTAGTTAAAAATGAAGAATCAAAAGTGATCGTTGAAGCGGATTATTATCAACCCACATTATTCACTTTAAACAAACAGGAAAAGTGAAAAAGCTCGAGAAATGGGTACCGCATGAATTGATTGAAGCTCGCCAACAAACACCTATTGAGTTCTGCATTACATTACTCAACCGTCATAATAATGAGGGAATTTTGAATCGTATTGTTACTTGTAACAAAAAATAGATCCTTTACGACAATCGGAAACGCTCATCACAGTGGTTGAACCCAGGAGAACCGGTCAAATCCTGTCCCAAGCCAAAGTCGTCTCAGAAAAAGGTACTGGTGAGTGTTTGGTAGACCAGTGCTGGTGTCATACACTACAGCTTCGTAAGATCTGTCTAGACGATAACGGCAGATCTGTATTGTCAACAATTGCAAACAATGATGGAAAAGCTAGCCGTTAAACAACCGAGACTTGTCAATATCTCAAGCCCAGTGCTGCTTCAGAACAACGCTAGACCCCATACTTTATGACCGACGGTCGCTAAATTAGAGGAACTGCGGTTGGAATGTCTCCGAAACCCACCATATTCCCCGGACATTGCTCCAACAGATTACCAACTTATTCGGAATTTGGACAATTTCTTGCAAGGAAAATAAATTCAATTCCGATGAGGCTGTCCAAACTGCCTTCAAAGATTTTATTGATTCTTGCTCCCACAATTTTTTCAGCAACGGAATCAATGAACTACCTTTAAAATGGCGAAAGTGCATAGATAATAATGGTACATACTTCGATTGATTAAATGTATAATTTCATAATATTTTTTTCATTTTACTTTTACCATATAAAACGCCAATTTCATATGTAAGGACATAATATTAAAACGTGAAGCAAAAACTTTCTACCCCTTTTTATGCGTATAGCATGCACGGAAGACTGCGAAATTTAGCATGGTTAAAGTTTTTAAAGAGAAGGATTGCAGAAAGCTAAAATGTATCTATAATATCTGTTACTAATATATTAAATTAAATAAATTAATACTGCGAATCCTAACCTGACCAGTACCATTGAACTTAAACCCTCCAAAATATTGACATTGTCTCTCAATGAAAAGTGATATAATATTCATTGTTTAGGTTCATACTGCAAATTTCAAACAGAAAATGGTCTATGATTAAAAAGTCGCTGATCGAATCTCGATCATTGGACGACCGCTAGATGAGAATTTCATAGGAAAAACCCAATAACACTTTGCTCGACCTGGGATTCGAACCCAGGACCTCGCACATAGCAGTCTTGCTTACGACCACTAGGCTAACGAGGCAGTTAAAATATAACTGACAATACTGTTAAAATCGCAAGTGAGTGGAGTGCACATGAAGAAGCCTATGCTCAGCATGGAGGCGATTAAAGGCTGATAATTATGATGATGTTAGAAAAGTATTTAATGACATTTTAAAACAGTTGTAAGTAATTTAATATATGTACAAGGAATTCCAACTCTCCGTCCAGGATAATCATCCGTTTTCTTGGCTGTGAGACGGCCGCGGCAGTAAAAACTTGTCATATTAAACACAACTAAAGTAATTATTTAGCTATAATTCGTAAGCGAGAGCCGGACGGACGGCTGCCATTCTTGTCTGAGGAGGGTTTTACTGTTCACAACTGCAGTAAACAGTCCCTACGCATAAAGCGTTATGTTGTTTCTAAGTAACTAACTACATATACCTCTCTACATTATTATTATATAATAAATATCTAAATACAAAAAATTAATCTTTTTTAAAGAAAATACACTTTTTAATGCAAAATCTATTTATTTTTATTTATTAAGTAATTTACTACTATTTAAGGACTGTGGCTACGACCTTTTATTTTTAAATTTGTTAATCTTGTTTGCGAATTTGGTTGTGTGTTGTTGTTATTATAAGTATAACTTTTAGCAATTATTTCAGAAGTTAAGAAGGCACCTAATTTTTATAATTATTAATTTATTGCAAAAATTAAAACAAGAACATTAAAGTGGTAAATATAGATTTTATGGTATAAAATTATTTGAATTGGCGTATTAATAGGTAGTGTATAAATAATACAGTAAAAAAAACAGAGGATAGCGTTTGTATAGACAAAACACCGTTCGAGTTTCATTTTAATAGATACTAGTTTAATATAATACTATAAGGAGAAACTGAGCTGAGATGTTTATCCTACTGTTTTACTTTCTCTAACACTCAATCACTTTAATATATACAGTTATTATAATGACTAAAATAAACGATAGTTCAAGCTTTGATTGTGTTTTCTACACGGCGCCGCTCTCCGAAGCCGGTCCGTCAACACGCTGCCAGAATGTTGCCGACGACAGCTACAAAACTCACTAACGGCCAAAGTTTTTAAGCGCGCTATAAATCTACACGTGTGGAGGAGTCTTTATGAGACCGCAAGCTGAGACTGTTTGCCCGTTTCGGTTCTATTGATCTCGGGATAAATTTCCGATAGACGAGTTGCAATATGAATTGGCAGTCATTAAGTAATAAAATTCCTTATCATGCTTTAATCTTGTATTAAGATAAACAAACATTACTAAGGAGTTCATTAAGATTAAAATGATAGCTGTTATTTTATTTTAAATCGCCAACAAGTGTTCACATAAGACGAATCATAAGGATGTACTTAAGCTTTCAAAGTAATTTAGGAATATTTTATTACGAGTTTTTTTAAATCTACTAATTACAAGGAAATTTAATATTTTTGATTTTTTTATAATATTGTTTTATATATTACAAGCTTTGCCCCACGGTTTCACCCGTATCAATTTTAAACAATTTTAGGCAATTTTTATACTTTGTGCAAAACTTTCGACATTTTTATAAGGAACATTAATAGTAGTTTTTGAGTTTACCCATTACAAAAAAAAATACCAAAAAAACAAATCTTTTCTCTTTATATTATTGGTATAGATAACATCTTTAATCTTCATAAGAAAGAAATGAAACAGGTAAATTACTTTTTTAAACCGTGAGACCTTATGTACTAATTCGTATATAAAAAGGCATTTAAATTGGCCATAATTGTTTCTTCAAAAGTCATAAGGATTGACTCGTACACTAGATCCTATAAGATTTTTGAACCAAGTTATAAAATATCAACACTGTACTAATATTATTATTACTTAACATAAAATTAGCTACTATTCTAATAAAATTCGAGCGCAGTAAATGTTATAAAATTTCAAACAGAATCATAAAGAGACAAAATGTATGAACAAAGTGTTTTACCGAATGTTGGCAAAGCGGGACGCCGAACAACTCCAGGCCACGGTTCGACCGCGGCACCCCTGTCACGTATATTTGTCGGAACTTGCACAATGAGCGCTGACAGAGTAGTAAGTTGGCGAAATATAACTAGTTTAAAAGAAACCGGGCGCGGCGCGACGGTGAGTTGACGAGTTCTAGTCGCGTTTTCTGCGCTTTTACGTTATTTTTGTAAACGGAGACGGAAAAGTTTTCCGAGATTTTTTAAATAGCATTTACTTTGTTATTACCAAAAACTTATTACTATAACATTGATGTACCGCAGCTATGTTTAATATAATTTTGAGGAAGGTTTAAAAATCAAAATCAAACATACTTCTTCTTCTTCTTCCTAACTTGGTAACTAGTCCTTCAAGACCATTGCTACCATTATCAAGTGAATATAGTGTCCTGTCTTATGACGATCTCAGTATCCTAACAAGATGGTGGCTCCCTTGTTAGAACTTTCTAGGAAGTTTTTGTGGGATCTCGGAATGAATGTTTTCAGCTTATATTTATAATCTACTTCACTTATGCACAAAAACCAAACTATATCACGCAAAACGCCACCAATATTACATAATATAGGGTCAAAACCTAAGTAAATTAATTAAAAATAAAAACCACAACATGTCACTTCAAGATCTCGCCAAAAACTGCAAACATACTTTATTCAGTTAAGGTCATTCAGAGGCATTAAATATCTGTAGCAGAAGTAGCAGGCGTGTGCCGAAAAATAGTTAAAATTTTTATATAAATACCAGTAAACTATAAGTAACTAAATAACAGATATACGTAAATCAGTGTACCATATTTTCAGAAAGTGGTCCGTGTTCTTATACAATATGTATTAAAAACCCCGTCGGATCCGTGAAGGTGTTATTAGGTATCAAGATTATATTCTGTTTATGTTATCTATCTCAGATTATAAGTAAAAAATTACGCCCAATAAAATGTAAAAAAAAAATTACGAGGAAACTTACAGGCGGCGCGGCCCAGGTTACCGCCATACGATCAAACAAAGGTGTGCCGCGCCGCGGCTGGCGAAAGTGTTATCACGTTTTAAAATTTGCTAAATTTTAAGGAAACTAAAACTAAATAAGTCAATTATAAATCGCAATAACATTTTCATTTTCATCCTACTAATATAATAAATGTGAAATTGTGTATGTTTGGATGTTTGTTACTCAATCACGCAAAAACGGCTAAACGGATTTAAATGAAATTTGGCAGACAGATAGTCTACGACCTGGAATAACACATAGGGTACTTTTTAGCCCGGTAAAAGTCATAGTTTAACCAGTGTTACCCTACAAATATAATAAATGGAAAGTTTTTATGTTTGTTACTCAACCACGCGAAAACGGCTGAACGGATTTGAATGAAATTTATCACACAGATATTCTATAACCTGAACCTAGGGTACTTTTTATCCCGGTAAAAGTCATTGTTTAACCACTGTTATTCTACAAATATAATAAATGTAAAGTTTGTATGTTTGTTGTTTGTACTGTTGTAAGTTTTATTGGGACGGTTAATGTGTTGGATTCATATTGACAAATATAATGATAATACCATACAAACAGTGATAAACCCATGTATAATTTTCTTTTGCTTTGTCGTGTTCCGACATCAGCCGTTGCATATACAGTAATATAGCGGGGTGATAGGGATCGCGTCCACCATACACATAGTGACAATCCCAATAATGATTTTCTTTTGGTTTATCATGTTCCGAGATCTATCTATCTGTGTATACCCAATAATACGCAGACGAAGTCGCGGGTACCAGCTAGTAATAAATAAAAATTGTTTTTTTTTTTTTGTAAATTCATTGGGGTACCTACCTATATACCCTTTTCAGATTCGACGGGGTTCTTTTTATAAATATTGTATAGAAAATATCACAAAAATAAGATAGATTATTCATACTCAATTATTTTAAGGTTCTGTACCCCAATCACTTTGTTTCCCGTTGCCTGTCTGTCTGTTCGTGTTCCCTTTTTCTGACAAACAGCTTGAGGTAAAGTTAAAATTAATATCGAATACTAAGATCAACTGAAGAAGATTATACGTTTTTTCTTGGCCCATACGAGTTGCAAAATCTTAAAACAAAACTTAATATTTATCTATTATAGAAAAAAATATCTTTAAAGAGTTCGTCGAATTCATATTGTAGATATACCTACAGGTTCATTTGTACGAAATTCACAGATTTTACCCTCTAACTTTTTAATATTTTGAGTAATGAGTTAGGCTTATTATTTTTGTCCTAACATTGTTTGATCGGACGTATATAGCTGGGCTAAAAACAAAGAATCAGTCGAGCGCATGCAGCCCTAGAACCGCAGGATGAATATATACAATCTAGATGTAGGTATAAAATATTATTGAAAGTTATATTTTCAAACCAAAACAACAATCGTATTTTGTGCCAGAAACCGCCTACGACTTTGCATTAATTAGATACAATAAAAAATTAAATAACAATAAAATAGTATAACCTATTTCACTCGGGGATAATGTGGTTTCCTATTAACATTTAGAATCGGACTAGTAGTTCCAGAGATCAGGAGAAAAACATAAAAACTTTGCCTCTTATAGATCTTCTATCTCAGCGTAGATAGGTAACGTACACACATAAACAACAAGGTCATATACTCATCACGAAAATCTGTAAACAAAGGCTGGGATTACACCAACCGAGACAATAGGTAATTCAGTGTGAGTCTTTTTATTTTTATTTCATTGTGCATATCTTTATATTAAAGCGTGAAGGAAAAGCTTTCGGTACCTTTATAAGTGTAATGCGTGCACGGAAGACTGTGAGATTTGGCATGGTTAAAGTTTATATGGAAAAGGAGTGCATAAAGCTAAAATTTATCTATAATATATGTTACTAATATATTAAATTAAATAAATTAATACTGCGAATCCTAACCCGACCTTTGCCATTGAACTTAGACCCCCCAAAATATTGACATTGTCACTCAACGAAAAGTGACAGCAAGTGATGTAAATAATACTCATTGTTTAGCTTCATGAATACTGTAAATGTCAAACAGAAAATAGTCTATGATTAAAAATTCGCTGATCGAATTTCGACCTTACGGCGATCGCTAGTATACATAATTTTGCCAAAGTCACTTATTAGTCAATTATTCTTGTAATCTTCAAACATAGCTCAAACAAGATGGCGGTTCAAATCTAACGGTGTTTTTGTAGTAATTTAAAATGCATTTTCCTAGCTGTCTTATGATCCACTTCACCCGTGCACAATATCCTAACTATATCACGAATAATACCGTCAAAATTAAATATTATAGGCTGAAATAAACTAAGTTAATGAATTAAAATAAAAACCACCAATGATATATCAAAAATGGAGATTTTGGCGGGATTTTAAAGTGACATGTTGTGGTTTTTATTTTTAATTAATTAACTTTGTTTTTTTTAGACCCTATATTATGTAGTTTGGGATATCACAAAAACTCCCTAGATAGTTCTGACACGAGAGCCACCGTCTTATAAGAAGACCCTACTTTGCGTATAAGAAAATTTTTCGAAGACCTAAAAACATTAACACTGGAACCCCCACTTTGTATATTGGCAAATTTTACGAAGGTTTAAAAACATTGACACTGGCAAGTGCTTTTTACGGCACCAAAACAAGAAGATATATCAAAAACTCCCTACATTATAATTCGATCAAACCAAATTCGATTAGTTTTTTTTTTTTATGTTTGCCTAAACACAATGCAATCTAACAACAAACTGCACACTCATCCGACAACATTTAAATGAATAATTAACTCCGTAGCGAACAGTTGGAATTGAAAACTTGTTTAATTTGCGGCGTTAAGAAGTGTCCCCGCGCTACGTAGCGCTTAGTCACGTAGCGACTCTCAAAACTTGCTGCGTAACAATCGTTACGGTATTCCCGTACACTGGACGATAGACGTTGGTCAACTTTTTTCATTTTGATTTTTCAAATCAGTATATTTCTATCTGTACATTTTTTATTTTTCCTTCCATGTTAGATAGCCTATTATTAACGCCACAGACCGCAAATTTTTGTCTGGCAGGTCTCCATTTACCTCAACAACGATTTAACCGATTTGCATTAAATATTATACACGGGAAATAACTCAATTAGGTAACACTGAATTAAATCTGGAAATGCAGTTCAATAGTATAAAAATAAGATAATTTCCATAATAGCAAATATTTGTTTATATCAATCGTCTTCCGTAAAATCGATATTGAATTTTGCATAAATTTAAACTACCTATTCATTAACATTACCATAATTGAAATTGGTTTTAATTCGAGACTTTTATAAAAAAAAGGGTTAATTATATAACTAGCTTTGCCCGCGGTTTCCACTCGCGTCAACTACAGAATGCCGTCGGTCGGGCGAAAGTGCGAATCGTTTGGCCCTCTCCCACCCACAGCGGTACACCCGCCGATTATTTTAAAAACAAAAATGCTTATTGTGGGTAATCCTTAACAAGATAGATATATGTCGTCTTTGACTTTTTTGTAGGTCATTTTAAGATTTAATAATAAATATTTAGTACATTAATTTGATATATCTCTTATGGTTTGCTCGACGTAAACCATTTAAGCGTTTCAAAAGCGTTTGTTTTTTTTTCGAATTGATTCACCATTATCGTCACTACTTATTTCGTATGTTATTTTATATGACAAAATATATCCTATAGCCTAGCCAGATAACATAGTTATGAATTTTTTAAAAGGCCATGTATATCAGATAAGCGGTGTTCGCGTGATAAGAACAATTAATCGGATAGATAGACGACGAAGACTTTGGATTTTATAATATAATAGATTTTGTAGTATAACATATCAGAAAACACAAAGACTATTTCAAAGTTTCCAATTATTTTTAGATGATAATGTCTGACAACGATTCAGTGATGTGTGTGATTCAACGAATGTGATGTGAACGGTTCAACAATCCCAGCCAGAATGTCTTTCGCTTCTTTTTTTAGAACTGACTATGCTATTGGCCTTTAAGGGCCCTATCCAAAAACAGAGCCGCTTGATGGCCTTTACAGTTGGTTGTGTATTACGATTTTTATACCCTTCCACTCAGTCCCGAGCAAGAGGGTAGGCAAGAATATCTAAGAATACTATATTTCTAAAACTCTTTCAATAGCAAATTAAAAGTACGTGTTAAGCATTTTTACATACGCCTAGCATATTCCTTTTTCGGATTTACGAAAATCCATCGAACGATGGAATACCAACATTTTATATGCATCTATCAGTGTACGCTTGCCTTAAAGCATTACTATCTAAATCGGATTTTTTCAACTTCTCTCCCCGAACACCCTTCGAGTGTCATCGTACGTAATGAGCTTCCCGTAGAGCCCTGCGCTTAAACGTTTTCGCAGTTTTAGACCGTTATCGATTTAATTTTAAATAAAAATTGCAAACTCTCGGTGATTATTTTTTATTTATCTCCTTAACAGCCTGACTGCGACGATAAATGCAGACGCCCAGCTGATTGTACTTTATATAAAAAAAAAGCTCAGAATAAGAATGACAAAATCAATCTAATATAAGCACGCACTGAACAGTGTTAGTAAAGGACCTTTAAAAAACATTCATGTATAATATGGTCCATAAGTTCAAATATCATTATTTCACTTTCAGTTTCTAAAAAGTATAAGTATTGAAGTAAATACATTTCAAAGTCATTAGATATGCAATCACAGCGAGTTAATCTAAAATTAATTTGTGGTAACATTTTAAACTGTAGTAAATTTTCTGGCAATATTTCGAACGAACCAATGACAACGAAGTTTTACGTCTCATGTACCCATATATCCAAATTATTCACAAGTTTTTAATAAGCTTCCTCTCATAAACATAATAGCTACCATCTATTACAAATATGAAGGAACTAAAATTGGTAATAAAAACATCGAAATATTTGACCCTATTTGAAAAACTAAAGATAAACAGTCGCAATCCATTAAAATAACAATGTCAACTAGTAACCAAAGCTTCACTCATGTCAAAATATCTAACGTAGAACTACCGCGGTAATCCAATTTGCAATAAGTTCGTGCAAAGTTGGCCCGACTCGGCCAGACTTAGTGATTTAAATTTACAACTTGGTCCATCCCGGAGGCACACTTGCAATTTTAACGACCGCGCTGAACTTTAAATCAGATCTTGCTTTTAAGATGCGGGTAATAGTGAATTTTAGTTCCTTAATGTCTCTAAAACTTGCACGTCGATAGAGTTTGTTTTAAATAGTTTTGAAGACAGGTAATTGCATTTACTTGAATGTTAGTTAATGTTATGTTGCACAATCGCATCTTTCGCTAAACTCGGGAACATATTACAGTTGCCGAAAACACTGATTTGCACTTTGTGAGGTGATTTCTACTCGAAGGTGTTTTCAACCGAGAGAGCTTCATAAAATACCATCAGAATCTTAATATAGTTTCTCAACTTACACTGAAGAATAATTATCATTTTTTCATTTACTTATTCCTAAGAGAAACTGATTGTTTTTTTAAATAATATGAATGAACAAACAAGCGCGTTCTACCTGATGTTAAATATTCACTCTAGCTTACTTATATTTATAACCAACCTCAAATAGGACCTCAGTTCTAAATAAGGTTAGTCAATAATATGTCCTGAGACCAAGAACTGCGCTGAAAAGCTTCGTGAACTAGTGGGTTTTGCATTATCATTGCTGCTTCTGAGCATTGATGGGGAGGTAGAGCTTCTGTAGCAAAACCTTGCACAGATTTAACCATTCTCATTAATCTATCTTCAATCTCCAACCTAACACACGACACAAACATAATATTAATTAGTGTTTATTGACTTTGGTTAGGGGATGAGTCACCATTTCGAAAATAGCTACAGCTACATATAAAGTTTTAAGACCACCTACATTATTATATGTATCTCTTATTAATTCCTTAATCCGATTGTGCACACATCCGTGATGGTGTTGTACTGGTATAACCAGTATATAAGCTATTTTTATTTCGAACACAACAGGAACAAAGTCGCAGGCAAAAGCTAGTACAAAGTAATTGATGATCTAAAGCGCTAATAGCTGTATATATTGCTATTACATGGTTTGCTCTGACTTACGCCTTTTTGCTTCTTAGGTGGAAAATATTTGTTCATTTACATACCTTATCAGTCTAACAGTTGAAAAATTAATTAACGATTACCTTGTTAGATAGAATTGTTTACATCATGTAAACATAATGACTATATTACAACAGATTTAAGTCATGTATGTGGCTTTACTGTAATTAATTCGACGACTAGTAAGTCATCACCTGTGTATAGATTAATTTGAATTGGATCCTATAGTCTGTGATAGAATACATAAATTTAACGTATATACACTTTTATCGCAATACTCGCTGGAGATAGGTACCGATGGTGAAACAAGCCGTTACGTTTTACGAGTGTACTATAAACCAAAAGCGACATGTTACAAAATAACCAATCTTAAATAACGTTCAGTCCTATAATAATAAATTTGGAGTTTATATTGTATTAAAATACACCATCTACGTAGTATAGTTTCTGTATAGTGTAGTGATTCTTAATGAACTTAATTTTAGGTTTCAAAGCTTAGAATGCTATCTGACCAAGTCTTTACTACATTCAAGTGAGACTGGGACCATATAAACTAACTACGATAATGCTAGACACCATTTTGGAATAAACATTAAATATAGCAGAGTATTATAGTAATGTTATTTTGGAGCCAAACCTTGTTATTTAGTTATTGTATTTTAATATTTCAAATTAAATAAGTACTTCATTATTGAAAATTAGATGGCACCCGCGACTTCGTCTGCGTATTATTGGATATACACAGACTGATCTCGGAACACGACAAACCAAAAAATCACCGTTTTTGCGTGATTAAGTAACAAACATAGAAACTTTCCATTTATTATATTTGTAGGATAACACTGGTTAAACTATGACTTTTACCGGGATAAAAAGTACCCTATGTGTTATTCCAGGTCATATACTATATGTGTGCCAAATTTCATTGAGATTTGTTCAGCCGTTTTAGTGTGATTGAGTAACAAACATCCAAACATCTAAACATAGACACTTTCACATTTATTATACTACTAGTAGGAATATTATTTAAAGTTAGTAGTTGTAGGATGTAAATATAATTAAAGTTTATATGACATATAATATAATTATATAAGATAGCTGTATTAAATGAATGCATTTGTCTTTCGCTATAAACTATTTTAAGGTTTGGCGATTTTAGAAAATAACATTACATTTTGTGTACTTTGGAAAAAAAACTAAAAGATGCTATTTCTGTCTACATTCCTCCGTTTCTCACCACTCACTTGGTTGGAGTTCTCGTAAGTCTTTATCTAAGGCTTCAAACCATCTCTACCATTGTGATCATTGTATAAGCCTGTAAGCGTTCAACTGTAGGGCAAAGGACTATTCCCAAGGGAAGATACAGGCTTGATCACCACGGCTGTCTACGACGCGAAATTAACAGTTCTACACCAAGAAATTAACTGTTATTTCCTACAATCAGTGGTAGTACAAAAACATTTATCAAGCATTCAGGTTTCCTCACGTTGTTTTCCTTCACCGTCAGCCGATTATTTTTCATAGTATAAACAAAAATGTTCGAATTCATCACCAAAAAATCATCTTGTTGATGTTTTGAGCGACTTCAAAAAAAGGAGGACACTCTCAATTCGAATTTTTTTCATTGGAAAGAGGATACGTCATAGGTGGTCCCATTTTAATTTCATTGTTATCGAACTGATATTCGAACCCATTACAATAAAATGTAGCATTGTTTCACCAAAAACATTATCGACTGTAAAAACGTGAGGATTTTAGATTATATTTCAGAGCATCACCTAAGAGACATATCAATGCTGACGGCATCCAGGATAATTTAGTGTAGTGCCGTTTTTATTTCATCTGAGTTTACGAGATCGTTTGCGGCGATCAAGCTTCCCTTTTAAATTTATTGCCGCTAGTGATGCCAAGTACCGGTCTCACGGGACGTCTTACTTTGTGACCCGTTTCAGAAAAGTTTATTTTTAAATTGAATGTTACGTAAGTTACATAGAGAATGCAATATATGTCAGCGATAATATTACACAATTTGAATTATACTTTTCACTGTTACGGAAAATTATTATTGATATGGTATCGTTACATGAAACATTATTTTAGTTCTTTTAAGTTTTTGAGTTATTAACCTTTTAAGTTCCTAATATTAGTTAGTATCTGATATTTCTTCTTGCCTTTGTCCTACCTAAGTTGTTGGGCACATGTTTCTTCACATTCAGATTCAACATGTTTTCTTCGTTCCTATTAAGAACTGATATTCGGCTTAGTATGCTACGATAGGCCGCCTGTCTGACGACAACCCTCCTTTTTCTCTTTTGTGTGTCTAAATAACAATAGCTAATTAGCCACAATCTTCGCCTTTAAGGCTTTTCACCTTTGCCTTATATGTATCGGAATATAACCCTTAAAATTATTTTGAGACTTTATTATTTCATGTGTCTTAAATTTTGAAGTCAATATCAGAGAACTTGTCATATCTCGGCAACCTGTAATCTATTTGCTGCCTGTCTGCTCTCCATAAAATAAGTAAAAGATAGACCACCACGAATATTTATTTCCTTTCAAACACGGAGAAAACCTTGACATGATCAGCACTAATTTGCGAAAAGCTCCAAAGAATCTCGTTATTTAGAAGGTTATAACATGCATTCTACAACGAGTCCCATGTTATAAGTATATCTTTTTTGATTAATCATGTCTACAGTAAGCATTTAGTTTGGTACAAAGTATAAATTCAAGAACTATTTCTGTATTTGTGGTAACATCTCTTTCTCCTTTAATTTTAGCAACCAGTTCTCTTGATTTAAGAATATGACTGTCATTATCAACCGTGGAATTGTTTTGGCAGATTGTTTAAATACTAACTGGACAAAATGAATACACAACACTTGGTGATAAGTAAGTTACAGTCCAAACAACGACCGTCAGTCAGGTGACAGATTTCTTTAGCAATCGTCGATGTTCTGCCAGCCTGCCAATATACGTCTTTACACCTCGTTTGAAGGACGATATTACAAGACGGTATTATAGGTAGGAGGTTGGTTCAGATACGTTTGCTGAGAGACCATTCCACATCCGTACCTACTTTAAGACAAATGTAACAATTTACGAGCTTGTTTCTTCTTGCTGAATGAATGCTAACGTTTACCTGTGACTCCGTAAACACTGCTATACGTGGTTCTGAGGAAAGAAGATGAGATAAAGCTTAACAACTCATCAGAATATTTGCACCATGCCTGATCATGTCTTAGTAAAATGATGGCAATTTGTAAAATGTTCTAGGCGAACTTTTTTATATCTACCCAAAATCCGCTTTGAGACACCTTTATTTCCGTTCACAATACTTGTTCTACTTGGATAACCCATGCGGAGTTTCATTAACGAAATAAAACAAAAACTTTTAATTATATGTTGCCGTGTACACATTTTTCTCTACATTTCATCATTGATTGGATAAATAAACTGTCATGTATACGTTGCGTGATAAGTAGTTTAAGATGTTTTAAGTTTCATTTGTATTTAGACAATCGAAATAAATATCAGACAAAGATAATTTCATTACCCATTCCCTGTATTTTCCAGTACACCTGCCCTCACTATTCCTAAATGCGCAAAAACAATTCGTAGGAAGGGCTAATCCGGCGATATTTCAACGCTGTTGTATATATTTCATGATGATTCACTAGAATTACTTTCAAGTGGTTTTATGTTAACAGTTTTGGGAAGAAGTTAATTGACTTTGAAACTTGGGCGATTATTTTAGGGAAAAATGTTACATTAATTAATTTTGGAAAGTATTTTAATATCACGTTGTTTTTAATACGTAATTACAGATAATATTTTATATGTTTATTGTACGGACGATGTTTGTTATTTATAATATAACTAACACACAATTTTGTGTTTATTACACTAATCATAATTCTGAGGCAAACGTTTATATTCAAATATTTCATTATGTATATTTATTTTTGGTAATCTGTATGTCAGAAGAATTTTACGAATATGTTAACTTACCCGTAACTAAACTTCTCTGTTCCCGTTAAAATCAATTCTATTACTTATTTTGTAAACAAACTCTTTTTTCCTTTTAACGGTTCCATTAGATATACCAGGTAAATTAAAAATGTAAAAACCATCAACACAAAAACAACCAATTCATTCAGACTGTACTAACTAACGAGCCCAAACACGATGTCTCTGTAAGTTAGTGAGAAGTTGGTTATCTTTCAGATTGTAGTTATATCAAGGTTACCATTTTCTCGCAATATCATTGAAGTAACAGAATACCAAATTCCGAATGGATCAGATATGTGGAAGTTGTTCGCATCCCTTCGTCAACTAGAAAAGAGCTGATGATCGGCAAAAGGCTCAATAGATTACTTGGAAACATAGCCAAGATCACTCTAGATCAACTAACGTTGAAAAAAACTGGGTTCACCCCCCTCTCCACTGTGTATATCGGGAGCTAAAAAATTGGGAGTTTACGGATTAAAAATATTCTCATGACAGCTAAACAACAACTAAGCAACCAAAGAGAATGAGGAAACTACATTTCTTAGTTTCCCAGCAGTCGAGGTGATGAATTTCTCATGCTTGATCTCCCATAAAAACTTATAAATATGTATAGACGTAGTACAGACGATTGGCGGAGTTTTCCCCGCTTGTAACCGATGTTTGGTTTAAATCTGGTTCCCCTTATGATAATTCTCACCTGAACGGGGAGCCAGAGCCCGCAGGGCACCCAGCGGCGCACCCTCCTCGAATTTATGTGAGCACTGATACCATCTTCATCGTAAGAATTCAGGGTACAGTTTAAAGAACGGATATATGGCTCGGTATTACTGGAAGTGATAACATCAAAAATGTTTATTTCAGTTTTCAAACGGTGGCTACATTCGGGATATCATAATGGTGGGATATCATTTCTTGACATAAAGTTGCATTCAAAGTAGTACGTAAGCAACTTCCAATGATTTTAGATACTTCCCCCTTCCCTGTAGAAGCAAAATTGGAACGGCAAAGAAGAAGAAGAATTTGGCTCCATTTCACATTTATAATTTGTGGGGTTGTTATTACAGATTCTTAGTAATAGCACGCTTAAACTACCTTCGAACCGTATCCAGTATGATTCTATATCTAGTTATATCGTGGAATAGGGGTCGGTAGTGTCGCTTACAATATTACGATGTTAACCACCGGAGAAGATTTGCATAATTCATTGAACGGCTGAAGGGTCGCTCGGAACGTATTTTGTAAACAAACTCTTTTTTCCTTTTAAGGTTCATTAGGGTACTAGCAACAAAATTAAAACTTCACAAAAACAACAATTCCAATTGAACATAGCTTCTGTACTTTATTGTAAATATAGGCCAATGAACGGCCAAACCTTGCGCAAGGCCTCCCACAAGGGAGCTCTCACACGGAATACACCACGTCCTGACATTTCACTGTATTCCGGTAAGACGGCTACCTTTCTATGTTCTCTAAGAGCAACTTGCAGTATAAACAATTGTCTCACACTAAGAAATCGGCTTTCTTTGTACAACTCTGTGGTTGGGTATCCATAAGGCTTCCGCAGCATGACTTTGATTACTGAGCGCTGGGCTCTTTCGACTACTATCATATTAGTTTTAGCAGCACTGCCCCAACTTGTGATGCAGTATAAAATCAAAGATTGACAAAGAGCAAAGTATATGGTTTTTAGGGTGGCAAGGCATGCTACAGAGCATAATTGCCTCATAACACCCACCACTCTTCTCAACCGCCGAGCCAGTACTTCTATATGATTCTTGAATGAAAGACGCTGGTCTATTTGAACACCTAGGTACTTTATAAGTGTATTTCTGCTTAATTTGTCACAATCACAAAAATCATTAAGTCTAGCACATGTGTGTATTCTGATGTCAGGTAGTGTAGGTGGTGCTGAAGCGAATGTCTTATGAAAATTTATGTAAGTTGTTTTTTTTGTATTAAGTGTAAGAAGATTACGCTGCAACCAGAAATATATCCTAGTCATGCCAATTTCTGTATACCTCTGAACTTCATTCCAAGATGTACCGTGAAAGATTATCGCAGTATCATCTGCGTAACAAAATATCTCAGCATTCATGATTTGAAGCTCATGGATGTCATTTAAATAAATAATAAATAATGTTGGTCCAAGTACACTACCCTGTGGCACCCCAAACGAAACACTCTGTAAGTCACTTGTAAGTTGTCCAATTTTAATACACTGCCTTCGTCCAGTAAGGTATGTTGCGAACCATTGCAAAGGGATGCCTCTTATTCCCATACACTCAAGTTTTCTTATCAATATAGGAATAGACACAGTATCAAAGGCCTTTGCCAGATCAAGAAATACACCGTTACAACACAGTCTCTTGTCTAGCTTCTTCGCTACAGTTGATGTTAGCAATAACACCGCGTCCTCCGTTGATTTACCCCGTCGAAAACCGAACTGTCTGTCAGATATTAATTTAAATTTTTCGATATATTGTATTAGTTGATAATTCACTATTTTTTCAAGTAATTTTGAAAATATCCCAAGCAAAGAAATCGGACGATAGTTATCGGGTACATCTTTAGCTCCACCCTTATGTATAGGACAAACAGCCGCTATCTTCCATGTTTCAGGAAATACACCCATAGCCAGACTGATATTAAAGATTATGGTGAGTGGTTGAATAATAGCATTTCGTATAGATTTAACTAAACTGTTAGTGTACCCATCTATCCCTGGTGCTTTACCATTTTGTAGGTTAATAATCAGTTTCTCTACTTCTACGTTGTCAGTTGGTCTCAGGAAGAAAGATTCAGAGGCTGTATTATTGATTTTAACTAAGTTTGTTAAGCTTTTTTCATCTGTATTTATATCATGAAGAATTCTAGTAGCAAGCTTACTTCCAACAGATGTAAAATGATCATTGCACATATTTAGTGATTGCTGACTTCCATTGGCATTTTTAAGGTTTAAGAGGTGCACAGGATCTTTGTTAATTTTATTAATACTGCAGATATTTTTTATAGTTACCCAAAGCTTTTTAGGGTTATTTTTATTAGATTCAAGTTCTATATTTTTATATTCATTTTTTAGTTTCCGTAGAATATTATTACAAAATGTTCGATATCTACTGTATATAACTTGTGCAACTGTATTATCAGGATCGCTCCTTGCTCGTAAGTGTAATTTATCTCTATGCCTCATACAGCGTATTAACCCAGGAGTGATCCAAGGTTTAATATTATATTTGGTTTTACTTATGATTATTTTCTTTGTATATTTACTTATAGTATTCCCTAATATTTGCATAAACGTGTTAGTGGCTTCATTTACATTATTAGTATCTAAGATATCCCAATTTATGTCGATAATATCCTTACAAACAGCGTCAGTGTCTATTTTAATTTTTTCCCGTTTTTGATTCTTGGGCTTTGGACCATTTATATTTAATGCGACCATGTATTTAGACAATCGAAATAAATATCAGACAAAGATCATTTCATTACCCATTCCCTGTATTTTCCAGTACACCTGCCCTCACTATTCCTAAATGCGCAAAAACAATTCGTAGGAAGGGCTAACCCGGCGATATTTCAACGCTGTTGTATATATTTCATGATGATTCACTAGAATTACTTTCAAGTTGTTTTATGTTAACAGTTTTGGGAAGAAGTTAATTGACTTTGAAACTTGGGAGATTATTTTAGGGAAAAATGTTACATTAATTAATTTTGGAAAGTATTTTAATATCTAGTTGTTTTTAATACGTAATTACAGATAATGTTTTATATGTTTATTGTACGGACGATGTTTGTTATTTATGATATAACTAACACACAATTTTGTGTTTATTACACAAATCATAATTCTGAGGCAAACGTTTATATTCAAATATTTCATTATGTATGTCTATTTCTGGTAATCTGTATGTCAGAAGATTTTTACGAATATGTTAACTTACCCGTAACTAAACTTCTCTATTCCCGTTAAAATCAATTCTATTACTTATTTTGTAAACAAACTCTAAAATCTTGGTAAACAGTAGTTTTATTACAGTCGTCTTTTGTGTTTGATTAAGTCTTGCAGATACAAGTTCCTTTTAACGGTTCCATTAGATATACCAGGTAAATTAAAAATGTAAAAACCATCAACACAAAAACAACCAATTCATTCAGACTGTACTAACGAGCCCAAACACGATGTCTCTGTAAGTTGGTGAGAAGTTGGATATCTTGCAGATTGTAGTTATATCAAGGTTACCATTTTCTTGCAATATCATTGAAGTAACAGAATACCAAATTCCGAATGGATCTGATATGTGGAAGTTGTTCGCATCCCTTCGTCAACTAGAAAAGAGCTGATGATCGGCAAAGGGCTGAATAGATTATTTGGAAACATAGCCAAACAAACAAACTCAACAACAAATTCAACAAACGTTGAGAAAAAATGGGTTCATCCCCCTCTCCACTGTGTATATCGGGAGCTAAAAAATTGGGAGTTTACGGATTAAAAATATTCTCATGACAGGTAAACAACAACTAAGCAACCAAAGAGAATGAGGAAACTACATTTCTTAGTTTCCCAGCAGTCGAGGTGATGAATTTCTCATGCTCGATCTCCCATAAAAACTTATAAATATGTATATAGACGTAGTACAGACGATTGGCGGAGTTTTCTCCGCTTGTAACCGATGTTTGGTTTAAATCTGGTTCCCCTTATGATAATTCTCACCTGAACGGGGAGCCAGGGCCCGCAGGGCACCCATCGGCGCACCCTCCTCGAATTTATGTGAGCACTGATACCATCTTCATCGTAAGAATTCAGGGTACAGTTTAAAGAACGGATATATGGCTCGGTATTACTGGAAGTGATAACATCAAAAATGTTTATTTCAGTTTTCAAACGGTGGTTACATTCGGGATATCATAATGGTGGGATATCATTTCTTGACATAAAGTTGCATTCAAAGTAGTACGTAAGCAACTTCCAATGATTTTAGATACTACCCCCTTCCCTGTAGAAGCAAAATTGGAACGACAAAGAAGAAGAAGATTTTGGCTCCATTTCACATGTATAATTTGTGGGGTTTTATTACAGATTCTTAGTAATAGCACGCTTAAACTACCTTCGAACCGTATCCAGTATGATTCTATATCTAGTTATATCGTGGAATAGGGGTCGGTAGTGTCGCTTACAATATTACGATGTTAACCACCGGAGAAGATTTGCATAATTCATTGAACGGCTGAAGGGTCGCTCGGAACGTATGCCCTGATTTAATAATATACTGAATGTTAATAATTGGACCTCTAAACCTCTTACTTTGATTTATTTACGCTTTTACTCAAAATGTATAATATACACGTGAAATATCTAGTGTTAGAATTAATTTTTATTCGACTATTTTAGAAAAATCATCAACAAAAATATGTACCTTGAAATTGGTATAGAAGACAAGACATTTCAGTGAAGGTTAAAAGAAAAAAACATATATTAATTTCTGTATGAAAGATAGAAACAAAATAATTCCTATCTTGTAAGCGTATTTACTAATTTAGTTTTACGATATAGTTTCTTTGAAAATTTTTGAATAAATATTTTATATGATTAATAGCACTAAAAAAGCCAGTCAATATCACATTACTTTTCATGAGAACTGAATGGAAACGGGATGAGGGCCAATGTTTCTTACTTCTCATCAACCAGGACACCGAAAGAACTAACTGACGGGCATTTTAATTTAAAAAAATGTTTATATAAAAAGAATCAGGCTAAAAATGTATTATTGCACAATTTCACCCCCACGATAAGTCATAGACACTTATCAAGGTGGAAATGATAGCTTATCACATGACTACAATAACACCGTGAGGGCAATCATCAAATGTGACACAACAGTGCATTATTCATGAGCGACTCTTAATCCCGGGCCGCTTTGGCGCCTGTACCGCACGTCATAGCTAGGGCTGGCACATGTAGCAATCCATACTAATATTATAAATGTGAAAGTAACTCTGTTTGTTATTTTTTCACGTCTAAACCGATGAACTAACCTCGATTAATTTTGGTATAGAAATGGATTGAACCTTAGAGAAGGGACATAAACCAATGAAGTTTTATAAATATACGCTTTACACTCTCAATAAAAGCAATTTGAAAACGGTATGTCAGCATGTTGAAACAAAAGAGCTAGGAAATCATAGCGTAAGGCGGAAACTTTGTTGTCAAAAAAGTATAAAAGTAGTGAATTGAAAGCAATTGCCCATCGTTCACGATCGCATGTAAAGAGCGTCAATGCCGTATCTACTTATAAAATATCATTAACATAGGCTACCTATTGTCGCGAAAACAAAATATGAAGGGATGATATAGGGGATGAAAGTTTGTATGAAAATCCCGTCAATCCTCAAATTAGGGATATGAAAATTCATATTTGTGCTTTTCTGCGTTTTTGAAAAATCATTGATGATGTTGTTGATTGATGATGCGGTGATCTTTGTTACTCAATCACACAAAAATGCCTGAACGAATTTGGATGAGACATACAGTTTATAACTTGGATTAACACATAGAAGTTAGTTTTTTTTTATAATCAAAAAGGTTGTATTTTTATGATATCCTTGAACGTGATAGATAGCGCCGTGATAGAGTTATTGAGTACGGGTAAGTGAAAGAATAATGTTTTTGCGGCCAGCTAGCACTATGTAAAAAAATTTATTAAAAATACTGCCCACACGTATATTTCTTAATTCCATTGTCGAGTTCACTAGCTCAGGTCACATGCTCACCTAAATATTTATTTATCAAAAATATTTAATATATCATTAAAAACAAAAAAATCACGGGTTGCACTCCAGAAGTGCCGACAGAAGTGAAAACTTATTTTGGCGCGTTAGACATTTTTTAGATGGGTACTAGGGTTATTGGGTTATGAATTGCATTTTATTTATGAATTGTATTTTATTAATTATTAGAAACTTTAAAATACATTTAATATTATTTTATAAAGGACGCGTTCGCGGTCTGCTATATGTACATGCATATATGCACACACTATAGCTGCGTCTCGTAACGGTGTCGCGAGTCCAGAGATTTTATCTCATCTAAAAATATGCGTACCGCGCTAAAAGAAGTTTTCACTTCAAAAAGTGGCGACCCTAGACACTGCCACCATAAAACCTAACTTTATAACAAGCTATTTTGTTTACACCTTCAGGGAATTGCTATAGATGGCGGTTCTAAGCTGGTTTTATTATTTTTTTACTCACTTGTATAATACATATATCACGTTTCTAAAACGTACAAAAATCAATGATATTTTTAAAGTAGATACGGTATTGACGCTTTTTACATGCCATCGTAAATCGTGAACAATTGCACTCAGTTCACTTTCGACGTGATACCGGCGCGGCGCGACGTGAGCGAGAAGAAACTTTTATTCTTTAAGAGTTTCCGCCTTACGCTGTGATTTCCTATCTCTTTTGTTTGAACATGCTGATAACAAAATTTGTAACGCTTTCAAATTGCTTATAATGAGAGTATAACGCATCTATTTATAAATCGTTATTGGAAAAATATATGAATTACTTTAGTGCGGAGTGTTTCTATATGAATTCTTAGGTATTAAAATGTCGAAACAATAACTTGCGTCGGTGTAGTGTTTCTGTTTCAATCATTGATTAATGCCGAATGACGATAATTCACGTTTCGTCATCAATTGTACGGAACCTTAATTATTTTTCTAAAATAAAAGTAGCCCAAGTTACTCCCTATATCATCAACTATCTATCAATGAAAGTTCCATCAAAATCCGTCCAACCGTTTCGGAGATTACCCGGAACAAACAGACGTATAGAGAGACAGAAAAAATTTAAAAATGGGCTTTTTGTTATAGGTTTCTCATATACTTTCATATGCATTTAATAAGAAAACTTTTATATTGACATTACAAACAGCCACTTCAATTTTATTAATTGTATAGATAGAAATTTGCATCTACTTAATTGGTAGGAAGAGAATTTTTCGTAACCCCACTCTCCCCCCTTCTCTTGTATCTTTGTACTGTGGTTTGATAAACATGTTCCATTAAAACAGACTTCCATTACTTTTAAACTGTCTGCGTAGATACATAGTTCATAAGCGATTCGTTGGACGTAAATAATAGGATATACTATATAAATATTCATTTTACCAACAATATTTTGTATTATGAAACGACACTATCAGTTTTCGAGGCATAAAACTGAAGATTTTATGTATACCCGACAGCTTTGTTCGAGATTTACGTGAAAGCAAACAGCATCAATAAGGATGAGCTTCAGCCATCGATAAACCTGCATAAACCGCTGCGTGTGGCCGATAAAGTATCATTTTTGTCGACAAATGCTTCGAGATCGACGAGGGGTTGCCAGAAATAAATTGCGGGTTTCCGGAATACATATAGTTCCCTTTCAGCTGACTTTAACATGCATGTACATAATAAAGTTCCTAAATTTTACAGACGAACAACGCACAGGTTAATCTCTTGGCTGTAGAAGCATGGAATTTTGGACAGTAGTTCCTTATGTAACATAAGATTATATTCGAAAATTCGTCCCCTAAGAGAGTAAAAAATACTTGACCTCTTATTGTTACCGATTGGAAACTTAGTAGCTTAATACGATTATAAATATGGACAATTTCATATACAACTATTAACTTTCTGTTGCTTGTTTTGCAATATTTAGAGTAAGTTTTGATAGCCTCGTTTACTTAGCAATAATTTTTTTGACTCTACTTTTTCATTAATCTCTATTTTAATATGATAAATAAAAAAATCTAAAATTATTTAATACATTTGAATCGTTTTTATATATCCATTTTATACAATACTAACTTTTCCACACATTCGTGCACGTTGTTTTCAAACTGAAAAGACTCTTACGCCATCTATTGTAAAATGGATGAACTAATTCAAGAACGTTTGCGGGTGTACAACAACTCTCCAAAGGAGTTTTTGCTGGGATCTTGGTCTGCCATGTTGTGTTTTTTTTTTTATTCATAAATTTAAATTATTTTCCCTATATTATGTTTTATTGAAGGCTTTTTCATGATATAGTTTGGTTATTGTGTACAAATGCAGTAAATTATAAGTAATAACTGGATGCATTGATTTTAAGTTGTCACAAAAATTCCATGAACAATTTTAACAAGAATGTGCCACCATATCGTGAAATCATTGTTTTACTTGAATGAACTGTGAAGACTTGACAAAATATTATATCCACGTGATATGGGCATAATTGTGTAAAAACACCATAAATAAGAAGAAGAACATGCCAAAGTTTCGTTTCGATGAGATTTATAGACAAAGATATATAGATTTATTTTTGTAGATAGATTAAATTCTTACTATGCAATATTTTTAATTAATCTTTAAACTTTTGACAAATTACATTACAAACATACAGCACAGTAAATTACAAATTTTGCTTGTAAATTCCACACCTGGCAACATTGCAGGAAGGTAAAATGTGTCGATATATTTTATGGCGCGTCTCACAACTTCCCTTTTGATTGGATAGCTCGTAAACAAGGCCGGTCTCGTGATTTACACGCGTCGTTTCACGTCATCATCATTAGCGTTTGGCGTTCATTTCACGTTTATAGCATATTGACCTAATAATGTTGCTAGTAATGAAAAATATATTTAATGAGCTTTTATGAAAGTCAAATAACATCGTTAATGCTCTTGTAAGACTAAGTTTTTGGAAGTTATTAGCCATTTCTTGTTTTATCTGAGTGGTACCACAGGACAATTCGTCCCATCCTACGAAAAAGGTTATATTTAATTATATAACTGAAATTGTTTTCTTTTTTTGTTTTGTTATGGTTCTCTCTAGCTTTATTTCTGTATATAAATTATTTTTCTAATCCAAGTACTTTTTGAGATTTGAATGGCTTAAAAAGATACATGTGATTTAAGTTCGACGTATAAAGGTATGAATCTAGACAGAACCTTACAAGTTTCGCATGTCCACCCCGCAAGAGGCGCGCACGCCGTTCTATCGTCACTCGCCACCGGTCTTCGCGGGAGACGACACTCTTTGCTGGTTAACGTAATAATTATTGAAGTTTTGAAGTTTTACTTGGGTGTGGACTTCTGTATAATTATAATTTAACTTCATAGCGCACTAAACTAACAAAATAATAAAATGAATCGTCGTTCGAGACAACTTTTGAATTTGGCACTTAACCAACAAAATGCAATTGACAGTCATATAATATTATCTACACAAATCTTAGAACAGAAGATAGTAATCATAATTTAGATACACGTAACTAAATTTTCTTTTTATTTACATGATAATTATTATTTTAACAGTTTTTCAGAATTTACGGTTTAAGAATTTCTACCATTCGATTCCCAAGTAAAATGACACATAATACTTTATACAACCTTATTTAAAATAAGTTGACAAAAACAATAACATAAGAAATTCTTTACCTTATTCTGATTTATACAATTATAAGTTTTATAATAATTTCATAGATAAAAAGTCCTAATAGGTACGGTATATATAGATATGTACCATTAATCTATGGAAAGTAGGTAAAATTTTGAAGGTGTATAGATACTCATAACTATTTTATTCGGAAATGAACCTGGGATGGTTGGTCTTTAGTGTATATGTATCCTTTTTCTACGTAACTCGTTTAAGATAATACTATTTACGTTTTATTTTTCACTTTCCTAATATATTTAATTTTATGAAATTAACAACTTATATATTAATAGTGTGCCTAAAGTAAAACCCTTGTGAATAATTTAATTTTTCTTTTTTTATTACTAGTGTAAAGCGATTTATACGACATTAATGATTACTACATAGCGAATACGTACTTTTGTTAGCATAATGAGTTAAGTCATAATTAATACGCGTAATAAGGATTACGTGTGACTTAAACATAGTTGGCGAACCGTAGGTGGAAACAAAAATACACCTCTGCCTAACCCTACGAAGATACAGGCGTAAAACTATGTTATGTTACTTAAATTATCCATACGTACATACATTTTTTTTATTTACTACTGTGTTTCAGTTATAGTGTCTTATCTAAGTCATAAAATATCTGATCAATATTTTACAATATATTTTGTGTCACCCATTTATGCTGTAATACTAACTTCTTAATATTTAAGAGACACGGGATGGTTCTTCTCCGTTGCCAGAAGGAGCTGAGCAGGTGTATCAAAATTTACAAGACGTACTATTAGATCAAGAACTCATAATAGAGGATCAACTTATAGAAAGTAGTGTCACTGTTCCAGACGAAACTTCTCTAAATGCGGGTATATTTAACATAACGGAACCGTCGTCCATTATACAACCGTCACCTTTTGACATAGAGGTTACTACAAGTTTCGATAACTCTCCAATGCCATTTATCCCTACCAATGATAATATAATAAATTGTCTTAATATTCCTACACCTATGCCTTCGCCATTAAACAGGCATACAAATAAAAAATGCAATGATGAATTTTGCGGAGTACATGAAATGTGGCAGAATACTCTTGATAGGGCTTCCAGCGAACCACGCAAATCAAAGAAACGCAAAAGGAATGTGTCTAAATGGTGTGATGTTAAACGAAAATTACTTAAAAATCAGGGTAAAGCTTTTATCAATAGGTTAGGTAACGTAGTCGACCAGAAAGTACTGAGACAACCTTGTAATTGTCGCTATAAATGTTTTGAGAAACTGTCATCTGCTAATCGACAAATAATTTTTTCAAGGTTTTGGGCTCTATCTAATAAAGAAAAACAGTGGTTATTTATTGTCAACAATTCAACGAAAGCGAAAAAAAAGCGTTGCCTTAATCGAGAAGGACCTAATAACAGGCAATTTACTATTAAATATTTTTTGCCGCTTATAGTATCGGATGCGGCTGCTAATAAAATAGAAGTATGTAAGACAATGTTTTTAAATACTATTGGAATGAGTGGTAAAGTAATCAAAACTTCATGCGACAAATATGATGGTAGTACTGTAATGGGTGAGGATCAAAGAGGTCGGCATCAAAAGCACAAAAAAGTTATGGTTGACGAAATGATAAACAGTGTATGTGATCATGTTAAAGCTTTTGAACCTATTGAGTCACATTACCTCAAGAAGTTATATTTAGATGGCTGCCTCAGTATTTCTCGTATGTTCACTATGTACAAAGATTGGGTTGATAGTGAAAAATATTCTGTTCGAGCTAAAACTGAGAGACAGTACCGCGACATAGTAAATGAGAACTTTAATTTAGGATTTTTTGTCCAAAAAAAGATCAGTAAAAAATACAGTATGATTAATGCCATGTTTTTTTTTTAACTTTAAAGGAGGTTTTTTGGTGGTATTTTATAATATTATTGTGTTACCATGTTTACAAATTGTAATTTTAATTATTTCTAATAAAGCTGTCATTTAAGGAATATTTATTGTTACTTTATTCGTAATTCGCATCATAGTACTCAATTTCTTAGTTACATGATACTGTTAAGAAATCTGTATATCCATGGAAAAAGATTTCATATTAATATAGTCCTCAATTCCGAAATCCTAACTACGACGAAAATAGTTCTATAATCTCTTAAAACCAAATTTTTAGTTATGGTTTCTTATGTATATGGGTACATATGATTTTAGAACCCATGATTTCCTGAAAACCTGAATATTTAAAATAGTATTTCATTAACAAATAACCCTCATAACCCTACTAAAAAATATACAATACAGAATTGTTGTATTTTTTTAAATTAAAAAGTTATAATCAAGTTTAACCGAACGAAAATTCAAACGTCTCTACTGAAAAGTAATGATTCAGCAGAAGTAACTTTTTTCGTCGGATGGGACGAATTGCGTCCGACTGGATCGCGGCCAACATACACCATATATGACCCCGTGGCACACTTAGGCATGTCGCATTCCAGGATCAGGCGGGTGTAGCACCCGCCACGTCCTTTCTCCTGCGGCAAGTCAAGCCTAGGTCCGTTCCCTCGGTGAGGAGCCCTTGAGTCTGGCATCCGCTCGCGCGATACAGTGACACTGCACGTACAATGACTAGCCTCCCATCATATACCAGTACACTGCACCCTACACCCGTGCACACCACGCAGGTGGTACATAGGTTCTGTAAGGGACCTTTTTATTTCCTTTTTTGTACGAGTTGAACAATAATTAACAGATCACTAAATATATATACACATGTTCCTTCCTTCCTCCCAGGAGGCAGAAACATGTATGCTATATGCAAAATTAGTTAGCTCGAATTTCAACGGAAAGGGAAACTGGGTAGTTTGTGACTTATAGCATATTGACCTAATAATGTTGCTAGTAATGAAAAATATATTTAATGAGCTTTTATGAAAGTCAAATAACATCGTTATTGCTCTTGTTTGACTAAGTTTTTGGAAGTTATTAGCCATTTCTTGTTTTATCTGAGTGGTACCACAGGACAATTCGTCCCATCCTACGAAAAAGGTTATATTTAATTATATAACTGAAATTGTTTTCTTTTTTTGTTTTGTTATGGTTCTCTCTAGCTTTATTTCTGTATATAAATTATTTTTCTAATCCAAGTACTTTTTGAGATTTGAATGGCTTAAAAAGATACATGTGATTTAAGTTCGACGTATAAAGGTATGTATCTAGACAGAACCTTACAAGTTTCGCATGTCCACCCCGCAAGAGGCGCGCACGCCGTTCTATCGTCACTCGCCACCGGTCTTCGCGGGAGACGACACTCTTTGCTGGTTAACGTAATAATTATTGAAGTTTTGAAGTTTTACTTGGGTGTGGACTTCTGTATAATTATAATTTAACTTCATAGCGCACTAAACTAACAAAATAATAAAATGAATCGTCGTTCGAGACAACTTTTGAATTTGGCACTTAACCAACAAAATGCAATTGACAGTCATATAATATTATCTACACAAATCTTAGAACAGAAGATAGTAATCATAATTTAGATACACGTAACTAAATTTTCTTTTTATTTACATGATAATTATTATTTTAACAGTTTTTCAGAATTTAAGGTTTAAGAATTTCTACCATTCGATTCCCAAGTAAAATGACACATAATACTTTATACAACCTTATTTAAAATAAGTTGACAAAAACAATAACATAAGAAATTCTTTACCTTATTCTGATTTATACAATTATAAGTTATATAATAATTTCATAGATAAAAAGTCCTAATAGGTACGGTATATATAGATATGTACCATTAATCTATGGAAAGTAGGTAAAATTTTGAAGGTGTATAGGTACTCATAACTATTTTATTCGGAAATGAACCTGGGACGGTTGGTCTTTAGTGTATATGTATCCTTTTTCTACGTAACTCGTTTAAGATAATACTATTTACGTTTTATTTTTCACTTTCCTAATATATTTAATTTTATGAAATTAACAACTTATATATTAATAGTGTGCCTAAAGTAAAACCCTTGTGAATAATTTAATTTTTCTTTTTTTATTACTAGTGTAAAGCGATTTATACGACATTAATGATTACTACATAGCGAATACGTACTTTTGTTAGCATAATGAGTTAAGTCATAATTAATACGCGTAATAAGGATTACGTGTGACTTAAACATAGTTGGCGAACCGTAGGTGGAAACAAAAATACACCTCTGCCTAACCCTACGAAGATACAGGCGTAAAACTATGTTATGTTACTTAAATTATCCATACGTACATACATTTTTTTTATTTACTACTGTGTTTCAGTTATAGTGTCTTATCTAAGTCATAAAATATCTGATCAATATTTTACAATATATTTTGTGTCACCCATTTATGCTGTAATACTAACTTCTTAATATTTAAGAGACACGGGATGGTTCTTCTCCGTTGCCAGAAGGAGCTGAGCAGGTGTATCAAAATTTACAAGACGTACTATTAGATCAAGAACTCATAATAGAGGATCAACTTATAGAAAGTAGTGTCACTGTTCCAGACGAAACTTCTCTAAATGCGGGTATATTTAACATAACGGAACCGTCGTCCATTATACAACCGTCACCTTTTGACATAGAGGTTACTACAAGTTTCGATAACTCTCCAATGCCATTCATCCCTACCAATGATAATATAATAAATTGTCTTAATATTCCTACACCTATGCCTTCGCCATTAAACAGGCATACAAATAAAAAATGCAATGATGAATTTTGCGGAGTACATGAAATGTGGCAGAATACTCTTGATAGGGCTTCCAGCGAACCACGCAAATCAAAGAAACGCAAAAGGAATGTGTCTAAATGGTGTGATGTTAAACGAAAATTACTTAAAAATCAGGGTAAAGCTTTTATCAATAGGTTAGGTAACGTAGTCGACCAGAAAGTACTGAGACCACCTTGTAATTGTCGCTATAAATGTTTTGAGAAACTGTCATCTGCTAATCGACAAATAATTTTTTCAAGGTTTTGGGCTCTATCTAATAAAGAAAAACAGTGGTTATTTATTGTCAACAATTCAACGAAAGCGAAAAAAAAAGCGTTGCCTTAATCGAGAAGGACCTAATAACAGGCAATTTACTATTAAATATTTTTTGCCGCTTATAGTATCGGATGCGGCTGCTAATAAAATAGAAGTATGTAAGACAATGTTTTTAAATACTATTGGAATGAGTGGTAAAGTAATCAAAACTTCATGGGACAAATATGATGGTAGTACTGTAATGGGTGAGGATCAAAGAGGTCGGCATCAAAAGCACAAAAAAGTTATGGTTGACGAAATGATAAACAGTGTATGTGATCATGTTAAAGCTTTTGAACCTATTGAGTCACATTACCTCAAGAAGTTATATTTAGATGGCTGCCTCAGTATTTCTCGTATGTTCACTATGTACAAAGATTGGGTTGATAGTGAAAAATATTCTGTTCGAGCTAAAACTGAGAGACAGTACCGCGACATAGTAAATGAGAACTTTAATTTAGGATTTTTTGTCCAAAAAAAGATCAGTAAAAAATACAGTATGATTAATGCCATATTTTTTTTTTAACACCAGGTGTTATTTTATAATATTATTGTGTTACCATGTTTACAAATTGTAATTTTAATTATTTCTAATAAAGCTGTCATTTAAGGAATATTTATTGTTACTTTATTCGTAATTCGCATCATAGTACTCAATTTCTTAGTTACATGATACTGTTAAGAAATCTGTATATCCATGGAAAAAGATTTCATATTAATATAGTCCTCAATTCCGAAATCCTAACTACGACGAAAATAGTTCTATAATCTCTTAAAACCAAATTTTTAGTTATGGTTTCTTATGTATATGGGTACATATGATTTTAGAACCCATGATTTCCTGAAAACCTGAATATTTAAAATAGTATTTCATTAACAAATAACCCTCATAACCCTACTAAAAAATATACAATACAGAATTGTTGTATTTTTTTAAATTAAAAAGTTATAATCAAGTTTAACCGAACGAAAATTCAAACGTCTCTACTGAAAAGTAATGATTCAGCAGAAGTAACTTTTTTCGTCGGATGGGACGAATTGCGTCCGACTGGATCGCGGCCAACATACACCATATATGACCCCGTGGCACACTTAGGCATGTCGCATTCCAGGATCAGGCGGGTATAGCACCCGCCACGTCCGTTCTCCTGCGGCAAGTCAAGCCTAGGTCCGTTCCCTCGGTGAGGAGCCCTTGAGTCTGGCATCCGCTCGCGCGATACAGTGACACTGCACGTACAATGACTAGCCTCCCATCATATACCAGTACACTGCACCCTACACCCGTGCACACCACGCAGGTGGTACATAGGTTCTGTAAGGGACCTTTTTATTTCCTTTTTTGTACGAGTTGAACAATAATTAACAGATCACTAAATATATATACACATGTTCCTTCCTTCCTCCCAGGAGGCAGAAACATGTATACTATATGCAAAATTAGTTAGCTCGAATTTCAACGGAAAGGGAAACTGGGTAGTTTGTGACTTAACTGCAACTACGGTAACAGTCCAAGTCAAGGTTCGGCACTTTGGCACCCTTGAGCATGTTGCCAAGATTTCGCGAATAACTGCCTTAAACATTCGCCCACAAGCCACGGTGAAGCTGTAAAAGTCGTCTGAGGCTCCAGGGTCCCTCAACAGTATAGTCAGATAGAAAAAAAAGCCGGGTATAGCCAGTAAAAAGCAGGGTGGTAAAACTAGATTTGGTGGAGAGTAATGGAGCAAAATAAATCACGTCTTCTTAAAAAAAAGATTATCCACTTAGATAGCACCAAAACATTGTGTTTTTGTTTCGATATTTATCGATAATATCACTCATCCCTACTTTAATTTGCTTGCGTGAATTCCAATAATAATTATTATAAAAGCAATGTAATTCCCTAACTTATGATAGAATTTCTCATCTTAACACATAGAAGGCGGCAAAACTCAACGGCTCATTATCTCAGTTTAATTTTACGCATGGACACCCGCGTCTTCGGGATCGTTGCTTTCGCGGCACGACGCGACGCGACATGATGCGACGTCATCACCCGAGGCCCAATTTCGCAGAAATTTAAATTCGTATTGGAACGCGACGCGAATTTTGACAGAAATAAACCGGGAATGCCCGAGGGCATCCTACGTTGCCATTCGTTCGCCGACCGTAATTACTTTGCTATTATATCTAAAGATTTCATCTTTACAGTGTATTTACCATAGATTTAATTTTAATACATTTATGTTATATACATATTAAATACATAATGAATAAATTTTATTTAAAATATTTATTTATTTTTTAGGTAATAAGTGTTAGGTTCAATAATAAAATCCCGAAGCACATTATTCATTTACCAAACAATAAGATAAAGGACCACGTCGAGAAGGTTTTACTGTTAATACTTTATTATAATGTGAATCAGTATTTCAATGATATTGAAATACGATTGACGACTCTTGAGTAAAGATTATTGTTTTTTTTTTAAATAATATTTACGATTTAGTTTAAATATAACTCTGTCAATTCCAATAAAACAGTCGATGGACTTGTTATCCTACTGGTTTGACTCAAAAACTACACGCAAAACGTACTTTCTAAATGTTTTAAGTAATAATCTATGATACTTGTCTATGGATAATCTATGATATGATCTATGTCTATGGAAGTTCGTACGATCATTGTAAGACACAAAAAATATTAATATAAAAATACAATTTATTTATAAATCCAGATAATCTTTCATTGAATAATAAAACACTATATATATACTAATTAAACACATCAAAATACATAGAAAATATTATCTTAAAAAAGTAGCAAGTATAAAAAATTATTCTTAATAGGAAATTTCTATCGTAAAAAATCTGCATTAAATATACTGACAAGATAATTTAAATCCCTATCAGGACAGCAAATGAGTTTTCCGTTGCGTTTACACCGCAAGAAAAAAAAAGATGGCGGTCTGACGAGGCTCATTTCGCTTGTTGACAACAAGATTTGTTTTTTTTTTCTATTCCCCCGCGCGGTTGTTTGTCATTTCGCCTCGTACAAAGAATATTACATCTTCATATCATTATTTATACAAATGCACTCTGTAAAATAAATGTTAGCTATAAATATATGTATACACATTTTTTATACTCATATCCTGAATGCAATCCATATAAATTTATATTTAGTTAAATCATTAGCTAATTTAATCAAATGAAATGGCTTAAAAGTATAATAATAATTGAATTTTTACAAAAATGTAATGACGTTGTTATTTGAAATCATATTTATAATATAGGGTTCAATATTTTTTGGTACATTTATTTTAATGCTATTTTCTACTCATTCAGTCTCACCGCGTCTTACTCCGTGGTATCGCAATGAAATGTATTTCTCCTATGTACAAATGTACTCTGTGGAATGTATGCCAAATATTATTAGAATTAGAACTGCCCTGAATTCTGAAAATAAGTCTAACTTTTCTTTATTTTCTTCAATTGGCATTGCAGAAGTATTTGCCACTATCAATGTTTTATCTCCATAGAATTAATACCTACATAATTTAAGTGCAATTAAGTGTCGTTCTTATAATATTCTGTGATTCTTATGTTTTTAATTGTCATTTGCTTAAGTCCCCCTATATTCAACGTAATCGAGTCTCATAAGAATAAAATGGTACCTTTATAAAACTTTTAGGGTGATAATTAGGCAACGAGAAAATTACATTCCGTGTTATTATTTATTAATAACGAAACTACATATAAAGACATTGGCACCACACTATAGATTATGCGGTAAAATATTACAAATTTATGAAATAAAAATTTAACTAATAGAAACATGACCAATCATACGCTCGACAAAAACACTAATGCATACAACATTGTGAACATAATATTCAAATATCTTCATATTTAACATCAATCAAATATAGTAATGAGCAAACAAACTGACGTAGATAAGTTGTTTGCTGAAGAGATTATCGATTTCAAATTACGTCATCACAACACAAATATAGAAAACATCGAAGGAATATGTAAATTAAATTAAATTGAAATGCATTTTGTGCAATAAGATAAATTATAGGTGGTTATTAAAAGTAATCTCATATACCCACAATTTAACTGATTTAAGTTGATTCGCGTCATCAACATAAGAAACGAAACGATGCGCTAGGATTTATAATCCTGTTAGTATGTCCTATGACGTCACAGTCTACTAAACACAACACAGTTGTACAAAATGAATTAGCTGTCAGAGTTGAACCATAACGTTAGGTAGAGTTTTTATATCATGATCTAGAAACGTCATTATAAATCTCATCAATGTTGAACCTAGTTTATTTAACAAGAAATGACATACAGTTACCGTATCTTTCGTTAGTACCGTTCAGTTATAATCGATACATTTCTCAGTATGGGATGAAATACTCATAAATTTGAGCTTAGAGCATGTAGTTAAACGTCTCACTTGGACGATCGAAATTTTTTTGGCAAATGGCCGTAAAATGAACTTTAACTTCCAACTATCCAAGACATTAAATAAGATTTTTAAATTATTTAAAACTATACCAAGGCATTTTACTAATCAGTACTTGACACTAAGAAAATTAATTTCCGCGACACTCGACAAGGAAAATCAGTGAGATGTTTTCAATTTTCTATCAATAAGTTTTATTTAAGATTTAATTAAAAAATCATTACCTACCTAAAGAAAAGTGAACGGTATATTTCTTCACTCACATATTTGTTCTAATAACCGGAATTGCGCCAAATTTAAATGCTACTTGAAGCTCTACCGAAAGTCGTTGAAGCTGCGCGTATTTGTGACAACCATGTATACCTACCCGTAAAATCTACACAGGTAAATACATTTGTTATCACATTACACAACGCATTGACAGTAGTTTCGCGTTACAACTAGGGTTGCCAAACATCCCTGTAATCAAGAGTTTTTATTTGAATTTATCGTAAAAGTATCCCCGCTCTCGAAATTTAATAGTAATCTCCCAGAATATGAAACGCACGTCATATCGTAACTAACGCTAGGGCAAGATTTTTTTAGATTGCTTTCTTTTACTCACCCTCACCTCACGAGCCTCCTTAAAAGTCAATAGAAGGTAAAGATGTTTATTAAATAATCCTTACCGAAGTTATATTTATTTATAAATGGCTATTTCATCTCAAAGTAAGCAAAACTTGCAGTACAGTAATCTTAACAATAGATCCATTAATTCTCGACGAAAGTGTGCGCACTAGGGTCGGCGATTTTGGTGCTGATTTTTTCCTCGAAACTACACCTAAAAAGGAGACGATCCTGAAAATTTGAGCCCGTTTATGCAAATCCGGCCACTGGAGAATTTTTTGAATTTTTAAAAAAGTTGATTTTTCACTAATTTTCAAATATTTGTATCTCAGCTTCTTTATAACTTAAAGACTCTTGTCTAGCGGCATTATTCTCACTAAAACTTCTACTTTTATTTAAAAAAGTTATATTAGGTTTAAACTTATATCGGGCTTAGCTAATAGCTTTCAACTAAACAACTGTTTTTGGTTAAATTTAACCAATTTATAAAACACTATTATATGTACCGTATTTGAAGTTGAGGGTCGACCAGCAGCTAATAATATCTTTTGATGAGGTATACTTTAATGTAATCTGCCTAGCTTTTGCGTAATTGCTCCGATTTTGTAAAGTTATAGCTATTTAAATTCAATAAAATTTTTAAAAATTGTTATTTTTAATTTATATATTCAGCATGTCAACAAAACAATTACAAAAAATTAAAATTACATGTTATCGTTTCTACTTTTAAAAAAGCAATGCAATAGCTCAGATAATAGGTCTGCCTGACATTTAAAAACATATTTAAATAAGAATATCTATGTACTAAATTTAGAATCATTACACATTAAAGTTCATATTAAATTATATTCTAATTTTTAAACAAGGAGTGCTTGTATGAACCGATTGACTGAGGAAAGATATCTATTGAGTTATTAATCGTGCTTGATCTCTCGTTGTTGTCCCCAAGAAGCCCTGAAAATTTGAACTAGGGAATCGAGCTTGTATTTGAGTCATAATTTTTTTAATATTGTCAAAATTGCATTGAACCTGATAAGGAATTCCTTAATAGTCACCACTTTATCACATAAAATAATGATTATTAAATTAAATAGAAATAATTTCAGGAACATATTCAATAGTTATTAAAATTTTATATTCTAATGTTACATAAAAGTACAAAAAAATAGAAAGGAAATGACTATTGTACAAAATTTCAATTTTTCTTATTTATTTATAAATTCAGTTTACAATCTTTTTCATAAAATTATCCTGTAATCTCAATATATCTATATATCTCAATATACTTAAATTATACAACATTTTATTTTCAGAGTATGTCTCTAAATGACATTCTGAATTAGATAATAAGCCGATATAACACTTGTCCATTGTTTTAAGTTTTGATAGCATAAACACTCCAAATCAATCAAATAAAGTTTTTTAAATACTGTAGAAAGCTAGTAAGTTGTTTAGATTATTTACATGATCATAGGTTAACCAAGGTTACTAGAATTCATTAATTCATTCAGTCAGTCAGAGTGACGCCACCAAGCAGATAAATGAAGTAACAGAATAGCCCGGGCGCGACCTTCAATACAAACTCAAACAATTTAAGAACGATCGTAGCTTTTTTGAGCGGGAAATATCTACTATAAACGATATATATAAATAAGTACTAACAGCAGCTACATCTCTATACAAAACATATTAATATCTTTCTTGTCAACATGTAAATAATTCGATAGACATGTAAGAAATTATCAGTAAAAATCGTTTTCAAAAACGCAATTTTGACAATATTAAAAAAATTATAACTTAAATACAAGCTCGATTCCCTAGTTCAAATTTTCAGAGCTTCTTGGGGACAGAGTAAAGCAACTTTTCTGAAAGTTTGAAACAAATCATAGTTCGGAGAAAAATGTTCTAACTATTTAAAAACAGTAATTTTTTAAAAATTTAATTGGATTTAAATAGCTATAACTTTACAAAATCGGAGCAATTAAGCAAAAGCTGGGTAGATTCCATTAACATATACCTCGACAAAAGATATTAGGTGCTGGTAGACTCTCAACTTCAAATACGGTACATATAATAGTGTTTTATAAATAGGTAAAATTTAACCAAAACAGTTGTTTAATTGATAGCTATTAGCTAAGCCCGATATAAGTTTAGACCTAATATCTATTTTTTTATAAAAGAAGAAGTCTTACTTAGAAAAATGCCGCTGGGCAGGAGTCTTTAAGTTATATAGAAGCTGAGATACAATTATTTGAAAATTAGAGAAAAATTGACTTTTTTAAAAATTCAAAAAATTCTCCCGCGGCCGGATTTGCACATATTGGGCTCAAATTTTCAGGATCATCTCCTTTTTAGGTGTTCTTTCGAGGAAAAAATCAGCATGAAAATCGCTTTCCTTAGTGCGCACACTTTCTTCGAGAATTAAACACAGTATTATAAAACACCCAGATTGAAGTAAAAAATCCGTATCAAATAGAAGTCCAATTTATGCTGAGACCAACCCGTCAATACCATTTGACCGTGAGGCGTAAATTAAAAATACGTACCTACCTACACATCTAGAAAAAGGAAAAAAATAAAAAACAAATGCGTGAAAGACCAGCAATAAACACATTTTTCATTTGTACGACTCTCAGAAGAGTGGTACCGGAATATTTTATACACTAAACCCTTTCTAGACTTCTACAAATTTACACCAGTTAAGAAACATAAAAATTGATCCTGTAGTTTCAAGTAAAATCGTATACATACATACATAAGAAAACCTTTCTTTTTTGAAATCGGTTAAAAACTTTTTCAACCTTAATAACATTAATATAGTTGGTAACCCTGATTTATACGCATACTGAATACTAATTAACCTGGCCGTGACTTCATTAATTAATTATTGAGAAATTCCATTACACAATTAGTCAGCTTATATCTTACTTACACATGAAATGCTCCATTGGCTGAATTATGCGCAGGCTGCGTTGAATATCTGATTGGCTATTGGTGCTGTAGACCTAATGGGAACTGGTTTTAGGACAGTGACCTAATTAAGCCCATTCTGAACGTTACAGAGAATGGGAATAATTAATTCTGGTTTGGAATTAACATTGATTAACCTGTGCAGATATATTAAATTTATGTTTCGAATTAAGGACAATGGAAAATAGGTACCATTGATAATACATATTGTCGTAAATGTGAGCAAACGCCATTTACCAATAGAAAGGAAGAACTTTACAACATTAGTCAGTCAGTCAGTCAGTCAAGCCACAATGTATTGGCGAATTCAAATGGTTAGAAATCTATATTTATCCTACTAGTTTTAGTTTGAGGTACTTCGATAATATTTCTCGAGGCATTTATGTTTCCTCACGTTGTTTCCTTCACTGTCACTCAGTTGTGATATACATTAAATTGCGAATATTACAAAATATATGTTTATTTAAAAACCAGCTGAAACTTTTCCGTCCACATCCGTAGACCAACCAGATCTAGAATCAAATGAAGAAAAAGAAGAGAGCGAGACTGGTATAATGTTTAAAAGGATATTTCGTTTATATGGACAAGTAAAACGTATGAATGATGATAAAGCTACAAAATAAGTATAATATGTGATATACAAAATTTAAGTGGAAGAAGAAATTAGGCAACCAAGACTAGCATATATTTGGATCAAATAGAAAAGTATTGATCGTAATTATGAAAAGGTGGTAATTCTGCAGATCGAGTTCAGAAGGATGCAGTGCTACGACAGTATCTCGCACGCTGTTGTGACAATAACATGACACACGTCCACCTGTGTGTATTACACCGATGACTCGGATATCGCGATTGGTGAATTTGTAAAGGGGGCGACGAGAGCGACTGATTTAACCATTCTAAATATGAACATCAGGATGGCTATTAAAAACCGTGAATTGATCTTTGTAGATACAATCTTAAAAGTAAAGAAAAAGAATCAACTACAGCTTTCCATAGCTGAAGATGTGAACTCAGTTGCTATAAGTGAATAAGTTGTGTAGTATTTTAAATATATTTAAAATCATATCTATCTTTGTAAAGTGTGCGGAGCAAGAGTTTTCAGTAACATATATATATAATCTTTAAAAATATGTGAAAAGAAAAAACCTGTCTGAATCAGCGCAAAAACATGAATGAGTTTATGAACAGAAAGAAGCGAAAGAGGATAAAACAAAATTGGTGCTACATCCTCTGCGAGATAGATCAATTAATTCAAGTTTTTCGCCAAACCAAACGGCAATATCATGCGCAAATCTCATAATACAGTTTTATTGAGTGCGAAAAGTGCTATGGGGACTGTCAAAAACGCTTTTAAATTTCAATTAGAGCGGGGATTTGCAGCGAATGAGCCGTTTGATTCGAGCTCGCAGCCGACGGCCTAAATCCTCTAAGCCTGGCCCTGACTGACGGACTCGGTGTGCGGGGCGGATAGCGCACAACTGTCCTTGTCAGTTATGCTATCGTTACAACCCATGTACACCAGCAAGCTCACATTCACCAAGTCACTTATTAATTACCCAAATTTTCAGGAAGCATCGTATACTGTTTTTTCCCTTGTACTTCTATTCATTCAAGTAAAACTTCGCTGAGCGCGATGAGTGTAAAATTTCATATTTGAATTTTAGTGCATCATTTTTCAACTGTACTGTTAAGTCTTAATAAGGAACTGTGGATTTCTCGTCGGAAATCGCCAATAAACCTTTAGATTACCCTACCCTAGGGAAGAGGCCTTTTCCCAGCAATAGCAATTTAAAGTTGATATAATTGTTATCTTATTATATTAAGTGATCAATTCTTGTATATATAATTCATTAATTGTATATTGTTTGTAATTGTATATTAATTCTTGTAATAATTGGTTTCTCGGAAACGGCTCCAACGATTTCGATGAAACTTTTCATTTAAATAATGTTTTACATATCAAGTTTACCTAGATAGGTGTTTTTCATTTTTTTTAATATAAGACACCGAGCATAGCTTGGTCGCCTAGATATTTTATATTAATAAGGGAAAGTACGGAGGCTAAATCATCACGAAAACACACGATGTATGGGGGGATTCAAACACCGAGAAAGTAACAGTTCTAAAGTTTTCCTACATACGTACAGTGGTACAACAAGAACATTTTCCCAAGCATTCAGGTTTTCTTACGATATTTTCCTTCACCATCAGAACCAATACCGATACCAGTTTGAATTAGTAAATTTGCGCGAATTCAAAAAAATTCATTGGTAAATGTCGGGATTTCAACCTGTGGACATCGAATCCATATTCTGCCAGTCAGAACTATTCGACCACCGCGACTTCTATTTTATAATATTATTCTTTTATTGTAAGAATAAAGTTTTCATTTTATACATACCATAGTTTACTTGGTCTTGAACTCTTTGTGGAAATCTCTTTGCGTGAAGTGAACTATTTGTTCTTCATTATCTATAACACTACAGTCTATACAGGCAGTTGTAAATTAATATCGATTTACAGGGGAGGCTACAATATGCCGGTACATATTGTTAAATATTAAACCGCTCTGATGATCAACTCGAATTCAAATTAGTTAATTAAAGTTTATTTATTTACTATAACTAATACTCTCGAGTGAATCTTATTATTGCGTTGCGTGTACGGACATCGCTTTGATGGAAAGTGAGTGCAAATCCTCCACGGAGCCTGAATTTCGGTGAAGGAAAGCATGTGAGGAAACCACAGCATGGTGATCATTTTCGTTCTAAAGCTGTTACAAACTGTAAACAAGTTGGAAACTTTTACCTATAGAAGACTATAGGTGTGTTCCGGCACGTATGTTACTGTATGATTGTTTCATAATTTGCAGGCCACCAATGGCAGAATATGATGTAACTATCTATATATCAATACGTGAAGCAAAAGCTTTCTACCCCTTTTTAAGAGTATTGCGTGCACGGAAGACTGTGGGATTTGTCATGGTTAAAGTTTATATGGAGTAGGAGTGCAGAAAATTAAAATTTATCTATAATATCTATTACTAATATATTAAATAAAATAAATTAATACTGCGAATTCTGACCCGACAAGTGCCATTGAACTTAGACCCTCCAATATATTGACATTGTCACTCAACGATAACTGTTAGCAAGCATCACTGATAGCAAGTGATATAGATAATACTCATTTTTAGGTTCACGAATATTGCAAATGTCAAACAGTCTATGATTAAAAAGACGCTGGTCAAATTTCAACCTTAGGGCGATCGCTAGTTTTTATAAATGTAAGACCTGCAATGACCATATTCAAACACATAAAGATATTGTATTATATTTTCTTGTATTGTATTTTATCTTACCATCTTGGTGTACATTATAGTGTGAAATTGTGGCCATAACGATAAAAAATACTAATAACATAGTAAGTACCTACCTATATTTAGTAATAAACTGTATTTTATCCAAATCCTGCGTAAGTTATTTAATATTCACCCAGTGACGTAACATAACAAAACGTATTACAACTAATCCACTAACTTAGCGATTCAAATAGACAAAGCAGGTGTAATTAATTCCAAACTAATTACTCTAATCGTGATTCCCAAGACAAACTTACCGAGTTATATAACTAAGGTCTCGTTTACACGAGACAGTCTGACGGGGTAATGTTGCATGACAGTGACATGAACTGTATAATGTACAATGTACCACTTAACTTACATGACAGTTTTATATGCGAGGTTGTTTTGAAAGTCATACATGGCAGGCGAAATTTAGGTCGTTAAGTATGTTAAGGTGTTGGGTATGATATATACCATATGAGATATACCTTGTTACTGTTATATTTAGTACAAGGTAAATTAAAAAAATATGTATGAAAATTTATTTAAAATATGTAGGTATTTTATTTTTGAAAGAGAGAGTGTAAATTTTATAATTTTGTGTATACGTGGATGGTAATCTCGGTGCCCTTAAAAAACCCTTTAGCCTATTTATTGAAGAAGATTCTAGACTACATAACTTCACGATATGGTTCAAAGGAGCGAAGCAATAACCATGAAAATCAATCTAAAAGGCTATAGGTGAAAAGGGAAGTGAGAATATCGACAGACGGGAGTATACAGTGGTATATAAATCCAGATCAGCCGATGCATAATCCAAAAATCAAGCGTGGCACTAGCTCGCGACAATTATACACATGGCGATAAACCCGTCTGTTTTGGTTTGTCGCCTTTCGGAATCAGCCAATGCATATTCAACTACCAAAAGGCTTCCAGGCCAGGTTGACAGTAACGACCGTTGAAGGATAGCCGAACTCCCGATGGTCACCCTTGTTTTTGAATTGTAAAGGTGTTATTATAAAGCACACTGTCGTCACTTTGTCGTACTACATAGGTAAATACTTTTAAAAATGTCAACATTGAAATATATGAGGCATTGTAATATGTATTTGAGTTTCAAGCTGTTCGACTATGGAACTTACTTTCAGTAGATATAAGAAAAGCGAGATCTATACAGATTTTTAAGACTTTTACGTCGCCATTACCTCTACAAATGTGTGTGTGTGTGTATGTGTGTTATTATTATTAATTAGTATTATTATTATTGTATTTTTGTTATGTGTGCAAAGTTTATAATTTATTGTTTTATGTATTATATGTGTGTGCTACTTGTATGAACTTGTATTTGATTGTAAAATTTGTATGTTAGTGATAATGTGTTTGCAGTCACGAAATTTATTTCCATTTATATTTATATATTTTTAAGGTTACCTGGAAGAAACCGCTCTAAGCGACAAGGCCGCCTGACTGAACTCAAATAATTTAAATAGTTATTTAGGTATGTTATTTGTTTCGTGTGCATTAAAGTACATACAATAGTATGTGTACATAAATTCCAGTGTTAAATATATTTTATTAGGAATTAATAACCGTTCAAATACTTCAAGTAACTGGCTTGATGTAAACGAGCCTATAGTAAGCGAGGAATACACGTAACTAGTTGCCGCGAAACTCGTCGTAAGCTCGAGCGATAAAATGCAGCGGTGACGAACTTTCTCAGAAAAGTGACTATATGGGTGTCGCGGAATTTAATCAAAATTTAATACCAACCACGTCGCAAACTTACTATGAGTAAGGTAAACGGCGTACATATTAATATAATTTAAGGTTATTTTGTCTATATTATGTTTCATTTTGGATCGTGATATCTGTTTTATTGAATTTTGACTGAATAGTGACTTATGAAGAAAAGCGGTCGGCAAGGCATTTGAAGAATACGTTTTAACAGAAATCTGTTGCTCTCACATTCTGCCCGAACAACCTAATAGAGCGCGAGAGAGACAACAACAGCTCAGACTGATTACAGATTAAATTAACAAGGCAATTTTAACAAAAAAAGAGAGCCAACTTCAATGATTTTTAGTTGTTCCCTGGTGTATTTTAAAAGTCCAAGGTCCAATGTCCATGAAATTAAAATGGAACCACCTCTTTCCGACAAAACAACACAACAAGAATCATCTGAAGAAATTATGTCTGAACATCAATAAAAAAAAAAATACAATCTAATTGAGAACACTCCTCCCTTTTTAAAGTCGGGATAAACGAAATCATAATTTCGTATTCCCCTATTTCCACCTCCAAAACTGCACCGATTTTTTTTTCAAGTTTAACAAGTATAACTTTGGCTATTTATACATTATTTCTTTCATTTTTACATTCGATAAAATTGGTTTGCTAGGTTTTAAGATACCTGCGATATAACTGAGTAATTTTATTGATTTAAAAAAGCTCCTCCTAGTTCCTTTAATAACTTATTTAAAGGAAAAGTAAAAACATAGTAAAATGGCAGAAGTACAGTGGAAAAATACTTGCTCTTCTTATTTGTTTTACTTTTTCCATATAAAACGCTGATTTCATATGTAAGGTCCTACTATTGATCTCGATAACAATAGGCACACGTCTATTAAATTATTCTGGGTTAGTTTGGGGTGTATGAAAAAAGACTCCGCTAGCGACCATATCGCACACGTTCGATGCACCCTGGAAAGTCACTCCCGATTGAAAATACGATTTGTGCCAACATGAAGAAAAATAATGTACAAAAAAAAATTGTTGGCTGTCACGGAACGCCTGGCAGATGAAAAATATCTTAGTAGATATTCAAATTTCTAATAAGTATGTAAATAGACTATAGAGTATAATAAAAATGTCTTCTTCTTCTTGTTTTGGTGCCGAAAAAATCACTTGCCAGTGTCAATATTTTTAAGCGTTCGTAAAATTTTACAATTTACAAAGTGGGGTCTTCTGACAAAACGGTGGCCCTCTTGTCCGAGTTATATAGGGAATTTTTGTGACGTCTTAAAATGCATGTTTCCATTTTATATTTATAATCCACTCACGTATGTACAACAACCAAACTATATCACGCAAAATTCCACCAATATTGCAAAATATAGGGTTAAAAAACCCAAGTTAATTAATTGAAAATAGAAACCAATAAATGTAACTTCAAGATCCCGCCAAAAACTCCAATAATAAAGTCTAGTATGCGCACACACACACGCAAAGGAATCGAGACAAGCGGCGTAGAGGGGGAATGGCGGCATGAGAGAACGTCATGCCGTTTGCCGTCACGGCATACGGTTCGATTTTACTGCCAAGGTGCGCCAATAGATGTTTTAGATGAAAATTTGCATTAAAATATTTACTATAACCCAAAGAACATTCCAGATCGTATCGTGCTCGAAACATACGCGTAAAACCATAACCGTTTATTTTAGAAATGATATTGTATCCAGTTTTGTTTTCCAACGTACGATAGGGCAATTTACATCATAAACCCGTGTTCGCACCAGCTTGCCAAGTATTCGCCACTAACATCGCATCCGAACATTAAGGAAACCATTTAGCGGTGCTCGCTCATCTACGACCGTTGCATTGTTCGACGATCGAGTTTGCCGTCAACAGGCTTGGATTTAGACGCTTTTCTTATTTGAGGGACAAATTTAATTATAACAGAATAAAATTTCAATAAATGTAATCCACTGAACACATCGTCGCTCTCGGCTGCTGGATATACGTTAATAGGTCAATTTTACGTAGGTACATTTTTGTGACGACTTTTGTGATGTTTTGAACTTTTTATTGAATGAAGATATCGTGTTATTTTCTTCTTATAAGACCGATGTATCTAGGGAGTAATAAATGAAAAATGATCAAAATCAATCAACTAGTTTTAGCGTGACGCGCGCACAACGGCAAACAGTAAACATTTTATTTATTTAAACGACAGATAACATGAAACGCAATATATTTTTACTATTAATACAAAATATGTTTAGTTAATTTTCTGTGCTCTCTCAGCGACGACTGATTACAAACCTGTTCGGTGGCAAATAGCGTAAGTAGATTTACTCGAAAGCTGTTGTTTGGTTATGGTTCGTTTAGCACAGATTTAGTGGTTATTCGCATGGCCCACGAGCGGTTACACTTTAGAAAATTATATTACTCGAGTGTTTTGATTGAGGGAGGAATAATTTTTATTTCATGAAATATAAACATAATACACCAACATAAACATACTCTAATAATCGTGCCAAGTCTAGGAGATAGATATATGAAGACAAGTAATTTAGCTATAATCAGGCCTATATTTTACACGTTAAATTCCGTTCTTTAGAATATACTATGCCTAATTCTATGAACCTAAAACATTTTAAATAATGACAAGACAATAAGGTATTTATATAGGTAAAATTCTTATTATATGTTGTGGAATAGAATTTTATATGACTTGTGCCGTTAAAAATGTTGTAGGAGTCATTTTTACTATTACGTACATTTGTTTTCTTGAGCCGTAGGCTTATACAAACAACGGCCAGTTTATGTAAAATTCCACTATATAACTTCACGCTATGACCACGTACCACACAATCTGGAAAGTTGTAGGCAAGGAAGTGAGAATTACGAAAAGCTACATACACCGGCGGTGCAGTGCGGTGAAGAGTTGCTTGAATAAATTTAAAATTTATGAAACCGCCCGGTGAATATGTAAAGATAATGGCATCCCGATATTGACTTCCTTCAAGTAAGTACCTTATGCTTATTGTAAGATTCCAATCTACTCTACATTTAAACCATCAACGTGTTTGTAGAAATTAATGAAAATACCAGGGTTGTAACGATGGCGAAACCGATACGATATATCGGGATCGCCGATTATCTATCGACCGATATCTAACAATTTGAAAAGCGCGCGAAGTGACGGTGTTTCCCTTTAGTAGAAGGCGGGAGAGCCGCGCGTGGTGGCAGCATCGACATTGCCGCCATTTTTGAGCGTTGTATTATTTTGCGTCTATTTGTTATTAATTTAGATTTTACTTACTTTTCAATAATACTCTTTTAGAGGATGGGTCTCTATTAAAAATTGTCATTAAAAAGATTATCTCTAGATTTGTGCATAATGGCGATATATACAATAATCGGTATCGGTATTGTACCGGTAAAATAATGTATCTCCAGAAAATACAATTTTATAATTTTTTCTTAGGTAAAAGTGATGCTACGTGTTGGTGCGTCTGGCGAGGGTCCTTTCACGAGCGGCACTCAGACCTTTTCAATGGACAAGCGCAAGAAACAAGTGAGCCTCTGCGAAACGGCACCGAGCACAGCCACCGCACCTGAAGATCGCAAGGTCGGAGTCGCCGCACCTAAGATGTTTGCATTCGACGCTATATTCTCGCAGGATGATACGCAGGTAAGAACGGACGAATAATTATTAACAGTATTACTCATAGATGTAGTATAATAGTATTACTAGTTTTGTTTATCTGTGCGAATATTTCGCACACATACATACATAGACCACTTCCTTCCACTTGCTACGATCCTGGAATACATCTTTCGCTTCTTCAACATTCATCAATCTTTTCATGCACGTTTGTCGGTTTAGAATATTCTCGACCTGACCTTTCTTCGGAACGTACCCGATTTGATCGAAGAACTTTCATCTAGGCCTTCCACTTCCAATGCCCCAATTCATACTAGCCTTATAAATTAATGTATTTAGTCATTCTTCTTTCATTCCTCATGCTTCTTCTTTTGCACATAGTAAAACGTAAACAATCAGCTCTCATTAAGTGGAATAAATTGTTAATAGATGGCGCCGTCTACATTTTAATTGAATATATTTTCATAGCACAACATTCAACATTGTTCATAACATATTCAAAAATATATATCTATTTACCATTTTTTTAACAAAAAAGTTTCGTCTATAGCGGGAAACATAAGTTTAAAGAGATATGGCGTTGCCACAAAAAAACTTCTTTTGAGAAATAATCTAAAGATATTTTAAAAATCAATACAAGAAAAATATGTAACGTAAAAAAACTCTTCTAAATAAAAGTATGTAATCTGTTTATCTTTTTTTTTTAAACATAGACATAACGTTAAGAGACATTTTACGTAGACCATGCCGGTGTCGACTTGCGAAAGTTGTAGATTTTCGGGGATCACCGTTATTTTTGGGTTACAGGTAAAATGATTTTATGATACGTAGTTCTAGAAGCTACAATGCACTGTCTTCGGACATGAACATAGATCTCTTCTGCTTTAGCTTACACACGGTAAAATGGTTATTAACTCAAGAATACTGCAGGACATAGCAACACTGTAACTTTAATATTTTGATATATTTACTATTAGGTCGCTTATTTATTTAGGTATTCAAAGGTGGAGGCTTTTAATTAGCTATTTTATTATTTATTTATTCTCTTTTTTACTCGTATATTAATTTGTAAACCTTCCTAAAAATTATAAAATAAATAAAATAAAATAAACATTGTACTTACTATTACATATATGTAGTTGTCGCTTTGTCACACTAATTAAAATCAATAAAGATTACTTCTACATAAATTAAAAATTCGAAAATAAATTAACTGTATTAACACTGCATAAAATATAAAGTAAAGACATAATACGTACCTACAGCACAGCGTACATTGCTTCTAATGGTTCTTCTAAGTAGCAATAATGTGCTATGAAAACGTTTACCAAATGTCCCAGCTAAGTAAATCTCAGCCGCGACAAACACACTGCATTCAATGGTGACTCACACAAATAAATCCACAATGGGACACAGTTTGAATTAAATTTATTTCTTGAAGATTAGACGAGTAACAACTGAGCGTAGTTGTCGCGTCTTCAAAGATTTCAAAGCGAAGTGTCACGAGTGGCAGTCGACCTGTCTTCACAGAAGCGTCTTTAGGTCGCCTCTTGGCAAAAATAAGGGATACTTATGTACTATTACATACAACTTTCCCCTTTGCTCCCCTGGTTGAGTCATAAGCGTAAGCGATTAACCCTAACAAACGGAATTTGTGTATTTATTTACAAACTTGAAATACAAAGTACTAAAATATCGAGCGACGATTTCAATAAACGCATTCGTCTACTTATTATGTACGCGCTTTAGAAGTTATACTTTGAAGAGTTATACTCGATGTTATGTCAGGCATAATATCGAGCGTCACTAACTTCGCCCCAAAAAAAACAGTAGTTTAGTCAATAACTTCATAGTAGAAGTAGACCATTTGTAACAACGTGAGCGCGCATCGTAAAAATTCACTCTCATTATATTTCATAATGCACCAAAACATACCATGAGTACAAAAATAGTAATGATATTTTTGCACGACTGCCCGAAAAAGGAGTGTGTAATGTTTTCAGCATTCATGTATGTGAGATTCTTTATTCCACCATAACTTTAAAACGCCTGAATAAATTTGGATGCATGTGATATCGTTAGGACCTTTACATCACACCGAGTGACACTGGCTATTTTTCTTTCAATTTAATATTACGGATACACATTCCAAAACTATGTAAATACTTTTCTTGTGCCAGAAAACGATAGATGGCACTATCTCGGTTTTAAAAAGCATTTTATTGTTTTTAATAATATATTAGGTCGGGGAAAAAGTGTTTTCGCATAACGTATGTATAAACTTGTTATAAAATTTATTTGGCTGTACTATTTCTATCTGGCTGGTTTTTGTAACATAAAAAAGTAAAAGTAAAAAAGAAAAATAGTTGTCTCCTGCTATTTTTCATTTGTTTTTCTTTCTGTAAAAATGAAGAAATTCGATAAATTTTAATATATTATTACAAAATAGGCAAAAATGCAACTCAAGCAGCGAAAAAAACTTGTGATCTTTATGGACCTAATGCAGTGTCAGTAAGAGTAGCACAAAGTTGTTCAAACATTTTCAGTCCGGAAAATTTGATGTTAAAGATGCACCTCGCTCTGGTCGCCTTGTTACGAATTAAATGGACGCCATTTTTGACAAAGTAGAGCAAGATCAGCATATCAGTAATTACGATGTAGCTGAAGAACTCGAAATTGACCACAAAACAGTTTTAACCCATTTGTAAAAAGCTGGCTATACCAAAAAGCTAAAAAACCTAATGAACCGTGTACTCATTTGCGATTCATTATTGAGACGTAATGAAACCGAGCCGTTTTTGAAGATATTGATAAATGGCGATGAAAAGAGGATTACGTGCGACAAGAACATGCGAAAAAGGTCTTGGTCTAAGGTCGGCCATGCATTACAGACTGTGGCTAAACCTGGGCTAACTCGAAATAAGATGATGCTGTGTGTATGGGGGGACTGGAAGGGCATTATTCATTATGAGCTTTTACCGCCCAGCAAAACCATCGATTCGGATCTGTACTGCCAACAACTAATGAGATTAAAGGAAGCAGTTGAAAGTAAGCGGTCGGAACTGATCAACAGGAAGTGTGTGGTTTTTCATCACGATAACGGTAGACTACACACATCTTTAGCCACTTAGCAAAAATTAAGGGAGTTTGGCTGGGAAGTGTTAGTGCATCCACCATAAAGCCCTGACCTTGCACCTTCAGATTTTCACCTATTTCGGTCTCTTCAGAATTGTATAGGTTCTGTAAGGTTAACATCAATAGAGGACTGCCAAAACTATTTGTCGCGTTTTTTTGATCAGAAGTCCCAAATTTTCTACAGCAACGGGATCATGTCTCTACCCACAAAATGGCAGAAAGTCATCGAACAAAACGGCATATATATACTGTAAATAAATCTAAATAAAGTTTGAAAAAAATGTTTTGGGTTTTCATATAAAAATGCAAAGAAACTTTTCTCCCGACCTATTAATTATTATTACAATTTTAACTGATTAAATTTACCTATATATATAACAAATAAAAATATCGTTACTATGGGGATGTGATATAACTAAAAGACTTATATCGCCAACACTACTGCTTAAAATTCGAATCGCATAATCTCGTAACACGCGCTATAGTACGCTAGTACACGACGGTTCGAGGCGCTACGCGACGGTACGCGACGGCGTCTGTCGCAGCTTCCATACTCCGCTGAATTTCATGCACCAAAAATGTCTCCACGCGCTCCGTAGCGCCGAGTTTTCATATTTAAATTGTTAAACGGCCTGCAGTGTTTGAATATCGCCGAGTTTTTCGTTCACTTTAAACATTTTTATACAGGAATTATTCATTGCTGTGGTTTTTTATTATCTTTATTTTAGTTGGCTTTTACATCTGGTGCATATGTTACAAGGCCCGGCTATCTTCACCAACATATCATATAAAATATTATAAAGATGATGTTATTATTTAATGATAAAATGATAGAGGTTTGCCGTTGTTCGCGCATAACGCAAAAACTTCTTTAGCCGCGTTGAGCGATTTTTGGTAGGGAAAATTCTTATAGGTTCGCGTGACTTGACCTCGACATGCTCGTGACGTATTGCGCTTGCGTCAAATGTATTTTTTTAATGGATGTTCAGCCATAACTTCTTTGTTTATGTACCGATTCGGATAATTATTGTCTGTTGGATAGGGAATACCTCAAGAGTGGTCCCATTTAATTGGTATTGCACATTATACTTTGAGGATGGAAGATACACGAAGTTAGATTTCTTTTTTTGTTAAAAACTGTCTTGTAATTATAAGTTTAGTTTATTTGACACAAATTATTTATGAAACTAAGATGTAGTTAATAGTCAGGTGGGAAGTTATGCCGAAAGAAATGTGTATCAATGAGAACTGTGTTATTAACCATGTAATAAGTTAACGTATATATTCGAGATGTGCGACGCGGGGTAGCTAAGCGGTGCGACGATGTTTAACAGCGCTGTCTAACTTTTTTTTCTACAAAAAAGGTGCCAAACAAGCATACGGTCCGCCTGATTGTAAGCGACTACCGTAGCCTACGGACGCTTGCAATACCATACGTATCACTAGCGTGTTTCCGATCTTGAACCCCACTACTCTAAAAAGCTCTAAAAACGCTACTCATCGCAGGAACACAATAATAGGTCCTACCTTTCTTCGCTAAACTATGCGAGGAGCTTTCGCGGTTCGATGATGTATAGCGAAGTTGTGAACGGGTGTATAGCTGAGCGGGATGCGATGTAAGCGATGGCATCTCTCGCACACATTCCTCGTACGTGCAAGTACCTAGTTTTGCTAGCTCTTTTCCGCCAGAGTTGTGGTATGCGAGGCTGGCAAAATGAAGTAATCCTATTGGTGAATTTTCTCGTCGCGCACACCTCTATCTACCTCGTACATCTCCAGCGGATACGCAACATAACGCCAGCACGATGGTGTTTTAAAAATGCCAAACTGCATCCCCCGATTTTATCATTAGTTATTTTTTTGGTACCTATAGTTTCGTGAATAGAAAAGGCAAAAGTATCTGTAGACCTTGCAGCCAAATCAGATGTTGGTTTTATAATTTTTTTTTTTTTTTTTTTTTTTTTTTTAACTGACTACACTGTTAGCCTTAGGGGCCCTAAAGCCGCTGCGGCTTTTACAGCTTCACCGGACTTGGGGTTTTATAATTCATGTTTAGGTGTCTTTTATATAGAAGCCGAAGTCATGTCCTCTATTTTTTCTTATTCTTATTTTTTGGGTGACAATGTCTTTAAGCCTTCGTAGTCTTTTCGAATTTTCAAATTAGTTCTAACTTTTTTTTTGTTAGAACTATCTAAGGGGAGTTTTTGTGGCACCTCAAAATGGTATGTTTCCAGTTTATATATGTTATCATCATCAGTTTTTTGAAGATTTATTTATTTCAAAAGAGTTCGTTAACAAAATAATGCATAATGAATTCTTACTCTAAACTATAATGACACTGAACAGCTCTTATTAGCTAATTAATATACCTATCATTCAACCTCCCATTTCTTGCAGTTAGAGGTTTTCTAACTTACAATAATTACTAAGTATTAATATTTACCCACGCACACACACATCTTGCACACTCTTGTAGCACTCTTAAGGTAGTTAGTTTATAAGAAGTATATTTGTATTAAATATTCTTAAAGTAAAAATAAGTAGATTCATAAAGAGTAATGTTTTGCTGTAATTTTTTTTACGCCGCACGATGACTTTCATTGTTTTGCTCTTTATTTGTATTCTTTTGATTGTAAAATAAACCTGATATCCAAGATGCAGGATCTCCTAGTTTGGGTTGACACCCAAAACCTCCTATCTGTCAGTCTGCCCTGACGGGCATACTGTATTTTCATTTTCGTTCCTTCTTAAGAAATAAAATTTATTATTAATTATTTATTATTATTAATGCTGGAAAATTTAGTCTACAACAGTTTATGCAGTGTATGCAGTTATATCTGAATGTATTGCTGTCAGCTGACTCGAGGAACGCATCGCGTAGCGCCATTAATATCTGGTAATCCTCTTTATCTAGCGTACTCCGAGCGTGCATTAGTCTGCTCACGGATAGCGGAATACATTTGCACATAATGTACTTACATTTGTATGTGAATAGCATTCCCATGCATGCCCTATGCGCCTTTATTAGTAATATTTATTTCTCGATAAAATGATACTATAAATATTTTAAATTGTTCACTTAGTTTATTCATTGCACTCTAAAACAATTAAAATATAAAAGTTAATATTATATAATACAGGGCTTTAAATGCGCCAGTCCTGGTCAAAAAGACTGAGATATGGTAATGCAAAAAAAAAGGTATAATCCGCCGCACATAAATCCGCCACTCCTGGTCAAAACCCTCTTTGAAAGTGAGGTATAATCGCAATGAGAGCTCTTTTTTTCTTATATAATTACATTATTATGCCTCATTTGCTTGAGATCCTTGTTTCTATTCCCAAGTCGAGCAAAGCGTATTGGATTTTTCTATGAAATTCTCAGTAGTAACTCGGAGTTTGTCTTTGTCCCCGATTAATGGCAACGGGCTCGCCTCCTATTACATGGGACCTAAAGCATACCCTGCGAGCTGATAGTGTACATTAGTACACCTCTGCCTAACTCTTCGGGGACTACAGGCGTGATGGTATGTTATGATACTATGGCATGGACATATTGATATAAATAAAATTGCATATGAAATAATGCTATAACAAAATGGTGGCTCCCTTAATACAAGTGTTCAGGGAGTTTTTGTAGCAACTTAAAGTTCACGCTTCTATTTATGATTCATAATTCACTTAACTCGTGCACAACAACCAAACTTTATCACGAAAAATGCCACCAATTATTACATAATATAGATCAAAGAAACTTATTACAAATTGAAAACTTTTTAGTTGTGTTTTTTTTCGCTAGATGGTGTTAAAACGAATATATTTCTTAAGCGTCCCAGTATACCTCATGTATAGAGAAGCACTCTCGGAGTAGACGGTATTTGATTGTCATGTTCCTGTCCTTTAAAATCCACAAAGGAAACAATTTTGCAGTATAAATAATAATATAAGGCTTAATTAATAAAACACGTACTTTGGTGATAACTAAAAGACTCTCGAACAAACAACATTCATAATGTATAATCTTCTCTACGAGTTTAATGCTAACTCATAAGTTTACTCAATTTACTAACTAAGGAAACTTCTCTCACCTGGCCTGTGAAAAACAAAATTTTCTAGCTTTTATATTAAAACAGGGACTACATATTTATGCCCTTTGTAGTCGAAACCCTAGGTCCATTGAGAACAAGTGCACGTAGCCTCTTTAAACAACTCGCAAGTCGACTGAGACCAGAGGGCTGGCCAATACCTCGATCAACGAATAAGCATTGCTAGCCTTCTTGGTACTTTTCCTTCTGGCGGTGATTTGGATGGTATCCAATACTTATAATAATTTTACATTATTTAGATGTGCTAATATTTTAGTATTGGTAAATAATGAAATTATACATGTTTATTTACAATTAATTATATTTATGAGATGAGTATCAAGTAATAAATATAATGTACAAAGTAATAAAACATAATTATATGAAATAGATTATATAGTATCTATAAATTTTGACATAGTTTGCAGTGTATTTAATTAAGTACTTCATAATTTCACACTAAAATAGTTACTTAATTTTCGAGTGAATTTGTACTATATTTTGTTTTCTAGTTTAGTCTAACTAAACATTAGCTGACATACTAAACGAATTATTTGAATAGTTCTTACATGAATAAACTTGACGTAATTCAGACTAAACTTAATAGAACTGTCAAGTAATAGTGGTTTTGAGAATAATTTAAAATACTTATAAAAACCCTTTTGAACATAAATATCAGTTTTGCTGCTTTGCTTTTTTTAAATCACCTATACAATATATGGCAATTGTAATTGAATATATTTGTAATAAATTGAAGAAATGAGCTCTCGTGACACACCGAGGATATTAATATTCGCGTATTATTAGTTTTTGTTTCTATTTTTACATAGGAAATAGTTATATTTAAAAAAACTCCAAAATTGTCTAAGCGTTGGAAGAGCCCACAAGAGTGACTCATTTTGTGATATATATTTTCTTTGACTACACTACACTACAGACACTACAGCAACTTCGACAAAATAACAAGCAATAATTGATAGAAGTGATACTTCTTAAAACACAATGTATATATCTCTTTCACTCCTTCTGTTTACGTTATATCTTTCTTCTCTCTTATACAACGAAATGTGTCTAAAAGTGACGCGTCCTTGAAATTTCTCTCTCGATTCTCATTCAATTATTGATTCATCACCTAAGAAGTTTCACTTCAATAATTGAAAAAGCTAATGATGTTATATGACTATGCATTTAAGGGTTAAACTCGTACAGAACGATAACCGGTAGCCCGCGCTATAACTCAATATAAATATTTATTTGTATAGTATTACAGCAATAACTCAGTAAGGAATGGCAGCCGACACCAGCTTACAGGCTTAGCTACATCATCCTATTCCTGCCGTAGCACCGGCCGACCGGACGAAATAATTACGGTGTTATCTACCTCGTCTGCATCATCGACCGATTCTATATTCACCTGGTTTTAGTCTAAAAGGACCCTGTTGCAGAAGATAGCATTAACGTGTCTAAGCAATTCATTATGTATGTTCAATTTATATTTAAACATACAAAAATATTTTTACTGTTTAAACCAAAGTTTTAGTTTCTTCCCTAAGCCTGATTGGAATATTTTCAGTTCTATTTTTGTCTTCAAATAATTTTCCTACAATCTTTAAACTTTGGACTTAGACACTTCTGCTACTGGCCCTGCATATACTAATTTATGTTAAGTGATTAAAATCTTATTTCTTTCTTGCCAGTTCTATAATATTTATGCAGAAAGTTTATACATTTTTTAAATAAATATAATTCTCTTTGAGATTGTAGGCCAAGCTACATTACGGAGAATAAATAAAAATTGATGAATATATCGAAAAATAAAAATATCTTAAAATGTGGACTATTTATCATACATATTGAGTTAAATTTTATTTGTCATTATTCTATTAATACAATTTTAAGAAGAAATTACTCACAACGCTTAAAGGACTTATATCCAGATGCCTTAATAGTTTAGACGAAATACTACAAATTTAATATTCTTATTATTTAATGGCAACGTGAGTTTATAAACATAATTATATCAATGTTACTTCTTCTTCTTCTTAACTTGGCAACCGGTCCTCTTTAATGAAGACTCTTACTGCCATTATCGAGTGAATTATAGTGTCATGTGTTATGACGATTCAGTATCCTAACAAGAGGTAGCTCCCTTGTTAGAACTTTCTTGGTAATTTTTGTGGGACTTCAGAATGAATGCTTTCAGCTTATATTTATAATCCACTTCACTTATGCACCAAAACCAAACCATATCACGCAAAACGCCACCAATATTATATAATATAGGGTCAAAACCTAAAATAATGAATTAAAAATAAAAACCACAACATGTCACTTCAAGATCCCGCCAAAAACCCCTCAATGTTACTTGGATAGAATATTTTTCTAATCTTTTTCTTGTTTTGGCACCAGAAAAAGCACTTGCCAGCGTCAATGTTTTCAACCATTCGTAGTAGTCGGTATGTTATTCAGAGTGGCCTATAATACACACGGTGGCTCCCTTGTTCCAGATAATTTTTGGGACATTTCAAAATGCATGCCTTCAGTTTACATTTACAATTCACTTCACTTATGCACAATAACCAAACTATATCACGCAATACTGGGTCAAAACCCTATAATGAATTAGAAATAAAAACCACAACATGTCAGTTAAAGATCTCACCAAAACCTTCTCTTTTCTAATCTTTAGAATTCAAACAATGCTTTAACAAGTTGGTACCTCTCTTGTTATTATAACTATCCAGATAGTTTTTATGTAAACTTAAAATTCATTCCTCTGGTTATTATTTATAATTCACTTTACTTGTGCGCAATAACCAAACTATGTCATGCAAAATGCCATCAATATTACAATAATTACATCAGTTTTTTGAATTTAAATTAAAACCACAATATAACAGATCAAGACCCCGCCAAAAACTACCTTACCTACTCATTATCAGAACAAATCATACCTAACATTAAGTCGGCATATAAAATTACCAGTTATTCCCCGCGGTTTCACCCGTGTTAAATTTATTCGATCAACTCTACATCGCGCCGCCTCCAGCGCACCCGTGTAGCCTAAGTTCTCACTTCTCGTACTTTCCAGATTGCTTGACGTTCATAGTTACTGCTCTGCTTCTTAGGATTTTAACATGAAGTTATTTAGCTTATAACCTTCATCAATAAATAGGCTACAAAATACAAAAACGTTTATTCAAATCTGATTGTTAGTTCCAGAGATTAGCGCGTTCGAACAAACAATCTCTTAAGCTTTAAAATATCAGTATAGATCAAATTAAATTAACACAAAAACTAGAAATTTCATACAATTCTCACCGTATTTACATTAAGTACAATGTTGATTAAAGAGTTTTAAATAATTTAGTGGAATTTGCGCTCTTAGTTGTGTTTGCGTCGCTGAGCTGCCCCGTGGTATTTTCTTTCAGGCTCGGCTCACGGGAGCTCGCAGATAATTAAAAGGACTTAAGGTGTACAACCCAGATTAGAGCCCGCTAGGGATCCCATGAATTCTCGATTATTATGGATTTGAATGTTTAAATTACGTTCAAGCTATCTAATATCTATTTATAGTATATAAAAATGGATGATAAGATAAAATAAGATAGATAAACTCAAAAACCATTTGACTGATCACCGTGAAAGTTGATAGTTCTGTTTTTTTCTGAAGAAGTTTTTATGCTATCTCTGAACGCGATAGGTAGCGCTGTGTTCGAGGTAGCTAGTACTGTAGTAAAGATTAGATGCCAGGAATGGATATAATAATACTAGCGGTATGCTCGCGGCTCCGAACGCGTTTCTTACGGGGTAATTATTTAGATCTCGCAATTTTATTTTAACTCATATTCTTTATCAATTTAGAAATAGCATATAATTCCCGTGTACAAAATTTCATCAAAATCTTTTTAATACTATTTTTTTACGATGTTTAAATGTATTTTTGACGATTCTTATAGTCTCTTTATGAAATAATGTATGGTCCCGTCTACAAAATTAGATCAGAATCGGTTGAGAGTAACTGAATTATTATTTTTTTTATTATTTTTGTATAATTTTTTTGTTTTTATTTTTTAATATTGAAAATTACTATAGCTCACCACTTATGGAATAAATTATAATTTCCTCTACTGATTACAAACTCTTTTTGTCTAGATGAACATTGAATCTAAAAAAAAAATCTTTAGCCAAGAACCCTTACTTAAATAAATCTTAAAATTAATTTTCACGAATAAAATAATTTAATAGCCAAGTGTCATTCACGCACTCTATTAAGCAATTTCATATATGAAGAAAATTCTCTGCGTCATATCTTAGATGTACTATGAAGCTGTATGCGGCCTACAACGACTGTATGCGAATCCTTCCTACAACATAGAGTCCTTTAAGCATAATATGAAGAGACATTTCCACTAATATATTATTATTGTACCTGTTATATTTGTAATATTTGTACAATTAACAAAAAAAAAAACAAAGATAAACCCCATCGAGTTTCTTACCGGTTCTCGATGTCTGGGATATTTTACGTTCATAAGTGCCTTCTTAGGGCCTAAATTAAATAAAGATTATTTTGATTCGATTTGATTTGACACCGGCCGTGACACGATAGCCACGACACGATGGACTGTAAATGCTTTAGTACACTTTGCCGTGCTACGATAAAAAAGGTTTAAAAAAGAAATGAGGTTCAGTTGAAAAAAAATTCGCTAATATTAAGAATTGTCCACAAATTGTACAAAATCGTGACGACAACAGCACGAGGGTGCGTAGGTGATTTAGCTACGGCTATACTGAAATTGTTTTGAATGAAAATTTTAATGACAGACTCTCGGCTTGCTAATTGAATACGTTTATATCGTCAATAAAGTGGGCCAGCCGCGGCAGGCGCGGTAGGCGGGGCGGTTATTAATCAGTTTCTTCATGTTCATTAGAAACATTCTGTTAATTAACTCCGTTAAGGAAACGATTATATTATTTCCCTTGAAATTATTTAACAGGTTGTGTTCATTATAGCGATACCAAGGAAGTTATGTCTATCGATCGACAATTATCTATCAACGTAGAAAGTAATTATAATTCACCAGAAACCTTTTTAGTTTAGCTATTAATTTTTGTGAATTGTGACTGTTTTGTGTTGTGTCAATGTATCCCTTTTTATGGGTTATTCTCGTAGGTTATTCTACAGTACACCGATCATTTGGCAGCAAAATTCTTTAACGTACATTTCTCACACTTGACATTGGCAAAATTGCCTACATAATCAGAAAGCCAAAATTAAAAAAAGCTTAAACTTTTTGTTAAGTTTCAAATGTGGTTAGTTCTATCCAAAAACTGATCAAGTGGAAACAGTGCTGATTGGCACTAGGCAGTGTAGTATTTTTTTTTATTTTTACACAAAAATTTTATATAATTTTTTTTTACAGTAAAATTAATATAAAACATCATTGTAACTTCATATATTACTAGCTGTGCCCCACAGCTTCACCCGTGTTACTTTTATCCGACAAACACCGCGCCGCCAACGCACCCATGTAGTTTACCAAAAAAGTTTGTCCCGCAAGTAAAAATTATTTTAATTTTTTCCACTATATCCTAAACTATGTGTCCAAATAACATACAATAAAGAGCAAAATTTAACTTCATAAAATTGTTTTTATGAGGAAGTAGCTTTTGTTCGTAAGGATTAATAAATAGGCTATGTCTATTATATGTACATAAATCACTTTTTAATTTTCAACTTATCTTTATCACAATATACCTTATTGTGGCTTTTGTATAAGAGATAGACATATGCTATCGCGTTTTATTTTTTAGATATACTAAGGATCAATAATTTTGTGGAACATTTTATTATCCTATCATTAACGATTTCGCCAGCGCACGCGAATAAAGCAGTTCGGGAGGGCCCCGACTCCCGACTTACGTAACAATAATCAAAATTTAAGGCTAGCTGAGAGTTGTAGCCTAATGTTAGATAGCCTATACTATTCCTCGTGAGTCTGGCTATCATAACAAGAAGAAATTTTCGAATACGAATGGTAGTTTGAGAGATTAGCGAAACAAACAAAAAAACTCTTCCACTTAAATAAATAATAAAATAATATATAATATAGCATTAATAGGCACGCGGAATAAAATTTTTAAATTTTTTTTATTACCCTTACGTTCGTACACACAATTTTTATTATTATTTACTACATTTTTTTCTGATATTAAGTGACTTGCAGCCGAAGGTACTTATTATAACAAGATAAGCCTCAAAATAGCTCTCAAGCGCACGCACACTCTATTAGACATTTAGCATTATTTTTTCGACTTGAGGCTGGTTGCTAGCTACGCTCAGGGACATTTTCGAACTTTGGCGAAACCGGTGGCAAAGAACGCTATCCTAAATCAACGTATACTGACAATTTATTGTGTTCTATTGTTACAGGCGGAGATATGTTCGAGTGCGTTGACCGACGTCATTCACGCTGTGATAAACGGTACAGATGGCTGCCTCTTCTGTTTTGGACACGCGGGTCTTGGTAAGACATTTCAAAGGAAAATACATACCTATAATAATAATATAAAGATTTGTTTGTTTGAACATGCTAACCTTTGGAACTACCAGTCGGATTTGAAAATGTATTGTATTTTGTATATTTATTTATTGAATATGATTATAAGACTATATAATTTCACGGTACGATCATATGCAGTAAATATGAAAGTCAAGCAACCTGGCAACTGAAGGCGAATACGGGAAATAAGCATGACGATGGGCTACAAGGACGTGGAGAATTGGTCTATTAAGTTTAATACGAGTGAAACCATGAGGCACAGCTAGTATAACTGGAATTACATAATAACCCGAAGTGTCCATTTCTTCCATAAATTATTATCAAAAGCTAAATTGCTTCATCTATATTAATAAAATAAATATGTAGTTCTGTCTGTACATAAAGACCACTGATCACAAAATATGCTATTATTTTTATCTGTCTGTTTGCACATCCAGATGTGATTCAAAAACAGCTTTAAAAATTATAATGAAATTTCTAAAATATTTATTCATAACCACACGATAAGTTTACTAGGGTAGGTAAAGATAATGAAGCGCCAGCAACCCATGTTATTCTAAAGACGAATCAATATTAAATATTTCCATGCAAAAGTTTTCAAATAAAGCCACATTGCAATAACTGTACCGTAAAATATGTGGGTAATATTGTAATAAATAATGTATTCTTGAGATGATTTGCCTACGAATGTGGAGACTGTGGAGAGGGAGCCGACCTCATAATTGAAAGTTTTGACAAATAAACGGGCGAATTTAATATTCAGAGGCAACTTTCGACATTAACGCTGTATTTTGAACCGTGGAATAAACCTTCTTTGTAAGCCTTTATGAGAATTGAAACATTTATGAGATTAAAGGCAATTGAATTCGTTCTTCGAACTATTTAAACTGATCGTAAAAACGCAACTTCACGCTATATCACCTCAAGAGTAAACATGATATGATTGAAGAAATTAAATTGAAGTAAATTGAAAAATTTAATACGTTCACAAATTATTTGAAAACTACGTCATAAACTGTGTAAAATTTTATTGTATGTAATCAATAGAATAAATTTAATCATGATAAATTATCTCTAGTTTCTCATAGTTTCTAGTTTTTCATTATGCTTTCTCTTTGCTACTTCCGCCTAAAAACTAACAACATAAACATAAAAAAATATGATGATAATAATAAATTATTTTTGTATTTACTTTATTTGTTCTTTTGTTAAATAAACTATAGTATTATTTCGATATCTGGATATTTTGATATGTTTTATGTTCTTGGTCGAATATTAGTTCGTTGACTAATCTGTGAACATTTTCTATCAATTGAGGAATAACATACCACAGTATATAAAAATCGGTTGAGATTTAATAAAGAAAAGTAATTATTTTTAAAAGTATTATTGACAATTCAAATATATACTATCAATTGAAAAATGACATACAAAAGAAGAAACATCGATCAAAGCCTTTTTTGAGTTAAATCAAGATAATTTCCATAGCCTTTTTGTAATTAATATCTAAAACAAAACTCGTACGGACAAAACTACAAATAAATTAATATAGATGATAAACTACTTAACTGATGCCTATCTAATATATAAAATAGAATATTAACCAAAATGCGATATTCAATAAATGTATTAGGGAAGCAATTAATAACTTTCATAGGGACAGGGAATCAATTACGAACTTACCCATCTTCGCGAAGATAATCCTTCAGTCAGAGATAACATAGCTGGCGAACAATAAGTAAATAGCATTGTGTTTTGTCCCAGAGCCCTCTTAAGGAAGTATTATGGAAGATTAATGTTAGTAATTGAATGAAATTTTAACCGCGTAAATTAAGTCGGTGCTATGAGTTTTAAGTCCATATAAGATCGGGCTTTAAGAAATGTTTGTTAGATTATTTAGCCAAGTGAGTAACACTTGTTTAATCTTTGATTGTTTGGAATTGCATTATGAAGGATTAAATGTCTATACTTCTATATTAATATATTTAAAAAAATGCATGCATTTGAACGGATATAACTTAAAATCTGTTTGTCCATTATTGTTCCAGAAGTGCTATATAATATAATATTATAATTAATTAAATTAATAATTAATCAATATCGTTACGTTCTGGTATCACACATACCATCACGCCTGTATTCCCCGAAGGGTTAGGCAGAGGTGTACCAATGTACACCCACAATTCGCCGAGTATGTTTCTTAGGTCCCATGTAATGGGGACGAGCCTATTGCCATTAATCGGGCAGAAACCAAACTCCGAGCTGCTACTGAGAAATTCATAGGAAAATCCCATAACACTTTGCTCGACCTGTGATTCGAACCCAGGACCTCGCTCATAGCAGTCGCGCTTACGACCATCAGGCTAACGAGGCAGTCAGCCGTTGTATATCCAATCTATTCTAGCAGGGTGGTAGGGATATGTACCTTTGTCGCTTCTTGGGACCAGCATTTCCCCCAAGCCCAGAGAAGCTATAAAAGTCGGAGTCTTTAGGGCCCTTATGGCTAATAGTAGGGTCAGATCGAAAAAAAAGATCAGAATTTAACCAGTGTGTATCTTAAGTGCCAAAGAGCTCATAGGCTGGCTAGACAGTAACAACCGGCGATGGGTTGCCGATCTCTAGGTGGTGATCGTTGTTTTTGTAATGTGCTCATCTTCAGTCATAGTTCCGTCACTTTGCCCAGATACTATTTAAAAAACAGGGTGACGTGATTTTTACATGATATTAAGCTCCGTTTCTCTATAATTGCCCTGAAGAATCAAATTGATGTTTATAGAAACTACCAAAGAACACCCGTAAATTGGTTCGATAAAATAGGACAAGTAGGTTAGTCACTATTGAATAGGCCTAGTATTAGGCACAAATGGATTTTTTATCTATCTTTTGTTTTTGTTTGTGGTTTGGTCTGGATTTCTTACTTCTAAACTTATAGATACGGTGCCCCATAATCTCCATATGCAGTAATTATTTTCGTCTCCGAGTTTTCTTTTTACATCTATTTTTATTTATTTTTTTTTAGAACTGACTACATTGTTAGCCTTAGGGGCCCTATCGTCAAACAGAGCCGCTGCGGCTTTTACAGCTTCACCGGACTTGGGGGCGAGCGCTTAGGGCACTCAGCCGCGAAAGTTTGTGACGACCCGCACGAGGGTGCCAGAGTGGCCGAACCTCGGCTCGGGCGGTCGTCGCGAATGCGAAAAAGTCGCGATCTAACTAATTCCCTAATCTTATGAGAATTCGAGCTAACTAATATATACTCATATGCACGTTCCCCTCCTCCTGAGGAAGGAGTGGACCATGCGTATGTGTATTTAATAATCGGAATGTTTTTCTACACTAACTAGCGCAATAGTCTAACTAGCGCAAAAAGAAAAAAAAAGGTCCCTTACAGAACCTATGTACCTGTGTGGTGTGCACGTGTGTGTGTTCATACGTGTGTAATGTTGTGTGTGGGTAACTAAGTGTTGCACGTATAGTGTCACTTTGTATCGCGCGGGCGGCTGCCTGACCCAAGGGCTTCACACCGAGTTTTTACATCTATTGTTGATAATCCTTATAGCCCGTCAAACGAAATATGACATGTAAATTCTCGTGTACAAAATTTTATCGCTGTCACTTGAGAATTAAATATTATTCAAAAAATGTTACATTTTTAAGAATATTATTTACGACTCTTATAGACTATCAATTAATACAAACAGATATTTTTCAAAATCAATGTCCATTATAATAGACGAATGTCACGAAAAATTACATGTACAATACCTACAAACAAAACTATAGATTTGTTAATATAGATATTGTATAATAAAAATGTTATATTTTTAATTTTTTTATGTACACAGGTAAATCCTACACAATGCTTGGGCGGCCGGATTCATCTGCTAACCTAGGTGCGATCCCGTGCGCCATCGCGTGGCTGTTCCGTGGAATTGCGGAACAAAGGCACAAATGCGGCACCCGCTTCTCTGTCAGAGTGTCCGCAGTTGAGCTCTGTACTAACACCAATCAGATTAGGGATTTGCTTGCGCCTTATCAGAATGGTTAGTGGTTTATAGAACAATAAACATCATTATTAAATTATCACTCGTAATTGAAATATCATAAATTATATATTTGTATTCGAAATATAATTATAAATTACAGTAAATACTAAAATTTGAACATTAAGCTTTTTACATTAAGGTTGTAGAGCATTTTCTAATGCACGCTCGGCTTGCTACCACCCTGAAGTTAAAAAGCTGTCAAATCTGTCTGTTGGAAGTCTATCATTACCTAAAGGTATTCCTTCAGTCGCATTTGAAAGCCAGTTTTTATAGGCCTTTAGCGTTTTGGTAAAATTTAGGCGACATTCTCACTTAACAAGTTAAATTATTTTTAATTTACTTGTTATACCATAACATTCTAAATCATTTGATTAAATCAATTACATAAGTTTACAAATTACTGGATACAAAGTGGATTATAAAAACAACAAAGTTTATTAAATTCATATAAAGTAAAAAAAAAAAACAGAATAATAATAAATACATAAGACCATATTTAAGAACCTCTGCCTATGACTTTACAATTATAACTAATTAGCCTAATCTGATTACCATTTAATATTATCGCATAATCAAGTAATTATTCAAAGAAGTAATTTAAATTAAAACCCGTTACAAAATTACAGACACTGTAAAATACATATTTATTCACGAACTATATATGACCAACTACGACGGTCCGACGATATCAGCGAACCCAATAACATTTTGCTCGACCTGGAAATCGAAGTAATTGTAATTTATATTTATTCCGCGTAGATACGGAGCAATCTCCTGGTGTCTATCTCCGCGACGATCCACTCTTCGGGACGCATCTTCAGAACCAGTCAGAACTTCGTGTCCACAGCGCGGAGAAAGCAGCCTTCTATCTAGACGCAGCATTAGCCACACGAGGAACAAGGGAAGAAGGAAGAGACAGTCATCTTTTATACACGTTGCACTTGTACCAGTATAGCGTCGGAGGCAAGGGTGCTGGTGAGTTTGCAGTTTGTATACCTTATTCATTCCACCATTACATGTCAGCTTTCTTCTCAATAAGAGAGGTCTATAACTCACTATGCGGATTAGTTAATCCGGTTAATCCGATAAATAATAGACTATTCACAATATGTTAAGGAAATGTATTTGCTAACCGCTAACTAAACCATAAATTTGGTATGCTCTAGCGTGAATTTAATTATGCCCACTTTGTTAAAGACTAACAGATTTTTGTACAAAGTACAATAGTTTAAAATGTTATTTATTTAGCAGTAAATCAACATATTTTTCAGTCAGGGCTAAAATATCTTTTTCATTATATGAACCTGATTATTACTTGATTCTAATAATGCCTAACCATATATTTTATTTGCAGTTGCTGGAGGCCGCAGTCGTTTACACTTAATCGACCTGGGGAACTCTGAAAGAGGAAAAACTAATGGAGGAATACCTCTTTCTGGCTTAGGAAATATATTACTCGCTATATTCAATGGCCAACGACATCTACCATATCGAGATCACAATCTAACACACGTACTTAAAGAATGTCTTGGGTCGTTAACTTGCCATACCGCTATGATAGTTCATGTATCACCGACAGCACAAAATTATACAGACACGCTAACGACTTTACAGCTAGCATCGAGGATACATAGACTTCGTCGTCGAAAAGTTAAATATTCTTCAAATAATAATGCTGGCTCTGGTGGCAGTTCCGGAGAAGATGCATCTAAGCCAAGTAGCAGTGAACCCGATCCATCGAGTAGTGACTTATCAGCTGACACCGTTATCTATGTTGGCCCTTTAGATGACGCAACAGATGGTGAACACCCTCCCGTTTATATTCCACACATTAATTCTGGTGACAATAGAGGGGTTTTAAGTAAGGCGTTAAGAGGATCAGCTGCTGAACAAAAACATAAATCATCTTTGTCGAGAGTTGTCGAAGAAAAAAGCCCTGTACATAAATTATATGGATCTCCTAGAGCCTCACCACTGAAAATTGTACAACCTATTTATACGCCGAAACCTTCTCCCGTACACTCAGCCACTTCAAAATCGACGCCACTAAAAAAAAACTGCCCTAAACAATGTCCAGATGATATAAAAAGTAACAGTGATGAACAGTGGATCGATGGTCCAAGAATATCTAAGTCTAAATTAGTTGAGGCCAGGCATATCATAAAAGAAACGCAAAATAAAAAACGAGAAACTTGGATTGATGGGCCGATGCAAGGACCTAAACAAGGGCCCAAACCTACCCATCAGCTGGAAACTATACCCGTTCAACCAAGCCCAATACCACTTCAGGTTGGTGTACTTGGTGCTCATGGCAACGAAAGCATCGGGTACGGATATATGGATAGTCATAAGAAAAACATGATACGAAAATGGGTTGAAAATCAAACCTCACAAATTCACAGATCAAGAAATAGTTCTCCGAGTCATAAAAACCAACCACACAGAGAATCTGGTTTGAAAATTTTAGATGATTTAGAAGCACAGAGGATAGACATGAATGCAATAAAGCGTGTTCATGTTGAAGAATCGACTATTAGAACTGGACTAAAAGCTGGTTCCAAAGGTATGGCTATAGAAGAAGAAAATATTGGCCCACCTGATCAAAATTTGATGTTTAGAAAGGGTAATAGTTCAAAATCCAGTAAAAATGATCTAGACGAAGACGATGATAGTGAAGAATTAGCTGAAATACCACCAGCACTACCCTTATTACAGCCCAGCAGTTTAAGTAGTAGAGAAGTTTCCATGGAGAGTCTAGATAGTAAATATAAAGAAAGATTGAGAATGGATGAAGAGTTATTATCAAATCACAGTAGAGACATTGAGAGATATCAACATAGCCAGAACAGACCAGATGACGATGAAGACGAAATCCTTGAAATTATCGAAGTAGAAGAACCCTTAGAACCAGTTCCGATGCAGGACAGTTGTCTTCAAGTTACTGAAGAAGATATCGCATTTTGTATGGGTTTCTCAGAAAATCCTTTACCAGACGTCGATCAAGATGATGATGACCATCCCTTGAGGATTCTCAGTCAAGAAAATTTAACGGTAGCTTCAACGTTTACAGACACTTTATCTTTACACAGTGAGGTAGAAAGACAAATAAGAAGAGAAGCATATCTTAGACAAACCATTGAATTTTATACTGAAAACTTTAGAAGTGACCACCATCTTGGTTTTTTACACCCAAGTGACGGTTTACCTACTTCCAGATCAAAAATTGATGACATTATGAGCATTATGGAGTTATACGGATCTCGTAGGACGCTAGACCACAACGAACTACCTACTCAAAGACTTCCACCTCAATTTCAGTCATTATCACTTTGCAATGTACGAGACACGGAAGAATATCACGGTGATGGTTCCGTATACAGTGAACCAGCCTATAGGCCAAGTGATAAAATTTGCGATAGTTGTAAACGAACAATGTCCAGGCCTGGCAGTGCTATAGCTGGAGCATATCAAGATATAGAAGATACTCGCACCGACTGCTATGGGCCATTCGAAAGATATCGAGGAAATGATATAACGGATGCTAGAATAGCATCACTAAGGCACCCCGATGGAGCATCAGATCCAAATTTACGAGAAGAAAAACGTATACCTGGAAACGGAGCACCATCAAGTACTTTTAGAGATTTAAAATCAAATTTACATCTTGAAGTTACTCCTCCGGTTGTAACAACAGAACCACGATCAGAAAAGTTGGAAAAGGGGGATAAAGTTGTAGCGAGGATTGTTGCCGGATCAAAACCAGATGGATACGATAGCGGCCATGAATCAACACCGAGAACTGGAAAACATAGTCCTGCTGCAACATCAAGACGTGCTGAATCCGGATATGATTCCGTTCCAAGAGATTCAGACGCATCCTCACTTGATTCCTATCCAACTAGACGCGCTGCTGTAGCTAGAGCTCACGCAAAAAAACATACAACGGCAAAATACAAACAGCACAGCGATCGTTCGTTTTGTTCATGGCTTCGAAACCCGTTCACTTGTAAATACGCCGACACTGATCCAGAAATTAGTGATTTTTAAAAATAAATTTGTACATTAGATTTAGCGTTATCTCTGTATCATTAAGCTACGTTACCGAATTTAATCTGGAGACTGCTTTTGTACTCGTATTTATAAAATTAAAAGGCTTGGCTCATATCCTGGGAGGTTACTATAGTATTTTTCTAATCTGCTACCGTACTCGCATATCTATTTAAATTATAAATTATATCACACATAATGTTTAAAAAAAATGATCTTTTTAGCGATGACATTTAATTATGCCGATCATTTTTGTACTTTTATACTATCACAATGAATTAAACAATTATTACATATCTGTTTATAATAACTTCAGAACTTGGGAATAGGTTTTATAAGTAAATAAAAGTGATCCAATGCAATATAAAGAGTCTTCCTCAGTCTTCCCAAAATGTTCGACGTCACCGTATCTAAATAATTTTAGATCCCGCGGTCTCAGTTATTCGTGATTGGTTCACACTGAACTTGCAGATAATCTTTATTTTTGTAACTGCTTCAATTGAGTCTTAAAGATTCTTTTTTTTTAATAATTGAATTAATAAAACCTTTATGGAACTTATTAATAAAATAAATATAATAATTATAAAAACCTGCATGATTGATCTTTAAGAATTCTTTATAGTAAATAAGACTAATAATTTTCCATTGGCCATATTATACATAGCTTTAATACTTGGATATTAGAATATTTAGGAGCTATTTACACATAAACAATCTATTTCTTTAAACAATACGATTTTATCACGAATAATGGTACCAATGTGTACACTGTGTACACTGTGTACATTGCTCCTAAAATTCTTTTGGACTGTACCGTTGGTTTTGTATATAATATTTGCAATCATCATGGCTTTACAAAATGTTGGTAAATTTAGTTAAACGCTTATAACTATTATGTCAATGTTTCTGTTAATATAATATTAAATATATAAAATGTCCTAAATTCTACTATGCGTTTGTATTAGTATACAATAAATTGTTCAATTTCTATTTTATTATTTTTTATTTTACATTCCCTCACGTACATCTTTACTGTGTTTAATTTAATAAAGTTCTTATCTGAGATATTTAACAACCCATAAATGATTTAAAAAAAAATCATTTTCACAATAAAATTCAGAAGGCAGCTCTCATAGCTTGATTTAAAAGATCAATGTTTAAACAACCCTTCGACTTATAATTTTTTTTTAATATGATAATCTTTTGAAAACAAATTACTAAACAATATTTGCATTAAAATGTATCTAATAAGTATTAATTTAGGCTAAATCTTAAATTAACTTTACCCATAAAGAATTTAACCCAAAAAATACAGAATGCGCTGCAGTAAGCCTTCAAATCTTCAATAATGAAATCATCTGAATAGAAATGAATAGGAACCCCCAAGAAAAATCCATGAATATATAACGTAATACTCACCCTCCCGCCTCCGGGGTCTGAGTTTCAAAATCTTTCGGGACAAAAAACTTTTTCCCTGCAAGTAAAGTGGCCCAAGTTTCACCGTTAAAACCTCGCCCTATTATCTTTCATTTCGCTAGTAATTTAACATTCCGCGTACGCCCCGACAAAATCAAGCTATCAAATAAGGCGTTTTACCCTCTTCTTTGGGGGTGACAACTTTTTTCACGAAAATCTCCCAATAATTTGTTAAAGTGGCAGATGGTTAGCCCATAACGCTTATCGAGTTCTAAAAAAAAAGATTTTAACGTTTTTTACATTAGATGGGGGAAACATTTCACGTGATGCAAAAAAGTTTTCTTAAAGCTATCGATATTTTAAACTGCAGTTTTGAGACACTCATTACTGTTAGAAACTACTGGAATTCTATTATTTAACTAAGTACTTGAACCATGTTTCTTTCAGATCTAATTTCCTAGATGACTACCAAATATATAAATTCAGAATTAGTTTCTAAATCAAGGATAGTAAATCATGACATATATATATGATATAATATTATAGATACAGAACAAGGCGATATAAAATTATAATTATTTAAAAACCTATACATATACTATTTAAAAACATCATACGTTATAGTATTATCTTTCTCCATTATGTATGTCCAGTACATTTGAAGTCAACTTTGTAGTCAAAGCTCAACCATGTACTTCTTTATCCCTTCACTTGAACAAAAGCCATAATAATTATATTCAGATTATATTGGTGCGTAATATAAAAGAATTGAAATGGTTACATATGAGAAAAGAAACATTTTTGTTTTGCTACGTAGATGATGCCTTTTAATGGTATGAAATTTTCATAGATTTAAGTATTCTAAAAATTCGTATTTTAAGAAAAAATTCCATGCCCAATCCAAGATCATCAACACACAAAAAGATTTTAATATTATAATAGAACCCAATACTCCTTCCAGGCCCCGAAATGCGTTGTACAAATGATATACGCGTTCCTGACTGAACAGTGCTTACAATACTTATGATAATAACCCGATAAAATTACTCTTCAAGATAATTATGATAAGTGTCGATGTGTATTCAGTTACTTAGTGGTCTAACCCGTGGTAGACGTTAGTCGATTTAACAGCATTTAGTACATACATACATACTCGGCCTTTAGAAGTCTACTGCTGGACATCGGCTGTAGAAGAACGGATTCTTCTCTTCTAGTTCTTGAGTGAAGACAACATCCTTTCAAACGTCTTCTAGGAGGCCGTCAAACCAAATGAAGCGACGACTTGCGGAAGGCTGCTGAATATGAGTGGATGCGGAAAGCCAAGGATGGTTCTTATGGTGAACTGGGAGATGATTGATTGATTGATGCATATGTTCAGCAAAGGAATACTATAATTAATGTCAAAATTAAAAATATTTGATTCAATTTAGGCTATAAGAAGGCACTTACAAACGTTAAATACTACTACAGGTCCAGCAAAAATTTCGATCGGGTTTATCTTGTTATTTTTTAATGTGTAAATAAGGTTTAAAGTTAAACTATATTATTTTAGTGGATGTACAGAAAGGGAATCATTTACAAACATCACTATCATTCACGTAATGATCCACCCTTTTGACACTAAAAACCTGCTTTTCATCTCTGTGTTGAGTTCAATATCAGGTAAGTGATCTATTCTCAGAGAATAAAAAAATAGTAATGGAGAAGACCAAAGTTTTTGAAAATAAAATCAAGGATATTTAACCTAAAATAATAACCAACAGGACAAAAAATTACGCATCATTTAAAACTCTTAGAATATAACTTAAAAGCCAACTAAACGCTACGATGAATCAAACTAAATGACCATCCGCATTGATTTAATAAAGATGACAGCGTCACATAATATCCTCCCAACATACGCGTATAAAAATAATACATGGAACAAAGGCAGTACACCCGTAGCAAGGAGTCGAACCAGGGACGTGATGGGAACGCTAAGCTAAACCGCGACATATCAAATATCCCCCTAAATTGCACAATAGTAGACTTTATTTTCGAACGGATAATGGTAATTTTAGAATGCACAAGGTCCAGTTTGCATTTATAGATGTCCCAAAGCAGAAACATCTGTACGTGATACGAACGGAAATAATAACAAAAAGGTAAAGGAATGAGGGTAGGTAACGATATATCAATCGTTGGCTGAAAGGAAAAATCCAGTTTTCTTGTTACGTTACAGTTCCCTTTGTTAGATCTCAAAGGCTTTCGATATTATTGGAAACCAATGAATCATGGTGCCATTTTACGGATCCATACAAAATAGAGGACTGAGTTTATTTGACGAAACGGTTAACACTTACATCCAATTGGCGCTAATGAAAAGTGAAGAGGAAATAGAAGATGCACCACGTTTGTCCAACTTGCATTAAAAAACCACTTCTACTTGGTCGGATAATAGACATAGCAAATTGGACTACTTTATTTTTCGATTAAAGTTATCAAATTACTTCACATGCTCAACTTGCTTATCTAGGGGCTAAAAAAAAACGATCATAAAACGGAATATCGTTCAAAGCTCAGATGGTTTCCAATTCGGCTTCTTCGAAATAGTCACATGCTTTTTTCTCTATAATATTCTTTATAGTCCCAATGCGCCAGCGTATCGCAAAGATAAATTCGAGATGTTCGATTCAGAAATGACATACCACGCCGCCCATGCTCACAGAAACTACTAAAACGGATACTCTTTCATACAGACATAGGCCTGGGTAAAAAAAGAGATATAAACATATGAAAATGGTGTAAATTAATAGCTAATGCGTTATCAAACATTCACTGAAAAAAACCGATTTTTTGCAATTTAAAAGCAGATATTTAGTATATTTCGTCTCAGGATTAATATAAAAAAAGGGTTATGTTTATTATCTTTTAAAGTTATTAGTTTATTTATTTTGTTAATTGTGAATTTTAATGATATTGTGCGATTTTAAAAACAAACATATTATGTTCGTTTTATAAACCATATTTCAACTAATTACATTCTGGGTCCAGAAATACCCGTCTCCTTTCCTACTTGCCACACACAATTCTACAATAAATCATTTAAGGTTGAAGCTATTCGACTATGGAACTCACTTCTAGTAGATATGAGACAAGCGAGAGCTATAAACATTTTTAAAAGACTACTACGTTGTCATTACCTCTCTCTGTTATGATACAACTGTTTTTTTTTTCTCTTTTCTTTTTTGCACTTATTACGATGCTGCTGTTTATGATGATGCTTAATTGTAAAAATTTTATGTTAGTGATATATGTGTTTGAATACGAAATTTATTTGCATCTATATTCATTTATTTTTAGGATTTCCTGGAAGAAATTGTTTTATGCGATAAGGCTGCCTAACTGTTCACAAATAATTTAAATAGACGAATGATCAAGAATCAGGCGCCAGCGCCAGATTTGCACCGGCTAATTCCGAAACGCGATGCGCATATGTGAATCACTATTATGGTCTTTTCACTGCATGCGCGTGGTATTTGCGATTCAGTCAGTTTAAACTGTCCTAACATCCCGTAAAAGTTTAACATTAATTAAGACAGTTTTCGTTATATTTTATAATCCACTATGAATTGTATCCGCCGTGATATTCCCAGTCCGGCAACACTATTGTAAATGTCAATGGATTGGAGTTTTTAGCGGGATATAGATCCGTAAAGTGTTGATTTTTATTTTCATTCATAAACTTATATTTGACTCTATACTATATGATATTAAGGATATTTTCTATGATATTTTTTATTTATTAGGTTTAAGAGAAGTATATTATAAATAAATTATAAACATGCATTTAGAGTTGTCAGAAAAACTCCCTGAACTGTTTTAACAAAGAAGCAACCATATTGTTAGATCGATGTTTGAAAATCAGGAAATTTTACGAAAGTAGTCTTAACGGACGTATAAGTATCCAGTGGCCTAACAATAAATATAAAAACAGTCAGCGGACTGATGGATCTACTCATGGTGCCTTCCAAATTGTTTAATCTATCGATGTTATCTTACACCATACGTACGTACATTAGTAATAACATAAAGTCATAGAATATAATATGGAATAATATAGATGTCATAAGATGAACAAACAGAAACAAGTATAAACTCATTTTGGTTCGTATTGAGCAAAATTATATAGAACACCTAAAACTAGTCCGTATTTAGGTAACTTTACAAAATTGGGACCCACGACCTTACTCTACAATATTTGAGTATACATTGTGTATAATATGTAGATAATTAATATTTATCAGTTAGTATAACTGTGTAAGTCGTGGTTGTCGGAATATCGATTCGTTCGTATAAACCCCGGCATATATCAATGAATTTCATTCAAATTGGTAACACTATTGACTGTATAGTGAAGAAAAATGTCATAAGGAAACCAGAATGCTTGAGAAATATTCTTGTAGTAATCACGGTATGTAGGAAATGTATAGAAATGTTAATTTCTCGGTGTTTCTTTGCCCACCCTTGGGACACTTACAGATTGATATTATGATTGTAATGTGAAAGGAAAAAAAAATGATTGGTACTTTTTACTCTAATGGTAATTTGAAGCAGATTCATGATTTGTGTTGCTGTTTGTAACAATTATTTCACTTTCATTAAATCTTTTTTTCCATTACAACTTTTACGTAATGATTATTGCATTAATATATTTGAGAAGTATAAGTAATATATTTAGTTCATTAAAACACAAGAATATGTGTATGTATATATTATATGATAATTAAATCTGAGAGAGAAAAATTTGACCCCCCAAAAACGTTCTAAATCCAACATTACGCAAGCGGCTGTGGGAAACTGCTGTATGCTTTCTACTCATACAATGTCAAATCAATTGTAATGTGTACGGTCTAACCTTTTTGAACTTCTAAACGATCCCATTTAGGCAACAATGTACAGAACAAGTTCGAATACTGGGCCAAGTTGTGCTTTTGATAGGGTTACCACAAAGCGTACTATATTTTAATTGTTTTTTTTTTTGTGTAATTTTTTGTCGGACTTTACACTTCGTTCCATGGAGTTCATGTAAGCTGCTTTCACTTTTTTATAGCAAACTCCACATGTTTTTTCTTCTTAAATATGTATTGGCTAACCGGTGTGAAATCTGGTTTGTGAAACAAATAAAAAAATGCTACCCATGGACACCTACACGCTATTAAAAAACTAGTTATGTACCTGCGTTATAAATTATACTTCTTTGAATAATCACACTCAATTTTTTTTTAACTCACAACATCCAGTTTAACTATCTTCACCATAATAAAACAAGAGATTAATTAAACAACTTCATAGCGTAGACTTTTTGTTACAATGTGCGCGTGCATCGTAAAAATTCACTTTATTTTTTTTTCGTAACGCAACTAAAAAAATATAACTTGGAAAAATATATTTTTCTGGCATTGTTAGGCCTGGCGATACGGATAAAGAGTCGTTGAATAATAAACATAAACTTTTGGTGTACGGGACATGATAAAAAACCATAATTGTTTCCTTACGCAGGTCTTGATAAGTATAACCACCGTGGAAGCAAATTTAAAAAACGTATTCACGTCAAATAGAAGTATTCCGTTTAAAAAATACTATTAAAAACACGCCATTATCATGCACTTAAAAATTATAAAAGGCTATGATCCTGGCTCCATCACCAGACCCTTGTTACCAAGCCCAATCTTTTGAACTCTTCATAATAAATCGAGGGGTTTGCTAGTAACCACTAGAGTTCCAGGATCCACCTTCTGGCTAGCTGGCATCAGATTAGTTCAAAGATACCAAATTATAGTTTTGCCATTCGAACTACATATACATACAAAGATTCATTTCGATACAACAAACTGAAGTAGGTTGAAATTGACTGCTAAGATTTGATTTCATTGTTTGTTAGTTACAAGCGATGTTAATAAAATGCGTGTTAAAAATAAATTCGTGGCAACCCTGACCCTAAGGTGTATTTTGTTTGTCGTAGCGGGCCATCCGAGAAGCATTACAGCGACGCGGTACGTGCCCCGTGTATTGAAGGGGGCAGGTCACAGTCAGATGCCTACTATATGCCTTCGCAAACGTTAGAATAAATTTCGCGCTTCTCTTTTGAATATATTACGTTAAACGCTTATCTTCCTTCTAAATTTAAAGGTTGCTTATTTTCCAATACCGATAACGTAGCTTTATTTCCTTGAGATTTCATCTCTCACCGACTGATGTACAAATATGTATATAAAAATATTGTTTATCCAACTTGAACATAAAAATCTGAAAAGAATATATGAAATGAAGAGACATGGGTGATATGTTTCAATGTCATAAAAAAAGATCATATCTTACTTGTATTATAAGAAAACAATATTAAGCACAATATTATAACGTTTTTAAAGGTTTTTTGCTATTTCTGACATTTCTAATAATCTAACCTAAGTCCTTCACAGGTTTCCGACGCTTATAAGAAACAGGATTGATTTCTATCAAGAATGCTTTTGTGTAAATTACCTACTTTGTTGATGGCTGTACTTTTTTTTCTTAAAATCTATTAACGTAGGTCGAAATGTCTCAAAAGGCACTTTTACGTACGGGAAGCTTATATCATTACTTAATATATAAGCCAAAACAATTGACTAACTCTATTTACTTCTAGAAATCTTAAAAAAATATGTATATTTAATAATTTTTTCTCTTTCTAAAGTCCTCCACTATGCTTAACGTGTTTACCATCTTGAGCCATATCGTCACAAAATATCAAGAGAGGTTGAGGTTAGACGCTAAAAAACTAGAAAAAATTAAAAAATAATTTTGATGAAATTTTGCACACAAGAAACATACGTTATCCCATAATTGATCCCTATACGAATTGTCAATACGAATCCTACTTCCTACTAATAAATTAAATGTGAAAGTGTGTATGTTTGGATGTTTGTTACTCAATCACGCTAAAACGGCTGAATGGATTTGAATTAATTCTGGCAGACAGATAATCTATCGCCTGTATCTATCCTTGTACTGTTGTAAGTATTATTGTGACGGTTAATGTGTTGGATTCATATTGACAATACTGAAGGAAAATTGCGTAGATGTGGTAAATAAAATATATTCTTTCATAAACTTGGTTTTATTACAGTACAACTTTACAGTTACAGAACAAGTGAAGTGACAGCAGGAAGGAAGCGCTGTACGTTCAGAAAAAGGGAACTAAAAATGGTTGCGTTCCATATTCAACAACACTCTCCCTTGGAACGCAGTCCCATTTTTCTTAAACAATATAAATGTTTGTCAGCAGCAGTACCCTTTGTTAATATGTCCGCAACCATTTGTTCACCCTTTATATAGCAAAACTTTATTTGTAAGTTATTGACATGGTCCTTTAAAAAATGATACCGAATATCTATGTGCTTAGATCTAGGTAAATAACAATCACTGATGGAGAGTTTTATCGCACTTTGATTGTCACTAAAGATGACAAGTGGGTTGCTCTGCTGTTGGCCAAGTTCATCGTGCAGTTGTTGCAGCCACAGCGCCTCTTGCGCCGCGGAAGACATCGCCATATATTCAGCTTCAGCTGTCGATAATGCGACGGTCTGTTGTTTCTGTGACCGCCAGGAAATACCACCTCCCTGTAACATAAAAATATAACACGTGCACGACTTACGATCATGCACGTCACTCGCCCAATCAGCATCACAATATCCTGTGATGTTCTCATTACCATCTTTGGTGTAAACTAATTTCAAATTTTTTGGGCCCTGTAGATATCTAAAGATTCTCTTCACTGCACACCAATGCGTAGCTTTTGGATTTTTGTTATATCTGCTGAGTGTGTTCACTGCAAAGGATATATCAGGTCGTGTACCTTGAGCTACATAGAGTAAGGAGCCAATAGCTTGTTGATAAGGACTATCAGCTAATTTTTCTTCTTCTATGTTTTCATTAAATTTCATACCAACTTCAATTGGTGTTTTTACAGGCTTACAATCTGACATTCTGAATCTTGCCAGTATCTCATTTATATATTTTTCTTGGTCTATCATTACTTTGTCTCTGTCTCTGGTAATATGTAAACCTACACACTGACTTGCGGGGCCAAGATCTTTCATTTCAAAGCGTTGCTTCAATTTTTCTTTCAATAAAATTTTCATAGACTGTTGAGCAGTAAACAATATTAAATCATCTACCCAGACAGCTATAAATGTGTTCTTTTCTGCATTCCAATAGACACAAGGATCTGTTTTAGATTGTTGCATCCCCAGTTCATGTAGAACATTATTTAATTTAATATTCCACAAGCGGCTGGCCTGTTTTAGTCCATATATGGATTTATGTAGTATACATACTTGAGATCCTTGTTTGTATTGATCTGGCTGCTGCGTGTAAATATCTCTATCAATCTCTCCCTGTAGAAACGCCGATACAGCATCCATTTGATCAATTTCTAGTTCATATTTGGCTGCCAGAGCAAATAAATATCGAATTGTTGTGTATCTTACAACTGGCGAGTATGTTTCCTCATAGTCCATGCCCTTCTTCTGTGCATACCCTTTTATCACAAGTCTAGCCTTGTAACAGATTGTATTTCCACTCTGGTCAGTTTTTGTTTTAAATACCCATTTACATGGTAGAGCCTTCTTCCCTGGAGGGAGGTCTGTCAAACTCCACGTTTTATTTTTCATCAAAGAACTATATTCCTCATTCATGGCTTTTTTCCATTCTGTTGATTTTGGTGATAATAGAGCCTCCTCAACAGTCTGTGGATCAGTTGTGTCTGTAAGCAAACACAAAAAACTATTTTTGTCATTCTGTGCGTTATTTTGTGTATTCCGTAATCGGGACTGCAATGGTCTTAAGGAAATATTACTCTTATAGTCCTGTCTCATTGAAGAGGAAGGATAGTAAGTTTCATCCAGTTCTCCGGCATCAGTGTCACTTGAGTCTTCACTATAATTTTGTGTATCTGAGCCTTTACCTGACTTTACATGTGAGGACTCCCGAGTGCATATTTCTTGTAACTGAGTAACACCAGTACTCTCTGGCTTCTGACTAAATGGTGAAACAGAGCTGGAACTGGTTGGCTGGCTCTCCTCAACAGGAACATTAATTTCACACTGTATATTGATATTATCTTTGTAATTCTCCATGAAAACAACATCCCTACTTTTTATTATTTTATGTGTTTTAGGGTCCATCAAACGATATCCCTTGGAGTTTTCACAATAGCCCACCAATACCATCTTTATTGATTTTTTATCCCACTTTTGGCGTTTTTCTTTTGATACATGGACCATAGCGTCAGAGCCAAATATTCTCAGGTGTGATAAATTGGGTTTTTTTCCTCTCCATATCTCATATGGAGTTTTACCTTTCAATACCCTAGTTGGGGAACGATTTACAACATATGCAGCAGTTGCCAAAGCTTCAGCCCACAAGCGCTTCTCTAGGTCAGCATAGAATAACATGCACCTTGCTCGTTCGACCAGAGTCCTATTCATTCTTTCAGCCAAACCGTTGTGCTGCGGAGTGTACGGAGTAGAGGTCTGATGAACAATACCATGATTAGATAAGAACTTCTGGAAATTATGATTACAATACTCTTTGCCATTATCGGTGCGTATAATTTTAATTTTAAGTTCCAATTCATTCTCTACTTTTAATTTGAAATCCATAAAGGTATTTTGAACACTCATTTTATCTTTAAGGAGATATATATGAACCATTCGTGTAATAAAAGTATATAAGTGATAAAATATTTCATGCCTCCATATGACATATTTTCCATAGGACCACATAAATCAGAATGTATTAGTTCTAGCGGTCTCGTTGCTCTGGAACCAACATTATTAAATGGCAATCTGGCTTGCTTACCTTCCAAACAATGGATACAGCTGATGACATTACTTTCATTCTGAGACAGAGACACACCCTCAGCACAACCAGGTGGGTTCTTTACATCTGCAAAATTCAAATGTGCCATGCGCAAGTGCCATAAATAAGTGTCATTACAGTTTGAATTTGAAGTTAAATGAGCGATCTCTATACTAGTGTTCATTATATACAAATTGTTGTTCAATATTGCAGAGCATATAATTTCCCCATTTCCATTTTCAATTTGACATCCCTTGTTATTAAATGAAACTTTATATCCACTCTTTACAATAGTACTGACAGAAAGGAGATTAGCAGCTAACCCAGGAACAAATAAAACATTTTTTACCTGAATTTTATCTTCCTGATTTAAATAAATGTCCACACATCCAACTCCCTTTACAGCTAATGGCTCCCTGTTAGCTACTGTAATATTCTTCACTGATGTCTCTGTAACATTGTACATCCACTCGCTTCTGCTTGTCATATGCATGGATGCACCGGAGTCTATGAACCATTTATCACTTTTTTCTTGAGTGGTGGCTGAAAAAGCTGCAACAAAACTGGAGCTTTCTACTTTATGTGCTGTTTTCTTAGGTAGCTTACAAAACTTGGCAAAATGTCCATGTCTATTGCAGTTGAAACATCTCGGTCCCTTTGCTTTTAGTGGCTGTGTTTTTAGATTATTATATTATTTAGAGTTTGTATAAAAAGCAGCTGACTTTGATACATTGACCTCTTGAATTAGTTTAGATTTGACTGAGTCAGCACTGATTGTAATACCTGAACTCTCTAGCCCCATGATCATGGGCTTGTATTCAATAGGCAAGCCTGCCAACATCAAAGTTCCAAGCCATTCATCATTGACATCAAATCCTATATTCCGGAGTTTGTGAGCTGTTGTCATGATCTTGCTTACATACTCTTCGACACTATCGCTTGACTCTAATGTAGTATTTATTAAGTCCCTAAGCAGACCTACTTTTCTTGTAAGTACCTGTTTTGTAGTTTTACATTCTTGAACATGAACATAATTTTGCGGATCCAATAATAAAATCAGCTTAGCCTTCGCCTTGATGTCCTTGTTATTATCTACAGGATCTTTTCCGGGTTCAACGCAGCACCACAAATCTTCGTGCTCTAAATATGTTTTCATACTAAATTTCCAAGTCGAAAAGTTTTCTCTTCCAATTAGTTTTTCCAGATTAAACATATTTGAGCCCATTTCGACGTGTTACACTCTGGATGAAAAAAATATTTTTACACGTGAATGTTCAGTCGGCCACGTTGCAATTATGACTTTGGTTCAAATCTAAACTAACTTGTATTTCACTGTCTGAAGTTGTATTTTCACTTTTCTGATATTTTAAACTATACCACATACAACCACGCTCTGCTACCATGAAGGAAAATTGCGTAGATGTGGTAAATAAAATATATTCTTTCATAAACTTGGTTTTATTACAGTACAACTTTACAGTTACAGAACAAGTGAAGTGACAGCAGAAAGGAAGCGCTGTACGTTCAGAAAAAGGGAACTAAAAATGGTTGCGTTCCATATTCAACAACAAATACCATACCAACAGTGACAATCCCATCCACGATTTTCTTTTGGTTTGTCGTGTTCCGAGATCTATCTGTGTATATCCAATAATACGCAGACGAAGTCGCGGGTACCAGCTAGTTGTCAATAACACGAGTAAAAAAAACGAGACGAATCTAATTACTGCAAATTAAGCCGCGGGGCATCGCTAGTAAATTATAACATTTCTATGAAATAACACCATCTGTATTTTAATTTAATATAGTACATGAATTTCCACAGTATACGTACTTATATTTTAAAGTTATTTTAGATTGTACGGATCGTAAACGAAAATCTATGATATTTCTCACAACGCTTCGCCGCCGCGCGCGCCAGGGTAGGTGGTGATATGTCGTTCCGTCACAAATCTGATCTATCTTCCCGAAGTTGGGTGGAATCAATCTGCATTACTCTTGTTAAGGCTTCGGCACAAAACATAAGCGGTTGCGGTTCCAATTTTTAATACGGCGCGATGTTTTGTATTAGGTATCTAACTACATGTGAAAAGGAGTCCGCCTAGGTCAATTGAAAGTCTCATGGCTAGAAATATATGAAACGTTATGATAAAAACTGGATTGTTTAATAACATTACATAACAAATCCGACAATATTATATTGTTTTTCTTTTATAATCAAGAAACCAAAACTACTTATAATATACTGCTAGTAGATATAAAACACCAAACGTGTGATCGTATTAGTGGGAACTATCAAAATTAAAACTAGTATCTAATAAAATAGTATACAGTCTACCACCACATTTTATTAGTATCGACATCTTGCGTTATAAAATAAAACACACGAGCAAGTCGCATTAATTGTAGGCAATGTTTAAGAACCATCAATTGTACCCACTTCCGAGCAAGATTGAGATTTAAGTGTATATGCTGTAGACCTTATTTTAATTGTAAAATTTTTCATTACTTCGATAAATTGCATTATTGACAACCTTAAAGTTTGCAATACTGTATTAAGTAAGGTATCTGAAATAATTCAGACACAGATGATATTAATAAAAATGTAGTTAACGATTTTAGCTTTTACTTAAGCAATTCCAAAACAATAGAAAATAGACTGAGACATAACTTTATTAATAGCATTTACTACTCTTAATTCACATGGCCCGATTTTCGATATTTTATTTTTGTTTGACTACCATACTAAGGTAGGTTGCTGCCCTGCCAGGGTGCCGTGCCCCTTTTGCACCACCAGCATAGCTTGGCCCTGATTGTACTAATATACAATCTAGTGTACACTAAATGTAATCTTTAAAGGCAACAAAAATAGAACATTTATTTACCAAGTACCTAATTATAAAGTAAAAAGATGGTCTCATATCGTTCTCTTATGATTTAGACCAAACTGTGAAAACGTGTTGAAAGACGCTCGAAGCCGCTGCGATTTCTCAGGATTTGAGCAGTTAAAGTGAAGGTGTACGCAATTCACCCAAGTTTGCAGTACTTGCACTACTGCAGCGAACTTGGGGCATATATATCTGTATTTTAAAACAATAATAATCTTTATTTAACTTTATTTAACAAGTACGTGAAGATTGTCTTGCTTTCCAGCATAGGCCTCTCCTAGATTTTGTCACAGTAAGCAGTTCTGTGCTTGTCTTCTCCAAGTGACACCAGCTAATTTTCTAACGTCGTCCTCCCGTCTTCCTCCCTTTACTTCTTTTGTACTGTCTTGGGTATCACTCTGTAATGTCACTAGACCATTTCTCCTTTTTACTCCTAATTATATGACCTGCCCACCTCCATTTAAGTTTTTTAATACAATAATATCAGTAACTCTAGTGTGGTTTCCTATAGTATCTAGTTTTATCTTGTCTTTAATTTTAATGTTGAGTATGCTTCGTTTCATACTGTGTTGGCAAGTCACCAGTGTGCTTCTATTATGATTTTTTAGACTCCATATTTGGCATTCATACGTCATGATAGGTAAAATACACATTATTAAATGATAATAGCTAAATAATAATATAGAATGAATGGTATTTATTTTGAAATTATACTTTTTTGGTTTGTTAGTAGAAGGGCAACTTACAGCGGAGATATCGTGTTTGGGCTCATCGGAATGGTCTCCATGCATAGGTTACCTGTGTCGGGGGTTTCTTATATTTTCAATTTGCCTTGTGTTTTACTGTGCCAAAGAAGCATCTACGTAAGTGTTGGTTTTATACAAAATTTATAAAATTATTAAAAACTAACGATTTCCGTTATCAATCGGTGTCTCCAGTTTGAATTATATTGTAGCGGAAATTGTTTCATCACGACATCTGTGCATAGTTTTGATAACCAGGAATTGTAATTTAAAGCATTGTGGAATCATGTTGGATACAGTAGGTATTTATTTATTTTATTTTATTTAACAGTTACAATTACATATAACAGATTGATAATTACATAAAAAATAAGACAATATTATAACATGACAGATCTGACATCCAATTACAAATTGTACCCGACATATTTATTTATAAATGTAAAACACAGTTAGCTGAATACAAATATATAGATAAATATGTTTTAACAAATTAATACATACATACTAGGAAATTATAGTTGGACTAGTTATTTTTTAAATTTATTTGTACGGTACAGGGAACAAAATTGTAAAGATGTTGCGATGTTTCTCAAATATCAAGACACGCTGCTTATAAGTACGCGCATAAGTATTATTTACTCGTAAATATGACTCTTAATATGAAAAGTAGAAACGCTTTTTTTTTTTTTTTTTTTTTTTTAGAACTGACTACACTGTTAGCCTTAGGGGCCCTAAAGCCGCTGCGGCTTTTACAGCTTCACCGGACTTGGGGGCGAGCGCAGAGGGCACTCAGCCGCGAAAGTTTTGTGGACGACTCGCACGAGGGTGCCAAAGTGGCCGGACCTCGGCTCGGGCGGTCGTCGCGTTCGCAAATAGGTCGCGATCTATTCGAATCCCTACACCTACGATTCGAGCTAACTAAATATACACATAGGCACGTTCCCTTCCTCCTGGGAGGAAGGAAGGAACCGTGCGTATGTGTATTCAGTAATCGGAATATTTCTACACTAACTAGCGCTAACTAACTAGCGTAAAAAAAGAAAAAAAAAGGTCCCTCACAGAACCTATGTACCTGTGTGGTGTGCACGTGTGTATGCTCATACGTGTGTAGTGTTGTATGTAGGTAGCTAAGTGATGCACGTACAGTGTCACTTGTATCGCGCGGGCGGTTGCCTGACCCAAGGGTTTCACACCGAGGAACGGACCTAGGCTTGGGTTACCGCTAGAGAGGGTGGACGTGACGGGTAGTAGAAACGCTTGTAATGCATCGTATTTATATAATCTGGTTCATCACTTAGTAACGTATTGTATTATTAGAACTATCAGACATCATAACAAGGATTAAGCGTAAAATGCGCTATGGAACATCACTATTACACTATTCTTACCTCCGTACATAAAGATGACAACCAAACCGAGGCTATTGTGTTCAAGAATACGAGCCTAACGATAGAAAGCCTTAATGGAATCTAAATATCGCAGGATTCAATTCAGTACATTCACAAGGAATTACATTTACAAATATTTACAATAAATATTACCTACGTTGTAATAATACCCTGATCATATTATAAAGTAGTTTTAATACCAACAAAGTGTTGATTGTAGTAAAGAATATTTTCATGTGATAATAACAAAACGCATGGCGCGGCCCTACTATAAGTAGTCACGAGTATTCGATCTTACAAGTTCGAATCAAGTAAGAGATATTAATTTAAGTAAGACACATTTAAATGATAAAAACTGTTTTAGGTCAAAAAAGCTTTATAATCTAGTGAAATAATTCTTTAAGGACTACATTTATAAACTAGCTGTGCTTGCGGCTCCGTACGCATTTATTACGTAGCAAAATTATCTTTGTCTCGTACTTATATTTTTACATATACATATATTACGATTCCTAAAAGTATTTTTGAAAAATTACTTTATCCTATTAATTGAATACTGTCTTACCGGCATACCAAATTTCATAAAAAATACTTAGAGCCATTTTCAAGTTAAATCCAATCATACAGACAGATAAAAAAATCGAGATCATATTTGTGATCAATGTCATTTATAATAGACGTTTATCACGAAATTTGAAAAAAAAGATGTATAGACAGAACAGCATATTTATTAATATAGACAACTCTTCTTAGCGCAGTAAGTAATACTGCATACTTATCAAACAAAAAAGAATTGCTTTACAGATGTACATTGACTGTAACTTTAGCCTAGATAAAATGTAAGAAAAATATTTCAACACAGACGCCTAAGTTGGCCGTAGACGAGTTTACAAAAATTTTATAAGATTAAATGATACTGTCTGACAATAACTAAATCTATGAATAACCCCTCAATTCTCGCCTCATTATTCAGATTAAACATTTCGAAACCCATAGTACTGACAAGATATACAGGTAATTCTTATCTACGACGACACGTCCTCAGCTAATTCCCAGAAAGCCCTTTGATCCGGATAAATTGGCGACAGTTACACAAGAACGCCTACCAATATTTGAAATAGCGTTCTGTTTTATTGCTATAAAGATTTGTGTAGGCGTACTTTAACGTTTACCCAAAAATTAGTAGTAATAAATCTTTCAAACATAGGTGATTTTTTTTATGTTAAAATTTTTTTCTCTAAATTAATATGATATTTTACGATATTAAATAGGGCTATAAACGTAGGCATAAAAATAAGGTAATTTTTACATTATAAAACTTCAGATCGCCCATAAACTCTAAAGCCATGAAAAGCTATAAAAAGTGCTCCACATATATACATACCACCCGCGGTAAATCAAATAAAAACCCTCTAAAGTTCCGCTTAGGGGTATTATATTAATGTATCGAGTAAGTAATAAAAGTAGACCGGCTTATAAATAAAGTACCTTATATATTATGTACTGTACTTTATCTGGATGGAAACTAATTATTTTGTAATACGCCTAACGAATTCATATGAAATCCCTCATTCTTCCTTCACTTTGTTTTAACACAATGATGCATTTAGTAATATTTAAGTGTGAATAAGTAAATAAGGCAAGCGCATGGAAAGTGATTCAATTATAGATACTCCAAACCAAAATGATTTATATACCTATGTAAAAATAGATGTTGGTTTATAATCATTATATATTAGCTATGCACGCGACTCCGCTTGCGTGAACTACGGAGGTGTCATCGGTTGAGTGCACGAGCGAATCATGCTAACCCTGCTCCAACCTATGCAGTTCGCGCACCGGTCATTATAAAGACAAAAATGCTTATTGTGGGTGATCCTTAGAAAATAAACATATATTTTATGGTTTACGCCATTCAAGCGCCCGTCCCAAAGAAGTCTTTTTTTCGAATTGATTCACCTTTACCGTCACTGAGTATTTCGTAATTAATTTATGTAACGAAATATGTCCTATATAACCTGGCCAGATAACATAGCTGTGAATTAAAAAAAGCTCATGAAAATCGCATAAGTGGTTTTCTCGTGAAAAGAGCCTAAACGGACAGACAAACAGAGATACGTTGACTTTTATAATATATTAATACCGTATAGATGAGTTTCACAAACTCCAAAATCGTTTACCGATAACCATGAAATGGTAGGCATAATTTGAAGGTGTTAATACATTTCATATTAACGCGAACGAAGTCGCGGACACAGCTAGTATTATACCATATCTATAATTACAAGTTACAGTCTTATGATACATATTACGTACGTTACGAACATGTTATGAATAACACATCTATCGTTAGCTTTAATACTTGCAAATATGTATCGCTCAATGCATTTACGTAAAATCCCCAAAACTTAGATAATCATAAGACGAATCTATTTAAACAGAGTTATTCTTTAAAAAAATCATTTTAGAATAATAACATACTCTTATCAATTATAATTAATTATTGTTTCAAATTCAGATAAAGAATATAAAAATACTTTTTTATGCATATCGTCTTCACAGAAAGGCTTCTCACCAAAGATCAGATAAAGATCATAACTTTAAACCGATATACGCTAACAACTATACATATAGGTACAATCACAATCACTTTAACACAGGCGCTGGCTAGTATGAGACCTTACCTTCGATAAAGCTAAGCAAGAAAATGAAACGCTTAATTTTTTTTTTAAGTTGCTCATAATAAAGTTGCGTTACTAAAGTTTATAGAAAAATAATAAACAAAAAAATATATACTTACAAATAATGTCCAATCTATACAATTTATAAAATTGAAGTGTCTGTTTGTAATTTCAAAATAACTTTTTTTACTAAATGCATATGAAAGTATATACGATACGTATAACAAGAAGACCATTTTTAAAATTTTAGTCTGTCTGTCTGTTTGTTCCGGGTAATCTTCGAAACGGTTGAACCGATTTTGACGGTACTTTCACTGGTAGATAGCTGATGATATAAAGAGTAACTTAGGCTACTTTTATTTTAGAAAAATAATTAGGGTTCCGCACAAATAAAAAAAACTGGTCATGGTGGATCAATTCGGGCGTTTAAATGGCTTATGCTGAGTAAACCATGAAATATATAGCAAATTAATGTACTACATAATAATAGGCATTAAAAAGACCTACAAAAAAATCCGGGAGAGCATACATCTATCTTCTAAGGAACACCCACAATAAGCATTTTTGTCTTTAAAATAGCCGGGAGCGGGGGAGCAAGTTTCGCGCGGGAATTCTGTGATCCACGTGAGCGAAGCCACGGGCACAGCTAGTCATAAATAAAACAAAAGATATTCAAAGAAACACCAATTTAAAATTCGAAACACGTGTCAATAAAAAATGACAGCGTGCGATTTATATGAAATACATACTCCGAAGTACGTTTATGTTTCAAATCCGAGCTTACGGTTTTGTAGTGCAGAGAATAGGCACAGAGAGGCGATAAAATTTATTGTCACCCGGGCGACATCTGGTCCCACCCTTATTTAATGTGTATGTCATAAGAGTTAGGCGATATAAAAAAATCACGCAGTAATTTTCATTCATTTTTAAAATAGCTTTTTATCAAACTATGTTATACATAACTGGTTTATGTAGGTGCAGATATTTTTACCGACTTCAATAAAAGACGGAAGGTTATTCGAATGTATTTTTTTTCGATGTTAAGCCATAACTTCTTTGCTTATGAACCGATTAGGATGATTCTTTTTTCGTTGGATAAGGGATATTGTAAGAGTGGACCACATGTTAACTTAATTGCCATTGGACTTTGAATTTCGAAGATATACAAGGAAACTCTTCAAAATAATTGAAGTAAGTTCTTTTTTGTTAAAAATTGTCTTGTGTATTGTAGTTTTGTCTCATACTTCTACTCGCAACCACCATCCTGCTTCCAAATATTACGGCTACTGACTCGTCATCACTTCCACAAATGACTCTGCCCGTAATGCGTCGATGCGGGCTGGTTCGCGTCCGTTTGCAATACGTAATTTTTTCAGACAATCTTCATATTAGCCCAGTGGATGATCCTGTGATGTTTTGTAGTGGTTGGATTATTTAAATCCTTATGGACACTAAAACGACACAACAGTGCCGGGTTTACTAGTATACTATAAAATGTAAAAAGATTTTTGAAGTTAAACTTCTTTGCGTGCATGTGGGTAAAAATTTTACGGATGCAACGCGGCACGAAAATGTGAAACGTTTTGAAAGAGAGAGGGAAAGAGCGATTGAAACCGATTGAGATAGAGTGAGAGAGAGCAAACGTACATGAAGCAGGTAGCCATGGAGACAATGTGTATACAGTGAGTTAAATTTATAAATAAACATTTTGTAATAAATTTGTAAATCGTCCTATACTAAACAGTTGTTCAGAGTAAGTAATATATTTGTTATCTTTTTGTTAATATACAATGTTTATGTTGATTCGTTTGAAGGTTACAAAGTTTTAATATTTACAAATAACATGTGGCACTTTAATTTGCCACTCGTTATTTATGTATTTAATTTTTAATAAGTACTTAATTTTTTAATGACAATTAAATTCATTCCTTCGAAGTCTCGGATATCTAAAGCTTTAGATTAGTATAAATATAAACGAGATTTAAAAATTAGTTTGCCAAAGAAGTTTCACTTCTGAACTGTGTACTTTGTAGGCACGCACTTTTTTTAAAACTATTTGATACTTGTAGCTCCATAGTTTAATTAGCGATTTTAAAGAATCTCTTCTGATTTATTATATAAGTATAGATTATAGATATAAGAAATTCTTATAGGGTAATTTATCGCTTACGCTTTTCACTTAAGCTGCGGAAATGGAAGACGTACGCAAACTGTTTCTCGTACCCACTCAACATGCTGAAGAATAAAACCCTCACAAATGCAATGTGTTTACATTCATTTTGAAACGAAGATGGCTCAGAGGTGGTGTGTTTTGCCACCGCGTCGATCGACATAGGTTGGAATCACAGAATGAGCCTGAACATTAAGTGAAAAAATACATCACGATGAAAACATATTATTGGCCTTTACATATGAAATTGGCGTTTTGTTGAACAGATTCGTTTGATTAGGAATTAGGTTAAATGGTTAGGATTACAAATTTAGTGATTCATTTGTTTTCGCACCATTTGAATTTTCTTTGACATCTTCCTTTTCACAAAATGGTAAACTTAAAATATGGCGTTATTTACGAATATGAGTTCCACCGTGGCATCAGCGCTGCAGAAACAGCTCAAAGGATCAATGATGTGTATGGGGAACCTACTGTAAAATAAAGCACGGTACGATTTTGGTTCCATCGTAGGTATCCGTTCTGGAAATTTTTACACACGAAACAAACCCCGTGTACGACCGGAGACCCTAGTTGATAATGAAGAACTGAAGTGTGATCATGAAAGAGGATCCATCGCAAACCATGTTAGAGTTAGCGGCAGGCTTCGGTGTGAGTGATTAAACAATTTTAATTCACTTGAAACAAATTGGAAAAGTGAAAAAGCTCGAGAAATGGGTACCCCATGAATTAACTGAAGCACACCATCAAACACGTATTGAGTGCTGCATTATATTACTCAACCGTCACAATAACAAATCCTGTCCGAAGCGAATGTTGTCTCAGAAAAAGGTATTGGAGAATGTTTGGTGGACCAGCTGGAGTTATACATTATAGCTTCCTAAGATCTGGCCAGACGATAACGGCAGATCTGTATTGTAAACAATTGCAAACTATGATGAAAAAGCTAGCCGTTAAACAACCGAGACTGGTCAATCTCTCTAGCCCACTGCAGCTTCAGGACAAAGCTAGATCCCATACTTTAACACAGAGGTCGGAATGTCTGCGACACCCACTATATTCCCTGGAAATTTCTCCAACATATTACCACTTTATTCGGAATTTGGACAATTTCTAGCAAAGAAAATAAATTAAATTCCGATGAGGCTGTCCAAACTGCCTTCAAAGATTTTATTGATTCTTGCTCACACAATGGAACTTATATTCGTAAATAAGGCGATAATTTAAATTTTCTATTTTGTGAAAAGAGCGATGTCAAAGAAAAATAAAATGGTGCGAAAACAAATGAATCACTAAATTCGAAACACAAATACACAAGCCCAAATTTAGATTTAGAATTTGTATCCAGACGCCAGATATTTGAGATCAAAATGACCAGTTCAACGAAACGCCAGTTTCATATGTAAAGACTTAATATATAGATATGATTAACTTATATTCATGAATTTCTTATTCATTATGAAGTTAAAATTTTGGGAAAATATAAATAAAATTTAAACTATAAAACAAAAATGTAACCTCTATATGCTCAGGTTAAAAATCGCTATTGTAACCTAAGAGTAGAGTGAAAAATGTTTGACGACAAAAATAAAAAAAATTACGTTCAAAAAACGCAAGAAAATCTCGCGGATAAGTGAACAGTTTCCAATATATTTTCCTTCCGTCACTCTCAAACGTTTCCAAGCCAGTTAAAATTAAAACTAATTAACTTTTTAACTTCTGTGCCCACCCCCGGCCGCCGAGGTGTAATTAAAACGAAACAAAAGTCAACTTTATATTGCCCCAAGGAGTTAGGCTTTACACCCCATTTTTTCGCATAAAACTTTACAGCTGACCGTGTGCCCGAAACGTTATTAAATATAATTATACAGATTAAATACAGAGAATTAACGAATTTAAATGAAGACTTTGTTATTCAATTAACATAAAATTATTATTTTGTACTTATTGTTTCAAATACAAGCAGATTTGTATTTTATTTTGATAAATTTTAATTGCTTATTTATGAATAAACAGGGCAAAGATAATAAATATATTGATTAAGTATATAATTGTTTATTTTAAAAATTAATTGTAAAACAGCAGGTAACTTTTTTGGACAGTTTATTCCACATAATATATCTTGATTAGCATTCGTTTAATATTTTCTACGGAAAACAACTCAATCTAGAATAACCGGGGAATAAAATAAATTAAAAATCAAGGTTAATCAATTAAGCGGTTCTGGAGTTATAAACACACTAGCACACGTTTTATGTTATATGTAAAGATGTTTTTAGAAATATTTTTTATAAACAAACTAAAATAAAAAATGTTATAACAACATCTACACATCATATTTACCATTTTTATTGTTTCAAAGAAAAAATCGTGGTAAGAAAGAAATCTTATATTAGGGGTAATTCCCATTTATTCCGCTGCTTACCTTTGTATTGGGGTAAAGTAAGGAAAACTATTAAAATAATGGCAGTACGATTTCCGTTCAGATCACGTACGAAGGTAATTTTGGAGGGAATAGAAAAGAGCAGCTTCTGGTAACCGCATCACAATGTGTTTGTCTGCCGCCATATGTAACTTTGTTTTATTTTCATATATTTAAAAATGTATTCAAACGTAAAATACCGAGGTTTTATATCTCACCGAATAGTTTCTAGTCAGAATGTAAAATTTCAATAGATTGTAAACGGGCACTAACTTGAAAAATATGTATTTTCAACGACCTAATTTGTTTTTCATTATGACCAAAATTCGTTTAATTTATACGAATATGTAAACGTTATTACGGTTCATACACTTGTCAGATGATATAATATATATCGTGTGGTAAATCTAAATACACTGTATTAGTAAAAATACAGCACCTGTTATCCTTCTGCTGTTACTCTTTACCAGTAATTTTCAGCGGGAAATTTTCCGGCTCTAGGTTTGACCTTTACAAATGCTCTGATAGGGCCTAATCAGAATAAAGAACGATTGATTTTGACCTTAACTTTAAAGAAAAATGATTACCGCTTAATCAATTATACATTGAAATGCTTTACAAAGCATTCTACATTGAATTGTGATGTTTTAATTTGGTACATACATATAAACTCGCAGATACACACGCACGCGTACGTACAAATATTAATTCTTTATTATATATATAATATACCTTGGATAAATACATTTTATATAATTATTTTGCTTAATACAGGTATTTGTATTAGTAATCGAGTAAGATACTCGAGAACATCAATCCACGTCCCCGAGGCGGCGAAGCGAAATCGATAAACGCAAATCAGTGATAACAGGGCGCCTCTAAACTTTTACCGTTTACTACGGCCCGGCCTCCAGCCCTTGGAGTGTTATCGCCTACGATCTACAAATCCAATTTCCTAAAATAGGGATCGATCCGACAAATCATTTGGCCAACTCTATTATCCTCCATTGAAGGGATATCTAGGGATGACTTGCTTAGGACGGACACTGGTCGGAAAAATGGAGATACACAAACCCTTACGGGGTAAATAGAGATAAATCCATATATAGTTCGAAGCTCGAGGACGAGTTAACTTATGATAATATCATAATGTAACAAATGAGTCAATAATTAGATTGAATTTTACTTTTTTTAAGTAAAATAAAAACACATTTGGTATAATTTTCAATGTCCATCGTTTCTTATAATTATTAAATGCATTATTATAAGTATATTAGAGTGAGTCAAAAAAATATATTTTATTTTAGTTTACTTTTCACATGAAAATAAGTAAAATTAGCACGTTTTGAGAATTACCTAGAAAAGTTAATTCGACTTTTTTGTAACTCCAAAATTGTATAAAATTAAAAAATTATTTTAAAAAAATTCTTGTCATGTAGATTATGGTCTACTGATGACATTGTTACTATTCTAAAAAATTTTTGTTGATATTTCATTTTTAACCGTCTTCAAAAAAAGGAGGTTCGAATGTACTTTTTTATAGATATTCAGCTATAACTTCATTGTTTATCATCCGATTTAGATTATTCTTTTTTTGTTAGACAGAGGATACCTCAAGGGTGGTTGTATTTTATTGGACCTATAAGTAAAAACATAAAGACAAAGATTACTGCTGAACTTAATTCAATAAAGTTAAGTTCGCTAAAAATTCTTAATGGTCTTTTTCTTTTAATATGGCTCCTGCTTTATTTTCATTCCGTTCCATTCTATTATAGATATTGTTTATGCAAAATAAATAGAACACAAATATTATGTGAACAATTTAATTTTAATATCAGTTGAAATTATGTTACAAAATCACTTTAAAGTTCGTTGTTACTGAATGATTATGCCCAGTGGTAAATCAATCTGACATTCGCTACATATTTTCGACCTTTATTTTTTGTATAATTTAACAACGAATTCTACAAAATTCTACTGTTCTAACTTCGACATATTTTATCACAACGATCCTGTATTACCTACATTGTTATAATTTAAATAAGCCAGTGCGGAATTCCCAGAGACATAGTTAATCATAGTTAAAGGCAACAACATATAATATATGTTGCTTTATGATTATTACTATGGCCTATTAATATTAACTGCTATGTATGTACACGTCGATTGGCGGCAGTTCAGATCGTTGACAAACACAATAAAGGTGTGGCTACATTTATGACTGACGACCGAAATAGAATAGCACTGTCATGAGGTATCCTAAAGCGTCAGAGAACGGTACTCTATTGGGAATATGCCTTTATAGTATAAATTAGGAACAGAAGCGATATTAATTATAATATTTTTATGACTCTCCCACAGTGATAATGCTAAATGGATAGTTTTTGTTAATTAGAAACGGAAGTAATAATGATAACAGTTTGAAGTTATGTTTGTTTTATCACGTTTAGTAGATGGTGAAATTCAGATCTGCTACATACATTTACATTACATTACAAATTTACATTATTATCATTGATGAATAACTTTATTACGTTGTTATGCCAAAGAAGTATAACTTCTTATTTGCGTACCTACAGTACACACAATTTTCTTTCAGTTATGCCTCTCCCAAACAGACGTCATATTCAGTCAAAATTATTATAAGGCATTTGTTTGCGTCATAAAGCGAAATGCGTCGTGCATTTTCGATATTTATATCTAAGTCCGGTGAAGCTGTAAAAGCCATCAGCGGCTCTGTTTTTGGATAAGGCCCCTAAGGCTAATAGTACAGTCACTCAGATAAAAAAATCGGGAAATCTCTACTTTGACTTTGGGGCACATCACTAGTCCCTCAGATTTTCCCTTGGGTTCGTGAGAAATGCGTGTATCACTCATTCGGGAATCACCGTCGCTACTAAAAAGATACCTAAAACTAAAACTATTTTGTGACTGTGTCATGAGCTACGCACAGTAGTTTGGAGACACCAAGAGGAGCTGGAATTCAGGTAAATGATCTTGCCCTAATTATATAGATATCGGAATACATTTCAGTGGCTTCCGCCATATTTTATTACTAAAAACCGATAGAAACTAAGATATATTTAGTACATTTTTTACCTACAAAATACTTTACACACAAATAAGATTACTTTTAGTCCATCTCAAATATAAATCAAGGCAATAATCATGTATTAATAAAACGCCATTATCTCCTAATTTGAACCAAACGATAATATTTACATTGGCATAGACTACGACGCGATCCCTCCGACGGGGCTCAACCTTAGCCAAATGTCACCAAACCTGGCTTGCAACACCATCGTATCCAGACCCTCTGCTATCACAACCATCCTTGGCAATCTATGACCTATTACGTTTAGTTCCTTGTTTAAAGGGTCATGATAAAATAGTTAGTGATACGTAAATCATAATTTCAACTTCGGGGCTTTTGATGCTGATGTGAGGGACGTGAAAGGATATGTAAGCGATTTTCCGTTGCCGATATTTTATTTATTCGAAAATACCTTTTGAACTTTTGAATAATTAACCTTTTAGACTACGCCTGATGGCAAGCACAGTACAAATAAAAAAAATGGCGACCACCGAAAAATCGACGATCCATCGCTTGTCGTCGCTGTCATGCTGAAGTGCAAGCTGGATATACAGCTATACACTAGCCGATCCCAAAACGTAACAAATAAAAAAAGTGTCACTGGTTAATCGCCACGTGCATGGTGGTCGCGATCCAGTCGAGTGCAGACCCCTACTGCCCCACTTCAATACTATAATATCGGTACGCTTTAATGACCGTTTTGACACATTACAATAGTGACGTGAAATGTTAATTTTACGTTATGATGGCCGTTTTGACACATTACAATATTGAGGAGAAATGTTAATTTTACGCTATGATGGCCGTTTTGACAAATTAAAATAGTGACGTGAAATGTTAGTTTTTAAACTATGATTGCCATTTTTACACATTACAATAGTGACGTGAAATGTCAAAACGGCCATCATAGCGTGCCGTTATTTACGATATACATTGATCCCGGAACGCGACAAGTCTAAGCGTGCCACTACAATGGCGGATATTAATTACACATGGTGCATGGTGCTCACAATCCAGTCGGACAAAATTGTCGTGTCAACAACGTTTCATATTTCGCCCCTGAGAGATATGTGGGGGAATTAAACTTGGTAATACTGAAAACGAAACGTCTGATCGTTTTTGACAAACAACAAAAGTCACTAGACCTCCAGCCTCCAGGTTATCGATCTGAGTGGAGCCAACGAGTGAATAATGCACAACGCGTCCTGCGTCCGTCCGCCCGTCAATTAGTTGCGAGTCTGCCGCTACGCCGCCATGCCGGTCGCGACTGAAATACACCCATACTACAGTCTAAAATAAATTCGCGTTCGAACAAACGATTCTAAATTTAAACTAAACATTTAACAGATTATTTTTAGGCAAATAATTAAAAAAAAAAAAACAGTTGGTACTACGCAACTATTATCGAGGTAATAACGAAAGCATTATTGTAGGTCAATTGTGAGCGATTTTATATAGGCATAGTGTCTCGCTTCGTGTATAACTTTCGCTCCAATATTATAAAGCAAGCATGAAGCCGCCTCTTTTCATGGACTTTGCCTCTAAAATGCAAGTTTTATCGAAATTGGAAAGAAAATTGCTAGAAAGATCAACTGTTTGTATATGTAATAAAAATACTTTCACTTCGATAGTTAATAGGAAAACGAACTACCATTGGTATTGATTCCCTGATTATTCCTCATTGACGTAATGTTAAGTACATGAGTGTCTAGTCTGAGCCAAGTAGCAGAATTCCATCCCCCTTATGGAGTATAACATGGTTCTTAACTTTGCCGTTACTTGCGGATGTGGAATGATTTCCCATCGAAAATGTTCCCTCCCTCCTCTAATTACTTATATTATACTTACCACTTTAAACTCTGTCTCCGACGGTCGCTGTTATTAGTGCACTTAACCATACTTACCAGCAGGTGCTGTAAATTTATATTGCTAAGCTAGTATAATAAAATAGAAAATTTCAGAAATACTTTTAAAAAAGCTACAAAATTCAAACAAAATAAGGAAAATTTCCCTAAGCGAATAAGCTCACCTTTTTTAAAATGAACAATGCAATTGTACAATATTTATTATTATTATTATTAATTCTTCATATTTGCATTTTCAAACAGTTCAATCTTCAGCCTAACGTTCAAACGTTTTTTGAATGTATCTATCTACACGTGACACTCGAAATTGTGCTATAAAATCGTTCATCAAAATCGGCACGTAACGACGGACGGACGGACAAATTAGATTTGTTAGTAGATAACACTCGCCAGTTGTCGTTTAACAGCTCATAGATGCTTTCGTTCAACTGAAAAAATAATTGGCAAATAGTTTTTTTTGTATAGTCTTTTCTCATTCCATTTCTGACTTGGATTTCTTCTTATTTTGAACAACATGTTGTTAACGGTGCGAATAGACTCATATCAAATCGGACGCAATAAATAAATATTTTATGTAGTATTTGACTTAAGAAACCAATAATTATCGTTTTCAGATACTAAAAGTGTAAGTTTTGTTTTATTTGAACTCTGAAAACGCTGTCGGCCAAAAAAGCGTCTAAAACATTAGGGTTTGTATTTCGATTATCCAATGAGTTCAAATGTGTCAATATTTTAAAATTCTTTATTGTTTTTTTTTTGTTCGAACCCATCTACGATCCCAATTATAATATATATATATATATATATCACATCCATTGAGAAAATACAAAAGCGCATTCTTCGTTACCTACAGTTTAAATCTTAAATAATCATACCAGATTACACATCGCGTTGTAAAAAAATTCATATGCTCCCGCTGTATACACGGAGAGAAATAGCTGATGTATCATATCTTTTGTGCATACTCAATGGCCTAATTGACTGTTCGGAGATACTGAGCAAAATTAATCTACGCGTACCAGCAGCATCTTTTAGAAGTCCTAATATATTTTATAATCCTATTGTTAGGACTACTTACAGACAAAATTCATATTTCATTCGAGTGAGCAGCAGTACGAATAAATAGGTTAATGATTTAAACGCTGATTTATTTGATACAACTGTGCAGAAGTTGAAAGCTCTTTTAAATTCTAATTTCTATTGCTAATATTTTTGTGTTCTTCCGTCTACTGTATTCTTAATTTTTATTCATAAATATGTATGTGAGAACTTGTAAATGGCCTTCATTAATTTATACATGTAACTTAACGATGTACTTAGCTGTAAGTTTTGTTAAAATATTAAAATAAAATAAAAGATACCGAGATTTTTACATATAAACGTTTGCTAAATGTCAAATGTTTGTTATCGACCCGTATGACGTCAGAGTAGAGATAATATATAGACTAACATGGTTGACAGTGTTTGCGTCCGTTTTCAAAAAGTAAACTTTTAAATTAAAGTTTTGCGGTTTCCTAGGCCCTAAAAAAATATGATAATTTTTTTCCCCTCTAATCGGACAATAATTCATGATTTAAAACCTATTTTTAAAAAGAGTCATCTAGTCTATTGTGTCGAATAAGATCTCGACACTGAAACTAAATAAAAAAGCTCACCATATTTGGTACTATGATACCTAGATCACCTTCGTCGTGATAACCATTAAATATTTGGTTATTGGGGTGAGTGTACGAATAATGATTCTCAGTTCCCATACATATGAATGTTTATTAATTACTTGCACAAAATCACTATAAATTTAAAGATATTTTAGATTATACAAATGTCCGGACAAGGTGAGGTGACTCTGCTCGGACCGTGAGACCGCGCTACAGCGGGCGTGTTCTTAGGATTGACTGAAACTATACTACTATTAATGGCGCCGTAACGCGTTACGTTAGAAGCGGTTTAGCCTCCCATATGAAGTTATGACATCAAAAAAATCAGCCTGTAAGTGTCCCACTACTGGGCAAAGACCTCTTTCTAAGGAAATATATAGGTGTAACCAACACACGAGCCCACGACGTATTGGCGATTTGAAACGCCGAGAAATGCACAGTTCTATATTTTTCCCACATACCGTAACACTACTAGCGAATTTCTCAAGCGTTCCTTTTTCAATTTTCCTTCACAGTCAGCGGTTAATGTTATCAATTCAAATTAGTAAATGTACGCGAATCCAAAACAGTTCTTTGGTAGGGCATGCCAGAGCTCGAACCTGCGGACACAGAATCTATATTTCGCTGATAAAAACCACTCGAGACCACAATTTCTAAAAATATCTATAGTTATACTAGAGGGCCCGGTAGTTGTTGTTTTGCCCTTTCTGGTAGTTATTGGCTCGACGATAGCGTCACCTATCGGATCCGAATGTATCTACGAACCATCGAATCGATAAAAGAAATATATTATGTAAATATATTATGAAATATGAGCTGAGTCGTTCAGAAGTTCAAACAATCTCGCGCATGATTTTTATATGTAAACAGTTAGGTATATTTATAAAATTGTAGTGTCTGTTTTTAATGTCAAAATAACAACTTTTACTAAATGCATATGAAAGTATATTCGGTACTTATGTCAAAAAAAAAACTTTTTTTTGTCTCTTTGTTTGTTCCGGGTAATCTCCAAAACGGTTGAATCGATTTTGACGGAACTTTCACTGACAAATAGCTGATATTGTAAGGAATAACTTATGCGACTTTTATTTTAGGAAAAGAATTAGGGTTTCGCGTAAATAATATAATAATCATTTTTTTTCTTTAAAACGATAGGAGTGCGCCGTGCGTGGAAGCACGACCACCACAATACCGACGGTATTCTGTAGTCCGAACGAGCGGAGCCGCAGGCACTGCTAGTATAGAATATAAGCAAACTAAGATACATAAAAACTGTACAGTGACCCGATCCCTCGTAATACGTATTTTATAGCCTTTGAAAGTTTTATATTAATATACAAGTTTCGAATTAAAACTACCCGGGTGGTTTACGCTAAAGAAACCCGACGTTATAAATTCCCTCAAGAAAACTTCGACGGTTATCGGATCATCGGTAATTAAACCTTTTATACTAAAACTTGGAAGAGATACCGTAAAGATATACCAGTAAATTAGATATTCCCGTAAATACAAATATGTATCTATAAAAATATAGATATACAAATATTTGCCCCTCGAACCTAAAACAATATGTCTAGTAAATATGAATTTTTTTAACACACATATATATATATATATATTAAGTACTGTTCTATCATTATTATCCTACTAATATAATAAATAATAATAATATAATAAATGTGAAAGTGTGTATGTTTGGATGTTTGTTACTCAATCACGCGAAAACGGCTGAATGGATTTGAATGAAATTTAGTAGGCAGATAGTGTATGACCTGAAATAACACATAGGGTACTTATTATCCCGGTAAAAGTTATTGTTTAACCAGTGTTATCCTACAAATATAATAAATGTGAAAGTTTGTATGTTTGTTACTCAATCACGTAAAAACTACTCAACGGTTTTAGATGAAATTTAGCACACAGATAGTCTATAACCTGCAATAATACATAGGGTACTTTTTATCCTGGTAAAATCATAACTTAACCACTGTTATCCTGCAAATATAATACCCATCAATGATTTTTTTGCTTTGTCATGTTTGAAATCAGCTGGTGCATATATAGTAATATAACGGAGTGGTAGGGATCGAGTCAACCATACACATAGTGACAAACCCATCTATGATTTTCTTTTGGTTTGTCGTGTTCCGAGATCAATTTGCTTTTATCCAAAAATACGCAGACGAAGTCGCGGGTACCAGTTAGTGTTTTATATAAAAAGGTTTGTGAAAAATACTGTAAAGGTGGACCATCCAGTAACATCACAAACGGTTCCAAGTTCCGACTGACGTTTTAATGGAGTCTGACGAATTTATTCAGGATGTTCGTAAGATCCACACACGCCTAGTGGCTTCTTGACGTGTGATAATATTCTTTTAGAAGAAAAACATCTATAGCGCCGACTTAGCTAACATTATTTTTTCATCCTACCTTAGCTTATCTATACAATTTTGTGAACAGATTAGGAACCGTTTGATGAATGTTTTTCAGGCCTTAATTCCTGGTACCTACACATAATAAAGTCTGATTTTACAAGACACATAAAAGTTCTTGAAGAAACAAAAAATATGGTTTTATTATACCTAATATCATTTAATAGATTATTAAGAAATCGTGTTTAGTGAAACCAAGCTCGTCGCCCAGACTATTTTACAGGCTATAAACGTAAAAACGAAAAAAAAAAATTGTGAGAGTCGTCTCCAAATTTTTCCTTATCCCGTAAACATGATTTCAGAAGAATACGCTGATAAAGTTGAAACGTAGCTTGAGTAGGGTTTAAGGGGAACCATCGCGTCGCGCCGGACGGTTCGTGTGCATTTTTTATTACACGAGGTTTTTTGACTTATTTACGCTTACTACCACACTGAATAGGACACTAACTAGTCAATATGCAGTTTTGTATTAAAATCACACGACTATATCAACCACAATCCAAAATGAAAATCAAAAATACTTTATTAAATTTAGACCCTAAGGAGGCATTTACGAACGTTGGAGTACTACCACCGATTGGGAAAATGAAAGAGCTGGCAAGATATATGATGTCATTATTTTACTGTGTTTTTACAATTAATAATTATTTTATTTTAGTTGATGTACAGTAAGGAAGTAACTTTCAGACATCACTACCACGAAATAATCCACCCTACAATTACTTTTAACAGTAAAACCTGCTTAATATGGTCCTCTAGGACCAACTCCACCAACCAAAGTGTTCTAACTCCCTGTCCGACAAATCGGTAATGTCCATATGGATATTATTTTAGAAATTTAAAACAGATATTAGCAAATTTTTTTTCCATTGTAAAATTTAGAAGTTTTCAAGACTCATATTGAATATAGTAGGTATCTTTAATAGTTATTCTACAATATTTAGATATATTTTGCATGTTATTATAGAATAAACAAATATTGCTTATATTTTGAAATGTTTTGTTAGGTATATTTGTTTAAATAAATTTATGTTTGTTGTCTTTGAGAAATCCAATAATACTTTCATTTTTCTTCACTTCCTTATGTTTACTTAGAATGGTTAACTTTAAAAATACATTCCAGCGTTTCACAAAGGCTTTCAATTTGAGAAACTGCAAACCAAATGTGACTCTTTATTTAAATAGAACTCTTTGAAATGTTTCAATTCCACACATCGGCTATTGTGTTCGGCGTGCTGACTCACCTAAGCCCTGGAGGGTGGAGAGGTTCCGTCTTCGATCTTAGCTACAAGAGGGACCGTTATCTAAATCAAATGCCCTCCGCAGGGCAGCCGAGATGCGACACTGCTTGTAAGAGTTGTTTTTTAAAAGGATTTGTGTTTAGTAGATAAAAAATGTGCAATTTTATGATTGCATGCAGCTAGATGCCCTATAAAATAATAATAAAGAGCTTTTAATTTTTAAAGTGAACTAAGTAAACGTTATTGTACTATAAACAAATTTATATTAAAAAAGTTACGTGTGCAGTTAAAACAAAAATATTCAGATAAACGATAGACGTGAACAATACACCACGCTGGCTATAATACCTTTTCCCAAGGCTTCGTACACGTACTTCGTACACGCGTACACACAAACAGAATATCATGATAATAGGCAACACTTTATGATGTAACTATTTTATCTCATTCATTCGCAGGGTAAATCCTAAAGATGTATGTATATATTAAGTGTCGCTTTTTCGTTTCATCACGTTTCAAATCACAACGGTTTTATAGAAGTTTTCACTTCATTAAATTATATTAAAATATTTAATTCGTAATTTTTGTTTTGTTCTCGCTGAGTATTGCACCGACATGAAAAAAAGGAGGAGGTTATCAATTCGGTTGTATTTTTGAAGTGAAAACTTCTTTAGCCGCGTTGATCGATTTTTGCTAGGAGAAAAACTTATGGGTTCGCGTGAGTTTCGCGTCACCGATGACCTCGACATGCTTGTGACGTATTGCGCTTGTGTCAGACTAGCGATGCATAGTAAAATGGCCTGTATATACAGGCGTATGTATACATATATTTTTATACGCATATATAAAATATGTATTAAAATTCCCGTCGAATCCGAAAAGACTATATAGGTACCCCAATGACATTACTAAAAAAATATCAAATTTTTATTTATTATGAAAATATTTTTTTTACTGCGATTTAAAATTAACATATTTAGTTTCCTTACAATTTAGCAAATTTTCCATATATAACTTACCTCATTGAACTAAATTTTTTTACATTTTATTAGGGGTAATTTTTTACTTATAATCTGAGATAGATAACATAAACAGAATATACCTAATCTCGATACCCAATAACACCTTCACGGATCCGACGGGGTTTTTAATACACACTGTACATTGTATATACTCAACTGTATTATATGCGTGTTTGACTTTTTGGACGGGTAAAATCTTGTGATTTCGCGTCACCGACATGTTCTGCAATAATTCAGACTATAATTGATTAAATTGAGCTTTCATTTCTGACGTCAGTCCTTATAACTTACTGCCTGTGTTTTTTTTTTTTTTTTTTGTTATTTCAGAGTTGAGAACTCCGAAATTTATAAACCGATTCAGAAAATATTTATTTTGTTTGAAAGGGGATATTTTCAAGTGGGTCCCATTTCGTTGATACTGAACTTTGGATTTCAAAGATACACTTGAAAACTCTTCAAAATCGAATAGTAAATGTATAGCAATTGATATATTGGTATGTTTGTGATAAACCAATACTAGGTGTACCTAACTAAGGACGTTCTGAACTAACAAGGACTGCGAAGACACAACAGAGCTCTTTAACAACAAACAGAACGAATGTGGAAGGTTTCTCTTTTGCCTCCTTATGTGTGTTCTACTTTTTGTATAATGAGTAGTGTTCCGAAGAATTTTTCGACATGATGCCAACGGCTACTTCCATCATCGCACCGCTCGTCATCGGCAGAGAGTTCATCCTTACACTTTGGAAGCTAAATGGTCGCGGGCATTCAGTTTTCAAAGGGATTTCCTTTCATTGGTTATGAAACATAAAATTGTTTATTTGGGTCATTAATAGGTAACCATTGCAGTGGTTTTATAAAATTGGTGGAAACTGGAATAATTAGACATTATAAAAAAAAGGTTATAATAATAGGAATAGGTTAGATGACATTTTTAAAAACTAAAATAATGAAGAATTTTATTACATCTGATTTTAAATCTTTTTCGTATATCGAGTCTTGTTTATCCGAAGCGGAGGCTGGGGACACCCCGTGCGGTTTAGGCAAGTAGCGCGGAGATTTCCGCAACCACAAAATGCACTTAGGGACGGATAAGCTCTGGTATTCAGACACACTATCGTATATCAACAGCCGATGTCACACCATTCCACACCTCTACCATATATAAATTTTACGCAACACGTACCTATCTTTCCTAACTTTAAAGCAATTATAACTCAGTTTATCACAAAGGACTCGATGCATGACAATTGAGTCCTACAATGATCCTGAATAAAATCCTCGTGAAGAAAACACATCATGGTCATCGAGCATTTTCTAATACTTGACCTGCTACCCACTGCGTTCAACTTAGGTGTAAGGAAGCTCAAATAACATCTTAAAAGATTTGAGGCACCCAAGTAAACATAGCCGGGGTTCACCCTGCTTAGTGACCGGACAAGGAAATGACGATAACTGAATAGTTTAACTAGATCTTGAACACTGTGCAAATAATAAAAAGTTCATATGCGCGTCGCCTGCTTGCACCAACCGCTGTATGTTCCGTTTGTATTTACGTAGGCCGGCATAATAGCAGCCCGTGTTGCCAAGTTGGCCAATTTGTGGCTATATCTGGCAACATTTAACAATGGTTTAGCCAAAAATATCAAATATTAGTGGCTAAATACTTTACACAATATTTTATATTTCCATATCATAGCACTTGTTTTCACACATCTACAATGCCAACGGAGAATCAGTATTTTATGATGGGCCTCTGACGGCTCTATTCCTCTATTTCAAATGCTAAGGGAGGAAAGATTATTAAAATTTAGCATCCTGAAAGCAATAAATAAAGATAAGTTTAATTGTTTTCTAAGAAAAAGACATTATTTAAAAACTACTTTACCTTGTTTTAAAAAAATCAGAACCATCAACGTTTAATGAGTGTTATGTTTAATCAACGTATAACCATTAAATAAAACGTTTGTTAGTTAAGAACTTGTGTTTGTTTTCAAGCCAAATTTTTGGCAACTTTTAGCCACTTATTAGGGTACGAAATTTTTAACACTCTAGCAACTTCATCAAAGTGGTTAGCCACTTCTCGTTTCCTTAACTTGGCAACACTGACAGCGGCGACTGTCAAAAGGTTGTTGGTGGTCACCATTTTTTGCATCATATTGTACTTATCATCATGCACAATAACTATTCTAAGCTACTATTAAAGAATAATCTATCGCCAAGCACTTATTGCTTGGTAAACCGTTTTCTGCTTAGCGTTTCACCTTTAAAGTCTCACTATTGCGTAACTTTGAACAAGATTTTGTTATTGTCATTAACAACAGTTCATCACTGCATCCTATGGCTATATAATATAACCAAGGTCACAAGACTGCAGTTCCGAGGCTAGTCATAGTAGGTCTTGAGGTCTGTGTTAGATCGTCTCGTATACCAGCGCTTCAGACCCGAAAAAATAAAAAATTGTTAAAGAGATGTTACTTTAAAGTAAACTTGTTTAACACTCGTGTTACTAAACGATACAAAGCTATACTTTAATAACACTTATCTAAAGTATCTCTATGAGGTCTAAGTAATGATGAGCTCCCAATGCCTCGTATCTGTTTTATCAAGTCATTTGAACCTTTGTCACGTGTCGCGGTAAATCGGCCCGGCATCAAATTTCAAACATTGCGTGCCCTAAGTGGCCACGTTCCAGATAGTTCTAAACGTTTCACGTTTCAAAATGTTTTTATTTGTATTTCGTTTTCCATTGAATGTTGTTTTCCTTTTTTCTGAGTAGTTCTGAAAGAAGGTAGTTCTCGATACAATTGTCATACATGATATTGTAAAGTCTCGATTGGGTTGTCTAGAATGACTTTATGAATTCTGAATGTATGCTTTTAAAGGGTGTACGCGCCTCACAGTTACTGTCTACTACAAAAAAATTAAAAGTTAGTATTCAACTCAGAATACAGAACAAACCAGAAGCCGCGTTCAAGAATAATTACATACGCTGCACTGTGTCCAAAAACAATACGTACGTCCCGCACCTGCCCCACTTCCCATACGCATAATGTTGCTAGCTCGGGAGCGGTTTCCCACTTTTTGGGGTAGTCTTATAACACTAAAGAAAAGATATTTACTAAAAAATATTTATTTATTTACATGGATGACCATAAATAGAATACGGCTTCAATAACGTAAGTTAAGATTTTATTAAGTACCCTTTTGCTGAGTTAGCTTTTTATAATATTGTCTTTTAGACTTTGAACTGATTTGTAGAGTTTTACGTTTAGATAAATAATGTAACCTTATATCTATATATTTTTCAATAACCGCCCTTATAAGAGAGTTTCTGTGGCTTTGGCCATTTATGTGGTCATTATTTACTAGAAATATGATTTTTTTTCCTATGAATCGTAAACATCGTTGTTAATGTAGCGATTGCTTTTTAATTTTTTTTTAATATACTTTTTAAAGATTCGTACTTCTTGGCAAGTCTGTTGTATTTTTGTTGTAATGTTTTCATTCGTCGAACATGTTGTTCACAAAATAATTGTTTTCGTCGTAATTGAGATTTAAGTTTGACTTTTCTCGGCGTATCAAACACAGATTTCAAATAAGAAATATTGACATCACCGATCTCTGAGTTCGATCACGCAGGAGATTGTGGTTGTGTAACCTGAAATGAAAAACCTTAAGTTGTATGTTGTTGTATCATGTAATAGATTAACAAAAACTTTAATTAAATACAGAATATTTCTGCCGTACAAGGCATGACATTTCAGTCCTCACGGATGGAAACGCATTAGTAATAGCACTTTGTGCCTGAGCTTGCACTTACTTAGTTAGTTTATTTTACATTTATTACTCTTACTACTAGTGTTTATTTACTATATTAGTTTACTTGTAACTAAGTATATCGATTAAGTGCCTTGTTTGCCTTTCAATATTATTAAAAAAAATTAAACATTATTATCATAGGTGGGTACGCACATTGTCCGATGTCGAAGGTTTAGACGTTTCTATGTGTAACTCGGAAAATTCTAAAAACTAAAATTACAAAGGTTCTATATACTCGAAAATAGTAAGTATTCTACACGAGTATAAAAAAAATTAATGGGTAAAATTTTCGATGAAAATAAAATGGCAACACTTAAAAAATGGACGCGCCTTTTTCTAAATGTAAAATAAATTAAACAATTAAATAAATATACTTTAGAATGCGCTACTTACAGATGAAATGTGATCCATCCTGTTTTTTTATAATCCCTGCAGCATTTTTACATGTAGGAACAACACAAGACGACATTTTAAAATTAAAATTGGCACTTGTACAATACGTCACGACGCGCTACTTACAAAGGAGTGACTAATCGCAACAACGTCAAACCACTCTATTTATGAGTGGTTTTTGTATCTTCAGTTTTATGTGCGTTCGCGGTTTCTGTTTTTTTCTGTATTCTGAGGTATTCAAGGAGGTTTTTGCAGAAGTACATAGTGTTCGAGATGGTTCGCGTAATATGTGCTGGGCCCTTAATTTAATCAATTGCGAATCAATCCCCTTTGAAACTATTGCTGCGATATACAGTAATTATTCTAATAATAAAAAAAAGAGACTCACCTAGTCACGAGCGTGCGGTGACCTTGCCCCGTCGACCTGGACTACAGATTATGAAATATGTGTGTGTAGAGTGAACTGTGTGTAAGTGTGTGTGCAGCCTCAAATCCCACAGGACACTATCACGCAAGCAATCTGTTCATCAAAACCCTCCTGGGACACCAACTCAAAGTTATACATTTCAAAAACTTCAACTACCGAAAATCACACATATCTCTGCGCTAGTCGAACGTCCGGAATGACGTAGCGCGTACAAAACAAACAAACGCGAGTTCACGGCCAAAGCACGAAGTAGTCAGGCTTACGTGCGAGTACGAGCCGTGGACGAAGCTAGGGGGTGCGGGGTGGGCCGAACGATGCACATGCCGTGCAATTAGCCAATCACAGCGATCGCGGCATCGTACGATTCGGTTAATGAATTTGTATTCCAAACACATAGGTAAGTGTTTACCATTATTTTTGTACTATAGTTACTCTGGACGTCTGGACTAGATTATATTTTATATGAAAAGGAATTAAAAATCAAATTTTCTTTAAAAAATTGACAAGGCGAGGAAACAACTTAAAATTTTAATGCTTATGCAGTATCACGTTCAGGATATCGGTGGGTCTGCCGCGTTTTTGTAGCGCTTGAGGGATGTTCGCTGAAGCGAGAAATAATGGTTTTCATGCCATCGTCTGAAAGAGATGTGGCTCGATGCTCCGCAGAATGTGTGCCAACTCCAACAGCATCCTGAACACGTTGTTTGGTGGATGACATTGTCCAAGACAATGTCGCTGGACTTCATACGTCTAAAAATACGTACTACATACATACTACATGGATAGTATGAGGTTCAGCTCCAGTCGGTAACATAAGATTTTTATTGGTTAGTATTCATTTTTCAATAAATAATAATAATATATATTTATTTTGGACCATAAATAATCCATAGAGTTAATAGTAGTAAAATAACTGAAAAATTAATACTATATAAACCTAGAGTTTTATTAGAAAACTCTGATTCTAGAGAGAATCCAACTAGGTTCAGAAGAGACGAGATAACCGCCAATACGACAAAAAGATAACACATATACCTACTCAAAGTAACAAATTTACATAGAAAATGGCAGTAACTCTAAAGGTTCGTTCACTATAATAAAACTCAGCAATCAGCGAGAAAACTGAAACCGTGTATTTTAAACTGCCAATAAAAACTCCACCGTTGTTATTCGCAACCCTAAAAAGAAATAAAAGGGGATGGTTAAGAGTACATAAAATCGAAGTACTTACAAGATTTTAGGAGCTTGAGGGTAGGACGCATCTGTCGTCTCACACGAACCTCTGAGTGCCTTTTGGATTGCACCTGTAACCCACGACAGTTTAAAATGAAATAGCCCATTTATTTTTGAAAAGCAAGTAAAGGAGGCCAAGTATAAAACATTTGTTTTATTATAAAAAACCTAGACAAAGAACTAAGAATAGTGTTTAAAACATAAAAGGCAACGAACAGGGATTGATCGAACCCACGATATCTCAGGTCAGTGGCGAGACTAGTGCCACTAAATCACGAGGTCTCTGAACAAATTGTATTTTATTCTTCAGTTTTCGTTTTTTTTTTTTATCAGTACGTCAGTCCTTGACACTATAAGGAGTATAAATACCAAGGATTCTTTTTTTTAGCCTTTTAGTTCTCTTTCCAAGCTTACAAGTTTCCTCGCTATCGTTCCTGCACCTTCCGCGTCAGCACAAAGATATCGCGTTAGTAATTAAGTTAAAATTTTAAGATTATATTAATCAAACCCTCTGATTACCATAATTCCCTTAATTTAATAATTATCAAATTAAATACCCAATAGAGCTTTCAAGGTAAAGAAACAACGCGAAGTTATTATTTGAGACCATTATTCTAAGCCCGGGTGGGAGGCACTTAGGTAGGTAAGGCTAAAGGCAATTTACTATCGCGACCTCTCTCGGACCTATCTTCAATATTAAAGATTTCATTAAATCATACCGGGACGCAATAAAACAGTTTGATACCGCATTTATGTTTCTGCCGACTCGGGTGACCAGCTTAATGATGTGTATATTTTGACCGTTACTGTCTGGTGGAATGCATAAGCGGTTTTCAAATTTCAACTGTTTGGGAATTGAGACAAAATACGCTCTGTGAAAACTGTTTTCGTCTCGTAATTAAATTTTTATTCATATCACTGACAATTCTCACAGCCTATTAATTGAGAAATAACATATATACTTCTCGTATACAACATTTTGATCAAAATAACTTAAAACTGCTTAAACTTAAAGCTTTCGGTACCTTTTTAAGCGTATTGCGTGCACGGAAGACTGTGAGATTTGTCATAGTTAAAGTTTATATGGAGGAGTGCAGAAAGCTAAAATTTATCTATAATATCTGTTACTAATATATTAAATTGAATAAATTAATACTGCCAATCCTAACCCGACCAGTGCCATTGAACTTAGAGTCTTAGACCCCCAAAATATTAACATTGTCACTCAGCAAAAGTGACAACAAGTGATGTAGATAATACTCATAGTTTATGAATACTGTAAATGTCAAACAGAAAATAGTCTATGATTAAAATGTCGCTGGTCGAATTTCGACGTTAAGGTGATCGCTAGTAGATATAATCATATAACATTAAACAGACTGCATATGGTAGGACCATAAATAAAATACAGTGAAAGTGGATGTCGATTTTTCGGACTGCAGCTATAAGAAAAAGCCATTAATTATTATCGAGATAATCTGGCTAGTTAATCACGACAAACAACGTGTCTAAAATTATGACATATTATTTGTCATATTCACAATTGCAATATTCACTCACTTTGAATATACAACTATCGGCATTACGCCGAGAGCCTATCTACCTCTAAACTTAGTTTTTTATTATCTCAGGCTACATAATGCCTAAACGGCTCCTCCTAAACGGCTGGACCGATATTGATGCCATTTTTTGTATGTTTTTGATTGGGTCCTTAAATCTCCCAGTTCTGAGACAGAACTATTATTTTAAAAAATTTGATAAAATTTCTTTAAATACCAGATTTTTCGAGTATCAAAACAAATATTCCAATTTTTTTTTTTGTCGAAAACTGGAATATCGAAAAAACGTTTGCAGAATCCGCTAATAGCAGGCAAACCAACGTTCGGACAAGACACTTAAGTATAAAAACTTTTTGCTGTCGTGACGTAGCTATGAATTTTATCACACCCTTTAAATCTCCACTGTTAAATATAACAAAAGGAACCAGCAGTGTACTAATCGTCACGCTAATCCCTCACCCTTTGGGTCAACCAATCAAATATTTACAACTTGGGATTAACAAGTTCGCTCGGCCGTTAGTAACGTTCATCGGATGGAGTCCGTACGCATCGTCTTCTTGAATTAAGGGTCGATTTACGCCGCGTCCTGTTTCTAGACACGCAACACCGTAGATCATTCGTAAATGATGTTCATGTTTCAAGAGGGCAGCTATGTACATGTTTTAGTACAGTAGTTAAAATAGTTACACACTGAGATATGCGATATCACCGAGGTAGATATTTTGAAACTAAGTTTTATTTATTATATCAACTAAATTAACGTTACATAGAAGGTGTTATTAATCGAAGTTATCACAATCCAGGCATTGACAACTTTTGGATAATTGCTTTAAGCACTTTATATGTTGAAAACAATACCAAATATTGAATATCGAATAATGAATTATCGAATAAATATTAGGTCCTTACATATGAAATTGGCATTTTGTACAGGGAGGAATATAAAGTCATTTTTTTTTTGGAAAATATATATAATTAATCAAAGTATGCACCGTTGTTAGCTATGCACTTTTGCCATCTCAAAGGTAGTTCATTGATCCCTTTACTAAAAAAACCATGGGGGCGAGAATCAGTAAACTCTTTGAAGGCGGTTTGGACTGCCGCATCGGAGTTGAATTTTTTCCATGGAAGAAGTTGTACCAAATTCCGGAAAAAATGGTAATCTGTTGGAGCAAGGTCCGGGGAGTACTGTGGATGTTGCAGACATTCCAATTGTAGCTCATCTAACTTAGTGGTTGTTTGTTGTGCAATGTGTGGTCTTGCGTTGTCGTGAACCAGTAGTGGCCTAGAGCGATTGACCAATCTCGGTTGTTTCGCAGCTAGTTCTTCCTTCATGGTTTACAGTTGCTGACAATAAATATCTGCCGTAATCGTTTGGCCAGATTTTTGAAAGCTGTAATGAACGACACCGGCGCTAATCCACCAAACACTCACAAGTAACTTTTTCTGAGTCAATTTTCGTTTAGGGCAAGATTTGGCTGGGTCTCCAGGGTTCAGCCATTGCGACGAGCGCTTCCGATTATCGCACAGTATCCACTTTTCATCACAAGTAATGATTCTATTAAAAATCCTTTCATTACTGTGTCGGTTGAGCAAAGTAACACAGCAGTCGACGCGTGTTTGCAAGTTTGATTCACTCAATTCATGAGGTACCCATCGTTCAAGTTTTTTTACTTTCCCGATTTGCTTCAAGAGGATTAATACAGTTTTATCACTTAACCCGAAGCCTGCAACTATCTCTGAAGTGCTTTGTAATGAATCTGCTTCCACATTAGCCTTTAATTATTCATTTTTCACTTTGGTCTCCGGCCGTCCACGGGGTTGGTTCTGAAGGTCGAAATTTCCAGAACATAAACGTTGAAAGTAAAAAACATTCCGTGCTTTCTTTTGCGACACCAGTGCCGTAGACATCATTAATCATTCGAGCTGTTTCTGCAGCACTGGTGCCACGGTAGAACTTGTACTCGTAAATATACCGATATTTCATGTTTTCCATTGTGCGGTAATAAGAGACGCAAAAGAAAAAAAAATGAGGAAAAACAAATGAATGATTATTTTCAAAACTCAAATGTACTTAAATGAATTTATAAATTTGAATTTGGAATTCTTAACCAAAAAGGAAATATTTCAGATCAAAATGGTCAGTATGATAAAACGCTAATTTCATATGCAAGGACCTAATATTAAATTTAAATAAAAAACACGCTACAAAAACGCGCAATTATGGTCGCGTGACGTCATTATTCATTTTATGTCATTTTGTATGATAACACTGACAAATGTGACAACTTACGCTAGAGTCTAATGTTCATATTTCCTGAATGGTGACGTCAGATTTTCTAATCGTCGTTCCAGATCACGTGACTTAAAGACAAAAAATATTAATTTTCAAAAGGGAAAATTAAATAAATAAACGGTACTTTTTTTTATTAACCCCTGACGAAAAAAGGGGAGTGTTATAAGATTACCGGATGTATCTGTGTGTCTGTCTGTTGCATCGTAACTCACAAACGACTGAACCGATTTTGATATAGTTTTTTTTTTTTTGTTTATTTGATAGGTGACTTCATCGAGAGTGTTCTTAGGTGTAGTTCAAGAAAATCTGTTCAGCCGTTTGGAGATTATCAGGTATTTTCTAGTTGATAAATGCATATATGTAGGCATCATCCACAGGTCTGATTGAGTCGAGATTTGGTATTCTGTAACCTCAATGATATTAAACTTACAGAAGAGAAATCGTGTTTGTGGTCATTGGAATAGTCTCAATAAATAGGTTGGTACAAGTGTCGGGGGTTTATAAGATTTTCAATTTACTTTCTTAAAGTGAAAGCTTCTATGGGCACGTTGGGCGGTTTTTGTTTGTATAAAATATTATGTATGAGTTTGCGTTACCGAAACCAACTTATTTATTTATGTTAACAGTATATCTGTAACCGATGTGGCCGATATATATGAAAACCAGTCTGATGTTAAAGATTTTTATTTACAAATTATGAAATTTCAATTTTTGATACTACAATTAATTTAGGAATTTAACAATAGTTAATAAAAAAAATTAACTTGGAGGAACCTCGTGTCTAACGAAATTGTCTTCCTCTGTAATTTTTAACGTGATTGTCTTCCACCGTCAGTCATTGATTTTTAAAGAGTGGTTTTTTCCACTGGCGATGTCCATCCGTGATTTTTTAAGATGGTTTTTTTTACCGAAACGAGCCGAAGCGGGACCAGTTTTGCCCCATCCCCTCAGAGGGAGAGGGATACCATCAGTCTGGTATTCGCCACCAGTCATAACGTCTGACGTTGCCCAGGGCACACCACGAGGAGTTTACCACCCTAACTTCATCGTACTTATCCTAACTTATCCAAATACGTCACAACCAGAAGAACGTAAATAATCTTCGATAAACATCCATCCTTTAATGTTAATTCTTCGGTGTTACTTCCGTAACTTTTACCCATAATTATTAAACAATTAAAAGTCACATAAACAAAATAATATCCAATCTAAATTCCAATTAACAATTCACAACTGGATCTGATTAAATTCATACAATAGGCTGAGAGGTACAGTCGTAGTCGTTGACGGTTCGTATCGCGGGCAACCTCCCAACCGCCATTCAATGCGAAGGTATTTCCAATTACTCTCCAATCCTTCAATTTTCTACCGAGGAATTTTATTACTACCGTCCCTTTTCTTCACTTATGAATTTATGTACGCAAGAACGGGACGGCCGAAGGATTTGCCATCTCATGAGGCAGAGTTAATTTACATTCGCCCAAGGCGATGTCTGCACCTTTTATACTGAAATTGAAAAGGTAAGCTAAACTAGTCGCTATTTCGGGTTTCGTAATTATTTTACATTAAATTGTTGCTGAATTCATTATTATACGGATAGACATTTTTTTAATTGCTTTTCTTTTCAGAAAAGGAAATAAATTATCAATTGAAATTACATTTATTTCAAAATTAACATAATATATTTATTTTTCAAGGACTAGTTTATTATTTCATTTTATTGTAATGAAAATTGAAATTATAAATAGTTTTTTTGTATTAAGGCCCTACGAAGGCACTCATGAGCTTTACAATACTAGTACCGATTCGGAAAATATCCCAGTCATCTTGAAGAGCCGACAAGAAACTCGATAAACCGTAGTAAACCGCTACAAATTTAAAATATTTTTCTCAAACATGCATGGAAAAATTGTCATTATCTTCGAAAAAAGAACATGCGAAGTATTGAATTTACGGACATGCAAAGAATAATAAAAGAGATCCAATCAAAGAGTATTTAATAACCCCAGCGCGCTGTTTCATACAACATTACTGGAGCGTTGTAATGTTCCAAATTAAAAAAAACGCTTCTACAATGGATTTGATTTTCATTGTCCGTAAATTTGATACTTCGCGTGTTCTTTTTTCGAAGATAATGACAATTTTTCCATGCACGTTTGAGAAAAGCACTATATATGCCTCGGCGGAAATGGCAATTGTAGATCGGGTATGAGTTTGAAAACCGAGCCGTAGGCGAGGACTTTATTAATACGAGACAGGCAATTGCCTATCTCACGGCCTTTGCAATAATGTACTATTAATCGTTATATTTTGTTTAAGATATAGTGTAAAATTATTAGGTACTAAAGTAAGCTATATTTTTTATAGTAGCACGGCTGATATTAAGCACAGGATGTTCCCGAAAAGCAACAAAACAAAAGAGAGTCACTGTGACTTGTTTATTACCATGCGCAAGGTGGTCGCGATACACTAGTGTACATCTGTACCACCCCACTTGATTACTGGATATATATTGATAAATGATAGATCCCAGAACGCAACAAGCCTTAAACGTGTCATATGGTGAGTGTTTACACTCAGGTTTATGATGATGGCGTCATCATGATTCATCATGTATCCTATGATATACTGAAATCATTGCAGATTTAACCGATATTTTTAAGTATAATATAATATATATAATATATACATTGTATACAAGAATTGGGGCTGTAGAAATATTAGAAAAGCAACGTACGTACAAAACGATTTCTCAGAAAAATCTTTTTCTTTTTTTTTAATCTCAAAAACTCATCCCAAGACAAGCAGATTACTAATTGAAGTTTGATTATGACAAAAACTAATTTATAACTGTAATTTTATAATTTAACTTTTTTTTTTAAATCTTGTCTCAATTATTTTCAACACTAGAACTGTTAAATACGCCGTTAATTATTGGTTTAGATGTTAAGTGATAAATCTTTTCACGTTTTCAGTTTTACTTCGTCCTAAATAACCATCCTCTTATAACACGACGTTTTACTCGTCAAGGAGCAAACATAAAACGAACAAAATTAAGGTTAATTAAGGTACATAATCAAGAGTGTCCCTGGACACCTATAAAGTACTTATAACTGTGAAGATAAGATATAACACATTACACAAATGTAAATTTGTGTAAACCCCAAAACAGAGTTCGGCCCTACACTCGACCACTCCATTTGATGGGTAAACTTTCTTCACACCGTATTAAAATCGCAACGACACGCAGCAGGTTCAGTAAAATGCAAACAGAAAGGAGCACAGGTACTAAATGTGGTCAGTGTTGCCAGATAATTAGTTAAAAATTCCACTAATGAAATTACTTTTAAGCGTTAAGCACCTACTAGATTAAGCACTTACTAAAACAATCGGTTCTATTCATTTGTAGTCCAGGACAACACCTACTAAGTTTAAAGAAAATTATTAAATTACGCAACAGAAAATGATTGTAATTTTTTTCATTTTTTGTAATAGTAATATTGTTTATTAGAGAATTATTTGTGAATGGGTTAAATTTAAGCGGATAAAAAATATTGTCCTGGATTTCAGTGCCCTCGTTTGAATAACTATAGACACGATGATATTACAAAAACATATTACAAACCATCTAAGTTTCAGCAAATTATTATGTTTTCAGTTTTTGTTTACATTAATGTGGCAAATATTATATCTATTACGTACATATCTTGTTCTATTGCGTGGCGAAATTATACGCGTTGAAAAGAGACAAGACGATATGCTCTTTATCAGCAAAAAATGTTTTTATTGTGATTCACGATTCTAGTTCATACATTTACTTCGAAGCATAAATATATTATTTAAAATGGAAATATGAAGTGACATAATTTTTCTTAATTCTTACGTATAACTTGACATGATAAAAATGTTATTTAAGACTAACCGCCTAACCTATTTATCAGCTTATTAGATTGAATTAAATATGAATGTATTCCCTCTAAGCTGGATTCGAACTGGCGACACCTATAAATAACGTATTAAGTTTTATCTAATCGATTTAATATGTAGCAACCCCAGATAGGTACTCACAGTACAGGGATATACCAGTTATACCTCTAGGGTCCATTGATAATTATTACACGGTAGAGCTCGAGACCCGTCTTGGGCTAAGGGCTCCTGAGGGAGGGAGGGCATTATGCCTCCTATTAATTAATGCTGAAAGTATCTTTGACGTGACTTAGATACTTATTCGTTTTGATGTTCAAGGAAAAAGTTAAAACATATTATTCATCTTTGCGTTTTTACATATAAAATGAATAATTCTAATCACTTTTTCAGTCATTTTAAATATACTTTTATATAAATAAAAATGTTGATGTTTGTGTGTTCATAATCTTTAATCTTCGAAAACTTTTCAATTGGATAAAAATTAACATAATGTCGCATTCGAATATCACTGCATTCGAAACCGCGTGTATTTTATGTACTATTGAAAACAGCGCTCTCTGTTGGATTTAAAAGAACACACTCTATTCTAAATATTTTACGGTAATGTGAACACCATCTGTTGAACGTAACTGCAAAGCACGCAATACTTACATTACTTTACTCATGAAGTTAGCAATCGTCGATAATAATTTATAGTGATTTTAGTGTTTTTATTTTATTTATTAAATATAATTGAAACTTGTTCTAATAAACATTAATCAAATTTAAGTACCTATATTTCTTAAGCATTCAGATTTCCTAATGAAGAATTCTTTCACCAAACAAAAAATAAAAATTTCTTGCTATAAATACGTGACGTTCATTAGTAAATTAATTTTAACTTAAACACTAAGAGAAATGACAATAAAAAATCATAATAAAGTTTGCAATAATAATACCCAGTAGTATTCTTTAACTTATACCAGGCAACATTCTTTAAACAAAAAACAATCAGGATCAAGAACAATCAGGTTAAATTTTGAAGTGAAGTACACGTTTGAGTACTTAGTAACAACTCGTCAGTCGCAAGAAGTTTCCAGAACGCAAGTGTTGTAGAGTGTCCTCCATGTCACTCGCACAAGTTCCTTACGACTTCACCGCTTTCCGTTGTTAATTCTGTCACATCAAAGCGTCGACAGCAGATTTGCTTATACATTTCTGCATATTTGAGTAAGCTACTTATTTCATTAAAGTAAATTTTTATAAAGACAGAATTAGAATTTACCCACTAAAACCAGGACCATTTCTTTGGTATTTGCTAAAATATTAAAACTATTTACCCGTATTATACTTTCAACCTTTTCCGTTAGTTATTTGACCATTTGAAAAGTTGAAAACAGGTATACCTATATATCGACAAAATAAATATTCATTCATTTTTCTACTATAAATATTTTCCTTGTTGTGTTGATTATTTATTTGAGACTTCATTTATAATATCGACTCTCATCGTCTTAATCGGCTTAATTGAGTTTTTACTGTCAATTCCTCAAATAGATGTAGTGACTGTCATATTTTTTTTCGGCTCTTCTGCGCCAACATCCTTTCCTATATTCAAAATAATAATTTTGTCACAGGTGAGTTTTCATTTGCGATAATTTCTAAGATTTTAATATAAACTATAAACGCCTTTGGTACATCGACTCCGCGAACCACAGTAGCGAAACTCGAATGCATCTGTCCTACGCTATACAAAATGTATCGCTTATGTTACATCTCGCTCTATCTATCTGTGATTTCCTATAATTACATCTCTATCTCTATCGCCGCGGTACCGCCATGCTTATTACGTAGCTAGGAGCGGAACGACGCGACGGGGTTTATCTTTTCGGACAGAAAATCGAGGCGAAACTAAGGCGGTGGTAGAAACGAAGAAAATTATGTAGGTATTATTAAAATTAAAAGTCTAATCTATATATTAATACGTGAAGCAAAAGCTTTCTACCCCTTTTTAAGCGTATTGCGTGCACGGAAGACTGTGAGATTTGGTATGGTTAAAGTTTATATGGAGAAGGAGTGCAGAAAGCTAAAATGTATCAATGATATCTGTCACTAATATATAAAATTAAATAAATCAATACTGCAAATTTTTGACATTTGAATTGAAGTTAGACCCTTAAAAATATTGACATTGTCACTCAATGAAAAGTGTCAGCAATTGATGTAGATAATACTCATTGTTTAGGTTCATGAATACTGCAAATGTCAAACAGAAAATAGTCTATGATCAAAAAGTCGCTGGTCGAATTTCGACCTTAGGGCGATCGCCAGTAATTAAATTATATACAAAACGAAAGAGTTAAATATTGTTTAGGGCTATACTTACGGGGTAGCGGCTTACTCGGTCATCGACATTATCATTACGACTGGCCCTTAAGGAGGGCCTCAGTGAATCCAAGCCAGACTGACCGCCAATAAAACTTTATGTTACTGCACCGAGGGCCTTTTCAATTAACTTCGTCTTAGAGATTTTAATCCGGCTCTTTAAATACAAGGAGTCTCGAGATCGAGAGATCTTGGATGCTGAACAAATGAAATTTCCGTTTAATAATAAAAATCTTCGTAAATATTCTGTGTTTAGCGAAAGACTTTATTGAAAAATCAACAAAGTTATTGTTGGCGACAGAACAGTGTTTTTTCGTGTCTTAGGTTAAGGTATTTTGTGTTATTATTATATTGATGTGTCATATATTATGTATTACAATAAAATAGATTAATATTAACAATATTATAGAAAAATGTAAGCGAATACGCTACATTACAAGTTGCATGTGGTATGTTAAGAGATATATAAACGATTATGTATTGTGTGTCACATATGTGAAAATATAGCTAATATAGAACAGATTAACATATAAAGTAAGCCAATAGGTTAAGTATGTCAAAAGTTATAGAGATTTTACGAGCAGAAAATAGTGATGTCGCCCGTAAATTACATTGTTTTTGGCTTATGTACGGAATGTATATGTAATGTATATTATAAGTGAATATGTAATGGATAGATAATTCAAAGAGGAACATTTTGATATATAACATGTGTACATAGGATGTATAATGAGAGAAATATAAAGAGTTTAACAGGGCAACCAAAGCGAAAAGTAGTTAAACATGAAATAAACACGAAATAAAACGGGGCTCTCTTTACGGTCATTCCTCGAACCACTTAAGCTCGAAGAAGGGCCGTATTGGGCACGGTGCAATTCAACGAGTCTACTACGAGTAACTACAAGAAGAAAGCTTTGGTCGTCCTGCGAACAATCTACGGTCAAGATATCGAGTTTCATTGAAGACCCGGCACCTCAAGCGGTCGTGCATTATTGCACCCCCCGGACCCCCTCACCACCAACATCACGCCGCCCACTGGCATCCGTACGGTATCTACGAGACGGGCATCCGGCGCAACAAAACGCCCGTCCAAACCGGGGAAACGTCACACCCCCCCCTCCCTCACGCAGAGGGGAAGTGACGCGTACCCAACAGTTGGTCCTTCGAGCCGGATCCTCGATACCGTTACGGGATGCCAGTCACCAGGAGCCAGAGGGGCTCTCCGAGGGAGCAGCCGCTTGAGGTTGCACCACAAGAGAGCAGCATAGAGACCACAGAAGTTACTTCGTACGAGACCACCGTCACCGGCACGACGCGGGAAACAGCTTCAAGGGAAGACCAGGATGCACCAACGGTGAAGAAGAACCGTCCTGCATCCATCAGGTCTTCAAAAAGACGGAAGGAGCTGGAAGCCCGCGCCGAGCTGGCCGATAAGGAGCTGCGAGAGGCACAAGCAGCCACGACAGCTGCCAGGCTACGACTGGAACTCATCCAGGTGGACAACGAGGAAGAAGACTCAGTTATTGAAGAGCCAATAGACCGGGTGGACCAGGTCAGGGACTGGGTCCAGAAGGCTGCAGAGGGCGTCTCCAAGGAGGGACACGAGGGGGAGGCACCCAAGGAGGGGTGTATACGGACCCCCCCACCTTCCGCACGCGAACCCGATACTAAGGCCGATATGGAGAAGAGTCATCAGAGCCTTGCAAGAGTCCTCACTGAAGCATTGAGGGGAGTCCAGATCCAGAGCCAGGCACCGCAGCCAGACTACGTGCACCAACTACCACTGTTCGATGGTGACACAAGAGAATGGATGGCCTTCAAAGCTGTATACGAAGACACCGCTCCGCTCTTCTCTGCCACACAGAACATGGCAAGATTAAGAAGAGCATTGAAGGGAGAAGCAAGAGAGGGAGTTCGCAGCCAACTGTACTCCGAGAGCACACCGGAGGAAGTGATGGAAGCCCTGAAGCGGAGTTATGGAAGAGCGGATGCACTGGTTCTGGCAGAACTGGACAGGATAAAGAAACTGCCACCGATCAGTGACAACGCCTATGACGTATGCTTGCTAGCAGGCAACGTCAACAACACCGTGGCGGCAATACGAGGACTGCGAAAACCACAATACCTGCAATCTCCAGAGATACTGAGGAGCATCGTCGACAAGATGACAGCAATATTGAGGTACCGCTGGTACGACCACGTAGCGGACAAGGCCGAAGGGGATCCTGACCTCAACATGATGGCGGTATTCCTAAACAGGATGGCGGATCGCTGTGGACCACACGCGATACCAGACACCGCAACAAGGAGGCAGATACCGAAGCGACAAGCTGCGCACACTACAACCGAACATATAGACCAAGAGAGGCCAAATAGAGAAAAGCGGGGGATTGAAAGAGAAGGAAGAGACAAAGCAGCATGCCCACATTGCCACGAGGGACATTACCTGCGGGAATGTCCAAAGTTCCGTCAAGCACCTGTAAAGAAACGATGGAGTATCGCGAAGGAAACGCGACTATGCTACAAGTGCCTGAGCGGAAGGCATAGGAAAGAGACCTGCCGTCAACCTTCATGTACAACCTGCAAACGATGGCATCACAACTTGCTTCATGAGGACAGAGAAGAGTCCAAGCAAGAAGATGGAAAAGAAGTAGCCAACAACGTGAGGCTACCAGTGAACTGCACCAGGTCTTCAAGAGCCTACTTGAAGATGCTTCCCGTCGAGATCTACGGACCAGCAGGAGCAGCTGAAGTCCTGGCACTGCTGGATGAGGGGTCAACAGTCACACTCCTGGACTCGACGGTGGCAGAACAGGTTGGCCTCAAAGGACCTAAGGAGACGCTTCATTTGGAGACTGTGGGTGGAAAATCCATGGTAAGCAAGGATTCAATGAAGCTCAACATGCAGATAAGGGGACTACACCAGTCCAAAAAGCGAACAGTCACCGGGGTGCGCACCATTGACGACATGCATCTGACTCCTCAAAGACTGGAGAGGAGCACCATAGAGAACTGCGCACACCTAAGGAAGCTGGTGAATCAGCTGCACCACGAAGAGGGTTCTCCCAAGTTGTTAATAGGGCAAGACAATTGGGAGCTCATCATCTCAAGAGGAACGCGCAAAGGAAAGAAGAACCAACCAGTAGCATCCTTCACACAACTTGGATGGGTGCTGCATGGGTTCGATGGAGGCGCGTCAAAACCAGTCAACTTCACCACATGCGCACACGTATCAGCACGTGAAGAAGCATTGGAGAAGTTGATGAAGGACCATTTCGCGGTAGAATCATTGGGAGTTCTACCTAAGAGGCCAAGCACAGACCAGGACCAGAGAGCAATGGACATATTGGAAAGAACCTGTCAACGCTTGGAAGATGGACGCTTCGAAGTCGGGCTTCTATGGAAAAATGATGTTGAGGAGTTGCCAGACAACTTCAAAGCCGCAGAAGTAAGACTGAAAGGGATCATGAAAAAGCTACAGAAAGATCCGGAACTGAAGATCGAATACGAGAACCAAATGGAGAACCTATTGAAGAGTGGATACGCTGAAGAAGCCGAAGGAGAATCCACTTCAAGGAGGAAGTGGTACTTGCCACATTTCGCTGTCACGCATCCCACCAAGAAGAAGAAACGCCTGGTGTTCGACGCTGCTGCCAAGTCAGGAGGGAAGAGTCTGAACGACCTGCTCTTACCCGGCCCGGACCTGCTGCAGTCACTCTTCGGTGTCCTGCTACGCTTCCGCCAGAAACCTATCGCAGTGGTAGCAGACATCAAAGAGATGTTTCTTCAGATACGGATACGAGAAGAGGACCGTGACAGCTTAAGGTTCTTATGGAAGGGGAATCAAGCAGAAGGACCCATCAAGGAATACAGAATGACATCAGTCATATTTGGGGCCGCCTGCTCTCCTAGTGCTGCAATCTTCGTGAAGAACAAGAATGCAGCAGAATATCAAGATCAGTTCCCGGAAGCTGCTAGCGCAATAGAACATAATCATTATATGGACGACTACTTACAGAGTTTCGACACAGAAGAGGAGGCAATCAAAGTAGCCAGTGATGTGGACACCATCCACCGGAAAGCCAAGTTTGAATTGAGAGGATGGGCATCCAACAATCACACTGTGTTAAGAAGCCTCACCAAAGAGACCGGGCAGCAAGAGATCAGTATCGGACCAAGTGAAGAGAAGACCCTGGGCTTGCTATGGTGCACGGGAGATGATGAACTGGGCTTCAGAACGTGCCTTCGCAAACTCAAAGAGGACGTCGCGATAAGAAGAGGACCTACCAAGAGAGAAGTAACGAGTGCGGTCATGGCCACCTTCGATCCTATGGGAGTGGCGTCACCGGTTCTCATACAAGGGAAGGTACTCATACAGAACATATGGAGAAGCGGCGTCGATTGGGATGAAGAAATCACTCCGAAAGATCAAGAAGCCTGGAAAGAATACCTCACCAGCGTACAGATCCTGGAAGGTCTACGTATCCCGAGATGCTTCACGGACTCGAGCGACGAGGGGGAGCTGCACGCGTTCACCGACGCCAGCGAGACAGCCTACGCTTGCGCAGTATACTACAGAGCGAGCAAAGGACAAGGAGGCTATCAAGTCGCACTACTAGCAGCCACGGCAAGAGTGACTCCCCTCAAGCCAGTATCCATCCCGCGGCTAGAGTTGCAAGCTGCGCTATTAGGCACTCGGATGACACGAGCGGTGGAAGAAGAACTGGATCTGAAGATTAAGAGACGAGTCTACTGGACTGATTCAAGCACAGTCCTTTCGTGGATAAGATCAGATCCAAGGATGTTCAAACCGTTCGTGGCGCATCGACTCGCGGAAATAGAGGACCTCTCAAAACCTCAAGAGTGGCGTTGGGTACCGACCAGTCAGAACCCAGCGGACGACGCGACGAGAGGGGTGCCGCGAGACTTCGGACAGAACCACCGTTGGTTTAATGGACCCGCGTTCCTGAGCCAAGAAGAGACCAGTTGGCCTGAACCTCGTTCATTCAAGTCGAAACCAACGGGAGAAGAGAAAGAGAAGCACACTGTTGCCACCGCAAGGATCTCAAAGGATCAGCCGCCTACACCAGAACCTGAACGATTCTCGAGCTGGACGAGGCTATGGAGAGCGACGGCAAGAGTGCTTCAATTTATTGACCTGTGTCGCAAGCGAAAGGAGCACACTCTTGTTTCCCGTAGGATGGAAAAGAAGGACCCGACTTGGAGAAGAGCAAAGAAAAGGAAACTCAGGAACGTGACGAAGGCAGCAACACCAAAAGAAGCAAAGAAGTTCCTTCTTCTGGATAAGGCTCACTTGGAAAAAGCGGAGAAACTGTTGCTGATGAGAAGTCAAGAAGAGAGTTTCGGGAAACCTACGGCATCAAGAGACTCCGATGGACACAACAAATTGAAGAAGCTTGACATCATCAAAGAAGATGGACTGTTACGAGTCAAAGGAAGGATCGACGCGGCTACGTTTATGGAAAGAGCATATCGACGACCCGTAGTCTTGGATGGCAAGAACAAGATCACGAGGTTGCTCATACGACATTACCACGTAGCGTTCAACCACGGGAACCATGCAACCGTGATGAACGAGATAAGACAACGCTACTGGGTTTTGGGGCTGCGATCGACAGTACGGACGGTGGCATACCAGTGTCAATGGTGCAAAGTATACAGAAGCGCACCATCTAGACCACCCACCGGAAACTTACCAAAAGAGCGGTTACGATTCGGCGAGCCGCCATTCACCTGCACCGCTGTGGACTACTTTGGGCCAATGACGATCGCGATAGGACGGCGCCACGAGAAAAGATGGGGAGCGCTGTTTACGTGTCTCACCACGAGGGCAGTACACATAGAGTTGGCGGCGTCTCTATCGACGGATTCGATGATACTGGCACTTCGACGCATGGTTGCTAGGCGAGGAACACCTAGCACAATATACAGCGACAACGGAACCAACTTCGTCGGAGCCAGTAAAGAGCTAGAAGAAGCAGTCAGGGGCTTGCAGAAGGAAGATCTCACCACCGCAGCAGAGAAGATGGGCATCCGGTGGAAATTCATACCACCTGGGGCTCCAAATATGGGAGGTGCGTGGGAACGCCTAGTCCGTTCCATCAAAACGGCACTAGCGGCGACATTAAAGGAAAGGTGTCCGCAAGAAGAGACCTTACACACTCTTCTTTTGGAAGCGGAACATATGGTAAACGCAAGACCGCTCGTCACCACGGAGGAAAATGAAGGTGAAGAAGCCCTGACTCCCAATCACTTCCTTATTGGGAGGTCCTGCGGGTCTCCACGGATTGGAACCTTCACAGATGAAGACCTCATCGGGCGACGGACCTGAAAGGTGGCGCAGCGCATGGCCGACCATTTCTGGAGCAGGTGGCTAAAAGAATACCTACCCACTCTGCTTACCAGGAAGGTCGATGGACGAAACACAAAGGACCTGCAGTGCGGAGACACTGTCCTAATAATTGACTCCACACTGCCACGAAACACATGGCCCCGGGGCGTCATTACTCAAACGCATCCTGGACCAGATGGCCGCATCCGAGTGATAGAGGTGCGCACCGCCGGCGGAACACTGAAGAGGCCGAGCTCCAAAGTAGTGCTGCTGGTTCCTGCAACGAGCTACGAGCAACAGAACGACGGATCCAGGCAGACTACGACAGCGTCGCCATGACAGGAGATTGGTGCTGCGCACGAGGGGGAGGATGTTGGCGACAGAACAGTGTTTTTTCGTGTCTTAGGTTAAGGTATTTTGTGTTATTATTATATTGATGTGTCATATATTATGTATTACAATAAAATAGATTAATATTAACAATATTATAGAAAAATGTAAGCGAATACGCTACATTACAAGTTGCATGTGGTATGTTAAGAGATATATAAACGATTATGTATTGTGTGTCACATATGTGAAAATATAGCTAATATAGAACAGATTAACATATAAAGTAAGCCAATAGGTTAAGTATGTCAAAAGTTATAGAGATTTTACGAGCAGAAAATAGTGATGTCGCCCGTAAATTACATTGTTTTTGGCTTATGTACGGAATGTATATGTAATGTATATTATAAGTGAATATGTAATGGATAGATAATTCAAAGAGGAACATTTTGATATATAACATGTGTACATAGGATGTATAATGAGAGAAATATAAAGAGTTTAACAGGGCAACCAAAGCGAAAAGTAGTTAAACATGAAATAAACACGAAATAAAACGGGGCTCTCTTTACGGTCATTCCTCGAACCACTTAAGCTCGAAGAAGGGCCGTATTGGGCACGGTGCAATTCAACGAGTCTACTACGAGTAACTACAAGAAGAAAGCTTTGGTCGTCCTGCGAACAATCTACGGTCAAGATATCGAGTTTCATTGAAGACCCGGCACCTCAAGCGGTCGTGCATTATTGCACCCCCCGGACCCCCTCACCACCAACATCACGCCGCCCACTGGCATCCGTACGGTATCTACGAGACGGGCATCCGGCGCAACAAAACGCCCGTCCAAACCGGGGAAACGTCACACCCCCCCCTCCCTCACGCAGAGGGGAAGTGACGCGTACCCAACAGTTATAATGCTACATTTGCGGGTAATAAGATGCTTTGTACAATGGCTAATTATTGTATTCTTCTTATAAATATTTCAAATAAATATGGGGAACAACATTCCACACAAGGCCATTTAATTCTAAACTAAGCAAGACTTGTATTATGATAACTAAACAGTAGATATACATACATATATATAAATTTAACACCCAGACATACAACAGACACTTTTGCTCATCACACAAATGTCAGTTATACGCGGGGATCGAACCCACAATCTCTCTGCTCAATACTAGGGCTCATTGCCAAAGTACCACGAGGGCTCTCAATACCACGGCAAAGTGAAGGAAGTGTGCTTTATGGTAAGCATTGTACAATCCAAAAACAGTTGCAACCATCAAGAGATACTACATAACTGTAGGTACTTACAATTGAAAAATAATTTTACATTTTCTCTGATAACTAAACTATAAATTATTTTCCATTATGGTTTTGGCTGTTGCTTTTATATTGTGTTTTGTCTATGTAATATGAAATATTTGTCTGTATTGTATATAGTATAGTTTGTTATGTAGTATAATAAATAATATATATAATGTGCAATGTAATGATGTGTAATGTTATTATGAGTATAAGACTAAGATGGTAACTGTTAAAAAAAGGTCCCCAAAACACATACCATCCATACCATCACGCCTGTATTCCCCGAAGGGTTAGGCAGAGGTGTACTTAATGTACACCACAGTTCGCCGAGTATGTTATTGGTCCCATGTAATAGGGGGCGAGCCTATTGCCATTAATCGGGCACGAAACCAAACTCCGAGCTGCTACTGAGAAAAACCCAATAACACTTTGCTCTGTTTTGGTCTGTTTATTACTTTATTGTATGATTGTATAAATAAATTAACGCCCGACGCCACATTGACAAAAACAGAATCTTTATTAAAAACTTAGTGACATTGACAGCCCGCCTTCTCATCGACTAGTGATGTTACCTACTCACAACATCCTCCTTATTAGAAAAAGTTAATTTAATATAATTTTACAGACTGAGACAGTTTACAAAAATTGACTAAACTCTTAACAATAACCCTTAATTACAAAGACTATTTAAGTAACTCAAAATAAGACAGTTTGTTGAACTTAATCTCTATCTATAATCTATATATATTCTAGACTTAACGAAATCAATCAGTCCTTCACAGTCATTGCTACAATGTTTACTTAGTGAACCAAATATTAATTCTTATAAATCTAACCGTCTTGGTGGTCTTATGACTCTCCCAGACCTAGTACGCTTTTCAACTGGAGTTCTATGCTCTTCAATAGACGGTGCTACTGTATGAAGATTAGGAGATGTCTTGATATTTGAACTTTTTTGTAACCTAATATTTTGAGATACCATTTGCGGTGAATGCATAGGCTTCAAAATATGCTGTGTGTTTCTCCTTCCTATAAATCCATCTGACCCTTCAACAATATAAGACCTAGGCTGATCACATTTGGACCTTACTGTGCCTGTAATCCATGGAGTATCTGGCATCTTCTTAAAATAGACTTCATCTCCTTCTTGTAGTTCTGGTAATGATTTCCGTCTCGCCTGCCATATTTTTAATAAAAGGACTTAAATAATTAAGTATGCCTAGAAATCTTTGTAAATCCTTTAGTCAGGTAGGAGAGGGCATCTCTTTGACTGCTCTGACTTTGTCTGGATCAGCTGTGATTCCATCCACTGAAAAAATGTGACCCAGATATTTAATACTCTCCTTGTTGAATGAACATTTTTCTTTATTAAACTTGACATTATATTCCTTTGCTCTTTTAAATACTATATTAAGACGCTCATTATGCTCTGGTAGTGTTTGACCACTGACTAAAATATCATCGCTGTATACTGCTACCCCTGGTATGTCACCAAACATTTCAGTCATAATTCTGTGAAAATACTCAGGAGCACAACTGACTCCATATGGAAGACGTTTAAATCTGTATCGGCCAAAAGGTGTATTAAAAGTTGTGAGGTAAGAACTCTTCTCAGTCAATTTACACATCCAAAATCCACTACTTGCATCCAAAGTGGAGTAAAATTTTGCACCAGCCACCTTGGCACGGACAACATCTACTGATGGAATAGGATAATGAGTCCTTTTAATCGCCTGATTTAAATTACGGGGGTCTAGACATACCCTTAATTGACCATTTTTCTTTTCTATTAAGATTAAAGAACTCACCCATTCAGTAGGCTCTGTGACCTTGGTAATGACATCCATTTTTTCCATCTTCTCAAGTTCTTGTTGAAGTCTATGATGTTATGCAAATGGTACCTTCCTCAGAGCATCGACTTTTGGCTGGACCTCAGGATTTGTACTTATATGACACTCACCAGGAAGACAACCAAGACCGGTAAAAACAGAATTATTACATTCAACAAGTTTATTTAAATTCATATTTTGTGACTGACTTGACTTTAATGGAGATGACTGTGCTTGACTTGAATTTGACTCATTTTGACTTGTTTCAGAAAACAATTGACTATTATCACTTTCTGAAGTTTGCATGCTTCTAGTGTCTACACAGAAAACTCTTTTAACTAGACCAATTTCTGAGCAAGTAAGTTTACCTAATACAGTTGGAGAATTCACATTTGCAATTATAAAATTAATTTGTTTTGTCATATAGAGGTCATTAAATTGAAATTTACACTCTAAGCTTTGTTGACCTAGTACCTCTAGACTATTACTAGTGTATGACTTAATTTTTACATCAGTTTTAGACAGTAAATTTTTAGTATTAAGTGAATCATAAACACTTTTTGACATAATATTTACATCACTGCCTGTATCAATAATACAATTTATTTGTGAATTATTTATATATAAATTAATTGTCCATTCACTTGACGACTTGGATGACTGAATATGACCTATAAACAATTCAACTTGTTCTGACTGTACCTGTTGCATATTACTATCTGACTGTACATATCTTATTGACTTTGACAGAGATGACCGACAACAGACTGCAAAATGACCAACTTTTTCACATTTTTTGCACTTTACACCTAATGCTGGACATTTGTAACGATGCACCTGTCCACACCTTGTACAAACTTCCTGTCTTGACTGCTGACTATATCGACTGACGTTCGTTGAGTTAGACCTTAATCTTCAGCGTGACTGACTTGTATTATACAAGACTGTACTTTGTTCTGCTGTCAGTTCATCCATTTCATGTCTGGACGCAAGCATGGCCTTTGCCATCTCTAAGGCCTTATCAAGATCCAGCTTATCTTCAAGCAATAATTTTTCTCTGATATAGTTGTATTTTTGATGCATGTTACATATAAACATTATTTTGATTAGGCGTTGTTGCAGCTGTCCTAGCTCACAGTTTTGTGACCTTAATTTTAATGTGCAAGCAAAATCGTCTAAGGTTTCATTTTCACCTTGTTTGTATGTGAAGAAATTATGACATTCATAAGTGAGGTTAGCTTTTGGGGCAAAGTGATCTTGAAATAACCTTACAAGCTCGTCGTATGTAATTTTATCGTCGTCTTTTCCAAATGTATTGAATACATCCACGCCCTTTTCACCAATGGCATATAGAAATAAAGCTACTTTTCTGCTATTACTCTCTTCATCCAAGCCAGACGCACGTAAATAAAATTTAAATGACTGTACCCATTTTTTCCATTGTTGAGCCAAGTTACCACTTATCACCATGGGCTGCGGACTGGACATTCCAGAAAGTTTCTTGGGCTTTTGATTTTCGTCAGACATGACGCCGTATTTGCACACGAGGATTTCACAATGACTCAAGGTTTACGTTTACGGTACGAACCCAATTCTGACACCATGTTTTGGTCTGTTTATTACTTTATTGTATGATTGTATAAATAAATTAACGTCCGACGCCACATTGACAAAAACAGAATCTTTATTAAAAACTTAGTGACATTGACAGCCCGCCTTCTCATCGACTAGTGATGTTACCTACTCACAACATGCTCGACCTGGGATTCGAACCCAGGACCCTATTTTGGTGACAATTGTTAGAATATGAACTGTACAATGCAATTTTAGTTAAAATAAAAATTGAAAAGCAACCACCAAGCAGATACTGAGTATGCATTGGTTGATCCCGAAACTCGACAAGCATGAGTAAGTCACTATGACGAGCTTTATATAATATGGATGAGAACGCAACCCAGTCGAGTTGTACAGGCACACCACCCCGCTATAGACATTTTCTGTTTACTCAGAAAATTTAATCACGTTCAGATGAGGTTGGTTTGGGCGTCTCAATTCTCAAGATGTTATTCAACACCCCTTACATCCTCAAATACACACACGAATACATAATTAAAACAATTCTCACTTGTCACCAATGACGTTTTATAAATAGACGCATCATACTCTCAATAAAAGCAATTTGAAAAAGGTATAACAGCATGTTGAAAAAAAAGAAATAGGAAATCACAGTGTAAGGCGGAAACTCTGTTGTTGAACTAAAGGTAATTGCCCAACTTTTACAATTACATGTATACAGCGTCAATGCTGTATCTATTTATTGCTTGCCACAGTATTTCTCTTCCCGGTCGACGCTTCTAACAATCTCCTCGATCTCTTTAACTGTCTCTAATTTCTTATCATATTATTATAATATACTAGCTGTGTCCGCGGCTTCGCTCACGTGGACTACAGAATACCCGCGCGTATCTTGCTCCCCGGCTCCTAGCTATTTTAAAAACAAAAATGCTTATTGTAGGTTTTCCTTAGAAGATAAATGTATTCTCTCCAGGACTCTTTTGTAGGTCTTTTAAATGCCTACGATTATGTAGTACATTAATTTGCTATATCTCTTATAGTTTCTTCAGCGCCCGAACTGATTCACCATGACCAGTTTTTTTTAATTGTGCAGAACCCTAATTCTTTTTCTAATTTAAAAGTGGCCTAAGTTACTCCCTATAAATTCAGCTATCTACCAGTGAAAGTCCCGTCAAAATCGGTCCAACCGTTTAGGAGATTACTCGGAACAAACAGACAGACAGACAGAGAGACAAAAATTAAAAAAATGGGTTTTTTGTTATAGGTATCGTATATACTTTCATATGCATTTAGTAAAAAACTGTTATTTTGATATTCCAAACAGACACTTCAGTTTTATTAATTATATATATTACGACACTCGGAACGATAAGATTTGAATGTACGCGTTTCGCTAATTTGTGGTGCGACGTCGAAAACATTGTTTTAAAAATTTATACATTGTGTATATTGACTGTGGAGTATTCTCTTTAAACTTTTTAATGTTCGTATGTTTACCACCACCACCACCACACTCAAGTTAAAAATATGCCACCAAACACATTTTCTATTTAATAATTAAAACTATCGTAAAACATTTTAGGCCCCTTAAAAACAAGGTAAATTTTAAAACCTCTCGACAAAAGTAACCTATTCATTAAAACCATTCCAATGAACAAAAACACGATATCACTGCTGTAAATTATCCAGATAATGCTGCAGCATCAGGTCAAGGTTCTTTAAATATTGTTGAACTAGCAAAATACCAAATTTCGACTCCGTCAGACCTGTTGAAGATGCTCACATTCCATACATAAACTAAAAAGGAGCTGATAATCTTCAAACGGGTGAAAATATTTCCTTGAACTATAGCTAAGAATACTTTCGGTCATCAGTGTTATCACCTTTGAAACAGAAAATAAAACAAATGAAAATCGGTTGAGCCATTTGGGAGCTACGATGCCACAGACATACAGACATACTATACATATATTAAACCAATAACATTCGCGTTGGGGGTTAAAAACAAACTGATTGAAATAGAAAAAAGAATTGTTAATAAAATCGAATATCATTAAAAACCTTCATTCCAAATTTTTAATCCCTCGGAAGATCGTAGCAGATAAATTTGGATTGCTAATAAGAACAAAAAAGGTTACCTACGGGAATTATTAAAAAGCTCATTCTTTTATCCCAACTACATACGTACGGGGGTCCGTGATGTTTGCTCGACGCGGCCCAGTCTACCGGTCTCGAAATTGATGAACTTCAGTCCTAAACAAACAGAAACAAAAGCCTGCGAGACGTGGAAAAGCACGAAGCAAAACGCACATTTCGCCCAATGTTGCCCGAGTTCATTTTTCTCCCGAAAAGTATCGGACTTTTGTTCACACATAACTCTCGCGCTCGAAGTGTACACTTCTTAAAATAATAGTATTTTCGTTGTGATTGTGCGTATATTAATTTTTTTTAGTGAGTTATATAGCTAATACTAGCTAACTCATGCAAATATTTCGTACATTTTGAAGCAATTCTGGCTTAGTAGCGTGTGCCTATGGACACCGCGTCGATCGACGTGAGTTTGAATCCCTGCAATGAGCCTGAACTTTTGGTGATGGAAAACATCGTGATGAAACCGTAGCATGGCGGTAGTGAGTTTTCTATTTCACGACTGTTCAAAACAAAAATAACTACAATTCTTTTTAACCCACGTGCCAAACAACATGATGAAGTTAGTCATCAAAGATAATAATGTATTTTACTGAATTTAACTTCGTCATGCCGCACTTCAGTCACTTAATACGTGCGCAGCTCTCAAATTTGCCGTCTACTAACTGCACTAAAATACCTTCTAAAAACAATACTTCATAAAGTATCGTTCCTATTTATTTATTTAATAAAGAAGCACCAACAGCGCGCATATTATACTTGACCCATTTTTACAATTAAGTCTAAATCGAATACCTATTATAGGCGTCCACCATATTCACAAAATACAAAATCGCAAATGTAATAAAAAAAAAAAAAAATAAAGTGAAGAAGTTATTTTACATTATAAATGAAACATTATTTAGAATTTACAGGAATTTATTTATATGAAAAATTCTAGCAACACATAATTTAAAAATAAAGGCTATCTGACCCAGTATAACATTCTGAGTGCCTTTGTGTTCGCTTTATATTTGTACTGAGAAAGTATTTTCCGCTTGAACTCTGATTTGAATTCCATACATTTTTAGTAGCATACCTTCATGATTTTTTTATACCCATGTCCTTTCGTGTATACGTAATAAAAAAATACATACGTTGAAATGTTGCCCATCATGTCTTATTTAAAAAAATTCTTTATTGGTTTAGCGTTTGGCCAAAATCTCACCTGTTGTTAATTGACGATGTAGCGAATGATGGTAACACCGGTAACACGCGAAGCCTATTAAGGGAACTAGTTCTCAACCTCTACCGGAATACAACTATATGACAAGCGCGCGAGCTGAATGCAAATTTAAGGAACTCGATAGTGCTGTGACCTATTTAGAATTATTGCTGTCGATAATAAGAATGCCGATAAATTTCAACGCTCCTTTAAATTTAACATTTACATTTTGGTTAACATAATGAAACATTTCTTTTCATCTTATTTCACTCAGAGTAAATAAACTGAAAAAATGAATCACTGTAATTTTATTACCATCAGATTCATTCTTCGCCATTGCCCGTGCTTGACGATGAATTAAATAGTTGCATTTTTTTTGTAACAGAAGTTAATGGACTCTGATCAGTAATTATTAAAAACAAAAAATAACACGGGACAAGTACTTGAGTATTAACTCTATCAGTAATCGTACGGATTACCAAACAATTACGTCAAATTTTTGTTGTTTGTCGTTTGTCAAACGTCACTACAGCAAGGGTGCGTGTGAAGAGGCGTGCGGACGGCGCGGCGGGGGGAAATGCTCCCGCTCTCCACCTCAGACCCCGGCTGCATTCAACTCGCACGCTCACTATAGGTGTTTGATGACAGATATATTCAACTTGAAGGTGGTAGCTAGTCAGGCGGACATTGGAAAATGCCATACTAATATGAAATAGTTTCATCTTGACATTTCCTTCGCCGAGAGCTAAAGCTCATTGTAGGTATTTGAACTCACATCGATCGACGCCATGTCCGTACACGCTATTACTGTGCCGTAATTACTTGAAATTATTTCTAAATTAGTAATTGTAGCGACACACATACAATAAAAATAGTTGGGTGTGTGTGTACCGTTGTATAATAAATAAGCTACGTATAAAAACAGATAGTCTTCTGAAAATTACTTTTTAATTGTTGTTTTTTATTGTTATATTAGAAACTTTTGACGACAACCTGAAATGGAAATTTTAAAAGCAAACAACAGCGATTTACAAATCAACAAATGGAGTCAGTTTTTTTATTTATCTCCGACCAACCATCGCTAGAGTGTTAACTTCAAATTTCTACTATTTGTCTAATGTTTTGAAATTCTAAAGTTGTCTAAATATCAAAAATGAAAACTAGACGTTGATCTTTTTGCGAATTAGACCGCGGAAAAAGCAGAAAGTCTTCTGTAGGTCTGCCGCATAAGGAAAGAATTTAATACTTAGACTTGCCTAAACAGCTAGGCCAAAACAACCAACCAAAAGACAACCAAAAATTTAAAATATAATATTTTTTTTAAGTCAGCGTCATTGTAATTTCCGCCGCGGTTGTCATACGCAATCATAAGTTATCTAACTTTGACCTTGCCTGATATTGTATGAAATTGTCATATCAAATGTAAGTTCAACGGTCGACCTCGTGCTATCTCGCTGGTTTGAAAGTTCATGAACCTCTCTCTCTCTCTGTGCTAAGAAAAGAATACTTAAAAAAACAATTACTTTATTCTAAACTTAACTATTAGCTTGTTAATCTGAAAAAAAATCATTTTAACTATTCAAACTTCAAAAAACGTGAAAACTGGCAAAGTATACTATGTACTACAATTCTGTTGGTTTAAGACAGGTTCAAACGCAAATATAGAACTATTTGTTGTTTTTATATTATCCCTGCAGAACGCTTAACACGATATTATTTCTAAATGTTTGACTGTTTTGTGTTGTAATGTCGTATATTTCATTTGTGTCTTTTGTTTTTACGTTATTTTACATTACACTGAAATATTGGTAACTAAACTCTAAGGCGTCATCTCCACGAGCGAGTTTTTCGCGGCGATATTCTAATGCTGCCACTTCGTTGTATAACAACTCTATGAACGTGTCTCCACGCGATTATACTATCGCGGCGATGTGACTATGAAACGACGACTCGCAGCGACACGCTACCTACTCTTGGCGCACTCGCCGCAATACGTAACTCGCTCTCGCCTTGTTAATTCCCACCCAGCGCTAGTCACAGATCACTCCAGCTAACCATTCCTGCGTTGCCTATCTGACAAATCAAGCATGTAGATTGTAATTTTTTTTTCTTTTATTCCTAACAATATCTGCACAGTCATCCCACAATACTACATTCATAATAAATAACACTATTTACACTTCTGATTTCGCTCTCGCCCGTCACCGAACTGAGCTCTTTTCAACAAAACATTTGTACAACGAGTTGTTGGAGAAACGCGGCAATAAGTCGCGAGTCATTGCGATCATGCAGGGCTCCATCAAGAATCACCAGAATCGCAGGCGAAAGAATAAGCGTCTTGTGGAGATCACCCTCGTGGAGGTGGCGCCTAAACGTGTATTTGTCACTATTAACATGGGCGAAATTGCCTGTACATAAGCAAAAGTCAATTTATTTCAAGAATGTCTACAATGTTATTGTGCATATTCTTATAAGCCCTAAATACCGAAATACAATACACGTTAATAAATTTATTATGAGGATTCCATAAGTTGTAAAATTAACAGCAAAATTTAGCCTGCTTCTGAAAATTTTTCATATAAATATTCTTTTGCACGGTTTTGGCAAAACCAATGTACATTATTGTAAAATGAATTATTGATTTTAACTTGTTTTAGAGAAACTGTGTGCAATAAAAATAAATTAAAACTCGTCACTAAATAATATCAAATTTATTTCGGAAGCCCTCATGCTTTGAGACGATAAAAGATCTACGCACAGGAATTAATTTGACCTACATTTTAAAATTCATGAAAGTGAAATACAACGAACAAATTTTTCGACGGGAAAATCTCTCTTTATACATGAGTCGTGGCAATTTCGGAATAATGACAAATAAAATAAATGCATGATTTTAATCTCGGCCGGCGGTGGCGCGGGCGTCGCGTCATAAACTGTTTACGATCGGACACTTTAGTAGCGGCGCGTTTTATGAGCGCTAGCGATTTCATAACACAAAATTATTAAAAATAGCTTTATTCAAATCAGAATATTAAGAAACCTATAAAATCCAATAATAGTTCAAAAATGAAAAAAAATCCAATTTAGAATGTTTTTTTTTCTATAACTTATATTTTAATTAGTTAATAAAATACAATAAGAGAAATATTACGCATGCGTGTGTACTGTGTTGCGCTTGTGTGTATTAATTATTATATTTGTGAGTGTGTGTATATACTAATTAGAGCTACTTTCATTTTGTTTCTGAAGTAATTTTTGATACCTTGATATTATTTTCACGATTAAAAAAATAGATGATTTGGTATTTATGATGAGTTTAATGCGAGAATCATGATAAAAGTTGTTCTGTATCTTTCTCTCTTAGGTAATAAGTAAATCAGCAACATATAAAACGTTAATTTAAACGCTAATATTTGATACTTTGGAATGATAAATCTATCTGTATATGTATATTAAAATATAGCTTCCGTAGGTTTATGTCCGCTAAACTCTAACAATAGGCGATAGATTGACTTTAAATTTTTACACAACATTGCATTTTTGTAAAGGAATGTCCTTATATACCTTTATCTCGAAGTTCCCACGGGCAATGGAAATTCCAAGCGTTTTGCGAGGTTTCAATTAATACAATTATTCATGACAAATTATTAAATATATTGCATTTTTTGAGTTGCATATATTATAATCTTCGCTAACTTGTGTACTTTTGATTAAATATGTTTGTTTATGTTATGTATTGCTATGTTTTCCTTAAGTTTCTTTAATAAAACATAAACATAAAGAATTAGCAAAGATGATAATAGTAAACCATAACAGATTTTTTAGAAATACTTTTGTTTTTAACAACAAACGTAGTAGAGTATTGTTAAGTCTTATGGTTATCAAAAGATGGCGCTGTGTCATTTTTGAACTAGCCATCATGGTGTTTACTGTTTTTAATAGTGTATGCACATTTTTGTGATACAGTGTGTTCAATTAAAGGAGTTACAGTCGACGTTGGTATTTATTTCGTTCAAAGTTCAACTTAGTATCGCGAGTTTTAACAAGTATTAAATTGAATGATGTGTTTTCTCATTGAATCTATGTTCACTGGAATAATTGTATCTAATGCCCTAATAATATATATCAGACTGAGCCACAGCGAAGCGCGATCTAGTTTAGATAATGTCGAATAATTATTAATACAATTAATTATATTATTATAATTATTAGCAAAATATGTTACGCCCGCCTTCTTTAAATTGTATCGTGTCACGATGTCACGACAAAGGCGTCGCGCGTCAAACGCGGCCGTAACGCGGCCAACCCTTTGCTAATGCGATTTGTGTTTTATGACAGTGGCATGGCGGTAAGCCCCGGAATGTGCCCGTTGATTACATACTATATTGCGCAATGATGAACGCTTTAAGCTCGGCACGACAAGTCTTGCTCACGCAGTCACGCAGAATTTTCATTTGCTGAATCCTAGCCAAGTCGTCCGTTAATGATGTTGGTATTATCGAAAATCAACCCTGCGACCTGCGTGAATTTCTTGACCGCGAGTCCATGCATGATTAATAAATGTTAAAATACTACCAGTAATTCGGAAAACATCGCAGACCGAAGAAGAGTTGTCAAGAACAACAAATATTGTATTAATGCGTAAGTTGTGTTTAGTTAATGTTATTATCTACGTTATTTTAGTGGATAGGGAGTCACAGTCAGACATCAATATCATTCTCGTAATGATCCAACCTGCTTGAAATTGTCCTTCAACGAATTGTCCGGTAACTCGATAATGTCCGTTGGAGCCTTATTGTAGAACATATTGAACGCGAGAGTTGAATGCAATCGGGGCTTGAGGTGAAGAACGGGAGAATCTCCCCCCGGTGTCCGCACGCCTCACCTCACGTATCCTTATTGTAGATTGGTAAATTATCACCTTCCTTTTTCATTATGTTAACAAAGATGTAAATGTTTAATTTAAAACAACGTTGAAATTTATCGACATCCTCAATATCGACAGCAATAATTCTAATTAGGTCACAGCACTATCGTATTCCTTAGCTCTGCATTGACTTCGCACGCTATCTTATAACACTTTTATTTCTCTTGACCGAGTCTAAAACATGGGATGACTAATTTGTATTTATATATAGTATTATAGGTATATTATATTTGTTTTTCCGATTATAACAAAAATATTACAATTTCTTAAAAAATAAAAACATTTCTTGATATTAAATTTTAACTTTTTTTATCTTCATAGGTTTAGCGTTGTGACTATAATCTTTCCTGATCTGAAGTGATGATGTGGCCTAAGGGGGTAGTATTCTAAGCCTAGTATTGGGGGTTGTAGTAAGTTGTATAGTTAAGACACGAAAGCTTGAAATTTCCGAATAACCAATAATCCAAGTGATGATCTGATATAGTTATTAATTTGTAAATTTTTCATACAGAAAATTATTCTATATAATTTGTCTTAACATAAATTGTAAGTAAATGTTTCAAATACTATACTTCCATATATGTATAAAAAGTATTGATTATTTTGACTTTTTTCGTAACTACGGATAATAAGTCTTTGTTGGCCGAGACTATATTATTGCAAGCAATTAAAAGTGAAAGACGTCATTCAAATAATAAACAATCGCTTACAAAAATAATTTATATGAATTTATCTTTAAACAAAACCGAGTCGAATCCTTTCAACAATTTTTATTTATCGTTAAACATTTCACCAGGAGCGCAGATTAATTGAATGGTCGGCAGTTTGGAAACGGGCGGGCGGGCGGCGTCTCCGCACCACTTCCGGTGGTGGGAATGATTTCCCGACTTCCTGTTTTGAGACGATTTAACGATACACTACAATTTGTGGGGGATGACTACCTTTTTATAACGGTGAAAGTTATTTATTACGTCTATGAAAAATTGTGCTTCCGGGATGATAAAGTCTTTATAGCATTTATTATGAATGAAAATCCACAATATCTATATTGAAAAATATATACAAAATTTATTACAATTTTTTTTTACAAAGCTTGTAGTAACTTTCTTGATGTAGCTTGTTCGTCGCTTGTAGACTTGTTTTGCGTGTTGTACTCGTACTGCCATTAAAAGTTGAACTGACGTTTTAAAACTTGAACTGCACTGTTGAATATTTTTTTTACAACTGACTATTCTATTAGCCTTCGGGGCCCTGGAGCCTCTGACGGCTTTTACAGCTCTACTAGACTTGAACCCTGTTGGATTATTTTTTTCTGTCTTACTTTGCTGTTAGCCTTAGGGGCCCTATCCAAAAACAGAGCCGCTGCTGCTTTTACAACTTTACCGGTCTTGGGGGCGAGTGCTTAGGGCACTCAGCCGCGAAAGCGTGGGCAACCAGCGCGCAAGGGTGCCAAAGTGGCCGGACCTCGGCTTGAGCTCTTGCTGCGATTGCAATGAGGTCGCGATCTGTCTAATTCCCTATCCGTAGAATCAAGCTAAAGTAACATATACAGATATACATGTTCCTTCCTCCTGGGATATCTTATTCTATCTATATATCTTATTCCCAAAATGCAGTACATATATTTAGTCTAACTACAAACAAATTTCTATTTCAGAGGCTCGTTGTCCGTATATTCATTATATTTTTTAAGAATGAAAATCTATCTGTTTTTGTTTGTTGACTACATGACAAAATATTAGCATTATTTACACCATTTCTGCACGTGTTTTTTTTAATGTATTATAAGTATACGCTTGGTCTCGATCTCATTTGTTGATAAGTAAATATAAAGCCGACAATGGATCTCGTTTACTTATCACATGCCATCTAACTCTTCTCTTGAAGTCTCCCAAATTATAGATAGGCGGGAAGACAAACGCCGAGAGTAAATTTCACTTCTTAGCCGTTCATATAATCAAAGCCGAAGTGAAACACTTCGTAGGAATGGGGGAATGTCCGCCATATAAGGGTGGAAACCCTCAGAACGACAAGTTGTCCTGCCGTGGAACGGGTTGGGGTATTTAATTAAATCATGTAATTTCCATGCACACTCTCCAAAATATATTCTATAAAACACTGAGAGGCAAGCTACATAAATCTATGTTCTAGATCTAGACTGAGTCTTGCCTCCTTGATCCTTGCCTTAACAAGTTGGTAAGCTCGGTGCTCAATGGACTCAAGAGGGAAAAATGAAAGAAAAGTCCGCCAAGTCGAGTCCGACTCGCGTATTGAGGTTTCACACATATTTCGTGAAAAGTTCAAAAGACACAACACAACAGAAACAGAATTCTAAAAATGAATTAATAATTGATATTTGCCAAAAAATAATTTCTCTAATTTAAAACCCACTTTCGTGTGCCGTAATTTTCTTATTTTTTCCTACTTTAACCACTAAAGCTCGCAATTAAGGATTATTACTGTCATTATCGTTTAAGAAATTGATACTTTTTACAAAATTAGTATCTTCAAATTGCAAGGTGACGCCCTTGTTAGGACTTTCCAAGGAGTTTTTGTGACATCTCAACTTTTATATAACATGTCGTTATTTTGAATCCAATACACTTACTTGTGCACAATAACCAAGTTATACAACTCAAAATTTCGCTATTATTACACAATTTACGGACAAATAACTAAAAAAAAAAAAAATTAAAACCACACCTAAACTCCTGACAAAACTTCTAAAAATTGTTCATTAAAATTACCTTCGTTAAGAATTTCATTCAGGACTTCAATAGAACAGAGCGAATGTGGTGATCTATGCATCTAGCACGTAATACGTATCATTAGTTTATTATAATCGGTACGATTAAATAACAAAGTTGAGGAATATGCTATTCGATCTTCCAACGTCGAAAAACAATAAGCAAGCGTCCTAACGAAGAGTTGCAAAGGGGCGCAAATAATCCACTTTGTTACGTACGTGACCAGCCGACGTACAACGTCACGCTAATTAATATAGGCTCGACACAACGTCGTACGTGAAAATTATATCATACGAATTCTGGAAACACGTTATCACTTTACCAAGAAATATGACGCAGCGTGAGGGATAAAGGGACCTGATCTGACATAGCGAGTAGCCTGGGAACAAATATTTTCAAAGCAACATTAAACATTGAATCTAGACTTTATCACACAAACAATAAAAGCATCTAAACGGTGAACATTTAAGAGGCTCACTTCCGTGATACTTCGCCGTCAAACTTAGATTTCATTGAGACGGCTGGAAGCTGAGCCTCAACGTCACACGGACATTAATTTCTTCAAACAACCCCTACTACAAGTTTTCGATATTAAAACAATTGTTATTAAAATATTGCCAGCCTCGAACTGCTCTACCAATTCCAGAAACTAGCTCTACAATAAGTACATGCTTTTAAACACCATACTATTATTTGTGCCTGCGGCTTCGCTCACGAGGGCTAGAGAATGCCATCGATCCGACACACTAGCGAATCTTGCTTCTCCGTTTCCGGTTATTTTACAGACAAAAATGTTTATTTTTGTGCTCCCTCAATGATAGACATATGCTCTCGCTGACTTTCTTATTAAAATGATACTAAAAAATTTACTTCCCTCATTTCCATGCAAACGAACATCATTATTTTGGGGCCCCGTGATAGGGAGATGTACACCGAATGCAATGTTTGAAGTGTAAATACAGTTTAAAAATAGTTATCGTGTAACTGGATAGATGAGCAGTAGAAATTAACGCCACTAATAATGCAGACAAAAAAACTGCAGTGGACGTGAATACAATTTTAACAAATAAAAAAACATTCAATTATTTTGAAGAGATCTCTGGTGTATCTTCGAAGTTGCCGGTTCAACACTAGTGAAATTAAAATGAGACCACCCTTGGTGTATCCCCATTTCCAAAGAAAAAAGAATCATCTAAATCGGATCATAAAGAAAGGAGCTATGGTTGAACATCCATAAATATATCCTCCTGTTTTTTTATGTCGGTTAAAAAGAAAATAATTCGGTTCGTTTACATTTCTCGTTACAAACAATGAGTAGGGGTCTTCACCTCGGACTGAACATTTTTCATCATTTACTCGGCAATAAGCGGTTTACTTTTATTTAGTCTGGACCCTAACAATATATTACGGTTAATAAATAAATATTGACTTATAAAATAGTTTAATTATATTTGAAAAATAAGCTGAACCTATTACAGTTAATTGAGTTCAATACTTAAATTATTTAAACTTCTAGTGAAAATCCGTATAGGAATGTTTGAAATTTACACTAATTATAGGTCAATCAACTAGATTACCCAAACTTTACTCTGGCCCTGACATTTTACTAAAAATATGTACTAATTGTTAATGTTACAATAATACAAGTAATATTAAAATTATATCTAAGATTATTATTAGGGGACTTGAAGAAACTCGAAAGTCGAAGGTCCAATGCAAATGAAATTAAAATGGAACCAACCTTGAGGTATCCCTTTTCTAACGAAAATAGAGTCATCAAAATTGATTCATAAACAAAGAAGTTATGCTTTAACATCCATTAAAAAATAAAATCGAATTGAGAACATCCTTCTTTTTCTAAAGTCGGTTAATTATAAATAAAAAAACAACGATAATAATAATTGATACTCCTATCTAATAGTTTTATTAATTTTTATAATGAAACCTAACTATTTCTAGAGAGCAAAGCCAACAAAGAGTGCATTGTAAAGGCATAAAGGATAAAGAAAGTTAAAGAGAGCCTCTTTGTATGGAACAATATGAAAGGCGAGAACAGACTACCTATCCTTTCATGTAAACAGTTTTAATACTTTAATTTAGTATGCGATTTTAAAATATATTTATTCTAACTAGCTGTCGCCCAATGATCGAAATTCGACCAGCAACTTTTTAATCATAGACTATTTTCTGTTTGACATTACAGTATGAACCTAAACAATGAATATTATATCACTTGCAGTCACTTATTCATTGAGTACATTTAGTCACATATTTTGGGGGTCTAAGTTCAATGGCAATGGTCGGGTTAAAATTAGCAGTATTAATTTATTTTATTTAATATATTAGTAACAGATATTATAGATAAATTTTAGCTTTCTGCACATCTCCATATAAACTTTAACCATGCCATATCTCACAGTCTTCCGTACACGCAATACGCTTAAAAAGTGGTAGAGAGATTTTTGCTACACGTATTAATATAATGATGATGATAAACAATAATTATATATGTAACATTAAATCTACATTGATGAGTCAATGCAAAACCACTGTCTCCTCTTTTTACAAGCATTTATTTAAGTTCTAATGTTCGTATGTATTATCTAAGTAACATTCAAAATAAGCGATACATATTTCAACCACTTGCTGGTATCCGACTGAGATGAAATTTAGCATATTTATATAATTTCGATGACAATGCAATATCATAGTAACATGGAACTGCTCTAATGATGGAGCCGGGATGTATGGACTGGAACTTCTTGATGGCAAATGGTAGGACAGTCGAATTCTTGATCAGGCTTCTGTTGAAGTAGAATGATGGTTTACGCTTCAAGGTTTAAATGATTTTTTTTTCTTTAAGTTCTACGTTTATGTAAATTTTATGTAAAACCCTAATGAATTATACACGTATAACCTTCCTCATGAATCACTCCGTTTGTTGATGAAAACCGCATAAAAATCCTTTCGGTAGTTTTTCAATTTATCACGTTCACACAGACAGACGCGACAGAGCTTTTATTTTATAATATGTATAGATATTGTATTTCATTAAAACTATATTTATATGCATAGTTTAATTTTAGTCAACCTATATCCAAGTGCATGTGTCAACCATTCACAGCATTCCAGCAATTATATCAACCCACATCCACAAGCTTGGCAACATTTACACAAAGATTTTTATCGTAAAAAAAAATATATTTATGATATTGTTTATGGAGCTTTTGGCGGGATCTCAAACCGTCATATAGTAGATTTTGTTTTTTATTCATAATTTGTGTTGTTTGACGCCATATTGTGTAATACGCGTGGCATTTGCGTGCAATATAAAGCGGATAGGAACTAATAACATTGACCATGGATACTGAGATGCCACAAACACTCCCTAGAAAAATCTAACAAGGGAGCCACCATTTTGTTAGGATACTGAAAGTGTTATAAGACAGGCCACTCTCTATATCCATTATGGCAGTAATGGTCTCCAATAAAGAGGAATAGTTGTCAAGTTAAGAAGGAGACGAAGAAGATATTGTTATAATAACCATTTCTCAATACTTTAAGTTACTGACAGGCATGAGGCATGGACCCAACCTGTGCAGTGGTTGCAGCATCATTTAAGCTAAGTATTTATAAACCAATCTCGATCGACCGGAATTTTAACTAAAGCCAGCTTTAACTTTTGAGGTTCACTTCCGAACACTTCGTGTGCCTGTTGTGCTTTGCGATAAAAAGAGGTAGGTACATCTCGGTTGTACTTATGTGCTTTCACAGTCGAACCTTACACAATATATATTAAAAACCCCGTCGGATCCAAGGGAAGTGTTATCAGGTATCGAGATTATATTTTTATGTTATCTATCACTGATTATAAGTAAAAAGATTACCCATAATATAATGTAAAAAAAGGTAAATGAGGAAACTTACAAGGCAATACAGGCGGTGCGGTGCACGGTACCGCCATACGATCAAACGTACGCTACGCTGCGCCTCGGCTGGCGATGGTGTTATCACGTTTTAAAAATTTGCTACATTTTAGGGAAACTAAAACTAAATATGTCAATTTTAAATTGCAATAACATTTTTGTTTTCATAATAAATAAAACTTTTGATATTTTTTTTTGGCAATGTCATTGGGGTACCTATATACTCTTTTCGGATTCGACGGGGTTTTTATACATATTGTATAATACCTATTTGTATTTTTTTTTCTGCCGGACCGGTGCCAGTTCAAATTTTTACCTTTGTCGTACCGTACAGACGTGGAATAGTCTCATCCGACATGTATGATATTAGGTCCCAAACTAGGCGTCAAGAGGCATTTCAGCGGGCAAGCATGGCAACGACGACTGCCGATATTTGTGTTACCGACGGTCGCCGTTGTTAGTGGACTGTACCGTACCTACCATCAAAAATATTACCATACCTCAATAGCCTGGTGGTCGTAAGCGCGACTGCTATGCTCAAGGTCCTGGGTTCGAATGCCAGGTCGAGCAAAGTGTTAATGGGTGTTTCTATGAAATTCTCAGTAGCAGCTCGGAGTTTGGTTTTGTGCCCGATTAATGGCAATAGGCTCACCCCCTATTACATGGGACCTAAAAACTTACTCGGCGAACTGTGGGTGTACATTAGTGCACATCTGCCTAACCTTTCGGGGAATACTTCGTGATGATATGTATGTACGTATGATCCTCGAAACCTCGTGGTTGAAGATCTCGAACATTCTTGGATGTTACAGAGAGAAGCGACTTTCAATTTTTATGCCAACTGCCTCTCGATACATGCGATGATAATTAGTTTATTTACAGCGAAAGTGAGAATAGTCGGAATTACTGTAAGACATTACTCGATAACATCTACTTCATATAATTGCAATTACGTATATAAACATTCGTAACAAGTTGCCAAACCGCAACTACTAGGGATGACAAACAGTGACCCAATAAACCTGGTACAAATGTTGCTAAAAGATGGTATTCAAAAAAAATTGGTACACTCAATCAATAACATTGCATAGATAGTGTTTTATAGATATATGCTCGTATTATGATGTTTTGTTATTCTTCAATATAATAATGGCAATGGACACAATAGGGTTACTATCAGTATTGTAAACAAATAAAAATGTATATGATTAGGTTGTCAACTTATTGGAGTTTACTACTTAAGAAGTGATTTTTGTTTAAGAACCCCGGTATAGAAATTTTAAGAGGAGTGAAATTTATAAAAATGTTACGTTTAGCATTAACAAAAAGCATTACGATGTGATATATGATCTTGCTTTTAGATAAATCATTAACCACTCAATCAGTCGGTCAGTCCGTCTCAGTCCGTTAATCTCCCAAAAAAAAATTCTGTCTGTTTGTTCCGGGTAATCTCTGAAAGGGTTGTACAGATTTTGACATGACTTTCACTGGTATTTAGCTGATGTTATAAAGAATAACTTAGGATACTTTTATTTTTAAGATAATTTAGGTTCCACGCAAATAAAAATCCATAAGGAAAAGCGACGATTTGAGATGCTTAAATGGCTTACATGGTTACATGGTAACTATATGAGATATATCAAATTACTGTAGTACATAAAAAGATCTACAAAAAATTCAGCAAGAGCGTATGTCTATCTTCTAAGGATTACCCAAAATAAACATTTCTGTCTTTAAAATAATCGGGAGCGAGGGTAGCACGACTTATGCATGTTTCCGATCGATAGTATTTTGAAGCCCACACGAGCGCAGCTGCAGGCACAGCTAGTTATTAATAAAAAGAACCATAAATTTATAATAGCTCGTAAAATTTAAGTCATTATAATATCACAAATTTTTAATTAATCAACGTTGTAATTTTTTTTTTTTGTTGGTACGAAACCTTAAAAAATTGTACGCGTACCAAAAAACTAATACGTGTATCAACCCTATACAAAACGCAAATAAGTCCATATCGTTGTGAGAATACAGTGTTTAACCCAATTTATCTCGCCATCAGGGGCAAGATGCCAGAAAACGATCCCGTGCATTCTCGCATACGGGGTCGATGTGCCGCAAGTCTTGAATTAAAGTGGCTGAAGATATTTTCGTTAGGTACATTACCTACATCTACATTTCAACGCTCACGACAAAATCCTATTATTTGATGCAGAATTTATTTTATTCAAGCCAATGTATGTTTATACAAAACATATTTTTATCTAGTATATGACACACCTGACGGTAAGCGGCTACCGTAGTCTATAGACGCTTTTAATTCCATAGGGATCACTAGCGCGATCCCGACATTGGACCCTCCTACCCCAAGGAGCTCTGGAAACCCTATTCAACGCATGAGCACAACACAATTTTATTTGGCTGCGATGTTCTGTAGGGTGGAGGTATTCCACCAGTCGGACTGTCCCAAGTAGAAGGAAATCTCCAAAGAAACTCCTCTGTGTCCTACCTACCTCTCAGACAACACTCTTCCCATGGTGCGTCGGTGCGGTGCGAGCTACCTTAATACGCGCGAGTCGAGAGTCTGGAGTAGGTAACGCACGCGATTTGAGCGCAAACTTTATATTCGCGCGATGCTTGTGCGCACGGGGTATACAGCTCATGCACGATGATCCACGGTGAAAGCACTCCTTCTAGACAGGGTCTTAGCCAGATAAGAGCAAGGGGCAAAGGGGGTAAGTGATGGCTGACTTAGCTCGCACGCAATACAAAATACACTCACTGGCATTATATGTGATACATTTTGTTTGGAAAAATATAAGTGTTGATATTTTCAACGAACAACTTGATCATATTGCTAATGGTTTTTGAAATATTTCTAGCGAAGGCATGTTGCGGCGAGAAATGCGTAATGCGAAAACCGTGACTACATCCTTGTATGTTCGTAAAGTGCTAAGGGACAGAGACAAACATCTTAGCATTCCATAGATTCACCGTGCAGGTGCCGGGTCAATCGTGTGGCAAGAAAGAGGGAACACGAGCAGCCCCCGGGACTTGCGACCCAGGTATAGGTTTAAGGGGCCCCTTTATGATGCACATCAGCGCTCACCTTGACTGCCCGCGATACCCTCCCTGCCAAGCGAAATCAACACGCGACAACCGAATTTGTAAATATAACATTAAATGAATGAGGTTGTAGTTAGTACATACCCACGATCTGTTTACATTTTAATACTGGAATTAATAGGGTATCATTAACGGGGACAAACAAACAAACACGCATTAAACCAAGCTAGGAGAGATAAGAGTAAAGCGATGCATCATAATATGCTTAGGGTCGGTGCATTACTTTAGGAAAAAATCAAATAATATTGAGAAAATAATAACCTAATTAAATAATCTTCAACGAAAATATGTTATAAGTCCGTTTAACTTGAATGTTATGGACCAAGGCTTCTTTCACAGGATCTCGGCTACACCTGCAATTGAGGAAGCCAAGATTTTGTGGAAGTTTGTCATTAGTGGACTAAGATAGGGTATGATGGGAATGACATGTTCTTTTTAACGAAAGTGCCTAAATTAAAAATAGATTTAAAAGAAATAAGATTGATTTTATGACATATTAATTTGTAATACCTAATAGATAGTGTTTACCCTGTTGTCGATTAATTTCATTTTTATCAAAACTTATGAGTTTTATTAGTTACGTATTAAAGTAAAAAATATGATCATCGATTTAATATTTAAGTCAATGAATATGATTGTTTTTTTTTTTGTTTGTGAATTTATAATCACAACTTTCAATTACATACTTATTATTATTTTTTTTAATACTTTATATATTTAGCTTTTAACCACAATCTCATCTGATGTAAGGTGACGATGTGGCTGAAGATAGCAAGCAACACGCTAAACCTGGAGGGACTGGATTTAAAGTGCATTTGCTGGACCACACCTATAGGTTCTTGGCAACAGCTTTTCAACTTGAGTCAGTATTAAGGTACAAATTAAATTATTTATTAGACTTTATTAACGGTTGTGACATCCCTAACTACACGAAACCACACAATAACCAACATTGAGGACATCAAACTTTAAATCTGAACGTTAATTTTAAATAACAACCAATAATTATTACTATAAAAATGATACAATTCCACAAAAGGAAAATACAGTAATATCGTCAAAACCGCAATTATTTATGTATTTATAGTTGACCTCTTTAACCTCTATTTTAGTAAAAACAATTAATAAATCATTGTAAATACATTCTACTGTTTTCTATCCTTATTTATTTGGATGTCCAATCGTTTGCAGTCGTCCTTCGTTGATCGTCGCTCCATCTTCATTTAGCACTCTAAATTCACGATCCTCGCACTTTCACTGTACCAAAACTCAGTCAAGTAACCGTAGCGTGATAGTAGAGAATTCTTAAACACTCATCTGAATAGCTACCGTCATCTTACTGATAGAGTTTTGTTAAAGAATTATTAATAATAATAAAAAAACCGACTGCAACAGAACACATGACTAAAAATTTTTTTTTTTTATTTCTACATTTTATCTGATTCCCAGACATCGTAGTTAAATATTATGTAACCTAATCATTGCTTGTCATTGCCACAATTAAGATGAATCTAACGACATCTCGTATGCTAAAATCCATCAAGCCGTTTAGGTTACAGAGCGTGCCAAAGAAATAGACATACATACATACGCTCGAAAACATAGCCCTCCTTTTTCGCTGTCGGATAAATAATATACCTATTAGCCGAATTATTTATCGCGATATCTGTAGTTGTCCAATTTTAGCTTACTTTATTTTAGCTTATTTCAAGGCGTTTTTTGTTTCATGACATTTGGAAAACTTAGTTAACATGATCATACTTTGTATTTCTAAGTCTCTGTAACAATAATTGTATTGGATTTTCTGAAATCTGACAGGTAGTTCCAGAAATTAGCGCATTCAAATAAACATGTAACAAAAATACTTTAAGTTTAATAATCTAATACTATTAGATAAGTAAGCAATTCTTGTATATATGTATCGATATATAGGTAGTTAAATTTCGGGAGCACTGCCGAGGGTTTTTAAAAAGTCTAAGACAAGACTGATTCTCAAGAAGCTTTATTAAGAATGCTTTTATTTGTTACAAATGTCTCTTTTATAAACTCTTATTCTATAAACACAAAGTGGGGCTGTTTACTATGAAATAATGAGAAATATGTCGCAATACATTCAGTCAAAACACCAGGTGTCTATCAGTAGTTTGCAGACATAATATGGGTTAAAAACGTAACATCAGCATTTCTAACGTATGTACCAATTAACAAGACGTAATAAGAGAGGGTACAGACTGCATAACTCCTCCCCCCTCAAGTTCGAAATTATCAGAGGGATGATTATCACTATGATTATTTCGATAGCAATAATTTTTACAAAAACTGAGCTTATATACTAAGAATACAAGAATTAATAGAAATATAATCACATATAACAATAAAGTTCCGGCACTAACACTTTTTACATTAATAATTCTTTCACTTGATGTTTTTAGTTCACTTTCACTGATTTTTAAAAGATTATTTAAATGTTGAAGATTTATTAATTCACTGTTATCCAAATTGATGGGTTCACGTTGCAATTGTTGCTCAGTAATTGTTATTTCGGGAAGATTAATAATCGGTAATTTTGACATCTTCAAATTACTCGTAGTAATATGGTGAGCTTTTAGCGTAATTTCACCAATTTTAACATCGCAATGGTCATCTAGGACGAGGAAGTATGTCCCTTCTATATTTTCTTTCGTTATTTCGTCGTTACAAATTTTTGATAATATATTCTCAGCGTTACTATGAAGAATCCATCTCTCTTTTCCAATTGGTTGTATCTTAATGGTCTTGATTTCAACTGGTACTGGATGACAAGAACTCGTATTCGAAGAAAATTGAATTAATGCTGTTATGCAAGTGTCTTCTGAAGTTGTTCGAGAATCATCCTCGTGACACAGGAACATTTCGTCGTGAAGTTCATTACAAGGTAAAGTGAGCGAGACAAATTTAGACCCTTTTACTAATAGGTAAGGAAATTTAGGAATAATGATGGTGGTATGATTAGAAGGATTGGTCATAGGTATTGGAATTGCTCTGTAGTATGTATAAATTTCATCTCTAATTATTGGTATATCTAAAATGAATGTTATTTGACTTCCTTTTGTATAAGCTTTAAGCTCTATACATTGCTCTATTTTAACTAAATTGTCATAACTTACTGGATACACAAGTTTGTAGAATTTCTCTATCTTTTTTAACAATTCTAATAATTCATTTGAGTTTATAAGAGATTGGTGTAATATTTTTAATTTACTGAATGCCAGAGAAGTTTCAATTTCATTCAACCGAATGTAGAGTAGTTGAAAATTATGGAAAAATAAATTATAAACATTAATAAAATTATGGGTAGTTATATCAATATTAGTTTGATTTATTAATTTTTTTATTTCTCGTAACTCTTTATCTATTCGAATGAAATTGTCCTTCGTGAAATTTGTTATCTTTATCATTGATTCAGAAATATCTGATATTAAGGTTACCTTTTTAATGAGTGTATTTTGGCGTGTCGTTAGAGAATCAATCATATTTTCATATCTTAAAGCATCATTATGATCTAAGTTACCAGTTATAAGCTTAATAATAGATCCAAGAGGATTGAGAAGTCCACGTTTAATTCTAGTTGATGGAGATAACTGTTCTAATTTTTGAATACTAATATTCATTACATAATTCGTTTGAAGCTTTACATTAAAAAGTTGAACATTAGATGTTTCATTATCAAAATGTGTTTTTAAATATTGATTAAATTTAGTATATCTTTTTATATTGAATTCTAAATCCTCACGTATCAGACTTAAATCTAAAATCTTAATTATTGTCCACTTATCATAACTTACACTAGCTTGACCTTGTTTCACAAGGACTATACCGGGATTTTTATCGATTCTGTGAAGTTGAAGGGCGTGAATCCTGATGATCAGAGCCAGGAGCCCGAGGAGGTACCTGCGAAGGTCGTTTTATATCCTTAATAGGCACGTTTGTTTTTCGAGTTTTCATTTTTACAGGACAGATATTTCTGTCAATTTTACCATATACTTGTGCTTTTTGATAACGCGGTTTATCTTTACTTCGCCTTGTATTAACACCTTTTACAAATATAGTGTCCTCTTCTTGAATATCAAATGATGTTTCACCACCACGTTTTGTTTTAATCTTTTCTTTATTTTCAATTACTTTGTCTGTTAAATATTTATAAAGATATTTCGTTCGTTTCATATGATCGTTTACTAATTGTTGCGTATATTGTTTGTTAAAGTTTACTTCAAAAGTACTATTAGAATCAGTGTGTCCAAAAACTACTTCAAATGGTGTAAGACCAGTCGTTGAGTGAATGGTTTGATTGTATGACATAATTGCATAAGTCATAACGTTAGCCGCGTCAGTTATTTTATGTTCATATTTAGCGATACGATATATTTCTAAAATAGTTGAATGGAATCTTTCAATTAAACCCATAGAATTAGGATTATGTGGAGTGCTTATGTGTAATTCTATTTTATAAAATTGTAATGTTTCTTTTAAAAGTGTATTGTTGAATTCAGTACCAGAATCAGCACTGATCTTATTTGGTACGCCATAAAATGAGAAAAATTTAATTAAGGCACGAACTACTTCAGGTGTAGAGCGATTGGATATTTCAAAAGCCTGACCTAGTTTACTGAAAGCATCTATTATGGTAAGGAAGTAGCTTCCTTCTATAGAGAATATATCTATAAATATTTCAGCAAAAGGTTTTGTTTGAGTTTGCGTTAACATTAATTCTGGTTTTAAAGGTTTGCGATCATATTTTAGAGTTTTACAAGTTTCACAAGAATTGATTACAGAAGCGACTGTTATATCCATATTTGTCCAAAAATAATTACGCTTTAATTTCATAAGAGTTTCTTTGATTCCACGGTGACTTGTTTTACCTTGATGATAAGCAAGTATAGTGGCACGTTGCTCTTTTTCATCACCTAAGTATATAACTCTTTTAGTACATTCATATATTTTGACGGTATCTTTTTTAAATAGTTTTATCACGGCATTTGTAAATTGTTTACGGTGAATTTCGCTCTCAAAGTAAAAGAAATATTTAATTTTAGGTTTTATATATTCTAAAAGAAATTTCTTAACAAGGTTAGTGTTGTTTACAGGTAAATGTACTTCCAAAATTTTTTGTTTTTCATGTGATAAGTCTTTTATTGATAATTGGTTTCTGTTCCAAGTAAAAATAAGGATTTGATTAGGTTTTGTGTCGATGGCTTCTTCAATAATGGGAATACCATTCGTATCAATATCTTCAGCAGAATGTATGGTTTCCGGTAATGAACAGGCAGTAATAGTACTGGATGAAGGAGAACGAATTGGGTGAGTTAAAGTCTTATCGGAATCTGAAGGAATAGTTAACGTTTCTGATGAGTCTGAAATTAGTATTGGACTCTCAGATCGTTCAGTGTCACTCACGTTTACTCGTAAGGACATATCGTCCTTTAATATATTTAATTTAATTCGTGATAGAGCATCAGCATTACTATTTCGTTTACCGTTCTTGTATATTATGTCAAAATCGAACTCAGCTAGTCTCAATTTCCATCTAGTAAGTTTACTATTAGGTTCTTTCAGTGAATTTAACCATGCTAAAGGTCTGTGGTCAGTAAATATTGTGAATTTGCGTCCATACAGGTAAGGACGGAAGTGTTTTACTGCCCAAACGATGGCTAACAGTTCCTTTTCTATTGTACTGTAACGTGTTTCTGCATCATTAAGAGTACGACTTGCATATGCGATAGGTTTTTCATTTCCAACTGATCCTTGTGAAAGGACAGCGCCTAAAGCGTAGTTTGACGCGTCTGTTGTTAAAATGAAGGGTTTAGAAAAATCAGGAAACTGTAATATAGGAGCATTCACAAGTAGCTCTTTACATTTTTGAAAAGCTTGAACATATGATTCATTAATTTCAATTTTATTTTTCTTTTTCAAACACGATGTAAGGGGTTGTGTAATTTTTGAAAAATCCTTTATGAATTTTCGGTAGTAGCCTATCAGGCCAAGAAAACTTTTAATTTCAGTGGATGTTCTGGGGAGTGGGAAGGCAAGTACTGCCCTGATTTTATCATCATTTGGTTGTAAACCATGCTTCGTAATTTTGTGTCCTAAGTAGAGTACATCTTTTTTAAAAAACTCACATTTATCGAGAGTTACTTTAAGATTGGTTTGTTTGAGACGATCGAACACTTTTCTTAGCTTCTCTACATGTTCTTGTATACTACTAGAATAAATGATGATGTCATCTAAATATACTAAGCAATGTATACCTTGCAACCCACGTAACACGTTATCCATTGCGCGTTGAAATGTTGCAGGTGCTGTTTTAAGTCCAAATGGCATCCGTGTAAATTCAAAATGTCCCATTGGTGTAGTGAATGCAGTTTTGGGTCTATCTTGTTCATCAACTTCAATTTGGTGGTACCCACTTGCTAAATCCAATGTACTGAAGTAAGTAGATTTCCCTAACTTGTCGAATAAATCATTAATATTTGGTAAAGGATACTTATCATCAGTAGTAATATCATTTATACGTCGATAGTCTACAACCATTCTAAATTTCTGTTCACCGGAGGCGTCCATTTTTTTTGGAACTAGGTGTACGGGTGCACTCCATGGTGAAAACGATTCTTGTATAACATTATCTTTTAGTAATTTTTCAACTTGTTTCTGTATTTCATCGTTTTGCGATGGTGGAAGTCGGTATTGCCGTATGAAAATTGGATCTTCATTTTTAGTCCGGATTCGATGTTTTACTTGATTAGAAAATGTAAGAGGCAGTTTATCACAATAGAATATATCCCTGTATTCAAAACAAAGTTTTTCTATTGCTTCTCGTTCTTCTTGATTAGCATGATCTAATCGGAGTTTCGATAAATTTTGTGTAAGTAATTCATCAATCTCAAAATCATTTAATTGTTGCCCGGTTGATAAATTTATTTTGCAAGTATTATTATTAAGGCTGGTTATATTCAATGGTTCGTTAAAAGTTAAAGTCACACTATCTTGCGAAGCATTCTGCATGACTGTTGTTGCAAATGAATCTTTGCAAGTAACTATAGCGCTAGGCATACGTACTTCATTTCCAAAATTTTTAAAATTAATTATTGCTTCACCATTAATTAAATTTGTAGGCACCTTAACACGGGTTTCAGTGCGTGGTTCTAGCGTTATTTCCCACGGGGGACTATAAATTATTGGAATTTCTGTATTTTGTGTCCGTAAAATTAAATTTTTCATGTCTATAGTCGCGTTCAATATTTTTAATAAGTTAGAACCTATTAATCCGTCATATCTTCCATCTACATTATATATATAAAATTTATGATTCATCGGACTTTTAAAACTTTCCAATAAAGGTATATCTATAACTTCGTCATGTAGGCTACGTCCATGTGTACTAATAACTTCAAAAGGATCAATATATTTATAATCTGAAAAATATTCATCAGCTTTAGCGGGACTAATAAAACTTCTGGTACTTCCGGTATCAATCATTAAACGAGCATCAATTTCAGGAATATAAATATGCGGTAGTTTATTTATGCCGTCATAATTTAAGTGTACTATTTCTGGGGGTCGCTCTTGGAGGCTTTTATAGGAAAATTTACGCATTCATTTTCAGCTTCTTCAGTTTCAACAGGTTCTATGTTTTCATGATAATCGTCATAAGCAGTTTGTTGATTATCGTCAATGAAATAATGATTTTCATATTCTGTATAATCAGGTTGATAGTCTTGGTATTCAATTTCAGGGTCGTTCATTTCTAAAGACTCTATCATATTTTGTCTAATAGGACGAGCTGTGCGCATTGACACATCGCTTGCCTGAAATTGAGGTGGATTACGTTGAGGTTGATTTTGTGGTGGTATACCAAATTTAAATTGTTGATTTGGCATGTTGAAATTAGGTCGGTTTTGTGTATTGTTAAATTGTGGTTTGAACCCTTGTTGATTAGGAATACCGAATTTAAAATTATTATTTCCAAAATTTGGTTTATATCCTTGTTGGTTTAGGTTAGGTCTGAATTGTACATTTTGATTTGGAATACCGAATTTAAAATTATTATTATACGGTTTAAAATTATTTTGTGTTTGGTATGGAATTCCGAATTTAAAATTTTGTTGTCCGGAATTAAATGTATTTGGCACAAATGCAGGTTGAGGTTTGAAATTGTTATTAAAATTATTTGTTAAAGTAGGCGTGAAAAATTGTTGAACTGGTTTAATATTAGATTTATTTTTATTTTTAGAATTGTACTGATATTGAAAATTGACCTCCTCCATGACAACACTTAGTGCGTTTTCTAAAACGGTACAACCTTTAAGTCGCACAATTCGAATTAAATCCTCTGGTAAATTATATAAAAATACATTCAAGCACATATTATTATAGATAATCATTTTAGCGGCTTTGAGGCCTTCATCAGTTAATAAATTGACCTTGGAGAAGAGGGTGCAGCGTGTTTGTTGTATCCTGTTACAAAATTGCGTATATGTTTCACCAACTTTAATTTTTAAATTTTCCAACTCAATTGCCACACACTCTTCCGATCTAGGATCACCAAAATGTTGAATCAAAACAGCTCTTAATTGTTCCCAAGTTGTTATGTCTTCTCTTTCACTTAGTAGAGCAGCGGCTTTACCACATAATCTACTAGTTATAGCATGAAACACATATGTAGTTTGAACAACATTGTTTGATCCGCTAAAATTTCTGATTATATATTCACTTTTTTTAATAAATAAATTTAAAGTATTTTGATCACCATCGTACTTGGGAATTAAACTTAAAAGTTCTTTTGATACTAATTGAATTGTTGATTCATTGTTGCGTTGCATTTTGAATTGTATTTATTTAATTAAACACACACAAAGTAAAATTCACAAAATTAAAATTCACAAAATAATATTTTCAAAATAAAATTCACAAAATAAATCTTATAACAAAATTATCAAAATCAAAATTCTCAAAATTAAAATTATCGAAATTAAAATTATCAAATTAAAATTCTCAAAATTAATATTTATTATTAATATTTCTCAATATCTTATAATCTATGAAGTCAAATAACTTTCGACGATTTTTATTCGAAAATTATGAAAAATAATTTTCAACGATGTTTGTTTGAAAATTATAAAAATTTGTTAAATAATTTTCAACGATTTTTGTTTGAAAATTATAACAATGTCCAACGAAAAATACAACCACAGAAAATAACAAGGACGAGACAAGGATTGTAAAAATGGTCACTTACAGTCTGCTCGTTCCCATGTCTTGCCGTATAGCTGCTTTCGCTTTTAGGACAGGATCTCTCGGAAATAGATGCGGAACCCGACGTTAACTTATTTATTGGTTCGTAGATACTCAAAATCTGCACATGAGACCGATTTGTAAGACTCGAACACAGACTTTTATTGTTGATTGAGTATCCTACCGACTGCGCCAGTTAAATTTCGGGAGCACTGCCGAGGGTTTTTAAAAAGTCTAAGACAAGACTGATTCTCAAGAAGCTTTATTAAGAATGCTTTTATTTGTTACAAATGTCTCTTTTATAAACTCTTATTCTATAAACACAAAGTGGGGCTGTTTACTATGAAATAATGAGAAATATGTCGCAATACATTCAGTCAAAACACCAGGTGTCTATCAGTAGTTTGCAGACATAATATGGGTTAAAAACGTAACATCAGCATTTCTAACGTATGTACCAATTAACAAGACGTAATAAGAGAGGGTACAGACTGCATAACTAGGTATATGTATTTGGTTTCTCAGAAAACGGTTCCAACGATTTGGAAATGTTGTATTTAAATAATATTTTACATTCCAAGTTTGCCTAGATTTTTGGTGTTTTCTTTTTTTAAGATACCGATCAAAGCTCGGTCGCCCAAATATTATTAGTTATATATAGATGCCAAATAATTAATAAACAAGTCTATTAGTATGCACCTACAGAGATATACCGGAAAAATTGTAAAATTCGTAGAAACAGAACAAAATATACGAAACGTTCCCATTTAATTCAGTACAAAGCGTTCATTTGATGTCCTATCCACTATCCAGATGTTCCAGTGTTTAGTGTACCGCGGCAACATGTGGACGTGCGCGGCGGTGCTTGTGCTAGCGACGTGTGCTTGCGCGATCACGCGCGACCAGTTCTACCCTCATGGAGCTGGCTTCGACCAGACCCTGCCCAAAGGTCATGAGGTCCCGTCACCCGAAGTGCGTTTGAAAGTACCAATAACGTTTTATGGCGAAACGTACGAAAGCGTATACGTAAGTTGTATTTTTTTTTAATAATGTTCATTCAATTTTATGTTGTTAGTTTATCCCACGTCGATCGACGCATTATCCGTGCAGTAACGAGCAGTAAACGATTATCGCTTCTTAATATTTAGACACTTCATTTCAGTTCTAAAAGTACTTATTAAATGACAATTGCCAATGCCAATGAAATTAAAATGGGATGCTTGAGGTATCCCCTATCCAATAAATAAAGAATCATCCAAATCTATTAATAAGCAAGGAAGTTATTGCTGATCATCCGTAAAAAAATAATATCGGTACATTCGCCGTCTTTTGTTGAAGTCAGTTGACGGCCGCTTTCAATAAGATATCTGAGTTTACTATTCCCGATTAGTACATATTTGTAATAAGTACTATCTTTAACTTGAGACTGATATAGGCTTCCCTCTCATCTATCCAAGCTATAAGATATGAATATATATTATGAAGATGCAAAAAGTAAAGACAAAAGTTTATATTTGTTTATCTTTAGTAACTAAAACAACTGATCAGTAAGTTATTGAAAACGGCCGTAAAAAACGGAAAACACAGTTTTCAGTCGGCAAATCGCATCTGATGCTTCTCTGATGTCGCAAGCTTCGGTAACCGCTTACCATCAGGTGGACCGCATGCTTGTTTGCCACCATCGTGAAGCAATGATAGCTCAATAGTAGCATCAGTTTGGGTTGTAAGGGGTGTCGAATTACATCTTTAAAGCTGAAATGATCAAGCCAATCTGACCTGCACGTGGTCAGGTGCACCCTTTTGAATAACGAACGAGGAAATGGCTATCGTCGAAGGATTACAATCTCACGGTGGTCGCCGTTGTGTTAGGATTGTACTGGGCTTACCATCAGGGACAGTACAATAGTACCGTCAATTTGCCGTTTTACTATAAAAAAAGCATGTAGGGGCATCGTGTCGATCGACGTAAATTCGAACCCTGCAATGAGCCGGAGCTTTCGGTGAAGGAAAACTTCGTGGTGAAAACATAGCATGGTGGTAGGCCTTTTTTAAATACCCGCATGGCTAGCTACCACCCTCAAGTAGAAAATCTTTCACCAAACATCAAAAGGTGAATTCCGGCAGGTGGACTTGTAGCCAGTTTTCCCACTAGGTTTAGCGTGTCGCCATCTTGGGCTACATCGTCACTTAAAACAAGGTAAATTTGTGGCCATAAAGCTAAAACCTATAAAAGACAAAAAATATGATTGAAAACGCTTTGTCCGATAAAGAGTGCAATGAAAATTTTGCAAAAATGTAATGATATGTGTTATTATTGAGGCGGACGGAAATGCACGTGGGCGGCTCTCGGATAGCGCACGCGCGGTCACTGACTGCAACTTCATACATCATCATTATATTAATACGTTAAGCAAAAACTTTCTACACCTTTTTAAGCGTATTGCGTGCACGGAAGACTGAGATTTGGCATGGTTAAAGTTTATATGGAAAAAGAGTGCAGAAACCTAAAATTTATCTATAATATCTGTTACGAAGATATTAAATTAAATAAATTAATACTGCGAATCCTAAACCGACCAGTGCCATTGAACTTAGACCCCCCCCCCCAACCCCTAATATTGGCATTGTCACTCAATGAAAAGTGACAGCAAGTGCTATATTATTCTTTATTTAGGTTCATACTGCAAATGACAAACAGAAAATAGTCTATGATTAAAGTCTCTGGTTGAATTTCGATCATTGGGTAATTGGCGAAAGGATTTCAACTCAAAGTTAGCTAGCGGAACCCTAGTAAATATTGTATCCACAACGAGATAACTTTTAAATCCATCGTTTATTCAAATATTTTTCCAAGTTCAACGCTTTGAATTTAAACAATAGCAACGGACATTGTGTAGTCAAAAATTTTAGTAACTTGTTATCTCATTAAGCAAGAGTCGAGACCTTTTCGTAGAAACTACCTAAACATACAAGATACCAATTTATCGGTTACTCCGGGTCACAAACACGTTTATATAATATGCCTAAAAATTATAGATACGCTAACTATGTATAGATACATCATTTTATACCGAAATAGTTCTAAAAAAAAACATTGATTCCAAGCATTATCTGCGTGAACTTCGATTAGATTGAAACAAGCGTAATAATTATTAAACACTGGGTCAGTGTTAATAAGTAATGTTACGATTATTTCAATTAAATAACAATGGTCTTCAATGTAAGCCTCCTTCAAATAAAATTATCTAAATAATAAAGATTTTGATGCTCTGAATCTCCTACCGTTGTCCGCTTTTCGCTATCACATCGAGATTTTTTTTTTAATATTTATTTTTATTCCAACTTTTATTTTTATTGTGTACTAGCTGGTACCCGTGACTTCGTCTGCGTATTATCGGATATCACTATCTGTGTGCCAAATTTCATCCAAATCCGTTCAGCTGTTTTTGCGTGATTGAGTAACAAAGCTACAAACTTTCCATTTATTATATTTGTAGGATGACACTGGTTAAACTATGACTTTTACCGGATAAAAAGTACCCTATATGTTATTCTAGGTGATAGACTATGTATGTGCCAAATTTTATTGAGATCTGTTTTTGCGTGAATGAGTTACAAACATCCAAACATACACACTATCACATTTATTATATTAGTAAGATATTTTGTTTTAACATAACACTCCTCTAATGTTGATACAACAATTACATTACAAAACTCTGGCATGCAACATGTGTCTGAAAATTTATTTTTTGTACTCGCATTTAGATTTTTTTTCTGAAAATCATGTTGCCGTATCGAATGAAGATGGTGAAAGGTTTCACCAGGATATATTGCATATAGAAGGACGCTACAATGGAAAATGGTCTGAAGAAATGCTTGCCGAAGTCTGTTAGTCAATTGGACGTAAAAACTTGCAATTGATAAAATAAAAAAAAGAAATCTGCTAAGTAGTTGGAATTATAGTATCGAATGATAAACATCCGGATAATTTGACTGTATAAACTATTAAATTTTATAACCTTTCTGCGATTATTAATATAATTATGAGTGTTTGTTTATAACTTGTAAGCAAAAAAAAAACGTTTTAAAAAAAAATTATTACATAAAAATTATAGGGATGTGCTGCAAATGTTATTTTTCTTAAATTTTGATTAAATACTTTAAATATAATATTTTTATGTATCAAAGTACAAAAAGTGGTCATGGTCAATCAATTCGGGCGGTTAAATGGCTTACGCTGAGTAAACCATAAGAGATATAGCAAATTAATGTACTACATAATCATAGGCATTAAAAAGTTCTACAAAAACGTCCAGGAGAGAATACATCTATCTTCTAAGGAACACCCGAAATAAGCATTTTTGTCCTTAAAATAGCCGGGAGCGGGGGAGCGCGGGCATTCTGTAGTCCACGTTAATTATATATTTAGTAATTCAGACACGTATTTAGTATTTTTACATATGAAAAAAAAACTTGTTTTTTTATTATTATAGGTTTAACATTCGGTTCAATCTCACCTGGTGTTATATGATGATGTGGCCCAAGATAAAGCTAAGCTGACAGGCTACGATTTCTGGAGGACTGGCTCTCAAATGCAGCTGCCGGAATATGCCTATGCATTATGGTAGCTAGCCATTCAAATATTAGAAAACTGCCTACCACCATCACGATGTCTTTCTTCATTGAAGTTTAGACCTCATTGAAGGATTTCGAACTTATGTCGATTGATTCGATGACCGCAAATGCTACCTAAACCATTATTGCTTCCTGAAATTTTGTCCATGGTATGGTACACTGCCAATCTAATTATAAATGTCTTTGTTTACTTCTTTGTAGGTAAACAATCATGGAGTATTAACTTTTAGAGCTGACCTTCCGCAATTTATTAACACGGAGTTTCCCCTACCGTACTCTTCGATAGCAGTCTTCTACACTAATATTGACACGACCAACGGCGGAGGAGTCTACTACAGAGAGACCGATGAGCCTCACGTCATTTCCAAAGCCGAGGAGAGCGTACAAAATAATTTTCACGAGTATTACGACTTTAAACCGACCAGCGTTTTCATAACAACGTGGATCGAAGTCACTTATTCCGGGCAAAATAATAATAGAAGGAATAGCTTCCAAGTGGCGGTGATCAGTAACGGGACGGAGAGTTTCGTGGAACTGCTGTACCCTGAAAGAGACATTCAGTGGATTCAAAGGGAAACTTTAGAAGGCACGCTACCGGACGCCAAAGCTCAAGCTGGCTTCATTTCTGAAGATGGTCGTGTATTCACATTACGTGGCTCGGGCAGCCACCAGATCAGAAACATTATTTCGTAAGTATTTTATTTATCTTATTGTTTTTTGATATTCATAATGACCGAATGATTAAGATAAAGGAAGTAAGTAACCATAGATTTCATAAAGTATTGATTGGCAACTCGAAAGAGAAAGAGTATTAGTATAAGCGTGTGTTAGAAAGAGATAGGAATAGGAATTTTTTTTTTAATTTAAAACAAATGCCGCTTATTTTTGCAAAATAAGAACGTTTTAAAGTGTAATTTAATATTTAATAGAAGCGCTTTAAGTGTGGTTACATGTACTGTAACTGAATGTACCTTACGCATATATCAAAATTATGCGCACACAATTATATTCCGTTTTTGGGTTCGTTTTATTCAATCTATCGCAGATGTATATATACTATAGGTAGTAAATCTATAGGAATAACTATCCGATACCCATAGTTTCAAGCCTGGTCCATATGGTACGGATTTTTCTTACGGAATTCGCATACTTTTACTAATTTAAATTAAATAAGTAACACTGTAGGCTGACCGAGAACGAAAACATCGCGAGGAAACCACCCAGTTTTCGTAGAACTACCCTGTAGAGAGAAAACAAAATACTATCGTATTCTCGGTTTTTTAAACCGCCAATTTGAGCTAGTAATTAAATAAGTAGAAACTAGAACAAGAACAAATAATAACGGGTTTAGAAGTAGAGGAAAAGGTGTTGATAGATTGTGTACATAGATAAATAGGTAAAAGGTTAAAGGTGTGTGTTATATAATACAGAGAGGACACGATAGAGGAGAATGGCAGAAAACACATTTTGTGACAACCCTAGCTATATAGGTGGGATCATTATTTCTAACTTAAGTATATTTATGTTCGATTTCTTACAAAACTTGTTCAATTTTTGAATCCTGAATAAATGCATTATAATTTTTTTGTGTTTGAATGTATTTTAATTTTTGTATGTACCCTTTTCAGTTGGTCAAACACTCACGAACCCGGAAGATATGTATACCGTGTCGGAGATATTCCACCAGAGGGCAACATTGCAGTCCCCGATCAATACGATCAAAATGAAGTTGAAGTGGAAGAAGAATCCAAAACGTGCGCGCAAAGCGGACCCAGCGTCTGCCACATCCAAGCAAGATGTGTCGACTACCAAGCCGGCATTTGTTGCCAATGCGATGAAGGTTTCTACGGAAATGGCAAATCATGCATCAAAAATAATGTTCCACTAAGAGTCCATGGGAAACTGAATGGGGTTATTAATAATGTTAACCTTAATGACGTTGATATACAATCATACGTTGTTATGACTGACGGAAGGGCATACACAGCATTATCATTGGCTCCACCATCACTCGGTAGCAGTTTACAATTACTACATGTTTTAGGCGGTGTTGTAGGCTGGCTATTCGCTAAGCCGGCGGGGTCAGCCAGAAACGGTTATCAATTAACAGGATCCTTATTCAACCATACCGCAGATGTCTGGTTCCCCGCCACAGGCGACAGAGTAACTATAAATCAGGAATACTTCGGTCATGATGTCTTTGATCAAATAACAATTGAAACAGACGTTCGTGGAACTTTACCGGTTATATTCTCTGGAACGAAACTTGAGATCGGAGAGTACGAAGAACAATATACTATAGTGGAACCAGGTCTTATACGTTCTGAATCAACCCTTATCTTTACCAACAAAATCACAGGAGAAAAATACACTGAAAGGGTTTCTCAATCTTTTTCATATAATCCTTGTCGTTACGCACCACCGACTCCAGAAGATACTATTCCTTTAAAGTTAAAAATAGGTAAAAGTTACTTAGGGTATGAAAGTAATGAGAATATCGTAAGATATGGGATGAGCAGCAAAATTACTGCTCTTGGTCAAGAAGATCCCTGCATCGAAGGCCGTAATACTTGTGGCCCTCACAGCACGTGCGTCGTTCAGGGAGATTCCTTCGCTTGTGTTTGTGGAAAAGGTTACAGTGACATATATGCACAAGGAAATTGTATAGACATTGATGAGTGCTTTGCTGGCACACATAACTGTGACAGCAATGCGGAATGTTACAACCAAGATGGTGGTTTTGAATGCAGATGTAAGGCAGGATTTAAAGGAAACGGTATAACATGTACAAAAATTTCTGCTTGCGAAAACAAAAAATGCGACGCTAACGCTCAGTGTATAGAGAACTATGGGGAAGAACCTTTCTGCGTATGTAATGCTGGTTACACTGGCAATGGACAGTCATGTTACCCAACTAATGAGTACGTATGTGCCAGTTGTTCACCTTATGCAACCTGTCCTTACTCTGAAATTGCCAGTATATACAGTTGTAGATGTAACACGGGCTATTCTGGTGACGGTTTCATTTGCGTGGAAAATCCTCCTGAAACAACAACAACTTCGAATAACGAAGCGGAATATAACGAAACATTCATTTTGCCTCAATGTGACAACTTCGGTTGCGTTTGTCCTCCCGGTTATACGAATTACAGAGACGATAGAAACAATGAACTCTGTCGAATCGAAACCTACGAAGTTCCAAATCCTCTCACCGAAAACAACGATTCCTCAAGTAAGTTACATTTCAAAGTAAAGCATGTAAAAAGTAAAATTAAAATAGGTATTAAATAAGTAATTTTATTTCAGTTGGATGCACCAGTGACACTGATTGTCCTCCAAATGCTGTGTGCTCTAGCGACAGCACCACTTCTTCGGACAGTCAATTTTTAGGACACTGCGTGTGCCCTGAAGGTTACGAAGGAGATGCTTATGAATGCATAGAAAGAACCGGACCTAGTTGCACTTGCGGCGCTAACGCGCACTGCACAGGAACACTTGCTTCCGAGCTGATATGCGTCTGCGACTCTGGTTACCACGGTGACGGATATATTTGCCGACCGAACTTCAGTTGCACAAACAATTCGGACTGTGAATACAATGCCGAGTGCAGAGCCGACGCAATCAGCCATGAACTAGTGTGCCAATGCATTGAAGGTTATGTGAAAGATCAAAATGAAGCTTGTATTCCTGACGCGCAGCTGTGCAGTGGAGCTTTTTGCGCAGAGCATGCATCCTGCTTATTCGATCCGGCAATCGAGATCAGCTATTGTCATTGTGACGAAGGATACGAAGGAGAAGGAATTTCGCAATGTGTACCGATAGGCCGTACATGTGACGTCGCGAACGACTGTAGTCCCGATGCACTTTGCATGCCTTACGATAACTCATACCAATGCATTTGCAGAGACGGTTTTGTTGGAGACGGGTACTCATGCACTAGAGAAATAAGCTGCAGAACAGATCATTACCTATGCAGTCCGCACGCGTCTTGTTTAAAGAGAAACGATGCTTATGTTTGCGAATGTAACACCGGATACAACGGTAACGGCAGTGTTTGCGAACTCAATCCTAAACTAGAAGGAAATTTCTTGGTAGCTAGTGATGGTACCTCTATCTACCGCGTCCCATACAAAATAACCCCCAGAGACTTTGCGACTCCCATTAATAGCGGTATATCTCAAGTAGCCGTGGGCGTGGAAGTGGACTGTTTAACTGGAAGGGTTTACTGGGGGGATGTCGTCAGCAACAATATTAAAAGTGTCGCTTATGATGGATCAGGATTCGAGCAGTTCCTAGCACATGGTGAGCGTGAGAACCTATTTTAATGAAGGATAAACAAATTTGACTGTCTTTTTAATCAAATTAATATAATTTCAGGTATTACATCACCGGAAGGTATAGCCATCGATTGGGCAGCCAGAAATATATTCTGGACTGACTCTAAAAAGCTGACTATTGAGGTCGCCAACCTAGACACTAAAGTCAGGAAAGTCCTGTTCGCTGTCGACGGTATTTCTAATCCTAGAGGTATTGCTGTTCACCCACAAAGAGGGTTAGTATAATCCTATAAATTCAATTACTATACGAGGAGATAGAAAAATGACACATATAGATATTTACATTAATGATTAAACTTAACGCATAGTCTAGCTGATAGGTAATGAAATTTGCTAGAAGTATGTTAATCACTAGTTGACAGATGTTAAGTTATTTTTACTATTATTCCACTCTTTGCATACGTATTGGTATTCGTTTTTAGAATTGTTTTACAACATGTATATATGTAACTAAAAGTTATTCTATATTCATCTTCAGAAAGATCTTCTGGTCAGACTGGAAAAGGGCTAACCCAAAGATCGAGTGGGCAAACATGGACGGTACCCAGCGTGGTATATTCCTGGACAGTACTGATGTAAAGTTGCCCAACTCAGTAGCAATAGACTGGGTGAGAGAGAGACTGTGTTACGCGGACGCTGGTCTGCAGATCATCAAATGTGTCGGAATCGACACTTTAGAAAGAGAGACGATTGCTGAAAACTGCTTATACCCGTTCGGGCTCGCAGTCCACGGAGACAAATTTTATTGGAGCGATTGGAAAACGTACGTAATATTCTAACATCTCATATTTTTAATACATTACTTTAAATACTTACAAAATTCATATAAAAGCCTGCAACTTATTACTGGTATTATTTATCCGGAATGTTATTCTTAAAGAAAATACGAAAGTGTTTATTTTTTGCAAGACCCCTCAGATGTTATCATATTAAATTCATATTAACATAAAGAACTTATATTGTCATATCTATACTAATTACTGTTTGATGTTAAAACAATATGTAACTTGGTAACCACTGATAACGGAACTAAGTAAACGTCCAATAGAATACATAAAAATCATTAAACTAAACAGAAATATTAAATATCTCTAAGTACTTTATATATTAAATTCTAAACCTTATACCGGTGTGGCTAGCAGCATGAATTTTTGCATGAAGTACAAGAGTTCCTTATGTAAAACTGAACATCACGGGTTTTATGAGAATTCATCCCTTAAGGGGTTTAAATATAGGTCGATTCTTGAGATGTCCGTACCCACGGCTAAATCATTAATACACGCAAAAACTCTATATTGAAAAAAAAATAAAAACCAGTACTTTTTTTCATTGGCGTCAAGTTTTCTTTAAAACTATTTTCATAGTTTAACTCAAGTGAAACATATATTCAAATCTATAGATTCAATGAACAGAAAAAAAAAAACAATTTTTTTTTAATTCCACAGCTTCAAAATCGAGTACGTTGACACAACGACCAAAGTCAAAGGACAAATAGACATACCGAAATCAACATGGCGGATATACGGCGTGGCGGTGGCAGCTAACGAATGTCCCGCGGCGAGCAACGTGTGCATGCACAGGAATGGCGGTTGCCAGCACGATCAGCTCTGTCTGCCCGACGGTCAAGGAGGACGGTCGTGCGTCGACTGAGACAAAAGCTTAAGTTTAAATTAACTTCAACACCTTAATTATGTCTGTAAATTTTATTCCCTTTTACCAAAAACCTACAATATTACTCGTCTAAATATTTCACAAACTTACTGTCTATAAGTCACGTAAACTTTCTCAATCATCGGTTTTAAGGTGATTGTTCTCGCATTTGAATTTTTCATTTTTCAATAAAAAAAATTACTATGAAATTCTTAAAACAACAAATATATATTACTAACAATACGAGTACAATCATCTAAAAAAATATTAAATAAATATTTATTTAGCTAGTGTGCTTTATTTTAACCTTGTCTATTTGTCACATCTAAATCCACTTTATTCTTGTCTAGTTATGACAAATTGGTAGTTAGAACCTTTAGATGTATGTACATGATTTGAAATAATCTTTTCAACCGTTACATCTGTTATCAGGGTCCAGGGAAAGATTTTTTTTAATAACGATAACATAGTTAAGTGTATATATAGATAGATTTTATTGTAGATTTATTAAAATGATTAAAATGCATTACACAACCATTACGCAATAGTTTTCACTTCCTGTTATTTGATTGACATAAAATTTGAAGCATCAATTCATATCATTTCGTAATATATTATTAATTTGCAATAATCAGTATATCACAAGCAACCATGTATGGCTTTAATAAAAAGTAATGACAAAAGAGGTAAAAATATCACTACTAAAAGACCAGAGTAAACTAATATTGTATTCCTTCAAGTGTTTAAATGATTATTTCATTTTATTTAATACAAAAATAAGTACAAAAAGACATGACACGATTGTTATGTTTCTAATTAGAGAAATGATGATACAAAAACATAATAGGTACAATATAAGATCTTTAATGTATTTTATTTGATGTAATTTATTGAATACAAAAGCAATAAACTTATATATTTATACACTTACACCTTTTTTCGATTTACTTTGCTAGTAATAGTAATTAATATTATTTTTTTTAATTTAACAAACTTTAATTTAAATTATCAAGTACGTTCTCAATATAGTTACAATCAGCATAAAACTTAGTGCGTAAACAAATTGGTGACATTTTCGTACAAGCAGTTAATAATACTCCTTCACATTCGTATCTATTTAACTAAAACATGGTGTCTGTAAATGTTGTTTGTCTGTGTCTTTTAGCCGCCTAATCTGCATGAATAAAAGTTTATAACATTTTATCATAAAACGACTGTCTATGACTCTTATGGCTGACTTGACCCTGGCAGAATTAGTATTTACGAGACGTCATTTAAAAAAAATAGTTAGAAGATGAACGACCTCCGTGTTTTACTAGATCATAGCTGTATAAAAACAATATTGAAATATAATTTCAGTTATGTGACAAGCATTAATGTTAAAATAACGGAGATAATGTTCCTTGTTAAAAATAAAATCATTTATATAGGTGTGAGAGCACACACCTTAAATGTTCCTTCAATTTTAAATTATTGTCGTTGAAGTAGACTAAAAAATCTTAATACTTGAAGCTGGGAATATAATTCAAAGGAGAGCAGAACAAAGACTAAGTAACCAATATTAAGAAAAATTACCGCTATATAACGTTACCCAAAAAATAAAACCTAAATTGAGTATGGAATTGTCACCAATGTATATACCACATTACATAAACGTTTATACATATTAAATCTGGTATGTAATACAAAAGTTCTATTCACACAACACGTTACCTCTAAAATTAGTCAGTTTAAAATTCTAGAAATTTTATATTCGCGAGCCAGATGGGAACTGCCTCCTAATATAAATCTATATTGTCACGGGTATGTTGCGAACAGTCCCCTTAATATAAATCTATAGCAGTTTACATACTTTGCGGACTATTACCATTATTTAAATACATAAAAAGCTGACCAGTTACCTACCATTCTGGCCAGTCTTGCCCTATCTTTGCTGATTGTCCCAATTTTGCCTAACATAAAATTATGTTTTTTTTTTCATGTATCAATCAACATTGCAGCTTATTTTTCTCACACTTGCCAGGCAAAAATGAAATCAAAAATACATTATATATTATATTTGTTACACAATAATAAATATGATAACTCGGCAAAGACCATTTTCAATTGATAACTTCTTTTGAACACAAGTTAAAAGTGTAAACCAATATAGACCAAAAAAACGTACAGGAATAATAGTTCAAATATTTGCTTTATTGAACTAATACAGTCAGTTGACGTTGGTGTACTTTTAATCCGTGTTCAAAAATAGTTATCAAATGAAAATGGACTAAGCAAGTTGACATAATATTAGGCTGTCAAAGTGTTCCGTTTTTGAGTGATTTGTATGGATATGATTTAAACCAGACTAATAAAATATAAACGCTTGGGTACCAGACATAACTAGAGTCTTCTAAAACCTATCCCCAGAGATCCTCGGTGCGGCCGAATTTGAAAACAAGCGAGCCGGTGAATATCAACGCGTTTTGCATAAAAAGACTCACACCAGGCGATGTAGGCTTGTTACTACCTGTGGACAAGTTTTAACATAAAATACTACTATAGCACAGGAGTAACACTTCTAATGTATATAAATAAAAATGAAATCCCATTTGTTGGTAAGTCCATCACTAGAGAACAGACGGACCAATTTGACTAATTCTTATTTTTATGTTAGAAATAAATGGTCTGCTTGGGATTTTAGGGGCAGAAAAGGGCCTGTAAAATTTTCTAATTTAGGAAAAACTGCACAACCTTTTAACTAACGGATTTGGTATGAAACTTTCGTTATTTTAATTTTAATATGCAAGGACAAAACTGCATGCGAGAATATTCCTAATAACTTTCCAAAATTGTAAACATGACTCAGAAGTGAGATAGGTTGATAATTCTTCAGCAGGGCATTGTCGCGTTATTGAAGAACAGCACCACCATACATCTGTCCATGCATTTTCCTGAATGAAATATGGAATTGAACAGGGTCTAACTCCTACTATGTCCTGCAGTGGACATCTTGCAGATCCTGAGAGATTTTTTTGCATTTTTGGATTAACCTTTTCATCATTAGTAATAAACTTTTTTAGTTTTTAAAATTTAATTGTGTTTTAATTGACTTTATTGCCGCCATTAGGCATTTAAAATGTTGTGGCTGGTTAGGTAAAGTATCAGTTTTAACCCAAAAAATAATCTTATGTACTTAAATGTGGTGACTATGTTTGTACTAATAGATTTTTTTAGAAGTTATCATTTAAGAAGTCATTCTTCTAACATGGGTTGATCTAATATCTCTCTCTAAAGAATTCATATAACATGTATGGAGCAAAATTATCTAAACTATGACATTGGATAATTTTTTAATCTTACCCGCATTAACATAGTTTGCAAAGAGTATCCAGCAGGATGCAATGAGTGATGCAAAACCAACCACAAAGCCTAAGAAAAGCCAGAGTCGGGCACCCCGAGGACCCATGCAACCTCCAGTGTAAGTCTCCCCGCGTACCTGAAATTCAATGTGATTGTGAGGAGGGATCATTTTGAATTGCATACCTGGTTTTTTTTTCTCTCTCTGTATTTAAGGGGACTTTTACATCTGGTGTATGACAACCCTATCAGAGCATACACAAATTCTATAGAAAAAATTAAATTATACCAAACTATTAACATGCCTCATTAGCCTAGTGGTCATAATTAATTCTTAGTAGCAGCTCAGTTTGGCTTTGTACCTGATTAATGGCAACAGGCTCGCCTCCTATTACATGGGACCTAAAAAAACATGCTCGGCAAATTGTGGGTGTACATTAGTACGCCTCTGCCTAATCTCTTCAGGGATGCAGGCGTGATGGTATGTTATGTTATGTTTTTAACTATATAAATGGACTATATACTCTTATCCCCAATACTATTACTATTAATAACAAAGTTTCACAGCATGCATATCAGCTGAATCGGAATTCGGTTCCGCTAGAACATATCTTATATCTATAAAACATAACTATAAACTTAAAATTAAACGACTTCTGCTAATTTCATTCCTAACACATTCCACCAATAAATGTTGAACACCTTCTGTTCTTCCACACACTTCACATTTGGGTGAGTTTGCTACATCTATAAAGCAATGATGGTTCAGGGATATGGTGTATAGACATCACATCAATCGACCAATCCCTTCAATAAACCTGAGATTTTCGTGAAGGTAACGTCATGATGAGACCATTGCACTGTAGTAGAGTATTTTCTAATGCTCGCCTGGCTAGCTACCAAAAAAGAGTGAAATAAAAAATATGGCATTATTACTTTAGAGTGGGAATATAATTTGGTTAAATATTAAAGACCTATACTGTGGCTAATATAAACTAGTACTACGACTATTCCTTGGCCAGTAATGTCATACAAAATCCAGTCCAATGATCAAAATTATTATTATTATATAGTTCCAAATCATGGCCAGCAGCATCTCTTAATGACAAAACACCCTTCTTGAAACTTTAATAACTTTTAATTGAATGAAGATGTTGTGATAATTTCTTTATTAGATAAGGCCAAAGTATCTGATTTTGAAATTTGATCAAAATCTATCCAGTAGCGCACTCACAACGGCAAACCTCTATCATTTTATTTACAAAGATTATAAAATTTTCTTCTATCTATCAGTATAGCCAATAATAAAAAAGTATGTATAAGTTTGAATATTTTGTAAGTAAAAAGTAGTTTATAAATATGCAATTGGTAAAATATTAACTTTTAATAACAAATTAGGTGCATGATTTTTTTTATTTGCTACCAGAATTATGTGTCCCTTGAAGCAATATTTTGCTATTTATAAAAGTAGATTGTAATATTGTAGTTTAATGGATCAAAAAAGTGTGTTTAAATTAATCCTACCTGTGCATTAGATACGGAGTTCACCATTATAAGTGAAAGAGTCCCCATCACACCACAAACATGGGCAGCATTGGGCAAGTTGTTTGGGTAAACTGAAGCTGCATCAATGATGAACCACCAGCCAGCAAAGAACTGTCAAAGATAATAATAAAACACCGGTAAACTCAGACAGATAACTGTATGTTGTATTATAATATTGTAATATACTCGGTTCTGTTTAAGTAGTGCTTGAAAATTGATTGTAAGTTTGTAATTGACTTCTAACTCTTATAAATATGTTCAATTATTCAGATTATGGTAGAAAGAACAATAAAAAAGACGTTTATTAATTATTTTCAGTATTAAACAATATATTATGTAATTTGGATAACTGATTATGAAATATTCATTAACACTAGAATTTTTTTTCGCAACGAATCAAAATTACTATGAATCATCAAAACAAATACCAAAAATCCTGCAAAGATTGATGCCACAATATTTCGTTTATCGCCGCCTTCGAACCACACACAACTGGGCATATTTACATTCTCGAAGCAATTCATTTTATGTTTGATTTTTTTCTCTTTATTCTTTTAGAAATGAAATTTCATAAAAAATAATAATGACAATTGACGTTTGAGAAACAACTGACAAGACTAGACATGGGGGTAATACTGCGCTACGCCGCGTAATAGCGCCAACACAGTTTACTGCGCTACGCTGGATACACACTTATTCAAAATGTGTTGGCGCACAGCGCACTTCAGTGTACCGAGCCGGCTACGGCACGGGGCATCAAACCGCACCGCTTAGTGCCGGTTATCTGACTCATACATTTCTCTAACTCGCTTGCCTCGCGTATTATTGTGCTGTGCCATGGCGCAAATTTGAGTAGTTATTCCAGCATTTTCCTTTTCGTTTTATACTAGTACGGACTGTGAGAATTGAAGATATGAGATCTAACTTCAATACTTCATTCGGTTTCTGTTTTTTGTCTTGACAACACTCATCATGCTAAATAATCGCTCTACGTCAGCGTTAGAAAGCGATAAAACTAATAAAGATATAGCAAATGTAGCTAAATCTTGAAAACCGTTTTCAGTTAATTCAGTACCTCTTCTTCTTCTTCTTCTTCCTAACTTGGCAACCGGTCCTCTTTAATGAAGACCATTACCGCCATTATTGAATAAATTATAGTGTCATGTGTTATGACGATTCAGTATCCTAACAAGATGGTGGCTCCCTTGTTACAAATTTCTAGGAAGATTTTGTGGGACTTCAGAATGAATGCTTTCAGCTTATATTTATAATCCACTTCACTTATGTACAAAAACCAAACTATATCACGCAAAACGCCACCAATATTACATAATACAGGGTCAAAAACCTAAGTTAATGAATTAAAAATAAAAACCACAACATGTTACTTTAAAAACCCGCCAAAAACTCCATTCAGTACCTCCTACCAAAATTGCTTTGTATTTTAAATTAACCGTGTCTAACAAGCATAGGTTGATTCTTTTTCAATTCAGACCAAACTTGACCCACTATTTACACAAATAAAGTCCATAATCAAAATTATTCAAGAAATTGACAAACTATTTTCGGGGAGTTCCTGTAAACCACCACCTTAGTACTGTGATGCCTACATATAAAAAAAACTTGTAACGTAAACGTTTGAGTTCTTTCCTGTAAATACGTAAATCGTGTTAGTGGTTAAATATCGTACCTTATCGCTATTGAAACAACCTAAGCCACTAGAAAAATCCATTAGCCACTAAAATCCAAATTTGTCCGCTAAAAGGTAAGTCTAAACCACCAACCAGATCTAGTGAAAATCCACTGAGTTAGTAACACTTTTTTTTGTGTGTATATATTAGTATTAGTCAATTTATGTAAAGCGTGTTTAGTTTTTAGGAATAAATGTTTTCTTTCTTTCTTCAACTGCAAATGCACAGTGTCACTGACTATAATTGAGTGACTTACTTTGATAATATGTAAAAAATGCGGGAAAATGACGTCAGGTTTTGTGTTGCTAATAACGTTTAACAGATTGTCCGACTTTCGAAAGGAAAGTGTTATCCCCAGGCCACGCGCCACGGAATAAAGCCAAAATTAGAACGGAACCGGATCGGAACGGAATTCCGAGTGTATGTGTGGAGTTTTTGGCGGGATGTTGAAGTGACATATTGTGGTTGTTATTTTTAATTCATTTACTTAGGTTTTTGACCCTATATTATGTAATATTGGTGGAGTTTTGCGTGGTATAGTTTGATTTTTGTGCATAAGTGATGTGGATTATAAATATAAGCTGAAAGCATTCATTCCGAGATCCCACAAAAACTTCCTAGAAACTTCTAACAAGGGAACCACCATCTTGTTAGGATACTGAATCGTCATAACATATGACAAATATAATTCACTCGATAATGGCAGTAATAGTCTTCATTAAAGAAGACCGGTTGCCAAGTTAGGAAGAAGAAGAAGAAGAGTGTATGTGGCCGCTCTTACCTCTATGGTCCAGAATAAAGCCGTGACATATATGCTTATGAGTGTTTTAGAAATTATTACTAATGAAAAGTAAACACAGCTCAACATTAGTAAATCTATAAACTTTTGTTGTTAATTTTTAAGTCGGTTTGTTACGTATTCTTTTGACAAAAGTAATGTAAAAATAAATAATTTAATTTTTTAACATCTAAATTCTCTCCTATTTTATTTTTAAAAAACAATTACGAAAGTTGTTAATTATGTAAATATTTGTTTAAATGATAATAATTATATCTACATAGCTAAATTATCTATTATCTAATTTATCTAAATTATTATATCATCGATTGTCAAACAATATCACAATATTGCAACAAAAGTGTCTCGTTATCGTATAAAGATAGTTAAATAGATAGTTTGACTTTTTTTAATTCCATTATTCATTCAGGGTTACTGACAAAAGGTTAGTAGGATGGATCATTTCTAGGGTTGCCATTCGTCTCGATATGTCAACGTTACCGTTGGCGACAAAGCACTATTCTATTACGTAGGTACCGATTATCAGCGCGATCACGGCATTTCAAACAATCGCGCTAAATTACTTGGCCCTACTGGCGGAAGAAGAACATGGTGTTGAGATTTTGAACGACGCGTTGCGACACGCTGGTTACTATCAACAAAACATTTGGATGTCAAAGTTGACTCAGAAGAGTTTGAGGACAAAAATTATGTAGCAGAGAAAAAGCGATTTTACTTTGTAAAATAAAAAATCCTAAAAGAAACTGCCACATACTCAATTTGTGCGAATATTATATTGGTTAATGATGCCTGGCAAAAACGCAACTTTCAAAAAAAATATTATTCAGCCAGGGATCGATGAAAGAAATTACCCGTTGTCGGAGACTGTTGGGTAAATAATACAGTGCCAGATAAACAGCCATATGACTTGCACGGAGTTGGGTACAAAGAACTACTTATACTGTACTCAGGTACCATTTACTGTGGTCCCACAATTCCCAGGACACACCCCTAACCATCTCGAAGAATATTGGAATCCTGGGTGTCAACATCCCCAATAACGTTAAGTGTCGTATACTTACATTTAGAAGACAAGGTCTAGCTCGCATCCATAATACTCGGTGTGTTGAATAGAGCATAGCGGTACTTCACCCCAGGGCATAGATTGTTATTATACAAATTGCAAGTCGGACCCCATATGGAATACTACTGTCATCTCTGGGCGGGAGCACCTGAATACCATCTTAAACCATTTGATTCGGCTCAAAAACGAGCTGTAGTATTGTTGACGACCTCAAACTCACAAGCGGTATGAGCGGTATCGAACCTTTAAGGCTGAAGAGAGACTATGCCTCATCGTTTGTATAATGGGTTGTGTTCCGAGGAATTGTTTGAAATTATGCCAACGGCTACCTTCCGCCATCGCACTGCTTGCCATCAGTAAACTAAATAGTCGCGGACAATCCAGTTTCAGAGGTGATTCCTTCCGCAAACGCGTCGGAAGTAGGGCGTGCTCCCTGCTGAGGTTTTCCCAGGGGATTTCAGTATGGAATTCTTGAAAGGGGGAGTCAGCTTTATAAAGGGTCGGAAACGTGCATGTGATTTTTGTGGTGTTGCAAGCGTCCATAGGCTGCGGTGACCGCATACCATCAGGCAGGCTGTATGCTTGTTTGCCACCATCGTAGTAGGTATAAAAAGTTTTCAGCAAAATATGATCAAACTACGTGTCTAACACTGCATAAAATTTGTCAATAAATAGTCGTTCTTTTTCTCACTTTGCGTCCCAGCGCGGCGCGGCGAGAGTTTAGTCATATATGGCAACCCTAACCATTACGTAAATCATAGTGGTATCTGGAAGTGACTTCCTTCTGTGCATTATTAATATGATTAATAACTGTGAATATTAATTGTACAAAAAAAAGATAAACCAGATCGAGTTTCTTGCTGGCTCTTCTCGATGACTGGAATGTTTTCTGAACGGGTAGCAGGGTTCACAACCGTACAATAATTTTAAACTGTTTAACCGTACGATAATTTGAAAATATTTGTATTTATGAAAAAAAATGTCATACCGAGATGAGAGCCAGAATAAGACCTGTGGTGTTTGCTCATTCTGTTCACTTACGAGCAAAGAATATACTAACTACTCTCTACCGAGAGCTTACGAGCTACGAGCTAAAAAAGGTCTTCCGGAGCGAGAGCCAGTAAAATACAATAATACCAGATATTTCTACGTTACAATGACCGGTAGTCGTGTTTTGACGTTCAATCGCCTTTCAGACGGCTTCTTAGGGCCTAAATTCAACAAAGTATGTTATAAATGTTGATTCATTCCACCACCGGCTACACTACACAATAGTATAAGTACATTATTTTCATTTAATTACTAGCTGGGCCCGTGACTTCGCTCACATGGACTACAGAATGCCCGCGCGAATCTTGCTCCCCGCTCCCGGCTATTTTAAAGACAAAAATGCTTATTGTGGGTGTTCCTTAGAAGATAAATATATACTCTCGCATACTTTTTTGTAGGTCCTTTTAATACTTATAATTATGTGCGACACTAATTTGCTATATCTCTTATAGCTTACTCAGCATAAGCCATTAAAGCACCCGAAGTCATTCACCATGACCAGTTTTTTTTTATTTGTGCGGAACCCTAATTCTTTTTCTCAAATAAAAGTAGCCTATGTTACTCCGTATATCATCAGCCATCTATCAGTGAAAGTCCCGTCAAAATCGGTCCAACCGTTTCGGAGATTACCCGGAACAAACAGATAGACAGACAAAATGTTTAAAAATGGACTTTTTTATATAGGTATCTTATATTCTTTCATATGTATTTAGTAAAAAACTGTTATTTTGACATTACAAACAAACACTTTAATTTTAATATTTGTATAGATGTAAATTTTGGTAGTACTGTTCAAGCAACAGTAATTATTTATTAGACACATGTTCTTCGGTTGGAATGTTACATAAATATATGTTCGGACTTATAATATACGAATAACTAAATGTGCCGTCTATAAGCTGAACCAAATCACCGCCTAGACTATATTTATTACAAAACTAAAAATAGGCTAGAAGTTTTTTATATTTGTTATGTTGATACCGTTTTCAGTAACTACGTGAAAAATTTCCTCCTTCGCAAATTTTGTACCACCGACAAAAATGTAGCCCCTTGTGCGCAATAGGTTTATAGCTTATTTAGAAACTTATCATAACTACCTAAAACCATACAATAAAGTAATACTAGCTGACCCGCGCAACTTCGTCTGCCACATATAAGAGAGAGAGAGAGAAAGGGTTAGAGAGAGATGCTCGTAGGCAAAGTATTATATAGGTGCCGCCCGCCTCCCACATCATTCTGCTTAATAAAAATGCGCTCGCGGTAGGTACATACGCGAGTTATTTTAAAACTGTGATATCCCCCGTGATATTCATTGAAATCAATTACTGTAAAGGGCAATTTTGTACAAAATTAAATAGGCACTTGTGATGAATAACGTATTTATTTCGATAAGGATTAACACCATGTATAGAAAAACACCTTCGCAAATAATTTATTATTTTAAATCAAATTTTATTACCATAAAAAAGGTTATATTTTCATAAATGGACTATCCGACACTAAAATATTTTTTCCATTCGAAACAGTAGTGCCTAAGATAAACGCTTTCAACCAAACAAACAAACAAACAAACTCTTCAGCTATATAAACATTTACCATTGGTGTATAAAAATGTACATTCATGAGATTTACTATGAGTTTCGCAAAGTTTTCATCTAGTGACTGCTTATTATTGTACTACTTATTGAATAGATAGCTATCTAATAGTCACAAATGTATTCAGAAACTCATGATGAAATAAACTTTGTCTAAGCTACAGTTATCTTTATGGAATCAATAGCTAATGAGTAGTTATTTAGTTGTTACTGCATATACACCTATAACTGTTGCCGAAACCCGACAACCCAAAAGAAAATCATAGATGGGTTTATCACTTTGTGTATGGTATTGTCATTATATGCCTTATATTAACCGCCCTAATATAACTTCAAAAATAATTAGAATCATTCCTTATTGTACCGGCTTGCGGGAAGGTTTTTTGAAAAACATGAAACTCCTTTTGTTTCTTTTATACCAAAAGTATAAATATGAATTTTCATATCCCTAATTTGTGACATGATGGGTTCTTCATACAAACATTCACCCAAGTTTTAGTTTTACCACACGTGGAATAACACAATGAAATTATTAGCTTGTAGCAAATCTGTATAATCCAGATAATTTACAATAGGTAAGTATAAGGCTTAGAATATATAAACTCCCTCGAGCCGCGGTTTGATAGCACATGTCAATCTATCATAAAATAAAACAGTAATTATGCGGTACTGCGAAGTTAAAGAGTTTAAAAACACTTCAGCTTATCTTAAAAAGAATACTGGACAATAATTTCATACAATACAATACATTTCTTATTAAGTATAACAATGTCAATAAGTCAACAAACCTGTTGATGTTAACAACGCTGTCATTTCACAATTACTGCACATGCGCATAATAAATCAACAAACCGGTTGTCGTGGAAGCTGATGTCAATTCACCATAAACGTGCATGCGCATTGGTGTTCCCATATTTCCCCCTTACATACTTTCATTTCCTATTTTCTACCCTTAAAGTTTTATTTTCGCTACAAAAAGTACCCTATTTCCTTTCCCAAGGTCCAATCTATCTCTATACCAAAATTCATTAAAATTGGTTCAGCGGTTTAGGCCTGAAAACGTAACAGACAGACAGACAGACAGAGTTACTTTCGCATTTATGATATTAGTATGTATTACCTATTTATACGTAGATTGTATACAAAATGTTTAAGTTACAAAGCACTAAAGAAAATTTTAATTTACTACGTTCGTAGGTAAGTAGGTAGTTTATAGGATTTACGAAATATTTTTATTTGCATAACATAAAAACAATATCAGTAATTACTTGGTTTAAGAAACTTGTTAGAATTGTTTTGTAATTTATATTATCGTTTTTTACATAATAGACTTATAACGTTCGTGCGATACTTGGCAAAATTATTACAGCGCCATATTGAAATATTTTTATTTTTAATCTAAATTTATGATAATATACCGAAGTATAAATATTAAGTACCGTGCGCATATTTGTAGTTATCACTTTACTTCGACGTTTGACTACCGAATGAGTAGTACGCAAACCTAAATTACGTTGAGATTGTCTAAAATGTTAATATATCCAATATTTATCTTCACTCTTGCAACCAAATTCGTGCAAACGTTTGGATCAGTGTTGAACACAGGCGAGGTACTCGTCAGGAATTTCAGTGCCTCTGAAGCTTCTTCGAATAACGTCAAACCAAATACATCACCTCAGCAGTCATGTCAAGTGGATACTATACATTCTTTCGCTAATAATTTAATTATACCTCATACAATAACAGCTTCAAATAACCAAGTAAATATTGACAAACTGAATAGGCTACCAAGAGGATTGTCACTTGAAAATTTTGCCAACAATACATTAGCCAAGGATAAAATTAACTGCAATACAATATCAGAACAAATTTCTAAAGCACTTGCGGGTATGATGAAATTTATCAGCAGTATGGTTACACCATCGGCTCCCACTACCAAGAGTGCATCGAGTTCACCTGATGTAAACAGTGGCCTAACAAGTCCTAATACAGATGAAACTGCTAGGGTTGCTAATTCACAAGGAACTATGAGACAATTAATCACAGATCCGATGCTTCCAGAAGAGATAATGGATTCGCAGATAAATCCCATAATATCAAAAACCTGTGGAGATATCCCAGCTGGTGTATTTGTTAACAATGCAGTAAATCCTGCAATGATATCAGAATTTTCTCCTAGTCCTGGATTATCGGCACCTATCATACGTGATTTCACAAAAGATACTGTTATGCTTAATTCGACATCTAACCCAAAGGTATATGGGTTATCGAATCCCACAGCTTTCGCATCTAATAATTTAATTGTTTCCAATAATTTAGCATCTCGTGGCTCAGTTGAAGGTCTTCAAGGATCAGTTATACGTAGAAAACTAGAGAGTCTATCAAGCCCGAAACAAATTTTCGCTGCTTTAACGGGTATTGATACAGTTAATTTGGGTGTCAGATCAAAGTTGACTGTGAAAAGTTCATCTCCTATCACACCAACAGGAATATCATTATTGGCAGAAAACTTAGTTATGGATGGCAAAGTAGCTGTTATGGGAAATTTACCATTTTTAGGTGCGCTGACTGTAGATGGGACGTTGCCCAATAATGGCATGTGTAGAGTTCTTTATGAATATGGGAGTGGAAATACTGGTACGACAAACCAGAGTATTGGTTCTACCAATTTATTAGGGCTAAATAGTCTTGACAAAATGGATTTGAATAATGGACAACCACTACAAAACACACCAAATAATAATGTTTGGTCTAGGAAAACTGTCGTTCTGTAGTATTTGCTATAGTCTTACTTTAAATAGATTTTTTTTTATTACTTTGGAATAAATTGCACACTTTTAACTATAATATAAAAATATCACACATGAAGGTGCTATAAATAGTATCTCTAAATAGTCTTTAAAGGAGTAATTGATCGGAGCATTATGTAAAGTAATGTCATATACATTACGCGTCTAATGCCACTTGCACACGATGCGAAGTAGCTTGCGCAAGTACTACTACTGCGCATGAAATTTCATCGTGTAAACACTTTTTGCTTAATGAAAGTGCAAGTGGAGGTTGCTTTCGCTTTAGTCCTTGCGCCAGTTTGCCCCCTATGCTCCCTTCATTTTCCTCGCTACTATCCACTGCATCATTCGAATACGTTTACAACCGGTATGTACTGGCGCCAGTTCATTCAATTCTTCGTTTCTTTTTGTGTTAATAGTCTGCCTTTCTTCGTGCGTTCTGCAATTGTGTTTTATCCTAAATTTAATTAAAAATAAAGTGGGATATTGATACAACCGTCTCTTTCCTTCAAATTTATAAAGAACAGGAATGTCTGTGGAATACAAAAAGTACTTCACACAAAAATGAACATGCGTGATACTGCGCTTAATGAATTAAAAACAAAAATGGGTATCGACGGATTCGGAATCCAAGAGATTAAAGCTAAAGTAAGGGTTCTGCGATTGACATATTACCAAGAAAAAAAGGAATATTCAAAAATCGCATCGTTCTGGAACCGGCGCTGAGGATATTTACCGGCCTAACATTAAATGGTTTATGGACATCGATGAAATAATGAGTAACATCGAAAGCAAGACACCAGCCTGGGATAATTTGGAAAGCAAGTTGTGCCTACCGACCTCTAGTTTCTTGTTCGTTTATCTGACGCTTTTATATATATTTCAAAAGTGAGGTTATTTTAATATAACCTCACATTTCATGAATAGTAATAATTATCTATCTCCATTTTGCTTTCCGTCAGTCGTTTTAATAAATAAATAAAAAATCAATGGCCTATCAGTGGACTACAGCAAACGGAACATATTGTGATGATAATTTGATTATACTAATTATATTTATGATTTTTTAGGAAAGTGGTAGGTAATCATAGTTTGGTACCAACTACTGAGCCACAGAACCAGAAAATATTGCAAAACAGCAAGAAACACTTAAATCTCCTAAAAAAAACAAAACTAAATAAAATATTGTCTATAGTAAAAGACATGCATTCATTAAATGAAAAGACTGCGGACACTAAGTTTGATATTTTTTTATCATCAGTAGCGGCACAATTAAAAAAACTTTCTGAGACTCAAGCACCGATAGCCCAAGAACAAATACAATCAGTTTTAACGAGATGTAGATTAAACGATATACGTAGTCGATCTTGGATTTCGTCTTATAATTCGTCAACGTTATCCACGCCCACGGAAACAACTTCCTGATCTCCATTACCACCATTATCACCACAACGACCACAATCGACATCACCTACTTCGTCATATTCTGGTTAAACTATGTAAAAATACGATATTAATACAATTGATTACAACACAAGTCACCAAAACACTGAACTACAACTTTCTGAAAATGTTGAACAAAATCCTGAAGAACCTATCGAAATTATTCTTCCTGAGATCGTAATGGAAACAGGAGAAGAACACTGAACATCATTCTAAGAGCCTATGATCAAGCATGAATAATTTATAGAGACAACATTTCCATGTCAAAACATTGTTTAATAAAACATCTATAAATGCTTACACATTGTCATTTTTATTTACATAATAAATAATATTCAATACGTAATTGCCAGTTAACTTCACCGGCGTTCATAAAATATTCTTTGTATTTATCACGAATCAATTTTGCCTGTCTGGACGATTTTGTAATCATTCCGACATTTGTAATACTACGAAGTAGGTTCAGTTTTCCTTCCCTCCAAGCCCCTTTAATGATCACGCCATTATCTAAGTCTTCATAGTCATATGATCCTGGAGGCATATACACAATCGTAGATGTTTTTCTGAGAGATTTGTGTAAAGCACAAGCAGCACGAACAATCTTATTAACCGTTGTAACGCTAACAGTGCATTAAATAATGCTGAATTTCGAAACACTCCGCTATCTGAAGACCTTGCGTTTGAACCTATATTAATGTAAGTACATAAAACAATAATCATAGTCAACTAAAGTATAACACTGAAAGTTTCGTGATGACTGAAAAAATTACTTCCACTAGATGGTGGTGCTCTTAACTTCAACATGCTTCCCATCCAATGATCCATAACAATCTAGGAAGTTCCACCGGTTTCTGAAGCTACTTTCGATTTTTTCCAATCTTCTTCTAGAACTGTAATCTGTAAGCAATAATTTCGTTTGACTTTATCAAAATACAACAAACAAAATATAAATAATATTTAATGAATACCAATTAAATTACAAACTTACCTTTATATAGACCAAAAAACCGTCATAAATGGCATCCAACACGTGAGGAAGAAAACTTGACATTGATGACATAGAAATTCTATAGAACTTTTGAAGACTTCTTAGACCATTTCCAATAGCCAGATAATCAAGTGTCACCTGTAATTTCATACTTGCTAGAATTGCTTCCCTCATAATCGTGTCTGTCTTCTGATTTCTGTCACTGATTTTTTCTAATAAAAAATTGAAAATTTCTGTAGTGATTTGCATCACTTTTTGATATTCCTTTGGGTCCTCTAAAGTCAGTTCCTGCATGAGTAAATTTGATCCTGCAACTGATTTTCTACGTGCAATCCACTTTCTCACCCATAGCCGTTTTGATTTTTCTAGTTTATGGATTTCTTTCATCAATTCTTCGGTTTAGATCTTGAACTGCGGATTTAAAGAGTTTCCGTAGAACCAAACTCTTGGTCATGGCTGTCTGTCTACTAGTGAATTGGCGATAAGCAAAGTCTTTGCCAGTAAGGTGTTTAGTCATCATTTACGTCTGAACGCTTAGTAAAGTAAAATGCTTAGTACTTGCGCAAGCTACTGCGCATCGTGTGAAAGCGGCATAAGGTTTTTGTTAATGCAAAGATATTTTTCCCAGTACTGATTGAATCAACAAGAAATAAGAAATTTCAGTAAAAACAAGTGCATTTTCTTTTGTATATTTTATTTTTTAAAAATCTGATTGTAAATTACATTAATATTTACTATTATCTAATATAATAACAGCTTAGTATAAATGCGATAAAAATATTACGTGCATTTGAAATATATCGTGTGTATAATTATTACTATAAAACGTGTGGAATCACGGTTATGTATTAACAAGGAATGTTGCTTTTTTTTAAACACTGCTTATGTAGGTAAGTACCTATGTAACTCTACATAAAAATGGTACCTCTAAGTAATACTCAGAACCTTAAGCGAGTTCAATACTTCAAAATGTGATTAATAACGTTCTAATTAATTTAATACTATTAAGTGAGCAAATCTTGTATATGTATACTTGGCTCCAACTATTTAAATGAAGTTTTTTATTTAGATACCTACTGTTATACGTTCCAAGTTTACCTAGATAGGTATTTTTCTTTTTGTTTAAGACACTGAGCGCAGTTCGTTCGCCCAGATATTGAGTTTTATGTTCGCAGTGCTAATAATAAATTTAAAAAAGACTTCTTTAGAGCTTGTGTATACGGTACCGCCATCGCGCCTCCGCGCCTCTATGCTGTGTACCGCATGTCTTGACTCACCTCCGCTTGACTTGCCATATCACTATGCATTTTTAGTGATACATTGCTAGCCACGAATAATTACGTGACGGCAAAATTAAAATGTGAAATTTAACTAAATAAATAAAGTAGTGTTTGCATACTGTTTATAAAGAAGTTGTCTAAATCAAAGTAAGAAGTCAAATAGACACGAGTGCGTTTATCCTATTTTGACGCAAAGTGAACAAGATGGTGGATTCCATACACTTTATGAAGATCGACGAAAAGATTAGTGTAAGTTTTATGATTATTATTCGAATTTATACCAAAACCTTGGACAAATGATTAGATAAATACCTATTATATGCGAACACTAACTTCTTTTTATAGTTAAACTAAACATGTTCATTATTCCTAAACGTATAATGTTTCGTGGATAGCAATGTATTAAGAAATAGGTACAGTGATATGGCAATCATGCGGCGGAAAGCGGTGGCTGCGTGGTGGCTGCACCATCCACATGAGCCCTTACGATAATTCTACATATTATATGATAAAAAATATTTTTGATCACTCATAAAAAATACGCGAGATGGACGGATGATGCGACGTGTCTAATAACCGCATGAGCGTATATACATATATAGGGGGACAGGTATACCCACCACAGAAATGTTGGGATACCAACCCAAAATTGGGCAATCGATTCAATTGATCATCACTTTCCAGGATGCAGGCACAAGAAGGATTAAGCCAGAAATAGTGTGAGTAAATGTAGATGTAATTCTTATAAAAAGGTGTTGTCCACACGGGAGCTGGCGCCCAATCATTTTTTCTATTTAATCTGAGCAACTTTAGAAATAAACTTATATGAGGCTGATTCTTGGCCATGCATTCTAGAAAATAACCCTAAATACGCCAATTAATATCCACACCATTTACATCAATTATCAGTCGCGTTTATTAGTAAAAGTATACCTATATTATATTAAAAGTGATGTAAATAATCACAGTTTAGAATTCATTGACGTTAGATTATACAATGCATCAATTGTAGCAATAACCTTCGTTCTGGTAACACCACTCTGGCTCGAGCGATTCAGCTTGGATGCCCATACGCACGAAACGTTCTCTGTAAAATAATATATCGATTAAACCTAATATATATCTAGGTTAGGGTTGCCAACTTTATTTCGATAAACCATGTCGTGAAATATACTACATATATACTTTTGCATAAAACTCAAGTATACGAAAATACTTTATTTCCATTTTTTACTACGATACATTATTATTTTCAAAAAAAGTTGGTATATCTAATCTAGGTATACATGAAATGAAAAAAAAAATCGAAATGTTAATCTGTAACTTTGAATAAAGTCTTTTTTTAAACTCATAATTATGGTAATGGTATTATGGTAATTATGACTCATATTTACAAGCTACAAAAACAAAAAAACGCATTTTAACTTTTGTCTGTTTGTTAGTTCAAGCAAATCTCCGAAACTGCTCAACTGATTTGACTAGATTTTCATTCTCAGATTAATTTTCAAAGATTAATCTAGCTTACAATACATAGTAGGTACCTATAATTACGCTGTTCCATATGGCCTAAGTAGTAATGATAAAATTACAATTTCAATAAGTAAAACTACAATTATAAAATACTTTGAATTTCGAGCAAGAATTATTTATAAAAACAACCTATTTTTATCGAGTTATAGATTAAGTCTTTGACTACAATTACATCTAATGTATATAAGTGACAATTTGGGCAAAAGTACCACGGTAAATCCAGTGGAGGGATTGGCTCTCAAGTGCAGCTGCTGGAACACACCTGTAGGTGCTTAGCCACAGATTTTCAACTTGAGAGTGGTAGCTAGCCAGGCGAACCTTAGAAAATACCCTACCCCCATTCTATGGTTTCATCACGATGATTTCCTTCACCGAATGACCAGGCTCATTGCATGGATTCGAACTCACGTCAACTGATGCGGTATCGATACACGACACTACTGAGCCATCATTACTATCCTTTCCATTCCCGGCTATACATATATTACACTGCATGTATGCGGCTATAATAGGCAACCGGACTACTTTTCAAAAAGTACCACCTAATTATTAATCATTATAGTTGTAAATAGCTAAGAAAAATATATATCACATAAATAAGGCATTATAATTACTTAAAATAACGTCTCAACGTATACATTTTTAAATTGGTGCGTAAACGATATCGCGGAGCGCGTGACGTCATACGTAGGGTCAGAAATAAATAAACGAAGAAATTATAAGGATACAACAGATGTCAGCGTACATACGTATGACGTCATGCGCTGTTATTGGTGTTTCGTTTGACATGAAGCACAGCAGAAAATATTTGATATTATTTATTTTAAAAAGAAAACCAAAAAAATTGATTGACGGTGATATTAGGATGATTATTTTCAACTGAATTGTTTTTTTGTGATTACTATCCGGTTCCCTATTATGTATCTAAGACAATCGATATAGACCTGATGTTCAGCATTCTCTGCTCGGCGTCGCGCCATGTCGTTGCTGGCTCCGACCACATCCTCTCGGCGAAGGCGGCTGCTCTCGGCCACAGCCGTGCGTCTAATGTGGCTGAGTCCGCTTGTTCCGACCACAAGGCCACTTCGCCACCTTTACCAAATTATAATTAATATTCAGTACTCATGCACTTAATAACTACGATGTTATAATGTGTGTCAGCTTGACAGTTCCGGAACAAACAATCTTCTTGTTATTATTTCTATATCTCTCTTCGTCTTATTTAATTTATTGAGTGCGTAACGTACATGTATTTAGTGATGCACAATTATTCAAGCCCCCCCCCCTCCCCCTAACAATTTGGTTTAGTACTCACCAAGTATTTGGTCCTTGTAACTAAGCGCCATGACCGCTGGACTGTTATCATACACTTTTTGCCAGCCAATGTAAGGGGAACACCAATTGTTGCCTAAAATAAAAATAAATTACAAAACATATACCTACCCACTTAGGGCCGCTTTTTCAATGAACAGACAATTTTATTATAATACGGATAATTTTTAAATTTTGATAGCTCATCTATAGAACATCCGACAAAGCATCTAAAATTATTCCTCAAATAAAAACTTATATAGAAATATTATTAAATTAATTATGTACGCAAGTGCGGATTTAGAGTTTTAGTGTGTGTGGGTGAAAAGGGTTTGGGAAAGTTTATAACTTGAAATTGAATAATTTATAAAAATTAAATACAATTTTCTATGATAACCGAAAATTATATTTATTTTGGGGGGTCATGATTCCTACGAATCCCCATTTGATCCGTGCCTGTACCCAGTTATAAGTGGTAGACCTTTGCAAGTTTCAACTGCGCGGGAGCACCACCGCTATAACTACTTCTGCTTCCGACAATTTTGAGTTTGGTTATAAACAGCTATTGGCCACTTAACATCAGGTGGATTGTAAGCCTGTTAGTTTGTTCTTAAACTGAAAAAAAATTAGATACGCACCAGCACCGACCCACGCACCAAAACCGCAGTCAAAGTATAGAGCGTCGTAATTGGAGATGATCAAACGGTAGCCCTTTTCCAACAGCCCTTGTATCTGCGGATCGCTTCCAGTGGTCCAAACCTTCAAGCATTTGAAGTGTTTTTGTTATTAAATATCGCATAACACAGACAAGCCTTGTGCACAAGTTTTGTAGGCGGCATTTAACGCGTCACAATTATTCATATTCCTGAGTTAACTACATGAGGTCCTAGCTCTTTTTTGTGTACGATAATAAAATAAACTCTTTAGAAGGAACAAAATATTATATAACCTATATCACTCCCACAGTAAAGACGAATCTAACGACACCTCGAGTGCTACAATCCAAGTAGCCGTTTAGGCTACAGAGCGTGCCAAAGAAATAGACATACATACCCTCGAAAAACATAACCCTCCTTTTTCGCAGTTGGGTAAAAAGTAAGCAATGTATAGAGACAACACTAAAAAAAGCTGTGCGGCCGGGGGAAACCCGTCACGAATGAAGTTACTAAAAAATAAAATAAGAAAAATAGGTAGTCTAATTCATAAATAACACATCGATTTAAGTTTTATGCATATGTACCATATAAAATAACTGATAAACCATTGAATTGCTGAACACGTGCCTATTTTGCGAGACCACCCGAGAGGCCCCGCTCGAAGTGCAACGTTTTGCAATTTGTTGGCTGCCTGAGGAAAGATTATACAGCCGGCCGCACACAACGCTCGCACTCACTCACACACACTTGTTTGTAATAAAAACTGACAGCGAGGGGGAAAGTCACTCTGATGCATAGGTAACTCGTGCATAACGCTTTTTTTCTTACGTGATAATTTCTTCAAGTCAACTCCGTGTTGAGGAACTTCGTAATCCACCCGAGAGGTCACTTTAATGACGTCAACTAAGTTAATTCTCCACTATGCAAGTTGGCTTTAAGTATACCAATCAATTGACGCATTGATGCGATCACTAGATTGTAGAAACAATAGACGTGTGTAGACGTCATTTTATTTTATGAATCATAAAGTTCGCATCTTATTTACTTACCTGGATAATATAGTCGTCCTTGTTCAGAAACTTCTCAACGTGGGTGTAGTCTGTTAAAGTACTTGTCCACATGACGAGAGGCAACTTCTTTCCGAAAGCCTGAAAGAGGATTGTGTTATGTATTTAGGTCTACGAATCTAGGTCTAAAAAAGCCACAAGTTGCCAATTCTTAGAGCATCTTTTACCTAAAAAACCATAAAATAATAATTTAATAAGCCCCCGACATAAGTAACCCATTCATTGAGACCATTTCAATGAGCCCAAATCCGAAACCTGCTGTAAGTTGGTGAGGAGTTAGGTATCCTACATATTCCATATGAAACTGCAGCATCAGGTCAAGATTTTACTAATATCATTAAAGTAACAGAACAGAATACCAAATCTGAACTCAATCAGACCCGAGGACGATACTTACTACATCTATTTATCAAATAAAAACCAGCTGATAATCTTCAAACGGCTGAACAGATTCTCTGGAATCGAAGCTAAGAACACTCTCGATTAATTTACCTTACAAACAAAAAAACTAGATCGAAGTCTTCTAGGATCTCGAAATAATCTAGAATTTCCCCCTCACCTTGTATGCTTTATCCTGAGCTTTAATCTGGAAATAGTTCCAGAGTTTGAGGAAGCTCGTCTTGTCGAGGTCCCACCTGTTCTGCACCATGAACTGCTGGATCTCTTCCGAAGAGTTCCAGCAGCGCTCGCTCACCTCGTCGCCGCCCATGTGGAACATATCCGTTGTTGTGAATGCCTCTGCAAATGAACAACAAAATTGTTTTACCAATAACATGACTGCACTGATACAATTATAAGGTATTGTTCCAGAACAGTGATGGCTGTAGAGACGAGAACTTATCGATAGTCACTATTGCGATGCAGGCTAGGACCCTCTTTACCCAGGGGTTAAAGGGGTGCGAGGAACCCGGGCGCAGAGTCCTAGCGGTCGCAAGCTGACAGCCATAAGTCTTGATAGGTATTTACTAGCCTACTACGATTATACTGAGTAACACATTAGTCCACGAAAGCAGCTCGCAGCACTGCATATTCAAGGTCAACCATGGGTCCAAGACTCAAGATAAATTGGCAAACATGACCATTATAAGTAGGTATAGAATGAAAAGATAATGATAAAGTATCATTATTCAAAAATATTCCAACTCAAAAGCCCGATAAATTGTGATTGTAGATGTATGAATGTATATCAGTATTTTAGGAAAATAATGTAATGAATCCTTAAAAATTACATTGCGTTTTTTGGGTTAAAACAGCAAAGGGGGGGGGGTGGTTACCGATGATAATTTTCGTACTCCGTCGCCGAATATGTTTAAGAGGGCCCTGATGCCGGCCAGCATATAATTCGCCTGATCTATGGGCAAACTGAAGTATCAGCCCCGGACGCTAAATTCATATCCTTGAATAAAAACTTGTTTCACTAAAGCATCTAGCATGCAAGGTGCTTCGTACTATCGATTGTTCATTAGATTTTGGAATGCACTCTGAGTTAAATTTGGAAGGCATCCTAAGTATAACTATAGTTGATTTCAGGACGTATCATAATTTGAACGCAACCTCTGTTGATTTTCTAAATTAATATTTGAACGCATTCTAAGCTGATTTTGAAACATATCCTAAGTTGATTTTGGTACGCGCCCTAAATTGATTTTTAAATGTAACCATTTCAGAATGGCAGTAATAATCTTAAATAAATTGGTTGTCAAAGTAGAAAAAAGAATAAGAATACATAACTATGCATCTGTAAATCAAACAATCCATACATACCAGCCATTCCCTCGTAAATGTCGAATAAGTGATCGTAAAGCTCCTCCTTCGTGGGATTCAATTGACCGCAGGGTGGCTCTACGCAATATTTTGCCCATGGTTCAGCCTAGAAATTAAAAAATATTATAAACAATAAGGACATTAAATAACACCTAACATTATGTTCAAAAATTGAAAGGAAACGCCATGTATAATGAAATATTTTAATTTGTTTATGACTATGAGACTTCATGTAAGCAATGTAATAAATTGTACCTTGAAGCACGACAGTGAGCCCTGTGTCTTGCCAGCCTTCACCGACGTGGGCAGGCGCATCGAACTCTGGCAACACTCGAATACCTCTTACAAGACCGTATTCCACGACCTCCTGGATCGCTTGCTTTGTGTACACCTGGGAATATTAATGATTTTTTTTATATATACATTATTTTTAAATATCCCCAAAAATACCTACTGATCGAAGTTGATAATTTCAACGATAACTACACTAAATACATACGTTGTATTTTCTATCCGTTATTGGTAATGTATTTATTTAAGTGGATATTTGGACAGCGACAACTGCCGATGGACTGACGATCTATCGGTGGTCGCCGTTGTGTTTAGATTGACGGATGGATGTGGATGGATTGATTAATTGTGGTATTGGTTGTGGACAGTGGTAGCGTGTACGAACACCGCGTTTTTGATGTGGGTTCGAATCCCTGCAATGAGCTTAATGAAACCATAGCATGGTGGTAGGATAATTTCTAATGCCCGTCTGAGTAGCTACAACCCTCAAGGTGAAAATCTTTGGCAAGCATTCATGGGTGTGTTCCGGCAGCTGCAATTGAGAGCCAATTCCCACACTAGGGTTAGCGTGTACCATATTATACTGGGTATTAGGAGACCGCTCCCGAAAACGAAGACAGACGATAATACTAATTTAATTAATTTCATGTATATAATCAAACATAAAGATTAAATAGTTTTTATAATTGTGTACGTGAATATCCAAGTAGGTTAATTTAATATTGTAATATCATTTTTGTAGTAACGAACTTCTTGTTACGTCAGGGTACCATTGATCGTCCAATTGTATTAAAAATGACAGCTATAACTTCTAAATTCCATAAAAAGACTAGTCAGTTTTATGTTTCATTGATGGTTTTTTTTAGTAAAGTAATGAATTTTAATTTTTTTTTAATTATCGTTTCATTTGGCTGTACTAACATGATGGAGGGTGAATAAAACTAATAAAACGTTTTAAAAATATGATTTTTTTTTCATCAGGATCGATTTTTTTTCTGACCCATTATCAAAGGTGTCATTAGTACTATCGTCTGTCTTCGTTTTCGGGAGCGGTCTCCTAATACCCAGTATAATCCCATCTTGGGTCTCATTTAGGGTTGCCAATCCTATTATACAATATATTAGTCGCCTGACTACTATATTTCTGAAAAAATAAATAGTAGGCAAAATTACTATATTTTTAGGCCACAGGCTTATCGAACAAGACTTGGTATGTCATTGTCAATTTGATTATCAGTCATTGTCTATCTATCAAGCATTACAAAATATTCCTATAAAAAATAAAATATTTATTTGAAACCTACTATAGGTATTTTTTTCCATTTACTATATTTATTCGGGTATTAGCAACGAAAATACTATATTTCATACAACAAAAGTTGGCAGCCCTAGTGTCATCGTTACCTAAAACGAAAAGTATTAAAAAAGAGTGATTTTGCCTAGCTAAAAGTAGGTATTTAAAAAAAAAACAGATTTTTACTGAGCTTTTGGCTTTCAACTATTTATTTTTTGTAGTGTAATAAATTTTTATTTGGACCTGTTGATATACAAATACGCAATAACTTTTCATATTCTAGCTTACCTTACTTGGTGAATAGGCTCCATACTTGGCTAAGTTCGGTCTCTTATCCAGCACCAATGGGAAGCTCTGACTGTCGGTGATGTGCCAATGGAAAGTGTTTAGTTTCACCAAGGCCATCGCCTCTGTCGCCGTAAATAAAAAAGCATAATATTTAAAAAAAAAACATTTCCCAATACTCGAATTTCAGTTAACTCATGGTCAAATTTAGATTATTTACAGGAATGCAAAAAAAGTGATATAAAACAAATAATCATGGATATTTGTGACAAATATCCCTATTATTTGTGATTATTGGTTAATTTTAAATTGCAAACATGGTATAAACAAAAGATCAAAATACAAAAATTAACCGAATGGAGAAAAAAAAATTACAGGAAAGAAACATTTTTGTAAATTCTTAATATTTTAAACATACATATTTTTACGCGTGCAAGTGCAATGAAATCAGAGTTATATTTATTACCCAGAGTGGCCTTTAAAGATTCGACGCTGTAATAATTCCTCGCGGTGTCAAGTAGTATGCCTCTATACGTGTATACTGGATTATCGCTAATAGTGACATCACGAACCATCTGTAAAAAGAAATAGCTTTTTATAAGCATTCAGATTTCTTCTCAAAGTATGAAAGCCATATAACTAAAAGTTCGTTAAGTATGAAGGTGGATGGATATTATAGGAGTAGAGAAAGACCATAGAAGGTATTATGTATGGATTATGTGAATAATGATATGCGTATAAAAGGTGTGAATTCTGAGATGATATTTAAATAGAGTATAGTGGCAGAAGAAAACATGTTGTGCCTATCCTACTAGAAGATTTCCTAACACCATTATCTTTCACCCGTCAACCGATAAATCAATTCGATTGTTTAAAATGTCTAAAATTCGTTAGTTTATTCCAACGCATGAACCTAAAGGCATCGGATAAAAAATTAAAACGGTCTTAACACTCTTAACCATACCGCCTACTTATAATAAAACAGTAAAGAATTGAAATATGTATATTAAAGTTGTTAGAGAAAAAACACTACGGAAGCTCTTAGAATATTGGACAATCTTAAATTAGTGATAGTTGATTGTGCCCATCGCACAAAAGTCAGGTATGTGCACCGGAGTCGGACCCGCGACCTCCCAACTCAATAGTAGGGCTTACTACCAATTCGCCACGATGCGTGAGGAATGTAACATTTTTTTTCAATCCGTAAATGCAAACATTTACGTCAACTTTGCTTGGTATGCGCAATACACGTGGTAAATAATTATGTAAATAATAATATATCCTAAGCATATTGATTCTCGAAAACTGTTGTATCAACTTACCACCATATGGTTCCGTATATCGTCATATATCACCAGTTGCGATAAAGTCTCGAGACCATGCCGAGCACCGAAGAAATTTGGAGCTGTGATAGTAACGTTCACTCTCTCGCGGTCGTTGCGCGCAGTCGATACCTTCAGGACATAGCTCTCGTCCATACCCAAAGAAAATTCTGGAAATTAATAATAATTATATTATCTAAATAAAAAATATTCTGTTCATTGGTTTTCACTTGAAAACGGATGGACTAATCTGGGATTTTTTTTTTTCTAAAATGTTTGATATAGTCCGAAAATTTCTTTCATATTTCGGAAAAACTGAACGTCATTTTTTCTATCGTTATGTCGATTTATTGATTATTGGGAAGGGCGTCTACCGAGCCAGCTAGTTATTCGGTCGCCCATTGATCGAAATTCGACTATTTCTGCACTCCTTCTCCATATAAACTTTAACCATGCCAAATCTCACAGACTTCCGTGTACGCAATACGCTTAAAAAGGTGTTCGAAGTTTTCTACTCACGTATTAATATTATGATTATAAAAGTCAAGAAATTATTGTGTGATAATTTATTAATTATAATTCATTGCAGTTTGGTACAAAAACATAGCCGTAGTGGTTAGGGTTGCGGGGGACGCCACTGTTAACGTAGAGTAATCGAGTAATATAATTCTACTAGAGAGTAAACGAGATAAATGAACTAAGATGTCTACATATTACCATTTATAATAAAGTAACTGTTCCCTGTGGTTGCGCTCGCATGGACTACGGGATACCGTCAATCGAGCGCATGCGCGAATCGTGCTACGTACGCACCCGGATATTTTAATGCTTATTGTAGGTAATCCTTAGAAAATAAACATATACTCTCGCTGACTTTTTTGTAGGTCTTTTTAAGATATACAATTGTGTGCTACATTAATTTTATATATCTCTTATGGTTTACTTCGCGTAAGTGATTTGCGCCCGAATTGATTCACCATTATCAATTTATTATATTTGCGCGGAACCCTATAAAATAAAAGTAGCCTAACTTAATAATCCTTATAACATCAGATATCTGCCAGTGAAAGTCCCGTCATAATCAGTCCAACCGTTTCGGTGATTACTCGGAACAAACAAACAGACAGAAAACATTTTTTTTTATTGGTATTTTACTATTTCGTATATTATACTTTCATATAAGTAACTACATATAGTAAGAAACTATTATTTTGGCATTACAAAGAGACATTTCAGTTTTATTATTTGTAAGTATCTATATGTAACGTAACCTAAACACAATTTATAGATGATACAAATGTCCATACGTGTATAAATGCATCCTAAATGTACTTCCACGCCGTAAACTACAATCATAAGGCAAAAATTTGAAATGCTGTCGAAATGGTTTCTGTCCATGATTCTAAATCTTTCTCTTTACTCTTTTATTATATGTATAAAAGATATTCCGTTCGAGTTTAAAGGTACAATGTTGTCCCCTAAAGAATCATAATGTGTACAAGTAATTAAATAAACAGGTGCAGCAGGCTTTGGAGAACAAAATTCTAAGTTTGAATTATTAATATTAATAATCGACATTTGTAACTTATAAGCCTATAATGTCAATAATAAGTTAACTATCGCATAGACAGAGCAAAAAATAAAAATAATAAATTGAGATACTTAAGTAATCGAATTCAATCTTGACCTATAAAAACTAAATCAGAAAGTTCACATCAAAGGCGCGTCAAAAAGGTTACCGTACTTTTATATAGCTAATTCAATATATATAGCTAATTCAATTTACGTTTTGGTCTAAGTTTGCTTGCTTTAAATTTCATTGTAGTAAACCCTACTATTGAGCCGAGAGGTCGCGGGTTCGATCTCCGCCCATGACTGACTTTTATGTGATGAGCATAATTCTCAGTTGTGTGTCTGGGTGTTTAATATCAATTTATATATATGTATGTATATCAGCTGTTTAGTTACCATATTACAAGCTTTGCTTAGTTTGGAATTAAATGGCCGAGTGTGAAATTGTGTCCTCATATAAATTATTCATATATGTATTTTAATTTTTAACACAGAAATGTACGTAATTCAGTATTATACAATATGATATGGTTTTTGAACATTTCGTGACTTTCTAGGTATCTATAATATCTAGGTTCCCGCCTGGCTAGCTACAACCCTCAAGTTGAAAATCTGTCGACAAGCACCCATTATAGATGTGTTTCGGCAGCTGTACTTAATAACTAATCCTCCCACTAGGCTTAGCGTGTTAGCATCTTGGACCACATCGTAACTTAACAACAGGTGAGATAATGGCCTATTAGAACCTATGAACGATAAAAAAATCTACCCTAATTATAAAGGACAAATATTGGTTTTTTATTTGTTTGAAAGGGCTAATCTCGGGAAGTACCAGTCGGATTATAAATGTTTTTTGGATTATATAGCCTTATTTATTAAGGAAGGTTATAGGCTAACGCTAAGACCCTAAGAAACGGATCATTAACCATGAATGTCAAGCAATCTGGTAACCTGTAGAAAAGTATAACAAGTACGAACAATGGCGTCACTGTGGAGTTATAGGACAAATAAAATTTAATACGTCTGTAACCGTTCAAATATGCATTTTGAGTTGCTACAAAAACTCTATAAATAGTTCTAACAAGGGAGCTACCATTTTGTTACAAGATTAGAAAATAATACAAAAGCTTAAAAACATTGACACTGGCAAATGCTTCTGCGACGCCATGCAAAACAACAAGAAAAATAACCCATAATATGTGTTCAGATAATAATCCGGTACATATATGGCATGAACACAAACATAAACTTTTGGCATGGTTAAAGTTTATATGGAGGAGTGCAGAAAGCTAAAATTTATCTATAATATCTGTTACTAATATATTAAATTATATAAACTAATACTGCGAATTCTAACACGAAAAGGGCCATTGAACTTAGACCCCCCAAAATATTGACATTGTCACTCAATGAAAAGTGACAGCAAGTGATATAATATTCATTGTTTAGGTTCATACTGCAAATGTGAAACAGTAAATAGTCTATGATTAAAAAGTCGCTGATCGAATTTTGATCATTGGAGGCGACCGCCAGTGTATTATATAGACAGATAATATTACCTTCACACGAGTATAAAGACCTCGATTACAGTCAACTCACATCTGTCGGCTTGTTATGTGATGTAAATATATACAACACTGAATAAGAGATAACGTTTGTCATAAATCATCATTATTGAACGAACACATTCACAATGGAAATATTGCCATTGCCCAATGAATAGAATCTTCGCCCGTATATATTTTATACTCGTTGCTCTTCAGGCGTGTTTAGTAGAAGATAAAATTGAGAGGTAAGTACGCATCACGATACCTCATCATGTCTTTTTTAGCCTTTAAAAGTCATCAATGATAATAATGTGAATTCATTATACTGACTTTTCTAAATTACTTATGTAGAAATAATTTAACGCGACAAAACAGAGTCACTATGTAAAGTTTTTCATCCCCCGGTTACTTGGTTACCTACTTGTAATTTCGTTATTTAATGTAATATTCACGAAACTCAAGTGTACAAAAGTGACTAATTTTGCTATTTGAGTGACCTTCAAAAACACATCGTCGGTTTTTCAAAGTCTTCTATGAAAGGAAAAGAAACAATCTTCATTAATTAACAAAGCTTGATTTTTAAAATAAAAAAAGTAAGTCTTCCAATGTTTTTTTTAATTAATTATGTTTAGATAATTTTATTTATAACTTACCTTTAACATCAGGATTCTCATTGACCAGATAAATTGTTACAGCTTTTCCTGATGAACTCGGCGTCAACCCTCTGGGTATTGACCGTGAGGTCAAAGTTTTGAACCTCTGAAAATGGATACAAAAAATCTTAAGTTACTTAATTTGCATACCTATATGTTTTTACCGACTCCAACAAAAGACGTGAGGCTACTCAATTCGAATGTATATTTTTTTATGGATCTTCAGCCATAACTTCTTGGTTTATGAACCGATTTCGATGATTATTTTTTTGTTGGATAGGCGATACCTCAAGGGTGGTCCTATTTTAATTTCATTCGCATTGGACCGTCCACTTCGGAGATACACCAGGGAACTCTTAAAAATCATTGTCTTGTATATTTTCCAAGTTTATCTAGACAGGTGTTTGTTTTAAGAATGAGCAAAGCTCGCTTGCTTATTGTACATATATTTGCTATATAAATAATAAGATATACAAAATAACGTTGCTTTTAAAAATCAAATTAAACGAAATATTTTTCTCGCGAAAACCGTACCTAGGCTAATATATTATTACAAAAGTTTTATCTAATCAAAAATGATGTGGGCGCATCGCATTGCACTCAGTACAGAAACGACACGATTCAAAACGGAAAAACCCAATCTGTGAATGTAATTCGCACCTGTGAATGGATTAAACTTCAACAACTACAAGTTTTTTTTAATTCTCTATTATGCGCTTACATATGTAGAGGAGGGCAGGGTATGTACTCAGTGCCCAACCTTAGAAAAATCGAGTCTTGAAGAAATTTTATGTTTTTATTCTTTTCATCTTAAAAAAAATGGCCCTAGTTTGCTGATCAGCTGGCTAGCTGCCCCTAGTGAAAATTCTTAACATTCTATAGGTTCAAAATCCACCCTATCCGAATCCATCTATACAAATAAATAAAATTGAAGTGTCTGTTCGTAATATCAAAATAACAGCGTTTTACTAAATACATATAAATGTATAAACGGTACTATAACAAAAAAATAATTTGATTTTTTTTTTGTCTGTATGTCTGCTTATTCTGTTCCGTTGTTCTGACACAGTTCGACCTATTTTGATGGGGTTTTCACTGGCAGACAGCTGATATTATGAGACTCTTAAGGACTCTTAAATGGCTTACGCTGAATAAACTATAAGAAATATATCTAATTAATGTCATACATAATTGACCTACAAGACCTACAAAAAGTTTGTAAGATTTGTGATCTTCTAAGAATCACCCACAATAAGCACTTTTGTCTTTTAAATAATCGGGACCGGGAGGATTCACGGTTGCCGAATTGACGGCATTCAGTAAACAACGCGAGCGCACCCGCGGGCACAGCTAGTTCTAAATAATGGTTCTTGTAATCTCTTTAGTAATACCTAGATTTGGTTATGGCCAGTTTTATGTTGAAACCGATACAAGGACGTTCTACTGACTATTTCTAAGAACGTAAAACCACTTTTTTTGAGAATAATCTAAGCAATTATAGGTCTTATAGGAGCAATAACTTTATCTACTATCTGTAATTATTGCTTAATTAAGAGACCCGATGCTGTTGATATCATTGCAGAAGAGTATGACTTTAATTATTGTCAAATAAATGCACGTTTAATGATCTAATTAATAAGAGTTGTCCCTAAAACAATAGATGTGTCATCAGAATCGAATCACCAAGCAATATCGAAACGCTTACCTAAAACTTCTTAAAAATCATTCAGCTTCCTTGAAACTTTACTTACTGGGTCTCTAATTTTAGGTAAAGTACAAGTTTTGGGTAATAATTCCAGGTTTGTTAATGATGAATGGATACACGGAGTAGTGGAAGCACCATCACGCCTATCCCTGCCGCTGCTGTGTTCCACCAGAAGGATGAAGTTGGCAACGCACTTTTACGAGGCTATCAGAACTACAGCGGTCTTTTTGAAGTTGATTATAATAGTTATAGGATGGATGCTGTAGAACTTAGCATCAGGTGGACTTCGTGACTGCTTTCTACTTCGTTACAAATAATAAAAAGAAAACAAAGTAAATCTCACATCACCGGCTTGTCTCATCAAACTGCTGCTTCGTCCTTCCTTTGTCATTTGAATATCTATGTTGTTCAAGTTTATTTTTGAAAGGTACCCACCAAGATCTACCTCACCGGTCGGTCTCGGCCATAGCACACCTACAAATAAAATAAGAAAATATAACATTGAATAAAAATACAAAAGGTCCTTCGAGAATAATGAAAAGCTATTGTTACGACCTGTTACAACCCGATAAAAATATAGAAAGATCCTGTTCCCGAAATATCTCGAAGCAACTAGAAACTTCTCAGGACATCGAAATAATGTTCGCGTCGTAAACAACCGCGGCGCATGTTTGTGTAAACATCGCAATTTACACACACACATGTATAGGACTTGTAGCCTCGATTACGTTATCGAGAAGGCATTGAAAGTAAACATCAATGAAAGTTCGCGACGCTTCACGAAGTTTAATGCGGTCGTTTAGTGTAGGTATATAAGCGACACAGGCGCGGCGCCGAGGCAATTCAGTTTTGAATTACAAAGCGATAACAAAGAGCGATAAAAAGAAGCGAAACCACAGTGTAATAAATAACAGTTATGAGTTCGTGTAATTTGTAACTGTGTGGAATTCAAATAAATCTTCTTCACGTCAATCATCGGCATTTTTAATACCCACGGGTGTAACACTATAAATTATTTTTCTTATGCAAGATTCATACAATGTTTCTATTTCATATTTCATTCAGCAAATTATGGTCCGTGTTTAGGCAAACATACTGTAGGGTGCCCCCTTGCAAGATGGAGTGACGTCCTGCGCAGGGTGGCTGGAATTGAATAGATGCGGAGGACCAAAAATCTTATCCAGTGGCGATCCTTGGAGTAGACCTTTGTCCAGCCGTGGACAAATATAAGCTGATAATGAAAGTATAGTCAAAGAGCAAAGAACATCGGTACGACGTGGTTATGCTGATTTGTGAATCGGCGTTCGACATTCAGTACCGCGAATGTGAAAATATTACAATTTTTTTCTTTTGAAATACATAATATACATTCAAATAGGCTAATGTGTATTTCAAATAAGACCAAAAAGCTACCTAAAATTGAGAAAATACGTTAAGAGTATTACCGTGAACGTATCTAACACCATCTCGCTGTCGCATTACCGGTAATGTGCATTATTATAAAATATATAAACTTGAGTTAAACATTTAGGGCATTGGCAATAAAAATTAGTAGTATTAATGCTCAATAACAGTTATTTAGCAAATAGTAAAGCATGCAATATAATCAAATCAGTATTTTGTGTCTCTTGTAAAGTGACCCTATTTTACATTCGCGGTACTGAATACCGAACGACAATATGCCATGGAAAAGCTAGTGCGTGATTACTCAAATCGTAATTGTTACGTTCTCTATAAATTCATAGAAAAATATCGAATAGTGTACAAAAGCATTCTCTCTATAGTTGCCTGGCTAGCTCAAATTGAAAATCAGCCGCCAATCACCAATAGGTGTGTTCCGGCAACTGCACTTGAGACTTGTAATTTCGTCTTTCTCTAGCTTAGTGTGTTACCTTATTGGACCGTATCGTCACTAAAAAAAATAAAAAGGAATTGTGGCAAATAAAGTAGCCAGAAAAATTGTTGAGATTAAGGTGCGCTACATGTTTGGATGATAAACCGGCCAAAAACCAGTGCAACGTATATCATTCATATTTGATGTCGTTTATGACCGATAATGTGGTTTTTAACAGTTATTTTTTTTATTATATTCCCGGATACACAAAATACTTTATTTGCTCATATTAAGGAAAAAACTGTCGTGTAGGTACCTAACCACTTATGTTCAAACTAATGCAAACAAGACGAATGCACACGTTGAGGAATTTATTGTCACTTAACACATTCAAAATTAAAATCAAAAAGATTCGCCAACACGCAACATTTACATTCAATAACGGATCGCGAATCGATCGTAAAAAGCATAATATTATTTGTATTAAACTGAACGACAGACGAATTAACATAACCCGTCGGGTCAAAAACCTTCGTCAGATGCCTAAGAAGTATTTGCGAATATACGAACAACATTCATTTAACAAGTTCTGAAGACGTCATTTGAATAAGCGTATGCAAAACGGAAAAAAAATAACACGAAATTGATTGCGGTTAAATCAGCCAAAACAAACTATGTTAATTAACTGGAGACATTTTCAATAATGATTACAAAACCAGTGTCATCAAAAATTGAAGGGCATTAATAATATCTACCTACCAAACCTACTAAAGATACAATATAAATTATTAAAAAGGAATAACAAAAACCGACTAAAACAAAAAACACTTGAGAAAAAATAATTTTTGCTTTTTATTTGATTCCCAGACGTCGTTCTTAAATTCTATACACTATGTCACTTCCACAACTAACTCGAATCTAACGACACCTCGTATGCTAAAATTCATCAAACCGTTTAGGCTACAGAGCGTGCCAAAGAAATAGACATACATACCCTCGAAAATTATAAGCACCGAATATAACATAACCTTCCTTTTTTTACAGTTGATTAATTAAATATTGTTTGAAGTCATAATTTTCTTTAAGCGCGCGTTACTAAAAAATATACCGAGTGAATTTTACGATACACGCGCTCATTGTAACAAAAACTCTACACTATGAAGTTGTTTGCTAAACCTTGTTTTATTGTGGTGAACATAGTCACACTCTATGTTATGTGTCAGCATAACTTCTAAAGTGCATACATAAGTATAACGCATCTACTAATTCCTATTTATTATTTAATCTAATACGAGCAAGCGATATAATTATCGAAAAAGTGTTCTAACGATTTGGATGTATTATTGTATTTACATAATGTTATACTTTACAAGTTTATCCTTTTTTCGTTTTTTCATCGAAGGACGCCGCGCATTTCGTGCAAATCTCGGTCGCCCAGGAATTTTTTTGAATGTTTCTTTTTTTGCTCTTAATTTTGTAATTAATACATACCTAAAACCGATACACCACTGGTTCATGATTATTCTCTCTTTATATTTACATTTAGTAAAGTCATAGCGATAGCAAGATGTTTTTTTATTTTTCTTATTGGATACGCTCTGTATCCTGTTTTATAAAATATACCAATAATATGTCCAAATACCTATAACGTGTGATCTGGCAGCTGTCCTAGGTAGCCTAAAAGAGCTAGACTTAGCATGCTTACCTGCTCACTATATACAACCAAGGTGAAATTATGAGCAAACGTCTTTTTTTTCTTTTTTTTTATCTTTTCTTTTTCAAAACTTTATACAAAGAAGACAACCCAACGTTGATTCATGGCTCACCCAATAAAGGTTGGCAGACGTAGTTTAAAAAGGGAGTCAACGAGTGAAACCTGTTTGACAAGGCAGCGTAAGGGGATTTTTTATATACCTGCAATATACGGTAGCAATTTTTTACTTATCAATCGACCAGGCAACGTAAAGGGTATTTTTATATACCTGCAGTATAATGTAGCAATTTTTTACTTATCAATCGAAAATAATAAAAAAAAACAAGGCAGACAAAAAACAGAATGAAAATGCACTTTCAAGGATTGAATCGTATCGAACTAGATATAGAGGAACGAGAAAGAGACAAATAGGAGGAATTATTTAGGAGAGTCCTGTAGAAGCTACAGATAATAAATATAACACAAAACAAAAAACTCTCTTGTGTTTTCAGACCAATCCTAATAATATGTTGAACTAAAGCATATTTGAAAAATAATTCATAAAACACGGTCCGAAGACAACAAGCACTGAAAGATATACTAAACACTGAACTGAACACTAAAGACAAATGAAAGGTTTTCATTTAACATTTTGTTTTAATCTTATCAATGTCTACGTTCGTGTGAACAAAACCCGAAACAAATATCTTCAACTAAACCAGAGAAACCTATGAATATTAAATTAAGTTTTTATAACACACGTTTTAGAATGTAATTGAAACAATGAATTAGTAATCCTGTTGCAAGAAACACATTCGCAACGGTATATTAATGACAAAAAACTTTTTTATGGGTGATAGAATAAATATTTACACTTTTAAAAGAACTTGATTTGCCAGATTTGCAGAAGCCAGTCGCCGATTAATCTAAACTAACGGTCGCACAATGATCGAAATTCGATCAGCGACTTTTTAATCATAGACTATTTTCAGTTTCACATTTGCAGTATGAACCTAAACAATGAATATTATATCATTTGCTGACATTTTTCATTGAGTGACAATGTGAATATGTTGTGGGGTCTAAATTCAATGACACTGGTCGTGTTAAAATTCGCAGTAATAATTTTGTTAATTTAATATATTAGTAACAGATATTATAGATAAATTTTAGCTTTCTGCAGTCCTTCTCCTTATAAACTTTAACCATGCCAAATCTCACAGAATTCCGTGCATGCAATACGCTTAAAAAGGAGTCCGAAATTTTCTTAATCATAATGATACTCAACTCACTGTGAGTCGTTTAAAGATATTTTCATTTGATATGTTTATTAACAGTGATTTAGGTTTTTTGTAGTAACATGGCTAAAGTGACATAACTGTTCCTGGTGTCAAGCACAGTACAATCTAAAAATGGTGGAAACCAGAGAGATCAACAATTCATCACCATTCCCCGCTGTCACCCCAACCTGCGTAAATAGAAATTGAGTATACTCTGGCTGATCCCGAAACGCGACATTCAAAAGCGAGTCACTTTGACGGACTCTTCACCACATGCATGCTGGTCGCGACCCAGTCGGGCAAAACAGCCCTACGCTAAAGCTATTCATTACCTTAATCGTTACTCAGCAGAGTGAATCAAATACAGCTGAACTGGACTTGGGTATCTCACTCCTATAAAAGTTATTCGAAACCCCTTAAACCCTATTAAATTTGATAACCTGAGCTTATAGCATATTTCTCTAAAGTAGCAAGTTCTATTGACATCAACCTCTAGATTTTGCAAGAAAATAGTTCTCTAAGTATGAATAATGTATAATACAAGGACCATTTATTTATTTTTTTGAGGAAGACCTGCGCATACACCATTCTGTGGACCTAAAAATTCTGAATACAATGGTATGTACAATATATATACATAATTAATTTTCGTAAAAATGTCCTTTACGCTAATTGTTACTTCCAGTGTATCTAACAATAAAAATAACGTGTAAAAAATACAATAGACAAGTAGGTACCTACTTTCGAATCTGTAAAGGTTAGCGCGCGTCGACATTCTAAAACCAGTCTACAAAGCTAAACGGATAGAGTCGACCGATATCATTGAATGTTACGTGAATTTAATAACTTAATAGTTCATATAGCACCGTGAGACAACAACGTACCATTAGAAGCGGTAGTTATATTAGACAGAATAGAAAGCAAGAAAAACATTTTTTTTAAATAGTCTTTACTAGCGACTCGCCTCATTTTCACATGGGTAAAATTTACGAAGTGGTGTATTTTACGTTTAAAAAAGCCTACTTTAGAGTTGATCGCTTTAATAGTGAATATCTGGCTCGTTAGCTCGCTAAGTTAACTAACGAGTTATTCAGTAAAGAAACGATTCATCAGCAAATTGTACAATAAACTTCAGCTTCAGGTGAAAAAAGTTATGATATAACTTTAGTGTTTTAGGGAATTCTCAAGCGCTAAACTGTTCAAGTTGAAATCCAAATTCAAGCACCAATCTATATTATTATCTATAGAAAGAAGGTAAATTGAAAATTTAATGAACCCCCGACACAAGTAACCCATTCATTGAGACCATTCCAATAAGTCACCTTTCAAACAAACAAAAAGCTATATCAAAATCGGTTTAGCCGTTTGTGAGCTACGATGTCACAGACAGACACACAGATACACACGATAAACTTATAACACTCCTCTTTCGTATTGAGGGTTAATAAAATAATAGAGGTTTACCGTTGAGGCCGCATCACGAAAAAACTACTAAATAGATTTTAGATTAAAAAAAAATTTTAATTCATTAGATACTTGGTCCCTAACTAAGAAAAAATATCACGATATCATAATAGTAATATTATAAAACTCAAGATATTATATTGTTTGTTTGTTATCACTAATCTCTGCAACTACCAGTCAGATATGAAAACTCATTTTTGTATTTTATAGCCCATTTATTGAGGAACATTAATAGGTTTTATAACTTCACACTACAACCCTAAGGAGAGAAGCAGTAACCATGAATATCAAGCAATCTGGCATATATGCTATACGGATGCGTTGACAACGTTGAATTTTAAAACGGGTAAAACCGCTGAACACTTCTTGTCTGTACTAGCAGCTGCCTTTTTAATCCGGTCCCCTTTCTAAGCTTAATGTGATCTTCTTCTTCCTATCTTGGAAACTAGTCCTCTTTAACGACGAGAATTACTGCCATCATCAAGTGAATATAGTGTCATGTCTTATAACGATTTCAGTATCCTAGCAAGATGGTACCACCATCTTTAAATTATAACCATATTTATAATCCACTTCACTTATACACAAAAAACGCCACCAATATTACATAATATAGGGTCAAAACCCTAAGTAAATGAATTAAAAATAACAACCACAACATGTCACTGCAAGATCACGTCAAAAAATCTAATGTGATCTTTACATAACATATCAAGTGCTATTATTATGTAATAACATTATAAAAAATATCACTTTTCACTTATTTTGTTACTATATCCGCACTGGATGACTTAACTATATTGTTTAAAACGTTCATTAGTTCAAACGTTCGATTAGAGTCGTTCGGGTTTTTAAGTCAGAATCACTTTATCTTGTACAAATCTGTGTCATAGGCGATCAGTATTGTAATCTAATCTCCATAAAAAAATACAACCCAGATATTTTTATCCCGGAAAACAGCTGTGCACCTAAAAGTTTTTTAAGTTTAACGTTATTGCCACAATCGCACCTGATCTTAAGTGACGATGTGACCCAAGATGGTAGCTCACTAAGTCTAATGGAAGACTGGCTCTGAAGTGCAGCTGCCGGAACACACTTATTGGTGTTTGGCACCAGATTTTCAACATGAGGGTGGTAGCTAGCCAGGCGGACATTAGAAGAAGCCCTACCACCATGCTATGGTTTCATCTCGATGTTTTCCTTCTCCAAAAGCTCAGGCTCATTGTAAGGATTCGAACCCATGTCCAACATTGCTTCGAACATCAAGCATATTGTTTGAATCGTATTAAATAAAGATTCGAACCCATGTCCAACATTGCTTCGAACATCAAGCATATTGTTTGAATCGTATTTAAATACAATGTATCTGATTTCAGAAGTCACATTTATAAAATTACAATATTTCCAAAATAAATAACAGTATTTTATCAAATTCATATGTTAATAAAACCGCTAGGCTGTATAAAATAATACTTGGATTTTGTTTATATTATCTGGGCCTACACGCGACTAATGAGATCTTTCACCTCATAGAGTCCTATGCCAGACTCAGTAGGGGGTCAAGCAAGGGGGTTACGCGATCGGAATAAAAGTTTTTATAGAAAGAGATACAGTTTTTAAACGACCATGAGGCCCTTAAGAATATTTACAGCTGATGGATTTTTTTTAAAAGTGTACCTATATTAAGTGTTCCATTTTGTTACACAATAGAACGCTTAATTTAGGTACACTTTTAAAAAAATCCGCCAGGTCTATCATGAAAACGCAACGTGGTGGTAGGGCATTTAAATAATGTGGTACCACACTAAAATTGTAGATCTATCGCCATCACATATTAAAATGTATATTAAAACAACCAAACACGATAATGTACCTACATCACACAAAAGTAAATCTGTGCTTTTTTATTGCCTGCAAGACTCTCAACAGCAGCTGGATATACACTTACAAATCCCGAAACGTGACAAACCAAAAGAGTAGTTATGATGGGTTTATCACCGGTCAGTCGGGTAAAGATACATAAGGTAAGAATACTAGCAAATCTAAATAATTCACGAAGTTAAATCGAGCTACCGCATCTGGTTAAGTATTGTAGGGCAATTCCCATTATTGTCCCCTCTAAGTACGGCCACGGCATGAAGCCCTATTTCCAACAAGGTAATCCCTAATTGACCTATTTTATTCTTAACTTTATTTATAGTTTAATCGCAAAAGGTAATCGGATAACGCGAGTTTAATCCTGACTTTTTTAGACTATCTTTAATGAAAATAATACCACAAAATCAACACATGCAAATAACAAAATACGACATGGTACATAATCTCACATAATATAAACTTTATAACCTTTTCTTTACTGTATCGTATGTTCTTGAAGGATGTTTTCTTTTCTTTTTTTTTAAATAAACCTGTACAAAAGCGTCTTTAGTTAATAGAGGTGTGTCGCCGGATAATAATCCGCACATCAAGAAATTTAACACCCGTCAATCTATTTACATCAATTAAATATTTTTTTAATCAAAATAATTGTTGTAATGACACCAAATCAAATCTTTAACAAATCTAGTGGGTACTAAAGATAATCCGAAAATATGCATCAACACTATATTATATTTTTCCTCTAATGCGCAACTAAAAAGTTAACCCATGTACTAATTTTTTTTTTCATATCAAATATACTGATTGCACATCTAATTAACCAGAGCCAAAAACGTAACACTCACACATTTATATTATTTAAATAAAAGGAATAGTATAGTTTTACCCAAGGTTTAGCCATTCAAAAGTAAATAGGTAGCGAGGAGCGATTGAAAGAGTTCTGAGCTTGTTAGATTTCTTGCGATGAGGAAAAGAAAGAGCCGAGCGAGCATAGTGAGCGTGCCGCGGCAGCGGCCTGCGAGTTCCAAAATTGCTTAGGTGTTACTTTATCCAAATTTTCTTTGATAAAGTAATTACGATAGATTTCCGCAAATTAACGCCTACATCAATAAAATATCATATGTGTAAAATAATTTGAAGCTTTCTTTTAAGAGAAATGAATTGCAAAGTTTATTCTGAGCTAGTTATTAATTATTATTAGATTTAAGCGTTCATAAAAAGGCTCCGCTTTTCAATTACTAACGTTGCGTCACAAACTCAAATTGTTGCTAAAATAATAATATTTTGAGGTAACAATTTTGCTGTGCAATCAGTATTTTTGATTAGGATTCGGATTCTTTTTATATGTACTTATAAAAAAGGAAGATTTTTTTTATTTACAGTTACATAACGCACGAGACGAGCGAGCGAAGAAATTACAGAAAGTTGCAGAAACAAATCAACCATTAAAAATTTACTTATGCTTTAGTTTACTTTAAGCTAAAGTTTTTGTAGCAAACTCTAATGAAACCAGATGTATTTGTTTGTGACCTGACACAAATTTATCTTTCGAGTAAATATATCAAGTAGATCTCAGTGATATCAAGGTATTGGAACACGGTCACATCAATGTAGAGCACTATAGATTATAGATTACAATCAAAGATACGATATTAAGTAAATCTATTTTAAAAATAAAGTCGAATAAATTTTTGCAAAAAGATATCATGATCAACGACAACAGAGTGTTTTGTAAAATAAAATTCTATTTTTAACCGATTTCATAAAAGGAAGATGTTATGTACTCAATTCGAATGTATATTTTTTATGGATGTTCAGCCATAACTTCTATGTTTATGAACCGATTTAGATTTTTCTTTGTTTATTGGAAAGGGGATACCTCAAGAGTGTAATTTTCATTGGTATTTGACTTCAACTTCGGAGATACACAAAGGAACTATACAAAATCATTGAAGGTAGTTTTCTTTTTTGTGAAAAATTGTCTTGTGTTCAAATTTTCTTGTCTCTTAATCTAAAATTATTAAGACTTTTAACAAGTTACGGTGGTATATTTAATGTACTAAAGAAATATTGAACTAATGATAGCTAATCCGAGCTGCATCCATGGGGATTTTGACAGGGAGGGCAGGCAAGGAAAAACTAAACGTAAATTATTTTATACCAAGCTTGATATTATGACTACAACAGCTGAGGGTAAGTATGCCACAGTCGAAAAACAACGGAGACCGTCCGTAACCAATTCCAACGGCAACAGTCGGCGCGTCATGACTGTCTGCTGAAACGCATCTTCACTCCTCCATGTTGAACTTTTGAGAAATAATCTTTTATTAATGCTTTATAGTCGGAAAAAATCTTTAATCCGCGTTTACACAGGCTTATAATTCGCGTACTCTCCTGCGTCAACATACAGCATTGGGACATATTTTACAGATCGGTGTAGTTTTAAACTATTAATTAGTGGTAATATAGACTTCCGTATATATTTAAAAAATTTCAATAATACGATTATTTGTCATCAGTAATAAAGTTTAAAAAATATCAATACACAAATGAAATTAAAAATTTGAACACATAAATACATTGGAACAAATAATTAGATAGGGACAAAACAAGTTACAAATAAATTACGGCAGTGGGCACTGAGAGGTTTAGCCTCGTTGAGAAGCAATTGGTTCTTAATTATTTTTTTAATAATTCAATAAATTTACCTTACAATTTATACTTATTACATTACTTTTAATATTGGCTTGTTTATGTAATAATTCAATATCATCTGTTTAAATAGATTCGGACGATTTTTCTTTTATACAGGTGGGTACAATAGGTTGTCATTACACCTGTACCTATATGCCTCATTAATTTTTTTTTTTTATAGGTGTTTTTCCTGTTCGTATCAGTAAATTCTTCGTCAAAATTAATAATTCAAACATTTTAAAGCTTGCTTCGGCGAAACATATACAAATAGTTTAAAATTAATGTGTTCGTTAAAAAAAAAGTAAAGAACTTCACTTCATTTGAAATGCCATCTTTTGATACAAATGAAACTATATTCAATGCGGCATCTATTAGGGTATTAGTTAGATTGTTTATATTTTATCATTTAAATTGGTAGCACTATCGGTTGACAGTAAAGGGATAAATTGTTAGTCGTACCATGAAACTATGGAACAATCTCCCGACCAATATGTTTCCCCCTTCTTACAACATCGGGTTCTTCAAGCGTACGTGAAGAGATATTAATTATGTACACTCGGATGACAACGACGTCCGCCGTGGACCGCCGATCTCTTGGATTACCTTTATTTTTGAATTGTAAAGTGTTTACCGATAGTATCTTGAGCTACAATGTTGTAGTTTTTATTTTTATTTATTGATTGAGGTTCATTGGTCCTATATTATGTGGCTTTGGTTATTGTGCATACGTGGTGATAAACAGGAAATATGCATTTTAGTTGCCACAAAAATTCCCTAATTAATTCTAACAAGGTAGCCACCGTCTTGTTAGACCCCACTTTGAACATTAGAAAATATTACTAAGATTTAAATAATTGACACTGGCAAGCGCTTTTGCGGCGCCATAACAAGAAGATAGTGCTGGCAATTAGCCGTGCTACTGTAAAAAAGTAGGTAGGTACATAATATGCAACAATTTGTTAAGTACGGAGTTTTTGAAAACCAACTGTAAAACATGTGAACAGCTTTTAATATATTTTACTAAATGTTACATAGCCTGTCCCTTTCTTTGAAACATTAAAATATGAAATAAAAAAAGTTTACTTACCATAATCATCGCAAAACATTTTGCAAGCTTCTACACATAGTATTGGATCTTTGCTTTCCGGATCATTCTTAGCTTTTACGCATTTCTGGTCCTTACACACCCATGACCACGGCGACACGTCTTCAGCTGTGGTCAGGCTACAAAAAAATACCCATGATATCAAGGAAGGATTAAAGAATTATTTAGTCTTCAATATACATTATTCGTGTGTACTTATGTGGTATGTACGTACGTTAAAAGTTATATTTTTTTGGATAATCACACTCGCTGTTATGCTACACAAACGTTTGTACGTGAAAGTTTGTACTTTCACGTTTCTAATAATATTAGTAGGATAATACGAATATTTAAATAAAAATTTAATGAAATACTGTTCGTTGGTAAGCGCATTAAACTTGAGAAAGGCTCGACCGATTTCATTACTTTTTGGTTAAAAATATTCGTAATATCTTATGAAAAGAAAAATTAGAAGAGATTCCCGGAATATTTTCAAATTCCGTATATTTTTATTTTTTATTTCGGTAATTTCGGATTTTTGTATGAACTCAAAACCATAACTCACAATTCGAACGATGGTTATGCGTAATTTTTATTTTGTTTCGTTCGTTAAGATATTAAAAAACGTTTTCGGGAAAAAATTCGGACCACCGCAAGTGGCGCTGTGGTAGACTTATTGACTATTAGAAAAGGCAGAAGAGCGTCTGCAGAAGCGAGCTAATAGGTAGTCGCATAAAAATAACTTTTTTTGGAGATTTTTTTTCTGGCAAGAGCCTCAGCACAATCGCATCTGATGTAGTACCTAGTGCATTTGTCCAGTAAATATTGAAACAATCCAAAAACTTGTACGTGTAATTGGAAAACTATTAAATTGTTTTTACGTAAAAATACATATATCGGACCGGAAACCGTTTAAAACCGGCAAAGCCTGTCGAAAATATCTTATATTATTAAATCGGTATCGAAAACTTCGCAAGTTAACCAACACGTAGTCTATACTGTTTATAATAACGTTAAGTATCCAACACTCTGCGCTATGTCGAAATACCACAACTCTAAACCTAGTCTGATAAATCATCAAAGAAAATAATATATATTATTTATTTCCTTATAGGTATCCAAACTTATAAAACAATACATTCAAGATTGATCGTTAGCGGCGATATAGGTAGCGCTTAGAAGTAAAAATTAAAAAAAATTGAATAGACTTACAGATTTTTAAATAGGTAATTAACAGGTAGGTAAGACCAAATTGTTTCATTATGATAGTAAAGATGAATAATTAATGTAGTGTACCCAATTTCAAAACAGCATAGTAACTAGAGATAAAGAAATTCCACACTAACTTTCCAAGTACCTAACAACTACCAGCATTTCCGCTGTGTAAAGTAATAAATTCTGTTTCACTAGTAGCACAGCTCCGTAGAGTTCTTAAATTAAATATTTTTCAATATTATCTATATACTTCTATACCAATACAATAAAGCTCAAAAAAATTCTTTTGTTTTTTTTTTATTCGATAATCTGTAGAACTGACAGTCAATTTTTTTTTTTGTATTTTGTAAGGTTACTCAAAAACATTTCTTTGAAAAAACGTGACTACCTTCCGTTTTGCAGAATGAATGTGGGTGGTATACAAATATGTTAGCAAGTAACACATAAGCGTCCAGAGATTGTGATTTATAATAATTACTCGCAGTGTTATCCTAGTTATTTACCATTATACATATAATTCATAATTAATAATTTAGTTAATCATCATATAAATTGATATTGTAAACTTATTACTACATAATCTGACTTACGATTAATTTGGTATAAAGCGGGTAGGACAATGATTAGTTTTATATAAAGCGGGTAGGACTGCGATTATTTTGATATAAAAGCGGGTACGTCAAGCCTTGAAGGATGCATTCGTGAAAGTCTGTCTGAATAAACCACGAAATATTAAACTATTGGACTATTATTCCACAAGACCCACAAGTTTTAACAATTTTAACAATTTTATTGAATACTATCTGACCCGCGCAAATTCGTCTGCGTTATATAAGAGAAAGCGGGTTAGAGAGAGCGGGACGTAGGCAGAGACAAATAACAATTGTTGTAAGCATTTACAATGCAATATAATAATTATAGTTGCCACCAGCCTGCCACACAATTCCGCTAAAATGCACCTGCGGTACTTGATTATTATTTTGCTGCGGAGTTATTATTGAAATCAAATGATGTAAAGGGTAATTAATTTCAATAAGGTTTAATACCATGTTTAGAACGGCTGAATGTCGATTCGATGTGCATGTGCGGAGTTATTCTTATAAGATATTCATTGAAATCAAATGATGTAAAGGGTAATTAATTTCAATAAGGTTTAATACCATATCAAAATTTACTCACCATTTCGTTATTATCACTGTGCTTATAATGTATATGTGAAATCTGTGAAGCCACATGTTTACCTGTAACCAAAAAAATATATACATTACAATCAGTTATCGCGTTAAAGTCATCGATATCGTTGTAATACTTAACTTACGTACTTTATTATAAGGTACTCTTTTATTTATTAAGGTAATTTTACGAATTTCACCACGTAAGTAAATTTTTATGAAGGCTGGAAAAAAATCGGACACGTAGCGAATATACTTTTTAAATAAATATTGTTTGTTTATTGTTTTCCATACTAACCTAATAATACTAGCGGTCGCCCGATTATCGAAATTCGACCAGCGACTTTTTAATCATAGACTATTTTCTGTTTGACATTTGCAGTATGAACCTAAACAATTAATATTATATCACTTGTTGTCACTTTTCATTGAGTGACAATATCAATATTATGAGGGGTCTAAGTGCAATGGCACTGGTCGTCTTAGGATTCGCAGTATTAATTTATTTTATTTAGTATATTAGTAACAGTTATTATAGATAAATTTTAGCTTTCTGCACTCCTCCATAATTATAATCTTTAACCATGCCAAATCTCAGTCTTCCGTGCACTCAATACACTTCAAAAGTGGTAGAAAGTTTTTGCTTCACGTACCTATTAAAGTATTTTTAACATTTGCACGCCACAAATAACAGAATATGATGAAATTTTTTATAAATTTAAGACATGTAAGGACCATATTGAGACCTTTAAAGATATTGTATTGTATTGCAATTCATCTGTACAGTACAGTTTAAAACAATAACGATCGAGAGATTATTGAAATCTGGAATCTGGTAAATTCTTTGTATCATAAAGGAAAACTCATACCTATTCTGGGCCACTAATCTAACCATTAAACAACCGAGAATCGAAGCCACGATGATTTACTACGAAATGTATGGCAATAGTTTTTTTTTTGCGATTTGTGACATTTTTACTACTCTAACCTCAGGTGGTCCTATAGAGTTTATTGGTCCCTATAAGAAACAGGATCATTTGGAATGAAAAAAGGTTTGTTTTTTGTGTAAATAGCCCATTTTGTTGCTGATTGTACACTTAAAAAACCGTAAAAAAAATATATCTCAGACAGTTTTCTTTATCGCTCATTGTATGGAGTTGGCTTTCTGTACTTATTTATTTTGTGGTAGAGTTCATGGTTTCATTCTAGATAAGACTAACCTATAGTTTTATATTTAAACTAGTTGTGTCCGCGCCTACGCTAGTGTGGATTACAGAATGGCATCGATCACGCACACGCGCATATCATGCTTCCCCGCTCCCAATAATTTAAAAAATGGGTTATTTTGGGTGATCCTTGGTCCCTTCTGATCCCTTACTGACTTTTTGTAGGTCCTTTTAAGATCTACAATTATGTACCTATACATACATTAATTTGATATAGGTATCGTCTTAAATCGTCGTTTTTTACCGAATTGATATTTATTTGCGCGGCATTTATTACGAATATCGGTTAAACTTTTAAAATTGGTCGAAATAAAGTTCTGGTCCTGACTCAGTGGAGATTGTTACACCCTTTTCCCCCTCTCAATATTCACGTCTGGTTGTAAGTAAATATTAGCTCGAACCACAATAAAAAAGAAACAACCAGTTATGTGAGTTTTTGCCAGGATCTCAAACTGTCATGTAGTGGTTTTTCTTTTTTATTCATAAATTATCTGATGTTTTACTCTATACTGCGTAATACAGGTGGCATTTTGCTTAAGCTTGGTTATTGTGCACAATTGAACTGGATTGGAAATACTAACATGGATCATGAATTCTGAGATGCCACAAAAACTCCCTAGAACGTTCTAACAAGGGAACCACCATCTTGTTCGAATACGGAAATCATCATAGGATAGGACACTGTATTCACTGGATAATGGCAGTAATGGTCTTGTATAAAGATAAATAGTTGTTAAGAAGAAAAAGAACCAGTTAAGTGAAAGAGGCGGAGTCTAAGAATGATAAAAATTCCCAATTGTATACTCATGGTATTGATGTAACCACATGTATTGTATTGTAAAATCGTATGCTAATATTTCGTGAGGCATACCGTCGTTGAACTTCAATATAACCGGTTCACAAAATGTCAAAGTACTTGAAAACTAATTCTTATGTACGACAAATAAAAATAACATCCTAGTATAAATAGGTACCTACCTCAAGTTCATGAGATAGACAATCATTACTTTTAGTTATATCTACATACATATTTCATGAAATATATAAAATGTGCACAAAATTATACACCCGCATTAAAGTTTGAATTCGATCATTAACAGCAGTTATTAACCTACATTAGTGTTTGCAGTCGATCCACGAAATAAGTGAAAGTAAAATACCTAGTTATTTTTAAATCATATAAATATTATCAATAAAAATTAACAATTCAAAACTTGCTATCATGATCGTCTACTACCGTGCTGTAGCTTTTTGGAAATAATATTGTATTGATAAAAAAAAAACATGAAACACTTGCTTATTTTTAACAAAAAAAAACACGAAAATCTAGAACATGCTGTAGATGACACATGAATATTATTTTAAAAAATATAACCCAATAACTTTTCTTATAGTCAAAATTTAACTATTTAATTTAATATAACTTCTCATACAGAAGTTTAATAATAATACAACAAAACATACCGATATCAAATAATGCGTGCAGACCGTATAGCGGAGATAACACTTGTGACAAGTGGACACAATATTTGTCCCGCGCCCACAGTACCTACTGGCCGCAAGGGAAACTTGTTTTTGTTCAGTTTGCAACATTTGCTAATATATAAATCCTAAAATAATATAATATTACAAACCATTCATTCCATATGTAACGCCTTGTTTATTAATCATTCGTTAACGATGTCACTAACAAATAATAAGAATAAAATTTGGAGAGTTGTGCCTTATGAATTATGTATTGTTAATATGTAATATATACGAACGCAGGTATAGTGTATACACAGGGGAGTCCTAATTTTATTCAATTTCCTAATTTAATTTGTCTTTAGACTAACTAGATTTTGACCGTGGCTTCACACCAAAAAAATACAAAGCACTAACTAATAAAGAATTATGTGGCTCTAAACGCTAATACATGAAAATTTTATTACAAAACTAGCTGTGCCCCACGGTTTCACCCGTGTTAATTTCATCTGACAAACTGCGCCAGCAACGCACCCATGTAGTCTGTCATAATTGTTTTTCCCGCAAGTACAAATTATTTTAATTTTTCATTATCTCTTAAATTATAATGTGTCCAAATAGCATAGGTACTGTAAAGAGCAAAATATAACTTCATAAAATGGTCTTTATGATGAACAAATCTTTGTCACAAAATACCTTATTGTGGCTTATGTATAAAGACAGACAATTAGGCATATGTTATCGCTGAATTTTTTTGAGATATAATAAAGGCCAATATTATTTTAGAACAATATTTTTCCGTATCATTAACGATTACGCCAGCGCACGCGGTTAAAGCAGTTCGGGAGGGCCTCGACTTCCGATTTACGTAACAAAAATCTAAATTTAAGGCTATCCGAGAGTTGTAGCCTATAATATTCCTAGATAGTCTGGCTATCATAAACAAAAAGAATTTTTCGATTTCAACTGGTAGTTCCAGATATAAGCCTGTTTAAACAAACAAACAAAAAAACTTTTCCGCTTTATTATATTAGTATAAATGATTCGACCACCGCACCACCTTTCGGTTCCTAATATATCTATAAACAATCGTCTCGATAAAACAGTTATAATATGAGGTCACTAGGTTAAGTAAGTCGTTCAGAAGTTATAGAAAATAAAACCACTAACAGACGCACACAAGATTTTTATATACATATGCACTTGTTTAAGATTTCTAGTATGAATACAAAAGTTGGATATTTAGTGAATAACATGCGTTTCAATAACTTACGTATTATTTAAATATATTAATTAAATCAATTTTTAAAGTGATAAACATTTTTAGTACCTACCGTTGTGATTTGAACCTTGATGAAACGAAAAATCGACACTAAAAAAGACAAAAGCATTCATGTATAGGATTTAGCCAGCTAGTGAATGAGATAGAATAGCTATAGTATACACGGTTAATGCAATTCCTGATTTTCAGGACCATGATTGTCGTTGAATTGCCTAACGGTGTGACGACCAGATTGGTACGCAATATTGTATACCTTTATAGTTCTAGTGGACGATATTTTTTTTTTTTTTTTGACCTGACCATACTTTTAGCCTTAGGGGCCCTGAAGCCGCTGCGGCGTTTACAGCTTCACCGAACTTGGATAGTGGACAATAGTTTAAATCCCACTGATATAGTAGGATTTTGAAAAAGAGATTTCAAATAAGTTAAATATGTAAACCGAACATGTAGCAATTAAATTCTTTAACGTGTATTTGTCACACTTGACATTGGCAAAATGGCCTACATAGCCAAAATTAAAAAAGAAATATAATTTTTATGTGTTCTAAAGGTTTCATTTCTACCGCTTGTAAATTGCACACATGTTTTTCTGTGCACACTAAACTTAATATTTTTTAAATCTGCTCTAAGTGTATTTATAAATAGCACTTGACCTATATTCATTAAACGCATGTTACAAACCTACCAGAAACTGAAAAAATTATATAAATTAATTTTGAAATTAAGTAATTTTTTATATTTTTTTGAGTAACATTTTTAGTAAAAAAGTAAACCTGTGAACTCTTCGAAAAAAGTGTAAAATATTTGTTTCCTTCCGTTTATATTTTAGAAAGTTTTAAATATGGATTTATGATTGAGCAGTCATTGCTTTTTGTAATGTCAAAAGTGTCAAATAGTCAATGTCAACATTGTCAACCACAGATCAATAATACTCCTAGCAGATGTCAACGTCAAACCTTGTTATTTATCTCTGGTCAAACCTGTCAAAATAAAATATTTTGTGAACAATTCAAAAACATGTAGAACAAATAAAATGAAATAAACTCACATAATAAGTGGTACTTTGTGTAAATAATTCACGATGGATCCGGCTCTACTTCGAGAACGGGAGGCGTTTAAAAAGAAGGCACTTGCAACGCCGAGGTATGTCACTTAATATTGTATGAACAACGAGCGCTTACCGACACATAACTAACGAACTAATGGTCGTAATATCGTGGCCGACGTCGATGTACTTTCTCTCCTCACACATGCCAAGCCTCTACGTATGATTACTTGATTACCATCAATTTGCTTCCCGAAAGCGTGCGACAGTCACGATTGTATATATTTTCTTCTTCACGCCTATTGATTTGCAGGTAAACAGTAAACTTGACAAATTTATAGCAAGCGATAGGGAAAACGCATAAGTAATTGGCATAATTTTATTATATATTTTTAATATTTTATTTTGATGGTGATGAAACTGAATAAATTATATGTTTTACTACAAATAAATACTACCTTATTACCAATAAATATGACATTTTATTTTAAAAAACCTATATTTAAATAATTTCATAAAACATAGGTAACAATCAAGGAAGCCAAGATACAATTTTCTTTTATATGTCAGGTGTACACAGAATAGTTTTATGTGTAAGCAGTTGTCAGTATTTCATTTTTTATGATGTGCATACATTTACAGTTTGATTTGTAGCATAATATTGTATTGTACACATTAATTACAATATAAAAACTAATAAGAAGAAAATAAGAGTCTATAACAACACACAAACCATACCTCTTTATAATAGTAATATAGATATGAATAACATTCAAGTCTCAAGTGAATAGGTACCTTCTAGACGTGCATGCTCCTTCATAGATCACATCATCACTTACAATCAGGAGAGGCAGTGGACAAAAGCAAGACTATCTACAGCAAAAAAAAAATTTATTATAATTCATAATAACTCATAAAAAGAGTATTTTTTTTAAATAATCTAGCAATAAACTTGTTGCATTTGTGGAATTATAAGATTATACATTTTGCAAATATTTCTTAATTATTAAATACACAATGAGTTTTTAAGTCAGTATAAAGCCTTTTAATAAATCATATAACTGTTTATATTTTATTTCAGTGTAGAAAAGAAAAAGAAAGATGATTCACAGTCTAAAGATGACAACAAGAAGAAATCAAAATCATCAAGCTCGGCCAATGCTGGTCCGAAGCTTGATGCCAGCAAGTAAGTAATAAATGTCACATTTACAAGAAAGCATATAATAATAATTAATATTTTATTACCAATCAAAATATTAAAAAAAAAATTGGTTGCCTGTAAAGTCGGTATACGGGCGAAAGTTTTACGTGACAACGACTTTATGTCTGTCTCTCTCGCTCTTAGGCGGGCTAACCATGCCCGAGTGGAAGGGACGCGTGCCTCTCACTCGCTCTCATTGTGAGCGCATAACGTGAGCGGAGCGTAATGCAGTTTCTTGAAGTGTCACCCGGCAAACCAATTTATAAGACGTTGTCACGTCAAAATGCTTTATTCAATTTAGGCTCTAAAACACTTATGAATGTCACTAATACCAGTTCACTTAGTCTACAATCTGCCCACATTATGTGTAGCTAAGATTTTTTGGATGGACCTATTATAATAGGGTGTAATATAGTACTGATGCTTCCTCTTCTTCTTAACTTGGCTACTAGTCCTCTTTATTAAAGACGATTACTGCTATTATCAAGTAAATATAGAGTCTTGTCTTATGATGATTTCAGTATCCTAACAAGATGGTGGCTCCCTTGTTTTTTAGAGATTTTTTTGTGGTATCCCTGAATTCATAATCCATGTTATTATTTCCAATCCACTTCACTTGTGCACAATAACCAAGCTTTATTATGCAAAATGCCACCCATATTACACAATATACAGTCAAACAACAGAAATTTATGAATAATAAAAACTACTACATGACAGTTTCAGATCCTGCCAAAAACTCCTACCAGTGCTTATCCATGTTATTGTAAAGTGTTTTTCATTTAGATGATTGCTCTCACAATTAATTTCTATAATTTACTTTAAAAATTATTACTAATACTGTGTTAAATCTTATTAACTGTATTTATTGAAATGGATCTTAATTAATTTTATTTACTTGTGTCTTTACACTCAAACGTACTATCAGTCTATTACCATTGCTCCATTTAATGCTAAATCTCTGATGTTAGAAAATCTTGTTCATAAGCTTTTAACATTGCCTATGATATTGTGTGTTGCCACACTCCAATTAATTTCTGACCATGATTTAGCAATCATGTCAAAGGCAAGATTAGCATCTTGCCTTTTCATGACAAATTGACCTTGCACTTAATATTTTAGGTACTACAATGCACCACCTCTGGTGACACATTTCAGATACAATCCTGTTTCTAGGCTTAGCAAGCTAACATCATTGGCAACATCGTCACTTAGTACTTGCTGTTATTGTCATCATATGATAGAATTTACAACCAATACAAACATGGGCTCATAGATTTTCAATATACATTATAATAATGCATTCTAAAGTAATACCATAACATAATATGACATGGAAATTGGAAACTAAAATAAACCAATAATATAATCGTCATTTCAGCTATAAAACAATGTCGGGCAGCTCTTCATACCGTTTCGGTGTGTTGGCCCGAATTGTTAGGCACATGAAAGCAAGGCATCAGGATGGTGATGACCATCCCTTGACCTTGGACGAGGTATTAGATGAAACCAATCAACTAGATGTAGGGAATAAAGTGAAACAGGTAAAGTAATATATTGAACATCATTAATAATAGGGTTTTATATCATAATAGTTTTATAAGGAGATCATAGGTTTTATATAATAAAACAAGGATTTTTTTCAATCATCACATTTTTTTCGATTTAATTCATTTTTTTGCTCTAGACTCGCGGTCTCTAAATGCCGCGCTGGCCTGTAGCATTTACTTCCGCTATATAGCTAATTCGGCTAAGCATGGTGGTCGTGACCCAATCGGGAGCGGATTTTTACCAGCCCGCTTTTTTACTGGATATACGACGGCTGATCCCGGTAGGCGACACTCCTAAAGGCCTTGTCAAACCGACAGCGAACCAAACGCGTGGCGCAAGTGAACCGAATATGTGGCGAAAGCAACCCGAGAAGAAGACGTCAAATTAGATGCAAACACAGTATGGAGAAAGCATTCATTTCTCTGGCAATAACTTTCGATATCTCTGCTTTTTTAATGCATCTTTATGTTCCTTATGCATATTTATGCATTCAGTTTTCATTTTGTCCACGCGTCGAATAGCTTAAAAAACACAACTAGTGCGCTTCGCTCACGAATTCGCTTTCTGTCTGACTTCGTACATAAAAAATCAGCTAATACAAGTTTCTCAATCACGCCTTACTTTGCCTTCTCGCCTGTTGTTTGTAATACCATATGTTTCACCATGGAAACGGTTCGCTTTTGCATTTCTATGTGACTATATTCAAGTGACACCATACAATACAAAATAAAAACGTCTCGCCACGTGTTCGATTCGCTGTCTGTTTGACAAGGCCTTAAGTGTGCTATAATGGCGGGTATTGGCCCTGTATAAATCCCATTACGTAGTTCCACTTTAAGCTTAAATCTATTAATCCACTTATCTCCATTTTAGTGTAACAAAATTTCAATCAAACTACATCTACCATAATAATTATATTTTATTTTCAGTGGCTTCAAACGGAAGCGCTTCAAAACAATCCGAAAATCGAATGTACTGTGGATGGAAAATATATATTTAAGCCTGTATATAAGATAAAAGATAAGAAATCGTTATTAAGGTTTGTAGAAAGGGCATACAAGTACTTACACATAAAAAAAAAGATTACTAGTAATGTGACAGATTAATATCAATTTCTTAGTATGTATAGACCGAACACTGTGAGCGCGACCTTTTTTTTTTTTAATGTGGAGAAATCCGTCATGGGTACACACCCGCCCGGGGGGACGAGTGGTTATGTGAGTTTCCTACTCACTAAAACTCCTCGGTGCACCGTCCGCCGCCGTAATGGGGCGATACAGGACCAGCGGTAACATACTACCGCGTCGCCCCGGCGGCAAGGCCCGGAAAGTCCACCCGCTGACGGAGACAGTCCGGTGCAAACGAAACTGTCTCCCCGTCCGCCATATCAGTGTAATGGGAAGACAGGCCCCCCGACCCATCTCCCCTTGGTTCGGCCTGGCAGGAGAAGGAGGCAGATGAACCCACCCGGCGTTGGGTTTTTATAGAGGTTTTCTCCTCTGCCTCTGCCATAATGTTTTGGCATATGGCGGGGGGAATGAGGCAAATGAACGCACCCCCGCCCCGCTAGCCCGGCTATGATTTTTTACCGAGGTTTTCTCCTCTGCAGTCCGTGACACGGCAGGGGAAGGAGGCGAATGAACGCACCCCCCTCCCCCACCAGTCCGTCGTTGGTTTTTTATAGAGGTTTCCTGCTCTGCCGTCATTCGATACCTCTCCATATGTACACTCCGGCTTTGATTTTTTAACAAGGTGCTCATCCTCAACCCTCCGGTTATTTTTTAAAGTGGTTTCCTTCCACTGTCCGTCCATGATTTTTTATGCTGGTGGGTTTTTCCACCTACCTCTAGTAATTTTTTAACGAGGTTGTCTTCCTCGGTAAGTTTTTAAGGTGGTTGTCTTCCACCGTCCGACCGTGATTTTTTAAAGGGTGGTTTACTCCACCACAGTCCGTCCGTGATTTTTAAGGTGGTTTTCTCCACCGCCGTCAGCGATTTTTTAAAGAGGTTATATCCTCTCAATTTTTTAAGGTTTTCTTCCTCCTCCGCCGTCAAAGACGAGTCCGTCCATAGTGGACGAGCCGAAGCAGGTCCACTCTTGCCCCCATCCCCTGTCTCCTCTGATGAGCAGAGGGGTACAGGGGAGGAACGCCGTCGGTCTGGTATTGACCGCCGGTCATAAAAACTGACGTTGCCAAGGGCACACCACGAGGAGGTTCCAGACATAATGCCCCTACTGTAAGCGCGACCTGCCTGATAATTTGCGGTACTTGGGACCGTGGGTTGTACGGATATACACGGTTTTTGAGATAATACCATATATCTTAAGATCAAAATATTATGCATGTTATTGCGACAATGACAGATATCCAATGATAAATAAAATAATTAATATATATTATGTTTTTGTCCTTTTAAAAATGGTTAACAAATACTATATTGAACAAAAATCGTATGTGTAATCTTCACACGTGATTAAAGTAAAACTTTCTTAGATTGAATAGTATATATTGATGATATAATTTATTCGGAACGCGTCAAAGCATTACTTTTGATTTGACTTTATTGTTTATAAAACGCGGTATCGGCAATCTTATTAATCTCATATGTAGCAGTGACAAAAAAAACCGCGAAGACCGGCAATAGAACTAGCCGACTGGTCATTGGTCAGTCTTGTTTCCCTACTGTGTCCCGCAGACCATAGGCTCAACCTATAAGTACCAGTAAAAAGCTAAACGGTAAGCGGTTCTATGGACCTCGGGACTTCCAATGGTCGCGAATTCCTTGCAAGCTGTATTTGAAGGACTCAACAATTTTTAAAAGCTTGATACCTTTTTTTATCTTGATGTCGCCCAGGACTTCTTCCAGGGCATCTTCTTTACAATGCACAAGTTCGACCGTGTATGGAATACTTCGCATCTACGGGATGGATCCGTAAAATACCTCCTTAACGCTCTGGAAAGGTTGCAGAAACGGGCTGTTCGCATTGTTAATTATGCAGACGTTACCAAATACATTCGAGCCGCTTCAGCTGCACAGGAACATAACCACGCTGAGCGTGTTCTAATCGTCTGTATCATGGCGAGTGTTCTGAAGAGCTGTTCAATCTAATACCCTCCTCTCCCTTCCACAACAGAACCACATACACTGGGCTTCGGAGTCACAGTTTTACGGTAACCTACATCTAGGCACGAACTAAACAGTTCTCTATGACTTATCTTTGTTATACCGTGAAGCTGTGGAACCTTCTCCCGGTCAGTGTGTTCCCTCCTTCTTACGACATCGGGTCTTTTAAGCGTAACGTAAAGAGATATTTACTCTCGGTGGTCGCCGTTGTGTTTGGATTGTTCTGCGCTTACCATCAGGGACAGTACCGTCAATTTGCCGAGTTATTATTTTAAAAAAATTGCTCTCTAAAGTCGTATAAGTAAATTTTTTATACATCGGATTTGACAGATACAATATAGAAAATATAGCCGAATTCGGCCTGGTTAGTTTGAATCATGTTTATGATTACAAAAATAATTAGGAAAATATTCTATTTACGTGATATTGGCAGAATTGAAGACGAACACGGTCAGAATAACAAAGACGATTTATAATGGCTTTTAATTTCAGATTATTAAAACAACAGGACCTTAAAGGTTTGGGTGGTATACTGTTAGAAGACGTGCAAGAATCATTACCGCACTGTGAGAGGGCTTTGAAGAGTTTGGCCCAAGAGATACTCTACATAGCTAGGCCGACAGATAAAAAGAAGATTTTGTTTTATAATGACAAAACGGCCACCTTAGATGTGAGTACTAAGCGGTTAAGAGAGAAAGGACAATTTTTTTTTCTTATTTTTGGCTTCAGAAAAAAAATTTGGAGATTTTTTGCTCGATTTCTTTAGATACCGTACCATTAGCGCTTTGCTGACCTTGAAGCCCCCTGCCCAAGGAGCTCTGGAAAACCGGCTCACCGCAGGAACACAATATAGGGCTATAATTGGCTACAATCCTGTAGGGTGGAGGTATGTGGTAGGTGATAGTTATATAGCCTTACTACCTGCGCAACCGCACAATTATGTACTACATTAATTTGATTTATTTCTTATGGTTTATTCAGCGTAAGCCATTTAATATCCCCCAAAAACGTCGAATTGGTTTTAATTTGCGCGGAACCCCAATTATTTTTTCTAAAATTAAAGTCTAACTTACACTTTAAAACATCAGCTATCTGCCAGTGAAAGTCCCGTCAAAATCGATTCAGCCATTTCAGAGATTAGCCGGAAGAAACAGACAGGCAGTAAAAAATTGGTTAATAAATAATTAAAAAAAAAAATGATGCCACGCAGATAAAATAATAAGCATTTGTATTTTTTAAATAACCAGCGGGCGACTGCCGTGGGTGGAAGCGAGGTCACCGCAATACGGACGGCATTCTGTAGTCCACACGAGAGGAGCCGCGGGCGCACATTGTAAATAACTGAAAATAAATAATTTTGATGTAATATTTGAAGGTGGACGACGAGTTCGTGAAGCTGTGGCGAGCGACAGCAGTGGATGCGATGGACGACGCCAAGATCGAGGAGTACCTCGAGAAGCAAGGCATCAAGTCTATGCAAGACCATGGACCTAAGAAACCGGTTGCTCCCAAGAGAAAAAAGGCTGCGCAAAAGAGGAGACAGTTCAAGAAACCCAGAGACAATGAGCATTTGGCTGATGTACTAGAAACTTACGAAGATAATACATTAACACAAAAAGGAGTTTCAATAAAATAATTACTGATTATGGAAGTTTTGTGTTTAAATATACACCTCTTTTCGCACTTGTCGAATAGTGCTCATCTCTTGTTTTAAATGTTAGGGGGCCGTTCATAAAACTTTGACGCAAAATTTTACTTTTAGAACCCCTTCGTCACGCTATGGTCACATTTTCTGCGTGTTACAGTGTGCAATATTGCATCCAAATGATAGATTTCCCCTCCCCCTGCTATATATATTACAATATACTACACAAATTTCGATAATTTTAAATATTTATTATTTGCTTTAATAAAACTTTCAAAGTGACGGACCACAACGCCAGCACTGACATCAAAAAACAAATATATAAAAAGAAGTAAATTTTAATAAAAACGTTAATAAGCCATTATGACGCAAATATAATCACAAATATGAATCGAATGCCTTTCATCGTAATTAAAAACCTCGAAAATTTTACAAAATTGATGAGCTACGAACGTCACGTTTTCTTTGATCCCCGACCCCCTTGTCTTGACAGTAAACGACGCCAACTCCCCGATAAGTGCAAACGTATTTTATGAACGGCCTCTAAATCCCTTGGATACACGTCCATAAAGCATTATTATACTAAGTATTATCCGACGCGATTTTTTCTTTTATCTTGTATGTATTATAAGCGGTCGGGAATATATGTCCAGGTTCAGATAGATTGCTTATTATATTAGTATTTCATTTATTTTTAATTGTTTGATCTTCACCGTTTATTCACGTGTAATCTATGTTTTTTTATTTATTTATTTATATGGCAACCCAGTCCTCTTCTGTTTTGAGACTTGACTAAAGATTACTACTGCCATTTTTAAAACTCAAAGTACTTGGAATCGTAATAGTTTTAGATTTAGATATGGAATTGGTATAGGCGGTTAATATATGGGCAATATATAAATGGATTTAAGATAGAAGGAAACATTATGAAATTTAAGGAATTTTAACCTAATGTTATTGTATGTAACCTGTGTTTTAAAGAAAGGATAGATGGAAGGGAAGCTTTAAAATAAGATAATATATTATACAGTGGTAAGGAATTATACAAAGGACAATTGAAGAGAATGTGAACAATGTCACCAGCCTCTATACCACATTCACAAACAGATGAACCTCTGATTCGTAACTTTGTCAAATGAACCGGTGAAGAACAGAGACCAAATGTTAGCCTTGAAATTGTTGATGTAATTTTTTGCATAATCTTAATTTGGAGAACCACAGTCTGAGTAAATCAGAGATTGGATACGCCAATAAAAAAACGACCTTTGTTAGAATCATTCCACTCCGCATTCCGCCTTTCGACCATTTTCTGCCTAGGTATATTAGCTACTAGATCCTGACTGTACAAACTACTACTAGAAGCTCCTTGAACAGCTGCCAATTTTGCCAACTCATCCACCATCTCATTCTCCTGGATACCTGAATGACCAGGAATTATCAACGTAACCTGCTGATTTTTATCTGAGCAGTGTTTAAGCTTGTTCTTTATTTCAAGAGAGATTGCTGAGGGCGTATTTTTGCTAAAAGGATTTTGTAGAAGAGATTGCAAACAGCTTAAAGAACCTGTGAAAATTAAAGAGTATCTAATGTTGTTCACAATAATGTAGTTAACGCATTCCAAAATGGCCAATCATTCCCCTGTAAAATTATAAATAAGAGAGGAGTATTTTAAAAGCTTAAAATATCCGGTAGAAGATTGCAAAAAGCAGCACCTACACATTGACTAGAACAATTTTGAGTTGAAACAACTACTGTGAAGTCCAAATCATAACTAGAGAAAAGATCAACCTGTTTAGAAGCGTCAGTGAAAAATATTTCTGCGTCAGAAGCATTTTGTTAATATACGTACTAAGTGTAGCATTGGCATCGGCAACTCTTTTGTTATTCCTATCGATAGGTGAACACTGGGAGAGAATACTAGAACAGTAACAGAAGTAGTCAAAAAAGAACAGAGGATGGCATAGATTAATCAATAGTTGTTAACAATGTAAGTTGCGCACTTATGTAATAGTGTATTAATATAAATAGCTATTTAGAGTTAAGTTATTATTGCTATTTTTTTACCTCTTACCTGTTTCGCCTTATGAAGTAAAATCAAGGTTATAATATCGACCCGATCGCCTAGTCCGTGACGCTCGCTCAGTTTAAGGGGCTAACAGGCCTGGATGATCTTGAGCAATCCTTAAAATATTTGAAGCAGCGTCGCCCTAGCGTTTAAACTACGTACTATTTACAACCGACCCTAAAACCGTCATAGAATGAATGTTGATCCGCATAAACGTAATATTATGCCTAACGTCAACATGTCTCTACGAAACTCTCTAGAGATAAATTTTAGTGAATAACAACTGTCGAAATTAATTTATTGAAACAAGTGATTATGATTTGAGCGATTATAATAGGATTTCTTTCCATTAATTTTTTTTATTAATTTTTTTCTTATAATAAAATATATAAATAGGTAGATGTATAAGCATGAATGTAAAGAACTGGGTCACGGCCGCCATATACAAAAAAAAAAGAAAGCACATTTATAAGATGTTGAAATCAGACATAATAACAAACTCGAATATAATCCAATATATTGTAGTATTACTTATTTTTATAAAGTGAAATACCGCCGTATTAACTCTGGTTTATAAAATATAAATAACAATGCCTCTTACGGCTCTCGATCTGCACTCCTTCGTAATTTTGCAAAGAGAGTTTTAGCAATAATAAAACAAAAATTAATTACCTGTTCACTAGAAGTTTCATTCTCTTCATTTACTATTTGTAACATCTCTGGACATCTGTTAAAAAACAATAAGAACAAAATAATTTTTTGACAAAACTTTTTCAAACTAATATAAAAATAAAGAAATAATAATAACTAACTAATAATAATAGTTTTACCAATGTAGATAAAAATCTTACTTTGTACATTCACCCTCCAAATGTTTTGATTTACTAATTCTATTTGGAGTTTGTCGAGTTCGTTTATTCCTGATAGATAAATAAAATTGTGTTAGTTTATATTGTTTTATAATTTTTATCCGATTTTAGATGCGTTAAAATAGTAATCGTACAAGTCATAGAACGGTCCTAATAATTTAGTTCACGTATTGCCATAAAGGTACATGATGTCTCAACACAGAGGTCGGACTTCTGTGTAACTACCATTATGGTTTTAATATTGTATAATTTATTGGTATGTTTTCGTTGATTACATAATTCATATTTGATAATATTTATACAGGGTATTAGTAGACCGCTCCCGAAAATGAAGACAGACGATAGTACTAATGACACCTTTGATGATGGGATGGAAAAAAAATTGATCCTGATAAAAAAAAAATCATATTATTTAAACTTTTTATTAGCATTATTTACGCTCCATCGTGTTAGTACACCTAAATGAAACGATAATTCCATAAAAAATACATTACTTTACTAAAAAAAAAACCAGCAATGAAACACAAAATCAAAAACAGCTGATGCTCGGATCAACGAACGCCCGGGCGCAGCGTCAATCTTGCGCTGCACGCATCTAACAATCAAATAAATACTTATTTACAACATAAAGTACAAGAATTCTATTTTAAATTCATTCTGATAGATTAATTAATTGTCGATCATAATTGCAAATAGTTTCTTCAACTATTACATTATTCTTTACCATTTCATTTTTAATTTCTTGTACAAAATTGTAAATTTTTTAATTGTGTACGTGATAATCCAATTAGGTTAATTTAATATTCTAATATCATTTTTGTAGTAGCGAGCTTCTTTTTACGTCAGGGTACAATTGATTGTATAAATGTATAAAAAAAAATTGAATTATAACTTCTAAATTCCATATGAAGACTCGTCAGTAGGGATAACTAAACTTATGAAATAATAGTCGTGAATGTAGGTATAACGGTTTATCGATCTGCGGAAAAGATCAAAGTGCCGCTTTCGACGCTAACGAGGGGCTACTGCAAGGAGGCGGCCCGCGGCGCTTTATTTCTTTTGGTGGGGTTGATTATTAAGTTTAGTATTTTTAGTTCTTGAGACAGTTACACTTTGACTTTCATTTCATGTGCGCGTGCGTGGGCGACAGATATTCGTTCAATCGTATTGTTAACTAAGTTCTTGTCATTATTTTATTGTTACGTTTTTTGTTTCTTTTTAAGATTGTGTTGATTTTATGAGAGTTTTGTTTTAATAATGCCTAACGCATACGTTTATAGTGTTCGTGAATACGGTAGCATGTTAATGAATAATGTGCCTTGGAGAAGCTCGCGGGAATGCTTCGCGTGCATTACGAATTTACCGAGAGAGATTCCCGACAGCTGGACATCCAACTGACTCTCGCCTGATAACAGCAGCTATTCAGCGAGTGTTGGAAAATCGGCCCACTGCCCCAGTAGCGACAGGAGGTGGAAGTCAAGTGGCTATTCAGTACGAGGAGAGCATTTTTGATGTCGTTCGCTGAAATCCGAACTTAGTTAAACGAGGTATTGCTAAATTGTTAAGGCTTCGAGATGTAACAAGTGTGTTATACTGGACAGTTTCCAAGGTGTTAAAGCGTAAACGAATGTGCCCATAAAAAGTGCACAAAGTGCAAGCTTGGTATCCGGTGAGAACGATCACTGGCGAGTTTTTTACCATTGGATAAGACCCGCAACAACGTGTGCCTGGTTTCATTGAACACGTGATCTGGACGGACGAGTAGACATTAACAGGAAACGGGCTGTGGAACCGAAGAAATACACACGTTTATTCCGAGGTGAACCCGCACGCTGTTCTACAGACCAGGCACCAAACCCGATGGTCGGTTAACGTATGGGCAGGTTTATTTAAGGATCGCATACTAGAACCAATGATTCTGCCACAGCAACTTGACGGACAGCGATATTTAAACCTCATAAATGAACAGTCGGAGGACATTTTAGACGATTTATCATTAGCTGAATATCGCCGAAAATGGTTTCAGCATGATGGTGCACCCCCACATGCTCAGATTCGTCCGTGAGCGCCTCACTGAGCTATTTGATGATCGCTGGATCGGCAGACTAGGACCATACTCTTGGCCACCTCTGTCACCCGATCTGACCCCGTTAGTCTTCTTTCTGTAGGGGTATGTGAGAGAATGTGCTTGTAATCGTAAGTGTGTTAGTGCCAACGAAATGCACCAAAGGACCGTGGATGTTTTCGACACACTACGTGCGGACTGGGTCGAGGACTCCACGATGATGCCTGCATGAGGATACGCAACGCCGAGCCCAAATCTGCCTCGAAATGAATGGGGTACAATTTGAGCCGCATCTCATAAGACCACGGAAGCTTTAGATCGGTAAGCTGTTTCATACCTACATTTTTTATAAATAACTTAGTACTGAACTGATATGAATAGGTACATAACTGAATACATCAGAATAATAAACATTCTTACACGATGGATTAAAAAACATGGCTCAATGCTTGTTAAAATTTTATTTAAGTATTTTTTTCATTCGCGGGGAATCGAACCCGTTACTTTTTTAATTCAACCGGAGAATTCGAATGAAAGTGGCCAGGTAGACACTAGCACAGTGGCAAAGTAGATAAGTTAGGTATTTAGACAATATTGTAAATAAGTATTTGTGCGATCGCAAGCTGCGGGCCGCGCGAGAATGGCACCGCGCCGCGCTCGCGCTGGACTGGCGCCGCGACGCGCCGCGCCTGCGCGTTATTTGACCCGAGCAATCAGCTGTATTTAATTTGGTGCTCATTGCTGGTTTTTTTTTAGTAAAGTATTGTATTTTTTTGTAAAATTCTCGTTTCATTAAGTTGTACTAACATGATGGAGCGTAAATAATGCTAATAAAAAGTTTAAATAATATGATTTTTTTTTAATCAGGATCAAGTTTTTTTCCGTCCCATCATCAAAGGTGTCATTAGTACTATCGTCCGTCTTCATTTTCGGGAGCGGTCTACTAATACCCTGTATATACTAGGAGTGAGTGATATGAATCGTATACAGGTACAATTATTATGTACCGGTTCATTTGATTTAGCGCAGATTCACCCATAGTTTCAAAGTCCGATATCGAACATCAATAGGTATATAGATTCTATGTGATACGCTGCAAAAGATATATTACTGACTCCTAGTATAAAATAAACCTATTCGTTTTTAATGTTCTTATAAATCTTATCCTTTAAAAGAATTTTTAGAAGTTTTGAATAAATATAAATATTATTACAATAAAATTATTTAAATTTTACAATTAATTTTTTTGAAAATTCGATTAACACTTTCCACATACATTCAATTCTATATAATCGTTCCAGTTATTATGAAAAAATACACATATCATAATAATAAGTATTTGACCTATTTTACTTACCACAATGATAAATTGCGTCCCCGTTCTATTAAAAATTTCTTTTTGTATTTCATTATAGCACTTTGTTCGCTGTATGAGTTATCGAGTCTACACTTCTTACTCTATGAAGACGATCAAGTACAACACTAACTAAGAATGTCTTAAATATGAAAAATACCTATTTAAATAACAATTTAAATATTATTTTATAAATAACTACTTTAATTACAACAATTTTTAATTGAAGAAAAATAATTTAACACAAGATAATGTTTAAACAATTTGCTTGAAAATTCGCGTACGTCCACCCGTTACAAGGTGCCGTAGCGTACTGGCGCGAGCTACCCTTAGACAAAATATGAAAAATCGCTTCAAAAATGTTAAATATTGCTTAATATATTTAGTTCTAGTTATTTTAATTAAAATAACTCCAAGCGAAAATGTTACTTTTATAATTCTCTTACTTCTGGTGTAGGATTTGAGTAAGTCGTATTAATGTTTATAGAGAACTTTTGATTTAAATGTATAGTTTAGGTCTTTGCAAATTATTTTTTAAATTAAATAGGGCTTAACATAATTATTCAGTTTGACTTAATATAAATTGTTAAGAAAATAAAGCTCTTTCATTTGGTATATTTTTTATGTAGATAGGATCAGTAATTGCTTCAACAACCTTATATAAAATACACTTAATTGCTAGTTTCACCTATGTTAAGGTCTTAATTAGACGATCAATTGCGATGAAACTCGAGTTGTTGTGCGCACACGCAAAGATTCTATTTGAAGACAATAGGTGGCACGCGAGTTGTTTTATTTCGAAGACAACGGGAACGAAGTCGAGGCAAGAGTTAACATAAAAAAAATATTTACGTAACAACCAACAGTAATACATTTTAAAAAAATCATTATTCTTTCTTATACCTAACAATACCTATAAAATCAATGGTACAGTTTATACAGAATCTTCTTTATCGGCGCCTGTAGTTTTATCTTTCTTCTTCATCAGTACTTCAGCATCCTCGAGACTTCTAAACGTGATACCGGCTTGAAACTTTTTCATTATCAGCTTATCGTGAAACGGATGATTGTGACTTCGGGCCCTATAAAAAATCACTTCTTTTACTATAAACGGGATCATTAAAAATTGCTCTTTTATATTTTACTAGCTGTGCCCGCGACTTCGTCCGCGTGATAAATTTCGTGTAACAAAAACAGTAACTAATTAAAAACCTCCCCTCACCTGAATCTCACCTTACAGTAAATTTTAATCGTCATTTACGAAAAGCAAATGTTTATTTAATAACTATATTTTTATAAACCATTTATAACAATGCTATAAAGTATGTCTGTTTAGTGTAATTTAATAAAAATCTTGACAGCGCAAACATCAAACAACGACATCTATCGTAGAAAATTTAGATCGAATAGATATTTTAATTATTTAATAATGTTAAAATTTATCTAAAAACATTAAAAAATAATAATAAAAATCCAGCCTTAAATTATTAATATATTTACTTACAGAAAATATACATAAAGTGTGACAATAAATATCAAATCAATTTCATGAGTTTTAACGACACAAATAACGTAACTTTATGAATAAGAATAAAAACACCATAAAAATATGACAAATCAAGATTCCGCCAAAACTGCTACCAAGTGCATTGCCCTTGAGTGTTGCCTGGTTAGGAAAACTGTGTGACACTCTTGAAAAAGTGAAATAACACTAAATATAATCCTAGCCTAGTGATCCTAAGCGCGACTGCTATGCTCAAGGTTCTAGGTTCGATTCCCAGGCTGAGCAAAGTGTTACTGGGTTTTTCGATGAGATTCTCAGTAGTGGCTTAGAGTTTGGCTTTGTACCCGATTAATGTCAGTAAACTCGCCCCCTATTATATGGGACCTAAGAACATACCCGGCGAACACCTACTACAATAGTAGATACGGACGTGATCATAATATGTTGTTATAAAAATACCTCACCTTTTAATCACTCGGTCATTGTCCGTTGTCACATAAGCTGGACAACTCATTTTTCTTGGGTAGTTTAAGCAATTCCAGCGAATTTGAGTTGAGTTTCTACTCAGGTAGCGCATGTTATATAAGTAACGATTTAGAATCAATTGTAATCCACCTTGATTGGACATCGTGTACTGCACCGTGGAATAATCTTGGATTAACAAAAAAAAAAATAACACGATCAAATCGAAGAAAAAAGTAAACAAAGTGTTTTAAAAGCCATTCTTAATTAAAAAATTGCATTTTATCATAGGTTCAGTGTAATAAGTATCTTTTTGATTATTTTCAAAGTGTTAGCCATTTAGATTACAAACTCATATGTGGCGATGCGGCTGAAGATGGTAACATGTTAAGCATAGAGGGAATGACTCTCATGTGCTGCCCAAACCACCTATCACCTATAAACACCTATTTGCTGACAGATTTTACACTAGAAAACGCCCTACAACTATAACTTTATGGTTTCATGACGACGTTTTACTTCACCGAAAGCTCAGGCTAATTTAATACTTCAATTTAACTTTATTACATTTCATTATCAATTTACAATTGTTTGTGAACATTTAAATTCTTATAAAGAATCCAATCCGGTTAAACTACAATTAATTTTAATATATATGTATTATGACAAATGTATCATAATGTGAGAACTTAGATTAACTTAATAGTAATAATGCGAGTGAATAATACGCATAGTCTGGCTACATAATGAAAGTAGATACTCGAATTGTTTATAAACTTTATGCATGGCAACATTTTGCAAAGACAAAATGGAGGTTTTCGTTAATTAAATTTTTCAAATATTGTCCCCAAAATTACATTACAATTCTTTTTATGTTTTATTGCAATCTTAATAATGTACCTACCTAATGTGTATGATTATTTTATCAATTGTTGTTGTCGTACCTAAATAATGTTGCATTGTAAAATTAATACAATGTTGATTTCAGTCGGTTTCGTAACAATTAAATTTTTATATGGGAGGGTGTTGTTAGCCCTAAGCATAACCCCATATTGCTGGAGGACCATACCCATCGTTGGTCAACTACTACTGCTAACAGAAAGATAAATACTTAAGAAAATCTTGGGACCAACGAAGAGAGAAGATGAGACATGGAGGATCCACAGAAACTTGGAAATCGAGACATAATAGACGAGCCGAACATTAACGGCGAGATTAAAGCGCACCGTCTTCGGTGGCTGGATCATATTGAGAGAATGCGAGAGGATCGAGCGACCAAAAAAGCGTATCTAGTCCATATAGTTGGACGAAGACTCGTTGGACGTCATCCATTGTCGAAAATCACCCATATTTAGATTTGTTATGTATCCAGATCTTACTAAACCAGTATCATTCAGGGAAACACCCTCGCATAACGTGTTACACTATATTGAGACAACTGGTCCCCCTGTTTACGTAGACCATTACCGCCAGACGGATATAAAAAAGTTAAGGAAGAATTCAGAATCAGGCAAGAATTGGGTATCTGTAGGCCTTCTAAAAGCGCATGGGCTAGTCCACTACACGTAGTTCCTAAGAAAAACGGCGAGTTAAAACCGTGCGGTGACTATCGACAGTTAAACGCGATAACGAACCCAGACAGACATCCAATACTCAGATTACATGAGTTTACTTACATATTGGCTAATAAGAATATTTTTCAAAATTAGATATTAATAGGACTTATCATAGTATCCCAGTCGCACCAAATGATATTGTTAAAACTGCGATTATAACCCCGTTCGGACTTTTGAGTTCCCCCGTATGACATTCGATTTGAGAAATGCAGCGTACACATTCCAGCGTTTTATGAATAACACTGATTTACAAGGCTTCGATTTCTTATTTAATTACTTAGATGATGTCATTATTTTTAACTGAAATAAGTGTTGTTTTGGACAGTCGCGCATAGAATTCTTAGGCCACGAGGTAAGTGTAGAAGGTATTAGACCACTTAATGAAAAAGTAGAGGCGATAATAAAATTCCCTAAGCCGGAGACAGTTGCTAATTTAAGACGATTTTTGGAAATATAATTTTTTTATAGGCCTTATCTACCTACCCAATTTAGCTTACTATTAGTGAGAACTAAATAAGTATTTGATAAAAGCTAAGAAAAATGATAAAAGCAAAATCAGTTGGACTGATATTTCAGAAAATGCATTTTTACTATGTAAGACAGGCCTTCAGCAAGCCGTGACCTTGACATATCCGTTACCAAATGTCCCACTCTCATTGATAACAGATGCATCGAATACTTGTATAGGCACGGTATTACAACAAAAAATAAATGGTTCTTGGAAGCCTCTAGGATACTTTTCGAAGAAATTAACACCAACTGAACAAAATTATTCCTCATATGACTGCGAGTTGCTAGCCTGCTACATGCAAGTCCATTAAATATTTTCTAAAATTATTTGAAGGCCGACTTCTGACAGTGTATACAGACCATAAAGCCACAATGTCACGCTTTTTAAAAAAATGTTAAGGTCGATAAGGAGAACATTCTTAGAAGGACATGACAACTTATTTTTATTAGCGAATTTACAGTCGACATAAAACATATTACCGGTAAAGATAATATTGTAGCCGACACGTTCTCACGTTTGAAAACGATTTTTTGTCCGAGCGTACTAGACTACGATGCACTTGCTGACGCGCAAGTGAAAGATGAGTGAGTACTTATCGCATGAGGTACAAAGTTCAAGTAGTAAACAATAACATTAATTAAAAGCGAATTAAGTTACCTATTTGTTGCAAACCGATTTATTGCGAAACTTCTAACGATATTATTAGGCCTTACTTAACAGAAAAGTTTACAAAAATTGCCTTTGATAGTGTACATAATTCAAACCATCCAGGTATACGGACCACGAGATAAAAGATTTCAAAACAGTATTTTTGGCCGGGCATGAACATAGATGTAGGGCGATGTATATAGTATCAAAGAGTGAAAGGTCTCACACGTTTTGAGCATATACACGTGGATATTGTTGGTGCATTTACTAATGTCTCCACAGGGATATAGATATTTAAATACTATAAGTAGATAGATGTACTGGTTGGCCAGAAGCTTTCCCAGTGCAAGACATTACCGCTGACATAGTTGCAAAATGTATAGACGAAGGGTAAGGATAGTTAGGTATGGTTGTCCCGTTCGAATTACCAGCGATCAAGGATTACGGTTTGAGTCGAATTTATTTTCAAAGTTAATGCGATTCTGAGGAATTCACAAAATTCTTACCACCCCTTATCATAGTATAGTCGAAAAGATTCGTGAGACTATCAATAGTTATCGTCCAACGAGAGATAAATTAGGTTCGGGAAAAATATTTGTTCATTCTGAATTGCAAAGTTGTGAGTTCCAATTTGTTAGGGACGACTCAGTTCATAAATCACTAAAACCTCCTTTCTACGTACCGTTTAAGGTGTTGGAAACGTGTCCTAAAATTTCCAAAATTAAACTACCCAAACGCGAAAATAACATTTCAATAGATAGATTAAAGCCAACTTTCGTCATAAAGATTTTGAAACGGCAGTTTATAGTGTACCTAACAACAATAGTACTGAGAAATTACAGGAACCGTCGCAACAACTGTCACACAAGCATCATATAACCAGGAGCGGTAGAGTCATCCGATCTCCTGTGAGATTTATGCTATAGGTATTGTCATGTAAGCATATGTAAATATATTCTATAAGATAGGTAACTACAATACTAATTATTGCCTAGAAATATAATATATTTCGTATTAGTTATTATGTTTTGATAGTACATAGTTATACAATACAAATAGTTTTTCGATAAAATAGATAGATAGTCGGACACAAAATAGATTTAAATTATAAATGAGCTGATATTAGGTATATATAGATTTTATATTATTATGGTATAAAGTTTAAGTTATAAGGTAATGAATAACAATTCAATGTTATAATTACAACTGTATTAAATAGGATACTATGAACTATGATGTACTTAATATTGAATAAAGTTTTATTATTTTACTTAGCTATAAATGTGGTGTTAATGTATCTATACGGATCTTATTTCAATATTTGCGACGATATTACGAAACTGTAACGTAGATATTATATAACTGTGTAAGCATTTAGCTATTATGTAATTAAATATATTTTTGACCACACTGTCTTGCATAGTCGAAATTTAGGTATTATAGCATCTGTAAGCGTAGTACGAGGTTATTTTAGTTAGTATTATAATAATATACTGGGAGGATATCAATCCAAGGATCAAGGCTCAAGCGAACACTGGGGATTTCAGTCAGAAAATTAATTCAATGGGCATCATACTTATGGTATTGGCAGTGATCGTAATTGACGTGGTTTTTTATGGCATACGATTACTATGACACTGCCGCGTCAAAAGTTGGCAGCAAAGGCTTATATATACATCTAGTGAAACGTAAGGTATCGGATATCACGGTACGCAATGTACAATATGCACGTAAGAGTGGACAGTATAATTAAAATATAATTATATCGTTGAATGTTTCAATTTGTCAATGCATATTATACGTTTTACCCATGGTTTTCATTTTTTTTTATTTAGACATATTTGTTTTTTTTAGGAAGGGGAATGGTGTAGGTACACGTACATGCTCATCTATAAAGCGCACGTTATGGATGGGTAGGTATCAAGCGTCACTCGTCGTTTTCCCGTCCCACAAAAACGTAAGACAGTCCGGTTAGAAACGTCTAAAGTAGACGCATGTAAGAATTATTTATATTTAATAGTATGAGTAATATATAACTAAGTGAAACATAATAATAACATAAACTGAACAAGAACTTTTACTCAAATAAATAACCGGGCTCAACCTAAAATGGCTAATCGCATTTCATACATTGCCTGTCATTACATGACCTTCCATGACCATATGTTTATTTTAGGAAAATATATTGTGATATATTTATTATGTTGTTTATTAATTTTAAAATGTCGTTTGTTTTCATTACCTGTCGCGGGAAGTCTCGGTGTCGCCATTGGTTTCACCCGAACATTCTCAAGTAATTTTTCCGAAGTATCTTCACACACCGACGTATCAATCTGCTCACTAATTTCCATATCACTGATTGAACTGAAAGAATGTGCCTTTTCTCAAATAAACTTTTATTTTAACTAAGAACTAACCCCACAAGGATAAACGTTGCTTTTGAAATGTCTAAAGTAGAATTTATTTGTCAAAAGCAATTTTTTCTTTTAGCAAAATAAATTAACAAATTTCAGCCTCACAAATGTTTTGTGACTGATGAAAAAATTATTTGAAACAATCAAAAAAAGGAAAATACCTACCTATTAGAAGAATATTATGGCTACTAATTTACACAAAACAATACACTCAATGTAAACAATTAAAAACTTAAGTAAACAATAACTTACTCTTCTTTTGCTGATGTGTCTGGTTGATATTTTAACTCTTTGTCATTATTGTGTAATAGTGCATCATAGAAAGTTTTTAACGCCTGTTGAAATATAAACATATACATAATATATTAATAGCGGGGTCCCGCGGTTTCGCACGCATTTATTACGCAGTTAATCTGTTTATTAGTTTCGTCTCGTTTTTACTTTGCCTCAAATTAAATTGGCTGTATAGTTATTGTAATAAATTTCTGCAAACCTTTCTTAATATATGTGTTGATATTAACAGATCAATTCCAGAATTATTTGCTTAATAGTATTAGATAACATTGTCAGCTGAATGATACTTTATAAGTATATATAGCATTGACGCTCTTTACATGTCATTGTGAATGGTGGGCAATTGCCTTCAGTTCACTTTCGACTTCATATCGGCGTGAGCAAGAAGAAACTTTTGTCCTTTTTTAACAAGACAGTTTCCGCCCTACACTGTCATTTCCTATCTCTTTTGTTTCTACATGTTGATAACAAAATTTGTACTATGTTCAAATTGCTTTTAGTGAGAGTAGGTACAATGCTAAAAGATTCTTGGATGTATTTAGAATGTATTTTAGCGGAGGTGTGAGGAACAGAGAGTAAAGTTCCTCATCCGCCATAGAAAAGGGAGGATCCTCCAGCCAGACGGATGCTATGTCTGGCGGGCAGCTGCCCCGACTGTTGTAGTCGGGTTCTTGTATATATACTCAACGATAGAGTTAATTTCTATAGCGCAATGTAGGATAGTAGGATGCGTCCTATGTGACTCGATAGATGTCGCTATGTGTCGCTACGTAGTTGTGTCGATGCGTTGATGCGTCAGTTGTGGCGAGAGATGTCGCTACATCACTCCCCTCCGAGACCGGAGGTCGATAGCAGGTTGAGTCGTCCATTTGTGATGCTTGCCGGGCCAGTGGAGTGTTCCAGTGAGTCGAAACTAGATGCCGCATAGTTCACGGTGAGTCGAAACTGTGTGCGGTGATTGCCCCAGTGAGTCGGGATGATGTCGCATAGTTCACGGTGGGTCGGAACTGTCTGCGGTGATTGGCTGCTGCGTCGACCAGGAGAGAAGTGCGTTTTCTGCTGCTTGCTGACCGGCCAAAGTGCAGTGTGCTGTGCCAAGGTCGCTGAGAAGGCTGTGGGGCTGACCAGGAATGCGCGTCCGCTGCATGCGTATGGTCAGGATACCCGTAGTAGTCGTGGATGCTGGCTGGCTGTATTGGACTCGCTGCTCGAAAGCTTGAGGAAGTGATGGATGACGTAGCTTTGTGAAGAAGGTTGTGCTGACGTATCACGTCGGGGTCACCACTTTAGCGGAGGTGTGAGGAACAGAGAGTAAAGTTCCTCATCCGCCATAGAAAAGATGATATTGTATGAGATGTTCAAGAGGAAGATAACGAACAGGAAGACTCTGAAGACCAATTTACTGTACCAACTTTGAATGATGGTATTGTTGCACTCAACACAATATACCCCATCTAGATTTTTACAAATATATTTTGTATCAGATTATATTGAACAAGCAAATATTAGAAGGCAAAATTTTCCAAATTTAAACCAGAATTTAATAATTGAACTACAAAATATGCTACACACAGTCAACCCCTACGTGCATAGCTTTAAAGCCGCTATCGAGTCCGTTTCGGAGAGTCAAAGTAATGAGTATAAATTTGTTATTAACGCAGAGAGAAGACCGGCTCACGAGCACCGTGGCCGATATAATGCTCCAAATGTCAACGAAGTTGCGGCAGTTTTAGTCGATCAGGAATGTGATCGACGCGACATCATTCTACGTTCACGAGATAATAGACTTCAGCGTGTTAACGAGACTCATCGTGCCTATGATGCTCTACAATACCCACTAATTTACTGTCATGGTGAAAATGGATATAACTTTAGCGTATTCAATGTCGATCCAAATACCGGTGCACTGAACTACAACAAAAAGACGTCAGCTATGCAATTCTATGCTTATCTCTTGCAAGTGAGACGCGGCCGGTTTATTTACTTACACCGGTTTCGTGGACTATTTAACCAGTTTGTTGTTGACATGTACGCTAAAATTGAAACCGAACGATTAATTTATATTCGAACTAATCAAAGAAGATTACGTGCGGAAAGTTATGTTGATCTACAGGATGCTATACAACATGACACAGACGTGAATAATTTGGGTCGCTTAGTAATTTTGCCTTCAAGCTTTACCGGCGGTCCCCGTTACATGCACAAACGCATACAAGACGGCTTTTCTTACGTCAGAAAATACGGAAGACCCGACCTATTCTTAACATTTACCACAAATCCAAAATGGTTTGAGATCACATCTGAACTCCTACCTGGACAAGTATCACATGATCGCCATGATATTGTAGCAAGAGTTTTTCACTTGAAACTGAAACTGTTGATCGAGTTACTAACAAAAGAAAAAGTCTTTGGGCAAGCTTTATGCTTTATGTACAGCGTCGAGTGGCAGAAACGTGGTTTGCCACATGCCCACATTCTTCTGTGGTTGCAGGAAAAACTTCGTCCAAATGATGTTGATATTTTGATAAGTACCGAAATTCCAAATCCAGAAGAAGATCCTGTCCTGTATGACATAATAAAAACGCACATGATACATGGTCCATGCGGCACTTTAAATATGAACTCTCCCTGCATGAAAAATAGTAATTGCACTAAGAGATATCCAAAAGCATTGACTGGAGTGACAATAACAGGTGAAGATGGATATCCAAAGTACCGGCGTCGTGGACTACAGGAAGGAGGTCACACTACCAATATAAGATGCCGAGGCCAGCAGATAACCCTGGACAATAGATGGGTCGTGCCATATTCACCTGTTTTATCTAAAACATTTCAAACGCACCTTAATATTGAAATGTGTAATAGTGTACAGAGTATCAAGTATATATTAAAATATATACATAAAGGGGACGATCAGGCCACAATTGGGGTAACCAATGAACGTGATGAAGTCACAAGATTTCAATCTGGTCGCTATATTAGCTCTTCCGAAGCCGTATGGCGGATTTTAAACTTCTCGATACATGAACATTATCCACCTGTAATGCACCTGGACGTACATCTCGAAGGAGAACAGCGAGTATATTTTGACGCTGATAATGTAAGACAACAGTTGGAAAATCCACGACAAACCACTTTGTTAGCGTTTTTTAACCTTTGTGCAATGGATCACTACGCTAAAACTCTCCTGTACGATGAAGTGCCGTCCTACTACACATACAACAGTCAGCGCGGAAGTTTCAATCGTTGGAGAAGAGGTCTTGCTGTGGAAGGTTCACCTGGTATATTTAAGGAGCACATTATCGGACGTGTATATACCGTGCACCCAAATAATGCCGAGTGTTATTATCTGCGCATGCTTCTGCATGTGGTTCGCGGGCCTACTTCGTTCGACGACTTAAAGATTGTAGATAGCATCCAGCACCTGACTTTCCAAGCTGCATGTCAAGCGCGAGGAATATTGGATGACGATCAACATTGGGATGACGCTTTGGCTGAAGCTTCCATCAGTGATAGTCCACGCCGCTTGCGTCATTTATATGCTGTTATGTTGGTATTCTGTGCTCTATCATATGCAGCACAATTGTGACAAAAATATCAGGATCAGTTGGCACAAGACTTTTTCAGAGAAGTACAGGGTAGCAATAATTGCGACACTATAAATGATGCGCTGCGTGATAACATACTAAATCGCTGTTTGAATGCTATCCAAGACATTGTGATATCTATCGGTGGTAAATGTTTAACGCATTACGGTTTATCTGAACCAACTTTACAAGGTAACCGCGATAATAGAGAATATTCTGCCGAGATTCGCTATGATCCTTTGGAATTAGCTGAAACTCTACGAGATGGAGTTCCAAAGCTTACAGCAGAACAAAGGGGAGTTTTCGAACGAGTTTGTCATAGTGTAAACAATGATTTGGGTCAAATATTTTTTTTGGATGCCCCTGGTGGCACTGGGAAAACATTTCTCACCAAAATTATTTTAGCAAAACTTCGCAGTGAGGGAAAAATTGCAATAGCTGTAGCATCGTCTGGTATAGCAGCTACCTTAATACCTGGAGGAAAGACCGCACATGCTATGTTTAAAATCCCAATACAATTAGATTTCAGTGACTTCCCGTTGTGTGATATTTCACGAAACAGTGATAAAACACACGTGTTACGAAACTGCAATATAATTGTATGGGACGAATGTACCATGGCACATCGCAAAGCTGTTGAAGCTGTCAGCAGGACATTACAAGATATCAGGCATTGTGAACAGCCAATGGGAGGTATAACAATACTGTTTTGTGGCGACTTTCGGCAGACTTTACCAGTTGAGCCACGTGGCACACGGGCCGACGAGGTAAACGCTTGCTTGAAGAGTTCAAATCTATGGGTCTATATTCTTCGAGTTAACTTGACCGTAAATATGAGAGTGCAGACAGGAGGCACCCTGTATGCTGAACGATTTTCCAGCCTGTAATTACAAATAGGTGAAGGCACATACCCTGCAGAAACAGGCAAAATTAAATTGTCAGATACATTATGTCACACAGTTATATCAATAGAGGAACTGATCTCTTCAGTGTATGGTGATCCAGCGTTGATAACGAGTTTTAGTAATAGTTGGCTATGCGAGCGAACTATTTTAACTCCTCGAAATGACCAAGCTGCTGGTATCAATATAACCATACTAGACCGCATACCTGGACTGAGTGTTGAATACACGTCCATAAATAGAGTCATTGACGAAGTGGAATCCACACATTACCCGGTCGAATTTTTAGATTCCTTAGATGCTCCAGGACTTCCATTGCATAAAATATTAGTAAAAGTTGGTGTTCCAATTATTTTACTCCGAAACTTAAGCCCACCAAAATTATGTAACGGTACACACCTTAGAGTTACATCTCTGCAAAGGAACATAATAGAAGCGGAGGTGCTAACAGGGTGTGCTGTAGGTGAGCGCGTTTTCATTCCCCGCATACCACTGCTCCCTAATAACTTCCTTTTCCGATTCAAACGCGTTCAATTTCCAATCAGTGTCTGTTTTGCGATGACAATTAACAAAGCGCAAGAACAAACTTTGCAAACAGCTGGCGTGGACCTTCGCACCGCTTGCTTCTCTCACGGTCAGCTCTATGTCGCTCTTTCCCGAGTGAGCGACGCAAACCATTTGTATGTGCATGCCCCGGGAAACGTTACTGACAATGTAGTTTATAGAGAAGCTCTATAGGTACATGTATGTAGGTATTAGACGTTTTTTCCTTGTAAAATTTCAGTTTTCTCACAATTTTTGACCCCTTTAAGAATTTTGTTTTACATAAAAGTGTTTGTTCCGTTATCGGTAACTGAGTCCTATAAACTATTTTTCATAAACATAGCTTTAAAACTGGAGTAAATCCCATGCAGATATTTATAAACCTTGCAGTTACTAGCTTCGTATGTATACTTTAGTAGGTATACGTTCACATATGAAAATATTTGATATCAATTGATATTATGTACCTACTAAGACTATTCTTTCAAGGAAAATAAAACATTATTATGATATTGAAATTGTATTAAACTACCTACCTTATCTTTTTCAAAAATGACGAATTAAGCACGTGTTTTTTTGAAGTTTACTATCGAAAGGAAAAAAACTCATATCTCTGAATTTAAGCCTGACTTTGCATGTAGGCTGTTTTCACCCACTTAAATGTTGTTTAAAAAAGATTTTTCTTAATACGTTCCGATGTTACAAAATTAAAAACTACTCTCCAAATTGATAGTTTCTATATTAAATAAAATGTCGTTCCTTAAGTCAGATGTTTTTATTATAGTAAGAACCGTAAGTAAACATTTGTGACATTATATTAATACTGAGCCCCTTCCCACAAATTTTCAGAGTTCTAATTTTTAATTAACATGCTTTCCATAAAAAGCCGTAATCCTTATTTTGTTTTTCGAAAGGTTGCTTAAATCACTGTTTACCATATACCGAATTCAACGTGGACGGAGTCGCGGGCACAGCTAGTAGTTACTATAACTTAATAGTTACTACAGCTTACTACCACTACTCGATGAGGTATGTCAATGGACCGTACATATCTCTAAAAAACATATTTGAACATTGAATTATTACAACCTTTTCCTAAATGTAAATGAGTCATTGTTAATCCAAAATTATAGATCATATATACAATACCACGTCAACCAGCCCCTTGATATGTAGTGCCTTGCCAGCTTGAATTAGTTCCTTAAGATCTTTTCTTGTTACCATAACTTCTCCAGTGTATACATAGTCCAGTATAAAACACAGAGTGCGGTATGAGATATTCTGGTAAATGAAATTCATAATCTATATTACCATTGCAATTTAAAAAAAACATATACAGTGTAAACTCTTTATAACGAAACTCAAGGGACTGAGCATTTTTGTCGTTATAGAGAGTTATCGTTATATGGAGTGCAGTTTCAATATGTGGTTTTTAACGCAAACCAACCAAGTTGGGCTCACTTCAACGTTATAGGGAGTTTATCGTTATAAAGGATAACGTTATAAAGAGTTTACTCTGTATTTATGAGTAATTACACTAATTACGTATAGTAATGACTTTTTGAACATTTTTTCATGGGGCACCTTCGAATTTGGTGAAAGTTGAAATTCTTGAAATACCCAAAAACTATCCCCAAGTATCAAATTTTACCCTTATATGTGCCATAGTGTTATTGAGTGTCTCGACAATGATTCTTTCCTAGTTCTAAAAATTAGCATTTTATGTAACTGTAATATTTTACTTACAATGTAAAAATATTTTTTACGAGTTTCAGCAGTTTATAGAAAATATTATAGAAATTCGAGCCAATAAAATCTCTAAGCTATGTTGTTGAAGACATCAAATACTATGTCTACATAATTTTTTGTGAGATTTAGAGTTGATAGAAAATCAAAAGGTAAAAGTTAATGTTCTTTTTTAAATGTAACAACATAGAAACGGCTTATTTATAATCCATGTAGGCAATTTTTTTATTTAAGAGCAATTGATTACAGAATAAAAAATGAGGTATAGCTCATTCAAAATCAAATAGGAATCTGTCGAAAGTTGTATTATTAAAAACTATTTGAAACTGGTAGTTTTACCAGTTTATATGATATATATTCTTTCACTCAGGTCATGAAAAACAGAGAAATGGTCTAAGCGTTTAAAGTATTTTTTTATATTATACATACTAATGGATGTATGGATATAATACACAAGACTTGAAATTAATTATTTGATTCGAGAGATGATTTTAGAAGAAGATATGCATAATATGGTGATTTTTAGAACTTTGAAAGGCTCTTTCTTATGACTTGTAACAACTCGAAGGTTAAAATTTAGTTTTTGTTGATAGTTTTACTGATACTTCAACGCAAAATATACGAATATAGGTGTCGAGTTGCAGACACTTAGCCCATGTAAGCCTGATACCTGATACTGGTACTTCAAGATTCTCAATTTTCAACTAATCCCAAGGACCCCCAATATATATTATATTATTATATGTTACGTAAAAACAAAGTTTATTAACATAATTTATATAATAAATAAATTAAAGTGATTGTTCTCATCTGGCATGAGATTTGGCAATAAATTTAAATATTTCATGTTTTATATTCATCATAATAATTTTAAAATACTTAAAATAAAATTTATTTACATAAAGTGTTGCAATTTATTTACTGAGAGGTGTCAAGTAAGATAAGAAGAAAATGATGCATCGAAGTCATTCCTCCTCCCCTCACTGGGCGTCCAGCGCTCCGAGAGCGGACCGATCCGCGAAGCGCCCCCCTCTGAGCCGTTGTTACCTTCGCGGCCACAACTGAGCTCAGTCCTGCGTCAAGCGGCTCCCTAGTCCACTTCGTACCCCCCCCTCCCCACTTCCACCTTCGCTATCAATCCAGGAAATGTACTACTCACATTTAAAAATACAACTGGATGAGGACAGTCTACCGAAGTGATCAGTTCCTTAATATACGGGCTGGCAAGTGATAACACCATTCTGTGTACTTTGACATAATGGCCCTCTGCTGCTAGTGTCATGTCAACAAATTCACCTTGCTGTAAGCATTACTTCACATTACACAAAACATATTATCTATCATATAAACATATTATACTATCAAGTAATCAATTCTTGTTTATATAATATGTAATTAGTTTCTCAAAAAGGGCTCCAGCAATTTAGCTTAAACTTTGTATTCAAATAATGTTTGTAAGTCACTGAGCACAGCTCTTTGCTCTTCATCCAGATATTGTTTAATATTATATGCTTATTTATATATTTCATTATTCATAAATATGGTATAATTTAAAGATTGGGCCTCAACTTTATATTAACTACTGTTGAGTTCAGACTCAAAGTTTTTATTACAGTTAGATCACTTTATAATTGGACTAAATATAAATTTTCACACTTCAGAAATAAATAGTTCTGAGTTTTTTTAATGTAATTTTTTGTTAATCTGGCAATACAAATGGCAGTTTTAATTATTTGTCATAAAGTTCAATTTTGCAAGATACCTGTAAAGATTTTCAAAAATCATAATTGTTTTTCCATACAATTTATTAATACTTTTTGAAGGATCATTGTTTGGTTTATGACAATTGTAGAAGTAGCTACAAATATGACCTACATCAACATTTTGTGTAATTTTAAATGAGATATTTTCATTTTCTATTGGTGAATGGGGAGTTGCACTACTTTATGAAGAGCCAAAAAATTTCTATTAAAGCTCGTCTGGCTGTACATAGTGGAGTATTATTTCTAACACTCATGTACAGAAGTGAAAGCTGGTGTGGAAGAAAAAGCATGAAATCAAAATAAATGCAGTAGAAATGAGAGAGCTAAGAGGTATTTTAGGAGTGAAAATGATTAATAGGATAAGAAATAGTGTGATAAGAGAACTTTGTGGTGTGAAGGAAGATATAGTCTCACAGATTGAAAAATTTATGCTTAGATGGTTTGGGCTTGTAGAGAGGATGAATGAAAGAAAAATGGACTAAACAAATTTATAAGGCATGTGTGAATGGGAACATTAGAAGAGGGAGGCCTAGATAAACATTCCTTGATCGAATGGGGGACATTCTAAAGAAAGATCAGGTCAAGTGTACTCTAAACCGATAAGCAATACATGAAAAGATTGATGAATTTTGAAAGAGCAAAAGGTGTATGCCAGCATCGTAGGATGTGGAAGGACGTGGTCTCTGCCTACCCTGATGGAAAAGAGGTGTGATTTGTGTAGGTATAAATTTTATTTTTTCCGTTGTGGAGATAAAATTGGTTAGGTTAGGTTTGAATTGTGATCATAAACAGAAACAAATAATTATTTGTTGAACATTTATATACAAGTTTTTCACATAGGAGTTACCTTTCAAGCTCCCCTCCCTAACGGCTAACCCGCCCCATAGATTAATATGATGACCCGCCTCGTCTCATAATCAAATTCAGCGGTACCTAGCTATTGTAAAGTCCAACCTGATATGAAAATACACACAGATTTAAGAAAAAGGCATTTTAAGTGAACGATAACACAAAGTCATACATTTTTATTACAGTGATTATTCTATTATGAATGTACTGTTATTACTATTTATCTAACAAAAACATTAAATTATTTCACCTCTTGCATAAAACTAAGTCCTTTGCAAATATTCTTCTGAAAAGCTTCCCACGATACAGCTAACTGTGTTTGAGTCATGACTATAAAAATGTAACAAGTATGTATTAACTGAACAATTTCCAAAAAAATTCAAGTAGGAATTCGGGACCAAATAGTTTAAAACTTTGAATGTATCGCAAAACTTCACTTAATATTTACAAATTTTTTTTTGTATATTGTTCCCTTTCTTTGTTAAAAGGAAAGGCAATGGTACCTAAAATCATGCAGCCAAGCATAGAGTAAAGTAATACATCAGCCAAGTTAGATGTATTATTTATGATATCATTTTATGAATTAGGGATGGCGATCTGAGATTGTTCCAACGAAGAATCAATCTTTGGAGTTTTTGGCGGGATCTTGAAGTGACATGTTGTGGTTTTTATTTTTAATTCATTAACTTAGGTTTATGACCATATATTATGTAATATTGGTGGCGTTTTTCGTGATATAATTTGGTTTTTGTGCATAGGTGAAGTGGATTATAAATATTAGCTGAAAGCATTCATTCTGAGATCCCGCAAAAACTTCCTAGAGAGTTCTAACAAGGGAGCCACCATATTGTTGGGATACTGAATCGTCATAACACATGACACTTTATTTCACTCGATAATGACAGTAATGGTGTTCACTAAAGAAGACCGGTTGCCAACTTAGGAAGAAGATTCAATCTTTAGGTTAAATAGATTGATTTTTAAATTTGATGCATAGTACTGAATCGATCCAGTAAATCGATATTTCTACTTAGAATATCGAAAAACGATTTTTGTTTTGATAAGATCCGTAAAATTACTAACAAATACTTAGATGTAGGTACCTAGGTAAATACATATAAAGCAATTACGTTTCACATAGTTAAATAAAAACCCGCGAGATGGCTGTATTAGCTGTGCGTATATTTTTCTACGCTTCTTCCTATTGGATAAAAGAAATAATAAAAAAGTTACGCTTCCAAATTTGTAATCTGTAAGAGCCATGATGTATATGTGTATCGTGGGGTCATCTGTGTACCTTGCGAACGCTTTTTTTCGATTGCCGAGAATATCTCAAGTGATGAGTGGAACCTAATAGACTATATATATAAAGGGGAACTGTAAAGTATTATTAACTATATCCGTCCGATTATGACGTATAGTTGCGCAGCGTTCGCACATATGTCCGAATCGAACTTTAAACGGTTTAAACAGAATAGGTTTCTTTACCGTCTCACCGGGGCCCCTAGGTATATTCGAAGTGAAGATATCCATAGAGATATGGATCTTCCTTCGATTCATGCATACGCCAGACATCTCTCTCGTTCGTATTTCGACACCGCGTCGAATCACGCGAATCCGTTGATTAAAGCAGCTGCTACATATGTCGCGAACCCCACTGCCCCCTGGCATAAACGCCGGCCGCGTAATATTTGCACCGACTCAGACGATCACGTCGAATAAGCAAATATGCATTATTCATCAGTCTCTCTAGACAGAGCGTGTCAGCGCTTACGCCCGCGTAACCACCGTTCTCTCCGCAGAGGACGGGCGGTCAATTTCGCTCCCGCACACCCCTCACGTCCAGATAGCGGATGTTATAGGGAGTAACTTGACAACTTTTATTTTAGAAAAATAATTAGATTTCCACACAAATAAAAAAAACTGGTCATGGTGAATCAATTATAATGTACCCCATAATTGTAGGCATTAAAAAGACCTACAAAAAAGTCAGGGAGAGTATACGTCTATCTTCTAAGGAACACCCATAATAAGCATTTTTGTCTTTAAAATAGCCGTGAGCGGGGGAGCAAGATTCGTGAGGGCATTCTGTAGTCCACGTGAGCGAAGCCACGGGTACAGCTAGTAAATAATAAAGATAGATTGATTATGTAGATGTAGGTAATACTTTTAAATTTATTAAAGGGATCTTTTTGTCCGCATCTACCGTACTCTCCCCTTCATGTAAACCCGCCGTCCACTCTCTCCTGCGGCAACTCAAGCCCAGTTCCGTTCCTTCGTTGTGGAGCACTTGAGTCTTGCAGCCGCTCGGGCGGTGCATGTGATACTGCAATCACTATATCACTACCTACCAACAGACATCATTACACTGCACCACACACAGGTACATAGGTTCTGCAGGGGACCTTTTTTTTGTATTAGTTTATACAAGGTGTCCAGAAAGGGTATCGGGTATTTGTTTTCGCGCCATATTCGAAACGGGGCGTCTAAAGGGTGCGGGGAGGGGTTCGTGGCGTCCGCCATTTTGTGGAGTTTTAGTCACGATGGAACAGTACTCGGGGACGCATCGCGCATATTGCGTACGAGCGTATTATCGTAATGGTGATTCAATAGTGACTGCTCAACGTCTCTATCGTGCGGAATATCGTACACGCCACGCGCCAAGTGACGATAGCATTAGGAAATGGATCAGGATGTTCGAGAATACAGGTGCGACAGTTAAAATTCAAAACTCTGGTCGTCCTCGTTCAGTTCGCGATGAAGAAACAATTGAAGAAGTTGAGGCGTCGGTTCGTCAAAATCCGTCTTTATCCATCCGAAAGCGAAGCCAAGCGTTGAACATCAAAAAATCGTCTTTACATTCGATTTTAAAGAAAGACTTACATCTAAAAGCCTATAAAATTCAATTGGTTCAAGAATTGAAGGATACGGACTATGCTAATCGACTGAATTTTGCGAACGAAATGCTGCAGCGATTTAACAACTTTAACAACATACTGTTCAGTGACGAAGCAAATTTTCACCTGAATGGTCATGTTAATAAGCAGAATTGTCGGTACTGGGCAGTGGAGAATCCGAGACGAAAGCATGAACGACCCCTGCATAGCCCAAAGGTCGTTGTTTGGCACGCTATGTCTGCTAAAGGCATAATTGGTCCTTATTTTCATGAAGATCAACGAGGCCGAGCAATTAATGTGAATAGTGACCGTTATTGCGATGTTGCGAAATTTTTTGGTCCCAGAGTTGCAGGAGTTTGCAGGTTTCAACTCAAGAACGTGGTTCCAGCAAGATGGGGCCACTTGCCATACCTCACATGACTCAATGGAAGTTGTTAACGAATTATTCCCTAATAAAGTCATTTCGCGAAAGGGTAACATCAACTGGCCTCCCAGAAGCCCCGACCTTAGCCCGCTTGACTATTTTGCATGGGGATACCTTAAAAGTAAGGTTTATCAAAACAATCCGACGAATCTAACCCAGTTAAAGCAAAACATCAGGTCAGAAATGGCAGCAATATCGATAGCTATGTGTCAACGTGTTATCGCCAATCTTCGTTTCCGTTTAGAAGAGTGCCAGCAACGTAACGGTCATCATTTGGATAACATCATCTTTTCCAAATAATTCTCCAATTCATATGCTAATAATAAACAATAAACTTTTTTATTGCATACAAATAATTTTTGTTTCATTGAACTTACAAATACCCGATACCCTTTCTGGACACCTTGTACAAAAGTTAACAGATCATTAAATACATAATATACACATTTTGTTTCCTTCCTCCCAGGATGCAGGAACATGTATATAATATGCATATGGTAGTTTAGATCGAATTTCTATGGATAGGGAATTAGCCAGATCGTGACTTAATTGCAACTACGGTAACAGTCCAAGTCGAGGTTCGGCAACTTTGAGCATGTTGCCACGCTTTCGCGACTAAGTGCATTAAGCGCTCGCCCCCAAGCCACCGACTACACTGTTAGCCTTAGGGGCCCTATCCAAAAACAGAGCCGCTGCGGCTTTTACAGCTTCACCGGACTTGGGGGCGAGCGCTTAGGGCACTCGGCCGCGACAGTTTGTGACGACCCGCACGAGGGTGCCAGAGTGGCCGAACCCCGGCTCGGGCGGTCGTCGCGAATGCGAAAAGGTCGCGATCTAATTCCCTAATTCTAAGAGAATTCGAACTAACTAACATATACTCATATGCACGTTCCCCTCCTCCTGGGAGGAAGGAGTGGACCATGCGTATGTGTATTTAGTAATCGGAATGGTTTTTCTACACTAACTAGCGCATTAGTTAGTAGCGCAAAAAAAGAAGAAAAAAGGTCCCTTACAGAACCCTATGTACCTGTGTGGTGTGCACGTGTGTGTGTTCATACGTGTGTAAATGTTGTATGTGGGTAGCTATGTGTTGCACGTATAGTGTCACTTGTATCGCGCGGGCGGCTGCCTGACCCAAGGGCTTCACACCGAGGAACGGACCTAGGCTTGGGTTGCCGCTAGAGAGGGTGGACGTGACGGGTGTGCGGGAGCGAAGTTGACCGCCCGTCCTCTGCGGAGAGAACGGTGGTTACGCGGGCGTGGGCGGTGGCACGCTCTGTTTGGAGAGGAGGTGGAACAGAATGCGTTTGCTGTTTCGATTTGGTCGGGCGGGTCATTGAAGATATTACGCGGCCGGCGTTTACTCCGGCAGGCATTGGGGTCGGGAACATATGAAGCTGCCGCTTTGATTAAGGGTAAAAGCCGTCTGAGGCTCCAGAGCCCTTATGGATAACACTGTAGTCAATTCTAAAGATAAAACCTTCACGTAAAATAGAAATGAAACTAGAATACGAATAATTTCTATATTTTATATTATGAAGCCTACTTGTGCGGTCCAGATAAAAGATTCTACTAAGCAAAATAGTCTGTAAAATGAATAAATCCACTATCTCGACTTTAAACCTTTTGAACTAATTAGGTAATAGAAAATATGTACAAATATTTATTTGTTCTTACTCTATGCGTTCCTAAACCCTATATCCGATTGCGATGAATCTTTGATGACATGTTGTGCGCACACACGCAAAGTTTCTGTTTTAAGACAACAGGTGGCGCGCGTGTCGTTTTACTTCGTAAACAATAGTAGCGAAGTCACAGGCGAAATTTGTATTTAAACATATATTTAAGCAACAACAGTGATTTATTTAAAAAGTATCATTTATTCATTCTTGTAACAGTCATTTTCAATCAATACAATTTATACAGAAACTTCTTTATCGGCGCCTGCAGTTTTATCTTTCTTCTTCACCAGTACTTCAGCATCATTAAGACTTTTAAAAGTGATACCGGCTTGAAACTTTTTCAAAATCTGTTTATCGTGAAATGGGTGGTTGTGGCAGCGTGCCCTATAAAAAATAATTAAAACTTTTTTTACTATTAATGGGATCATTATTTTTTTTAATTATTGTTGGTACACTTAAAGCTTAATTTTTTTATAATCAACTAGCAACCTGCCCCAGCTTCGCACGGGTACAATTTACAAAGTGGTGTATTTTATCTATACAATTAATAAAATTGAAGTGTCTGCTTGTATGCTAAAATAAGAGTTTTTTATTAAATGCATGTGAAAATATATACGATACCTATAATAAAAAGCCCATTTTTTAAATTTTTGTCTGTCTGTCTGTTTGTTCCGGGTAATCTCAAACGGTTGGACCGATTTTGACGGGACTTTCACTGATAGATAGCTGATGATATAGAGTTTATTCTAGAAAAAGAAATGGGGTTCCGTACAAATAAAAAAAAAACTGGTCATGGTGAATCAATTCGGGCGCTTAAATGGTTTATGCTGAGTAAAACATAAGAGATATAGCAAATTAATGTACTACATAATTATAGGCATTAAAAAGACCTACAAACAAGTTCGGGAGAGTATAGATCTATCTTCTATGGAACACCCACAATAATCATTTTTGTCTTTAAAATAGCCGGAAGCGGGGGAGCAAGATTCGCGCGGGCATTCTGTAGTCCACGTACGTGAAGCCACGGGCACAGCTAGTAACACAATAAAAACACCTAACCTTTTAATCACTCGACCATTGTCCGTTGTCACATAGGCGGGACAATTTAGTTTTCTGTAGCTGAAACAATTCCAGCGACGTTGACTTGAGTTTTTACTATGGTAGCGCATGAAATATATGTAACGGTTTAGAATCAATTGCAATCCGCCTTGGTTGGACATCGTGTACAGCACCGAGGAATCATCTTTGATCAACGTAAAAAGAAATCAAAATAAATAAATTGAGCAATTCGAAGAAAAAAAGTAAACAATAGAAGTCGCTCTGTAAAAAAATCACATTTTAACATAGGTTCAGTGTAATAATAGGTTTCTTTTTGTATGTTTCTATATAGGTGTTAGGCATTTAATCACAACGTCACATGATGTTAAGTGACGAAGAAACTAAAGATAGTAAAACGTTAAACCTAGAGAGCCTGGCGCTCATTAGCCAAGTGGTCCCAAACGCGACTGCTATGTTCGAGGTCCTGGGTTCGATTTCCAGGTCGAGCAAAGTGTTATTGGGTTTTTCTATGAAATTCTAAGTTGCAGCTCATAGTTTGGCTTTGTGCCCGATTAATGGCAATACGCTCGCCCCCCCATTACATGGGGCCTAAAACATGCTCGGCAAACTGTGGCTGTAAATTAGTACACCTCTACCTAATTCTTCGGTAAATACTGAGTAATGGTATGTTTATCGTATTTCAAACTTTAATAAAATGCAAAAACCCTGAATATCCCGCATCAGAAAGTCCATCATTTTAACACCATCAATATTCATTCATACTTACCCGTTTAAATACCACGGTGGCTTACATTACATTATGTTAAGATGGCGTCCGGTCAATAGTTCTAGTAATAACACTAATCAATAGTAGTCTACTCTCCTTTTTTTTTTTTTTTTTTTTCGCCCATATACCTCATAGCCAGAACCATTCTAATATTAAAATAATGTAAACATCATACATATTTGTAGTAGATGCTTCTATAATTCACATGCAACAACCAAATTTATGAGTATAATGTTCTTTAAGGGGCCGTTGAAGTATTACGTAATGCAATTTGGGGGCAGGGGGGTCTTGTAAAACGATACGAAGCGATAAAAGTGCGGGAGGGGGCTTCGAACAACGCGTTACGTAACATTTGTTTGTTTTTTTTTTATTTATATAAAAAACTAGGCATTAAAATTTTCCATGATCGTTGGAGTTTTGAAGATGTTTTGCAGGGAATCCTTCGATTGTATCGTCGTACGTTATTTTCATTTCGTTCTCCCAAGTTGACCACCCTTTTCGTTTGTTTTACGGGGAATCCCTCGACTGTATCGCTGTAGTCAGTGTTGTTAAAGTGATTTCTTACTGTAATGTCCTCGAAACGAAGAGATTTGCATCATCAACTGTTCTTGGTCTATAAAATCTCTTATACTGACTTGGGTGTTACGTAATGTTTAAGGATGGAGAGAAGGGTTACAGAAAAAGGTTTCGGCGCGTTACATGCGGGGGAGGGGGGGCTCAAATCTTCAAAAATGTCTTTATACTTGAACGCCCCCTATTGCAGTATACACATTGGTGTTGTGCCTAATAATTTTTAGTTTAACTTTAATTTCATGCAATGTCATATTAGGTCGGGGAAAAAGTTTCTTCGCATTTTTATATGAAAACTCAAGATATTTTTTTCAAAGTTTATTTACATTTATTTACAGTATATATGAGCCGTTTTGTTAGATGACTTCTGCCATTTTGTAGGTAGAGACATGATCCCGTTGTTGTGGAAATATTGGGAGTTCTGATCAAAAAAAGGCGACAAATAATTTTGGCAGTCCTCTCTTGATGATAACCTTACAGAGCCTAAAGAATTCTGAAGAGACCGAAATAGGTGAAAATCTGAAGGTGCAAGGTCAGGGCTATATGGTGGATGCACTAACACCTCCCAGCCAAACTTTCTTAATTTTTGCTGAGTGGCTAAAAATGAGTGTGATCTAGCGTTATCGTGATGAAAGACACGTGATCCATTTTTCATCGCCAGTTATCAATCTCTTCAAAAACGGCTCGTTTCATTACGTCTCAATAATGAATCGCAAATGAATGCACGGTTCATTAGATTTCTTTGATGGAGCTCGTGTGGCACCCAAATATCAAGCTTTTTAGTATAGCCAGCTTTCTTCAAATGGGTTAAAACTGTTTTGTGGTCAATTTCCAGTTCTTCAGCTACATCGTACTGATAGGCCGATCTTGCTCCACTTTTTCAAAAATGGCGTCCATTTTATTCGTAACAGGGAGACCAGAGCGATGTGCATCTTTAACATCAAAATTTCCGGACTGAAAACGTTTTAACCAACTTTGTGCTACTCTTTTATTGACACTGCGTTAGGTCCATAGACATCACAATTTTTTTACGCTGCTTGAGTTGCATTTTTGCCTTTTTTGTAATAATATTTTAAAATGTATCGAATTTCTTCTTTAGATTTACTTATTTTTACAGAAAGAAAAACAATTGAAAAATAGCGGGACACAACCTTTTTTATATATTTTTTTATTACTTTTAATGCAACCTTTTTAATGTTACCAAAACCAGCAGATACAAATAGTACAGCCAATGAAATTTTATAACAAGTTTATACCTACGTTATGCGAAATCACTTTTTCCCGGACCTATTATTTTATCATTTACGTTGATTTTCAACTAGAAATTTACTGACTACAATCCATGTTTCATTAAATGGCTAAATAGTATTTCACTAATGGCGTGTCATATTATATGACATGTACACCACCACCATAAGTTTATTTTAGAAAAATATATTGAGATATTTATTTTGGTTATTTATTAGAATAATAATTTTAAGATGTCTTTTGTTTTCATTACCTGTCGCGGGAAGTCTCGGTGTCGCCACTGGTTTCACCCGAACATTCTCATGTAATATTTCAGATGTATCTTCATACACCGATGTATCATTGTCATTAGACTGTTCATTGACTTCCATATCACTGATTGAACTGATGAAAGAGTATGCATTTTCTCAAATAAACTTATATTATAACTTAGACCTAAACCCACAAGTTGCTTACCGTTGCTTTTTAAATCTCTTTATTTATTTACTTTATTATAAACAATGCTTTAAATTAGAGAACATAAGTAAAATACTATGGGTAGTAGAATTTATTAGTAGAAATAATTTTTCTTTAAGCAAAATTAATTAACAATTTTTAACCTCATTAATGTTATTTGACTGATGGAAAAATTATACATAAGCATAGAAAAAAAAACATTGTGGTTATTATAGCAACTTAGATCAAGAGAATATAACAGACGTAATGTTTATTATATTGCACTGTGTCTTGAAAAAAGGGTTAAAACACTTCAGAATATCTAATAAAGAATACTAGACTGTCATTTCATAGGTAAGTAGTAATAATACAATACATTTCTTATTAAATTTTAAATATTTTATTCCCTTTAAGTCAGTCGTACAGTGTTGTCATAATGCATCTATTCTTTTCCAAAAATATATCGCCACTTTTGAAAGTAAATGAAGTTATAACATGCATGTAATGTATTATTTTTTTATGTTAAGATATTTTTTTCGGGTTACCAAAAAAACCGACTTTACAAAACAAATGGTTAGAGATGCATTATGTAAGATTGGAGAAGATACAGATGACGATTATGAATATTGTAACCCTTATCATAAATACTTCTCATAAGACGTGATTGAAAAGCATGAGACTTGTGTGTACATCTAAATTAGAAATCAGAAACAACTGTTCCAAGTACTGAGGCAAAATGGAATTATATACTGAAAACAAAATCAAGGTTACTAATTTTGTTTTATGTTATACTAGCTGTGGATGAACAGAAGAAATCATAATTCTTATCATTGAAAAGATATGTTTTTTTTTTATGGACCAAGTAACTAAGGAGTAAAAAAATAAAAAAATTACAAAATCTATTCAGTAGTTTCTGCGTAATGTGCACTCAAGGGAAAACCACATTCACTTTTTTTTATATTGATTAAAATATTTTTATAACCCTTCTAAATAATTTAAAACGCTTGATAAAATAAAATGTTTACTTCATTTTATGAATTACATAAAAATATGTATATTTTATTAATAAAATATTTATGTAAAATATAAATGTGTTGTCATGGATTTTACATATTCTGGTAAAACTACATACACAATCACAAACTTAAACGTCTTAATATGTAGTATATTATTACTACACACACTGATAGGTTAACTCAACTTCAACTGTTTGTTATATGCTCTGTCTATATTATTCTTTCAGTCTGAATATGGCTACTAATTTACACAAATTAATACACTCACTAAATGAGTAAAAACTTAGGTAAACAATAACTTACTCTTCCTTTGCTGATGTGTCTGGTTGATATTTTAATTCATTGTCATCATTATTTTCTGACACTGTATCATAGTAAGTTTTTAAAGCCTGTAGGATTATAACCATATATATAAATAGCGGTTTCCTGCAATTCCGCACGCGTTTATTTTACTGTAGTTGGTTTCGTCTCATTTTTATTTTGACTCATAATATTGACAATAATTAATTTCCTATAACCCATCAAAATTTCAAACGAATCAGCTGAGAATGAAACAATTTTCTACAACGTCTGATGGTTTTACTACCCTATCAATTATATAAAGACATTATATACTTCTTGACTACGAAATTATATTGAAATCAGTCGAGCCGTTTTTGAATAAAATCTGAACATAAAAATAGATGATAAAAAAATCTTGTCATATTTGTGTCCTTTCCTTTGTAATAGATACCTATTAGGAAATTTGTAAAAAATTTCATGTACAGACAAAAGTACAGGTTTATTATTAGATAGTTTACTCCCAAACATACACATGACAATAATTATCATCAGCTAAGATATGTCACTCATATGCAGGGATCAATACCGTAATCCTTTGGCTGAATAGTAGAGCTTACTACCACTGTTCCATCAGGCCTGTCAATGGATTGCACTTATCTCTAAAAACATACTATTTAAACAATGAACTATTTCAACCTTTTCCTAATTGTAGACTAACTGGTAATCCAGAAATATAGATCATATACAATACCATGTCAACAAGCCCATTGATGTGTAGTGCCTTGCCAGCTTGAATTAGTTCCTTCACATCTTTTCTCAGTACCATAACTTCTCCGGTGTATATATACTCCAGTATAAAACACAGGGTGCGGTATGAAATATTCTGGTTAGTAAAATTCATAGTCTATAATACCATTGTAATTTGAAAAAAATAACTAAGACATATATTTATGAGTGATTCCATTACTTGCTGAAAGGTCCCTAAAATCTTGAAATCTTGAAGTACCCTAATTTTAACCCTTTTGACAATGAATCTTTCAAAGTACTAAAAATCACTATTTTATGCCACTGTATCAAAAATGTAGTGATTTAAGCTAATAAACTTTTTTCAGCTTTGGTAAAAAAAATGGCTTCAACATTAAAATTAAAACATTTTTTTTTTATTCTAGAAGTTTAGTCCAATAAAATCCCTAAGAGGGTACATACATTTTTGTGAGATTTGTAATTGATAGAAATTCATACTGAATGGTCAAACTTTACAATTTAATCTACCAACTTTGAAAAGTTTAATTGTAATCTATATACACAATTTCTTTTTTGTAAATTAAGACTTAAAAGGGATAGATCACGAAAAAAATGAGTCATATTAAAAGGAAATGAAATGAAATTATAATTCAAAAGTAACATAAAAATGGTAATTTTAGTGATTTTTTTCTTTCTCTAAGTCATGGAAAAAGATTAAAGGGTCTAAGGGTGAAAAATATTTTTTCTACATACTTAAAGATATCATCATAAAAAACAAAACTTGACATGAATTATTTGGTATGGGTTTTAAGTATTTGAGAACATAATTTTAGAAGATATGTTTAACATGGTGATTTTTTGAACTTTGAAAAGCTTGTTCTCATGACTTATTTAGTTTTACTAGTACTTTACGATTTTAAAGTTTCAAGTAATTCAAAGGACACCCAATATATTATATTGTAAGTTATGTCAAAACAAACAAACAATGATGGATAGCTGTTCTCGCAGTGGTCACTGTTGTGTTTGGATTGTAATGTGCTTATTATTAGGGACAGTAACATCAATTTGCCGAGCTGCTATAACAAAATATATGTATATTATTACATTACATATCTTATATAATTTACTAGTTATTAAATTAAAGTGAGTGCTGTCATCTGGCTTGTGATGTGTCAAAAAATTTTAATATGTTGAATTTTTAAACAATTTTATAATATACAGTGTAAACTCTTTATAACATTATTGGTTTGCGTTAAAACCCACATATTGAAACACTCTTTATAGCGATACGCCATTCTCTATTAGGAAGAAATGTGTTCATATTTTTAGACAGTAAATATTTATTATCGGTATTATTGTTTATTATCAGGTAACAAAAGACTTTGAAGCACCGAAACATCGGGAGGTCGCTCTAGCTTTTATCCTTAATTGCCTTGAACACGTGCAGTATGACGCATTGTTTTCTCGGAAGTGATGGTCTTCGACCAAGCATACTGGGTTCCTATCGTATTATCAGTCGTAAACCTACTTTGAAACTGTTAACATGGCCAGTAAACGGAAAGCGATTAGTGTTGACGAAAAAGTTTGATAGATGAAGATATGAATAGAATACATAAAATAATACCAAACAAGTACTGGCATAGCAAAAAACGTCAGACAAAGTTATCAGACTATATGTGTAAACAATAATTTATAAGCATTTATTATCTAAGACATACATATTAAAATTTTTTGTTAATTTGGTTGTTTTTTTGTTCACTCCATATAACGAAAACTCTCTATAACGACAAAAAATGCTCAGTTCCTTGGGTTTCGTTATAAAGAGTTTACACTGTATTTTAAAAATATGAAATAAAATTTATTTACATTAAGTGTTGCAATTTATTTACTGAGAGGTGTTTGGTAAGGTCAGAAAAAATATTGAGGAAATTTTTTACTTACATTTAAGAATACAACTGGATGAGGACAGTCTACTGAGGTGATCAGTTCCTTAATATACGGGCTAGCAAGTGATAGCACCATTCTGTGTACTTTGACATAATGGCCCTCTGCTGCTAGTGTCATGTCAACAAATTCACCTCGCTGTAAGTACTACTTCAGATTAGTAACTAGAAGATATATTGTTTAATATTATATGCTTATCACTTTTTTTTCATCATTCATAAACATGATATAATTTAAAGATTGGACATAAAACTTTACCACATCATCAAAATTAAAGCATTCCTCAAATGTATGCCAGGATCGTAGCAAGTGCTCGTGTTTTATGTGCCTAAGTTTGTAAATGTTTTTATCAATAGGTTAAGTCAATATAAGTGACCGAAAAATGTACAGTATTGATATTATGATTTTTCTGTCACATATGTAACTTATTTATATTTATTAAACGAAGTTAGTTCACCTCTTGCATAAAACTGAGTCCTTTGCAGACATTCTTCTGGTAAGCATCCCACGACACAGCTAATTGCATTTGAGCCATGACTTTACATGCATCAACTACCAAGTGGACAAATTTCAAAATTTATCAAGTACGAATTCGGGATCAAATAAATTTGAATAATATTTTTTTCCTCTAACGCAAATGTTTACATAGTATTATTTTTGTTGTGATCACACAGCACTAAGGACGATTCGACAATTGAGCACTATGTTGAGCACCATACACCAATAACCAGCGGATCAAGGAATATAATACTCTCTTACCATAGACCAATAACCAGAGGATAGACGACCATCTTAGAACAATCGTTTTGTTTCGTTAGCGAGGTGATTTACACATATTCACAGACGATACACATACACAACTTTCTATAGATACCAATTTATACATTTCATTCATGATTGATATCTCCATCGCATTTACTCTTGAAGTGGCCTAATGAGCCGTCCGCTACCTCTCTCTTTCCCTCATTATATTTGTATATATGGTACTTGTCAAATTACGTTAGTGATGGAATCATAGATTTAAATCGGTACTTTACGGTAAATAAGTAAACTAGTGATGTATTTTCGTGTCAATCGGTATTTTACTAAACAAATTACCGGTTTTTATCGATATTTTTGCGACGGCAACCATTTAACCAGATTTATCAAACTGAGTCTTAAAATAAAAGAAACGTAAGGATTACATAATATTTATTCTTATTGGGATTTACAAATATTAACATGCCATAAAACTTTCCCTTCATACTTCACGGTCTTAGGACCGGCTTTATGCATTGTTTTAAAACCTCAGACCTAGGAATTTCGGCAGGATCTTGAAGTGTTAAGTGGTGGTTTTTATTTTAATTCATACCTTATGTTGGCTCTATATTGTGTAATTTTGGCGACATTTTACGTGATGTAGTTTGGTTATTTTGCACAAGTGGATTATAAATACCTAACTGGGAACATGCATTTTAAGTTCACATAAAACTCCCTGTAAAATTTTAAAAATGGAGCCTCGATCTTGTTGAAGCTATGTTTGAATATTGCAAGATAGATAATTACATTTGGGTAAATACTTATTGTTTAACATTGACTTTGGCTGAAATGTGTAATAACAGTAAGAACAGTTGCCATTCAATAAAAGAAAGACGGAGCGCATGGAACTAAAAGTGAAACCAGAAAAAAGGAAATACAAAATGGAACATTATTACAATTAAATGATCATAAGAATAAAAATATTACCATAAAACAATAGTTATTAAAAGTATATAAAATAAGTTTCTTAATATGACTCATGAATGTAGACAAAAACTACAGAAATAACAGAATTAATCATCAATATAAAAATCAATCGCTCACAACGTATTTCTCAATATTATTACAGACAGGGAAAACAAATTCATATTACAATTAATTAATTAAGATCATAAGAATAAAAACATTACAAAATATTAACATAAAACAAAAGTTATTAAAAGTATACTTATAAAATAATTTTCTTAATATGAATCATGAATGTTGTTAAAAAATACACCAGACAAATTTGCATGCTTCATAAAATATTTGTATGAATAATTAGTAAATAATACACATAATGCCTAATTAAGTAATTAGAAACAAAGAAAATATGCTAGATTATGACATGATTACATACTAGAATTACATAATTATTATTTACCTTAAAAATCATAACAATACATGTGAGTATATTCATGCATGTTTTAAATTTTATTTTATAATTGATTCTGATTTAATCAATCAATGTTATATTATGTACATTAGATAACTAAGAACATTACCTAATAATAACAATGAATTATTAATAATATATTACAACTAGTAGTAGTACTATATTTTAAAAACAATGTAAACAAAATTTGCATACTCGTTAGAATTAACTATGAGGCATACTGAAGGAATTCTGTTAGTAATTGCATAGTAATATATTTTGCAAAGGCATAGATATAGGTATCTAGATCCAGTAATAATATATCTATACATAATAATAGTTAATAGAGGAATTAAAATAAAGACAATTTTAGTTGCAGAAACTATGATAATAATAAGTAATACCTATACAGTTAAATATGATTATGTAGTACTACGCCTTCTAACTGATCTGTAACTAAATCCTTTTGTAGCTTTAGTATGGATTAAACTTTCCATTTCTACATCTTTAGATCTGGAATCAATATTATGCATTCGTCTGTTAAAATTAATGCACCATTGTTTTACTTGCATTCTAATAAATAACAAATAACCAAAAAGCTTTGAGAAAAGTTTCTTTGTGCATCTCACAATTGTACAATGTAGTATCAATTTTTTGTTCCAATGAACATTCTCAGGGGGAATAAAATTCTCCATGAATTCAGTGTCATCAGTTTGAAAATCCAATGATCCATATTTTTATTGGTTTACTAAATTTTGAAGGGTACCTAACATTTTGTCATCATCATTAGCACAATTTGTAAATAATGACTTACCAATAGTGATGTTATTAATTAATAAAGTTTTATAAGCCGAGACAAAGTCAGTACAATCTGGGTTGGTATTGAAATTACCATGTGCTCTTATTAGACCAAAAAATTTTTTTAATGGATCTTGGTTTAGTCGTCTGAGACTTAAAAATTTTACACCCTCAATAGAGCGTAAATCAGACCACAGATGTTTCATAGTTTTAATATTATGCATAAAATGTTTCAGTGACAAAGGCTTGCTTTCCCTTTCAACGGAAGAATCAAACCACATTGAATTTAGTTACTTCACAGCATTATTCCAGAAATCTATGTGTTCAGAATTTAAAGATAGAGCATGTTGCAATTTATAACCAGAATGACCAAAACCATTTAAACTATCAAACAAATCATTTATAAATAAAAGTATTTCTACTGTGAAAAGATCATTATCAATATCCACATTCGGAATAGAATATTCATGCTCCTGTAGAAAAAGCAGGTACTTCATATAAACTTCAAGCGATGTAGCCACTTGTCTGCTGAATACTTGAGCAGCTAGTTTGACCTGGAAATATACAATAAAGTAATTTTATTTATAAAATAAAAAATAATGCGGGGCAAAGCTAGTATCCATAATATACAGACGAAGTCGCGGGTACCAGCTAGTAAATATATATTCAGTAGTATTGGAGATGAAAATGACTAAAATATGTCGAGATCTCTTTAGTATGGGCAATCATACATCACTTTTGTCAAGCAGAGTGGTCATTTTATAAACTTCACATGCGACTGGGATTTTAATAATTTTACTTACATAGGTACATAGTGTATATAAATGATTTCACGCCTATACAGGTTGATTTTTGAGATGGGTCAGTGAGAATTTTACTTACCTTCATTTTATCATATGATGTAGGTTTAACATGTTTGTCGGTGAGTTTAGTGCTTCTTGCTCGTCCACCATTTCCATCTACTTTATAAAGAATTTCAATGTACTCCCACTTAGCACGCCGATTACCGATGAGAAGATCTTTCTTCTAAAAATTATTGCGAAAACATTTTAGTAAATGAGGTACATCATAGATGTGATATAGCCGGTTACTATTAATGTTATAGGAAACATTATTATCATTGTAGCCTTCACTGCGTACAAGTTCTCTATTTGAGTCCGATATTATTAGCTGCAACATTGGCAGAGCTTTGATCACTAACTGTGGCTCTAACTATGAATCCAGCTTTAAAAATTGCAAATACTACCTCCTTGATAATATTCTTTAAAACAAATGTTTTTACTCCATCTCGAGCAAATTAACAATTCCACAAATTAACAAATATAAAATGTTTAATAATGTTAAGATTATGAACAACGAACAATGGCGGTTCAATTTGTTTTGTCAATTTTGACAATTCCAATGAAAATGGCGGCCACAGACCAATATGGCGCAAGCCATTCAATGAGTATGCCTTTGTGTGAGTGTTTCTTTGTGTGAAAGAGAAACGTAGCGGGTACGCTTATGGATTTTTCCCGTGTTGAGTGAAATAGATGCGCGAGCTTTTCGTGTTAAAATATATAGGCGAGTTGACAGAGCCTGCTCTCTTACGAGAGCAGCGGATTGAGCACAGAGTACCACAGACAGTGTGACCGTTTAAAAATTATAAAATTATGTAATAGACCATAAAATATACTAACAAAATGCCAGAAAAAAAAAACAAATCTAAAAATAGTTCGACTAAAAATCAACAACATGTTAGGGTAATTATTTTAAGTTATTTTTCGAGACAAAGCTTAGTGTACTATATGCTATAAAAGACTTGTTTCGTCCAGCTGTTACGTCTGTGTTATAAACTTAAAACCTATTTTGGGTGTTATAAAATAAAAATGAAAAACATTGTAATGTTAAAGATTTTTATTCTAAATCGACTCTATAAACATTAATTCTAATTTTATTGCAATATTAATCATATCTGGTGAGGGGCCAAAAGAAGTAGAACCTTTAGTCAAAATTTGCTTAACGTGTAATATGCAAGGAATGTTCTTAGTTATAAAAGCTATTTCTGTATTTAGTCTTAATGATAATAACTTGCGAAAAAATTATTTCACATTGTGCTTTGGAAATGGGAAGACACATTAAGCACTTTATAAAATTTATGATATTTTTATACTTTGGGTACTTTTTCGTATCAACAATATTGTTCAACATGGCCCAAAACTGCTCTACATTATTATTTATCTGTATTACTACCACTACAGAACAAAAGGTTTTGTATTTCATGAACGTACTACTTCATTTGACGATATTCTTCTTCACTAACTTGTTTGCTAGTATCATCTATGTTGGGAAACTTATCTACAACATTTATCAGAGATGAATAGCTTTCGTAAATAGCTATTTGTGAGCCAATAAATTTTATTTCTGAAAATAGTAGCTCTTTAAAAGGTAGTCTATACTGTTGCCAGATGGTAATCCAAAAAAGACCAAAAATTTATTGTTACGGGCATAGACCAATAACCAGAGGACAGAGGAGTTACGTGTTAAATTGTACCATAAAATACCAACATTAGGTTATTAATAGACTAAAATAAAACTGAATAATTTTTTTTATTATCTAACTACACTGTTAGCCTTAGGGGCCCTAAAGCCGCTGCGGCTTTTACAGCTTCACCGGACTTGGTACTGAATAAATTTCACAGACTCCTAATTATACCAATTTAGTACTGAAAGTACTAAAAACGGTCACACTTATCACAGAACACTATTGCTATTATTCCTAACGCAGTCAGGGTTACCAGATTGGATTTCAGAAATTTCTCCATGTCGGCCAAAAAATTTCCTCAAAATGATACTATTTCAGCAACTTTTCCCCAAAAACTTAAACGTGCCTATTGCTTTAAATTTATGTTTATTTTTATTATAGGCAACTTTGAGAAGTGAGGATATAATTATGTTCAGAACCATTTAGTACCATCTTACTTATTCAAAAATTTTACTACTTTTTTTCAATTTTGTAAATAAAAACGTATTGTGACCAAATCAATAAAAAATATGGCTACATGGGAGTCACATTTGCTTCCATCATGTGTTCCGTTCCGTTGTATTGATTTTCAACGTTGTATAATAACTCTAGAAATAGAGAACAGAGCTATTAAGCTGCTTAGTAAAAAAAATGTGTGTGTGTACCAGAGTACACAGGTAAGAAGTGAAACTTCTTTACGACATATCATTTTTCTACTATTTGCAACTTCACGAAAATGGGGTAGATAAGGCTTAAGCCTTAAGAAAAACAATTTTTTCCGTATTAAATTAAAGCTATTTTATTATTATAGACATGCATACAATTAATGAGTAATTTATTTTATCATTGTTCTTATTTATAATATCATTGATATTTATTTATTGTATTATATTTACAAGTTATGAATAAATAATTGGAAATATCTTTTCAAAGTAATACAATTAAATGATGACAGTTAATCTTGTAGAAATGCAACGATTTTATAAAATTAAAAATGAATAAATAAATCATTAAAAACGAATAATTAAAAAAGATGTACGTATACATATTTTTATTTTCTAATCGTGTTTTGTTTTATTTTTAAATTATTATTAAATTTATATTTTTTATTGTTTTTAGAATTAATAATGTTCACTAGATTTACAGTCATATTTATTAATACTTGCTAATTTTAACAGATTTATATACATTCACTGATACTTACAATCAAAAAGTGAGGTTAACCTCAAATAAATATTAAAATCATGCTCATACGTGTTGAATTTATAAAACGAAATATATAATCACTCTCACTAAAATTAGCGCGTGCGTGCGCCTACTATACAATGTGCTACGTCAATCTATACAGAGCGGGACCGCGCACCGAGGGCGCGAACGCGACGGAAACGATTCCCTCGTACTCTGTATATAACCGACGGCGGATAACACGCTACGGTAACCAGCTGTCTGGAAACCAGTGCGTGCGAGCCCCTCTCACTACGTGCGACCAACCCTGTTCACACCCGAAACTACTAGGCGTGAAGAGGGCGAAACATCAAGGTACACACACGCAGTGAGGTGCCTGCTGGTAGGCGCGGCGATGACGTAGCACGGAGCGGAATGGACTGGGTCGCTGGCGGGTTGAACTTAGTGAAGATGCGAAGAAATGACACACAGGCACCACAATAAAATTTGCTGTATTCTTCAAGACAACACACTTTGTTAATACTATATCTTCTGAGTACGGTTTCTTCCAGTTTCTTGAGTCTTGAGTCTTGAGTCTTGATTCTTCAGCTTGTGGTATCCGTGTGCGCTCGTTGGCCCCAGTAGAACGCCTTTTATATGGTTTGCCGGAGAGCGAGACGGACGATGGTGTCTCTATCCGTACTGCTCATTACCAAACTTGGGTGTGGTCCGTTAACCGCGGTAATGCGCAGTGGTTGCAATATTGCTGTCTCTGTCTATTATTATTATTACTTGTATACAGAATACAATAAATTGTTAATATCTCTAATTACAGTTATTCAATTACAATAAAAACTATTTCACATCAATGTAGACACAAATACCTATTCAAAAACACTAATTTTAACATTATAGGTTAATAAACACGGGAGATATAAAGCATTAAACATTTCAACCTTAAAACGTCTTGTAACTCGTTATATACGCACTATTTGAGCTTACAAACATTATAAAACTCATACAGAAGGCTATTTTACTTATATAACACAAAACATTACGTATAACTTTTACAAAATATGAATTATTGACAATATATGATTTTAGTACTTTAAGTGATTATTTTTATTAGATTACACACATTTTCATGACTTATATACTGTTCTTACATACCTACACGCTATAGTAACATATTCAAAACATTAGAAACATTTAATTATTGATCGTTCGTGCAAATTATTCATCCTTACAACTTATATTTACAATCGTTATTATCGTATCATTACGCTTAGGCCTATGCGTCGCTAACACTCACTTTTCTTGTAAATTCACTTAAATTTGAATAAGTCTTTTTATTTTATCACTTTCAAATTAATATATTGTTATTCTTATTTCAAACCAAACTTCAAAACTAATATATTGTTGTTATTATTATAATATTTTACATTATATTCTTTACGTCACTATACTAAACTTTGATAAAAAAAGCAACATGGCGCGTAAACGAAAAACGTGACGATTGCTACAAAATTTCTCCCATACGTCGATAAAGAAGTTTCACTTCAATAACAAAAGCATAACTACAGCCGCATAATTTATACAGTACATATCTAAGATGAAATACAAATATTCTCTGCCATAAAAATTATAGAAATGTTTTTACCCGACCGCGAAGAAGGAGGATATATTTTCCAGGTATGTATGTATATTTTTTTGGCACGCTCTTTAGTCTAAAACGGATTGAGGGATTTCATCATATGAGGTGTCGTTAGATTTGTCTTAATTGTGGGAGGGATAAAGGTAGAGATTGTTATCGTAAATTCTGTAAAATCTTAGTTCGCATGGTAATGTCGAATGTGAGAAACGTCGAAAGCTCTCTCTTTCACACCTAAAGGTCCTAACGGTTACCTTTATAATGCTTGCTTATTCACATGTTGCAGTAAAAGCGGCCGACTATTGTTGTTATAGAAGGATCCGCGAAATATGTGCTGGGCCCTTAATTCAATCTATCGCGAATAAATCCCTCCCGAACCTATTGCTGCGATTCACAGTAAACAAAAGAGACTCAACTCGACAGGAGCGGGCAGTGACCTTGAGCTTGCCCCGTCAACCTGGACTGCAGATTGTGAAGTATGTGCGTGTAGAGTGAACTGTGTGTAAGTGTGTGTGCAGCCTCAAATCTACAACAGCAAGGACACTATCACGCAAGCAATCAGTTCAGCAAAAACTCTCTGGTACACCAACTCAAGTTATTCAATTCAAAACCTTAACACCACCAGAATAACTATATTAGGCACCGTTTTTAAAGAATATTAGTGTATTAGCTAATACGGATATTAGTTAGATTCATAAATTAGTTTGTAATATTTGTATTAGGAATCTATTGGTATTTCGTGTATAGAATCACTATATTTCGCGCCGTTTTTAACGAATATCAGTGTATTAGCTAATACGGATATTAGTTATATTCATAGATTAGTTTGTAATTTTTGTGTTAGGTATCTATTGGTATTACGTATTATAATAGGTCTTTACCTATAAAATTGCCGTTCTGCAGTACTGGCCATTTCAAATCAAAATAATTTTTGTTTGGCTAAGAATTCTAATTTCAAATTAATTTTATTTTAAAAACATGGAATTATTTTTCCAAAAGTAGTCATTTGTTTATTGATTAGTGTTACATTTTCATCGCATTTCAATCTTTTTTGTCATCATGGATACGTTAAAAATTAGAGTAATTATAGAATATGAGTACCGTCGTGGCAGCAATGCGGCACAAGCGGCACGCAACATCAACGACGTTTACGGAGCTAACACTACAAACCAACGCACCACCTGTTATTGGTTTGCTCGCTTCCGTTCTGGGAATTTCAACCTGAAAAATGAACCTCGCGGTCGTCCGAAGACTTTGGTCGACAATGACGAATTGAAGGCGTTTGTGGAAGCTGATGATACACAATCTACGGCTAAATTAGCAGCAGCTTCCGACGTTAGCGTCAAAACAATATTGGTCCATTTGCGTCAAATTGGCAAGGTTAAAAAGCTTGACAAATGGGTGCCCCACGAACTCAATGATCGCCAGCGCGAAGTACGCGTCGAGACGTGCCTTGCACTGCTCAACAGACACACAAATGAAAGAATTTTGAACAACATTGTTACCTGCGATGAAAAATGGATTCTGTTTGATAACCGCAAGCGCTCAGCAAGTTGGTTGGATCCTGGTTCAGCACCTAAACAATGCCCTAAACGAAAACTTACCCCTACAAAAGTGATGGTCACTGTTTGGTGGTCAAGCGCCGGTGTGATTCATCACAGCTTCTTACCAAACGGGGTGAGCTTTACTGCAGATGTGTACTGTGAAGAACTGAACACAATGATGGAGAAGCTGTCACATCTCCAACCAGCATTGGTCAATCGCTCGTCTCCGCTGCTCCTGCACGACAACGCGCGACCTCATACTGCACAGCAGACGGTCTCCAAGTTGCAAGAACTGGGGTTGGAAGTTCTCCGTCATCCACCATACTCACCAGACCTTGCGCCTACAGACTACTACTTTTTCCAGAATTTGGATAACTCCTTGGCGGGAAAAAAATTAAATACCCGAGAGGCAGTACAAAATGTCTTTAAAGAATTTGTTGCCTCCCGTCCAGCTGATTTCTTTGAGAAGGGCATCAATAAACTGCCACTGCGCTGGCAAAGATGCATTGATTGCATGGATCATTACTTCGATTAATACAAATAAAATATACATGAAAAAAATTCGTTTAAATTTTTTCATACCAAACGGCAATTTCATAGGTAAAGACCTGTATACAGAAGAGCTATTGCAAAGGGAGGATCCTCCGACCAGACGGGTGTTATGTCTGGCGGGCAGCTGCCTAATGGTTGTAGTCGGGTTCTTGTATATATACTCAATTGAAGAGTTAATTTCTATAGTGCGATGTAGGATGCGTCGTATGTGGCTCGATAGATGTCGCTGTGTGTCACTATGTACATGTCTCTACAGACCTAATATTAGCGGTTCATTCAGTTCCTTTGTAACTAGCTGCGATTGCATACATGTTATCGTATCTATATATTTTAGAGGATTTCAAATGTAAATATTTATTATTTTGTGCTTAGAATTTTTAAAGGACATATTATATAAAAATCTATAATTGTAGTATATGACATTGAATGAATGAGGTAACTTCAAAATAACTATTATCAATGAGGCTTTGGAAAGAAAGTAAATGCAAAGAAGACGAAAATTTTGGTGTTTGAAAGGGAAGAAAACTTGACAGAACGATGTGTCCGGATTGATGAGAATGAACTGGAGCAAGTAAGTGATTTTGTATACTTCGGATCGATGTTTACCAGGGATGGAAAGTATGAGAGAGATATAGGAAGGAGAGTAAATGCCAGTAATATGGTGAATGGGGCGTTACACTCCTTTATGAGCACCCAGAGTATTTCTATGAAAGCTCGTTTGGCTGTGCATAGATGAGTGTTGGTTACAACACTCATGAACGGAAGTGAAAGCTGGGTGAGGCAGACAAACCATGAAAGTAAAATAAATGCAGTAGAAATGAGAGCGCTAAGAGGTATATTAGGAGTGAAATTGAGTGACAGGATAAGAAATAGTGTGATAAGAGAGCTTTATGGTGTGAAAGAAGATATAGTCACACGGATTGAGAAAGGGATGCTTAGATGGTATTGGCATGTTGAGAGAATGAATAAAAGAAGAATGACTAAACAAATTTATGATGCGAGTATGAAAGGAATCGTTGGAAGAGGAAGGCCTAGACGAACATTTATCGATCAAATCGAAGATGTTCTGAAGAAAGGTAAAGTCAAGAGGACTCTAAACCGACGAGCATGCATGAAAAGATTAATGAATGTCGAAGAAGCGAAAGAGGTACGCCAGGATCGTAGCAGGTGGAAGGACGTGGTCTTTGCCTACCCCGTTGGGAAATAGGCGTGATTTATGTATATATGTATGACATAGTGATATTATTTAACATAATATATTTTAATATATCAAAGATTTAAGTACTACAATATTTAATATTTTTATATTTAATATAAAAGTATTTGAGAAATAATCTCTTTAGCTGGCTCGCTGCCAGGGTCTTCAGATTGGGGTACATTTTGGGGAAATATAATGTCGCTGGAGAAATTTTTAAACAAAAAAAAATGATGCGAAATTTTTGGGAAGAAAATTTTGGTACTGGGGAAATTTGTGAAAGAAATTTATCTGCATAGCCGTACTAATAACTACTATATTTATTTTTTAAGGACACAAATTCACGCACGGCTATTTAACTCAAAACTAAGTAAAGCATCTAATATGGTAACTAAACAGCTGATATACATACATATATAGATATTTAACACCCAGATTAACATTTATGCCCATCACATAAAAGTCAGTCATGGGCGGGAACGAACCCGCGACCTCTTGCCCCAATAGTAGCGTTTACTACCACTGTGCTACGAGACCTGTCAATTTTATGGTTTACAACCTAAAGCAAGGCAGTTATCGTACCAGCAACTTCGAAATCATCATAATTCCCTATTTTAGACCAAAACTATCGTACTTCACCAATTCCTCGCTAAAAAGGGCCTATTTTTTTAATTCTTATATGGTTAAAATTATCTTACTTTCTATAATTTACTATCGTACGAGGTCATGCAATTATCGTAAATATACGACACGTACGTATAATCCCTGCTTCTTCTAATGCCATCTCTGATATTTTACTTCAAACAACCCTTACTCGTTTTTGAATATATTTACCATTATGGGAGGTGTTGGTCTACCATAGTGTCTAATGAGGCTAGTATTCTCAGGGTAAAAGGGGTTTATTTGGTTTTACAAAACAAAAACAAAGTACAAACACATTCGTGGGCTTATGTGAAAGAACATTAACTAAGAATCACCAATTAATTATTTCGTAATGCGTGCGTGTGCGTCGTTAGCGCGAAACATGTCATGTCAAACACGTCAGGCCTCGCGAACTATCTGGGCAGACTACTGTATTCGGTAGGCGTGGAGTGATGCGCGGACACGGCATCTCTGACACACGCGCTTGTGCAGAACGTATTCGCGCACTATGCGTATGAATCACGCAGAAGCGCTGGCAAATGGCTTCGAGAGGAACGCGGTGGTAATAATAACGAGGGGTGGTTTGCTATACAGTTTTTTTTTTTAAATAAAAGCTTGACAAATTGACTGTACTGTCTTTGTTGGATGACATACTCTCTCTGTCTTTCTCTTCGAATCCCCTTTCTTTTAGTGTCCCAACCATTCAAAATAATAAACAAGAGAGTAGGTGCTGCTTTTTATCAAATTTCGTCTGGATATTTTAAACTTTTTAAATACTCTTCTCTAATATCTGACTTTTCTGGGGAATGCTTAGCTATTTTGGAATGTATCAGATACATCATAACGGAAAAAATTGCCAGGGCTGTGATCTTTACGGATTCTGTAAGTTGTTTACAATCTCTTTTACATAATCCTTTTAAAAAAAAAATTGGTCACCGATTTCTCTTGTAATTAAAAACAAACTGAAATACTATGTGCAACTAGGTTTATAAGTTTCCTTGATATGGATTCCTGGTCATTCAGGTATCCATGGTAATGAAAATGCTGATGGTTTGGCTAAATTGGCAGCTTTTCAAGGTGCTCCTGATAATTTTTTATATAGCCAGGATTTACTTTCTTTTCTACCTCGGCAAGACTTGGTTGAAAGTATTATTGTTGGAAGCACTTACGTTAAGCAGATATTATAACTGGAGGTTTACACAAATTTAAGAGTCTTTTATTATCACAATTTTTTCAATTTCAGTTTTTAGTTTATTGACACTTTTGCACACACTAACTTGTCAATCTTATTTTCAGAGACACAGTTCTATATTTAAACTGGTTCTTTATAATAGAGTTTTAGTTTGTTAAAGGTTTGGTATAATCCTCCTTTAACACTTTCCCTTATACAATAGTTTAACAAACAACGAGACCCAGTGTGCGACAGAAAAATGTGAAAGTTATACGAGGAAGTGCTTTTGTCAGAATATCAGCTACTTGTTGAGCTGTACCAATTCGTTTAACATCGATAACACCTTCAGCAACCAACTCTCTTCACAAAAAAATGTCGTATGCGGATGTGCTTGGTTCTTTTGTGAAATTCCGATTCATGGCGTCTGAATAACTTGTAGGGTATGATTATGTTATGCATACATAATCATCAAACTTTTCAGGACGTTTTATTTGGTTGCGGTCACGAAGATTTTAACGTGGTGGCTCAGCGTCATGAAATTCATCTTCATCTTCTTGTAAGAAGGGTTCATGAATGCGGAATTCTTGATCATGTTCCTCATTATTATCATGAACATGGTCTTCAGTATGGATTTCTTCCATATTTTCTCCCTCGAGACTATGTTCAGGCTCATACGTGACTATTTGTTCACGTTCTTCGCGGTCTCCCTCGGATTGGATAGTCAATGGATCTTGTATAATCTCCATTTGAGTAGCCGGTTCCTCGGTTCTGATAGCATTATCTATCGGAAGTTGTAACATGTTTTCTCTCGAGTTTGTATCGCTTTCAACACAAGGTGAGTTAACATCAGTGATAGGAAGGGGCTTTTCATCGAAAATTACATCACGTGACCGAACGAGCGTGTTTTTATTTCCGTCAGTGATCCAGATACGGTATCCATCTTCATCGTAACCGACGAGTCTGCCTTTGATAGCTTTTTTATCAAGTTTCTTACGGTTTTGTTTTGGTATGTGGACATAGGCAGTGCAACCTATTATACGGAGATGTTTTATAATGGGTTTCTTTCCAAACCAAAGTTCGTACGGAGATTTATCACTTTTCGTTGGGCCTGTTCTATCTAAGATGTAAGCGGCCGTATTAATTAATTCAGCCCATAGTTGTTGTGGCAACGGTTCATGCGCATACATAATCGAACGTCCAACTTCAACTAAGGTTCGATTTTCTCGCTCACTAACACCGTTTTGTTCGGGCGTATACGGAGTAACGAGTCTCTGTTGAATTCCGTGTGAGTTAAGAATTCTTCGAACAGATTCATTGTCAAATTCACCGCCGTTATCGCTGAGTAGACATTTTACAGTATGTCCTTCTGTTTTCGTCTGAGCTAGCATCAAGGCGAGCTTATCCTTACCTCTGACTTATTTTTCAAAAAATATACCATGCGATAGCCTGTAAAATCATCTTTAAATAAAACATAGTACCTTAACTTCGAGTAACTTGGTGAAACGGTCCACATACGTCAGAATGTACGAGTTCTCCTGGCGCTGTACTCTATTTCTCGTACCAAATTTGAGTCTGTGAGCTTTTCCAAAAATGCAGCCTTCGCAAGTGTCCTTATCAAGAGGAAGGTCGAGCCCTAGTTCGCGTTTAACTATCGCCTTCACATTCAATTCCTCTAAAACCGTGGTTCTCAAAATGGAGATTTAGTAAGAAAATTACAACTATTATTTCGAGGCTAAGGTTTGGCCACTGTTCTTCGCCAGTCCATCTGAACAAATTAAGAATTAGAGATACATCTATCTGTGAGTGTTGTCTGGAAGAGGGTAACATTATGCATATTCTTTTCAAATGTTCTCTTTATAACTCTTTACCACTGTATGATATTTTGTGTAATTATAAGGCTATTCTTCCTTGCGACCCGTCATCTATCCTATCTCTCAGTAATAATATATATATTAAATCATTAGTAAAATTTCTTAATCATAAATTGTCATTGTAGGTTTCTAATATTATTTTTAATTGTATTTTTTTATTGCCACTTCTTCATTTACCCGCCTATTCCCTCCATCAGCATAAAGTATCGAAGTCGCATAACTTAAAAATGGCAGTGATAGTCTCTAAAGTGGACTGGGTTGCCAAGATTGAAATAAGAAGAAGATATTATTGTCTATGTTGTTTAGTGTGTTTTACTGTATGTTATTGTTTTTACTTAAACAATAATAATTTAAAGAACATTTTATTCAAAGTACTACTTTAAGTAGTTTGAAAATTGACCATATATACTAGGTACATATTACTTGTTATATTTACATATAGTCATGGCTCAAACGCAATTACTTGTGTCGTGGGATGCTTACCAGAAGAATGTCTGCAAAGGACTCAGTTTTATGCAAGAGGTGAAATAACTTTGTTTAATAAATATAAATAACTTACACATGTGACAGAAAAATCATAATATCAATACTATACATACTTTTTCGGTCACATATATCTTATATTGTCATAACCTATTGATAAAAACTAGTACCTAATGATGTTAAAAATGTCTGGGCGAACGAGACGCGCGGTATCTTCAAAAAAAGAAGGGTTGGATTTAGAATCGTTTGGCACGAATTCTGGCTTGAAAGTGGTTGAAGTAGATAGAGAATTATTCCCCGATTATAACGTAACTAGTCACATTACATGGTAATTAGCCGTTTTCGAGAAAATTAATAAAAACTATCTTAACCTCAAACCTTACAAAACACGAAAATTACATTTATTTAGAGATGCCAGATGAACAAATACTAAAATAGTTCGAAAAGTGTGACAAAGTTGTACCGTTTTTAGTTTAATAAATTACCAATAGCACACATTAAAGAGGTTCATAATTTTTTGATAGTAATAAATTTTGGTACGTCTTTCCATTGACGTCCGTCGAATTGTTTGGCGGGAGAGGGGGGAGGGCTACTACCCCCCCTTAAAAGGAAAAGTTGCGGAGCAGCCCCCTTTTCGAATTTTCTAAATTTTTAATACTCAGCAATTTTTCCTCATTTTATGGGTTAAAACTAATAATAAGTGTAAAAAACAAGGGGTGACCCCTTGCAGGGGAATGGTTCCCCTATGGAAGGAGTAGAACCCCCTTCATCAGCGAAAAATAGGGGGACAGATTCAGAGGGATTTTTATATCTATTTTGAGACTGCAACATCTCCAGCGATGCGGGAAGAGTAGCCTCTACGCCCTTGCGTAACTAATTGTAGGCATCCATTCTCGCTGCTCTAGGCTGCTCTCCCTACGCGCCCCCGGCTTTATAAAAACACTCTAGGGGTAGGAGAGACTCGTACCAGGTAGAGTTGGAGTCAATCAATTCAGTTCTTTGCCATAAGTTGAACCTAACCTATTATTTTATTTGTTATCTTTCCCAATAGGTACTATTAAAATAAAACAAATTAAATACTAATTAATAATATTTTAATCAATTTTATAAACATATTGTATTAATTCTTAAAAAACATCTTTATGTATTTTTCTTCCCCAAGAATATTCTATGAGCCAGTCTGTGAAGTTTCCTTTATAACCATCCCTATGGAACATCACTTTTAAATTTCGCCAGTGGCTTTCGATTCGTTGTGTGTGTGTCCCTTCTGGTGCCACAAATTTATTTATAGGGTTGCTGTGATTTGCCTTCTTATGCATGTATCCATATTGAGGTAGGCAATTATAGGCTCTCCAAAAATCGGTATGGATTTCAGTGCCTACCTCCACATGCTTTTCTATTAGTGGCACCAACATTTCCACAGATCTATCATTATCAGGACACGCTTCTAATCTTAAATCACCTTTCCCGTTTTCTATCATGCCCAGCACCCAGTGGCCTTCAATGTGTCTCGCTCTATTGTACTTTCTTTTTCCAAATTTTGATTCATCGTTTGTACGATTTTGCCTGGACCACAAATCTTGCCGTTAACTTCTTGGTGCTCCAATACATAAACAACTACTGTCTCCCGGCAGTAAGAAAACCAGTCAGCTATTGTCCTTGTTGATAAAACTGTTTCTCGATCTTCACGGGCTGTCTCTAGTTTTACTTGAAGATAACTGTACTTTTGGCTGAACATATACATTAGTCGGAAGACTAACGATGACACTGACAATGACAGTACAAAATGGCGTCAGTTTTACGTTTCGTTCTGCAAGCCCGCAAAAGACTAACTCTACACATTTTAATTTCATGAATCATAATGAAAATAATTCTATAATTTAATTTATATAAACTGGTAAATATATATGTGCTTGATAAATTATTGAAATGAGTACAAAATATAATTATTTTCGTAAATTTATATAAAATAAAATGTTACTGAACGTATGACTACTTAACCGTAGGCAAAACGAAACGTTCAATAGCTTGAATTCTATATAATCTGTGGTAGGGATTGACAATTAATACAAAAATAATTTATTTTAATAATTTTTTTTCTCAAAAACTACGGGTTTCCGCATATTGAAACTTTGCGTATGTGCTTATAATAATGTAACCTTCTTGTAAAAAAAAATTCATCCCCCAACTCGACGGACGTCAACAGAAAGCTGAGCCTAAATGTTTATAAATACATAAAATAAAATTCATAATTAAGTAATTTACTAGTATGTTACCTACTGTCCTACCTACCCAACGTACTCGACCACCCAGAACCAGGTAACGCGGACTCAGATTACAATGCAAGTTCCCACGTGAAATTATCGGAAATCGCTGACCAGGTGAAATAAACACTTCGTGGGACAATGAAGGAATGACGGAAGAACAATCTCGCTCGATCGCCTGAGCTTGGAGGTTCACACCTTAGTTTAAGATTTATATATTGTAATTAATTAATTTTTATTATAAGTTTGTAAAGGACTAAAAATTGCCTTTTAAAAACCTCCTACGGACGGTCAACTACGTAATTGGCGCAGTCGGTAGGATAGTCGCGTCGGTTTGCGGGATCTAACTTCGATTCCCGCCCGATAGTCGTTTCGTCGACGCGGTGACTATCTTTAAGAATCTACGAGGAGGCCGTCGAAGGAGTCGACAGAACCTGCTGTTGCTGAGGAGGACATCATCCAATCATCGATGAGACCAGATATGCAGAACCTTCTGTGAGTTTAGATTTAGTTACACATATCCTATTGGTTGCTATTCCCTATCCTGGTAATAGATCATCCTCTATAATTTAACCTAGTAGTATATTTTAATAGCCAAAATTTTTTTCCCAGGGAAAAATACGGTTATAAAGCCGGATCAGCGGCACACTATTATAGATAATTTAAGATTTAGTAGTGTATCGGAAATTTCAGAAACTGAAATGGCTCAATCCGATAATAGCGTTGTCATTGACAACATTTGGAAAGCCCTTAGATTAGTACCGGAGTTTGACGGAAATTCTCATGTCTTAGTTAGATTTTTAAACATATGTGACAACTTAGTTTTAGAGTATGTTCGCCCAGAAAATCAATTAGTTACGGCAGCTTTACTGAACGGAATAATTAATAAAATTACTGGTTCTGCCGCCAGAACTTTAGCTACCAACGGTATCCCGGATAACTGGCAAGGAATTCGAAATACCTTAGTTAATAGTTTCTCGGATCACAGAGACGAATGTTCATTATATACAGATTTATCTCAATTGACCCAAGGTATCGATACGCCCAACGTATTTTATGAACGCGTACAGAACACGCTTAGTACTATTATGACATACATTCAGTTACACGATTCAGTTACAACCACAGTAGAAGCTAAGCGAAAACTTTATAATAAATTAGCGTTACAAACCTTTACGCGAGGTTTGCACGAACCGATTGGATCGCGCGTAAGATGCATGCGTCCGGAGACATTAGAAAAAGCACTTGAATTTGCACAGGAAGAAATAAATGTAGTATACTTACAGAATCAAAACGTTCAATCAGGAAACCCTAGGAGAACTCATTTACCTACTAGTTATCAAAAGCCTTTGAATTTACCGCAACAAAACTTCCTCCAATCGTCAGTTAATCAAAATAAGCCTATTTTTAATCCGAACATTTTTAACAATAATCCTTACGTTAAACAGAGTCCTCATAATGTGAACGCTGCACCACAGCCTATGTTCCGACCTCAATATCAAGGACCTTCGCGAACACAACAGGTAATGAGAGCGTTACCACGTTCTGATATGTCTACCGGTTTCAAAATTCCCCCTCGTGGCAATTTTCAGCAAGGCCGACCGAACTTACCTGTACCTATGAGTGGCATAAGTCACCCAGTAGCCCGAAATTTACCTTTGACTGGACAAACTGACAAAAGACAGGTTAACTTAAATGAAGCGAATGAACCTTATAACTATGATTATTACGACACAGATTACACACAATATTTCCACGAAGACTGTACACCGTATGACGAAACTGAAAACTTTGAACAAGATTACGATCAAAATTTTCAGGGGGATCAGAGTTCGAGCTCCCCAGAATAGAATTACACTTACAGGGTAAAAGACAACTCCCTTATATTCAAATTCAAAATCCACCATTAAAATTACTTATTGACACTGGTGCCAACCAATCATTTATCAGTCCGGAAATTGTAGAAAAATATTTTAGTCACTTAGAGTTATATTATGATCCATTCGAGGTCACAAATATTCATGCAACTACCAGGAACGAATTTTCTATAATAGTCCCTTGCCTTCCCGAATTTCAAGGCCATGATCCAATAAAAATTTTCATTTATAAATTTCACGACTATTTTGATGGTCTAATAGGATGGAATCTTTTAGAACAGTGGCAAGCTAAAATAGACCTTCAGACTCGTACATTACGAACTGAATTCACTTGCAATAATATTCAGATGTATGATTCTAAAGCTGTTAATTTATTTGAGTCAATTATTCCTGCACAGTCAACTCAAATAATTAAAGTACCTATAAGTATTCCTCAAGGTGACGTATTAATTAATCAGCAGTCAGTCAATGGATGTAAAATAACAGAGTGTCTATCTACCGCCGAAAATAGTAAATGCATGATAGAAATATCCAACCCTAGTAATAACGATATAATTTTTAGTCTAAATAAACCAATATGCGCACATATATTTAGCGAACAGATATCACTTACCGGCGACAATGAACATGCACGTTTCCAAGAAATCTTATCGCGAATACGAACCGACCACCTCAATTCAGAGGAAAAAGCCAACCTCACTTCATTATGTAGAGAATTCTCGGACATATTTTATTTAGAAAACGAAGCTTTGACTTTCACCAATAAAATTAAACACAAAATTAACACCACCGATGAAAATCTTGTTTATTCTAAAACATATAGATACCCGTATATACATAGACAGGAAGTACAACAGCAAATAAAAAAAATGCTTGAACAGGGTATTATTAGGCCTTCAACATCAGCTTGGAGCGCGCCTATTTGGATAGTCCCCAAAAAGTCAGATGCGTCAGGTAAAACTAAATGGAGGCTTGTTATTGATTTCCGTAAATTGAATGAAAAGACCATAGACGACAAGTATCCGATCCCTAACATTACTGACATTTTGGATAAATTAGGACGTTGCCAATACTTTACGACCCTAGACTTGGCTAGTGGCTTTTATCAGGTTGAACTAGACCCAGCTGATATTCATAAAACCGGATTCAGTGTAGCCGACGGTAATGGACATTATGAGTTCTTATCAAGAGGAAGGGCGAGCCCTAGTTCGCGTTTAACTATCGCCTTCACATTCAATTCCTCTAAAACCGTGGTTCTCAAAATGGAGATTTAGTAAGAAAATTACAACTATTATTTCGAGGCTAAGGTTTGGCCACTGTTCTTCGCCAGTCCATCTGAACAAATTAAGAATTAGAGATACATCTACCTGTGAGTGTGGTCTGGAAGAGGGTAACATTATGCATATTCTTTTCAAATGTTCTCTTTATAACTCTTTACCACTGTATGATATTTTCTGTAATTATAAGGCTATTCTTCCTTGCGACCCGTCATCTATCCTATCTCTCAGTAAAAATATATATATTAAATCATTAGTAAAATTTCTTAATCATAAATTGTCATTGTAGGTTTCTAATATTATTTTTAATTGTATTTTTTTATTGCCACTTCTTCATTTACCCGCCTATTCCCTCCATCAGCATAAAGTATTGAAGTCGCATAACTTAAAAATGGCAGTAATAGTCTCTAAAGTGGACTGGGTTGCCAAGATTGAAATAAGAAGAAGATATTATTGTCTATGTTGTTTAGTGTGTTTTACTGTATGTTATTGTTTTTACGTATACAATAATAATATAAAGAACATTTTATTCAAAGTACTACTTTAAGAAGTTTGAAAATTGACCATATATACTAGGTACATATTACTTGTTACATTTACATATAGTCATGGCTCAAACGCAATTACTTGTGTCGTGGGATGCTTACCAGAAGAATGTCTGCAAAGGACTCAGTTTTATGCAAGAGGTGAAATAACTTTGTTTAATAAATATAAATAACTTACACATGTGACAGAAAAATCATAATATCAATACTATACATACTTTTTCGGTCACATAAATCTTATATTGTCATAACCTATTGATAAAAACTAGTACATAATGATATTAAAAATGTCTGGGCGAACGAGACGCGCGGTATCTTCAAAAAAAGAAGGGTTGGATTTAGAATCGTTTGGCACGAATTCTGGCTTGAAAGTGGTTGAAGTAGATAGAGAATTATTCCCCGATTATAACGTAACTAGTCACATTACATGGTAATTAGCCGTTTTCGAGAAAATTAATAAAAACTATCTTAACCTCAAACCTTACAAAACACGAAAATGACATTTATTTAGAGATGCCAGATGAACAAATACTAAAATAGTTCGAAAAGTGTGACAAAGTTGTACTGTTTTTAGTTTAATAAATTACCAATAGCACACATTAAAGAGGTTCATAATATTTTGATAGTAATAAATTTTGGTACGTCTTTCCATTGACGTCCGTCGAATTGTTTGTCGGGAGAGAGGGGAGGGTGGGGGGAGGGCTACTACCCCCCCTTAAAAGGAAAAGTTGCGGAGCAGCCCCCTTTTCGAGTTTTCTAAATTTTTAATACTCAGCAAATTTTCCTCATTTTATGGGTTAAAACTAATAATAAGTGTAAAAAACAAGGGGTGACCCCTTGCAGGGGAATGTTTCCCCTATGGAAGGAGTAGAACCCCCTTCATCAGCGAAAAATAGGGGGACAGATTCAGAGGGATTTTTATATCTATTTTGAGACTGCAACATCTCTAGCGCTGCGGGAAGAGTAGCCTCTACGCCCTTGCGTAACTAATTGTAGGCATCCATTCTCGCTGCTCTAGGCTGCTCTCCCTACGCGCCCCCGGCTTTATAAAAACACTCTAGGGGTAGGAGAGACTCGTACCAGGTAGAGTTGGAGTCAATCAATTCAGTTCTTTGCCATAAGTTGAACCTAACCTATTATTTTATTTGTTATCTTTCCCAATAGGTACTATTAAAATAAAACAAATTAAATACTAATTAACAATATTTTAATCAATTTTATAAACATATTGTATTAATTCTTAAAAAACATCTTTATGTATTTTTCTTCCCCAAGAATATTCTATGAGCCAGTCTGTGAAGTTTCCTTTATAACCATCCCTATGGAACATCACTTTTAAATTTCGCCAGTGGCTTTCGATTCGTTGTGTGTGTGTCCCTTCTGGTGCCACAAATTTATTTATAGGGTTGCTGTGATTTGCCTTCTTATGCATGTATCCATATTGAGGTAGGCAATTATAGGCTCTCCAAAAATCGGTATGGATTTCAGTGCCTACCTCCACATGCTTTTCTATTAGTGGCACCAACATTTCCACAGATCTATCATTATCAGGACACGCTTCTAATCTTAAATCACCTTTCCCGTTTTCTATCATGCCCAGCACCCAGTGGCCTTCAATGTGTCTCGCTCTATTGTACTTTCTTTTTCCAAATTTTGATTCATTGTTTGTACGATTTTGCCTGGACCACAAATCTTGCCGTTAACTTCTTGGTGCTCCAATACATAAACAACTACTGTCTTCCGGCAGTAAGAAAACCAGTCAGCTATTGTCCTTGTTGATAAAACTGTTTCTCGATCTTCACGGGCTGTCTCTAGTTTTACTTGAAGATAACTGTACTTTTGGCTGAACATATACATTAGTCGGAAGACTAACGATGACACTGACAATGGCAGTACAAAATGGCGTCAGTTTTACGTTTCGTTCTGCAAGCCCGCAAAAGACTAACTCTACACATTTTAATTTCATGAATCATAATGAAAATAATTCTATAATTTAATTTATATAAACTGGTAAATATATATGTGCTTGATAAATTATTGAAATGAGTACAAAATATAATTATTTTCGTAAATTTATATAAAATAAAATGTTACTGAACGTATGACTACTTAACCGTAGGCAAAACGAAACGTTCAATAGCTTGAATTCTATATAATCTGTGGTAGGGATTGACAATTAATACAAAAATAATTTATTTTAATAATTTTTTTTCTCAAAAACTACGGGTTTCCGCATATTGAAACTTTGCGTATGTGCTTATAATAATGTAACCTTCTTGTAAAAAAAAATTCATCCCCCAACTCGACGGACGTCAACGGAAAGCTGAGCCTAAATGTTTATAAATACATAAAATAAAATTCATAATTAAGTAATTTACTAGTATAATGTCATTTTGTTATTTTGGTAATTTTTAGAAATTGTTACTACTTTTTCTTAAATTTCATGAGTTGGCAACTCAATTTAAGGCCACTTGACTTTGATAAACAATATTTGTTTTGTTTGCACCAATTTTTTTTCACAACTGATTTACGTACTTTGGACTTCGATTATTGTATACTAATTCAGCAGCCGCAACATCTTGCGTCACCTTTCGTGTAGTTAGCGTATAAGTACACGACAAATGTATGGGAATCGGCAGCCTGAATAATTTTTTGACGTATCGTATCGTCAGTTTACCACCATACATACGGATTACTGGCGGGCATATGATTGTTTAGGGGGATCATGGTTTAATCCATTGCAAAGTCAACCACAGTGACCCAGAAAATCCCTTTGTGGCTGGGGACGGCACGTACACAACGCATTGAATCACAGTGGCGTGTCATCAAACAATATTTCCAAAAAGATAATTTTAATAATAGAGAAAATTTTACTGATTTACTATATGAATATCTGTGGAGACGTAATGTGATGAAACAAAAGAAAGATCCCTTTGAGGAATTAATTAGGGCAATTAATTACATTTATAATAAATGAAAACATAGAAAATGTGTTGTTTTATTGAAAAATTAAATTTACTAAAATCACAGTAGTACACTCCTGCCTAACCCTTCGGTGATACAGGCGTAAAAGTATGTTATGTTAAGGATACTAAAGTTTTATGTAAATATTAGTAATTTGTTGACAAATAGGTAGCGAGTAGAGACCGAAGGGAGGGACGAGCGTGTTAGGTGTCTTGCGATATGTGTAAGCATGAGCCGAGCGAGCGTAGCGAGCGTACCACGGCAGCAGTCGGCCAGTGTCAAGTACTAATATTATCACTTATCATGTTTATTCTGAGTTAAATCCCATCAAAATCTTGAATTTAACTTTAAAACATAAAACCCCTATACCTCTGTCCAGGAAGGTTATTTCTTCATGGGAATAGTGTCAGAGGGTGGGTAGCTGCCCCCATCAACCTCCCTGATTGCTTTCTTGCCTCTAATATTACAAGAGATTACAAAATGTGGAAATTTCAGATTTGAACTTGAAACTTTGAACCCCTATAACTTAGCTCTGGTGAGTTACCTTGTAACGGGAATAGTGTCATAGGGTTTAGGGGCACCCCCTCCCAACCCCTCTACTCCCGTACCCCTCCGCGTGGCAAACGATTCTAAATTTTAACCAACAAGAAAAACACGTATTTAGGTAAACTTGGAATATAAAACATTATCTAAATACAAAATTTCAACCAGATCGTTTGAGCCGTTTCCGAGTAACCAATTACGTATATTCATTTATACAAAAATTGCTCACATAATATTAGATCTACAATTGCTTTTTTATACAATCAACTTAATTTATGGTTCTGTTCACATAACATTGGGGAACTGTATACACACAAACAATGCTATTTATAAGAAGAAGAAGTATATATTTTGCAATTCTTGTTATTAATTATGATAATTGTATAATGCTTAATTTTGACAATGTGGTAAAACTCAATGCCCACTCCATAGATTAATTATTGGTGGCCACTGGTGCTTCTACTAGATTCCGTTGGTGTACTATAAAAAAGTGGCAATCAAACCTATACCAAAAAGTCATACTTCAGTCATTCTTATGTTGACAATACTGTCTCGTTGACAATTGTTGAAAATTGTCACTACACTATGATATGAAGTTGCTGTTTTGTAGGAGCTATTGTTTATAGGTAGTGTTATTTAGTTGAAGCACTAGTGATAAGCATATAAGATTTTATTTGTTACATGCAAATATACACTTATACTTTTTGTGGCATTGTAGTCATGCTATGATGTAGCCACTTCTTTTACTTAGTTAAATGTATGTGTTGTATTTATAAATCTGAAGTAATACTTGCAGCAAGGTGAATTTGTTGACATGACACTAGCAGCAGAGGGCCATTATGTCAAAGTACACAGAATGGTGCTATCACTTGCCAGCCCGTATATTAAGGAACTGATCACCTCAGTAGACTGTCCTCATCCAGTTGTATTCCTAAATGTGAGTAATAAAAGTAAACATACTTCTAGATACTAAATACTTATTTATTACATTATTTTTAATATAATAAAACTCAAAAGATTATTTGTTTGTTTGCACGAATCTTTGCTACTACTAGCCAGATTTGAAAAAATCTGTTTGCATGCTATTGCCTATTTTTTGAGGATGGTTATAGGCTTACAACTCCACATTACGTTCTCTCAAGAGTGGAACAATAACCATGAATGTATAACTGTAATAAATTGTATACAATTGAATTCATGGAGTACAGCTAGTCAGTAAGTATATTGCAACATTTTATGTACAATAAACTCTATATAGCGAAATTAAAGGGACAGGGTATTTTATTATGTTATAAAGAGTTTTTGTTAAAGGGAGATTAAAATAAAAGTATACAAAATCTGTAATTTTGACTCAATTCAAAAGTTTCAAAGCAACTATTATAATGATAAGGTAAAGGTAATGTATAGCATTGGCATTGTAATAGAATTATATATTTTTTTTAATATTTTTTTTGCATCTCTGGATGTAGTCCTCAATTCGGCCCGTGTCATGTAGAAATTATAAGTATCAAAGAGAAAAGTAAGCATTAATAAATTATGAATCTGTTTTATCAGAATATCTCATACCAAACCTTGTGTTCTATACTGGAATATATATACACTGGAGTAGTAGTGATACAGAGAGAAAATCTGGAGGAACTAATCCAGGCTGGCAAGGCACTGCATATAAAAGGGCTTATCAACATGGTAATGTATATTTATTAATAACTTTTTATTTCCAACAAGTCTACATATAGGCAGCTGATGAAATTTAATCTTGAAATAAGTTCTGTAGAGATAAATACAGAGTAAAACTTTATTAAAGTAAAAATGTCTATAAATTTTCTATTCCCAAAACAATGTCTGCTTGAACTACCCGTGTCATAAAAACTACAGATATTAATCTTAACACAGTAATATAGTAAGTTATTGAGTAATAAATATGCATAAATGATAAAAATCAAAAACAAAATCGCTTTTGGGGGTAGATTTGATAAGAACAGGTCAAAAGTAAACATCAACCACAAAAGTCACGTCAACAAATAAAAAGTTAAATTTTGTTAACTAGTGTTATTTTATAAACGTTTAATTATTTTGAGAATAAAAAGCAGATTTTTGTATGACCTTTTGACTTTTCAATACCTGTCTCCAATCCCGGGATTATCCCAGGATCAAATCCTCAATGCAATGCAATGAGAGGTAATGCAATCCTTAATAAATCAATTTGTGGACGGTAATCTATACTTATAATAAAGGAGTAAAAAAGAGTCGAATTCTGTATTTGTCGGTATGTTTGAACGCCAATCACGTAAAAACTACTGGACTGAATTTAATGGAATTTGTTATAATTGTAGTTTTTAGTTTGAAAGTACATTTAGGATGCATTCTTACACGTATGGACATTTCTATGATTTTTAAATTGCGTTTAACTTATGTACATATAAAAAAGAAATGTATGTATATGTCATTTTGTAATGTGTTTAAAATATTTAGTGAAATAAAGTGAAAAAATACTTTCCAAATTATTTTATCTTTACATAATTTTCTGTAAAAACAATAAATGGAAACATATGTATTTTTATTTTCCAGTAGTATTCATAGATGGCGCTGTACGGCTTGGTTTAAATTATCATGAAAATGATTTGATATTTATTGTCACAATATATTTTCTGTGAGCACTTATATTAATAATAAAAGGCTGGGCTTTTTTTAAATATTTACATTGAAAAAATATCTATTGGATAGTAAATTTTCTACTATTTATGTTGTTGTTTGGTGTTTTTGCACTACCAAGATTTTTATTAAATTACTGTAAACAAACATACTATAAAGCGTTATTATTCACTGGATATGTTAACAGCTTATAAAAATAAAGTTATTAATGAAATTTAGCTTTTCGTAAAGAATTGCAAAACTTAACATTTTTGTATGGTTTATGTCTTTTACATAATATCGATAAACATTTAAAACTATTTTAGTTGGGTATTCTCAAAAATTATACCGGCCAAAAACCAACCGTAAGGTGAGATTGAGGTAAGGGGAGGTTTTTATTTAGTTGCAGTTTTTCATACACGAAATATATCACGCAGAAGATGTTGCCGGCAAAGCTAGTAGCTTATATAAATATACTTTAACAGGTATTAAATATCTCTTACGATGGAAAAATAACTGATACAACTGAGGGTAAAGTTTTGGACAATCTGAATATTGAAGCATTAGAAACCAATGATACTGAATTTAACGAAAATCAACATTATCAAGTAGATACATCTGCAAAGGAAGAGTAAGTTATCAAGTAAGCTTATAATTGTTCACATTATGTGTATTTACTTAAATTCGTTTCCATTATTTACAAATATTTTTTTGGTTTGTTAAATATTTTTTTAGTTTTATAACCTCATGAGATTTTACATAGAATTTTTTTTAATGAAGAAAAATATCACTCTTAGTAATTCAATAATTCCACTCTTTGTATCGTGGATAGTATTCTAAAGTACGTATTTACGTACGTATTCCAAACTACAGTACCAAAAAGTCAAATTGAACAACTTATATATGCATTGTTATGCAAAGTGAATCATATAGAGACTTGATATAAGGCTTACTGTACAGACAGGACTCAAGTTACGTGAAGCAGAATTTTGAAACCATTCCTCAAACAAACGGCCCTTCTTTGTCATAGGCTAATTCACTTGTCTCACAATCAACCAAACTCGAAATAATGGTTTATTTAACACCTAAAATGATTATGATAATAAGTATATGTAATTCAAAAATATTTAACTAATAAGTGCTAAAAATAATAATAAGAACTCAAGTCGAGTTCTTTCAAAGTCCACAAAGTTCCAAGTCCATAAAGATCTTTACAGACTGTTTTGTATGGTAACATAATAGAAAAGAGAGACGCGACTAGCGTCGCGTACTTTGACATCCCATCATGCCATAATACGAGGTCTGCTTGTACTCCTTATGAAGTTATTTCTAAATCAAAATTTAAACTTATCCTATAAAATAGCATACTGCACTTTTTCAGTTTATACAGTGATGCGGAAGTCCAACACTGTGAGAACAATGATGCTTCAATGTGTGAGGATTCATCTGTAAAACTTCTTGAATATGGTAAGGTGACGACACCTTTCGCAAAACAGAATCTTCCTGTGACAGGTAAATCAAACATTGGACATTATGGTAATATTATAATACTAAATAACGGGATAAACATTCCAGGACAACTTTTCAAAAAGCGTTAATTATTAACCATGGATTTATAATGCTACAAAAAATATAATTTTACACAACACATAAGTTCTTAAAATTATGTCAAAAGGCATACATTTTTAAATTGCCGCGCAAACCATCCCGCTGAGTGCATGCCGTCACACGTGGTGTCGGTAGTATATAACTATTGAAAATTAAAAGGCAACAACCCACCCAATTTCGATGAAGCTGTAAAAGCCGCAGCGGCTTCAGGCCCTCTAAGGCTAACAGTATAGTTGGTTCTAAAAAAAAAAGGAAACTACCCCAAGTTCGGTGAAGCTGTAAAAGCCGCAGCGGCTTCAGGGCCTCTAAGGCTGACAGTATAATCAGTTCTAAAAAAAAAAAAAAAAACAGATGTCAACACCGCACCAATTGGGTAACGTTCGCTTACACTAGTGGTCGACAAACTTATTAGCCAAATCTGCTTGTTTAGTAAACTTTTATTACACAAAATAAAACTAAATTTCAAACTTAATAAATATTTATTAATGCGAACAATGTGCTTGCATCTCCTTAGCCAAAGAGCCACATGCGGCTCTGGAGCCGCACTTTGCGACCACTGGCTTACACACAAATGGCGAAATGCGCTGTCATTGGAGTTTTGTTTGACATAAGGAACAGCACTAAATATTCGATCTTATTTATTAATTTAAAAATATAAATCAATATTATATCACAAAAAATGATTAATTATTGATGATTATAATATGTATTAGGAAGATTATTTTTAACTAATTTTTTTTGCTTTTTCAACAAGCAATATATACAGTTACCGGTCGTAAATAATGCAATGTAAATCAGCAAGAAAATGAACAATTTATATAAAACTTTTTTTTATTCCAATCGACCCTGTTTTTTATAAGGATCAATAAACTCTATGGGACCAACTGAGGTTGCAATACTAAAAATGATCACAGAAAACTTTTCCCATACATTTTGTAAGAAACCATCGTAGCATCGATAACATTATGCAAGAAAAGAGACTCGCAACTTATTTTTAACCTACATTAATTTTTTTATTATGGTTAGTCTGGGCACCACAAAGAGGACGCCAAAATAAAGAAAAAAGAATTTCAAATTTCGAACGAAAACATATCATTATTTTATTAACATTGAAAATGAAACTTTGGATAGTTTGTTGCCTGTGACTTCTAATATTCTTAGACAAAAATTACCTCAAATTCTGAACGCTTAGATTTATTAGAAGTTTATTTTTGGTCATTCTTGTCTAAGAATGTCAGAAGTCGCACACAACAAACTATGTAGATTTTTATTTTCAAAGTACATAAAGCAATGATTGATATATTTTCGTTCGAAATTTGAAGTTTTTCTTTCTTTATTATGTCCAGTTTTATTTGTAGAGCCCATACTATAATAAAAAATTATAATTGGAGTCTCTCTTCTTGGAAAATGTTATCGAAGCTATGATGATTTCCTGTGAAATGTATGGGAATAGTTTTTTTTGCAATTTCTGACATTTTTAGTACTTTAATCTTAGTTGGTCCCATAAAGTTTATTGGTCCTTACAAAATCCAGGTTCAAATGGAATGAAAAAAGGTTTTTGTGTAAATTGTGCATTTTCTTGCTGACTGTACACTTTTTAAAATAATTGTCAAAATGTCTCAAAAAGTTTCCCTGTAACTACAACGGTTAAGGTACCTAACCCTTACTGCCCCATCTCAAAAAGCCTACCCTGTATATATTTCATAGTTTCCTGAATTATATATTGAATGAATGAATAATGGCAACAGTGAATTATCGGGTATGTTGAATATCACAAAATATTACAATTAATAAATGAAAACCCTCAATAAAGTATTTAAAATTTTCATCAATTCAAATAATTGTACCGTAATATATACGGTAGCACAACATTACAAAAATAAATGTGGCAACATTATTTTCAAGTTTGACATTAGTGATTGTCAATTTACTCCGTTGTATTAACAATTTCAGTATAGTAACTATAACTTGATGTCTTGTATGGGTGGGTTTGAGTTGCACGTTTTAATTACTTTTTTTTTTACATTAATCAAAGACGCCAACGCAGTCCAATACACGATGTCCAATCAAGGCGGATTACAATTGATCTTGAATCGGTACATATACAACATGCGGTATATGAGTAAAAACTCGAGTCGATGTCGCTGGAGGTGTATTAACTATCCTCGGAAAATGCGATGTCCCGCTTACCTGATGACAGAGAACGATCGTGTTATTGAAAGGTGAGGTGTTTCAAATTTTCATAGATATGCAGGGTAAAGACCATGAGTACCATCTCTATGTATGAAAAAGTGTCCGTCGAAAAGCGTCAAATTAGGGTGACGCCACGGCAGCAAGTGAGTAAATTTAAAAGGTAGCGCCAAAAGTTATTATTTTTATATTTTCACCCACTTGGACAACTTCTTACGCCACAAATTTTTCCCATTATTGTTAAATTATTTTTATAAGTTTTGGAAAGTGGATTTTGGAATTTAATTTGCTACTTACAGCTGAATACTTTTTCAACTTGTGCCCCATATAAGATGGTTCTCCTTACTCTCTACCCTTCATAGTTATAGTATAGTAATTTTACACTCTTTCAAGGCAGTCAAAAACTTCCCAGCCTGGCAACACTCACGTGTAACTTTGACTACTTGAGTTTTAGGCGAGTTTTTGATATGTCATTTGATGATTGACAGCAATAATTGCCAAGTGTTTCAATGTTTTTTTACTATATCTTTCATACAGCCATATTTTGCTTAGCTTAATCTATATTTATTATAGTTGTATGTATAAAGCTATATATATTACAGATATTTATCACTCAACACAGAACTGACAATCATTTTCATACAAAAAAGCCAGTCCTGAGTGGTGATCGAACTGTTATCTCTGATCGCAATAACTGAAAGTTAAAATGATCCTTTTAGGGGTCATAAAATCCTAGAGGAAATTATTTATACTGTTGATAGATCAATATGTTGTTTCTATAAAGGGGTTGATGGTTTTTTTATAGGGTATGCAGCCACAATCACGTTTTTCATGATAAGCTGATAATGAAAAAGTTTCGGGACGGTATCACTTTTTGCACACTCAAAGACGCTAAATTACAAATGCCGATAAAGAAGAAAGGTAAAACTACGGAAACCAATGAAAAAGACTCTATGTAAATGTTATTACTATTTAAAGAAAATACTCTTCTTCTTCTTCCTAACTTGGCAACCCGTCCTCTTTAATGAAGACCATTACTGCCATTATTGAGTGAATTATAATGTCATGTGTTATGACGATTCAGTATCCTAACAAGATGGTGGCTCCCTTGTTAGAACTTTCTAGGAAGATTTTGTGGGATCTCAGAATGAATGTTTTTAGCTTATATTTATAATCCAATTCACTTATGCACAAAAACCAAACTATAGCACGCAATACGCCACCAATATTCATAATATAGGGTCAAAAACCTAACATAATGAATTAAAAATAAAAACCACAACATGTCACTTCAAGATCCCGCCAAAAAAAAACGAAAACACTCATATGAATATGAGCGCTTTTCTTAAGTTTTTTTTTTCATCTGCGATATTTAATTAAAGTTACTAGATTTCAAAAGTGACGTTGAACGGGACGTCATATTTTTTAAAAACAAAATGATGTTTGTATGTATACAGAAAACTCTCTTATAAATAATTTATTTTGTATAATTGTATGAGTATAAAAATACCTGAAATAAAGGCTTTAAATGTTGTATCCTATGTTTACAGGTGAATGAATCTTTTGTTAAAGAGAAAATGTAATTGGTTAATTGTTTTAAATATTGTATATATAATAAACCCTATGTTTACAGAGAAACGCAATTACGTCTTTGTTTCATTTTCCCTGACAATTCAAAAGTATAATATCATTATAACTATTTAAATAAAATATATTTATTATTTTTAAGATAACTTCTTATTTCAATCTTGGCAACCCAGTCCACTTTAGAGACTATTACTGCCATTTTTAAGTTATGCGATTTCGATACTTTATGCCGATGGAGGGAATAGGCGGGTAAATGAAGAAGTGGCAATAAATAAATACAATTAAAAATAATATTAGAAACCTACAATGACAATTTATGATTAAGAAATTTTACTAATGATTTAATATATATATTATTACTGAGAGATAGGATAGATGACGGGTCGCAAGGAAGAATAGCCTTATAATTACAGAAAATATCATACAGTGGTAAAGAGTTATAAAGAGAACATTTGAAAAGAATATGCATAATGTTACCCTCTTCCAGACCACACTCACAGGTAGATGTATCTCTAATTCTTAATTTGTTCAGATGGACTGGCGAAGAACAGTGGCCAAACCTAAGCCTCGAAATAATAGTTGTAATTTTCTTACTAAATATCCATTTGGAGAACCACGGTTTTAGAGGAATTTAAGATTGAAATCTTTTATAAAATTTACCTTTGCTTGAATGATCCCAGTGCATATTCCACCTTTCAACCAAGTCTTGACGAGGTAGAAAAGAAAGTAAATCCTGACTATATAAAGAATTATCAGGACCACCTTGAAAAGCTGCCAATTTAGCCAAACCATCAGCATTTTTATTACCATGGATACCTGAATGACCAGGAATCTATATCAAGGAAACTTGTAAACCTAGTTGCACACAGTATTTCAGTTTGTTTTTAATTACAAGAGAAATCAGTGTCCAATTTTTTTTTTTAAAAGGTTTATTTTATTTTAATATTTTAAGAAAACTTACAGCTAAGTACTTATTTACGTTACATGTATAAATTAATGAAGGCCATTTACAAGTTCTCACATATAATTATGTACCTATATAAATTAAAAAAAAAAAAAAGTAGACCGAAAACAAAAATATTAACAAAAGAAATAAGAATTCAAAAGAGCTTTCAACTTCTGCACAGTTGTATCGAATATATCAACGTCTAAATCACTAACCAATTTATTCATACTGCTGCTTACTCGAATGAAATAGGAATTTTGTCTGTAGGTAGTTCTAACAATAGGACTATAAAGTATGTTAGGGTTTCTAAAAGATGCTGCCGGTACACGTAGGTTAATTTTGCTCAGTATCTCCGAACAGTCAACTAGGCCATTTTGTATACACAAAAGATATGATACATCAGCTATATCTCTTCGTGTATACAGCGGGAGCATATGAAATTTTTTACAGCGCGATGTGTAATCTGGTACAATTATTTCAGATTTAAACTGTAGGAAACGAAGAAACCGCTTTTGTATTTTCTCAATGCGTGTGATGTATATATTATAATTGGGGTTCCAGACTTGAGATGCGTATTCAAGATGGGTTCGAACAAAAGAAGAATAAAGAATTTTAAAAGTTTTAACACATTTAAATTCATTGGATAATCGAAATACAAACCCTAATGCTTTAGAAGCTTTTTTTGACAACATTATCAATATGTATAACAAATATTAGTTTGGAGTCAAAAATAACACCTAAATCTCTAACAGTATTAGCTCGTGATAATTTAGTATTTTTAAGAAAGTAATTGTGCAGAATCGGATTGAGTTTACAGGTATATGTTTATAAAAGAGATTGTAAACAACATAAAGAATCCGTAAAGGTCACAGCCCTGGCAATTTTTTCCGTTATGATATAGGTGATACATTCCAAAATAGCTAAGCATTTAGGGGTGAGCTATAACAGGTAAAATAATATACCTGTAACTCCTGTTCCAGTTCCAGAGAATTAACAGTTCCAAAATAACAGCCTGTTACGCTGTATAGTACGGATATAATATGTAGTAACGCTTGTAACCATAGTTAAGTACAGATTGGCAACTCTAAATCGTATGTACTACCTGCTTAACGTATAACTCAATCCATCAATTAATTCAGCAATCAATCCCTCAATTTATCAATCAATCCATCAACCAAACCACCAATCAACTAATCCATAAACCAATCAATCCATCAATCAAACCAACAATCCATCAATCAATCCACCAATCAATCCGTCAATCAATCAGTCCACAATCACTCCATTAATCAGTCAATCTATATATTAGGCGTTAATAATAAACCTTTACATTAGAATACAGAAAAGCATGTAACAGTTACAAGCTGTTACTCAGAAACACTTGTTTTTTTTTATCTGTTCCGATAAATACGCCTCACTAGTATGTGGAACAGCCTCGTATTTAGTAATGGCCTTTTCTGATATTAGTTAACAGTTCCAAACTGTTACTTGTTAATACCTATTATTTTTACCTGTTCCGATAAATACGCCTCATTCCTAATGAACCGTATGTACAACAACAATAATATGTCAAGTTTTGCGTTAGAGGAAATTCCTATTTGAGAAATTTTGTAAATAGTCCATATTACTTGTTACATTTATAGCACAGGCCACAGACTAATAGTTCTAGCATTTATCGCCATGACTCAAACGCAGATAACTGTGTCGTGGAATGCGCACCAGAAAAATGTCTGTAAAGGACTCAGTTTTATGCAAGAGGTGAAATAATTTAGTGTTTGTTTATAATAAATAGTAAAAAACAGTAACAAAAAAATCATAATTTGAGAACTACAATATACAGTCTGGCTCCATGGATCATCATATGCTATACACAGATGATGTGCGCTCTCTTGCGAAAGCAAGGCTGCTAGAAGCATGGCAAAAGGATTGCTTACTCTAGAAAACATAAAGCCAAATTTTATGGTCTTTTGCAAAGTAATATCCCCGAAAACCATGATTTTTTTAAATTCCCATTTCTCAGTAAAAAGGTTTCCTCAGTCATTTCTCGTCTCCGTTTGGGTTGTGCATGCACTTCTGTACATTTAGCTAAATTAAAAATTAGGAACCATTCTCTTTGTGAATGTGGCTTAGAGGATGGTTCCCCTCATCACATATTTTGTAATTGTTCCAAAAACATATTCCCTTTATAAAGTTTTACTTCCTTCTCTTCATCATCCTACTAACCTTATGTGTATCTTATGTGGAGCTTTAGTAATTACTAATCCTCTCATTTTACATGTTTTGTATCAATTTATCAAATGACAATTTATCAATTTAACAAAATGATGCTTTAATTAGATATTGTGTATATAATTTGTTGTGTATGTATTCACTTACTTTTGGTATATTGATAACTCAGTTTGGATACTAAATATAATAAAATTATTATTTTTTGGACTTCTATCTTTTATTAGTAAGTCTCCTTCGTTTGTAACTCTAACTGCCTTAGAGAATGTACATTCATATCTACGGACATTGGTGAAATTGTGTTATTTTCATATGGTGCCATAAATAAAAAGAAGAAGAATTACAATATATGTACATAATTTTTCAGTCACTAAAATTGACATATCCTATTGATAAAAACATCTGTATTATGAAAAATGTGGAATGCTTAATTTCAAAGATGCAGAATTTTATTTCCTTTTTTTTATTATATCATGTTTATGAATGATGAAAACAAGTGATAAGCATATAATATTATAATGTTTTGTAGTTATTAATTTGAAGTAATTCTTACAGCAAGGCGAGTTTGTTGACATGACACTGGCTGCTGAAGGCCATTATGTTAAAGTACACAGAATGGTGCTATCCCTTGCCAGCCCGTATATTAAGGACCTGATCACCTCGGTAGACTGTCCCCACCCGGTTGTATTTTTAAATGTGAGTACTATATTTCCTGCAATATTTCTTCTTACTTTACTAAACACTTCATAGTAATTGCAAAATTATGTAATATTTTATTCTATGTATGTAAGATGGTGTTTGTATAGTACAGTACCTATGTGTCATAGGTGATTGATAACACTCTTTTTAGACACAAGGTTTATTTACACACTAAATATAAACACCACAATAGAAATATAATAAATACTGAGCAGATGGAGGGCAATGTTTATTTTTGTGAACACTGAGCATGTAATAAATAGAAGAATCCCTACCAGTTAAGTTCTGAAGGGTAGCAGAACGTTAACAGGACTTTTTTCTACCTGAGCTCTGACCGCTCAGTATTTACAAACATATTTTACAGTTAGACAATTATTAAACCTTACTTAAAAGTATTACACAAAAATATGAATATAAAATATCTGGGGCACATTTGGTGTCAATACAATGTTGTCCCATGTTATTTAAAATTATTTTGACTATAATAAAAAATTCAAAATATTAAAAAAAATTGTCACATCACATGCCAGATGAGAGCAATCATCTTAATTTATAAAACTAGTAAATTCTATAAATATACATAAATGTGTCAATAACATTTTCTTTAAATATACAATATATTATCTATAAATATATACATATTGTTATATCTGTGGGTATGAAAAGACCATTAGATTTTATGTAAATCTTATGATTTTATACAAAATGATAGAGGTTTGCAGCACATCATGCAAAAACTACTGGATAGATTATGATCGTTTTTTTTTTGTTTTACTCCATAGATACTTACTTGTTCCTTATATTAAAAAAAAAAAACATTAAATTAATCACTCAATAAAAAGTTATTATAGTTTAAAGAAACTATGATTTTTATAAGCACTATGCGTGATTTGTTTTCTTGGCATGGTGTTAAACTCAGTGAATCAAAATTCAAAAAAACTCACTATACTGATTTTACAACACTGTGGTTGTACTTACAGTATCTCTCTTTATCCTATTTTTGCTGATTTCTTCTTTTTATTATTTGTTGTTTTCACTTTGTTGTCCAAAACAGAACTGTCCTGGCTCAGAACACAGACGGCTTATATACCAAAATAAAAAAGAAGGGTCAAAATAACTACAAATTCCTCATACCTCAAACTTTAGTTCATCTTTTAAAAGGGAAAGTGTTCTATTTTCAGACCATTGCTTTTTGGATTAGGCAATTGGATCTATAAACTTTGCATGTGTAAGTAAATGTAAAGCCTTTCCTAACTTATGAATACATACTCGATGTTTTGAGTAGATTCCAGATGTTTTCAGACATTTTGGGATTTGTAAATTTTCTCAATTTTTATTTAGGTTTTTACAATATATTTTAATGGGAATGGTATTATAGATTATGAATTTTATTTACCAGAATATCTCATACCACACCCTGTGTTTTATACTGGAGTACATATACACCGGAGAAGTTATGGTACCGAAAAAAGGTCTGAAGGAACTAATTCAAGCTGGCAAGGCACTACACATCAAAGGGCTTGTTGACATGGTATTGTTTTTATACTTATAATAACAAAGTAAAGAGTCGAAATCTGTAGATACCAATGTTTTTTATTTTCCAGATTTATTCATAGACGGAGCTGTACGGCTTAGTGTAAATAATGAAATTGATTTGATATTTATCGTCACACTTAAGTATATTTTCTGTAATCACTTATATTAATAAGTTAAGGCTGGACTTTTATTATTATTTTTTAATGTTTTTTTAACATATATACTATAAAGCGTTATTATTCACTGGATATTAACGGTTTATAAAATCAATTTAAGGGGGCGTTCAAGTATTACGTAACGCAATTTGGGGGAGGGTGCTAAAAAAACTAGGCTATTAAAATTTCCCAAGATCGCAACCCTTTTGTTTATGTTTAACGGGGAATCCCTAGATTGTATTGTACGTCAATTTTATTTTGTTCACCCAGGTTGGCAACCATTTTTGTTTATGTTTTACGGGGAATCCCTCGACTGTAGTGTACTTTATTTTAATTTTATTTTCGTTGTCAGTATTCGTTAGTGTGTACGCAGAAGCAGATTGCTGTAGTCAGTGTTGTTAAAATGAGTTCATACTGTAATGTCCTTCAAATACGTAGATTTGCATCATCAGCTGTTCTTGGTTCTTATGCTGACATGCTGACTTGGGTGTTACGTAACGTTTAAGAAGGTAAAAATGTTACAACGCGTTACATGGGGGGAGGCAGGTTTCAAAAATTGCGTTACGTAATACTTGAACGCCCCCTAATTAATCACCATGAAAGCTGGTGGTGAATCAAAGTGCCTTTTCATGGAAAAGGTTTTAAGCTATTCCTGTTCATGATATGTGGCAGTGTAATATAGATATTCATTATTATAATTGATAAACTATGAGATTCGTCAATAATAGGTACTTTTAGATATCGTAAAAATAATAGTTAAAATTACAGCTGATTCGTATGAAATCTTGTGCACGGGAAGTTTATCATGTCATTTCTCAGTTGATAGATTATATTAGATATTAAGAATTGTCAATAATATGAGAAAAAATAAAATCCCTAAGAAGATAATTACTTACTGCTAATGAATGCGTACGGAGACGCCGGAAATCGTTATTAATATATATGTTTATATTTTAACAGGCATTAAATACTAGTTATGATGATGCAGTGTTAGAAGATAATGATGACAATGAATTAAAATATCAACCAGACATATCATCTAAGGAAGAGTAAGCAACTTTTTAAAATAAAATTGTTTTTACTAATAGTTTTAGTCTTTCTACTACTGGCAGTATTTTAGTTAAATCCCAGAATTGAAAGCACTGTTTATAATGAAGTAAATCGTTATGAAGATTTAAAAAGTAACAGTAGTCAATGTGGGGCCAATTGTAAGTTAAAATAAAACTTAAAAGTATACTCTTTCAGTTCAATCAGTGATATGGACGTTAGTGAGCAGTCTTATAAGAACAATGAAACATCAAAAAGTGAAGATATTTTTAAAAAATCACTTGAGAATGTTCGGATGAAACCAGTGGCGAAACAGAGACTTCTTCTGACAGGTAATTGAAACAGAAGACATATACCAATAAATAACAAGATGAATGTCCCAATTTATTTCCCTAAAGTGTTCATATAACACAACATAATATATATACAGAATGAATTTTTCAAGTGGGTGTGGATGGCTAAATCCTAAACTACGAGGAATAGCGATAAAAACACAAAGGTGTCTCGAGCCAGATTTTCATTCAGTTTCAAATTTCATTTAAATACACCATTCGATAGTTGCGCTAATAAGGATCAAATTCTGCGAATCAATGACATATGACAAATTAAAGGAAAGAGCTCATTTTAACAAAATACTTTTTTCTTTTTCTTACGTTACCTACCTACCTATTAAACCTTAACTGATTGATTGTTAAAAATGATAGCTCATTGTTTTGAATAAATAGCTGGATGCGAAGTCTCAAGGACTGTACTGCATTCAGCATTACAATATTATTGATTCCATTTAGAATATTCTCCAAAGATAGTTTCAAGTCATAAAATGTCTTTGTGGATTTAGTTTTTTTACATACCTCCAGAAAAAATAATCTAAGGGGGTAGGATCCGGTGAGCTTGCTGGCCATTGTACAGGACCATGCTGCAATAAATTTTTTGCCAAACTGTTCAATCAACATCTCTTTTACGACACGGCTATTATGGGCTAGGACTTCCTCTTGTTGAAAGAATAATTGGTCGATCTTGACTAAAGGCACATTACCCAACTCTTTAAACAGTTAATTTAATTTTTTTATATATTTAAGTGTTCAAAGTTCCGTCATAAATTTTAAAATAAAATATTCTGTCCTTTGAAATACCGCACCAACAATTAAAAGAAAAATGTACTCGATGATGCCTTTCAGTTCTTCGTAAAGGATTATTAGTGTTTGACCAATAATGTAAATTTTTTCGGTTATACATACTATTATTGGATAAATTCGTTTCGTCAGAGAATAAAATTCTGATTGGATATTTTTATTCGAATCTAAATGTTCACACAGTTTTATATCATTTAGATGATCTAAGATCAAATGTTAGATATTGAGAAAGTGTTAAATGAGCCTGTGTGTTCGGTGAAGGAAAAATCATCATGAAACCATAATGTTATAGTGGTAGGGCATTTTCTAATATAAAATCTGTCGGCAAACACCCATAGGTGTGTTTAGGCAGCTGCAGAAAGCCAGACCCTCTAGGCTTAACGTGTTACCATCTTTAGCCTCATCGTCACTTATCATGTGATGTAATTGACAAATGCCTAACAAAAGCTCTTGTTTTAATTTGATTAATACAAGTATCCGATTTATTAGAATTTTGAACGAATATGACGCTTTTTCAATCTCGGCTAACTATATTATAAGGTTTAAATTTGGTCTTTTAAGGAATATTTTTAGCATCTCTGGGATGGTTCCACCCAATAGCTTCTCGATGCCCTGGACGGGTTACAGCTATGGGCTGTCCGCACTGTAAATGATGCGACACTAAGTATTTAGAAACCCTTCAGCTGCTTAGAGACATTGAGAGAATTGTTTGGTCTTATCGGAAGTCACAGTTACGCGGTACCATCCACCAAGGCACGAGTTCGCAAATTCTCTCCCTTCTATGCCCAACCAACGAATTCTCTCCCTTCTATGATTTTTGGGTACTTCAAACGATGCGAGAAGAGGTATTATGTGATTAAAAAATACCTTAAAACGAGTTTTATTTATTCAATAATAAAAAAGGTATTCGAAAATTCGAGCAGAACGGATAATGGCATTCGTAAAACTCGAACAGCAAAATCGGGCGAATATTGCGTGCCCTACACTGAACCTATGTTAAAATGCGTTTTTTTACAGAATGCCTTTATAACTAACCTCTTCAATTATTTACCTTTTCTAGGTTTTTTTTTAAATTGCTAGTTTTATATTTTTTTTTTTTTTTACATTAATTGAAGATGGCTCCTCGGTGCAGTATACTATGTCCAATCAAGGCGGAATACAATTGATCCTAAATCGTTATTTATATAACATGCGTTACCTGAGTAAAAACTCATCTCAACGTCGCTGGAATTGTATACACTACCCAAGCAAATTTAGCTGTCCCGCCTACGTGACAACAGACAACGATCGAGTGATTAGAAGGCGAGTTGTTTTATTTTTCACTGTTATTTCACTTTTTCAAGGGTGTCAAAATTTTTCCAAACCAAGTAACACTCAAGGGCAATAGGTAGGAGTATATAGGAGATTTGGAGGGATCTTGATCTGTCTGTGATGTATTTATTTTTATTCAATAAGTTACGTTATTTGACCCTATATTATGTATTGTTTGTGGCGTTATAAATATCTAATTGGAATATATTGTATATAATAAATCCGTAAAAAAATATCTTAATGTTAGTGAAAACCGCATTAAAATCCGTTGCGTAGTTTAAAAGATCTAAGAAAAAATTATTTTGCCTTGCCACAAAAATAGTACAAAGTTTTACAGGATATGAATGTATCCTTAACGATAAAAAAAAATGCTAGGCATAAATAATGAAGCAGGTGAGATTTCGAAACTATTATGGCTATTCATGGAAGCAATTTAATTTTCGTGGGTTTGAATGCTTAGTCTTCCGCTGTCAATGAAGGTAAACATCGTGACGAAAATAGAGGTAATTAATTAATACGAGTATTTCACTGGTTCTTGCCCATATTTCACTTATGTATGGTCAGCATAAAATGTCTTGCGTTTTCACTTTCCTTTATCAACTATCATCTTAACATTCAAACATTTTTAGGCATATAATTCCTCACACAATTCATACAAGCCTTTTTCATACTCCCTTTACTGCTATACCCGTTTTTAATAACGGATATTATAAGGTATCGTTTGACGAACATTGAATGTTTCAAAATACAATTTCTTTAGCTAGCATGTTTCGTTGAAAATGTATGTTTTGGTACGTAAGACAAAAAAAGAATTCAGTATCTCGTATTTAAAGCTTTGTTACCAATCACTATTAAGAAAACGGTATTTAAAAAAATGTTATTAAAAGCAGAAATTCCGACGGAATACACATTAAAAACAATCTATACATTGGAGCTCCACATTCATTTATTTGATGAAAATTCAAATTAGGAATTGTGCAGACTAAACTGCCAGCGGAGTTTTTTTCAATGATAGCAAACCTCTTTTTTATTTAAATTCCGCCTGAATAATCATAAGATTTATTGAAAACCAAACTTCAGGGGTGGTTGAATTTTTTTTGATGAGAAGTATATTTCTCTTCAATTTTTTTTTCTCTGGTGCCACTTTCATGCTTCTTCGATAATCATTCCAAATTACACCATCCATTTTAACATTCGTGTCTCTGCCACATGCATTCGTCAGTCTCTTTTGTCGTCGAGCACTCATATTATCTTTTTTTATACAGATTTATCTAAGATATATCTTAGATCTTATCGCCATTTCATTTTGGCTACCATGATCAAATTGAAAACTGTGACCAAGAATCGCCATGTAGTTATATAGATGTTAGCCATTGATTATTTAAAAAAAATATATTCGAGTATGAAAAAGCTGATAAGAAACCCGTGTTTAATGACCGTTTAAAGTAAAAAAGGACTAATGATTTTTTATAGAGCCCGAAGTCACAATCATCCGTTTCACGATAAGCTGATAATGAAAAAGTTTCAAGCCGGTATCACGTATTGCACTCTTAAGGATGCTGAATTACAGGTGAAGAAGAAAGATAAAAAAACTACAAGCGCCGATAAAGAAGTTTCTGTATAAATTGTATTGATGAATAAATAAATGTTAACATTTGCCTGCGACATCCTTCCGTTGCCTTCGAAGTAAAACGACTTCCGCGCCACCTATTGTCTTAAAACATTCGAGATATTATTAGATATACCTATTGTTGTAAGTAATAATCTATGATGCTCGTCTACGGATAATCTATGATATGTGATTTATGTCTATGGAAGTTTGTACGATCATTGTAAGACATGTTAGGAACATTTAAATACAATTTACTTGGAATCCAGTTAATCTTTCATTGAATAATAAATCACCTATTATATGCAAACACTATCTTTTTTTTAAGTTAAAATCAACATGTTCAGTGTTCCTACACGTGTAATTTGTGTGGCTAGCAATCCATTAGGATAAAGGTACAGCGATATAGCAATCATGCGACGGCGGACTCCGCGGCGCTGTCTACACGAGCCCTAAAAGGCCGTCGTTTAACAAGCATAGATGAAACGCGCATCGCTGAAAGAGCTTAAAGGCTATCCCAGAGACCAAGTTTGAGAAGTGTTTCAAGGTTTGTTAGAAGCACTGACACAAGTGCATAATATCCAATGGTGACTATTTTGAAGACGACGACAACATTAATGTAGACGAATAAATAAACATATCTTTCGAAAAAAAAAAGATTAAAATTCCCCTTTTCTGAAAAGACTGTATATGCATTTCTATTGGTCGGAATTTCCACAGCTCCCGCTTCAGTGGAGAGGCGGCCTTCCACCTGGAGGAGGCCGCGCCCGTTCATTTAATAACGACTTTATTTACTATGAATGTCAATGAATTTATTTAAAAAGCTTTTTTTTAACTAACATAACAGATTTTAATTGTTTACGTTCTTGTCCTCTTTTATCGAATACCATTACTGCCATTGTCGTGTGAATATAGTGACCTTAGTTGTATGTGGATTTAATTATTCTCACAAGATGGTGGCTCCCTTGATAGAACTATCTAGGGAGTTTTTGTGGCATCTCAGAATTCATGATCCATGTTATTATTTCCAATCCACTCGTGCGCAATAACCAAGCTTATGCAAAATCTCACCTGTATTAAACAATATAGGGTCAAATAACACAAAATTTATGAAAATAAAACAAAAACCACTACACTACAGTCCCGCCAAATATCCCCTTTACATTGTACGGGTTAACTAGTATAGTCTTCTGTATAACTAAAAAGAATAAAAAGTAACGCTTCTTGCTGTAGTGTATTAAGAGTATTTTATATGTAGGTACATAGAAATAAAGATACAGTTATGTGGGGTGGAGGGTACATGTTTCAGTATGAAATAAATGTCTGACAGTTCACGAGTGTTTTAGTTTAAATCTAAATTATCCGAGATATTACAATGGCGACGAGGATGTCGATCGGCAAAATAACCGAATTTAATTTAAAAACAGGTTCATGGAACTTGTATACTGATCGCATGGACATGTTTATGAAGGTGAATAATGTAGCTGAAAACCTACAATTACCGACCATGATTGCGGTGATGGGAGACGACGCCTACGAACTGTTGGTAAATTTATCAAGTCCTAAAAGACCTGCGGAGTTGACCTACAAAGAGGCCAAGGAATTGTTGAGTGCACATTTACAGCCGAAACCATCTGTCTTAGCAGAAAGATTTCGATTTCGTCAGAGACGGCAACAAGCTGACGAAAGTATCACCGAATATGTAGCAGAACTCAAGAAGTTAGCATTACAATGTAAGTTCAACGATACATTAAATGGCAATTTACGGGATCAGTTCGTTTGTGGAGTTAAAGGTGACGTCATTCGTCAACGACTTTTCGCTGAGGACGAAAATTTAACATTTACGGATTCAGTTAAGATTGCAACGTCACTCGAGGCGGCAGAAAGAGACGCGGCAGCCGTGGATACAGTAACGGATAAGCTACAGAGTATTGGGGTTCATACTGTGTATGCTCGCGGAACCTACAGCGGGCGAGATCGTCGTGGTCGTTTACAGAACGGGCCAACGCTACGCCGGGAACAAATGCTGGCAGGAGATAACTGCAGGGGCTGTGGAGCGACAGGTCATAATTATAAATTTTGTCGTTTCCGGAATTACGTGTGTAGCCGGTGCAAATGTGCGGGCCACATACGGCGGATGTGTCCGGCTGGCGGAGCGAGTGCAGCCAGCGGAGCGGGTCCGATCGGTGGAGCGGGTCCGACTGGCGGAGCGGGTCCGGCCTGCGGAGCGGCTGCGGCCGGCTCGGTATCGAGTCCTGCCGGCGCTGCGGGAGCAAGCAAATCGAGGTTGGCTTGCGGTCGGGGATTTTACTACGGCGAGACGGAGGGCGATCAGGTGGTAGTATCTTCTAACGAAGACTGCGAGGAAGATGGTGTCTACTTAAATCAGATCGGACTAAGGAATTACAAAGCTGTGAGTTTACCATTATCTATTGATGGAAAAATTATATACATCGAAATAGATACCGGTACACCAATTTCATGTATCAGTAAAGATACATATGTTAAATATTTTAGTAATAAGTTCATACAGCCCTACAATATATGTTTAAAATTTTATGATGGTTCTAGTATTCGACCGTTAGGGTATATTAAGCCGTCAGTACGGTATCTAGATAAAGTTAAGAACTTAGAATTGTTTGTTATTGATGGGGGTACAACTTCGTTACTGGGTAGGCAGGCAGTGGTTGACGGAATTGAAAATAAATATTCCTACTTTTAATTGTTTTAATAGTAAATTATATGAATAAACTACGATGAAGCATAATATTGAGCATGTTGAAAATCACGTATGTAAACTGATCGACAGATTTAAGCAGTTGTTCGATGGCAGTCTGGGAAGGTTCACGGGAGGCAAGGCGAAGTTGCGGGTGCGCGATAACGCGGTACCGGTGTTCAGTCGCGCGCGGCCACTGCCATTCGCGCTACGCGATCGCGTTGATGCTGAGCTCTACGCGATCGCGTTGATGCTGAGCTCGACGCGATGCTGCGTGCCGGAGTCATCGAGCCGGTTGACTGCTCCGACTGGGCCTCACCGCTCGTTCCCGTTAATAAGCCGGACGGTTCGCTCAGGGTTTGCGTTGATTATAAGTCTACTTTAAATCCCGCATTGATGGTCGATCGATATCTGTTGGCGACAGAACAGTGTTTTTTCGTGTCTTAGGTTAAGGTATTTTGTGTTATTATTATATTGATGTGTCATATATTATGTATTACAATAAAATAGATTAATATTAACAATATTATAGAAAAATGTAAGCGAATACGCTACATTACAAGTTGCATGTGGTATGTTAAGAGATATATAAACGATTATGTATTGTGTGTCACATATGTGAAAATATAGCTAATATAGAACAGATTAACATATAAAGTAAGCCAATAGGTTAAGTATGTCAAAAGTTATAGAGATTTTACGAGCAGAAAATAGTGATGTCGCCCGTAAATTACATTGTTTTTGGCTTATGTACGGAATGTATATGTAATGTATATTATAAGTGAATATGTAATGGATAGATAATTCAAAGAGGAACATTTTGATATATAACATGTGTACATAGGATGTATAATGAGAGAAATATAAAGAGTTTAACAGGGCAACCAAAGCGAAAAGTAAAGTTAAAACACGAAATAAAACGGGGCTCTCTTTACGGTCATTCCTCGAACCACTTAAGCTCGAAGAAGGGCCGTATTGGGCACGGTGCAATTCAACGAGTCTACTACGAGTAACTACAAGAAGAAAGCTTTGGTCGTCCTGCGAACAATCTACGGTCAAGATATCGAGTTTCATTGAAGACCCGGCACCTCAAGCGGTCGTGCATTATTGCACCCCCCGGACCCCCTCACCACCAACATCACGCCGCCCACTGGCACCCGTACGGTATCTACGAGACGGGCATCCGGCGCAACAAAACGCCCGTCCAAACCGGGGAAACGTCACACCCCCCCCTCCCTCACGCAGAGGGGAAGTGACGCGTACCCAACAGTTGGTCCTTCGAGCCGGATCCTCGATACCGTTACGGGATGCCAGTCACCAGGAGCCAGAGGGGCTCTCCGAGGGAGCAGCCGCTTGAGGTTGCACCACAAGAGAGCAGCACAGAGACCACAGAAGTTACTTCGTACGAGACCACCGTCACCGGCACGACGCGGGAAACAGCTTCAAGGGAAGACCATGATGCACCAACGGTGAAGAAGAACCGTCCTGCATCCATCAGGTCTTCAAGAAGACGGAAGGAGCTGGAAGCCCGCGCCGAACTGGCCGATAAGGAGCTGCGAGAGGCACAAGCAGCCACGACAGCTGCCAGGCTGCGACTGGAACTCATCCAGGTGGACAACGAGGAAGAAGACTCAGTTATTGAAGAGCCTATAGACCGGGTGGACCAGGTCAGGGACTGGGTCCAGAAGGCTGCAGAGGGCGTCTCCAAGGAGGGACACGAGGGGGAGGCACCCAAGGAGGGGTGTATACGGACCCCCCCACCTTCCGCACGCGAACCCGATACTAAGGCCGATATGGAGAAGAGTCATCAGAGCCTTGCAAGAGTCCTCACTGAAGCATTAAGGGGAGTCCAGATCCAGAGCCAGGCACCGCAGCCAGACTACGTGCACCAACTACCACTGTTCGATGGTGACACAAGAGAATGGATGGCCTTCAAAGCTGTATACGAAGACACCGCTCCGCTCTTCTCTGCCACACAGAACATGGCAAGATTAAGAAGAGCATTGAAAGGAGAAGCAAGAGAGGGAGTTCGCAGCCAACTGTACTCCGAGAGCACACCGGAGGAAGTGATGGAAGCCCTGAAGCGGAGTTATGGAAGAGCGGATGCACTGGTTCTGGCAGAACTGGACAGGATAAAGAAACTGCCACCGATCAGTGACAACGCCTATGACGTATGCTTGCTAGCAGGCAACGTCAACAACACCGTGGCGGCAATACGAGGACTGCGAAAACCACAATACCTGCAATCTCCAGAAATATTGAGGAGCATCGTCGACAAGATGACAGCAATATTGAAGTACCGCTGGTACGACCACGTAGCGGACAAGGCCGAAGGGGATCCTGACCTCAACATGATGGCGGTATTCCTAAACAGGATGGCGGATCGCTGTGGACCACACGCGATACCAGACACCACAACAAGGAGGCAGATACCAAAGCGACAAGCTGCGCACACTACAACCGAACACGTGGACCAAGAGAGGCCAAATAGAGAAAAGCGGGGGATTGAAAGAGAAGGAAGAGACAAAGCAGCATGCCCACATTGCCACGAGGAACATTACCTGCGGGAGTGTCCAAAGTTCCGTCAAGCACCTGTGAAGAAACGATGGAGTATCGCGAAGGAATCGCGACTATGCTACAAGTGCCTGAGCGGAAAGCATAGGAAAGAGACCTGCCGTCAACCTTCATGTACAACCTGCAAACGATGGCATCACAACTTGCTTCATGAGGACAGAGAAGAGTCCAAGCAAGAAGATGGAAAAGAAGTAGCCAACAACGTGAGGTACCAGTGAACTGCACCAGGTCTTCAAGAGCCTACTTGAAGATGCTTCCCGTCGAGATCTACGGACCAGCAGGAGCAGCTGAAGTCCTGGCACTGCTGGATGAGGGGTCAACAGTCACACTCCTGGACTCGACGGTGGCAGAACAGGTTGGCCTCAAAGGACCTAAGGAGACGCTTCATTTGGAGACTGTGGGTGGAAAATCCATGGTAAGCAAGGATTCAATGAAGCTCAACATGCAGATAAGGGGACTACACTAGTCCAAGAAGCGAACAGTCACCGGGGTGCGCACCATTGACGACATGCATCTGACTCCTCAAAGACTGGAGAGGAGCACCATAGAGAACTGCGCACACCTAAGGAAGCTGGTGAATCAGCTGCACCACGAAGAGGGTTCTCCCAAATTGTTAATAGGGCAAGACAATTGGGAGCTCATCATCTCAAGAGGAACGCGGAAAGGAAAGAAGAACCAACCAGTAGCATCCTTCACACAACTTGGATGGGTGCTGCATGGGTTCGATGGAGGCGCATCAAAACCAGTCAACTTCACCACATGCGCACACGTATCAGCACGTGAAGAAGCATTGGAGAAGTTGATGAAGGACCATTTCGCGGTAGAATCATTGGGGGTTCTACCTAAGAGGCCAAGCACAGACCAGGACCAGAGAGCAATGGACATATTGGAGAGAACCTGTCAACGCTTGGAAGATGGACGCTTCGAAATCGGGCTTCTGTGGAGAAATGATGTTGAGGAGTTGCCAGACAACTTCAAAGCCGCAGAAGTAAGACTAAAGGGATCATGAAGAAGCTACAGAAAGATCCGGAACTGAAGATAGAATACGAGAACCAAATGGAGAACCTATTGAAGAGTGGATACGCTGAAGAAGCCGAAGGAGAGTCCACTTCAAGGAGGAAGTGGTACTTGCCACATTTTGCCGTCACGCATCCTACCAAGAAGAAGAAACGCCTGGTGTTCGACGCTGCTGCCAAGTCAGGAGGGAAGAGTCTGAACGACCTGCTCTTACCCGGCCCGGACCTGCTGCAGTCGCTCTTTGGTGTCCTGCTGCGCTTCCGCCAGAAACCGATCGCAGTGGTAGCAGACATCAAAGAGATGTTTCTTCAAATACGGATACGAGAAGAGGACCGTGACAGCTTAAGGTTCTTATGGAAGGGGAATCAAGCAGAAGGACCCATCAAGGAATACAGAATGACATCAGTCATATTTGGGGCCGCCTGCTCTCCTAGTGCTGCAATCTTCGTGAAGAACAAGAATGCCGCCGAATATCAAGATCAGTTCCCGGAAGCTGCTAGTGCAATAGAACATAATCATTATATGGACGACTACTTACAGAGTTTCGACACAGAAGAGGAGGCAATCAGAGTAGCTAGTGATGTGGACACCATCCACCGGAAAGCCAAGTTTGAATTGAGAGGATGGGCATCCAACAATCACACTGTGATAAGAAGCCTCACCAAAGAGACCGGGCAGCAAGAGATCAGCATCGGACCAAGTGAAGAGAAGACCCTGGGCTTGCTATGGTACACGGGAGATGATGAACTGGGTTTCAGAACGTGCCTTCGCAAACTCAAAGAGGACGTCGCGATAAGAAGAGGACCTACCAAGAGAGAAGTAACGAGTGCGGTCATGGCCACCTTCGATCCTATGGGAGTGGTATCACCGGTTCTCATACAAGGGAAGGTACTCATACAGAACATATGGAGAAGCGGCGTCGATTGGGATGAAGAAATCACTCCGAAAGATCAAGAAGCCTGGAAAGAATACCTCACCAGCGTACAGATCCTGGAAGGTCTACGTATCCCGAGATGCTTCACGGACTCGAGCGACGAGGGGGAGCTGCACGCGTTCACCGACGCCAGCGAGACAGCCTACGCTTGCGCAGTATACTACAGAGCGAGCAAAGGACAAGGAGGCTATCAAGTCGCACTACTAGCAGCCAAGGCAAGAGTGACTCCCCTCAAGCCAGTATCCATCCCGCGGCTAGAGTTGCAAGCTGCGCTATTAGGCACTCGGATGACACGAGCGGTGGAAGAAGAACTGGATCTGAAGATTAAGAGACGAGTCTACTGGACTGATTCAAGCACAGTCCTTTCGTGGATAAGATCAGATCCAAGGACGTTCAAACCGTTCGTGGCGCATCGACTCGCGGAAATAGAGGACCTCTCAAAACCTCAAGAGTGGCGTTGGGTACCGACCAGTCAGAACCCAGCGGACGACGCGACGAGAGGGGTGCCGCGAGACTTCGGACAGAACCACCGTTGGTTTAATGGACCCGCGTTCCTGAGCCAAGAAGAGACCAGTTGGCCTGAACCTCGTTCATTCAAGTCGAAACCAACGGGAGAAGAGAAAGAGAAGCACACTGTTGCCACCGCAAGGATCTCAAAGGATCAGCCGCCTACACCAGAACCTGAACGATTCTCGAGCTGGACGAGGCTATGGAGAGCGACGGCAAGAGTGCTTCAATTTATTGACCTGTGTCGCAAGCGAAAGGAGCACACTCTTGTTTCCCGTAGGATGGAAAAGAAGGACCCGACTTGGAGAAGAGCAAAGAAAAGGAAACTCAAGAACGTGACGAAGGCAGCAACACCAAAAGAAGCAAAGAAGTTCCTTCTTCAGGATAAGGCTCACTTGGAAAAAGCGGAGAAACTGTTGCTGATGAGAAGTCAAGAAGAGAGTTTCGGGAAACCTACGGCATCAAGAGACTCCGATGGACACAACAAATTGAAGAAGCTTGACATCATCAAAGAAGATGGACTGTTACGAGTCAAAGGAAGGATCGACGCGGCTACGTTTATGGAAAGAGCATATCGACGACCCGTAGTCTTGGATGGCAAGAACAAGATCACGAGGTTGCTCATACGACATTACCACATAGCGTTCAACCACGGGAATCATGCAACCGTGATGAACGAGATAAGACAACGCTACTGGGTTTTGGGGCTGCGATCGACAGTACGGACGGTGGCATACCAGTGTCAATGGTGCAAAGTATACAGAAGCGCACCATCTAGACCACCCACCGGAAACTTACCAAAAGAGCGGTTACGATTCGGCGAGCCGCCATTCACCTGCACCGCTGTGGACTACTTTGGGCCAATGACGATCGCGATAGGACGGCGACACGAGAAAAGATGGGGAGCGCTGTTTACGTGTCTCACCACGAGGGCAGTACACATAGAGTTGGCGGCGTCTCTATCGACGGATTCGATGATACTGGCACTTCGACGCATGGTTGCTAGGCGAGGAACACCTAGCACAATATACAGCGACAACGGAACCAACTTCGTCGGAGCCAGTAAAGAGCTAGAAGAAGCAGTCAGGGGCTTGCAGAAGGAAGATCTCACCACCGCAGCAGAGAAGATGGGCATCCGGTGGAAATTCATACCACCTGGGGCTCCAAATATGGGAGGTGCGTGGGAACGCCTAGTCCGTTCCATCAAAACGGCACTAGCGGCGACATTAAAGGAAAGGTGTCCGCAAGAAGAGACCTTACACACTCTTCTTTTGGAAGCGGAACATATGGTAAACGCAAGACCGCTCGTCACCACGGAGGAAAATGAAGGTGAAGAAGCCCTGACTCCCAATCACTTCCTTATTGGGAGGTCCTGCGGGTCTCCACGGATTGGAACCTTCACAGATGAAGACCTCATCGGGCGACGGACCTGGAAGGTGGCGCAGCGCATGGCCGACCATTTCTGGAGCAGGTGGTTAAAAGAATACCTACCCACTCTGCTTACCAGGAAGGTCGATGGACGAAACACAAAGGACCTGCAGTGCGGAGACACTGTCCTAATAATTGACTCCACACTGCCACGAAACACATGGCCCCGGGGCGTCATTACTCAAACGCACCCTGGACCAGATGGCCGCATCCGAGTGATAGAGGTGCGCACCGCCGGCGGAACACTGAAGAGGCCGAGCTCCAAAGTAGTGCTGCTGGTTCCTGCAACGAGCTACGAGCAACAGAACGACGGATCCAGGCAGACTACGACAGCGTCGCCATGACAGGAGATTGGTGCTGCGCACGAGGGGGAGGATGTTGGCGACAGAACAGTGTTTTTTCGTGTCTTAGGTTAAGGTATTTTGTGTTATTATTATATTGATGTGTCATATATTATGTATTACAATAAAATAGATTAATATTAACAATATTATAGAAAAATGTAAGCGAATACGCTACATTACAAGTTGCATGTGGTATGTTAAGAGATATATAAACGATTATGTATTGTGTGTCACATATGTGAAAATATAGCTAATATAGAACAGATTAACATATAAAGTAAGCCAATAGGTTAAGTATGTCAAAAGTTATAGAGATTTTACGAGCAGAAAATAGTGATGTCGCCCGTAAATTACATTGTTTTTGGCTTATGTACGGAATGTATATGTAATGTATATTATAAGTGAATATGTAATGGATAGATAATTCAAAGAGGAACATTTTGATATATAACATGTGTACATAGGATGTATAATGAGAGAAATATAAAGAGTTTAACAGGGCAACCAAAGCGAAAAGTAAAGTTAAAACACGAAATAAAACGGGGCTCTCTTTACGGTCATTCCTCGAACCACTTAAGCTCGAAGAAGGGCCGTATTGGGCACGGTGCAATTCAACGAGTCTACTACGAGTAACTACAAGAAGAAAGCTTTGGTCGTCCTGCGAACAATCTACGGTCAAGATATCGAGTTTCATTGAAGACCCGGCACCTCAAGCGGTCGTGCATTATTGCACCCCCCGGACCCCCTCACCACCAACATCACGCCGCCCACTGGCATCCGTACGGTATCTACGAGACGGGCATCCGGCGCAACAAAACGCCCGTCCAAACCGGGGAAACGTCACACCCCCCCCTCCCTCACGCAGAGGGGAAGTGACGCG